>OY757216.1:8446713-9696713 GCA_963583965.1 Nomada ferruginata
CGACCTTCTTAAATTGATAATGACAAAATGCAAGCCATAATTGAATCGAATAGTCATATAACTGTGCGGGAGATTGCAAAAGGGTTAAATGAACACAAAGGGTTAAATGCACACAAAGTTCCTTTCTTGTATAGAAAAAATTGAGTTTTGTCTCACACTTGAGAACCGAAATTACTTTCTTGCCAACCCAATATATTATTTCTGGACGTTACAATAACCCTTTACTGGATATTTTTAATGACACAGATATTTCGCAGGCAATTTTAATTAACAAAAAGTGTAAATAGATATTCCCGATGATCCTGACCATTTTACGTTATTTAAGAATACATGACAATTATACAACTTGTTCATTTATTAATTAATATTGGCGATTGAAAATACAGTATTGTACAAATTTCAGACATTAAACACTTTTTTAACTATATCAGCTCTGTTTTCAAATATTTGGAATTGACTGTTACCTCGCAACGTACCGCGCGATTCCGAACCACAAAGTAGTACTACCGTTTGAAGTGTCACTTTGTAATTAAGTAATACACCATTTGAATCGGTGTTGCAGCAAGGCGAATAAGATTGAAGCTGGGTAATAAAATGCGCCTTATGGCGCCCTTCGTGACTTCGCCTCAATGAATGGTATCAAACTCGCGGAGAACTTTAATGTAGCAGGAATAGTGTACCACAAAATAACAACGAAGTGTTACAATAGTATACATAACAAATGAATCCAGAACCCGCAAAATAAATCGCAATATAAACTATTCAACGGCCTCCCAACTCCTTCCGCGTTATTCCAAATTTCATCACAAAAAGGGAGGATCGTGACGCAGTTTCTCAAGTGTTTCCTCTACCCGACCAGTACTTTCCCCCGGCAAGCAACGAATAAAATTTCATTTCAATCCCGCGAGACAACATTCGCAATCCAAAGTCCAACACCGCCGTGCAACTTCAGCATCAGCTGCGGAACCTTGTTAATTTATCAGCCCGGCAATTCCGACAAGCGGCCGATACAGCTGGTGGTGGCTAATAGCTGCGACAATTATACGACGATCCATATTTAACACAAATGCGATATATCGTGCGCCAAAACGTGTCGTATTGGTGGAGCAGAGGACTGACGCCACCGGTCATCGACGAAGCGCAATTCCCTGACCAAAATTCATGGGCAAAACAACATATCAAACGTCCATTCCATGGCTGAAAAATTTCGGCGTAGCTGCTGCACACATTCCGCGCGTGCAGTCCTCGAATGTCCGCGGGTCAGTTTTGCGGCCGACGAGATCCGATTGATTCGTCCGATTAACGTTCTGAATATCGTCGCCACGGTGGCCACGGATGACTATTTGGCGAGACTTCACGGTGGTTTGATTCTCCCTCTCCCTCGCTCCTAAACCGGCATATCTCGATACTGCAATCGTGTGTCCGCATCGACGAATCTGAGCGATCGTGTCTGCGCACATGCACGCGTACCCGTGACGCACAACCCTTTCCGTTCCGTGAATCGGTAAACCGAATCGAATGAGCAAATCGAACATAGATATTCACTCTTGCTCATAAGTCATAGAACGCGTACTAGTATTGGATTAAATGGGAACTATTGGAATCGTTTTAATATATTTAACAAGGAACGGGCTAGCTATGCGTGCGATAGTTGGATCAAAAGTGGTAATAATAGATCTTTTGGTCTACGTACCGCGCTACGTGCGGGGTGTTCCATTTAACTGGGGACGGTGGAATATCTCACGAGAGATTAAAGTCACGGAAAAAATGTTCGTGCGATAGTTGTTTGGCATAAAGCGGGACATTAGGTGGTATAAGTAATTTTGCGGTAGGTATATCGGTGGGGGACATATGAAAGTAAAGTTAATCTTTTCAAATGGCGCTCTGTATTCTTCGATCATGTTATGAACAAATATCATTTTACATTCTGCCACTAGACTAACATTGCACGCATATCTGTAAATATTTACGCAGCAATAAAGCTGTGTGCCATTGCAGAAATTGACATTGCACGACGACAATTTTTTCCAGCTTGTTCACAGCGTCCTGTGATTTTTTCTCGGGGGTGTACAGCACATATGTAGCACGAATGAAACTCATCGTTCTGTAACGAGGTGTCGCGTGGGCGTCGCGAAAAAAATTGCGTAAATCGGTGTGAATTGTGACGGGATGGTTTGCACGCGATCGCCAATGAGACGAGTGGTGTTTACCGTTCTCAGAGAGGAGCGAGACCGTGTCCTGGGCAGCATGAGCTTTCCAGCAGGAAACGGGGGCGGGTTGCCACTGGGACTGTGTGTGATTGATGAGGCAGTGATAGCGACGGGTCTGCACTCGACACCTCGCTACTGCCACCAAACAATGCATATTCATCGGACGTATAAATAATGCCTGTTTAATACATAAATATACATTAACGTGGACTACCCCCTCTCCGCGTATCGTGCTTGCAACCCCCGCCCCGTCATCCCTGTCTCGCCCGTTGAGCTATCCTAAACGTATGTCTCTAGGCTTCGAAGCCAGTGATACGTTGCGTTACCTGGCAGGTGTCTTGCGAAACGATTTTCACGGTAATTTGCAGAATTTTCTATTGAAGAACGTGTTTGATAAACGGAACTCCGAAATATTTCTTCTTTCTTATAATTGAGAGACATTTATTAATTTCGCTGTTTTAGGTTCGAAGGTGTTCGCAGTGTTGCAACGTGATAATAGAAGATACTGCAGGTTATTGTCACACGAGTTTAGAATGATGATAAATTACCAAGTACCTATTATAATTAACTTTCCTCCGCGGATATTTATTGTTAATGAAGTCCGTGTATTCTGTACTGAAGGAATCAACTTGCTAAAAAGTTTTTGATGAAAATTGTCGATACCATTATACAACATTCACGTTTTGACTTTTGTTTAAAAAATAATGCTTTACTCTTCTGACAGATGTTAGTGATACTTTTTCAAGCATCGCTTTGTTCTCCACGGATCACATTGTCGGATAAAAAATTGAAAGAATTCTATAGGACACATTGTCAGCGGTGATTGATTGCCTCTTTGACAGGAAACCATTATTTCTTTTTTCAAATTGAAAATTAATTCCGCGCTTTCAACGCTGAACTTTCGAAACATTACGATACACTGAGTATCGATTTCCCATAGAAAAGAGCTAACGTCGCTGCTGTTACGAAGGACAGAAAGAAAATTTGTCTCATCGTAAATTTAAATGAGCCGAACTGCGTAGTTTAAATTCCGATACGCGATCAAACACATTCAATTTTTTTTTTCCTTTTTTGCCATCGCTTATCACGGTAGATTAAGTGTCCATTTATCACAACCCCCGATGAATGACTCGCGCACATGCGTATATAATAAAATATAATATAGCGATGACGGGAGTATAAATAATATTTTATAAGGCGCATCGTTCTATCTTTCGAACAATCTATTTGTACAACAAATAAATCAACGTCCCTCTCTTTGCAGGGGATACAAATTAATTGACTATTCCAAGTATTGTCCGTGTACTCATCAATTTTACGTCCACTTCCATAATAATAAATACAATGACTCTCGTCACACCGATGTCCTAAATTCATACACGCTTTAATCAAACAGCGTAAGCCACCTCGTAATTTTCAAAATTCCTCCACTTTCTATTTAATGAATTTTTCTCAACGAGTCTCTCCACTCTTCCACGCCTAACTTGTTACTGCACGCCAGAAATTTGTTGACAGATGGTAATCCTTAACTTACAGCGAACATTTTATGACACCACGCTGTAGACACTCCTCGTATGCTTACAGTGGACGCTTTTACGGCACCTGCTTATAGTTCTCTTTAGTATACAGTGGACGCTTAGCGTCGCGTAATTATCGTTCGCCCTTCGTGGTCGAAGAGTTAAGTAAGCTCGATCCCACTCTATGTTCGAAGCGTAACATCGAAATTCGATTATCCAGCGATGAATTAAGACTGCTGCAGGAGAAGCGGCGGAAACGCGATCGTTACACAACCGAACGAACGACGAACGAAAACAGGCGGAGGATAACTCTGCCCAGCCATAATTGAATGAATACATACAACACAAACACGGCAACTCGAAAGTTTCCCAAGGAAAGTCATTATGCCCGAGCGCTACACCGGCTGAAGCACTAAAGCTCGCTCAAACTTCTGCATTTCGATACCCGTGCAATTCGCCCAACTATTCCAGATATCCTGAAACAACGTCTTAATAATGAAACTTATTTCGGGATAGCGCAACGTGCCGTGAAAACACGCCGCAGTTCGACTCGATTACCGATCAGGCTACGGCTATTAAGAATATTTCCACCTGGGAAGAGAAGGTGCAACGATGCGTTAAACGGCTGAAGGGAAACTGGGAGAACGAAACGATGAATGGAATTTGGATTACAATTTTTATTATTGCATCAACGGGTCGACCCTTTGGTTGCGGGGCAATGGAACGGAGATTTCTAGGGCGAAAATAACGATACGGGTAGCGCAGAGAAAGATGAAAGGAGTACGAATTGCAAGATGTAATGAAATATAAATATCAACAACGAAATATTACTGTGAGTTACGTAGAGTAGGAAGAGCAGATTGTTTAAAAGAATCGAAAGAATTTGAAAAGAAATCAGAAATATCGCAAAAGACATGAGACGATTTGGCGAATTATAATAATCGTAGAGTGCGCAACGTAGAGTGACTACGGTCAGTGTTGCGCAAATTTTTGTTTAAGTATTGAATAATAAAGAAGAAAAACATGATTTTAATTGTAAATAAGAATTCATTTTTTTATTTAAATAAAAGCCATTTAAACAGTGCAAAGAATAATTGATTTATTATGTATTTCCAAATGATATGTTATTTTTCATTTTGATTTAAGCGCAGATCAAATAATAAATAATTTCTGATTTTGTACAATGAAACAATCGTAAAACTAATATGGCTATTTTTCAATACCCAGCTCGCAGTTCATATTTGCTTTTGAAACTACTCTCTCTTCTATCAAATAGATACCAACCGTCTATTTTATACGTAACATAAACAAGTTCTATACGTAAACAGTCAAACAAAAGTAAAGCAAACAAATAACGACTAAAAATTAAAGTCCATCGGATATGGGTGTGAGTAATAATTAATATCATCGCATCAACGACTTTATTTCGTTACTTATTGATTTGCATGCACATACTTGTTTCGTTATTCAAATAACAAATAACTTTCCATTTACATAATTATTCAAATGAAAATTGATTTAATAAATGCCCGCCACAGGATGTAGTTCAATTACAGAGGAAGCAGGCATCACGGGAAACACGAAAATGGATACGGATGGAAAAGATGTAAACGGATTCTCGTTACCAGGTTCATACGCCTCGGGTCAATTAAAATCGCGGCCGGAAGAACAATAATTGCTTCGCGTTTCGTTCATCCCCGCCCGTCCATCCCTCTATCTCCCCCCGCCCCTTTGCCCGATCGTTTCCACCTTCGTTCCGTGAATTTTCTGTGAAAACTTTCGTGGCACTTCTAATTAGACTTATCCCATTGCCCGTGCTAGGAGACGAAAGTTTTCTATAGATAGGAGGAAACCGTGCCAATGGCGCGATAGGTTGTAGCGAACACTTCGACGATCAAAATTAATGCGCCCGGGAAATGTCGGCCAACCAAGTTTTTCCCCCCGTTCCCAGTCTGTTCCGTTTCGATTCGTGAAATTATCCGAATGCTAAACGCCCCGGGAGCTTTGAATGGAAAACTATGTGGGAAGAAATCCTCTTACGATCGTTGCCGTTCACGTAAATAGAGTGCGAGTGGAGTCTGCGTTTTTATAATATCCGCGTCCAGGATGGCGATATTTGTAAAATTGTTGATGAAATGGTTCTGCCTATTCGATTGAAAATTGTGCTCGATGCTTTTTCAACGCGGCGATAACGCGCTTAACGATTCGATGATACGACTTATCGCGATCCCACAATGGAAAAGTAAATGGCACTAATTCGTGAAAGCTCCGTAAAGGTATCCGCAAGATAGTTGTACGAGCCATATAGAAGTTTATGAACTCTATATAGTAGCGTAATAGGCGACAGTTAAAACGAGTCAGTCGACTAATCGGATCCAGTGAACAAAAGTGATTCCTGAGATGGCGCGATCGTAAAAAGGGTATGTCACAGACACAACTGTAAATAAGACTTGCAGTTATAAACTAACATTTCGTGATATTTGTAATTGTTCTTTAATTTAGTCACTACGCAACAACGTTTACAAGAAGCGACACAAAGATAAATAGAGTAACAGTGCTTCGATATCAATCAAAATCGGTCAAAACTCATATTATTTAATTACTGTAAAAAAAGAGATAAACCTTCAAAAACACACCGAAGACTATTTCATCCCAAATAGGTGGGTGGAACAATAGTTTCTTTTTAAATCAATGTTTCAATATATCCTGCTGCAAAGTGTCAAAGAATCTGCCGTTTATTATCTTCGCACGCTCGAATAGAAAAATTCAACCCGCAGAAATTTAACCACGACAAGTGCGGACGACGACCAGTCAATCTATGTTATTGCAATCGCGAAATCGCTGCAGAAGTTCAGCGAAAGATCAATTCGTTGGCCAAGCGAGAGGAGTCGCAGCAGACCGGTTCTCAAAACCAGAATTACGTGTATGCGCTTTTCCACTGGTCCGCTCGTCCCACCTATGAATTTCGATGTAGAAAAGTGCGCTCGATGCTCTCAAAAGGGCCGGCGCAGTTCCATCCACGATGGTAGTGGCCTGCGGTCTTCGACATAGATATATTTCCCTGGCGAACAAGAGACCAGCCGGATATTCGTGGGCGAACGAGGCTGCCGAATTTCGATCGCAAAAGGTTGCAACTGATACTGGGAAATGCATCGAAGGGATGCTGCGAGAAAAAGAGACGTTCGATTTTAGGGGTAAAAAATTGTGCGCCATTGCAGGCAAGTTAAACATTATTTGATGAACGACAAAAGTATCGTATTTAATATTATATAAATGAGATTTTTCCACTTTATATTTCTATTTGATATCAAATTGCACATTTTATTTTATTTGATTTTATTTTATCAACTTGTTATACCTAATAGTAGAAAGTTAAATTTTGGCGAGTACTTAGCTTGAATAATAATAATATTTCGCGATGAAAAATATCGTTTGCTTCCGTTTTGAAATGTTGCATTTGCGTTTCACGGAAGCGCTGGGCAAAAATTACGCTTAAATATTTAATCCTCTTACTGTACAGGACGAAAAGTCACAGCATTCAACTCGTTACGCGTGCAAATTTTAATTTGTTATTATACAATTCGAATACAAGCACAGAGAATATTCTACGATTTGTTGGATTCAATTTCAATTGATCACGATTCAGTCTGACTCCGGAAATTGTATAAATTTGTTTTTCGGGTATTTTTGCCGTTTGTCGATTGAATTCTCAAACCATTTTATAATATAGTTGAGCTGACAAAAATTCGCGACAATTCTATAGGTACCGTTTGTTATCCCGTAGTAATTTCCACGAAATTTTCGGTCGACCAGAAGAGAGAAATGTTCGAAAATATTCGATCAGTTTAAACCTATTCTCGCGAACCACGAGCGATGTGATAGGAAAGGATTCTATTCCGGCGTTTGCATATGCATCTGTTCACACATTTGTGCGTGACGTTGCGTTCAAAATTGCCTCGTTAGAATGGCACCCACGCAATTGAGTTTGCAAATATTGCGGTTGATTTCCTACCAGACACTATAGCGATCGCTTTCATGATTGTTTCGTTGCATCCAGCTATTCTTCGACTGTTTCAAGATATAGACCCCAGAGAAAGCCCGTTCGTATGATCTCAAATGCGTTTCAATTTTTCTAGACTATTGCTTAGAAACAAAGAATGGAAATGAAAATTTCGACTAAAAGAAAAATTGAATTTGGTTGGCAAAATCAGCCTTTGCTGTCTAAAATGGAATCGATGTAGTCGAAATAAATTCACTTTAAAATTATATCGCGTCAGTTGAAAATAAAACGTAGCTCAATTATTCTCTCAGACTACTTATATCATTTTCTAATAACAATTATCTCGATAATTTCAATGTTCTCTAATTGAATCCTGAGTACCCACGTGTTATTCTATTTCTAAAAAAAACTGACTGAAATTCTAATTATTTGAGGAACTGATTAAATAATTGATATGTATTATTTGACAAAATATCTAGCATGTGTGCAAAGGATAGCAAGAATTATCCTTTATGCCAGAGATATGTGTAATCCTAATTTATGTAACAAAGCGCAACGGAAAACTTTGCATGAATAATTCGTGTCTTTTATCGTAAAATTACAGTTGAATAAAAAGAACATCCCTTCCAGTTTCCACGAAATACCCGCTGTATCACGAAATACATCCAGCTTCGTCGAGTTATCTGTCTCTCCTTGTTTTCACCTCCAACATAGACTTCTCCGTTTTAGCAGCATTAAAGTCTGAAAATTCTTCTAACGAGTACCTGCGTTGTAAGAAAGGTACGGCTTTTAAGCTTCGCACTCATTGTATGGGGAATTCCTTGGAAGAGCAAGAAATTGCCCGGTTCTCGTGCTTAAATACGCTCATTAAGCTGTGTTCTTCGAGAAAATGCATTAGTTTAAAAGAGCAGAAAGCATGACGAAAAAGCAAGGGACGAAATTACAGTTGATCGTCATAGGTTCACGGGAAGTTGATCCAGTTGCATCGAATTTTTATATAATTGAAATGAAAGGTATACAACGATGTGACGAACAAGATAATTATTTTGTTGAAAAGTGAAAACTCTAGAAATCGTTATGGAATGATATTAATATTTCATTATCTGCATGCATTGCATTACTTGCAGGTATATATATAATTATTTATAACAATAATAATAAACGTGATCCTAGCTGATTAAAGTACTGTATCTCATGGAATTACCCAAGAATATATGTTAAAATCAGAAGTAAATTATGGGTTATAATTGATAATCAAATTAAAGCGCCACAGTCAAATCAATATTGCTTTCATAGTCGGAATACAATTTTATCACCTTTTAATCGCAATATTGATTATCCATCACTTTCACAATTACCAACTTTGAATGAACTCTACATGTGTGTTAAAAAACAAGCGAGAAGGAAACATCCCCTAATTATACATTTCCTATTTTTGCCAAATATTAAAACCCTGCCTGTTCTTAAAACATTTTAACAACAAGACCAGCAAACATTTTAAAAAATTATACAAGAAACCAAGCACTCCCAGATATTATATTTACCCGCACGTAAATCACAAGAATTCTCGCGATCGTGGTATATTAACGATCGGCTGATCAATTAGGTTGCTACGTCGTGATATGATAATAACAGTGCCGAGCGAAAAGGAGAGTGGAAACAATCTAACACGTGTAACGCGTCAGGCGAAGACGAAGACCAAGCGTGCCACGGAACAGGCGTGCGAAATTACGAGAAGATCGCGTGCTAAACGATTTTCGTCTTTAACTACACCCTTCCTTCTCTTTCATTCGATGTTCATGCCCCTTTTCTCCATGCAACGATCGAATCATATCACGAAGAAAAGCAACGTGATGGGGAACGAAACGCCGCAAATCACGTCGATACGATTGGTAATGAGCATTGCATTACGGGCACCGTGCCAAAAATCGTGCGCGTGAACGAAATTGCAATTTCAATCAATCTTGGAATATTAATTTCTCGGTCGATGAGATTCGCCAAGGTTATTGATAATTTCAGGGTGGAAAGTTGTTCCCGTGATCACTAAAGGGGAAATTAATTCTGATGTTCGGCTCAACGCTTTCAGGAGTAGGCGAGGATATAAAAGACAGGTAAAAAGAAGACGAGAGAAGAAATAGCAGTACATAACTAGTCGACAGAGATATATTTTTACCTTTCTCTCCATCGACCGTGCAAAAATCGCTTGGCATTCAGAAGTGCATGCCTTTCATTCGTCACAGCCTTAATGATCTCTCTACTAAATTAATGTCCTTCTGGGCTCCATCAAGTCGCACACGGAATTCCCTTCACTCCTTTGTTGGGTTATTAACATCAAACTCGACTTAGAAACGCTGCCATGCTCCGAATGCATTATTTATGTCTTATTCGCAGCGGCGATCGTTTGTAATAAAAATACAGGAGGGCATTAATCATTCCACTGAAACTTATTACTTAATTTAGCTGGAGCTCGCGTATAATGAAACGCACCGTTCGATCGGTGTTTGTCGTTTTTCCTTTACTCCTTTCTTAATAAATATCATTTACTGACAAGGTGGTTCAATGTTAACGGTCACGTGCCACATATTTGTCGTAAACAGGTTTGATAAAAACTAATAGAAAGAACAACAATGTGCACTCGAATTGCGAATAAATTCGACTTAATATACGAAAAATTAAGTGATGCAGGTACGCGATATCGACAATACATCGATAAAATATTATTAACAAAACACCTATAGGCTAGTCTATTAAATAGTCTTCCATTTCAATTCGTGAAAACCTTGAACCAAAAATGTTTTAAATATCACGTTTCCAAAGTGCGCGATTAAATAAACCTTCTATTAACTAATGGAACGTTCCAAACATCGCAGTATTTTATTTCCACTCGCTTCCCAATTAAATCTACGGTTATCGATGCAAGTGCATCACTTCGTTGCGTCAAATAAAACGATAATTAAAAAGCGTGATTAAAGTGATCGCTGGCACTTCGAATGGAGAAGAAAGGGACGTAAGAGAGACAAGAAGAAACTTCCCTGTCACTGATAGTGCACAAGCGGGGAGACCGTCTACCCCTTTCTTCATTCCTTTTTTCCTCTCCTCCCTTACTCGTGATGCAATGGCATTCTGAAGCGACGGGCGTATAATGCACGGCGGCATTTCGAAACCCAAAAAGGAAATAAAGAAAGCCCCTTAACTGAAATCAGGAATGTGAAGTAGATGGTAGTTTAAAACGATTCGCCAGGTCTGAATTTCTCTCTTTTTTTTCCCTTCCTCGCCCCTTTCTTCCACCGTGTCCAATATGTATGTACTCGCATTCTGCGCGTTCCCTCGCCTCCGTCTTGGCTTGTTTTAAACTATACCCCTTTCTATACAGGAACGTATGTTCTCGCATTTCCCGCTGATCCCCGTGCTACTTTCGACCACCTTTACGCGCGAAACTCTTCAACTCTGTGTACTGGATATTTGCATGGCCTTCGTGGTCAGAAAACTATGTGCCACCGAGAGACGTGATGCGCATACAAATGGAACTCTGTCTCCTTCACACTTTCGCGTGTCGCGGATGTAATTTCCCTGGACGCGTAAATGGAAAAGTGTTGGGAGAAATATTTATCGGCAGATGCTCAGCTTCGATCGATACTGGTTTCAGGGTGTTTACGATCGTTGGATTTTAATGACACTGCAATTAAAAGTGTCGTGGTTTGTTAATTTTTTTTACATCGGATACTGCTTCGTCTTTTTGGAGGATACGTATGCTAGGATTGTAACTAAATTATTTTAACAAATAAACGTACCGCGGTTTCCTGTTGCGCGTTCTGTATTCGAAATATCGAATATAAAGTAGTCAATTTATTGCCTAGCATATTTTTTTTAACTAAAACATAAAAGCCTACATAAGCTCGGGAGGCAATATGAAAAAAAATTCTGTAACTTTTAAAACTATAATTCTTTTGTGTCCTTTCTTTCTCCATCCCCCTATCCACTGTAAAATCTATCATTTGGAAACAAAAAGGGAAGCTGAACTGGCTGATAGTAGGTGTATGTTACTGTACATACGTAGATCCAATCTTTCTACTTTATGGTCATGTATCAGTAAAATTGTTTCAATATCAGTTAGTTCCAATTTCTGTAACGGTATCGTATGATGAACGATACTCGAACGCATGCTCCACCCGGTACAGCTTCCGTATAAAGGTACAATGCCGTTTGATAGGTTCAACACTGTTTACAATGCTGCACAGAGAAAATTGACGAGCAATTAAACCCTTTTTTTCTTTTTTTTCTGCTACCTTACAAATATCCATTGCTCTACATTCTTCGCGTTGGATGAAATGAGATTAACGAAGCTCTATTTTACAAAAAGAAAGTAAAAAAATGTAAGACGTGTCTCTCGTTGAAAATTGTACGCCGTAAAACCATACAGTACGTAATAGTATTACACGTGCGGCAAACACGATACAAATCCATCTCGGTGGTTAATAATCGTCAACAAGAGGCAATAATATTATTACGAGTGATAAACGTAGAACCACTACAGATCTTCCTTTTTGTTTGTTTTTTTCATACAGGCCGACAAGGCACTAAAGCTCAACTATGCTTTTCCGTATCATTTTGTTTGCACGTACGCGCGAAACATTAAACAACCGGATTGTAGACGCGCCTATACGGCCACGCAATTAAAGTGACGAAAACAAAAAAAGCTTTTAGTGCGCAGTTAAAGCCATAAAAGGAAAGGATTACACGGTGTAATTTTGTGCAGGGAAAGGAAACGGTTTCGTTGGCGCGCGGCAACAAAGTACTGTCACAAAAGGAAGTGTAAAAGCGCTTGTCCAAATTTAGAACCTCAATTAAGGCTACGGAGAAGTAGAATCAATGCAGAAACACCGAGTAATCCATCCACTTCCATGGACCGCGACAGTGACTTTTGTTCAAGCAGCACGAGAGAGTAAATAAAGAGCGGGTGAAAAAGGAAAGGGAAAAGAAAGGAAAAGGAGAAACAGGAAAAATAAACGGAACACCACAGCGTTGGCCATCAACTACGAACCCAGCGTTTCGTTCCCGCAAGGAACAGGCAAAGAGGAATAAACAATCGAAGTTCCGCGATCTTCGCGCGCTTCTGTTTCGAATGTGCTCCATTCCCGAGGAAATATGGAAACTTTTGCACAATTAAAGTACCCCCATTGTGGAAAGTTAATCGCGTGGAAAATGAATCCGTAAAATTCTCATTACTCCCGTCCTTGCGGATATTCAATTCACTTTGAGCGGTTTTGAAATATTAAACGAGTACGCTTCAAGGATACACCGAGGTTCGACAATTTATCATAGTCTTCAGATCTGCTCACTGACGTCTAGAAGGATATTTGACAAATTTCATGTCAGGTTTCAGAACTTTCTATTGTTTTGTACTTGTTTAGATTATATTGATGCGTTCTACAAATGCATGTATGTGTTCGCCGTTAATGCATAGAACTTCGAGTTTTCTATGTATCTTCTTGTTAATTGAACCAACAGTTTTTCTCGAATAACCAGTTGACGAAGTATCACAGAATTTGACGCGTTAATATCAGTGTGAATATTTTGGTGGTATCTATAGAATACACGACTTATTTCGTCCGCAGAAAAAAATACATAAGACGCTAAAGAATTCATTTCATAACGCACTTAGAAAATAAGGAAACAGAGAAACTCAAATCATAAGCATTCAAGGATTTTATTTCTAAAACTAGGATTGGAAATAATTTTCCATCTTTCACTCTTCACTTTCTTTGATGGATAATCTTCAAGTACTGATCTACAATGATGATTGCATATCATCTTAAAAACTTTGTATATTCGACATACCAAATAATCCGTAAATTTGCAGAATGTCCACACAATTCAGGATTCAAAAGTCAATGATAAAAAATACCCCGGCACTCACCTTATCGAAGTGCCCCAGGACCTCAAGAATCCGGAATCCTCGTTACCCCTTCAATAGCATTCTTATCCCTTTACTGGCCCCGAAATCACCTTGAACACCTTTAGACACTGCACGACCCCGTCCACGTTGTACCGCACAAGAATCACGTGTCTGGTTATCTACGTTCCTCCGGCATGTCCAAGTCCGCAAACGTTAAACGAAAACCGGCGACGCTTTATCCCAGAATTAACCGCGACTCGTCAAAAACCAAGCAAACAACACAATTCTAGCAAACGATAACTCTGGAACCGACGCGTGACTTTCCTCGATCGCGAAACAGAATGACGAAAAACACCACGCACAAATCGACCCAGGTAAAACCGTGAAAAATCAAACGAAACCCCCAAACAAAGCTATATCAACCTGTTTAGACCTCGAACGATCCACGATAAATCATCCTCCTCTCGAGATATCCCATTGGAAATCGACTTCGTTACACGAGCAACTTCGACGCTACCAAACGACGACACTCCCGACGTGGCTGGCGAACGGTAAGGGTAAACCGAACGGAATGATCGTCGCTTTGAACTTAGATAGGAATGATAGGTCGATCACGTGGCTTTTCGTATTACTACGGCGGCACTCGCAGCAAGGTGACGACAACACCGTTGCACCTTCTCGGCGATCCGTCGAGAACTGCGTTCACCACGGCTCCCCACCCGACGCTGTGGGGGCAGGACGCCCGGCGTCGCTATCTAGACGCGACGCGCGGCGTCGCTCCGCCTCCACGTGCAACTACCTGCACCCCCTTGCGGCGAGGAAACCCCTCGACGGATTCTCTGCCCTTCTTTCTTGGCCGTTTTCGGCCGGTCCGTTTTCGCGTCGCTCTCCTACTGTTCGCTCCACATCTGATCGTACCACTTCACGCCGCGCCTCTTTCACGAAACAGCCGGAGAACCCTTCTCGGCGATGCCCGGCAATCCGAATGCCCGTTGACCATCGGTTCACTTGTTCTAATGGACTTTGTTATGATTAAGAGGCGAAGTGAACGAACAAGCTGAGGGGCGGGTGGTGCGAAGGGTGGACGAAAGTGACACGATTTTCACCCTTTCGTTGGGATGGGTGCTTTCCTGATGAGTGGGCAGAACTTAGCAATAGAATCTTGGGACGGTGGCGGATTAAAAATTTTTCGCGAATTTTTCAGTAGTTAAGGAGATATTAGAAGATCTTATAAAAGTTGTTTATATTGATCTCCCTGAATTACAGGATGTATGAATTACAGTTTTTTTTTCTAGTGGGAATTGGTAATTGTGCATTTGTTTATTTTACAGGAGAAAGTTTGGTCTCCGTAAATAATTTTCATTTCTTGAATGCATGATCTATTAGTATTATTTTTATTATTCTTTTTGGTGAATTATAGGGTTACTGATCGCAGTGAAACCGTCCAACTTTTTATATGCGACTCTCTACTACTGTCATAAAAACTGTGTCTTACTTTTTATTAAAAGTACATTAAATGTAAATTTCTGGATAAATAAGTAACAATTGACCTTATACCTTATACAATTGAGTAACGTTTTTACGAGAAAATTTGCAGATTCGCTACAAAGGGATTCTAAAATTTCTGACCAACTAATTTCATGCGAATGTTGCTAGAACAATAATTTTCCTTCTTGTATGTGAACTTGTGAAAGAGAAAGTTGAATTTTTATATTAATAAATAATATAATGTTTTTATGAAAAGTGGCAAATACAAATATATCCCACGCTTAATAGTCGTGTGCTTATTTTTCTTACCATATATAATTTTGAGATTTAGAAATTGAATCATTAATTCCAACACCATTTGGAAGGAAGAAAAAGCTGAGAGGAATGTTATACCTCTAAAGGAACAAGCTGTTTTTGGCAAGTGTGCAGATTCGGACACATCCATTACACATGTAAATTACTGTTGGAAATACGTTTCCCATGTTCACGAAATTCTTGCAAGAAGGCGGATCAAGCTTTCATTATTTATTTCAGTGCTACGGATAGAATCATAAAACAAACTGATTGTCCGAATAAATACCCAAGTCTAAGCATTATTCAAAATTGTACTACGTAAACGTTACTTTACAAAATCTGTTCCTAAATTCTATTCTTTATTTGTTGGTCATAAAAAACATTAATTCTTTAAAATTAAATCTCGATATTTATTTGATATGCACTATCAATCAACAATGGACGAAAAATTCTCTATCATAAAATCATGTATAAATAGTAGTAAAGTAAATACAAATGAATACCTTACGAATCTTCTTAAGAATAAATCATTTCTTGCATCGATTTGCTCATTCTTGGATTAATATACATCCCATTTATTGCTAAAAACTTACTTAAATTTAAATCTAATCTACACGGGATGCTAGATCAGAATGGTTCGGAATCGGATAGGGGATGATGTCTGCTAGTTAGAATAAAGTTCACTTGAATACGTATAGTATACACAAAAGCAATGGTAATGCGCGTAATCGATGAATGGCAATCTACTGTTTCACTTCGTTAATGAAACTGATATAACGTTCAAAATGAGATGCAAATGGCCGAGGGTGTGGTTCAACTGCAGATACGAGCAGCGAAGTTTTTATTTACAGCCCGTATAACGAGACCGAGCAGCATAATGCGTTTTTTCAAATGGATCGCTCGTATTTCTCTTTCGTTCTCCAATGCATCTCTCTTGTCACTTTCTCCCTTCCTCCGGCATTCTTCCTTTCCATTTATCAATCCTAGCACAGTGATATTTTACAGGGTTGAAACAGCGCATAGACGCATAGATTTGAAACGTGATTGACACACTCTCTCCACATTTCCTGCGCACACATGCGCACACGCGTACACAAATGTTGAGTGTAAGGAGTCTCAGCATCGTAAATGAAGATTTGTTAAACTTTCATTCCAATATTTTCGTTTTTAGCTTTAAGAAAAACGAGCAGACGCCACAGTCAATTATGAATCGACGAAAGTTAATCTCACTAGGAGGAAACTTCATAACGCAGATAATGCAAAGATAGAAAATATGCAGAAACTATGAAACTTCTTCAAACAAAGATTAAAATAAAATTTACAATTAGAAACATTTTTACACTTTACAAATGCCTTTTAAATATAAGTAAAAGGTACCCCTTCAATCGCTAAAAAATCTAGCCAATAAAATCGGATGCAATAAGAAAAAGATACTAACATTTTCATGCCTAACTGATGGAATAAAAATCACGTTAAACGATAGACACCTTATACAAAGCATCTGAGGTAGATCGAATTAGATTTAAATTGGTGTATCTACATTTTAAGCGGTGTATTACGGCACGACCATTTTCACGCGACGCGAAAGAGAGAATTGAACGGCGGATAATATTTGAGCTGTCCAGGACCATCAAGCCACGAAGTAGGAGAGTCGAGGGTGAAGGTTGGTAGGTTAAGTAAGTGGTTAGGAAGACGGGGTTGCCCAAGTAATGGAATAAAAACACTCGACCCCGATGTCACCATCGCTGATCTGGGGCGCATTATCTTTCACCTTCTCATCCGGCGAGCAGATACGTCAAAAATTCCTTAAAAAAACCTCTTGTCTCGACACTTTATAGAAATAATAAATGTCTATCATATAGAACACTTCTGGTACATTCAATAACTGGCCTGATATATACTTTGCCAAGGAAAACTACAAATACTACATATGTACATAAAATTTTTTAATAAAATCGACTAAAATTCTACCTGCCCCACGCGTCCGTGTAATGAGAAGAACCATTGACAAACCAGACCCTTTAGAACAAAATAGTCGTCGGTATAAAGAAAATATAATGAAACATTGCCAGGAGACAAATTCTCGTTGCGGAAATTTAATTAATTTCTTATAAATCGTGCAGATCACCAGGCAAGAGGATTTTTTATACAACGTAGGCCATCGCAGAAATTACGAGAGTTAAATCGTAGAGCGGTGTAAAGTAGAATGTTCGGTTTCATTAATGTGCACAATGCCGTACGCATACGTGCATAGGTGCCGGGTAGATAGTACGTGTTTCGAAGCCCTTTTATAGATCCGTGACTGCTTTCGATACCGTGTACGCCGGACTGTAATTAGTCTGTAGGACTGGATCCAGCTTTCAATGGACCTTCAATGAGTGCTACTAATGACGACCGGATGACGCATCCGGAATGTCTGTTTAAATGATAGTACGCTAATCCAATGGCAAGCATTTCGCTCGTGCGCATATGATGAGGCACATCTGATCTCGTGTTTCAGTTAACACCGTACCTTCTCGTTGTCCTATCTAACAATGTGCACACAACGCGTAGTAACGAATAAAGAGCGTGTAGGACTGTGACATATACATATACAATGCTGGCCAAAAGTTTGGAACCTCTCGCTTTTAGTTGTACGTAGAAATATCGAATGGCTTGTTAACGATTTATTGAGACGAAATTAATATTATGGGCACTGATGCTGATAGTAATAAATCTTCTTTCGACACGCCTAGGGGCTTGGAAACGGAAATGAAATTTTCAATTTCAATCAGTTATAAAATTTCTGTACCGAATCGAAATGGTAAATATTTGGTTGTTTAAGTATATTTAATTTAAGTACGATGCAAAGAAATTTCTTATTCTCAGAGTTGGGGAACATTGAATATAATTCTAGGTAGCCTAACATGTTAGATAGATAAGCCTGTAGGTAGGACAGTTTTATTTTGGTAATGATAAAAGTTGTAAAAATTTTCTAATTGCCCCGTATCTTCGGAATTAAGTAACTGGTGATAATAAAATATATTATTATCAACGAAAGTTTAAACGTTTTCGTCCAATGCTGCTTTGCATCGGTAGGTCCTTTTAATTAATACGAAACGCAAACGCAACACGTATAAAGTTTTAATTATGTCTAACCATTTTTTAACAGAGAATGAAACCTTCAATTTTGTCTAATTATTGTAACATTTTCAACTTTAGTTCTTTGTTCCTATGGTACCTGACACCCGGGATATACAGGTCATTTCAAAAGTTATTGCATATTCTTCCTTGATGCCAATAAAAACTCATGAATGCGTAAATTTAATCATTTGCCCTTCGCCAATAACTTTAATAAATAAGTAATTAATAAACTTTACCTAGGTCGAAAAATTCGACAGATTTTGAGTTACAAAAATGTGGGCTGCAGTTTCTTTCGCACGCATTTTTGAAAATAGACAAATACTGATAACCAGCACATCGACCAGCCGTCCACAAATTCGGTTTGTTGATTCCATATTAGTAATGAATCATTCATATTCGAAAAGTAGTCGTACTTTGAAGTAGCATAAAGCTGATCATTTAAAGCGAAACATGTTCACCAAGTACTTTAAAGATTTTTACATTGATCCGACAATATTTGACAGTGGCAGACTATTCGATTATTTTCCATTTACCATCGATAACCTAACGCTGTTAGCGTGAGCACGTTTCATGCTTGATCTAATGCCGACACGGATTTACGTGTGTGAGATATAGGAAGAGGAGCGTAGAAGAATACGAATTCCCATGCGATTCTCGGCCGGAAGCAGGGCTGCGAAAGACGCGAAAACGTAAACAGTGACTTAAATCACCGTACACGCCTGAAGGAAAGATCGAAACACGTTGTACGTCGAAGGATACCTCGGTGAACGTGGTGGAATGACGAGGTGTCGGACTAGGATAGAGAAGGAGGACTTTCCGATCCGCTATTCCATCCGATTCCGTAATCCATTCTGGATACCAACAGCATCCTGTTCTATGCTTCCCCTTTTTTCGCCTGTCGTCCTCGTTCAATCGGCCGGAGAGGACGCTCCGGGACAAGATACAGGACATCAGTCTTTTCTGTCTTCGCTTCGTTCAGGGCTACAGATTCCACGACGAAATTCCTCGCTGGATTCGTCCTCTCGCGTTCAATACAACCATCGTTCTCGGCATCGTCGCGCCCTATGTATAGAAGTATGTATGTACGTACCGTATCTTCCCTTCCCCGATTTGCTTTCTTCCCATCGTGAAATCCACGACATTCAAATATTCCTTTAAGGGAAACGAGAACGGTGTAAGGGAATAAAGGGTGGAGAGAAGTAAATACATGAACGGAAGAACGAATCCAACAGCGACAACAACGGCCCCGCGATAGAAAAGGTAAAAAGACACCGAGCAGGTGTAGGTGATCGGTAAAACGAAAATATGAAGGGAACAAAGCGTACGGGCAGAGCGGGGGGCCGCGCGATGGAAACGAAGACTAAAATTAGAATAGGGCAAGCGTGGAAGGAGAGGAGCCATGCGGAAAGTGGTGGAAAATCGAAAAGGTGGTTAAACCGGAGAACGGTGAAACGAGTGGGAGAGCCGGGACAGCTACTTGCGAGAGGTTGGGGCGGTACACCGGGGCTCGCATTCCAAGCAGACTTGGTGAACCGGGTTCATTATTTTCTCGTTATAAGTTTCTACAACTCGAGCTTGTTGTCGTAACGCTGTTAACGCGGACGCGTCGCGAATTGTTAAAGCGGTGGCGAACGATCGGCGCGCGTATATATTCGTCGGCTTCCTTAACCCCCGTGTCACGCGCCGCCCTTCCACTTCGTTCCTGTTCATCCCGACCTCTACTCGACCGCCACGCTCATCCCCTGGCCCCTTCCACGATTTCCCTCTTGTATTCTTCTCAGTTTTTTTTCCCGTTTATTAATAAACGAACCACTGTCACTTGCCTCTCTTCGGTCTCCTTTTTTCAAGGGACAAAAAGAAGAAGGGGACGAAGACAGGGAAGAAAGGACCGGAGGAAAAGCTAGCAGCGACTCGACGGAAGGCCAATACTCGTCTCATTGTTCCTTTACGATACCCAACGGAATTATTGAACAACCCTGTGACTTGATGCACTGCATCCAACTTCCCCTCGAACGCGACAAAACGTTGCTGCTGCTGAAAGTGGTACACAGCGACAAGTGTCGTCGGTGTCGTTGGTAAAGGATCGCGCCTGTGATGTCGCTTTAATGGCGACTTTAATTGTACCCTTTGATTCCGACACGCGCTCTTTGCTCTGCCGAATCCACGCGACTTCTATGATATTTCTATCGCCCGCTATTTACGAACTTGTCGTGGCTATGTCAGTGGGAGACTAATTGCGCGTAACAGGCAATTGTGGTTCGTTAGGTGAAATTGTAATAATTATTATTGTTAAAGCGTTTAAGTGGTGTTTGTGCGAAATTCATTTATTAATATTAGTATTTGAGGAACAGAATTTCGCACACAATCTGATGTAGGAATTGTAAAAAGATATTCAATCACCTTCTTTTCTAGAATATTTTTCAATTTTTATTTATGCTTTCGTATATTTTACGTTTAGCAGGAAAATCGTTTGTACTAAGCAATTTATAGTATCTACAGTAACATGAACATCAGTTTACTGTATATAGAATAAAGATCAAATCTTTTTACAAATAGGGCAAGTACTGTTACATAGGGATCCACCGTAATTCGATAAACCGTGGAAACATTGAGAGTTATCTATAATTATTGCCTTAGCTTTTCTACAATGATTATTAAATACCACTCACAAATCTGAACCGTAATTTCTCCGCTTTTTCCAGTACGGAAAATTTCGAAATTCGGAGACTGACAAAAGCTACAGGATCCGATAAACTGTTAATGGCCATTCGACGATGGTAAAAGAGCTGTAAACAAATCGTTGGGGAATTGAAAACGTTGAAATAGCATCGGAAACGAAGCAATGCGATTCAGTTCGATTCAGGCGGCGCAAATGAGTCGAGCGATATTAAAATCTACGTGGGCAACAGATGGGCCCGGATAGCTTTACGGTGCTCGGGCCAATAACGAAAATCATTAAATTAGCTTTAACCGCTGGTGCACGGCGTACTGTTAACAGCGTACTAATTTTATTATTTAGTAGCCGCATAAAAATCCCGGAATTTTCTCCGTTACATTTCTCGCCGATGCAATTCACAGCCTTTTTGAACTAATAAATTCGTTCGTTCCGGTACATTTTATTTCACTCTTACAATTGCATGCATGCCAACCTAACTTGCTGTGGCGAATTACTTTCAACATTCGCTTGCACTTGTTTGCATGAATCCATTGTAAGCAAAGTGGAATACTATGATGAATATATTATCTACCTGTTGGATGAAAAACGTAATACATTATAATAATTTGAATACTTAAAAATTCCATTAATTCCAGAACAATTATGTGGTACATGTTCAAAATTTAACCACTGACGAGATATAGGAATAGGCAGGACATCTTATGGACTTTCGTGGCCCACCGTGACGGCCATACCGACTCAGAAATCCGACACTGATTTGAGCGTCCCCTGCTCATGAACAGTGGTCACTTCAAGAACTATTATTTACTGAAGTAGTGTTGGGGCAGGACTCATACGATTGTGTGAATATATGTGAATGCTTCGGGGGGATCAGGACAGCTATTTCTCGAGCAACGTTTCGGTAGAAAAATTGAGCTACGGTGCCTGGTCGCGCGATGCACTTCGGCTCGGCTCGAGTTGAGTCGAAACCACATCGCGATGCATCGGGGCTAGTGGTGGAGAAATATCGATGGTCAGCACTATCACTAATTTCCGATAGTTGGAATAACCAAATTTTATGAACTTTATCGCGCCGCTATTTATAAACAGGTGGTTGAATTTACGTACCACTCGCATCCCTGTCTTACCTACAGTCAGAGTGGGCTTTAATTTCGCCATCTATACAGAACTACTCGAAACTGTTTATATGTCTGCTTTATCTAGAGTCATTAGTATCGCCATCTATACAGATGTGTCCAAAACTACTCGGAACTCTGCCATATCTACACTTATGGTAAGTAAGGGGTGTGCGTAGCTTCAATGCGTTCCGTATAGATGGAACTACCATAGCAAGCGCGAGTGGTTTCAAGGAGTTCTTTATAGATGGCGAAACCATAGCAGGCACTGTAGATATGGCAGAGACCTGCTTAGATTCAAGTATATCTTTGCAGATATTAATTAATTTATGAATTAAAAGATATATACACGGGTATTTCAATTATAAAAAAGAAGGCTTCTTGAGAAATAAGAAAATGTAATTCTCTAGGCGAAACATATATGATTTATGTTACTAATGAATTACAGTAAAACTTGCATATATGCACAAAACAGTGCTTGGATATAGTCCCATTGACTATCCCCTCCACTTGGGGAAACCCCCCTTCGCGATAGCGACGCTCGACGATCGAGCGGCGAAATATGATCCGTGCCGCAATATCGGTGTGACTAATACTAATTCCACCATAAAACTTTTTTATTTTTGACTTTGTCTTAATACAAATTTTACTAACGTATTTACGAGATTTTTCTGATTAAAATGAGACCAAACACTATATAGTTCGAATTATATTTACTTGTTGATACTCATTAAATACCTACCACAAAGTACAAAAACGCGTTGATCTTATTGAACTAATAATAACAGGATAATGTAAAATAATAAAGTACATTATCATACATTGTCGATTCAAGCACGGCTGGAATCGCATGTGACAGATTCGACACCCGTCTTCGTTATAGGCGACAGAGGTGGTGCATATAGGAAAGAAGGGTGTCGAATCTATGTTTAGCCGAGTCCTGCCCCAACACTACTTCAGTAAATAATAGTTCTTTAAGTGACCACTGTTCATGAGCAGGGGACGTTCAAATCAGGGTCGGATTTCTGAGTCGGTATGGCCGTCACGGTGGGCCACGAAAGTCCATAAGATGTCCTGTCTATTCCTATATCTCGTCAGTGCTCATAGTAATTAAAATTCAGGATACTAATCAATACAATAAGAAATTAAATATTAGAAGTATCCAATTTATTATACGCGTAGTATATGCAAATTTCCTTGGTCAAAGTATTAAATAATATGCGTTTACGAAAGGAAAATTCGAGCGAAAAATTGAATACACTAGGAATAACAGTACCAAATATAAATGTATTAACAAATCGGAAACACTAATGTCTAGAAAGAACAAATTAAGTCGATTAGGATGCAATAAATAACGTAATTTAATTAATTAAACGAAAACATATAAATTAAAGTTTTGATTTCAAAGTTTTAAATGTTTAAATTTGTATTCAGGTTTGTACTAAAGCCCTATATTTTAACGCAATAGTGCAATATAATATATTGCAACTGTATGCGATATATAGATGACAGTATAAATAAGATTTATGATTTTGTTGAATCATTTTATAGATTTTGTATTTAGAAATGTCGCTCATCCTTATCAAAGTAACAGATGTGAGTGGGTAAAAACTTATACTTATCATTTTCGATACACTGGCAGGGAACTGAATTATCTTGCGCCAAGAATTATTATCGAACGTAGGCTATATCCGAAATGACATTTTTTACAATCTGCTGTTATCGTGGCTCGCTAAATTAATATCGATTCCATCTGCGAAAGAACATTTCCAGTAGTTCTCGGCCCAACTGATAGATGCCAATACGAAGCAGAATAGCAGCGCGTTGAATTAAATTTGTACTAAATACCCTCTCGTTCGATGCTTAATAATAAACATTTGATCCCTTCTAAAGCCATAAACAGAAAATAATATAAATAATATAAGTAGATTTTATTGCCAAGTATTACCAATTTATTTTTACAAAAATTTTGTTTCGTATAAAAGGAACATCATATTCAAGTTCGTATCACAAAAACACTATGCGGTTGGATTTAAGAAATGTAGACTCCATCAGCTGGTTCTTCTTCAATGTCTAGGTTCATGTAGTTTTGATGAGAATTGATCCACGATGTGAAGGATGATACTCTTGTGAATACATCGGGTTTGCCAACGCCGCATGGTTGTCCGAAGGAAACGACACCAATTTGCTCTGCATTGTGGACGAGTGGACCGCCAGAGTCACCCTGCATTTCAAGAGAAAAGAATAATTAGATAATTAGTATTCGCAAAATTGCTAATTGATATTTTTGAATTATTCAGGTTTTTCATTATTAAGATCCTACTTCGTCTATTGACTTTATCGTAATCTAAGGTTGAAATATAAACGCGTTACCGAGATAGAAAGAAATCCAGCGAAGTTCCAAGTGAATAACTATTGTCACGATTAATGAATTAGCGCGTTGTATTGTTAGACAAGTATTGTCAAAACGCAGAATTCCACAGTTACACTTACGTGGCATGCGCCTTCTCCGGATTTGGTGAATGTGCAGATGTGGGACTTTGTTACTCTCCAGAAGGCCTTCTTGCATTTTGCCTCACTCTCGACAACCAAGTCAATGTATTGTAAGTTGTTCGGTGCATTACCTCCAACCTGTGAACGACGTAGATATCAAGCACATTATTCATTGCCACGATTTTTTTATTCCAATCAAATACGATGATATAAATTAATATAATCGAGAAATTATAATTATTCAATATTTCAAACTGTGCGTATGATATTGATGATGTTTAAGAATTCATTAACTTCAAATGTTTTTACACAATTTCTATTTTATATTATTTGACTTCATTTCTGAATCAAGATTATTCTTTTCACTTACCCTGGTTGTACCCCATCCAGAGAGAATACACGTATCTCCTTCATAAGTGTTGCTGCCGGAAGCCAGTGCGATCCGTTGCACCAAGTTGTTGAATACGATATTTTTCTCCACACGAATCAAAGCTATGTCGTTACGGAGGATGAGGGAACTGAAGCCGCTGTGTGCAACGATTTTCTCCACACCGTAAGCAGTTCCATCGGTGTTCAATTGGTTTGTTCCAGCATGGACGGAGATTGCACTAAGCTTGTCGATTCTGTCGGAGAGACACGCCTCATTGAGTTGGAGTTGACAATGCCGAACGATGAACTCGAATCATCATACATCATATTTGAATTAAATAAAATTTGCAACTACACTATGACCACGGTTATCCGGAGTCTCGGTACATTATGCCAGGAAGACTTGTTAAATTAAAGGTTTCGCAAATGTTGAAAAGCTTGTTTAGAAACAGTACCACCGTTTTTTATAATTAATTTTTGGTATATGAAGATACGGTTGTAAATATATTGTTACTAAGTTCGACAACCGGATAATGATGACCGAGTTAATCGAGGTTTTACTTTATAAGAAAATCATTGCGAATATCGGTCAATAAACTGTACTTTCACTATGGTACAAACTATTTTGAATATATTATACATTCCGTGCAATAGTTTAATTTCCCTGTGCTTTGCGTAGCAAAGGATATTTCAATGAACTTACCCTTCGACACAATGAGCTGCGGTGAGGATGGTGCGTGCGTTGATGATGGATCCGCCACAGAAATGTCTTCCGTTGTTCCTCAGGGACACTTGGTAAGGGAATTTTCCAATTGGCGCATCTCTGCCGCCAACAATTTGGCCCTCAGGGAAGCCTACATCGACAAAATCATACTGAAGTTTCTGGCTGTGCCATCTACACCTTAGCTTTCTTTCCCAACCCGATTTTGGGATACTTTTGGAAGTCAATTTTAATTTACGCTGGCTCTCCTCTTATTTTCGGATTCGTAGTAATTTAATTGATCACTTCACTCAGTTTGTAGATATACCAAACATTTGGAGTGCATTTACGTTGACCGTGGACAGTGTTTCAAAAAGTTGGGCAAAATTTCTTCTTACAATTAATCATTACTTACCATAGGCAGTGACTGCCAGGCAAAGCAGTAGTGGAACGCTCAGAGCAAACATTGTGGCAAGGATCGCAATACTGTAACTGACCGAAACTGTATTGATCACTTTATATACGCTTCGGGAGCGTACCTCGCGTCGATAAAGATAAACAAAATATTAGATTTTTATCGAGAACGTGAATAAGCGCAGTCACGGGCAATGACGTTCGTGATAGGTGAAAATTCAGTAGCTTTGATTATAAAGACAAGATAGTATTGATGTCGTTGACTATCGGATAACTTGCTCGTTTTTTTTTTTTAGAAAGAGGAATCAATTAATCTGATAACGAATATAAACTCAAATATAAACTCACTTGGTCGATAGTTCTTCAGGAGACAATGGCTGAAAATTTCAATTGATAAATGCGTACCGATTGATCGAATTTCAATTGATAGCACAATCTTTTAATTACTGCCTCTTGTGAAACGTGCACCCTATCAATCGTTTAATTAAGATATTAACAGGTACTTGGGCGACGCGTTAGGAGAAATTTAATTGCGTTCTCGCTTTAGAATATAACATCGTTGAATATTAATAGAAAAATATCGATTGTATTAGTTATTGTTTGTATTACATCGAATAAATATTTACATAAATAATAATACATTCTTACTACTTCTTGCGCAGTATATTCGTATAATGTAAATAATAAGTATTTCACAGAATGTTTTTAAACATCGAATAGGACAAACATTCCGGCCATTAGCACAGGCATTTATTGAAGAAATTTAAACACGGGAAGAGAGAAACAACTAAAAAGCTTGCTTCTTCAATTTTATCTTTCCAAACTTCTGAAGATGCTCGGCTTGTTCATGCGCAACACGCCGGGCAGAAACTTTGTAATGAGCGGAACGAGCGGAGGGACGATGTTTGCAAATCATTAGTGCGACGGTGAGGGTTGAGGGTTGGTAGGGACTGAGGTTTGAAAGTCTGCGTGGTGTTTTGCAGGTACATTATTACAAGACGTATCCATGATGCTCCGTTTCCCTTCAGTTTTACAACGAATTACGATATGGAGTTTTGTTAATCAGCCATAGAAATCTAAATTGCCATCGGCAATGATAATGAAGTAAAGTAAGTGCGATGAAAATCAACATTCGTTCACATTTGGGCCACAATTTTTAATCGTCTAATCGTAATTGCGAACGAATTGGAAAGCAGTATACATATAAAGATTGTGTATTATCTTGGAAAAAGCGATTCGAAAGAAAGATATACCGTTCGCCTAGAAGCTTAACAGACTGAAGAGCAGCGCAATTTGATCCTATTGAGGAAACGCTAATAAAAATGACGGTGGCGAGTAATTCTGTGCATTGTGTATTCTGCAAATGAATATATCCCGATGTTGCTGGTAATTCTCTGGGTATCTACGTGGGGGATTTCACGTCCCTAAGGATCAGAGAAGGCGATGGCGAATAACAAGAACCCTTCGTCTGCGCCACGAGTCTTGATCCTGTTAACGGGATCATCCGAGCACCGCTGATAGAGCAAAAGACCGTGAGACAAAACCAAACTCCCGAGGACCTTTCTCTCTGGTTGTTGTTTCGAGGTCATTGGATCAATCCAGTGGAAACGGCGTTTTTCCCTTGCTGGAAGCTTTCGCTCCAGACTTTCTTTAACGATGTGTCGAATAAGCCTTTCGGTGAGCGATGTTCTATTGTACGTGAAAAAAGTGGGTAAGTTGGACGTAAGTATGTGTACGTATTATGCAGGATTAATAAATTTCATTAATCGTATTATTTCTTTTTAAACGGGCTTCGTAGTATCTATAGGTAGGCACTTCACGCGATTAAAAATCTATTATATGTAAATTATAATTAGCGCTTATCTTCTTCTTTATTTACTTATTTTAAGTCGCATCCGCTACACAGAGTTATCAGGAACTTCTATATTTTTTGTTCTGAAAAGTTTTGAAACATCCATTTCGTGGATTAATTAATTGACATAGAGTTTCCCGTAGTTGTGGATGCTATAAGCATTTCTTAGTAAACAAAAATGTACAGAATTCTCTTGAACACCTTATC
Organism: Nomada ferruginata; assembly: GCA_963583965.1. Taxonomy (NCBI): domain Eukaryota; kingdom Metazoa; phylum Arthropoda; class Insecta; order Hymenoptera; family Apidae; genus Nomada; species Nomada ferruginata. The sequence goes on from OY757216.1 coordinate 8,475,069, forward strand.
CGAAAATATCCGAAGAAACGAATCGGTTTGTCGCTAAAATTGTAAAACTGAATTCGCTAAAATTGATATCGTCAAACTTATATACGGAAAAGGAAAAGTAGAACTGGACGGACCAAAGTTCTCACAGTTTATAATCGAAAAGTCCTTTGAAAAGTGTGCCATTACAAAGTGGCACTGGTATACGTACGTGAATATTCGTAGAATGGTTCGCAAATCAGATTTCCCGGCGTTAGGCCGATTCGTAATGCTCGGTCACTGTATTTACATATGCATATCATTTGTCGTATCGCAGGGGAGAAAGCTCTGTGTTGGTAATATCCCACAGGACTCCATATATCCAAATCGCATTACTGTGCTGCCCATTTCGTGCTAAGGTACGTCGTGAACGATTTGATATGCGTGCGCTATAACCGAGTTAACAATCCTCTATGACAGATGGTGATCCGAACGATTTTACCGCTCTCCGTCTCCACCAACGTGTTTCCGTTTCTCACCAGCAATTAAAAACCGTTTCTGGATTTAAAAAAACCAACGCATGTTGGGCGAAGGGAATTTTTTGCCAGCAACAATAATATTATGTGTATGGAAAAACAGGGGCTGATCAAGCGACAGGAATGGTAACAACCATTTGCGTATTTCTAATGTTAAGGATTCAAATAAATTCGTAACTATAATGTACAAGTATAAGTAGATTTGCAACGTAGCTATAGATATATAAATACTATTTCAATAGTTAATTGATACAAATTAGCATTGACAAAAATGAATTCTCCATGTTCGCAAAAAGTACGTCTCAACTTCATGGGCAAAGTAATATTTCTAATAAAAATATATCTCAAAGGAAAAGTCGCCGATCAATCAATGAAAGAAATAACAAAATGCCTGTCACTGAAGAAAAGGTTTACTAATTTTCTCCCGCAACGAATCTGCAAATAAATGGAAGATAGGAAGTGTCACCCTTCTTCACCACCTCCGGAAAATGTACCGCCACATCCCCGCATTTCTTCTTTATCGCGTAAAAAAAGGTGCAAAGGACGGCCGCGAGCGTCACGCAGTCGAACGATTTCGAAGATTGCCGGCTTTCGAACAGCGGGATCGCTTTCTCCACCCTCGACTCGCGTTGAAATTCCCCGAAAGAATGGGTGGTGGCCGGAGAGTTTCTTCGACTTCTCCTTCGGTGACCACTTTCTTGCCTTATACTTACAAGGAGGATTTTTACAGCACGGGTCAGGCGAGGTTCCTCGTGTAATCGCTGTCGAAAATTCTGCCGAGCAACTTCTGGTTCAAAGGGAAGCGGTGGTGTTGAGAGATCGATGGGAAACTGCGAGTTGTGGGTGCGACGACCCGAAAAGAAAGGAACGTAGTTACACACGGACCAGCCGCAACGATTGCCGTTGAGTGGGCGATGGTTATTTTTATGCCTCGTAATTATACATTCTTCTGGTCGTTGCCTCGAACTTTTAGGGTTACATTTAGACCGGGCCAAATCAACCGGCCGCGTTTTTCGCGCGCGTCTCTCCCACGATTATGCTGGATCGCGACGCGTTGTTCTGTGTTACAGGAGACGGCGTCGGGGTCGTATTGTTCCTTTGACGAGAGGTGCTCCCCCGGTTTTCTGTAGCCGTTTAGAGGTCCTCCGTTAGGACGGGCTTGCTGCGTAATTAGAACGCTGCAGGAATATTGAAAGAAGTGGATAATCGGTGAAGATGGTTCGAGGAGATCATCGAGGTTAATGGGCATCAAGGAGTTATGCAAACGGGGATGTTTTCTTGCTTTTATCATGGGTACAATTTTGGGGTGATAATATAGGAAGGGAGATATTGCATTGTTTATAGTCTCGGCCGCATGATCTGCAGCTGTTTTGTGTTATGTTATCAGTTATAACTTTTCTGTTCTTTGAATACAGTTAATAATCGCGGAAAAACTATGAACGGGAGAAATTTTATCGTGAATATGTTTATTAAAACCGAAATGAATATTGGGAGTAACTTTAGAATTCACCCTTATTCCTTACGTATGGAAAAATAATCCTGTAAAATAGTAAAAAATAAATGTTAGCATGCTAGAAAGGCCATCATATTTTATATTAAAAGAAAGTAATTCGCCATAAATAGTTTATTTCCTCTTATCTTATTCTACGGCGCCTTTGATTCATTACTTTTCGAAGCCGTGTCACGCGACTTAGAATCATTATCGGCGTGCCGGTTGTCAATGATAACGCTGTGCTCGTTATCGAAACCGTGATTTTAAGACAGAGATGATGCAATTTCATCGATAAATGTCCGAAGGCTGCATTCGGGTATACTTACGTGGAACACGATAATTGCTAAGCGTATAAAAGCTACCCTGCGTTTATGAAGCACCTATTATTAGTGCAAACACGTATTACCCGTCCGGTTGTTCTCCGTTTATGGCTGCTAAGTGATTTCAACCACGAGCACCCGTAGAAAGTGCCGGCAAATTGAGCACTTGGAAACGGAAGGAAGACGTCAACGTGTGACCGGCGTATCGTCTTGGCAGAAGTGAAAAATCGTTTTCTTGTAGATTAGTATATTAGTTGCTCCTGATTTGGTCGACAAACCGCAACCAATTCATTCCTCTTAATGTATCACGTTGGATTTATCCGTAGACCGCAAATCACAAAGTACTGAGTTATTGTTCCGCGTCGTTCATTTATTATTCTGGTCTATTATTGGTCAAATACGGTATTCGTTTTTAATATATGTACGCTGTTTTCTTTGTTATAAAGCAATTTTCCCAATTAATAATTGACTGTTTAATATTACATCCCAGCTCCAAAAATCACACAACACCTGCCAGCTTTAATAAATGATCGTGCAATGTTAATTACTGAAATTGTATATAGTTTCATTGCTGCGTATATTTGCGAATACATGTGAAGCAATGAAAAACACATTTAGAGTGCTGGAATGCACTTGCGAATGGAATCACAAACCAGGCTGTGGTTCGTTCTACGATAAGTATGGAAGAATATTAACAGGGAAATTATAAAAAAAAATTAACCTACAGAATATTCAAATTAGACGGACACGTAGAGAAGAATGTCTGGTTATTATCAACGATCTTGGCAAGGTTTGTCTAAGATATGAAAAAAGACTGTCCTCTGCTAAATATATTAACGATTCCAATAATTTCTTTACATATTTTGCAAAAATTATATGTCGCGCCCTAATACATAATTGATAATATCTTTCCTTGTACCGAATATCCACCAAAACCCAAACGTTTCGTTATTATCCACAATTGTTACGAATTATGCAGCAACGCGTGTCGCGGTCGATCTGGTCGCTCGAGGAAAAAGGGTCAGAGTTCGTACGCACTCCGTCCCGATGAGTGTCGGCCGACAATCGGAGATCGTGATTAATGGATCGGCCAGCAGAGATGGTTGGTACGCGTCGACGAATCCGGGGACCGCTTAGAGTGAAATTTACCTGATGAATTGTTCTCACAATTATCATGATCTACGGGTTCGTGGATCCGAGAAACACGAAACTCACGGCCGGTCCGCTAATCTTTCTTCGGCGAACCCTTCACTTTGGCCCCCAGCATCCCCTCCGTCTCCTCCCCTCCTCCACCCACAATTTCTTCTGCGGCAGGGGAGGCCAACTCGCCCACACTCGTGGCCCATAACGATACTACTACTTTTCTGCGGCGCAGAAAACGGCTAGCTGGCAGAAATCTCAGAAATTCTTACGTCGATCGAGAAACTATAATTATCTTTCCGGGTTAGCGGCATGCAGCGAATAGGTACACCAGAAAAAACTCTGGTCGAAACGGGAATTAGGTTCGAGCACCGTCGTCCGTTTTCATTTTTTGTTCTTTTCTTTCCACGATCAAGCGTGTCTGTCGCCTCCGTTGGTCACGGAAGGAAACGATGGCGGGCAAGGAGCTGTCGCGATTTTTTCGTTGGCTGGAATACATCCGAGAAATAGAGGAAATTTGATTATTCGGAAAGGGAAAGCTGTGTTGTTGCGCAAGACTGTGGTATTGAGTTTAAACTTTTGTTTGATTTCTGTGTTTGTGGAAGTAGACCTATGTGTGTGGTTCAAACTACTTGAAGCGGTACAATAAGATCGGGGAGTTTGCTAGTACTTTGTGATAGACCTTTAAGAGTTTTGACGAGTTTTCGTGATTTACACAATTTTGTCTAATAGTAAATTGATAATTCTATTCAAATCTTTTCCCTTGTTTACATAGCTCTTTGAATTATTCAACTATCTAGTTATTCTCTCTTGCGTACTTATAAGTATACTTATAAGCGAACATATAAATTACAGTCTATAATTACCCAAATAAAATCTCCGGTCCCGTGGTAATATTTCTCTACCATCTTATTTAAAAAAATAGATAGTTCTAGCCTAGACATCTCCGAGTGGCTGCCAACAAAGGTAACATTTTCACGCCATTCAATTTCAGTGTAAGAGGGTCATTTTGAAGGAATGCACCACCGTGGGGGGAAGGGTTGCAACTAGACAGGCTCGCGGTTCCTCTGAAAATGCTTTGCGAGATTGCAGAAGAATTTTGGACGTCCACGAGACGTGATTTATGGGGGACTTTCGGACGAGGTGGAACTTTAACCGCTGCTGCCATGATCACGGTCACGGTGATTTTATCTAATCAGCGGCACGTTATTACCACGAGTTAACGAAAATCGCGTGGATTGGCGAAATAAAACAATAACGACTTCGTTTTGAGAGAGTAATTACTCGCGGTCCACCATTGTATACATAACATGTGCTATCTTTAATTCAGATGTTTGACAATGATAAATTATCACTTTCGATTTAAATCTTATCGATGAAGCTAAATTAAAAGTCTGGGGTTTCCGAGATTTTCCACTTAATTACACTCGACTTCGATTGAATTCCAGCATATTGTCAATAAATGCGTATCAGAGTACAGCTACAGCGTGTGTACAGCGGATATTATATAAGCAATGCGCAGTAGAAGAACAGTATTAGGTTCTTACGTTCTACAAGATCGCTTTTGAATTTGCAAAAACAACTGGCTCACGCCGCTGTATTCTTTAATCGATTACTTTAAAACAAAGCTACGCATTACCATTTATTACAACCGCATTTACCATGGCGGCATTATCGTACATAACTGATATACACAATAAATCCAATTCCCCAAGCCAAACAATTTTTCTACAAATTTGCAACGATCGATATACGACGCATATACGACGGTATACGACGCATCTCGTATCCAGTGCTTTACCATTCACAACGCAATATAACAACCAAAACAGTGTACAAACATCAAACAAGCTCGTCTTCAGTCGCGTTTCCCAACACCTGCGACGCGTTATCGCTACATCATCGCCCCGTTCCAATCAGTCTCGTATCGTTACACGATCACGAGAACGCGACCGAGCAATCAGAGGAATTTCTTCCACGTTGATCCCGTAACGAGCGTAACCCGAACTCAAGGATTGATTGCTGGCCCGGCCATGGGAGCGAAGCAGGCTACTTCATTTAAAGCGAAGTGTCACGAGGATAGCAGAAATTAGGGTTATAATCCCCCCTGTGCCATCTGATACGCGATGCAGCGTCCCCCCTCGTGTTCGTTCCACTCGCATATTTACCGATAGTATTTTAACCCTCGATTTGTCGTCAACAGCTTTCGGGAGTCCATTGGGAATCCCGCCGCTTAGTTTTTGTCGGGCGGCCACGGGAACGACATGTGTCGATTATAATCGCTAGACGTTCCGGGCCGGAGGCGAATCTTTGCCCGAGGTCCCGATAATTCGGTTCTTCGGTCACGCGGACTGGGAGCACGGAGTAATTGCCATGCACGAAGTATCGATAACCGTGTCGTTACGCTTAATAGCTGGTATTTTTTTCGGGCCATTTTGACGCGTGTAAAACGAGAAATACGAGATCTCGTGAATGATGTACGATATATTCGATATATTCGATGAATAGTTTCAAATGATTATGTTTTCCGGCTATGTGGCGGAAAAATGCAGACTATTTTTAGTTCAAACGCGCTGTTTGAGAGGGGTTTGCAAGGAATACTTTACGCTAAGTGTCACGTATTGCGGTATTTATGTCTGAAAATGATAGGTCGCAGAAAATGAAATGCAGAACGGAGACACGGGGGAGTTGTAAATCAGTTTCGGGAAAATTTTACGGTAAAGTTTCGCGCGACGTTCTTGCGCAGCTTCTTCACCGTGCCATGTAAAGGTTCCGTGTTTCATTTCTCTTTTCATTTATCATTCTGAATACACACGGTATGGAAAGTTTTAACGTTGAAAAAGAGTTTCCCATTTTGTTCAAAAGTCGACCAAGGAAGAGAAGGTTAAGGTAGCTGAATTGAAACTCGGATATTAGAAATAGAACTACTCCTGTATTAAAAGGTACATAGCTGATGAAGTATTGTTGTAAACAGATCAATTCGTCGCGAATGAAAATGAAAATAGTTCAAAATTTTCGTTGCAGAGGACAATAAAATCAACAGATACATCAGGACGAACACTTACACCAGCAACCAAAATTATTTCCACCTTTTATATCTACCAGTACCAAGTAATTAGAACCGTTTGCTCACGTGACCTGTCGATATTCGCTAACCCCATGAAATTCATAAAGCATTTAAAAGTGAAGTATTGCAAATATTATAGGGGAGACCGGGGCTGGTTGTCACAAAAATTGAACTTTTTAAATTTCAAAAAACACAGTACCGTCTAATGAAATTTCGATTACACCATTCGAAACCCTTGTATTTCATGCATGTTTTAAACTTTGTAGATTGACCAATTTCTTTGAGAAAAATGACTTTTTATTGTTTTGAAAGATTTAGAAATATTGTGACAACTAACCCCACTTATGGGTTGGTTGTCACAAACAGTTGACTTGGTTGTCGCATGGAATAGCTATGAAAAATATAAATACATTTATTGAAAAAACATTACTCATCATCAAAACAATACTGCTGAAAAATCAGATTGGCAGTTTGTTACACATATACAACGTATACGTCATCATAACATCAGGAGGAATTTTCCCACGATTAGTACTCTTTTTAAAATTCCTCACCATTCTATGGGGTAGAATTATTTTGTGAAATACAATTTAACTATCTACTAAATGGTTTCTACGAATGGTAGTCGGTTGCCAGACGAGACAACTAGCCCCACGTATGCTGTGACAACCAACCCCATTTGAAAGCGGGCCACCTTTTTCGTATGTAGAGTGAAAGCAAATGAATTTTTCAATCCTGCCATATATAAAAATATAAATTAACAGTCCACTATTAATAATATAAACTCAAAATTTAAAATAATGTAAAAAATTCTCGCTCAGCACGAAAAAGCTAATCAACTGGGAAAAAAAATAGTGTAGCGTTCAACAATATTTCGATTGTCAGAAAGCAACCTGACCAAGAAATGGACAAATATGCATGTGCCCTGAGCCGCGTGATCAAGACACATGTACTGACGAACGTTTCACCTGATACAGTTTATACAAAAGGAGATATGAACTTTGTGACAACCAGCCCCGGTCTCCCCTATCCACTTTGCAACCGTTCGAAAGCAACTGGCGATTAAATCTTGAAAATTTCTCCACAATTCCGCAACGTTGTTCCATTTGGTGCACCTGAAGGTAGCCCGGTACCACCACGCCCAGGTGGAATATGCAAAAAGACTGTCGGGAAACGATTCGAAACAATGAACAGAAGGAGAACAAAGAGCACGTCACGTTTGATATGACCCTAAGCTGGTATCGATCGCTGTTCTTCCCGCTGGTGCGGGCGAAACCAGCCTGGATATTTTGATAATTCCCTTTTTTGAGCGCGATACTCCGCAGCCTGTAACGCGGAAGAGATCAAAGGCGTCAGTAGCACCTGTCCTCTAACCTCCGTCTTGTCATCCAGCAGAATTACGCCAGGAGGCTGGGGATCCCAACGGATTCTCTCTCTTCCTGCTCACGCTGCTCCTATCTCTTTCGTTTTCTTTCCCTATCGCTCCAAACTAACCACTGCTTGAAATATCCCTTCCCTTTTCTCTGTATTTCTATGATCACCTCGTTCCTCTGCCTCTTTGTCTTTTTCGTTTTCCTCCGTTCCTGTTTTTTGTTGCCCTCTGACAGATTGTCTTCTTTCATCTGTTTATACGAATATATGTAATGGTTCGAACAGGCTTGCCGAGGGGGAGAGATTGTCTTTGTTCGTCGTGCTTTGCGACCCTGACCAACGTCACCTGGATTAAACTGCAATTATCTTTATTGCGTGAGCCCGAATTCCCGCCGGCGATACTCGTAGAGCTCTTGCAGTACTTTCATTTACAGACGCATGCGAAATTGGTAGGGATGGTCGAGTTTCTATTCGCGACTCTCGTGAAAGTTCTGACGAGGAGAAAATCTTGAGAAATTGATAGATATATTTGTTTCGGAAATATTTTAACTGATTTTGACAATTTATCGAACAGAGTACGTCGCTGTAATACGCTAGTGTGCTAGTGGTCGACGGCTTACAAGTTATTGACAGACGAAGCTAAACTCAGCTTAAATCAAGAGGACGAAAATATAAATTAACACTCGTGAAACTGTGCGTGAATATCGCACTTAGATTACACTTACATTACACTCGCACTAAACACGATTCAAATTATCCTAAATTACATTACAGTTACATCTGCGATTTGCCCCTTCCCGTTTCTAATATTCATACCAAGGTATGAATTAATCTCGCGTTAAATTATTGGAGGCATTAACAATTGTACGTAAACGATCGTTAAACAATACCTCAAAGGGGAGGGAATGCGTTGAACAGCATTGTTATTTTCAGCATTGGATTTAAAATTGTTTGAATCAGGCAAATTATAATGAAACGTAAAAATGAAAACAGAAACAGATCCTATTTTACACCACGACGCGACGGCCCCTCGATAATACTCATTTAATAACACACGCCACAGTAAGTTCGATGCGCGTGCCTTTCACGCTGAAATTGCGAACGGGGTTTCACATTCAATTTCGTCAGGCAAGATCTCCTTTGCTCCATCCGCGAGACAACAGCGGCGGGATTCGTCGTACGTCTTGTGTGCTAACATTTGCACAGTGCATCGACAAAGACGTCGGGGACGATTCACGGTGCCACCACTCGATGCACCGACGAGTTCAAATAACTTCAGCGAGCATAAGTCATCCGTAAGGCCCGGGGCCTCGCGCCCGGGCTACCCTAGAATTATCGCTAAACGTTATTGCCTAGCCTCCATAGATCTTGCGTATAAAATACTAGGTTATCCTTACCGTTTATGTATGGTTAGAAGCGAGGGTGGATCTATGCCGGTCGCGGTCGGGTCTAGAATTTCGTTGAAATGCTTTGTTGCACCGTCCCTCGCGAATTTAGTTGCCGTTTACAAGCTTCGGGTCTTTTGCTCTCCCCATTTTTCATGGTCGTTCTGTTTTATTAAGAGGTGTCAGGAATCTAATGGCAGGCTACGTTTTCAATGAATTCAATCAGCTTACCGGCGGGGTGGTTTCGGTTGAAAGAATCCTATCTGCGAGAGCGGTACCTACTCTGTTTTCGAAATTGCAGACGACAACTGGGTCACGATTTTACAATTGCAGTAAAACTTAAGTATAATTTTATTAAAAATCGTAATAATTGCTGCAACATAGTGCACCTCTCTGAGGCCTGCATATAGAAGTCAATAAAGTACAATCTTCGTAAGCACCTGCGTAATTAGAAATGCGTAGAAAGCCACAAGATCATGGAATATTCTTCTGTTGCACTCAAATTGGCATCCGGTCTCCAAATTCCCGACAAAAGCGTACAAGTAAAAACCCTTAAACGCGTTAAACGAAGGTGACATCATTATCTATTACGTGGCCATTCTCCGAGCTCCGCGGCAAACGATATAAAAAGCACGGGGGAGCTTTGGACCTTCCAGCGAGACATTAACTCGTTCTTCGGCTTTTTTTCCCCCGGATGGACGTAAAGGGATGATAGAAATTCACGGGACTCCCGGGCGACGAGGAGCATAGAAACAGGGGGACGAAGGGAGGAGGAAACGTATACCAAACGAAACAGGTCGCTTTGTTGTTAAGCGACAGGAGTTGGAGGGTATAATTCACCGTTGTAACAGACTTTGAGCACCGTTACGTACAAAGATCAAAGCCAGCTAAACTGTCCGAAGTCCGTGCCAGCCACAACCATGATATTTTGACGTATTTAATGTTCGTTTCTTGTTAAATGCTGTGCTGATATTAAGTGAGCGGGCGCGCGTGAACAATTCAACTATTTTCGTCTGGATCTGTAATGATACGTTGCATACTAGAATCGTTCGGCTCGATCTATGACAAAAGGGTACTGACATTTGTACGAAGCTCTGACGAACGAGCGAGCGAGAGTTATTATGTCGTGATAAATCGTGCCACGGTTGCGTGGGAGGTGTAACGAAGGTTTCGGGTACAAGACTGCACGTTTTTCTATCAAAATCGAATCGAATTTAATTCGTTAGTGCTAGGAGGATAGAGGAGGATAGAGGAGGATAGAGAGCGTAGGATAAAAAATACTTAACATTTGCTTAGGTGTAGTATCGATTTGTAAAGTGTCTATTTCTATGAAGCTATATCAATACATTCGTAAATTCATGTTTTCCTATGACGATGTATTTTGGCTCCTTTAAATAAATATGCTCCTACATGTAAGTATTAAGGACATTATTAAATTAAACAGACTTTCTCTTCCTAAAAGCAAAGACAACTTTTATTGATACGCGTGGCTACTGCGCTTACAACCAACGCGAACACAGCAATCAATTCAATAAGAATGAAACAATGATGGCTTTTTAAGCGCTACATCTCGGCCAATACTATGCTAAGAACAAAAGACGCGAAATTCAAAACACTTCAACAGCAAGTACAGTTTTGCCCTTATTTCTTTTTACTTGATACTTTGATGGCTTATAATTATGTATACAATTTGCAAATAAAGAAATGTGAGTAATTCGTCTTCGATATTACGCCCCAGTGTCCCGAAAGCAAAGTATTAGCCACTTACGTTCCATCGCCGTACCAATAATCTATCCACGATGGTAAGAGAGAAAGGGGTTTCTCATGGGATATATGAACGCTGTAACCGAGGAAGACATTCTGAGTGATTGTGGTTGCGGCGATCTTGACATCTTCCGGAAATCCTCGCCGCTCTTCATCCACATTTGTTTAAGAACAGATTTATTTCACGTATCCCCATTGACATCGGGAGCTTATGAAAGAGGACACTCAGCCCGTCAGTGACACAATCGCATGCTGGAGAATATCGTCGGCGAATTGTGATCAACTTTTTCAATTTAAAAGTATCTATTTTATAGGAAGTCAATCGTAATAAATGCGTCATTAAATTTGTTTATTCAGATGATTGTTAAATCGTGTCAAGTATCTACAATTTTGTTCGACTTGCGTGCAAATGATTTTCACAGTAGCAACAGAAGCTCTGAAACCTATTCTACTTTGCAGATGCGGTGTGTACTGTAAATTCGTTAAATCGTTAATATTATCTTCGCGTACGTTTAATAAACCTTTATTGCAGGTGATTGGAAGAGAATAGCCGCGTGAAGAATTATCCTTCTAAAATTGCAAATAATTCTTTACTTAACATTCATCACACAAACAAATTTTATAGCCGATTATCCACTTAAACAGACACTGAAAAATTTCACCCCGCATGGGCAAATAACGAATTTACAGAAACTTCAACGACGACGTAACAATCATTGACAGCTACTTTTCGACGCACGCTTTGATACGCTTTTAATTCGTTGTTTCCAGTTATCAAATAAAGGCGTTTCACGAGAAGGAGATTACCGCGCATAGAAGTGCTTTGCGGTGCGCCGGACTGTATGATTACCGAAGTTCGGAGGCTATAGTGGGCCAGACATTTCGTGAGCACCATTCACTTCAGCGGTCAAAGCTGCGCACACTACACCACTGCTCATGGTTTTCGTTAAAATTTCGTGCTCCCAAATTCCCACGATTCTCGCTGTATCGCTGTTACACCACCTAAACAGGCAACGTCTAACTCAGAGAATCAGCTTCCCTTCGATTTCTCTGAATTTAGTTTATGCGGAAGGCTGTTTGGCAAAGTGGAATCGAATATACGAATCGAGCTGAACTCGACCTTTCATTATTTCAGTTCGCGTAATGACAGGGTGTTAAATACCAGTTTCTCTTTTGCGAGAATATACTTTTGTGCAATAGGAATGGATTGCAAACTTTATTTAAGAATTGTTAAAATATTTTCAAACGGTTCGTCGTTTCGTTCAGACGAATTAATCGCTGCGAAAGAAACTTTGCTGCAAGGACTACAATAGACGATCATAATAGATGTAAAATGATACAGAAGTTAAGAGTCAAAGGTATTTTATGAAAGCATGATAATGCTTCAGAATATGACTATACTTACTGCTGTCCCGTTTGTAAAAAAGGAACAAGGAATATAAGATACACGAGAAGATTATAACCAGTCCAGGTGTAGTTGAAGCAACTTCCGTCACCATTAAATCAGTCTCGATCGAAACGGGGTCAGCTCCGGGCTACAAAAGAGGCATCCTGGATCGACAAGCGTTCCAATTTATCTCCAGTTACCTTCTATTTGCAACTGTGTCCAGTTGTGCTTTAGCTTTTTCATATTGCATTTAATCACTGCCATTATGCTCCATCATTAACTATTCAGTTGCAACTACGCGATAACAAATATTTTTCAAATATTCCCATATAATTAAACATTTGTCTTGTAAAATTAACATCCACACTGCGCGGAAATTCAACTAATTTCTAACAAGTAAACTTACAAATCGCACTCATACGCACTCTTAATAATTCTACTTGTATACGCATTATCGCTCTCCGCAAAATCGCGCCAAATAATACACGTACCTGTTTGATATTTAATATCCCGCTAACTTTATCGGAAATATTATTGACACAACGTAGCATCGATAATTGAGGCAGACGGTAATATCGGGCTCGATAACTTCCGACTTTCGTCCAACTCTGAGATATCACTTTCGAATTGGAGAAAGGGAGCACGTAGCGATCGTGATTTGCGATTTACTTACAACGGGGAGAAGGAAAATGTAAAATCAGGATTTTCGACAGATGGCCGGAATCTCAGACCTCGGGCCGTGAATACGCGGATAGTAAAGGGAGCGCCAGACCTCACGATTTTACGCCCGCAGGCGGACCGCCGATGGAAAAGTTGCGCTCTGAGTGCTTCGGCTCGTTTCTTTTTTTTCTTTTTTTTTTTGCTCTGAGACATTCGTAGCAGCACGAAATTTTCGAAACATTTTCCGTCGGCGACGTTTTGCCCATCGTGTTTCACTTCTCGCGCGCTTGTTAACGGAATATCGTAACTGAAGCGACAATTCGGACATTTTCCGCACATTCGACCCGGAGTTTATGTTCGTATCGCGTAACAGGAGAATGAAATTGAAGTTTGTCTAACGTTTTGTATCGATATTTCGCGATCGAGGCTATTCAACTCGAGTATTAACTGTTTGAGTGCCGTGATACGGTACGATACGATAAAGAAGAATTTATTGCTTGAACCTGTTTCTGCCATCAATTTTCAATCTGTAGTAATTACGGAAGTTCGTAACAATTTTTCAATGTTTCCCTTTTTTTTTTGCAACGGGAAAATTCAATTATTTTGCATCTATAGGTATTCTGGCTTTTATTCTAGATTGATATTCCAGGCTGTGTTGAAATTTCGAATGTGAAATTGATGAATACGAGTACTAGAATATTAGTCCAATTTAAGAGGGTGTGATTTATTTTTCATTACAATTTCATTGCAAGTTCATTACATTTTCGTTAACAAGGAGTTGATTACTCCATAAAAATTAGGAAGGTATCCACAGGTAACCGGCAATAAATAAAATTTGTTAAAAAGAAAAAAGAAAAAATTTGCTACGGTTATTATCTGTAGAAATCTGGTGCTGATGCGCCATGAAAAATATTTTAGCAAGACAACGTATAATTTTGTATAGAACGAACCAATGTGTATATAAAAATCTATTTTCTACCTTTACATAAATCTGGGACGGACATTTGTCCTGCCTGTAATATTCGACGACACAGGGCGATCGGAACGTGTCTCTGATAACGTTATCAAATCCCAAGCGTTCGCAGGATTGGCCACAAATTTTCGCTGAATTAATCGTGGCAAAGAGGGTCGTCAATTACCGGGAAAGTTTTACAGATCCCATTTCTGGCGAATACAAAAGGCGGCACTCGGCTCCGCTCTTCTCGACGTATTTATCTGAAATTATTAAAAGAAAAGCATTTTCCTTACGCTCCCGCAGTTTAAAACTTCTCCTTTTCAACCCCGTTACGCTCCACCCCGTTGCTGCTCGCGAACAAAATAAAAGGCCACGGTCCCGACGAGAAGGAGATACTGGTTATCCAAGCTTTCAAAGAAGAACTTTCGCGATTCAAACGACCGGCGGAACGATGTTTTTATATTCTAATTGCTGGAATCGAATCTACAGCGTACAATTTGAAGTAGTGAATTTATGAATCGCAATGTTTCTTGCACGAGTGTTACGAAATCGACAATACGTAATAGTAAAGTTTTAATAGTTCCATGATGTTTGGCGATACATTTCATTTGTGGCATATTTTTCAGATATCTGATTATTCATTACGCGCTTCCTGAACGGTGTTGTTATGATCCATTACATCTCAGTCACAGTATTTAGGTTCTGTTTCGCGTATGCATGTAAATTGTAACGCGTGATTACGCGAAACTGGTTCAACAAAGTCGATAATATATACGATGATACCGTGCTCTGTCGAATTTATGCGCACCTTGCATTACATTTTGCATATAATTCACTAACCGAACATTATATCGGAGAAGTTGAGATTATAAACAAGGAAACGCCGTGAATTACCATTTTAATAAACGGCGCGTGTATCTGCTTGCTTAATTCGCAATCTCGTTGTAATTTGTTTTTTGAAAGGATTTTATTATATTGATTTGCGAAATTCGTAAGTATCGTAATTTTAGGAAATTTCATCGCGATTGATTTCGCAGTGAGCGAGAAGTTTTGTCATCAATTTTCCATGTATCGAAATCATGCAAGTTCTTGTCCCAGTTTTCTCTCCGCAGTTTTTTCACTCTCCACGATATAGGGCGAAGCTTATGGGGGGTTCTTGAACACTTGGAGGTCTAAATCGCAGCTGAAATTGGCGTTAGTTGTAGGCATGTGGCGAATGGAACCGTTCATTTCAATTGCAATTGACTGCGGCTGCTACATTGATATTACCCCACGTATCGCCTTCGGCTGTGTAGAAAACTAAATTCATGGTTTTAAGCGGGAATTAAATAAAGAGTGAGAAGTACCGCAAATGCCGCTGGATATTCGTGCTCCCGCGTCATTAAACGGATAGAAACGTCGGGGGTGTAATATCACCGCCTTCTACAAAAATTCCGATTCCTGATTTCACTTCGCCAACCTTTACTTTATATTTCGAAAAGCTATAAAAACGTTTTATTACCCCTCGTCAATCGCACATCAATTAATTAAGTAAATAAATACTAATAATAATATGCTAATACTTGCTTCGGATTAATCAAAATCGCACTTCGCATCATTTGTACAGCCAGAGCACTTTCAATTTTTCTTAAATCAACTCCCGGCGCGCCCGAGGGAGACAGATAAACGTAATTAGACAACGAAATTGCCACGTGAATCTAATTGGCCTTTGCTTCGCAGATGAGCCGGAGAGCAGCATTTTCGGATGTGATAACTATCGCTTTAAAATCCACTCACTCAGTAGCGACCCAATTTTTATTCGCTAACAAAGCACCTAGACTTTGTGAGTAACTCGTGATTCTCTTTCCCCGTGCAACAATGAGTAAGCGCTGCCAGGATCGTTTGCCCTTAACTGCGTATCACGCCGCCAACCCCGGTCTAACTACGCAAGATGCACGCAGAACGAACGAGAGGCATAAACAACAATGCAAGTATCTAGCGGCGAAGGGGTTTGAGCACTTGGCACGTAGGGCTCCCTGCAAGCCAACGTCCAATTACCAGCTGGGCGCGTATCTTCATGGGGGGTCCTACACGCAATTGTTGTATTTCGCTATTGTTCCGCAGCGTGATTGAGCCCATTGTTTTTCCTTCTTGTAATTATCAAAAAAAAAGAAAAGAAAAGAAAGAGACCCGAAAGGATCGTGGTACGGAAGTTCGAGTGCTATGAACCTCAAATCGAGAACTTCGAGGGGTTGAGATGTACAGAGATGCGCGATACAAGTGTAATGTGGAGAGAAATTCTGGTAAACCTTTATTTATGATGAACGTTATTAAATAGTGTTAATTATTTATTGTTTGCTTACGCGTGATTGATTAGCACTTATTAGAAGGAGAATTGCTTAATTATTAATAGCGTAAAAAATACTTTGATCTAATTATTGTATATTATAGAGTGCATATTAATAATACACTGCTGCTTTTCACTTATAATCAATAGTGAAAATCTTTATTGGTATTTATTAAATACTGGTATTTATTGAAACTGTTCTTTGATTGTCTACAGTCTCTTGCCATTTACAACTAATATCAAAAGGTTAAACTTAAACTGCCTTACGAAATTAATTTTGCATACATCCTCTCCGCGTTTCATTAGTACCAACGCTAATATTACCATATTTCACAAAGAAGGAAACATTAAAAACAATCTGAATCTGAACAATTCCCATCAATACGAGGCTGCAAAGCAATAGACGTATTATTACCGATATACTACACGCGCATCGATGACACGAGTGTCGAACTTTTTGCAAACGCTGTTATTAAAATGCCATCACATCCGTTTTGGGGCCCTTCTGCTCCAGGAAATACGGTCGCCGTGATTTCCGCCCGTGATTCGTATCGATCGATAGCAGAATGGATATTCGGGCCATGTACGATGTTGAAATTTCTGAAAATACACGGGACGTCAAACGAAACGCGAACCTTCCTGTCTGCGGCAGTTTGCAGGCCGCCGCGCCGGTTCAAAGCCCTGACGTTTTCAATATTTAAAACTGGAGTCGTACTGCATGTCCGATCTGGCCAATCGCGAATGTATCTGTACTCGTCAGGTTGCCGCGCACCCGTGGTCTAATCTACGAAATTGCAAACCACAAAAAAACTAGAGGTGATTAAGAAACGAACATCGGTGGTGGGTCGCAGCTCATCGCTTGTCGCGCGACGTGAACAAACGGACTCAAAAATATGGAGCAAAGAATGCTGCGTTTAAGTTTGATCAAGTACCTTAAACCACTAGGAGAATATTATATGGCGGTTTTGAAATTTGTAATATTTGAAGATGTTAGAGAGTCGTGCTCTTTTATGGGCTGTGCCTGTGGCTGTGATGTTCGGGACAGTAATATGAATTATTACACGTATATTTAAACGGAATAATCATAGTCACGTAGTGGTTTTACGGGAAGAAATGATGGGAGAAAAGGTATTTCTTGCCGCTGACATCAATTGCTTCACAAAATCACTTTACTCTCCAGAGGCTACTATCAAACTGTAAATAGTAGGCATCTGATTGTTATTTTATTCATTGACGCACGATTGTTCAAAAGAATTCTCCCTCCCCCAGAGCTTTATCTACTTGTCAACCAGAATGTAAGAAATGATTGCACGTTTTCACCTACGATCTCGTCACGCTTGTAATTGCAGTTTTAGTGTGGCAAACAGCGTTACAGAAAGAAAAAAGAAAGTACGTCAGTGACGATCTTTCACAAGCGTTGGTGCGTAATCGAAATTTTTGCGGTGTGACACTCACCGTATCACGTTTCCCTTTCGCTCGAGGCGCAATAGTGTATTATACGTCCACGTAGAATAAAGATCCTTTGACAAAATTCTCCCTGGGGACTCGCTTAAGGGACGGCTATATGGCCACCAGGAAATGACTGAACTGCGTTAGGATATTCGGTTATGTTAAAGGCGTTTCCCTGTAAGAAAGTCGCCTGGTACTCGTCGGCGAGGCTTCTGTGTCATTCCGCGGTCGTTGCAACAGTTAAGTATGCATTGCAATTCATTAAAACGAAGCAAAGTTAACATAGAACAACGCGTACGATGTTCATTTCCACGAGCGAAAAATTATGTCACAAAATTGTGAAAAATACTGTCCGTTTGTGTCTTACAAATGTCGATTGACCAGTGAAAAAGAAGTGGAGTCTGCTACGATCTTTTCTCCATTTTAAAAATACAGAGAACCAAGGCAGAAACAGGCTGCATCCCGCGCGTTCCCGACGGGCTCGGGAATAATTAAATAACTCGTGGTACGCGTTAAATAAAACGCCTGTTAATTAGCAACGATTTAAAAAGCCTCCGCTCGGAAGAAGGCGACGCTTAATTTCTTAGTGTCCGATACCAACTACGGACCAACTCGCCATTCTCCTCCTTATTTTTCCGTTCTGCCGTTCTCCCTGTTCTTACGCGAATCGACTCGCAGGCGACGGGGGAAAAGCGAGAAATATATAATAATAAAGGTCTGCGAATAACCGGAACGTCAGTTCCACGGAGACCGGGTCGTTGGCTGTAACCGATGAAGACATAAACCCATGTCCACGCGTAATTTAGAGTTCTTAACTCCCAGTAGGTGGTTGGCCACCACCCGGGGCTCGAGACACCTTATCGCGCCCACGGCTACGGACGCATCTCTCGCCTCTCTTTTTCCCTCCTTCTATCCTTCTCCCCGTCATGCTCGCAGAGGGATGGCCTCCTGTTTCTTTCCTACTCCTTGCTTCCCTCTTACTTTCTTCCTCCTTTCATCCCGCTCTCGACGGTGGACCCACTCGAATACGACCCGCGCCACGTACGCCAAAGTACGATGCTGTTTTACAAGCTGCCGTGCGTGGCGATCGTAGCACGCGCAGTCGGATTATGCACCGGCGTGGCTGGCCGACCGTCCGATCGTGGAGCATCGCATACCGTGGCGGGCAATCTGAAAGCATCTTGCAAAGCAAAGAACGACCGGCCTTCCGTGATAGGACAACGTTTGCACCGTCGGATCGGAACCGCCGCAGCGAGAGGCGGCCGGTCATCCGGTCCCGATGCACGTCGACATCCGACCTGACACGTACACACCGAGCCATTACTTTCAATTTATGTTCCTCCCGATCCTTAAATCGGCAAACTTTCGGGGACCGCCCGCGGGGCGCTCGAACGCCGCTAAAAATATGTACATACATGTACACGTACACATATTGTACATCTTCGTATACGAGCACCGGGAGAACGGAAGGGAGTGAAGGGGAGTGAGAGAAAAAAGAGAGAGAGGATGAATTCGCGGATCAACACAGGCACAGGTAAGGCGGCTTCTCGCCGCGGTTAGGAGGAGAAATATGCTTTCGGGGAAGCTGGAAAAGGAGGCTGAAAATCCACTGGAAGACGAACGAGGGTTGTGTGAGAAATGAACGGGTGGGTAATCGAGAGAGAGAGAGAGGGAAGAGGATTTAACTCGTGCGTACACGTCCACGTGCGCACGTGATCGCGCTGGGCGAGCCCCCTGCCACTGTCGTAATTTTTCTTTCGGCTCGTAACTTTTCCTTTCGTGCGACCTGGCTGGAACGGCGTCACGCCGACAACGACAACCGGTAAACAAGTATATCGGCGGATAAGATGGTATTGGGAAGGTGAATCTTCCGTGTATGCTGCGCGGGTTGCTGATTAGTCTGTGGCTGTGTCCTGTCGTGGACGGAATTTGACGAGTATATTTTCTCTTATTTAAAATTATTCGATACGGGGGTTGAAACGATTCCATTTGAGCAACGCAGTATTTTATATTTGTTTTACGGTAACAGGCTCAGGTGTGTTGGAAGTATTTATTTGGATTATAGTTGCTGAAGTTATTAATTGGAATAATAGTTCTGTTTTAGGAATATTAAATGAACTGCTATCGATCGTTCCGCAACTTATTGTCTGGATTACTATTTGAGGAATATATGAATTGTATATGTGTCTGCATTATACTAACTTCATTATTCAAAGTAACACTTACGTTAATGGTATTTTAATATACGTATTTTCCTATTATTATTTTGCAATAACTATTTAAGTGTATAGTGTATCATTAATTATAGATATTCTGCAGGCATTTCAATTAAAGTTTATGTTCCATTTAGGAGTCTGAAAATACTGGCGTCCGCTATGAATCAGAATTTTGGTATGTTTACTTTAAAACATTTTCAACGACCGAAAAGTAATAGGCACAGTTCAGCAGACTAGAAGTTTTCTGTACAAATTAATTAAACACTATGGACGTATTAACGAAGCATGAAATGTTTGCTTCTATAATATTTGAACAATCGAATGATGTTTTTAAGGCTGCAATTTAGGAGCGAGGCTCGGCTTGTTGGCGATGATCGAAAATATCCAGCCCCCGGCGGCGATTACTCATGAATTTTCATTTATTCAGTCGACATTGACGGAAATTCAGTACGTTAACTACAGAATCTATATTTTCCACGTTTCCTCTACAAAATAAAGCTGCCCGGGCAATTAGCGCTTTAAATAACTTTCGATGTCGTTTGGTTTTATTCAATTTTTCCTTTCTTTATTTAGCAGCTTTGCGGTTTCACGTGGCGCTGAAAATCGTTTGTTGCCGATATTGCTGTTTATATGTATACATCGTCGGCGATTTGTATCGAGCTGCGTACGCGCAAAACTTAATCACTTAAAAATCGTTCGATGCGGAGTTTGTTTCTGTTTGTTAATGAATTTCGAGAAATAAATTTATACGCGTAAACGAGTATACATAATGGAAAGGGTGTTAATACAATAAACGTTGCTACGATTTGGTACGTTCATTATTTTACCTATTCTCTGTTACACTGCCTTGAACATTGAAAATAACAAACTGTGGTTGAAGTTCAACGCCTGATGGATATACAATTACACCGACAATGTTTCATCGTCGAATGAAATACGCGGCCCGAATAAATTTAATTATAATATATTTGATATGGATATTCGCAATTGGAAACGGCATTGCATCTTATAAATGTTCGCGCACATACGTTTATCGTTTGCACAGCTGTAGATTCATGAAGAATAGTTCGATTCAAACAATTCCATGAAATATTCAAGCACCAAATAACAATGTATACGTACAATACCTGCTTCCAAACCTTCCTCGCGTAATATTAATTCCTGATTCCGCACAGTCTTAGTAATTCCACCAAAGTTACGACGATCGAGCAATTTCACTTAGCCATTCCAAGGGAGCATGAAGCAACCGCCTAAATCATCGTCACTAAAAAAATCCTCCCCATAATCGTATCCTCGGTTTCCTCGTTTAAAACATACCAGAGCCATAAAAATCGCACGCGAACCGCGACCAGCGTACCGCGAGAGTGTACTAAAAGTTTAATTGGCCCGTCGCGTCGCGTCGGGTGCGTTTTCACCAAGTGGTAAAAGCTAGAGACCAGGGAGGAGTTGGTGCATCCCTTTACTTCGCGGACGATTTAACGGGGAGAAAGGGGTAACTACTCGAGAAAGCCAAGCCTCTCGTCCGCGTATCCGTTGGGTCGGACGTGTGGTCCTGTCCCGCGTGAAAAGGAAGAAGAAACCAGCAACGAAACGGTTGGCGGCGGCAGGGGGATAGAGGGTGAAAGATAGAGAATTGTCTCCGACAATGCGATCCCTTCCAACCTGGTGGATCGAAGTGAGTTTTGAAAATGTATGCGCACACGGCCAGATTCACAAGGAGGGCTGTAAACCCCGCCTTAGGCCAAGCTCGGGAGGGTCCCTTATATTCCGCACTAAATTTCACCCTATACCCGGCAGACGATGCCACCCCCGTCGCCCCTCGCCGCCCCTGTTCGCCATTCCACGTTCCCTCCGTTTCTTCCCTCACCGCCGACGATCATGTGTGTACGAGTTTCGTGCCAAAGCAGTGACCCACGAACCAACATATTGGCGTTGTTTGAAGAACGAGAATTGCTCGACGCTCGGTTGGGGTTCCTGCGACAGGGCGAAACGATCGATCGGGTGGCCCGCGATCGTGCCTGCTCGTTGTAAATACCGCAGGCCTCCTTTTGATCGTCACGTAGCCCGCGTAATGACGAGTGCATTCTTCTCCCCCCTTTCACCCCTTTCTCTTTCTCTTTCTCCGTCCCGCAGGAGTAACACGGGGGAATCCCTTCGCGATAGAATCGCGCTGAATCGTGCTCGACGGGGGACGATATCCCTTTCTTGAGCAGTCACCAACGCTGCTTCTGAGTAACGCCGTCGTTTGCCGTTCGATTGCGGTTGCAGAGCGCCGTTTGGAGATGCTTGTTTCGAACATTCGACGATTCTCTTCGATTTTGCGGAGCTACTTCTTTCGTGATTATTCGGCAGAAGATGAGGAATCATTGTGCGGAGGGGTGAAGTGATTCGTTTGATTCCCCGGCCAGGTAGAGATACAGAGAACAAGTATAGAAAGCAAGTTGAACGATTTTCCTAAGACGCTCGAGGAGCTCCTCTAACCCTTTCGGGGTTCTCCACGAGGAATCGTTTCCCAGTGTCAGATCGGCGAGTTTCTGCTATGTACCCGGTTCTAACCACGAATTTATTCGGCGCCCTCAGTCGGGATTCCATGATAATTGAGGTCTAGCCGGCGCGCATAAGGAGGGATATTTGTTCTCTCCACTTAAAATCAAGCCTCCACGCATTCCCATATTACGTGGTTTCGTGCCGCTGCCGCGCCGGCTCCGCTCCGGAATGCCGTAGCGTGCACACCGCCCACGCTGCATTTCCGAATCGCGTACCCGCACGCACACGCTCAGCGGACGAAGTTTGTAGATCTGCTCGCGTATCACACGAGTTCGTGACACGCTTTAAACGGGGCTAACAGTGTGACGATGCAGAACAATTAATTCGCTTTCTGTTGCAATTTCTTCAAGCTTTTTATACGCATACGTAGGATATGCCAAGGAAGCTTTAAACGGAGATTCGAATAAGCAAAAATGTTTATCGTCGGTTCTGTTATATTAGGTCTACCCGAAAGTTCTGTCCGATAATATCATCTCAAGTTTCACCATTATATGATATTGCACTTCTAAATATGTGATCTCCTAAATTACATTAGTAAATATTACATTAGTAATTAGAAATAGAAATATTTACATTACTAAATATTACATTAGGAAATATTTACATCAGTAAATATTACATTAGGAAATATTTACATTAGGAAATATTACATTAGGAAATATTTACATCAGTAAATATTACATTAGGAAATATTTACATTAGTAAATATTAATAGATGTATTGACTATTTGTGTATATACAAAATTTTGATTAGACGCGATTCATCGGTAGAAGGTGGATGATTCTGATCTGATTCTCCTTTCTCTTGCGATTCTGATCGTGAGAATTTGATTCCATCGTTACTAATGTAATTTAGAAAAGCACATATGCAGATATACAATGGTAAAAAGAGGCAGCGACATTATTGAAACTCGATATGACATTATCAGCCAGAACTTTCCGGTAAACCTAATATTATACATATACAGATATGGGTGTAAGTATAAATCTGCTACAGCGTAAATGTGCATAGAAAATTATATTACCCAATATGTAAAGCCATTATTTCATAAGAATGTATTAATCAAGCCTGGAAAAGATATAGCGATTTCGCCCTTAATTTTGTGAAAAAAAAGAATTAGTTTGGCGTACCTTCTTCAGTATTTACATATAGAGTATACTTAGAGCATGAAATCATACTAGCATATTTTGTACAGATCGAACATAGGTATTTTATATACAACTTTGTACCAGTTCTGCTCGACAAGGGTTTCCAGGAATATTCGACTAACTTCGGAGTAAAACGTATTGCGAAATACATAACAAATGGTTGAAATTTAGAAATCAATAATACAGCGTATATTTAAAAGCGCACATTATTCCTTCACGTACCAAACTAAAATTTCACCGAATTAATTCCTTTCGCCACTTGCTCGACAGCTACACACGACAGCTGTATTATCAAATTCAGAGAACAATCAGAAAAAAATGCTGACCACTCCAAATTGAATACACACCCAGCAAATAAAATTCATCATCAATAGTGACGTTTTAATTAAACTTGAATAATCGCCTTCCCTATCTGTCGCATCAGCTCCGTCGCTGACTGTAACCGGGACAATATTCCCTCGACTAATTAAAAATTTCGAACACTCTCATTGGCGCTGTCCATCGTCAAAGTGTACTGAAACTTTGATACGATGAAAAACATGGAAAAAAAAGAAGAAAAATATAAAACTAAGCGAGTAGGAGCGGTTAGTTCACGCATACACGCGCTCTCCGTTTCGCGCACAGATTAAACTCACGCACAGGCCGGCCCCGGGGGCGGCGTGCCAGCCAACTAATGAGAGAGGCGAGCGACCGAGCGCGATGATAAAGTCTCCGACTCTCGAGAGTTCGCCGTACCAGGACCTCAGCCCGAATCTTTTCTTCTCCGCCGCTCTTCCTTCAAGTTTTTCTCATTCTTCTTATTCTCCGCTTCATGCACGATGCTCGCGTTTTATCGCTGTCTCTACTGTACGAAGCAGATGCTCGCAATCGCTAGGCCGGTCGCCGGACAGACAGAACGGGCAGCACGTTCATATGCATACACACGCGTTATCGATGAAGTTTCCATCGACGTGGTATGATATATGTCTTCATGGATAATTGTAGGAAAATCGAAATAAACCGCGCGGCGGCGAGAATAACGTTGATGTTAAGCGTCTCTCAAGGCTTATGGGTATTATATATAGCTGAACGCTGCCGAGTAGTTTCCTCTTTCCTTCCTCTTCGCCAGGAGAAAACGTAGGATAGACGCGCCACGGAAAAATCGCTTCCTCGTACGGGCAATTATGCTAATGCATCACTTAGTCGCGCGGGCTTGCTCGAGCCGAGGTATCGGCTGAACACAGAACGTACGATACTCTTCGGCCGCCATGGCGATCCCGATGCTCGTATTTCGTTCTTCTTAGTTTTTTCTCCCTTTCTTATTTCTTTTTGGGCGGCCTCTGCGCACCCGCCGCCGCCGCGAACGAATCCGAACAAGCTTTTAACATGCATCTCGTGTATGCCTCGTAGAAATTCCTGCGCAAGAGGAGAGGATGTCCGGGTCGTGTTCGCGCCGTGGGTGCACGATCGAACGCTCAATAAGGACGGAACCAATGTTTTATCGCGAATTAAGAGCTGTTGCTTGCTAGCTGCCTGGAATTCGTGCAGGAGGACCCTGCACCGGCCACCGGGCTGACTTTCAAACGCTACTCGAACACGCCACGCCACAGGCAGGCGGATTCTCCGCGAGCACCAGGCCCGCCACGCTACCAGATTCTGCGTTCGCGCGGCGGTTCTGTAGATGATTTGACACGCGCTTATTAGAATCCGGAGGATAATGGCGCAAATCGTGTAGCACTTTATTCCTTGCGCAGGGTAAGGAGCGAAGGACTATCGGTCGTGTGCCGTTTCCAAATGCTACTGGATCACGCCACGCTGCGGGCGGTTCTATGTGGCCACGGGAACAGGTAGTGGTAGGTACGTCGCTTAGAGTAGAATGAGAGGCTTGGCATACTGTTATTAGAATCATTGTATCCATAGGGTACCGTACGGCTGCCTTATAGCTAGGTGCACACGTTTTTCCGCAAGGGTAAGGATGAACGATAATTCCAGAACGTTTCGATCCATCGAGAATCGAGATGTTAGATGGAACTTGGCGTTTGGTTGGCGAGGGATCATTATTGAGAGTAGCTGCGGTAGTTTGCTTGCAGGTGGGTTGATAAGATGAGATGCTCGTGTTATTTAGATGTCAGCTTTGGTCGGTCGAATTGGATGGAAGTTTCTGAGGACTTCATTGGGTGTGTGAGATGGTTAGAGAAAAAGATGGCATACAATTTTAGTGGTTTTTGGTAATTATCGCTGGATGGTGAAATGCAATGGTTATTTTATTCGCGAGAGTGGCACGCTAAGCTTCCACTTAAGTAGTTAGGATTTGGATGGTATGTTAACCCTTTGGCGGTGGAACTATTATAATTGAAAATGTTCTTATGGACTTTGCATGGTTTTTATTAATGCGAATAAGATAAGCCACGTGTGATAGATAAGTACTGTAAGATGCTGTTGAAAGAGGAATCTGCATTTTTAGCAAATACTTGCTCAATCTTTACTGTATTTTTATTATATGCTATTAGCGTTGTCTTAATTTCACAATTACTATCTTCGTTGCGAACGAGTTGATATTAATTCCTCTACATAAATGCTTCCAGCGAAGAACACTGGAATTCCTTTTACATTAACTTACTAGTGATAATTAATAAACGTAAGATACAGAAATCTTTCCAAGCAGTCAAATTATTATTTACAGGTGGAGCTGTCGAATTCTTCATCCAAATCTCAAGTGATGAGTTACAGCTTCAACCAGGGTGAAAATAAATCAGCAATAATATCGTGTTCGATATTCCGCTAGCGCGGCCAAACTGCAACCCTCTTGCAAAAATATCGCGGGGCTTCAAAGAACGGTGAACCCCGTTCGGATTCAAAGTAGTAAGAAATCACATTTCAAAAGAACCCAAGGAGTTCAGACGTTAGGTGAGCCAACAATTTGCATGCTATTACCGTGAGGCGTTTGTGCTTCGTATCGTGGTGTTTTATGGTGGTAACAAGGACTTGTTTCTCGTAATTATGAAATTTCGGCTTCCAGTCCCTTAACACAGGACCTACCGTCGGCACTGACAAGGAGGAAGGCCGCGGAAAAAGATGTACATAATGGAATAAATTAATATTGCTTAAGCTTATTTATTTTATCCCTGTCTCATTTATACACAGATGTAACCATTTTTTATATCCGACAACAGCCTCGGGGGAAATTACCGTTCGAATAGATTTTTTCGATTCGCCACATAATTTCCACCCAACATAACGTATAACTTACCGCTATCTTCAAATCAGACTCGTCCAACCGTGAACAGTTTATTATTAAAATATATCACTAAACATGCTTCACCGTGCTGTTTAACGACGCAACCTGGTAAACGTTTAAGCCTCGTGCACTGTTATCCCAACACGGTTCGGATTGAAAAAGACATCTCGCGTCGGAGAGAAAAGAAACAAAAAAAAAAGGGAAAGACGTTCACAAAAAGGATCCGTGCAACAATACGGGGCAGTACCTCGAACCATTTCGTGGGCGTAATCCCCGAAGCAAAGTGAAGTAGCGAGCTGTATTCGCGGTGAAAAACGTTTGAAAGGACCAAATTTGCCACGCGCTTAAGTCAACAGGCTCTTCACCGCCAGCAGTGGGGAAAAAAACCCGAGGGGAGGTTATTCAACGGGCTTTCAAGATGCACGAATGTTTTCAGAAAAATCAGCTCCAGATACGCACATTTTTATGGTCCGCACGGAGGTAGCACCTGACAGCCTCGAGCTGTTCATGAAACGTGAAAGGATATATACGGGGGACGCGTCACGTTTGCGGTCCTCGCGATCAATAGGGATCAGTATCGATCTTAGAGGATCTGTTTATGCCAGCAGACGGATCATCCGGGATCTATTGATTCTCTCGTCTCATCGATCGGGTCTCCCCCTCGCCGCATAAAGGTGCTTACGTGCAAAAAATTGTTACGGAATCGAGGAGGAAAGCTTGGAGGAGGAAAATGGAATCACGTCATGTTGAATTTGTTACGCTGTCACGTGTAATGCTGCCTGTGAAATTTGTTGCATTTTTTGGGGATTCAGTTGTTCAAGTTGCTTCGCGTGTTTTACGATACAATCGTGATGCCGAGAATGAAAGTAGGCGAGATATTCCAACTCCGTTTGAAATTTAAAATAATATAATTTACTATGCAAATTGTAGAACGTTTGCAGTTTTACAGTTATCTTTCGCTTCGCTGATTTTCAAGGAATATATATTTCGAAAACCAAAAGCTATTATCGGTAAGCTAAAATAATTAATATGCTGCAGATGTTTTTCTTTTAAACGCCGCGTGTATGACGGAAAATACAAAGTCTGGTAACATGAAAATTAATCTATAAAATTGAACACCTTTTCAATTCACTTTAAGGGCATAAGATTGAAAGAGGAATTCACGCGTCGAATATTTCGCCGAAATATTGTGGTGGTGCCAGCACAGATATTTGTTTGTCCATAACGAAAGGGAGGATATTACCAGGTAATGAAGTTTGCACGCGTTTCGAGTATGTCTATTAGAATTTGCCAGAGTTATAGACACATCATTCAACTTGCTGTGACGCGGAAACCACTTAGACACGGCCAAAGTTAGGTCATCGCTTCGGATTATTAGGTAATTAGGGTAAGATGGTCTCCGTGACCATCTCGATGATGGAAAGGGGCCACAGTATATGCCCTACCTACCGATAGATAAACACATGGGCAGATTGCACAGCGCTCTCGGCTCTTGCATGGATATATGCAATTTAACTAGTAATTTCAAACTTACACCAGCTTAACTTTGGGAGTAATGATGTGGTAGTTAAATTGCATCACACGAGCCAGTTATAGCGTTATAATGTGATGTGCTCTGGAACAAAGTGGATTATAGTAGATTTCTTAGCGAGTAACTTCTCGGTTAGCTGCTGAAGCTTGGTTACAGGAAGGACTCTGTCTTTGATCGTACGTACGATGTTCAACGAGGCAACATAATTTCTTAATGGCTCACCTCGTGAAAGTAAACGTCGAGGGAGGAAAATTAAATAGAAAAGAAACTTTGCTAATTGTGAGCGCTGCCGTTATGGAAACTCTCATAAATCCGCTGTTTTATCATATTACGCAACATTTCTCATTCTCTATTAATATTTTCTGTATCGTTTTCAATTTTCCAAGCGCAAGATTAGTCAAAATGTCAACGTCGAATTTATTTTACGTTTCGTTCCTCTTCTTCGGAACAGCTTCTTCTCGTTTCCGTAATGAACTGTCATTCGCAACAGTCCTAGACCCCTTTCCCTTCAGTTCCTCTAATTCTCTAAGCATAAAGAATAATCGTTCGTTCAGGTATAATTAGGCAATTTAAATTTTAATCATCTGGGATTTTGAGGTTCCATTTCGATGTGCATTTCGAGGCATTTCGATCAAATATCTTTCAACAAAATGTAGGATTAACATACGAAACGAGGACATCTTTCTTGATGTCGAAATGATTCTTTTTCTTTAACAAGACACAATCGTTTCACCAGCGAAATGTCTCAGCGATATCCACAGCGTAGGGCAACAACCCTAGTAGCACAAAATATTGAATACATATTTATCCAATATTAAAAAGAGATTGAATCTCTTTTTAATATTGAAATATACATACAATATGTATTCTAGATTCAGAAAGAAATCTTTTTTTTCGACTATTTATATAATATTTTTTTGATGTCACGACAAAATATTTATTTCCTACTATAAAATAAATATTCATTCAATATTTGAAACAAAATATTTTTTTCTACGAGAAATATAAATATTCATTTCATATTAGAAAAAAATATTTTTTCTCGAATATTTATGAAATATTTATTATATGTCACAGCAAAATATTTATTTACTAATGTAAAATAAATATTCATTCAATATTTGAAACAAAATATTTTTTTCTAAGAGAAATATAAATATTCATTTCATATTAGAAATAAATATTATTTCTTGAATATTTATAAAATATTTATTTGATGTAACAGCAAAATATTTATTTCCTAATATAAAATAAATATTCATTTTATATTACAAAAAATTATTTGATTTGTATTAGATATAAAACATTTGTTTGTACTCTCTTATCAATATATCGATTGAAATATTGATTGGTATGTATGGATTGCGAATCATTGCGTGACGAAATAATAATTAACAATTGACCGGTTGCGTTCTTTAGCAAAAAGGCAATAATTCATGATTGCCCCCGACGGCAATTTACAATGTGCAATGAGCGTTAACGCTCAAGATATCGAGCATCCACGGCGCTGCATCGAATCAATGTCGACTTTACGTACCAGCCGACTCGATTTGACCCGCTCGACCCAACCAGCGTCGAGTTCGAGTTCGAGTTCGAGTTCAATCGGTTGGTCTCGTTAATTGTGCAACGCCGAGCTGTTGTTTGTCGATCTTGCATTTCTCGCTTCTCTCTCCACGGGCTATTCACGAACCACCGTGTATACCCTGAAGGATCGCATCAGGTTGTTCCCGGCCGCTAATATAACACCGGCGCTTCCTCCTCCACGATCGAGTCACGACTTAACATAGGCGTGGCATGCCGCTCTCCGCCAAGAAGATGGACGATCTGACCTCTCCCGTGAGTTTAGAGTTCGATGAAGAAAACTGGAGGCGCGCTGTGACGGCGCACCGTTGCTGCTCCGTGAAAGTAAGCCCCGCTTTCCAGCGGAATGTTCAAAAATAGGATGGCGATAAATAACTTTCGATAGAATTTTTTCGCCTTATTTATCGATCGCAATGATTGATCGTTTGCCGTGTTCGTGATACCTTCCCGGCTATTATTTCTATATTCCCGGCTCCGTTTATAATATCCGAGACGTTTGAATAAATCGAGCAAGAATTCAATTGAACCTCACGTTCAACAGTAACAGCGGATTTGCGATGTACATCTTAAACACGAGAGTGTTCCACGAAGATAGATATCGTTCCCTCGACATCCTCAAGAGGAATCACTATCCAGTGGGTCAATCGAATTCAAGATTCGCGGTAACTCTTGACAAGCTAAAAAAACCAAACGGGGAAGATAGAAATAGAGGCTGGAGGTCCTTCTGTATGGTAAGAGAAAATGACAGGGGGCGAAGAAAGGTAGAAGCACAGGGAACAGGGACGGTGTAAAAAGCTGCCGAAATCTCCAGAGGGAAAAACAGGAGTCTCGTCTCGGCGTTCTTAAAAGTCTCTCCACTTCCGACAGTTCCACCTTCTTCGCCCTTCTCTTGATCTTTCTCTCGTGCTGAAACTGGGGGTAAAAGTACGAGTGGGATGGGCAGCGAAGATAGCGGCAGCAGGGCTGTACGAAGAAAGGGGCTGCATCGTGGTAGTCCTAGTTCGCTGGGGACACGGTGGTGGGGTTTGCGATGTCGTAGTCGTCGTAGTGTGTACAGTAGTGGTGTAGTAGTCACTCATCCGGGGGGGAGTGATGGCGGAGAAGGAAGGGGCATCGATCGGTCATGCGCAGACGATGCTAAGTACTCGTCCTTTTCGTGTTATGCCGTACAAATGTATTGGCGACACCCGGTTATGCTGTTCGCCCTAGGATTAGGGGTGCAGGGGGTGTGGTGTGCGGAATCCAACCCTCTACCCTCGTCGCTGTTACGCGCACACGTCTCTGCCATCTACGTGATAACACGTTTTCGATCCTTGCACTCTCGCTTCACTTTCAATCTTCGCTTCCTCGTTGTTCCTGAATATCAAACGTGTCGCACACGTTCCTGCATAACTTTATATAATATGAGCGACGTAATTTCGATCCCCTCTTACAGCAATGGACGCGATGTTCGCCAGGAGAGTTACGTAGCAAGAAACAGACGAAAAGGAAAGAAGGGGAAAGAAAAAGTCCTCCGATAAGCAGAGTGTGCACGATCGCACGACGAAGCGCGGCGCGTTAAACGAAGCGCGCTCATATAGGTTCTATCGCGTAGCCTTGTGGGTAAGGGTAGGCCACCCCGACGGCAGACGGGTACAGTAGGGAGACCGCGCAGGGTCCGTCATGTGACTGGAGGCGGAGGCACCACACCCCCGTGGGGTGCAATGAGTAGAGGGAGTTCGGTGGTGGACGCGCCGCAGGTGCGGGCGGCCGGGCTGACGAAGCTGAAGAGAGGATGGGGTGGTAGGGAGCGTGGTTTACGAAGGGTGGCCGTCGAGAGGGGATGGGGGGCGCCGCGGCGCCTCTCTCGCCTCGAGCGCAGTGCGACGTCGCGACGAGCCACGTGCGGTGGCAACACACACCGGGGGAGGTACAACGTACAAAAGTCACTTTCTTCCTTCCCGTCGTGTATAGTCGCGCTCGTCGACGGTTTCCATCCTCGTCCTGGCCCACGCGTCTTTATCGCAGCACCTGGACCACCCCTGGAAATTTGACAAGTTTCGCGTTCTACCATTGCTGGCTGGTATCGCGGTGCCGACCGATCGCGGCCCACCATCTAAGCAGTACCGCCGAGGGTGTGAGTGTAAGATAGGGTGGGGGAGGAAGGATGGAAAGAAGGAGATAGAAAGTGAGGGAGAGAGAGTGTGAAGGACAGAGGCACGAGTCGAAGGACGGAGCAATATTGCACGAGAAAAGGTGAAAGGTAGGGGAGATGGGAGGCGAGTAAAAGAGAGGGCAAGAAGGGGATCGCGAAGTCGAGGAGAAAGAGAGGAAGACGCGGGTTGCATTTCGAATTAGCCCCTGCTAATCTAACCGTGGATTAGGTTACCGGGACGCGACCGTGTATGTGTGGAAGCTGGCGCGAGTGCATGTCCGAAAGCAACAGGACAATCGAAAAGATAACGGTGTTCCGGCGGGGCTGATCGGAAGCCGTTCACCACCGCGGCGTCCTTCCCTGGAGGAGCAGGGCAAACTTTGGATACAGGTGACAGAACGTCTTAGCCCGAGCGTAAACGGTATAACCTTTGTGGTGTTGCGTCGCGACGCGCACGCTTCCCTTGTGCTTCGTGAGTCGTCGACGCATTGGATTCTCGCGAGGCCACGGACACGAGTGAGAGGAGGTGAATCGTAATTTTGCAGTCGTGTTTACGCTGCCCTAGGCGCGAGTCGAGCTGCGATTCTGTCGCGAAAATTCTCCTGCCCGTGTGATTTTCTGCCGAACGATTCGCGTTTGTGACGTGGTGTCGTTGCTCCGTTTTCGCGCTTAAAACACTTGCTCGAAGACACGTTTGTGATCGCTGTGATTTGAATCCTCTCGTCCTCCGGAAACTGATCTCTTCGGCGTGTCTGTGCACACGTGATCAATCAATTCGTTACTAGTCCAAAGAAAATTGTGGTGAGTATTTGTTTTTAACTTTTGGATTTTCCGGTATCTCTTTTTTACCCGCGACATGTGACAGTCAATGTTGTGCCACGGCAAACGCACGTTACTCAAACGTGCAGTTTTCAGCAAAAAAAGTTTCAATCAATCTCGCGACTCGTTATCTCCTCATTCACAAGGAGGCCTGTAATCTACGCGCGAGATAATTGCAGTAGGTACTTTTGTGCAGCAATTTTCACATGGATCGCGTAAACGAGTCATTAGATTTCTGTTTTATCGCAACCGAATTCTTAAGTTAATAACTGCACATTAGAAAGTAAGATGTACGTAACAAGTTCTTTTAAATACTAATTATATCTACAATTAAAATTACATGTACGCATAAGACATCAATATAAATAATCGATTGTTGGAGTGAAATCGTGCGTCAGTTGGAAAGCAAAGCAACGACGAGCCATGATCACCATGGATTGGCCAACTTGGACTATCTTTTCGTTTTGTGAAAGTGTTTGCAATTAAAAAGCGGCCGTGCCACCTCGGGGAGCCGTATTTAACTTTGCTTAACTAAGTTCTCGATCCGTTGACGGAACGCCCGAGGGACTTGGAACGACGACAGTGTAATTCCCATTTTTTTCGCCAACCTTCAGTTCTTCGTCTGGTCCGTGCCTCTGCATTTTTCTTCGCCATTCGTGTCCTTCTCACCAAATATTCCACTCCCACAGCACTACCTTGTTTACAGTTATTTCTTTTCGTTCCCCAAGTTGCAATGTACATATTTATCTACCTCCGTGAATGTTTCGGCTACTATTCTTTCATTACCATTCTTGCGAGGACGTTTCAATTCATTACTAAAAACACTGGAAAACTATCTTTATCTTTTTAATCAAGCTGCTTCGTAATTTTATATTTTCCAATCTGTTGTTTTCTATGCAAACGTTTAACTGGGAAAATTCTATGGACATAACACCGTGTGAAATTTTTTAGAGGATCATAACAAGCATGGCTTTTTTATTGCTGTTTTACAGAAATAAAATAACATCATCGTTTTTACAATTCTAATACATGGTTGCGTACAATTCGTTCCCTTGGCCATCCCCGTCGCCCCCGAAATTATATGTATTTTGTTCCGCGCAAACACCACCGGTTGTTTGAGATATAGAACCGCTTCCGCGTAAATATTAAATTTTTCAATTAAAATCAACGATATTTCCGTCGATATAAATTTGGTTTACTATGAAGATTTATATTCACACAGTGTATTTCATATAAACTTGGTGCGTCAGACTCATTTCAAATTAAATGCTTTCCATTGTCGAATACCCCGTAACATTGGCATTGGCCCATTTATGTCTCAATAAACGAACTTGTCTATTTCCACTGTCCCTTGTAAATGTAGCGCAATAGTAAGAACACGAGAGAAAACTGTCGTGACAGCAATAAAACCGCCAACAACGCGACTCATAGAAGAAATATAGGTAAAAAGGGAAAAGATGAAATGCTTATAAGTTACGTGAACAATTAAAAATATTAGAAATTTGCATCGTAAGATTCTTTGAATACCAAAATAGAAAGCGTAAGATTGTTCCATAAAAATACCTACTATCATAGTTCGAAAATATGAACGAGACAACCATTGTACCAACAATGTCTCCTGGGATACATTAAAAATAAATTGAACAAAGTCAATGATCAGTAGTATCTAGAAAATATTTACCACACAGATTTTGAAAATGTATTAAAAAGTTCTTGACCGTGCTCTTTCCCCAATGCAATTAGAACGAAACGAAATTTTGCTGTTTCTTCGATAATTAGAATTTTTCTATCACCATATTCCAGGACATTCTACGCGCTGTCGGAGCGACCGACGGAAGATGCCGCCATCCGATCGTTTCGGTACGTGAGTGAAAACTTTCTTATTGATAAAGTGCAGATCAGCGACGGGTTCTGAGGGTATACAACACTTTCGCAACCACGGAGGACACTAACAACAACATGTCTTACCTCGCTCTGGACTCCAACGCGTGGCAGGTAAATGTTAAATTCATTTTTCACTCGCGTTTATTGAAACAACGTCAATTGGAGCAGAAGTAAAGGAACAGTCGAACGGTTTCTACGAACAAATTTAGAAAGACCAAGGTCCATTGCGCGAGTATAAACATATAATATTAGTAACTGTATAAAAATAACGAATCGTTTATCGATAATACTCTGTTCAACACAATTTCATAATAAATTGCACTCTTGAAACTTCAACAAGTGACGTCTGTACCCGAGACTGTTCCATTGCCCTCTGTTTAATTGAATAAATCTTGCTTCTACAATGGGAAACATGTAAACGATCCACGTGGTTCGAAAGCATTTAACTCTTCCAATACGTGTTATCCTGCAAAAGGCCTGAGAAATGTTTAGCGAACTGTTGCGTAGAAGTTCGTTCCAATGATATATAAACGCAATTACACCGTGCAAATACGTGGTTCTACCGCGAATAGAGGTAACGCGTGAAGCTACACCGTTTAATTTGTGAGAAACTGTATCAATTTAGATAGGAAATATTTACTGAAGAATAGATTGCTTTTATGCGCGCCGAGTTGTGCACCCCGATGAATTCGCACTGTTCATTCTTTCGCGCGCCGTAAGAATCATCGACTTGTTGAAAATCCTAGCGCAAAGTACCCAGCACGCGAACACATTTCTCAAGTAATATTCAGTTACTGTCAGCTTGCAATTGAGATCGAACGTTAAATGGCACTGATAAGCGGGCCAAACGGGGCTCGTATAATATGCTATTGTTGCGCGATAGAATTTGATGGAACTTGTAATACACGTAATTTGCTCGAGCAACGCGGTTAGAAACGGCGATGTAAGATATTCGACGGGTCTCGGCGTGGATAGGTTTTAATCTGTCGCTGTTTGTAAATGTTGTTTTTGTTTATCGATTGACATTTCGCGAAGACAAACATTTTCCCAGCATACAAAGGGTAAACGTGACGTAAACAGAAATATTGATCTACAATATTCTCCGGCGAGAAATTATGTATATAAACGAGTCAAACGAAACCAGCCCCTTTTATATTTTAAATATCCTCGTCTTGTTAATTTTCAATACAATAGATTACAAATAGTGGAGCCGGCCCGAGTGAGTTTAACATTATGCGGTGTTATCAAGCCCATCGACGTTATGGTGCTTTTCCCTTAAAAATTATTAAATTATTAAATTATTTTATTAATATAAATTAAATTAAGTTATTAACATTAACATTACGCGTAGGTGTTGTTGCAGATATTTCCAATCACTTCTAAATATCCCTGCGTAATTTCCATTCCGCTAGTTTCATATGAAATGATCTAGAATACAATTGTGCACAATGTAAATATATCGGAACC
Source organism: Nomada ferruginata (assembly GCA_963583965.1). Lineage (NCBI taxonomy): Eukaryota > Metazoa > Arthropoda > Insecta > Hymenoptera > Apidae > Nomada > Nomada ferruginata. Next base: position 8,511,421 of record OY757216.1, read on the forward strand.
CATTGACAGTTCTACATGCTCGAACGATATTCATTTCGTGACAAGACAAGCACACTTTCAATGGCGTTTCGATGGACGATTTTTAAGATCCGCGGTCGCGTGCCCTAATTTCGCGCGATTACCATAAAGGAGAACTCGTCGTCTCGTCGAAGGCTCGGGCAGACGAAAAGAGCTTGTGCAGTCTGTTACCTCAGGCATTCCTAATAAACATCGCAGATCACCGGAGACAGATCAATCTTCTTCAGCGATCGCGCGACGATCACAGAGGTTCCTCCCCATTCATAAAACAGCCAACCAGACGTCAGATACGAATCGGGTTGCTGTTCTCTTTTCGCTGGTTAATCTCCGCCGTAGTTGCAGTCATTATCAAGGCAAATTAGCGACGCTCGATTTGCGTCCCGACGTTCTGTGCGCGACGAGGGGAACGAGTTGGCGCCATTACGCCTGCGTGATGTTGAAAAATGTTGCCGGCTCCCGAAGTTAGGTAATACGCGACACGCGATTATGCAGATTCACTTGTCAGGATCGGCTTTGGGGTTTCTGTTTCGCGATGCACGATTAGACGTATCAGATATTTTCCTTGACAGTTTGGAAAATTGGGGGATGCATTTGATGCATCCCCCGTCGTGGAGGGGTTGCTGTATTTCGTGTTTCCATCTTGGATACTGTCCCCTTCTAAGCTTAAAAGAAGTTAAGGGACTAATCGGTGTGAGTCAGTAGTAATCTTAAATATGTACAATGATATAGTAAAAGACTAAATATAGTGCATTGATATTGATATTGTCATTCTATTTCTATGAAAAGAATTCATAGATTATTTTGTTCAAAGAGTGGGTACTACGTAAGCGTGTAGGTACACACGAAGGTGTGCAGGCATTCGAAAGTTGAACGGCACGCTATAGTGCGGAGAAATGATTGGGGATAATATTCATTTGTAACAGCCTTCAAATTGAAATAATAAGCAAAAGTGGCAGGTGTTTAAAAATAATTAACCCGGTAAAGCAAGTTTCCGACATGAGCGATCTTGGAGCAACCCAGCTGCTATCGAATCAGAGGTGGTCCAGAAAAAATTGATCGCGCACGACAGACTTTCGCGTGGAAGAAACTTCCACTCGTGGCAAAAAGTTAATAGGATTGCGGTGAAACCTAAAAAAGGCCATTCGAGTGGTAAAAAACATCGGTAATCGTCGAGACATATTCGACACAGTATGGCGAGTATCAAGATTCCCCTACGGTAGCCACGGAAATCACATAGCAATGGCAGGAAATGTAAGGTCTCAACCATGGCGGATAACGGAAACAAGTTTAGGCAGACTCGGCCCATATCGAATTATATTGTTAGGAAACTTTACTAGCTTTGCCTAGGCTGCCTAAAAGACGGCGGTTTTGGTGTGGTAACCGCCCCTTCCGGTCCAGAGGGTATACAGTTAGAATTCATCTTTTGATGTTTCGCCCGAATTCATGCTTACAATGACATTGCGCCCTTATCATTATATTCAGCCTCTAAATAGTTTATTTATTCATTTATTTGAACGGGAAAGATACAACCCATTAATTACCAAAGTAATACGATATTTACATCGTGGCGACAAAATAGAACTGACAGGCGAGAAATGTCGTTTTACGCAGTTTCGATCGACATACATAAATATTCAGAGCAACTTATGCGCGGCTATCTACAAGAGTTAAAGGAGGTACATATTACAAAAATCAAGTTTGGAGCAATAATTGTTTGCGGTATCGCATATTCTGTTTATGGGGTCAGACGATATAAACCTGGTCAAATACCTGCGCAGTAGGAAAGTAAGAGACGATCTTGCGGGCCCTGATGGTGAGGAGAAGGGGACAACATATACATATGTCCATTCAAGATTTTGTGTAAGAATAAAAGGTCGTTTATAGTTCCTCGATTCTCAAGCGACATTAAATTTGATTTGTTCATGATTGTTCATACCATGTTAAGCTTCCAAATTTTATTATACATACATATACACTGGCGGTCATACTTACTTAGGTACAGTTAATAAATTTCTTTTCAAGTTCGCAGTATAATAACTAAATAGCAAAATGGTTTTCTTGATTTCTATTTAATTCGGCACTACGGTTAATAATACAATTACCTATTTCATGCCTGAAATTCAATTAATGATAATGAATTAAGGAATTTCATAATAATAATTAATAACAATGCTATCCGCGCAAGAGTACACAATTATCATCCTCGACTTACGCGAACGAGCACCGCTTCCACTTTACATTTATATAGTTGCAAATGATTCCATATGTCGCTACGAAATCATAGGCCTGTTGATACGAGACAGGGTGCGTCAGCAAAAAAAGCAGAAAAATAGAAAGTGGGAAAGGATGATCCGAAGGAGGGGGAGAGGGGCAGTATTTGCACATTTTCCAATAAAGTATGATGCGTGCGCGTGGCAAACGCGACCGGTGGTTTGTGTCTTTGCTTGAAATAACAAGGGTGCGCCGATCGTAGAATTAATACTTCGCCCACCACGTGCCGGATTTGTTGCCATCTTCTTTCTGCTACGCCATTCGTCATGCTCTGTCCTCGGCCTTCGAGTGTTTGCCTATCCGTTCTCCGTGTCTTGCACTCGGTCCTTCCTGATCGAATGGGGATAAACGACAGGAAAACCACGAAAGTGAACAGGGTGTCCTCTGAACAACGCACGGCCAATATTTCATCCCGTTCGCCGTACACGCGTGCACGCACGTGCAGTCGTACACGCATGTGCCTTCGCCTGGAATCAGAAGAGTTAAGAGGCTGGACCGCGGTTTCGTGTCCTCTGCATATTTGTCTTCGCCATCCACTCGACTTTCGCGCTCATGTCCGCGCGTTAAATCGGCAACTCGTTTCGTGGGGAACAGGGTGCGTGCTTCGGGTTCGATTAAGTGAACAACGACCGTCCGGGTTTTACGATTTCCCTAGAATGCTTTGGACACCCTCGATATAAATCGTCCCTCGCATTGTTGGAAGTCGCGTTGTCCGCGTTGTTCTTTTTAATCGTTCTCTATATTTGAATAATTGACGTATGTCAGGTTTTCGAGGGTAATGTTTAATTAACGATTTGTAAAGATTCTTATTTAATAGGGAATTAATAGTGGGAGGAACAAATCTTTCAATTTATTTGGGGTGTGTTACTTTTATTTCTTGAATTTTAAATGGGTTGAGTGGTTAATATATTTATATGCGATAGATCCGACAGAGTACTTGAAGTAAAATGATCCCTTTGTTAATGAATCACATTATGCATTGTATATCAGCAAATAATACATGCAAGGTCCTCGTTCATAATATCTATGAACGATAGTTTTTCCCTAACCATTTCGGGTACAGCAAAAATTGAAATCGTTCACGACACACACCGACACAATGTGAACGTATGTCTTCCGGATTGGTCGCTCGATTACTCTGATTATTTGTCTCTTCATCTTAGCCTAATGCGTGATTCACTGCTTTGCATGGTGAACGATGCAGGAACAGTTGGTGGCTACATCAAAAACCCGGCGCACTTCAAAGTTCCTCGATCCGTCGAGCTGCTCACGTCGTACTAGAGGAGAGGGTTGGGGGTGGTTCGTTTGCACGACGAGCGGAGTAATGGAGGGTAAGAAAGCAGAGGAAGGGTGAACGAAAAATAAATGATACCCGAATTAGCGTAATCGTGTGATGGTTTCACGGGGGAGATCCTCGAGCATCGAATGGGTATCGCGGGGGGAACAAGAAATTGAATTTCGATTTCATTCTGTCGTTTGACGTCCACCGCTGCACGTTCTGGAGATTTTCGCAGATTGTACAACTGCCACGAATTTCGAAAAGAATTCTTTACGATCGAGATAGTCTGTCTTATTTGTATTATATTAAGTACAAGACAGCTTGATGTCGATTCGTGACTGATTAAAAGGATTGCATTCATTGTCGCTGTTAGTATTTTATTGTTTTGTTATAAATTAAAGGATAATTGCTACGATAACATTAACGACGACATTTGATTAAAGACGGTCTCTCCAGTTAATCAACAACATTTACATCTTCGCTGTTTTAATTCCCACTTCGTTCAAATTTGTACACTGAATATCATACTTTTTTAGTAAAATACTACACGAATAAGGCGTAGACAAACGAAGTTGCCACGCAACTGAATGGTTCTATGAACGGATGTTAATTAAATACATTTTTTTTCATCTTAATCAGCACCTTACCCTCAAGGTACAATATTTGATCAATAATTCCGGTCAGCGTATCTACCGTGAAACCGCTGAATCTAACGCAGTTCGTTGAATTTTTATTTAGTTTACACGTACACAATGCAAGCACAGAAACAGAGAGACAGGTACAGAGAGAGATGGAAACGTGTAGCGTAAACTAAGCTCGCTTTGTTAGCGTTCAAACTTCGATGCAGCGCGGAACCGGAATTCTCTAAAACGTACGCGGCTGATGTTCAGTAATTACAGTTCCACGGGCGAGTCACGTACGCAACATGCCGCACGCAAAGGGTTGAATAAAAGATGATGAGCTGATGTTGGCCGAGCAACGGCGATGCCAAACATCCGCGATACCCCCTGAAAACGTTGGTTAACCCAGTGACAATGCGGAGAGCGAGGTCCATTGTCACCCCCATCGGGCACAAAGGGCTACGGCACTTTGTTCGTGCGCGCTTATGTACACCGAGCATGTCACGAGACATATTCCTGTATAATGCAGAAGGCAAATTCAGTTGCACGCGTTTCACGGTGCTCTGCAATTCTCCCGTCAGAGATAACTTTCATGACTTTTCACGCAAATGAGAAGAACCGTCGGCTAAGCGAAACGAGACGAAACGAACCGGGTGAGAGGGATGAAAATCTGAATAACGACGGAGAGTGTTAAGACGGCGGGCCTTAAAACTTATAGACTATCCAGCCTCTTATAGACAAAAGACACTCGCAGTTTATTTATAAACGTACGACTCAAAGTTTCCCTTCGTTTCTTAAATACATCCACGAATTGTCCGTCGAAAGCATTTGGAACAACGTGCGAGATACTAAGGGTGAGTTATACACGTGGACGATTAAAGTGATCGAGGGAATCAAAAAAAAAAGAAGGAAAAAGAAGGAGAAACACAAGAATGATAAAAGAAAAAAGCCAGCAGGTGTCACGTACCTTGCACAATAATAATTTTTCTAGACCGTTTTCATTTGGCACGGACGTCAGACGCGACGCGCCGTGATCAGTCAAGCGACGTCGGCTTGTGTTTTAGTCTTTAACCCGTTCTGCTTCCAGTAATTAAGACTGGAGTATAAAAAAGAGAGAGGAAGAGCGCGAGAAAGGGGGAGAAAGCGGCGGAGAGATAGGGAGAGGAGATGGCTAAACGAAAGTAGTCGAGATAGGGGTGGGAGAGTAGAAATAGTGGAGCGGGTGGATTGTAGGTGGAATAGGGTGGTTGGTGATAAAGGTGGAGCATCGAGGCGAAAGAAAGGGAGAAAGGGATTGAAGGTGAGCGCTGAGGTAGCAAGGGAGGGGGTGGTAGGGTTGGCTGTACGATGACATGTTCCTTTGTTCAGCCCTTTTGCGGAAGACACCGTAGCGAGTAGCATTTGCAAGCACAAAGAGAAATAATGACTAGTCCAGTGTTCAACTAATATTTGCTTCCAACTTTTCCCGAGATTTTTCCTCCGAGAATGCTTCCCTTTGTCATCCGTGAGAGTCGGCAGACGCGACGTTGACGACACTGGCCCGGTTCGGCTTGTCAGAAAAGTGCTCCGGCGTTCGTTGAGCTAGGATCATCGCGTCGTTGCAGAAAAACCGTTCTTAAGATGGCTAGTGCGACCGTCTCTGTTCTCGCCTTATGTACCACGGAACAAAGGATCGCACTTTTGCTGGCTCGTTGTTTGGATCTGCCTTGTCCGGCTTTTCTTCTGCATATCTGAGAGACAGCGCGTGCTGCAGCTGACTTTTTACTTTGCACTCGTCTCCTCTGCGTTTTACCCCTTTTCCCCTATCTACTTTTCTTCTACCGTCTTTCGGCCCTCGGGACTGAAGTCACTTTCCTCTTCTCCACTGGCGATTTCTCGCAATTCATTCGTTCACGCTCGCAGTCACGCGTCTGCGTGTCCCGCCGCCTTCGTCGTTCACTGCTAATTGGTTTTATCCGAAGCAGTTTTCCGACGGACGCTCAGAAGATAATTCGAAGGTAATGGGAAGATTAAAACGCGAAAGGTTAGCGCGATGTTTTCTAGAAAATTTCTTCAGCTTCCACGTTTATCGCCTTCGATAGCTTACAAATTTGTGAAAGGCTCTTTTATTCCAGAACTTTGTCGGGGTTGAAACGGTGTAGCGATGAATTTTAAGATCTTTTTCGTTGGAGCAGATACGAGCTCGTGATCTGTGCGTCGGCAGAAGGGTGACCATCGAAACCACCCTATATCTAGTTTAGTGGTCCCGGTTTTTCGAGGGTGGTAGTTGCTGGTCGCGATGGTGGTGGTGAAATCGAGTTAGCCAAATTAACCATGAAATAGACTCCCTCCGCCCTAGTGTCTGTCTATCTCGTCAGCCGCTCGTGTCGTTCCCATCGTTCCACGACCACTAACCAAAGCTAACCAGTCCCGCAGGGCTTTTTAGGGCCACTGCACGCAAAATTGAAGTATCGGGTCTAAAGAAAACGTAGGAAACGCCCTGCACAACGTTTGCCGGTATTTCGTAAAATCGGTGCACCCTGCGATGACAGATCACTGGGATAATGGTTCACAAATTATTTATTTCATGCTTCGCTGTGGGGAAAGTTGTGAAACAAAATTCTCACATTTCCTCAAATTATTATCGGATCACTTGCGTAACACAAATTTTCCTATTACACTTGATGTAAAATATAAAATGACAGAAATTCGAATGTTTCTTATATAATACGATAAGGCATTAATGGTTGAGAACTGTACTTTCATTCTTACTATTTCTGTGGTCTTACGGTTTATATAAATGGAAAGTAATTTTAGCCTAAAGCGTTTTGGTAATTACTTAACGGGGAAAAAACGTAACACATAATATACAATTTTCAGTTAAGTCCATCTTGTGTATTACCGACTCTAAGTAAAATACATATATTTAAACATTCGCTACCCTTAATTATTTTTCTACAACTCTTAATTAGTCAAATGGCAATCGCTTTATGTCGTCTGCCCTTCACGAAAGAGAAAAAATCTCTGCCCACGCGGTTCGAAGGCCCAAGTGAACATCTCTCCCACTTGATTCATGGGCACGATGATCCCATTGACAAATAAGAAGGACGCGGGTCGGCCTTTTTCTCATTAGCGGCACTTTGAACTAACCCGCCCACGTTATGACAAACTAGATTAATTTTCTGTCCAAAAGGGACCGCCTTCTTGATCGTTTGTTATGAAATTTCGTCTGTCAGAAATAGCAGCGTTGCTGGCCCGGAGTGGTAATGGTAAAAAAGAATGCCCGACGTTTAACCGATCGCGCAGCGAAACAAAAATTGATCGTGCGATTTAGAGCGATTCGTTTTTGAAAAAAAAATCTCTCTTTTTTCCCGTTCGTTGTAACAATTTTTTTGTGATCTCCATTGAGTTTCCGTTGTCGGACGTAATTGTTTCGATTCAACACGGTGCACTGTTAAAAACTAACGCAAATTCAACTGCAAGGCTTCAGTGACGACAACTTTCAGCCTTAAATTACGTTGCGATCCTTCATTCGTAATTGACCCGTTTCGTTTCTCTCCTTCTCGATTATACAATAACCGGTTAATGAATAGCCTCAAACGTCGCGTAAAGCCGACGTGAATTAACTTCGCCAAGATGTTTCGCACGGTTTTGCAAAACCGCAAACCGGGGAGTTAATTTCTCATATCGAATGTAAAATATAGTTCGTATAACGTGTACGCAATGGTATTATAGAAACACTGGGGTCTATCGGTTGATTCGAGACGACGTATCTTTAAATGATGCTGTCGCTCGTATTTCAACCTTTTGTATGCGTACAAAACGTGCATTCTCCGCGACATCAATTAACTTCTGTACAGGTCGCATCGATGCATTGACGCAAGTGAAATGTACGTACATACATACGTGTATGCGTGTACGAATGGGCGAGTCTATAGAATACAGACAGGAAGAATGGGTCCCCGTAGCAATAATAAAGTCGGGCATGCAACGCTGTAAAAGCGGGCCCGTAGAGAAGGTGGACGTTTTCATTGTAAAAATCGAGATCCGGTTAAAATTATTCAAAGGTGGGAGCGATGGCCGGAGAGGGGTTTATAACTCACGTCAGGCAGGTAATTAGCCGCTTTTGCCCAGCTGTAATGGACCCGCTAAGGCACTAAGCGAGACCCTTAACTTATTTAAATGAACTGGTAACCCATGTCCATGTCCAACGTGAACCAGACACGAGGCAATATAGAAAAACCATTTATAAGGGCACTATTCCGGATGCCTAAGATACTTTTCTTTTCGTTTTGCTATACTTTCGACTCCGCAGCCATCAGGCGATCTATTTTTTCGTGTCGACAGGTACGCGGCAACGTGTACGTCCTGTTTGTAAGCTTGTTCTGCCCTCGACGGCCCAGGTTGCGCTTAGATAATCTCACTTTAGTTGAAATCGTTTTAATTATACTTGGAAGAGGTAAAATCTTGATGAACTCGTTAATCAGGCAAAGTGAGAAGCTTGGCGCTGCTTTTAAATTATTATTCGTGTCGCCGTAATAGATTGGAAAGTTGTAATTTAAACGGATTCACTCGCAATCTATTCTGTGGGATTTTACTAACCGACGAATTGTTGAGAACACAGCGGACAAATCGTCTTATCCCTTATAATTTGTCCGTATTACGTTATATGTACATATACAATTTTGGATATTTAATCACTGTTTTTCAATTGACAATAAATTATTCGTATGCACTTTCAATTCATATCGGGGAATATTCGTAGGAAACTTGTCCACGCCGATATATCTAACCTTTAAACGCGAAGAGTGCATTGATTTGTTTTCGATGGAATTTAGGGACGTGTCTAAAAGGCGAATATTGATTTTATGTTCGGCTGTAAAAGTGTGATTTGAATTTTGATTGCGGGCTGGGAGAGATCGCGTAACAGGATAGTGCACGCTTTGCCAGACACACAAGAGCCCTTCAACGAACGCTTACTCGGCTGGAAAATTGAAGGAATACACGTTTTAAACTACCGAACTCGAAGACCTCCTGACCGAATGGGGGCTTGCACTTAAAAGGAAAAGCAGTGTTTCCTCTGATTCGCGAAATAGAATTTTCATCCACGCGATTAATAAACTAAGGGGACCGTTCTTTTTAAAGGAAATCCTTTAATTAAAATCTTTTTAACGAGAAAAAATTCGTAGTACGAACCTATTATACCACTTTTTCCCCCTTATGCATTCTAATAGATTATGCGAATATCTATTTCCTTCGTTACGTTAATTATATTGAAATTAACCATTCCTGGTGGTTGATATTTTTCATCCTTTGCCTGATTTGATATTCAGTATGTTTTATTTTATGCACTTTTATTACGAAAATAAAGAACAAGTGACCGTCACGACGTAGACGTTTTTCTAGGCGAATCATCTTGGCTTGATTACGATCTTCAGCGAGGCATAATTCGATAATGATACGAGGGCACAGATTTTATCGTAAAAGCATGCTAATTTCGCTTTTGTTATAACCCCAGATGCCTATAATCTGTGGGACCATAAAAATAGAGATTAAAATATCATCGTAGATCTCTTTTATTATAGGCACCGGGGCTCTAGTTATCTTTTGTCAACTCACACTTCCTAATGATATGGAACTCGGGTTTCATCACCGGCTCGACAGCAATTATCGTTAAATTATAATGAGCCCACTTTTAGATATAAAACCTGTAATTCGAAATAATTCAGAACGAAAGTGCCGATAAGCAAAAATTGATAACATAGGTACTATAATATAATATTTTTGTATATCATATTCGTATGGAATTACAAAATTGATCGCAATATATTCATCCACGATTGGTTTGATTAAAAAATCAATAACTCAAGCATATAGGGTTTTTCGAATACAACAACAGCTATCGTATAAGTTAGCACAATATTAATTCTCTTGGCACTGTCATTACAGTGGCTGACGTGAGTTACTATTCGTTGCAATACCCAGGGCGCATTTCTGGTGTATCTGCATGCAAGGATAATGCAAACAACGCGACACGTGTCCAAAACATCATTTCGCTCGTGGATGCCACGGTTATGATACGCGAAACGTCTCAATGCAATATAGTTAAACAATTTCGTATGACGACTGAAGTGAGCATTAATGGGGCTATATGTATACTTATATGCATATAATATCTTTACATTATTTTATTTGATCTTATAAGATATTTTAATAGGCTACTATTAATAATAACGTAATATTTTATTGTCTTCTGGAATGGTTCATTATTCTTTCTACCTAATATAACTTATGCTCCCGTGACTTTTGTTAATACGTTTTATGCGGTTCGTTCGCTATTATATGATAGTCCGCTTCTAGGTTTAGAGGCATTGGAATGTTATTTATGTGGACTAGTAAAAGCTAGAGCACAAGCGATATTTTTAATATTTACAGCACCGAAGATTTCATTGATTATTCCAATTCATTTTGACAAAAACTGCGAAGGCTATTAATATTACATGCCGTTTATAGGCTAGGGAATAAAATTTATATTAATTACTAAAAGTGTATGGCACCTAAAGGAAATTATCAATTGAAATAATACTTTCTTCAAGTATCGTTTAATTACTCCAATCCATTTTAACGCAAACATTAATAGAATATTATTGAAAATATCAAAGTGGCTACATCCGCCTACCAAAAGTTTTATAATCCAATTCTTCCATCAGTAAAATTATTTCCACTTAACACGCAGTAAATTTAAACTGATATTGATTGCTGTACCTTTATCCACATCTGTAGTTGCATTGAAACGTACGAAAATTGTATTAATTTCTTATTCGAAAAATTTTAGACGTACATAAACATTAAATTATCCAAACATTTTCCCCTCGATCTATTAATACCCCCATGAAAAGAAATATATGTACCTACATGCACGTACTTCATTCCGGTCGTCCTGACGATGTGGAAATCCGCTCCGCCAAGCATGCAGCAAGTTTGCCCGAGAGGGCCGGCTGAAACGGCCAGACGCAATGTCGTTAAACAAACTCGTAACACGGACGAACTAGCTGTTAATGTGATCATTCGCGGTTCGATCGGTGCACACCCATCTAATGATCCTTTCAAACACCTCACCTCCCTTAACCGGTCGAGCCCCTCGCAAGTTTTTTCCGTGGCATCTTTGTCCCTCGGCCGCTCGTTCGTTTCCTCTTTGCCTCTCTTAATATCTCGTGGCTCCAATTAGTTCTGAACCGTCGGACCGTCCGATTGTCCGTCCGTCTATCCCCGTGTCTGTCCATCCATTCCGTTGGGTCCGTTGGTCCCGTCCGTCTGTCCATGATGCCGTTTGCACGTTGTACGTTGCTGCGTTCCTCTCGTTCGTTGCCTCAGCTCGTTCGTATCCCTCAGCTTCATTAAGAAACGGTAATGCGTTTTGTTTCTCTTTTACGCTCCGCTCTCCCGAAGGGGAACGAGCTAGGGACTCTTTTAATAATCCCGCAGCACGCTCAGAGATTTATTATTTTCGGACTACGTTGCTGGATAAGTCCATATGGCTGACGCTCTCTTTCTATTCTCTTCTCTCTCTCTCTCCTTCTTTCTCCCTTTTCCCCTTTGTCTCTCTTCGTTTCACCGACGAACAGGGGACTTTTTCCCTTTTTAACCACTCTTCTTCTTTTCTTCTGCACCCTACGCCGCAACCGCGTCCACCAGATTCCGCTGCCAGTTCGCGAACTTCTGTACAGGGTGACCTAATAAAGTGTGCCCGGGAACCACAATCACAGAGAGCCTCTTTTACGAACGGACACTTCGCCACGATTCCCTATTGTCGCGGATGGATCTCGATGAACGGTGACCTCGTGAGCAAGGGCCGATCGATTGGGAAAGTTTAAATTGATGGAACCGAACCGGGGGTGCCGTAAAGACTTCTAGTTGAGATGAAAGCGTCCGTTCGATGGAACGTTTCGATCCGGGTTTTTCCCCTTTATGTATCGGTTTAACGATCGGCAAAACACGACGATCGTACTGCGATACCATCCACGGATGGGCGTTTAGAACGACACATCTCTAGACGGCGAGGTTTCGTACGATGGTTTAATCGTATCGACGTATTTCACTAGGAGCAGGAGTTCAACAAGCCGTAAATTATGGCTTGCTTGGCGCCAACGTTATTTATGATTGCTCCAATAGACTCCTAGGCTGACTATCGTTGCCCTTAATAGTCAGGTCGAACGTGCAAACGATCCTTCTATTTTCTAACAGAAGTACTGGCAATCGTTCATTTAGTTTAAAACGTATCCTTTTTCTTGCATCGATATAAATGATTAAAAATTGTACGAGGACCAAGTAACTGGGAATGAAAATTAGTTCTGGATCAGGAACGATGGAAACTGAGAGGGATATTGCGTCCAGGGTCTCGTAACGTTACCCTGTCTATGTCGGCGTGATCGAGTCAGAGGATGCTCCACTCGTTTGGTTATAATTCTTAGAGGACGTATAGCTATAAGCATATTCTGGTCCTTTGATTTAACGAGGTGTGGTGTCGGTTATACTATAAACGGTACATCGGAGCGCCTATAAACCAAACGGGCGAGTCGGTAAATTAGGAACTGAGACCACTCGCAGGAAGCCCCTAAAAATACAATTAACGAGTCGTTTAGCGGATATACCTGGCGTAGCTCGCCATTCCCGAAGACGGGTCAGCGTTCGTGCAAGATGATCGAAACGGATTTTTCTTTAGTACTATCTATTGTCTGGGTGATTGGTAAGTCGATTGCCAGGTAAAATTTGAAACGTTGATCTTGGCAGGTTACAGTAAACGATTTTTAAATTTCAGATAAGATCAAATTTATTCCCCTTATCTGTCCTTTATTTTTCTTTTCAAGATTTTGTATTTATTGCTGGAGTTATACAGAAATATTGAGTAGTAAAGTATAAATATAGTAGAAATGAGATTAGTTTGGAATGATATATTTTTGTAATTTCATTATCAGACTTTTACAGCAATGGTAGTTTGGTTTTTACTGCACAGCAACTTAACGAACAGAAGGTGTACCCATGTCACATTCAAACGTTTACGTGCTTGATCCGCAGTTTCTATTCGAAAGGAGAAACATTTTGAAACGCTAATATTCGTCCTCGTACAAAACCTAGGTACAACACACGCGGGTAACTATTTACCAGCTGCCCACGCAAAAAATATTAAGCTCGTATTGTAAATACATCTATCTGCATATAATAGTCGAGTTACGTTTGCACGTTCGTGCCTCTTCAAGAGTACTTTCGTGCACGAATCACGCGTGTAAATGAATGAGCCAGTTCCTGCTGTAAATGCTGGCAGTCCCGTCCGTCTATTGTCAACCATTCGATACAAAGGGAAATAAAATTAATTCGTTGACTGGCGATAAACCCGCTGTTAATAATTGATCTTAATCGTTTGTTAGCATCGAATAATCAAGATCCATTCAATCGCGTTGCCGGCAATACGATTTTATTTGGAAAAGCGAATCTGTCGTTACACCGATGGAGAATTATTATTCACAAATACGCGTTTGGAAAATGGTAAACACGTTTCATCGCGGTCGTCAATAATTTTCACAGCGACAGCATCGTCTCAGCAGTAAATTACAAGTCGCGTAGTTTAATATTGTGTCCATAGCGCGGCCAGCGAATATAATCCACGATAAATCACCGAGAGAATCTGTAGCTTAATGAGTTTTTAGTGGCGGGTTTCACCGACCTGTGATTCATTTTGTTTTTTAATCAATTCCTTAACGCTGCGCTCGAATGCTCTTCTAGGGAGGCCGGTTCGCTACTGCTCCCCCTCCCTTGGAAATAATTTCGTTGCATTTAATTAATTTCGATGCTTTTAATAGTGGGCACGTTCGGCTGCACGGCATTACTGCATTTCGCTGGAGATACGGGAATTTCAGATAATGAAGGAAAATTCGGAAATTAGCTTCGGTCCACGCGAAACGATTTATTTATTCATGTGGTACAATGAAGAATGGAATGCGGCCGGAATTCCATTACACGTTATTATTGAAAAGGAAAACAAAAGAGCAGGGAATCATATTTTCTATTGCATTTCAATCCACTCTTCTTCCCCAGATGAATATTCGTTACAAATTTAAACACACACGTATTTAAAACCAAACTTTCGTAACAGCAATTGTTATTTTCTATTTTTTCGCTGCAACAGTGTTCTATTGGCTTCTGAATTTCTGCACCACATTCGCGTTTTCGCTGCATTAAATCCAACGTTCAGAAACTGAACGAGAGACCATCGCACAATGGAAAACAAATGGCCCGCCAAAGAATCTCGACGCCCCGTGCCTATAGCAAACGCGTTCCGCGTCGAGTCGAAAAGCGGCAAGGAAGTAAACATAATTTAACGGGAAACGTCGGGGATTATTTACCCAACGTTTTAGCCGTGGCACGACCATGAATCCGGCTGTTCAAAACGCGTTTTTGCGCATTACGCACAGCGAGACGGCAAATTGTGTATCACGGCCAGCCAACAAAAGCGTAATATCGCAGTAATCAAAACGAAGGGAAATATAACACGCGGCGGTTTCAAAGCGCTAGACGACTCCTATACGCGGCGAGGGCGTATTGTACGAAGTACAAAGGATATCCAAGACACGGGAAATTCTGAAATGCAAAGTGGCGAGAAAAGGTCTGCGCAAACCGCATCGCTCTGCAAACAGTCAAATATTAAATTATCAAATACCGTGCCGCAACGAGTATTAGTACCATTAATATTTATGGCAAATCGTACACTCACGGCCGCGAGATAAGGCACGAGGGCGGTGGAAACGGAAACACGCGTGCAGTTCGAGGGAATACAGTCTAGGTAGCAAGGGAATTTATAACGCGGCAAACGAGGAGCATAGTTTCATGCGTATTATAAATACAAATACGAGGATGTAAGAGACGAGTGGCCACGAGTGCGGGGGTGAAGAGGGTAGAAAGAGAGGTTGAAGAAGGTGTCGGTGCTGAAGCCCTGCGGGATACGACCCCCGTGGTGAGCCCACGACTCCCGAAAGAGCCTCCGTTTGGGAATCGCGCCTGTTCGTCCGGCAAAGTCAACCTGTTGACCGTTTCCTCTCTAGCCGGTGGCCAAATTTGATGAAGAATGCCACACGGAATGGGATCATAGATTATGCTCGTGTTTGGCCACCGATATATGTATATTAGGGTGGTGCATGTTTAATGAAAATACATTTTTCTTTATATTTTTTCACGGGCACCCTGTTAATGTGTTCACTATTACGAGTAAGTAATGTGGTATTTTATGTATTGTTGTTTAGTTACATATCAGGGGTTGCCACCAGACATCCAATTTTGTAAAAAAACTGCAATATTATGATGTTTAAATACATTTACAGAATACTGAAATATTATTGCAAAGTAAATTTGTATGCCAACAACTTTGAAGAGTAGCTAATTGACATTTATAAAAATCCATTTACCAGATACAAATATTATTAGGCTATTAATGTAGATTTCTTGATGCGAGGATCTTTCTTGTCGCTGGATTAGTAGCAGCAAATACTCTTTTCATTCTTCGTTTCTGGTATGTAACTTGTTGTATTCTTCGTTGGGAATTTTTATATAATGACAGCAGGCAATCTGATTCTCAAGTGAGGTTTATACCGAGTATAGTGTATAAATCCGTCATTCAACATATTAATAAGTCGATAGTATAAAGAACCGTCTTCCAGTATAAAGAACAAAATATTAAGATGCCCCAGCAATATTTTAAAAGTATATACATTTTACCCCTTCCTTATATGGCACGAGTTTGTTCATCGTGACAGAATGTTTGCATTTTATGTCACCGTGATGAAGCGTGGCGGTATCGATGGTTGTTCGTAAGCTAGTCTCCATCGAGGGACCATAGGTAACGACCGGTAGAAAGAACATTCACGTGGCTGTCTATGATCGTTATTGTTCATAGCGGAGGTTTCTTCAACCACGGTGAACGATCCCGGCGAAATTGTGCCATTAAGATCGTAGATAACGCGAAGTGATAGCAAT
This sequence comes from Nomada ferruginata, assembly GCA_963583965.1. Taxonomy (NCBI): domain Eukaryota; kingdom Metazoa; phylum Arthropoda; class Insecta; order Hymenoptera; family Apidae; genus Nomada; species Nomada ferruginata. Next base: position 8,527,612 of record OY757216.1, read on the forward strand.
AAATCACGTCGATCGGTAATTATTGTCTACTGTAAATAATTGCGATTGCAAGCGTGACTGATTTATATTTACATTAAGCCACGTGCGAACTGGTTAAACAAGCGCCACAGGCGCGCTGAATTTGTGCAAGAACGTTAGCACGTGAATTTCAATTTCGTGTGGATATTGAAATTGAGTAATCCAAAATTACTGTACGATATTGCGCGAGATAGTTCTGTAATCTCTCCAATTCGAAATTGGCACGACACACGGTTCTGGAACTTGAATGATTAAATAATTATACAGACCAACGGCATGTGTGATTTTTTTTTCATTGCCAGCAGTACGAAAAGTTATAAGAAGTTCGAGCAAAATTTTGTAGAGAAGATGCACAGTGTAAAATGAATATATTACATTCAATTTATTCTTTCAACATATTCACTGCCACGCATTATTACCATACCACACCCTCAAGGCAACTTTGATAATACTATTTTATTATTTTTAATCTACTTGTCGTAATCGGCAGTAAGCGTGATAATATCGAATCCATCGTTAGAATCTCGCTATCGGTAACATTAATACAGGACCGTCCACGTATATATAACAAATCTCCGCACCTTTGTCCGTCCGCTGCGAGGATTAATGTTCTTACAGCATATAAAGAAAAAAATTCTCCACCAAAATGGTCGGTTCACGAGGCGCGATGATGAAAGCAAGAAATCAGCAGGCAAACGCGTTCGGCCCGGTCGTCGAAAGACGGATCTATTAAGACTGCGGCTGTTGGGTCCGCGGTACGGGGTTAGACCTGTAATTAACCGGTAGCTCTTTTACTCGCGAGAGAGCGTACAACTGGCCGTTTAACGGTCTACTTTTATTGGTCGCTTATTGGTTATTTTTGGGGCCGCAGTAGCCTGAAGCGCCGACCGCCTCCGGCCGGCGTTCCATGTTACCGGAAGTCGGAAGTGGCCGCTCGAAGATCGTCCATGGATAATGGAAAGTATCGTTTTGCACGCTGACACTTAATACATAACCACGAACTGCTGCTCTGCGATTCGAGTAACGAATTTGCCAATGATTACGGGCCGGGAATTAATGGCTCGTCCGTGTGCAGCTTCATTCGCCCATGACGACGATCGCACGGGGCGTGGAAACGCTCTTGTTTCGACGGTTTTTTGTTGTTCATTTTTGTTGTTGATTCTTTGCTTTGTTGGGCGAACGAAAGTGTTTTCAATTAAATCGTACAGTAACGGCGATCGGGTTTTATATCGACGTTTACATTCCATTAAACCACGGGAATCCGGTGTAAATATGCACCAGGCTTATTGACTCAGCGTTTATTTCCAGGATATTGTTTGTTACTTTGCTCGGGGCGGCTTACACAGCTCGCAGCGATTATTATAGCATTTGTAGTACGGGTTGGTTGGTGATCTTAATAGAATGTACTCTTTGTTTTATTTAGCTGATTTTCTTTACCTTTGTATTGGTCATACGAATTACTGCATATTATTGTTATTATTATTATTATATTGACGACTGTCGTATATACAGCTGTACATATATACATAACAAAGTCGAGATTCTGTTAAGGTTGATCCAATATCTGATAACAAGAAAAGTGACACAATATAAGGTAAAGAAATTTCGTAGACATTTAAACTAATTGTAAATATATATGCCTGCCTATACATATATACGTATGGTTTAGAATGAATTTTAGTCGCGCCTATTGAGCTTTAGCCGGCGGAATTAATTTCTGGTCGGGGCTGAAACCGATAAGCGATCAATACCGGCGAAATGAAGCTTTCGCTAATAAAATCCATTATCTATGCCGAAGAAAATCACCTAACGTAAATTGGATCACCCTGCCCGCTTTTCAGTGTGTTAGCCTACCTACTCGAACCGGGTTATATTCACTCTTGCTGGAGGGTCAGTGTAACAAAAGTGAAGCTTACAGTATCATGATTTTAGCTTCGCACGTGTCCAACGAGCCCGTTTTGTTTGCTAAGCGAAGTGCACTGGAGTACCCGTTGTTTATTAGACGGCACTATTAAGCGCACTTCATGGGCCCGTTCGAGTTCGAGTGTTCCATACCACGTGCTCGCCGATTTTAAACCAGAAGTATCGGCCGCTGTCAGCGAGACCGGCCTTTTGATTAATTAATCGGCCGAAATGATGAATAACCCCTTGGCGCAGCGGGTGTTTTAGTGTTGTGTTTGATATCTCCCGTGATTTACCTATTGCATTTTTTATCCCAGCGAATGGGAGGATTAATAAAGAAAGAAAGGTTTTAATGGAATGGAATATGAATAGATGTATTGCTTGTTCGAAAGGTTCGATAGGATATCATTGGTTTTCTCTTCTTTTTCCGTTTCTATTGAGATCGTTGGTTTTACTTAAAGTTAACGCATACCCTCGATCGAAAGTTTTTTGATCGCACGATTTTGTAACTATTATTTGGTACACGGGGGGTGCAACGGCGAAGCTCAAGATTATACGCAATTAACGCTATAACGACCGCCTTGGTCAAATTGGATTATTTTTTTCCCGCAACGTTTCAATCAAGCCCCGTCAACGTCCCCTTGAGCTATATCGAAAGATTGGACCCTGCAATTAGTTTGCTAATTAAATCATGATCGCTTCCGTGGCAGATGTTCCTTCGGTTAACGACAGGTACCGAAAAATTGATTGAAATGTATTCAAAACGAAACGAATGGGAAATTAATGCCCTCTCGATATCAAGCCTTGTATCGTTCCACGTATCGATGTTTACGACCAGCGCCCCTTTTCTTTACCCAGAAACGTAGATTTCACCGAGAAAATATCTTATAATTAGGTGAACCATTGCTGATTAATGTTTACATTGTATGAAATATTTTAAATCAAATTAAAGGAACGCAATATTCCACCAACATTACTTTACATTTTCCAATTTCTTAACAAGCAACCCATCATCGGAATGTAGGATGAATGGAATTTTGGTTCAGTACTACTTACGTCGATTTAATATCCGTCAACGTTTAATTATATTCTTCAGTTAATTTGGTTTGCACCTGTAAATGTACCTGACGCGATGTCCAATACACCAGCCAAATAACACAACCAACAGCTGCAAGATGTCATTCTTAAATAAATTACGGGTTGATACCAGTGCTCGTTCATTTTTCCCCCGACCAGCATCAGAGATCAGCCACATGCATCGCCGTTAACAAAGCACCCAAACATTTTCGTATATTCCTACACGACAAACGGTATGTACCTTCTCGTATCGGCACACAGTGAACGCAATTTGCTGCGTGCCATTAAAAGCATGCCCGTTCAAAGGACAAGTAGCGCACGTCAGTTTAGGAAACTGACAATTATCCTCGCCCCCTTATCTCGTCGCGGTGTCTGCATTTGCAACAGGTAAAAATTGTCCACGCTCGTTTTAATAGCATTCCCGTATTCCTCCCATCGTATTTATGTTGCCCGTTCAACCTGCGAAATATATTCCGCCTTTCTGGCTGCTCGTGTCCCTCCCAAACCCCGGAGCCTTCTGCTCATCGATTCTCTCCTTTTCCTCGTTTTTCCCCATCGTGTCGCCCCTTTTCCCCTGCCCGCAGTTTTTTCCTCTCGCCATTTTGCCTACCCGACAGACCCGCTAGAGAACAGTCGTGGGTATACGTGAGTATACGTCCAGGGCGTTGTTCCACCGGCGAAACCCAAAACTGATGGTTAATTATATTCGTCCCGCAACTGAACTCGGACTCGAGAGCACGAGGGGTCTTTTTTAGTTTGCGGCACGCGCCGCCACGTGGCATCGTCGCGGACTCGTGAAGAGGAAACGAGCAACCAGCGTCCGGCTTATGCCCGTTCGAGTTAGTGTTACCGATATGCAGACGAGGACGTGAAAGCCTCTTCATCGGCAGAAAAGACTCGCGCACGGTGCTAAAAGAGGAACGTTGCACGGCCATTATCGCCCCGTGAGACCTGAAACAATGATCCGCCGCTGATACGATTCGTCGTGCGAATATCATCGAGGTTCGAGAACGGTCATTGGGATAAATTGGAGCAACAACGGTCATCGATAGGGCGTCCAAGTGGATTCCTGCTGGTCTTTTGCAATTTAATTTGCGAGACGTCGCTTCGACATTTTCATTTAGGGTTTCTCTACGCCACAGAATTATTATCAAGAGCAGTTTTAATTTCTGAATTTGTTATCCGACTCGATTATCATAGTATATTATACCGTGTCGATAACAGAACGTCCGGACAGCGGAGGCACTGAACGCTAACACGTTTGATGCAATAGATATTCAGATATTACGGATTGTACTGTACGCGACACTGAACGGAAAACTGCTGTTTGCTCCCATTGATCCATAAATTTCGAAAACCCGACATTCATTGCCGTTTCATTGGCACATTGACGCACGGGGATTCCCGCGCAGCCAGCAGGCATGTAAATACCAAGGTTTTGTAATGGTTCTCACCTTCAATTTGCAAAGAGCAAAGGAAAGGGACACAGGACAAGTTGTTAGCTGAACGAAGGCAAGATCTTCACGATTGTCAAAGCGGCCATCGACGTCGCTTATCGCCGTGGCAATTGCCAGAAAAGCGCAACGTCGTGAATCAATTTACCATTGCCTTAATTAAAGTCCACCGGCAAGTCGGCAAGTCTGCACCGCCTCGAGTATCCAAGTGTCGTCAACAGTTAAAGCCTTACGAAACGCAATTCTCTATCAAGATTCTGCCCCGCTCATCTGCGTGTTACGTGCACGCCGGAACAGGAGCAGGTGAGTTGCTAAAAAGTAACAAATCGTGCCCCATATAAACACGCAGGAACGGCCACTTTGCAATTCAAAACGCAAGGAGAGCACGCGAATTCATCGAACGCTTTCCTTCGACGCGATACAATGATGCTCGCGGTTATTAGGCGTGCTTCATTTCGTCGAGAAATTGCACACGCTCGACGAACGAGTTCTCTGTTCCTCTATGGTATTACGAGTCATGGAATTATTGCCGAAGATTCGCACGACGTCCGATTTCCCGGGGCGACGAAATTCGAGTTCCTACGGTCGACGAAATTCGCTTTGCCCTCGGTACGGTTCGAAAGCGTTCCGTTTCTGGTGTCTCGCGCGAACCACTGCACGAGTATATCTCTGAATTGAAAGAAAAAGGAAAGGGGAAGGTTGGTCTGTACATCGGTACAGAAACGATAATGTTGCGTTTGTGGCCGAAGCTAAGTAGGGGTCCGCAGAACTATTCCGAAATGTTTGTCCCGCAGCGAAATGCGCATCGGTGGCGCGTGGGATTTGAGACAGCTGCGCGTGTGCTCAGGACAATTAATATGAATTATGGTAAACACCAGCGGACCCACAGAAAAGGGATCATCCGTGGGAGTCGCGTATTCGAAGGCAGCCGCGCGTAGGGACCCCGTATTGGCCCGCGGCGTACGAATATTCCTGGCGTGCATTTTTGCTCGACGTGAGCTCGCAGGTGGTTAGTGGTCTCGCGCGAGAACAGAACCCTTTGAAGGATCGTTGCGACGATTTTGTACGTCGCGTAATTGATTTTTAGTTGTATGGCGGCGTCGAATGGTGGTGTGGATGTTTTAAAATTTTATTTTTACATTTGGTAATGATTAGAAGGATAGGGGGTCGCGCGTTAGCCAAATCGGTTAACTCCACAAAACAGATAGTGGAGAAAATCGATTCAATTGTGTACATTGATTATTCAAATTCCTTCTTAAATAGAAAGTCGAATGAACATTATAGAATGTATCACAGAACGTATCATTATTATTATTGCAGAAAAACGTTATCCATTTTAAATGATTTATATAAGTTAGTCACATTGGCTTCTGAAATAAACTGTCTATTACTATGTGGCCAAAAAAAATGTTTGTTATTTCGTGGTATTAAGTAGAAAAAGTTAAGCGTCCATCGACCGCTTGGACGATAAAATTTTAAAAAAATTTGAGAATCGGGGTTAATCGATTTAGCTAATGAGCGGCTCATTTATTTGACTTTTTTTCAAAGTACAACTGGTGTTCAAATTATTACAGCCAATTCCATAAATCGACCATTTCACGTTGGAACAAATTAATTTCGTATATAATTACGTAAGCTGAGTCTAGTTTTTTGTGTGTTTAATAATTATCAAATGTGAAAGCTTTGATATTATTCCTATACATACGCAAAAGGCACACATTCGCGCACTGTGGCTCTAATAATTTTATCATCCACTGGATAAATAAACACTGTTATAAAGCGGTAAGGAATGAATCGCACGACTAGAAATTAGGTCTTGCAGTTTGTCAACAGCGTATGACGTCTAAAGCGTGTAATTACGGATGTTGCTGAATAGATGCTTATGTATGTATATCCATTAATTGAAGTACGCATTTCCATTTGCCCCGTGGCATTAACGATCGTGCGTGCATTTTTGCATGCAACAAACCCGCCGGTCTTTACTGACCTGCAAACGTCAAGTAGCCACTGCTCCGTTATATAACAATATCGTGTAATATAGGTGCGCACTATTACGAATGCAATTAAAAGTTACGACAATATTTTCTTAATCAAATAGAATATCGTCAAATATATTTAAGGAAGCTATCCGGAAGAACAGACCCCTATTATAAATATTGATTTCTTCCACATCGAGATAACGAAACGAAAAATAGGCTTCCGAGGCCTATGCGCCTTCGCAATTTCCTTCTAAGTGCATTATTGTAACGCCAATCCGGGTTACGTGTAATTACAGCGATCGCCGTTGCAATTTTCCATCCCTGTATTTGCACGCTGACCGAGCGCGCGTGATTAGCGAGTCGTCTGAAAACGCGGGATTTTGACAGGCAATTATACACCTTGTAATTGCCCTAGAAATGAGAATAATAATTAAGAACATCAATACTTGACTTATTCGTTTCGTCGAAGCAGATACCCCAAGCGCAATTTTGGAATATTTTGTTTTATTCAATTAGAAATACCATGTTTGCCTAAATTTCGTTTCCTACTTAAAGTATTATTATTATTATTATTATTATTAGTAGTAGTAGTAGTAGTAGTAGTAGTAATAGCACTAGTAGGAGCAGTAGTAGTAGTATTTTTTCTTTTTCTTTAAGGGTTTGAAACGTCATGTAAAATTTACTTCAGCTATTTTCATTATTATTATTATTATTAACTCTGTTCAGTAGATTTCCCTTACTTAAAACGGCGTACAATATATTTCCTACTAAAATTGTCAGCAATACACTACAACAACGTAATACTTTACCATACGCAATATTCGGTTCAAGCTCTCGTACACGAATATTCAAAATTGAACTTTTCCGCAAATCGTCAGTCATCGATGCAGCTGCAATTCACACGATGTGAAAGTTTGATCGCTTCATGGAACTTATTGGTACACGATGACCAGATAGCATTGCACAATATTCCTGACCGATTATCGGCCGCGTTATCGATCCACCGTCCACCGCACGGAATCATTAAGATTCTTGGACAAAGACGAGCCCATTAACTCCGAGGATCGCCCTTAGATATACCACTGCGATAAGTTCCCGTGCCCGTCGTCATTATTCAGTAATAACTTTCGTACCGTCGTTCGTAACGTGCTCGCCTCGATACCGCGTCGCGTCCCGCATCTACAAAGACATAAAATTCTGTAAATATAATAATCGGCCAGCCACACAGGTAAACATATTGATTATGGTTATCAACGACGAAAGTCCAGCCATCGTTCGATGCATCGCCGTTGAATACCTACTTACTTCCGATAAAACTCCAATTATCAATCTACCGACCACGTACGAATCGTTTTCGACGAAGCCGGGTAACCTCGAGCGAGGTTGCTCCCAAAAATACAATACGTTATCCGATTACAAAATCGTCACGTTCTCGTGGACACCTTTTTAACATGATTATACGGTCGTTCGCGAGTTCGATGGAATGCGTTAGTCGACTTCGATCTCGATCCAAATGCTCGACGAGATAAAAGAAAAATTGTAGGCGGCGCGTTATGAATCGAACCGCGGAGTGTCGGGGTTTGTTGGGGGGGACTATAATTCGGAAAACGTCAGTGCCAGGTAAAACATTTGTAATGGAAACGGGGCTATAGGTACGCGATTCTAATTGGCAAGTTTTACGGCCCGGCGCTGGCCTTCGGTGATGGCCAACAACAATTCAATATGTCGAGAGACAAATCGTTCGGTCGTTGCGAGAGGCTGCTGTTCACCTGTCCATCGAGCTTCGCTCTCTGTTGAAATGCAGCTGACGAAATAATTACTTTCCAAGGCTCGCCACGTGAGTGGAAGAGGATCCATCCGCGAAATCGCGTGTATCGGAATCGCTAAAAATTTACACCCTATCCACCTGTCAATGGATGCGTTACGAACGAATCGCGTAAACGAATTTCCTTCGCCAGGCTCGGGAGCTCTGCCTCTTTTGTTGGGAATTAGGCGTTCGAATTTTCGTAACGTGACAATTTAAAGAATATTAGTGTTCCCGACTCGAGGCAGGTAAAGTGGTTATAATTTGCTTCCACGGTGGCTGGTTTAATTAGTGGAAACGAGAGATGAAACAGCAGTTGTACATATATAATACTTACAAAATAATTATTAGAGTAACCACGTGGCTTATTTAGGTAGACAATTTTTTTTAATAATTAGGATCGTGCTTTGAACATGTTATATATTACATGGAACGCTAAGCTGTTAATTGTTTGCTATTTCATTTGAAACAGTTATTGCAAAGAAAGGCATTTTATGACGATAGATTAAAAAGTGACTTCTCGTAATTTATTTATATAATGAAATAACAAAGTGGCTCATGAGACTTACTACTTCAAATACTATTATACTTTTACTTTGTGTTAGAATAATTTTTATGGAAACTTACATAGGAGGGAGAAATATGATACGATGTCCATTATCGCCTCGTTACTTTCTTATACTAGGGTTACAGTTCGCTAAGTGCCCTTTACCTATTGAATAGCTGCGAGATAATTGGAAAACTCGCATTTACGAGCAACAATGATAAATCTTTTAAGCGTAAAATAAGGTGAATCGTTGAATGTAATTTGTTCGTTAATTATACAATCTGAACGATTAATCTGCCGTTGAATAACTCAAAGATAGTAATTATGTAGCATTAAATCATAATAAGCGTATCGAATCGTTCGCTATCTTTCTTTTGATCTTGTATCGAACCTTAATGGCGGGATTATATTAACACCACGCACATAGCGTATTTATATAATTATGTTTAAAATGTTGCGTGCGATGGAAATCCACAAGAGCGATACGTTTCCCTTGTTCCCATTTAAGTGAAGGTTTAATAACGATTTCGGGTAGGAAAAGTAATGTAGATCGTGGCTGATAACTTCGATTTGCTGTGAAGGTTTTACACGTTGCAATATTAAAATTCTACTTGCGCGAGCGGATAATTTATTTACCGAGCATTTTATAATTGGCGCAAGATTTTAAAGAATCGCGGGTTAAATAAAAATCTCGCGCAGGGCGATAAAATATTGCGTCCGAAATGTTTTAAATATTATTTACTAACAGCGACGAAGATGCAACAGGTTTCAAATTGTATTAAGTACCTTGACATTTCGATCTTATCGCTCTCCCTTGATCTAGTTTCACAGATCAATCAGCTAGATTGCTACACATCTATGATCTAGTTAATTTTCAATGCGGCTAATTCCAGCTCTTGGCGAGATTACGTACGTCAACAAAACGGAAGAAACAGCACTTTAAATAACTTATATCTGGTATATCTCAATAATCGATGCGATATTAATTATAATTGGCCGTTATTCACGGTGTTTATTGAACGCGCACGAGACAGTATAATTACAATTAGACGTAATAACAGTCGATACGGCGGCGACGTAATCTACGTTTGCCCCGCAAAAATTGAAGCGCTTTGGAGCACGCCCCATATGTACGCAGATAATTTTGTCCCATACGATGGTAAAAAGTTCCGTGTACAATGTGGATTCAAGGGTAGTTCCAGGTTGGATACGGGACTGATAGCTCCGGGCTGATAGATGTCGGCTAATTATGTGGCCTAGAAGTCCCGGCTACGTCCAGCCAGGAAGAGAAGACTTGCTTGCATTCTTTCTTCGGCCCCGACCCTATGCGACGCGACGTCGTGCACGACCACCCATTGACAATAAAATCTTCGCGTTACTCAAGGGGAAATCATGGTTGAAGTGCTCCCTTTGTGCGAATTGCTACGGTGTAAAATTCGTATTAAGGAACACTGGTCAGACTATTTGGCAAAATGTGTTATTCCATGCTGGCTTATCTGTACGTAATAGCTACGATCTGACAAAGATAACGTTTTCAAATCAAAAATTGCTACATACGTTGGTCAAGAGTGTGCGTGTAAGTAGATAGAACGAAGAAATGGGAAGTGTTTTGTGTTATCACTAAAAAAAGATTAATGCTGAATTGTTTTATATAATCACGTATCGTAATTAATTCATGATGATATAGGACTGGACATATGGACTTGATGTGGTCAATGATATGATATAAAAGGAATAGTTAATTGTATTTATACTTTGATCCTGCACGTGGGAACGTCGAGATGTTTAAACAATTTTTCATTATCTTTTCGTTGTTGTATTTTGATTATAATTCAACTACGATAATTTTGCCACCCTAGTTTGATTTCTCCATACTGTACATCTATGTACAATATAGGTACCTATATGTAGATCTGTACAGCTAAAATTGCAGAGACTTATTATAAGAGAACGTGGGCCAACGTAACGTTTGCGAAAATAGTACAACACAAAAGGTAACAAAAATCCACCTGCCGCAGTACACGTGTCAATTATGAATATTACAAACTTGCGAACAAATCTATTATTCTGTACACCCTACACACGTCCCCTTCGACCACAAAGTAACGCCGTAATGGCCATCGACCATTCCAACCCTCGATCGCTCGAGAAACAAGGGAAGAAGGGAAGAAGAGCAGGAGAAATTAACAGAACGTCGGAGCTTGCTTCGAGGCTATTATCATTTATCCCCTTCCGGCGTGGCGAGTCTTTACAAATTCCTGTACGTCCTTGGCATCAGCATCACGAAACGTACGCGAGGCACAGACACAACGGCACGCACACGGTGCCACGGCGATCGCGATACTTGAAAGTCTTCTGGAAGGTGGAGGCGTTCGTTCCTTCTTTCTTTCTTTCTTTCTTTCTTTAGTCCGTCCGTCCGTCCATCCGTCCATCCGTTGCTTCGTTCGGTGGTACTGGCCCTGTAATTGGGCCCAAACTCTTAGCTCCGCTCGACCGGCCAAAGATTATACACCCGCATGTCCCGAGGGCCCAGAGCCAAACGTTCTTGTGTGATATATTATGCTGCAGATACCTGTATCTGATTCACGAGGTGAAGCCGGTGTAAACGGAGTAACTTTTTCGTTCGTGCTAAAAGCACGGTGCCGGCAACGCGTGCATGGCCAAAAAACGATGCAACTGCCCTATCATAGACGAGCAAATAACACGTCGCCGGTCACTTCGATTAAATAAGGGACCCTCTTGCGAAAATAAAACGGTCGTTACGCTGACCAATTTGCCCGGGATCTTTTCATTACACCTTGGCTCGTGCATCCCATCGCGGTGTGGAATTAAAGTAATGCGATTCCGAGATTGATTTCCCCGTGCTGGTTTGTTGATTTTAACGAGGCAGTCGGTTAACAGATCGTTTCGGGGTGAAGAGGTTTATTAAGGTAGGAGGTGGTACCTTGATTTATATTGGATCTGTCGTTCGTAATGCATAGACTGGTAACATTGCGTTTTCGAAGTCTGCATAATTTGTACGCGTAAAAATGATTGGTTCATTTGTAAACATTGGCCAGTGCGAGATTTGGAACTTTGAATAGAATGTAATAGGAAGTTCTTTCGAATAAACGTTATAGACTTCTGTGAAATAATAAGGCGTTTATAAAATAGTTGCTCGGAATCGGATCTTCTCGCGGTTCTTTATTTCGAGGATATAATTGGGAAAAGCCTGAACGTATGGGCACACCTGGTACGTGTATTTTCACGTCTAGATCCCCTTATCTCGTACCTAATTTAAGTAACAAGTGTACACAAGCATGTGTAGGTACATCTTAATTGCCCTTGAAACTCGGCGCACGAAAACGTCGATAAACGGCGATGCAGACGTGCAACTTGTGGGCGATAACAATTGCATCGATCTTATCGGACGGTGCATCTCGTCTGGATCTTCAGTCTCACTCGATCGACAAGGCAGGTAGACACGTGACACCATCACCTGCTTGGCGTTCGATTACACCAAGGTTTTCTTTGTTGCACGCCGCGGGAATGGTTTCAGCAGAATTCATTGCCCTTGCATTCTGTCGAAACATTAATCAAAGTGGTAACACAGTTAACCCTTTTGCTGGTTAGTCTCTGTACGAAGCTCGTGTCAGACGAAACGTATTAGGTATAGAGTGAACTATGTCCTTTTTATAATTAAATTATCGACATACTACGAACAAATTTCTTCACTAAAGTCAGTGCTGTAATATTTACTAGAGCTTATTTTGTAATACAATACATTCGGGGCAATTAAGAACATTCAATTGTTTTTTATTGAGTAATTCAACATCCTTTATAAATCCTTTATACGGTAGAACCTCGGTAAGTCGAACCTCTATAACTCGGATACCTCTATAAGACGAAAATTTTCTTAATTCCCCTCCGCTCCGCTGCAAACACCTCTATAAGTCTAACTTTCGCCTTCTGATTACGTTTATACATACGATACATACGTTTATGTATACAATAAAAATGTAATTCATGCGATAAAGTTTAATTTGCCTTCCCTTCTGTCCTCGGAAGTCGGAAAGTTAACCGTCATACAAAGCCTCTATAAGTCGAATTTTCGTGTGTTAAACGTCTCTCACTCGAACACTCGATAACACAAAACCTCTATAACTCGAAGATTTTTTTTCTCTTCCCCTGAGATTCGAGTTATCGAGGTTCGACTGCAAATAGCAAAATTTTTGCATTTCAATTTTCTGTTATCGCTTGTTTTATTTAAAATTTGGCAACAGACATACTCAGTTTTAATTGACAAGAAAAACCTGTAACTGGTCTCACGAAGATTTCAAAAATAAATTTCAGAAACCGAATCTAATGGTCCAAAACGGTACCACCTGGTGGCATTATTTACTGAATTTCCTTGGAATGCCGAAATCTACTAACAAGGAAGGTTAGGCAACCCGAAGATTCAAAAACGCATGAAACTTTGCATACACGTGAAGTATGTCATCCGTAATACAACCCTATTTTCTGTTTGTGCCATAATTCGATCTTAAGGGGTGAAATCAGCTCTTGAAAAAAATTCAGAAAGCTCTTCTTCGTGAAATATCTCAAGAACGTTGACCGATATTTAAAAAAAGTATAAACAAAACTTACATCGCTTTATTGCGTCTACAAAACTGCGTAAAAATTATTTTTGAAAAATCCACGGAAGAGAAATATTAAAAAAATTAAGGCTTTTTCAAAAAATTTGTTTACGCAGTTTTGTAGACGTAATAAAGCACTGCAAGTTTTGTTCATACTTTTTTTAAATATCTCTTAGCGTTCTCGAGATATTTCACGAAAAAGGACTGTCTGAATTTTTTTCAAGGGCTTATTTCACCCCGTAAAACCGAATTATGGCACGAATGGAAAATAGGGTTGCATTACGGATGACATATTTTACTTGTATGTCAAGTTTCATGCGTTTCTGAATCTTCGGGTTGCCTAACCTTCCTTGTAAGTTACTAAGCAATGAAAATTACGAACAACGGACGGGTTAAAATAGAAACGTTTCGTCTGACCAAGTACGTACTCCAAACGAACCAGACGATCGTCTTAATGAATTCAGTACTCGAGTCTTCGCTTCGCGATTCAGCTTCGCGATAAGCGTTTCCGCGCTACGATGAAACTGGAACGAAAGAATAGCGAATGAAGGAATCGTCGTGGAATTACTCGTATCGATCACTTGGCCGATTGACGCCCTCCTTCGCATATTACCCCTCTGTCTATCAAGTATCTCTGCTTCTTTCTCCCCCTATTTTTGTCGTTCCTCCGCGTTTTAACAACGTTGTCAGCGCTCGACTCGAAAGGGAAAAGAAACCTTGGGATCGTTGCGATACAGGAGTTGCTGGTACTTCTCCCACGTGCGTTTCGTTGAAAGGTGCGCGTACAGGATACACGCTTACCCTTTGTCGTTTATTGGTTATATTTTACTCGCGTTCGAACTCCACGAAACGAGCCTGGCAAAGCCGTGTCGGCCAGTCGATTGGCGGATACGCTGCGTACTGGCTGTATTTTATAGCGAGAACAATTGCGATAGGGTATTAACTGTTACCCGATACAAGGTGTGTTTAGTTGGAAGTCATGCGAGCGGCGTTCGCAATAAGTTCCACCTTGTGCCGAGTAAATTACACATAATTCCGAGCGTCTTGTCTCTTGGTGCGAACAATGCGCTCGAGGGGGATGCATGCGTGTATTATATTAATTCGACGTTTCCCACTACCCATTGCCGAAGGACGCAATGTATTGTATAAATATCGATTCGCGGGACGTGGTTAGTCGTTACATAGTACAATAAATCAAATTGCTCAGAGTCCGCTGTATTTAAAGGACGGCACTTGCGCAACGATCATTGCAGATCTGTGCGGATAAATTTCAGGGTGCTTGTAAATTTCATTTATCTCGCGAGATCTGTTAAGTAATTAAGTGGACATGCACCGAAATCAACACTTCTTTCCAAACGACCGAAGTTTCTCTGAAAACCGTCGAAGGCAATTCCGTCTCGAGTTCGATTCGAAAGGAAGGAGTCGAGGACCGATAGTAGCGGGACGCATGAACTCCGGGCGAAATCGATTCGATAGAGCACGTCGGGGGGCGAGATAGCTCGAATCGTGAATACATCAAGCTTGCAGGTAGTTACAGTTCTTAGCTGCCAGTTGGACCTTTCATTACGCTCGGTTCTCAATGCCAGGGTGGGTGCGCAGCGTTAGCAAGAGCTGCCATGCGTTTACGCTCGCAACTACGGTCGCGCGGAGCGCTTTCGCGGCGAAAAAATCGCGCGAAGAAGCTTTTGCTTTTGCTCGCGCACTCGTTGATGTGGCCACGCCCGTGGCGGATTCCTTATACGTAACTCGTGCAGTGGCTCGACCTACCAGACCTCTTTCTCCTTCTCCTACGCCTTCACCGTCTAAGATTACGGTCACGCTGCTTTTATTGCAATTGAATCCCCAACCCCTTGGCCGCTTCGCCAACCGATTCCCTCTTTATCTTGCTTCCACCTCGATGTGCTTGCTCCTCCTGTTTTCCTCTCCTTTCCTTGCCCGATCTTCCATATCCTTTCTGTGCGCTCCTCCACGCGTTTGCCACATCAGCCTCACCTTCATCCGCACCTCTTTCGTTCCCTGCTTTCTCATTCCTCCGTCATCCTCGTCCCATTCTGCTTCTTTTTCATCCTCGCCTTCTTCTCCATCTTTTCTGCAATCTTCCTGCACTACTAGCGTGCCTACTACTACCACCACTACCGTTTTCCTCCTTGCTCTTTTTGTAATCCGACCGTTTCCCTCTGCTCTTCGCCGCGCTCGCTCGGTTGCATCGCCGTTCCGTACCCGCGCATCGTTTCTTCTGCTCCCCGGCCGTGCATCCCTCTCCTTTTCCACCGTGCCCCTGTCCACGATGCCTCGTATGAAATATTTTCCCGGAGCATTCCTTTTTGCCCCTGCACTCCCGGTTCACTATGCGCCCCTTATATTGTTCGTTTTCCTCTTACCCATCAGACAAGCCCCTCCCTTTCGCTGGTGCTTTCGGTGTCTCGCTTTGTTCCTGTACTCGCAGCTGCTCCTCTCTGTCTTCGAGCCTCGCAGCTCATTAAAGCGTATGCCTTCTTGATCCCCTAATTACAAGATGGCGGGCGCGGCTACATGGCGTCCGAAGATCTTGCGAGGCAACGGGCACCCGTTGCTGCTGCTCCCTTGTTCCTTGTATTACTTGCCCTTCATTCAACGGGGATATCTTAGGGGAGACGTAATTCCTTCTTCTTCTTCGTTGGATGAAAATGTCAGGCGTTGGTTTTTATGGGAGGGTACAATGTGGAATATAGGGGTGGAGGAGGGAAGTTTTAAAAATTGAATGGACTTGTGGCATTTGATGTTTTGCCTTTGGAGTAATACAGTAATGTCAGGTTTTTCGTTAGAGCGAATTAAAATACTGTACACGAAATTGGTTTTATTGATGAACAATTTTTGGAGGCAAAAGTGTAATGCGATTTGGTTGTTCGTTTTAATCTA
The DNA here is from genome assembly GCA_963583965.1 of Nomada ferruginata. Lineage (NCBI taxonomy): Eukaryota > Metazoa > Arthropoda > Insecta > Hymenoptera > Apidae > Nomada > Nomada ferruginata. Next base: position 8,543,907 of record OY757216.1, read on the forward strand.
CAGATTTGTGGTTTCGTTGATTGGCTTTGGAATATGTTTCGTAGTATTTCGACAGGTTTCAGGATTTTCATATTTCGTGGAACATTTTATAGCTATGAGATATTGTTTACTCAGAAATGTTGATCCACGTTTTATTCCAATATTTCGATTCGATCGATAATTTTATCTAGAGAAAGCAAAGTAGAACTAATATAGCGGATAAATATTTATTGTCTTATATATTTTGGATTGTTTTATGGACAAATAATTTACTTCAAAGAGTATTATATTTATGTCAAACAATTATTTATGGTAAAGAGTATTATTCATGAAACAATAGTGTTTAATCTTTCGCTGTAACCAGATTTTACTGGAAAATGGAAATTATAGGCGAGGCAGTACATAAATTAAACCGAGTACAAATCTTTGAAAAGTTTAACTCCATGGTAGCTATCTTAATTTCACCTACTTCTTAGGGCACAATAAAATACATGGTTGTAAACTGCGAGCAAACTGTTATCGCGCGTAAATTCACAGGTTGTCTAACACCGAATGAAGTCTTTGCAACGTGCGAAGACGTAATTGAGCAAGAAAGCATAGAGAGTAATGGTTGCGAGCAATAGGGTTTAAATGTTACTGTTCTGTTCCTGACATTTGAACTTCTGTGAACTGTCGAGTGAAAGTATGCAGTCATTTAAGCATTCCAGGAACTCTCGCGGACTTATCTTTTAGCGATACTGGAACAAACTTGGGACGAGGGGTCCAGTAATTTCTCACGATTTCGTTAGAAACCAGGAGGGAACATCCCCAATTCTTTGGTCGAAAGTTCCTCATCGTTCATCACCATTGACATTTTCCCATACAGCCTGTGGGTGTCTCTGAACGTTGCACCTCAGCTTTACGTCAATTTTTTCTGATTACATAGTCGCAGTGACATCGAATATCTAATTTATATAAAACACTTATTACAAATAATTTCGAAGCTGTGTTACGCATAGCAAGGGGGAGCGAGATCATTTTTATGAAATGTAACTAAAGAAATTTTAAGGAGCAACGAATCTTCCATGTTTGCTATCTTTAGACTTCATCAAAATGGACGTCAAGTGATGTTTTTACGAGGCTGAATATGCAGGGCACTGCTTTTCTATGGGAAGAACTATTATAAATACGCGTCCAGATGAATAGTGATGAGCCAAGAGTGCACTAATATGTATATGCGTGCATGCATATGTATGAATGCATATTCGGCGGAGTTCCGATTAAATGAGAAGGGGGGAAGTGCGCAAACGGAAAATATATTCATCGTGCATGTAATAAACGGAAAATAATATTTCCAAAATGCGAAATTAATTTTGTCGAATCGAAGGGCGTGTATTGCATATCCCAGCCATGTCGCGCATAGAATTAATTTTTTATTAAAGCCCTTGCCCTCGCGTATTATCCTTTGAAATTGCTTGCATCGAAATGTTTATAAACTGCTGTTAACTACAATTACGATGCGAAAATTATGATGCAGATTCAATTAAAACATCGGATTTATATTACTTTTCATTGCGAGGGAGAATTATCGTTTTCGGTGTGGAGTTTATGTTTTTCCAAATATTACACAAATTAATACTCATCTACAATATTTTCCACCCGAATAATGACTACTAAATAAATTCTAAAAGTAAGAAAATATTTGGGCCAAAATTTCTGACAGGCTTTGAATTAAACTGTTTCCTTTGATAGGTAAAGGATATTTCTGGACTTTTGACTTTTAAATAATCCCTCCCCAGTGTCCATTCAATTTCTTGCCGTACGTATATCTAAGCAAGTATTTAGATAATGTATAATCTTTGACAATTATTGGAAATGCAGTATAAATGTTTTTTTACAATAACTAATATATTGAATTAATTTAAGTAAAAGTAAGGCAGTCACCTCGATTATATTCTACTATACTCTGACTGAATTTCCTTATCGTATAAGAGACAACAGCAGCCAAATTTTATTTGCGAATTTGAATAATTACGTCAGGTCTCTAATATCTGCAAGCCTTTATTAAAAAATTCACATTACCATCGCTTCTTTAATTCCACTTCCTTATCGCGCAATCGTATCGCCTTCCAAAACTCCACGCTCGAGCCCAAGGAAAGGGACGTAAAAGAAACAAACGTAAGAGGAACAGTCGAACAGAATCATTAGAACCGTGGTCACCTTCGACCCGGTCCTCGAGGCTGCCTTACATCTTTCGCAACGGAAGTAAAAGTAGACGTCGGAGGGAGGCGCGCAGTGTCCCGCAGGTTGTGGGCATTGTTTCCGAGTGAGTTCGCCCGAAGGGTGCGGGCTTCTTCAGGTTGCTGGCGTCCTACTGAGCGGCCCACGCCGACTGCCGCTCATCGACATCCCGACAGCCCCAGGACTCGAATCCAGAACGGCTCTCCGCGATCCTCCCCGTGTACAGGCCCCGTTCCTCGTGTCTCTCCCTCTTCGTCCACCTCTTCTTCATCATCATCACCATCATCATCATCATCAGCCTCCTCTTCCCTCTTCTCTTCCACCTCCAACTTTATCATCTTCGTCTTCTCTGTATCATCCTCCCTCACGATTTCTCCCGTCCCGATTTATCTATCTATCCTCCTTCTCCCCCGCTCGCTTACACTCTCCATCCTACACTTTCTCCCCCTCCACGCCGTCAGCTTTCTTCATCCGACTGCCGCTACGATCCCTCGCTCCCTTCTTTTCGTTTGCGTGGCGTGGGTGTGCGTGCCTTCACTTTGCCCGGTAATCGTATGTAAATCGTATAGCAGATCTCTCCCGTCCTGGTCGCGCGACCGCCTGGATGAAGGAGGCCCCGTATAGAATCTGCAGCGAGATGGACCGTGCAGCTTCTTACCCCGCGGCGGATACGGAGGATAGCCGCGTGCGTTGCTCATAAACAAATTATCCGGACCCAAGGGTCGAAGGTCTATTGAACCGAGGCGATCCGTTCTCCGTTCTCATTTACATAGTTAGCCCCGGAGCTGCAGATGCCCCCTTCTTCGTGTCCTTTTCCCTCGTCCGCGTTAGCCTCCGCGGCCTGTCCCCCTCCCTCTGCGTGTGTCTTTCTCTAGATAACGACCGCCTTTCCACCCTCGATTCCCCCCTCGACGTTTCTGCCGACAATCGGCGGTGTACAACGACAATCTCGTTGCCGACGCTAAAGGAGGGACTTGCATGTCGGCCGGACGTTTCAGAGAAGTCGGCAACGATGTTTTCGTTGTTTTCTTTCGTCCTTCTTTCTTTTCGTACGTTGCGAGAGAGCAATGGTACTGCAGTCGCGTTTCGAGATTTCGTTACGGCTTAATTGCTCGGTCGCCCAGAGATAATCGAGGAAACGTTAAATCAATCGGGCGGACGAGGAGATAAGAGTGTGCACGTTGGTTAACGGTACAGGGGAACGATAGGAAAGTCCGGGATTACATTCGCGTGAACGTAGCGCTCGCATTCGACTGCATCGTGCTACGGTTGCTTCTCGTTTTATCATCTCTAGAAGGTCTACTTGTATAATTACGTTGTCGATGATTTATCGCCAGGAAGAGAGCACCCTCCACCCCCGGTGGCTATTGGCGCGCTCGTTGAAATAGCTTAATAACGCGGCGATAAATATTCCGCGCCAAATCGAATGTTTTAATCGATTGCAGGAACTAGACTGGATGACAACAGTTCGGCCACGAATCACGCGAGATACACTGCACTCCCGTAGGGTGCCCGGTCCGCGTGGCTCATTACGAGAGCCGTTCCGATTGTACGAGCCGCTGGTAATCCTGTTTCGCTCTGTATACTCGTACCTCGCGACTGCTTACGCGCGTAACGAAAGCGTTCCGATGAACGATTGCGCTATTTATTATTGCCAAGGGTGTATTTCAATGGAAGGTTGGAGATAAGGAACCAGTTGATCGAGTGTCGCGAGAACGTTGGTTACACCAGGAATCATTCCCGCCCTTCGATCGTTTTCGACGCTTCCTCGACGTCTTCGACAAGACGCATGTATGCAGATTCCAGACAACGATAAAGCTCTGGCGAGTTCGTGTCCAGCGATTGGATGATTTCTATCGATCTCGCACGGACCACTGGAAATGTGCAATACGGGGATGGGAGAGAAATTTCCAAAAAGCGAGATCATAGCGGGTTCGAGTATCGTCTGGCAGTTAGCGAGCGGCACGAGGGGAATCAAAAGTGCAGGCTGCGTCGATCGGGAAGGCGCAAAAGCATTCGATCCCCCGGAGCCTGGGCAACAAATCCTCGGAGCGTTCAGGGGTACGCCGCTCCGTGCCGCAGCGAAAGAACACCTAGGCGATACTCATTACGAGAACGGACGAGCCTTACCGGCTGTTTCGCGCTCCGATCGCGTTTCGTTTTGTCGGCGGTGGTCGTACCTCTATGCGGCGTAATCACAGTGCCCTGTAGCAGTGCGCGTCGAGCCCGAAGAGTAATCCACGAGGGCAGGGCAGCAGAGGAAGAAGAAGAACAAGAAGAAGCAGAAGAAGTGGAAGACGAAGAAGAAGAAGAAGAAGCCGAAGACGAAGAAGAAGAGGGCAACGGAGGGCGGCGAACGGCGGCGCGAACCAGCCTCAGGGGCGGCGGGGGTGGAGGGAAAAAGAGTATAGACTCTTCTTGGGGTTGCTACGGGTTTCGCAGCGTATACACAGGGGGGGGCTATTTTTTTTCCGTGGGCCCTCTCGGTGAAACGGAAGGGGATCAGTGGGAGGAGAAGATTCGTGGGGGAGGAAGAGGGACCCAGCGTGGAGTAGGAGGGATACGGGGACCGAGGATCGAGGCGCTGGCTGGCAGGTTGAGTCGTCGAGGCGGCTCGACGCCGCCGGAGGGGGACTTGAGTGCACGAATGAAGGAGGTGGGGGTACAGGGGACTTGAGACAGTGTCGGGGCCCGGGGTGAACGAGGGGAAGGGGCAACGTGGTCTCTAGTCCCTTCTCGTGGCCCGCCCCCGCCGCCCGCCGCGTGATTGCTTCCCCGGGGCAGGCATCGCGTGTCAGGCCCCTCTTACACACTATCCCTCTGGCCCCGCTTCCCCTCTCCGCTCAACCCGGCGCTCGATCGGGCCCATCCGCGCTCCTGCTCCCTCTCTACTCTTTTCCAGCCGCTCGTGGTCTCCCTACCTCCGGTCACCACGCGCTTTCTTCGGCTACGATGCACTACACCGCCCGCGCAGTCCGCTTCCCGAGCACTGCTGCGCCTGCTCGGTTTCCTCGCGCAACCGTGCACCGCGGATACGCTTCAAATTGCACCCGCACGTGTTGCGTCTCGCTGGAACTTTGCTGAACAGATTTGTTCGGGGGTTGACAATTCACGGTTGGTTGTATAATTAGTAAATCTACTGATTTTCATTTGTCTGGTACATATTTCAGTTGCTCTAATTATTTTGATAAGGGCGTGAACGTGGATGATATCTTGAAGGCACGTGTTGTAGGTCATTGTATATACCTGAGCTACTTTTTTTTAGAGATGAATGCTCGGTGACAGTATTACAATTTATTCTAATTTTTAAGAGCAGCCTCCAGTAGCGTAATAATATTTGTACGTTGACTTTTCAACGTTGGTGTATAGCTGTATTGCTTTAGACCGCATGAATTTGGTGGCGATATTGATATTCTGCGAATACTTAGCGAGGAAGTGGAACGCTTCGATTCGGAGTAGTTGCTCGCTGTGGTTACACATCTAACAGGCTACGCAGCTTTGAACCGACGAGAAAATGTTAATTCCATTCCTTCAATTTACTACCTCCTTCGAATGATTTCGTTACCTACTCCCCTAAAAATCATATTCACCTGTCGAAATGATTGCTACAAAAGAGCAACTATTAGGGGTGCAAACAATTTCACTGTCAACATACACTGACACGATTCATTTGCTGCAATAATTGCAGTTGCTGTTTTAAGCGTTATGTTCCGTCTGTTATTGCGTAGAATATTACGAAAGAATATTAATGCTCGCGATATACAAATATTCAGCAATTACCAGAAGCTTCCGCGATGTAATACAAAGATTAAGGGGAACAGGAAAATTCTACAAAGAAAAAGTAAAATAACAGAAACATAAATAGAACAAAAGGGACGGAAGGCCTACAAAAAACCTATCGTTACTTTTTCCTTCCCCCAATAATCGCAGAACGATGTCAATTAAATTTGAGAAGAATGGCTCGAAACAAGATCAAGCCGGAGTTGTGGTTTCTATTTCGCAGGAAAGATTTACGCGACTGTTAGCACCATTTGCGAGTCATTCTTTGGCAATGAAGCTTCAAAGGTATCCACTACGAACGTGGTACAAATTGTTTCTCGGTAGAACCAAGGTTAGTTAAGATGATTAAGCCGTAAAGACCGTCATTTTTCCGTCTGATCTCGCAACGAGCAACAGCATGGCGAGCAATAGCGCAAAAACATTCCACTTCTCTGGGGAAAATGTTCACTCATGATCTTTGGTGTCCGCCAATTGAATCACAAGGATAGACCTCGTCCCGTTGCAATGGAGGCTCTCGAATGATACGACTCTCGCAATCATCGCGATGCTTCTGCAGAATTCCCACAATAAACAGGTATCCGTGATATTTTCGCAAACAGGCGGATAAAACGAGTAATTCTAAAGATAAATTCGAAGAAAGTGGCGCTGATGGTACCTAGTCTTTTCCTGTGCACATTCCTTTTATTTTTGCTGCAATAGAACAGAAAAGCCGCGACTATTACGTGATCAACCACTGTATGAATGTACAAGCAGATGTAGATCTAATGTTTTATCGGTGTGGTACAGTCGTTTACAAATTTTTTACACTGGGCATTGCTTTCGAGCCTTTAAATCGTCCCATTGGACATTTAGATTAGATAAGTTCTTAACAGTTCTTATTAACGATTATGCCTAGTACACGGAGTGTGTAATTCGGAACTCGCATAATTCCCAACGATAGCACGCACAGACGAACCGCAGATATTAATCTTAATAACACTGCGACCGTATCGCGACGAATCTTGCATATCCATCGACCACGGAACGCTTCCTATGAACATGAACCATTTCGCATTACGTAAGTCAACAAAATACCATTTCGCGGCGCAAATTCTGTCATTGTTTTGCGGTCCATCGTCAAGCATGATTTATCTCTCGTTGAATTTTTTCCCCGTGACTTTAAACAGGTTATATTTAATTTTCCCTTGAATCGCAGAATGTCGTATACGTTCCGATTCAAGTGGAAGTGATCTACTATGAAAAAAGGAATTAAAAGTGAAGGGTTTCTGGATGTAGACAGATGCGAATTAATTCCAAAGTATCTCTGCAGTTTTAATTTGCAATTTGATGAATAATTGTCATGACTTTGATTGGTTAATTTGTAGAATTCTGATAACGCCGAATAAAAAATTGATACAGACATGCAGGAAACATGCAAGGAAAAATGAACTCGTCATGCGTGCAGTATGTTAATATACATTACGTTATTGTATCGTGGCAACCTGTTACATCCATAGAAGGTATGAATTAATTAGATTATATCCGCGATAAAAGGTAAATGAAGCTATTGTCGATGTTCATTAACATGAATTACTCGGATACACAAACAATGAATTATGTAGGGGTAACTTAATCAACGTCGAATCACGCTGACCTGTGCGCATTTAAGAAAGGCTCGTTCTATAGTATCTGGGAGTTGAACAATTTATTAAAAGAAACTATTTTTTATTTTTTATTCTACTGTGGGCGGCGAATGATTAACAAATATTATGGCTTGTATCTTTTTTTGGAAGCAATTAACTTCTCTAGCGTGCAACGATCAAAAAAGTGAGGCCAATAAGATTGGATAGTAACAACAACTAGCACGTTTTTGTTCCACGAAGTTGATAATCGCCGGGCGTATAATTGGCCTAGACTAAACCCACCTGTTCCCAAGAGTTAGTCACGGCACTGAAATACTGTATCGTGCTGTATCGTTCGAGTTTCGAACTACATATTACGAAACCGTGGCAGACGTTGTCCGAAATAATAATTTCACAAGGACCGGTGGCAAATGTAATTCACCAGTTTCGCCCTGTTCATTATTCCCTAGACAATTGACCCTCGTCTTATGATGTCAGACTGACACCTGGACATTTTACGCATTGCTCGTACAAATTAATGCAGAATAATTGCTTCCCTTATTTTTTATTCGATATTAAATACTATTGGAATATCAAATTACATTAAATTTCGATAGCGATACAATGATAAAAAATGTGGCTGACACTTGTAAACGTATGCAAATATGTTAATTATCCAAAAAGAAAATGAAAAATGCCTCGAAAGAGTGCAAGCAGAAAGGTATTTTTTATAAAAACCACAAATCCGCGAGGAAGTGAACAAATTTTCCGTATTTCGAAGGCTACCCTGTTACAACGACTCTGGAATTACAGGTTGCGAAGGATCGAGTGTCATTTGCGGGCAGGCTTCATAAACGACTCTTTATTTGATAATAATTGCACCATAGTGACTATAAACACTCATTTTCTGAGGCTCATGCTTAATACCTAGTATTTTTGTATCCCTGCCTCGTCTTGTCATTCCGTTGGCGTTCTTTTTTCGACGTCTCTGCCGCCCACTTCTTCGTTCCACTGTTTCGAAACCTGCTATGCACTTTCTTCCGTCCTCCCTTGCTTCATCAAGCGTCTAACCCTTATTGTTAGCATTATGTCATTCGCCTCCAATGGCTTTCTAACAATTTCTAAGAATCGCTTTGTTTCCCATTTAAATCTAACATTTGTATATTTTTTGTGAATTCGTTCGTTAGATCGGTTATTTTAAAATTAGGATAATAATATAGCCGCAGTTTCGTTCAAGTTTGTATAGATATTAATGACGCTTAAGATGCAATAAAATAAATAAAATAAAACTCAACTAAGGATTAGAACAAACACTTGTTTGTGCTACTAAAAGAGGTTTGCAGATATAATTAACAATTTACACCAAGCCAAGTATATATCCGACACGATTCCCTTTATTCTTGGCTGATTCTTGGTAGCCTCGCTGTTTACTCATCCACCCCTTACAGCTTTGTCGGCACTTTTCCTCTTTTCCATCCATTCCACGCCTCAAAGTCACCGTACCCAGTTCCCTCTTCCTTTCCTGTTATCCACCCTTTCTATCTACGTATTCATGGAGCCATGCGATACTCCAATGAAACCATCACAGAAATCGCACCTAAATTGCATCGAAATCCTTCCATAAATGATCAAGGATCTCCTGTGCCTCCCGAATTCTGCTATTAACCAATTTATTAACCAATCTATTACCTCACCTCGAAAGAACTTTAACATCTCTCCCATCCGCGAACCACCGGCTTCTTCTACAACAATTCAGCTCCTAAAGCGTAAAACTTCGAAAAAATCGTCCGATTGTTCGAAACAGGAGAAGACACGAGATTTTGACGAAATTCCACGCACACTCGGGCGCATAAAGTTCGGATCGCGGCCCGGGCGACCTGCAATTTCCAGACAAAAACGTTCCGTTACACCTCCCCCAAGTATACACATTTCATCCACCCCGCCGTTTTCTCTTTTTCTTCTACGAAACCGTATCCCCGTCTCCTCCATTTCTCGTCTTTCTCGGCCGGCCCCGCCGCCTGCGCTCTCTTTTGTCCTTTCCCTCCTCCCCCTGACCGTTCGCTGAACGATACGAGAAGCCAAAGACGAACAGACGAAACCGCAAATCTATAATTTGCCCGTCGCGATGCGTATAATCATCGAATACCAGAAACTGTGCTATTCATTATTTCATTCGGCGCATTTGCTACCAGCGCGGCGTTTTCGCGGGCCAGTACAATAAAAGTTCCCGGTGATTATGCTAATCCAGCAAATGATACAGTCCTGGCGGGGATGAGGATCGGCGAGAGATTTGGATCTTTCATGGCTCGTACAAACTCTCTCGACGCTTGGATCCCTTTTTTCCTTGGCATCCCCGCGGTCGCCGCAGCCGCCGCCGCGTAATTTCGCAATTCTAATCCGATTGCTTTAAATCCAGCCCGTGATATAATCGCGAGACTCTCGCGTTCCCAGGGTTATATTGCTCGTTGCTTGTTGATGTCCTTTTTGCTGACGCTTTCAATCCCCGGAGACGGAGTCGTTCCTTTCTTTCGAATCGAGAGATAATTCTGCGAAGAGATATCGCTGTCGACGGTTTATTCTTCTGGGCATGGAGTCAAGATTTATTTGTAATTGAGAGATAAGCTGGATGGCGATAATTGTGGAATGAAGTTAATCATTTTTTAGACTACAAACGTGGACTAGAGTAGGTAATATTTGTTTGCGGTAGAAATAGTAAGAAACGTTAATCTTAAGTAATTCATTAGTTGTTTCTGAAGAAACGTGCTCAGTTTCTGCTTTAACTAATTTGATGGCCGACGAAACATAGTTTCCGCGCAAGAAAAGGAAGAAAAAGAATGGACTAATGTATCGTAAAATTCCACCTTTCCGAAGCAATAACTAATGGCCCCTCGCCAATTAAGATCGCCCTTTCCGGGCAATTATCCCGTCTCCTCGTGGCATTCTGATCGATCCGCTCGCGTGTTACAATCTCAAGGCCGATTATCGGGAAAGTGTTGAAGCAGGCGGGATTGGTTATTGGTGCACGTACAAGGAAGTTCCTCTTTCATCGTCTGGACACAGGTAAGCCACCCACGCGTCCAGCCTTGTGAGTTACGGCCGAATGTGAGCGCACCTGATCCACGATAATCGCCTCTAATCTTCCACTTTGCCCCTTTGTTAGGTATTCTTCTTCTTTCTTCTCCTCGGTTTTGAGTGGTGTATAAATCATCTGGAATGCTAAGTCGTCCGTGTAAACGCGCAGAATGTTTTTCAGGGAAAGAGATATTCGACGGGGAGGCTGAGGTTTGCGAATCGATCGGGACCATGGATGGATAGTTTCTTTTGGGCAGTTTCGTCTAATGATAATGGGGCGGCTAGAGATAGGGTGTAAATCATTTTCATTGAGTGGTTAGATGGTAAAGTGGTGTGCGCTACAGTTGCTGTGATCTATGAATTTTGGTAAGTCTGGCTTGCTTTCAAGGAATGGTTGCGTTTCGAAATAGAGCCCATTCTTTTTTTTATGGAGTCCTTCGGCCGTTGTGGGAAGTGTATCTTTGAAGGATACAAGGAAGTACAGAGACCCATGGGCGCTACGAATGAAAGTCAAGCAAAGGTAGCAACACGAGACAGTCGTAAAACTGATTTATACAGTCCGGCTTTAGTGACTCTGATTTATACTGTTGTCAATCTCAACACCTTTACAATCGCTACCATCGGTATCTAACGCTACGATCACATAGCTACCGATGTGGGAAAATAAAAATGTGTGGAGATACAATATCATAAATCATTAGTTGCTTGGACAATTAATTAAAGTATAGCCGAAACTGAAATACGAAGAAACTATCATAAAAAGAGCAAGCAATAAAATCAATAACTTTTTCAAATTAAATATTATTCACGGAAGCAAATATAGTATAAAACGAACGAGACAAATTTTGGAATCTCGACAATTTTTTCTTAACTCTTGTGTGGGCAACCAAAATGGTCAATAAGTTTTAAGCTTAGCTGCTTAAAATATTTTGCATTTTGTTGCCATATCTTGTCAAGAACATACAAAAATTATTGAAGGGAATATAGAAATGGGTACCCGGTTGCCTACAGAAGGGTTAAAAAGAAACGTTTAAAGAACGATGCAATCTTCCCAGTCATGTGAAACTGTCCATCATATAATACAAGTACAACGGCTTAAGAAATTAACGAATCAAAAAATCCAATATCAATCATCTATATCTATATGAACTGTTTATCAAAGTGATTAACTCCACGAAACAAAATTAGAGAAAACTGAATAGAATATATGTTCAAATATACATTATGGACTGTATTATTATACACATAGCTTTTATGTCACTACTAAAATTTGTTCATTAAATTCGCATAAAGTTATCCGCATTCCTTTCTAAAATAAATTACGTACTAATCAACCCTCCATACAAAGCTTTATCATTCGCTGGTATCCAACGTAACTACAATCAACGAACTTTATTTCAACTATAGAAAGTTGAATGCCAACCAAGTGCTTTCTACAAAAAAGTTCGAAAAGCGGAGTTTATTAATCGTTTTGGCCTACACACGGTCCCCATTACACTCGACCAGCGCAATAAAAACAACAGAGCAAGAAGCAACACGTCCAGCATAAATCCCCAGCCGATTTTCCCAGTGAAACGCGCGTAACAAGCAAAAAACGTAAGGTAGTCGATTCGCCAGCGGTGGACAGTGCCGAAGCGCGTGGTCGAAAGCTGCAGCCCGCGAATCTGTTAACGCGAGGCAACACTCGCAGACTGCTCGTTTCGCCGGCATATCCACCCAGCCGACTGCCCTTCGTTCTCCAACCTTGGAGTTCAACGTGGAAACACGTGTAAGCCAGAGTTCCGCCCACGCACGCGCATTCTGACCATTCGTTCCTCCGTCCTCTCGCTACGTCCATCCGTCCGACAATCTGCTGCTCCTCGTCCTTTGCCGCTACTCTCGCTGCGACGGGGCCGAGGGGCCCCGAAGAGCGAGAGCGTGCATTCCTTATGCATGTCCCTAGGGCCTGCCGGTGCAGGATCCGGCAATTTGTACGGATCCGCGCATATAGGTACACGTAGGAGCAGTTAAACGCGGCGTTATATTCAAATCAGCGTGCTTTTGCTTCGTTTCGAGAGAAAATTAGAAGGAATTTTAACGCGGCCCTCGACGGCTGAAATTTCGGCGCGGACCCTCGCGCGCGGCTGATAAGTATCTTGATTTTTAGATACGGTTAGGCGGGTAATAAGGATCGTGATGACGTTGACGTTGATGATGATGATGGTGCTGATGATGATGATGTTGCGCGGGACACCGATGATGGTGATGACGACCAAGTTTTTGGGGAGGCCGCGTGCTGTAATAATGAGTATCCTTAGCGGAACAGAGTTAAGTATAGTTTCCGCGGTGGGGAATGATGTTTCTTGGATTCGTCGTTCTTTTCTGCGGTATAGGGGCAATGCCGATGGTGGACGGGCGAGTGTAACGTAGAATGAAGGTTGTTTGCAGAAGTTCTGCGGGCTTTTTGTGCACTCGTTTTTTTTTTAGAGAAGATTGTTTTGTAACGCGGATGAAGGCGTTTCTTACTGTTCTTTCGTAGTTCGTGGACGACGTTCAATTTATTCACCGGTATAATAGTTTTTATTATCAGGAGGCCCTCGTGCGCCTTTCTCAGGCGATCTTTCGGTGGAAAGGTCTGTCTAATCACATAGAAGCGTGGTAAAATCGTTTGAGAACATAGTTTTATACTAGTTCCAAGAGATGTAATAGATTTCCGTGGCCAATCCATTTTTCGAAAACTACTGTGCTACACAGTTCAAGTGGAACTGTTCGTTCCAAACCTCGCTGTCGTATGTAAAATCCGCGGAACGTATCACAAGCCGACATCTCTTATGTAAATCGAATTTCAGTAGATACATATGTATGTCTGCAGCACGTACCCGGGTCCGTTAGAGCCATTGAATCTACTCAATTCTCTGCGTCGGATTCCCTCGGGCTGAGGGCTTGTCGGTCTGTCTGACTAAAACTGTCTGCCTACTTGCCTCCATGTCACACGAACGGATTCGCTTGATAATAATTGTTTGTTGTGACCGGTCTGTATCCCGCGTCGTATGCACGGATTCGAGCCTTTCGGGCGCAACTTTGTGAAATCGTTGTTTGCCAATTTCGCGTCCACCACCGCTTTTCGACGCGGTTTTCATATTCTACTCGCGATCCCAGATATTGCTCCCTCCAGACAGTATTCATAAAGTGGATCAGAATATTTTTTTTCCAGTTTTCCCGACGCTTTTCATTTTACCAAATCCAGGCGGACTGGGAACATAGATTTGAGGGGCGAAATTTAGGAAAATACAAATCCATGCTTCGTTGGCATCGTAGTCGTAATAATAATGATACTAATAATCTATCAGCAGATAACGGGAGAAAAATCCTTTGCTGCGTGCAGTAATTGTATAGTATTCTGAAGAACGGAGTAAGAAAGAAGGAGACGGTACAGAGACAGGACAAGAAATTTAGGTGATTAATGATGGACAATTGTTCTACAAGTAGATCGTTTAAAAGAAAATAATGAGGGATACAATATTAGTAACTCTTTTTCGGTATTTCAAAACTTCTGCGATTTTTGTGGTTCTACTCTAAGGTACTAGTACAGAATTAACTTTAGTACAGCGCATATTACATTGAATACGTTAAATACAGTGGGCCAAAGAAGTATTCACCCAGTGCATTAGTTTCACTTGCAACTTCATTACTTTCATTCCAAAAGCAATATACACGAATATGTGGCGCATTAATTACACTTTTACAGATGCACCTTATGAATATTTGTTTGGCCCCCTGTACGTACAGTGGCTCACAGTGAAAGTCGTCCAAAATATGCATTATATGAACATGAAACTTTTGTCATTAACATAATAATGTTTCATCTCTATTGTTACTTGTTTCCATATAAAAGAAACCCAAATATTAGCAAAGATATGAAGCAAGATGAATATATGCAATGATATCTATGAAATGTGACTCGCACTAAAAATCGTCCATCTATAATATTCGGACGGAATGTATGGACAGATGGATGTACTTAGATATTTTAAGGAAGAGTTTGAAAGAAAGTGCCGAAAATTTAGGGATTTTGAATACATTCCATTTTTATCAGGACAACGACCCTAAGCATAAGTCTGCAATCGTTCGGGAATGGTTACTCTATAATTGCCCAAAGGTAATTGAAACAACACCCCAGTCGCCGGATTTAAATGTTATTGAGCATATATGGTACGAATTAGAGACCAAAATTCGGCAACATTTCATAACAAGCAATGAACAATTAAAAGAAGCGTTGAAGATAGAATGGAATAAAATTTCTTCTGAATATACCAAAAAATTAGTTAAATCGATTAATAATAGGCTTAGAGAAGTAGAGAACACTAAAGGAAACCCGACCAAATATTAGAAATGAAACATTTTATAATTAGATGGACGAATTTCATTCTGAGGTTCGTTTCATACATGTATATTTAAAATACTGTAATGTAATTATTATTTTACAAGAATTTGTATTCTCGGGTTATATTACGTAATAATAAAAACAAAATAGTTCGCTATTCACAACATGTACATATGTTTTACTCGTATTTAGACTTTTATAAAGATTGATATATACTTAACCACGGTGTACGATTTTCACTGTGATTACCACTGTATATGTATAATGAATATCAACGTTTTGCCCAAGACAATTCTATCTCGAAGATAATTAATATACATTAAACAACTAATCGTGCATAAACCTTCGTTCATTCTTCACAACAACAGCATCGACGCAACGACGAAAACATAGCCCGAACAATGTTGCAGATCTTTGCAGTCCCCGTTTTTCACGATTCTAAAAGCGACCTTCTCGACCCGCTCATCGCGTTCGCCCGTGATTAGAGGGAATCGAACAGTCGATGATAGTCGATCTTGCATGCACTTAGAGACGGTTGAATTACAGGCTTGCGCGCATTCTATGAAATTATCAACTCGACGAGGCTATCGGGGCCGAATATACAATTCAATGACACACACGTTACCAGCCGTGGCGACGGGATGATTTAACATTCATAACATGCATTGTTACGATTGCCGGATGCGCATAATGACGCGAGAGGCAGATAGAATCTCTAGTAAGATAAGCATCCTATGTAACGAGGGCTGGCCGAGTGGGTGGAAATGAGATACGTTCCACGGGGTGGAAAAACAAGCGATCGGAAAGCGCGAAACTCGTCCATCTATCCTGGCAGTGATAATTACCTTTTGCGTGTTTCCGAGCATTTAAATAGGCCCAGTAAATTGTTAAGCATATCGAACGGCCGTATATCTTGCGCACGATAATATCGTAATGACTCGAACGACGGGGTAGAACAAGCTTGGAAATAATCGGTGGACAGTTGACCACCGCGCTATGATATAGGAATCCAATTTGTTATTATAATATAGTGCGCTGTTAACGGGGGGACAGTAACTCGGTGGAAAACTTATAACCTTCGCGCGATCATTCGTTCTGGCGAGCGCGTATCTGGTCTGCCGGAGTGAATAGGCACGATCGATTTTCGAGGACAGTGTGTCTCTCGATCGGTGGCGCAACGCGAATTTTTCATACGTTTTCATAGGATGAATCACGGTAGATTGTGATGGTGCGTTTCGAAACAGATACACGATTCGGTGACACAGATCGCGATGGGACAAATAAAATATTGACGATGATAATAGATAAGATGATGGACGAGTAGGTGCGGTTGCACTTCTTGGTACGCGTATAGAGAGAGGGAGAGAGCGCGTTTTTTTTAAAGCTTGTTTTCAATGTTGCGAAGTTCGTATTGCGATATATCGATTAATCGGAATAATTAGTATTTATCAGTTTCTATTAAAGGAATTTCAGGCGACAATTTGGAATCGATAATAAATAAGATCAATATTAATTTTGCATTTAACCATGATAGATATCACCCGGCCATCGTAACAACGATAACGATCGAATCAATATTAGTTCAATAATGCACATTCCGATACGTCGAATAATACTGTCCACCCAGAAAAATTCTAAGATAATTTCTCCTTAATGCCAATGCAATAATTGCTTCTTTAACAAGGGCGTATTCAAACAAACTACCCAAATTAAACAGATCAGCGCGTTCCAAAGTTTCGCGAACTTGTTTATGATCCTCGATACAAGACCGATCAGAAGGAAAGGGTTAACCCGAGACACCGGTAGAGACGAGGCTGATCCAAAGGGACAGAGTGATCCGCCCACGCATCGTCGTCGGGCCCGATCGATGCTGGATCGATTAAAGATCCGCAGTCAGATAGAGGAAAGACGCGATGAAGAACGAGGGTCCGAAATGGGGCCCGGCACGTCCATCTGGCGCGGGTGATAATTATCGTTCGCGTGTCTCCAAGCAGCGAAGTGTTCCGTGGCGCCACCAAATTATTAGTCTTATCCGCGGCACGCTGATAATTATATAGCCGAATAAGGCCGAGCACGCTTGGTTTCTTCTTAGGGACCACGGTGCTGGTTGCGTCAATGCTTTTAGGACTTTATAGGCCGCGGTTGATGCGGTCTACACGGGGTTACCTAATGAAAAGGTTACTTGACCCCGGTCAGAACGCCCTGGCGCCTCCTCCTCTAGCTTAGCTAACCTCTACCTCTC
The DNA here is from genome assembly GCA_963583965.1 of Nomada ferruginata. Taxonomy (NCBI): domain Eukaryota; kingdom Metazoa; phylum Arthropoda; class Insecta; order Hymenoptera; family Apidae; genus Nomada; species Nomada ferruginata. The sequence goes on from OY757216.1 coordinate 8,561,164, forward strand.
TCTCCACCCTTGGTCTTTTCTACCCTTTCTCCTCGAGGGATATGTATCTACGAGACTTGCTAAACGCGAAAACGACCGAGAGGGAATGCGATCTGGTTTCATGAGAATCCGTCCGTTGAGTCTTGGCGTTTCCGCGAAATCCTCCCCTTCTCGATGAAGGAAACGAAGCCGCCCTGACGCCTCCCACGTAGACGGCTCCGGATTTCTGGCAAAGTGCGTGTTTCGTTTGAACCGTGCGGCAGACGGCGACCTTAGACCGCGAGTTGCAGTTCCACGGGGGATCTGGGCTTCTCGTGCACGAGTTGCGGGTGAAACGTTTTTTGGCTCTTTCGTTTTCAAGCTCTCTGGTTTCGAGTGGTCGACGGGCGTTTCTGAATTTTGACACTTTGTTTTGCTCCCATTGTTCGAGGGAAGAATTTTGTCTTATTTTTCAGCGGGGCGCGCTAAGTTGTTTATTGCTACAGTATTTTGTGTAAATTTTGGGCATAGTTATGCGGATTTCTGGGTTCTAATATTTTATGGAAAGTGATGGTATTAATCTTAGTTATGTTTGTTTGAGATTTGTGAGTAATTTATAAATTATTCGCTTTGGCATTTAATCTAATTTTCATCTTGGTAAACTCTTTCTTTTCCCAAGTTGTTCATCATTTTTAAACGATATGCCGTATTTAACTATCATTGACATCATAGACCTTTGTATAAAGTGCCACTATTACATTGTTACATTAAGATCTTGATAAAATCATCGAAAGCATGTCTTGATAAACGATCGGTATGGATGGCAGGTAAATAATGAGGGCAATCATTTTCGTAAATGACGATCGACCCTTGTCACTCAAGATCGTGCTCTGTAACAGGTACACCTAGGTATTATAAAGTATTTTATGGGGACTCTATGGGAATACTTTAGTTGTAGACACGTTTAGGTATAATCCTATCCCCTGGAACGATTATCTTATCAGAAAAGTTGGAAAGCTGGAACATGCTGGGAAAATGCTATCGATTCTCTGTGAATTCGAGTCTAAGGAAACTTTCCAATTCCTTTTATTATCATTGACTATTGATCCAAATTTCTGTTCTCAAGTTTCAGATATTTTAAACTATTTTATTTGAACACAAATCTTTAGATACAACGCATGCCATTTTCCAGCATTTTCTAGATATTGAGATGGAATAAAATAATTCGCGTTTGCATAGTAGATGCAACTTCCTTGTACGTCGACGTCATCGTTCAGCAACGAATTACACTTAAACAAGTTTTCAATGGCTTTTCCATTCGCGATGCAACGCATCATTGTATAACCGTTATTTATAGTTCGCGCGCTTTGGTTCTTTGTAATATGCAAACAACAGTTTTCTGCATCCATCAGTATTGCCATGCCTTTATTACTGCTTGCATGAATATATAACTTACGTCCAGGCGACCGTATTATAGTAAGCCTTGATCTGGTTACAATGTTGCAATCTGAAATTTGCATTGCGAAAGTGTAAAACGAATACTTTATTAGCTACGCATTGAAGGTACACAGTCAAGTGAAATAATAAAGACAACGTATAACGAGTTTGTTTCATTGACTGTATTGCATTTACCAAATATTTTGGTGTTAGTCATAACAAAAGAAAAGAAAGCTATTTCTTTATTCTTATAAAAAAATATTTATTAAAAGTATTGTTAAAAATACCTGAAATTGGTCATCTGAGAGGCCTCTAATTTTTTGCTATTTTTCATTTGTCCTGGCTGTCGAAGTATAAATGAAGATAATACAAACGGCGACACATTCATAAATCAATATAACGTAATTTTAACATAATCAATCATTCATGACACGCGCAATAATTTTCTCAGCTTCTGTAAAATTGTAACAAGCCGTCCTAGATTCGGCTCACTTCGCTCAAAAAATTCCAAACCTTTCTCGAAGAGATTTCTCCCACGGAGCTTCTGCTTAAAACACCATTTAACAGCTACATGCCACTGTTCCAAGTCTTCCGTAGAATCCGATCAAGGCTGCAGACGAAGAAACAAATATCCCATAAGTCGTGTGATCGTTACCACCTTCGAAGATTCTCTTCCTCTACGAATTCGCGATTCGTCGTAAAGGCGAGTGCCGTGGACGAACAAGGACAGAGCCGTGCTCGGGTCCGTTCGCTCCGAACGCGTATAGAATTCTAAGCGATTACGCCAAATCCCTAATGGAAATTACAGTGATCCCTAAGTGGCGTGAGGATATACTTACCGTGCCTCGTGAGCTCCGTTAGCGCTTTTTAGCCAAGTTTGACTTGCTTCGACTGTGAGATTGTGTGGGAAGCGTTTCGGTAATCAATGGTTCTGGCAGGTAGGCGCCCTTTTAGTCGTTCTTGAAGAGCATAACCACAGTTTTCGGTTCTCTTCTTGACTAGGAATCCGCTCTTCCTCTCTGTGCCCTCCTCGTATTCCCTGCTTCGCTACCCGGTATCGCGATTCCCGACGAACCTCTGCTCTGTACGCTGCCGTGGAAAACGAAATCGTGGACGAACGGCACGGGGCCGGGGTGGGTGTTAAAAAGTTATTCTAAGCAGAAGAAAGTAGAGAGTTGAATATTAAATCCGTGGGGCACGGAGATCTATCGTCCTTGAAAAGAGGCCATTTCAAAGTTTTATGCCTCCTTAATTCACAGGTGTATCGCTGGAGCGGAATGGAGCTTGAAATTTCTGGTGCTTAATGGTTCGGAGGTTAAAGATGGGTTACGAGTTTGCGAAGTGTGCTTAGTAAGGATAATTTTACAGAGAGGGATTAGTTTCCTTCTTGTTTTCTCTTTTGGACGATGATATTATTCGTCTTGATGTGAAATCCTTTTTTGATAGATTGAGAGTGACTAGATTTTTGCTGGCAATCGAACAATTCTACGTTAACTGCTGTAGCAACGGTTTTTCTCGCGAAGGATTAAAATTACCCCTTTGCTATTTCTCGAAAATATTGATTCTGCCAAATTGTGTAACCGTATCGTTTCTGTTCGACGTATCGGCCTTTCGAACTAAATCCAAATAAATCGCAAACACAACCAAACATACCGTGTTTTCCACATAAAAAAATAGCTTCATTCTATTAGTAGCAACGATTCCATGGAAAATCAGGGTGCGTGTCGAATTAGTCGATCTAGATCGGCCAATCGAATCGAATCGGGTCAATTGATCGTTCGATGTTTGCTTGAACGGGCCACGTTGCTGTGGATTTTGATTTGTGCCATACTTAGAGGGTTCGAGAACGAGTCTCGAAGACCGTCCACGGACGAGATCGATACCGACAAGGCCGGACTAAAGCAAACAAATGGTACAAAGGCTGGACCCGATATTAGAGCCGTCCGCGATCCAGGAGCATACACGCGAAGATACGGGAGGTAGCCCACGGACGGAATCGGTGTACACACGGCACCTTGGTCTGTTTGAACAGAAGAGAACAGGTCGCCTCAATTCAGCTACGCGGCCATCCGCGATGAAACAATTTCGTTCTTCGCCGATTTTCTTCCACTTGATACTTCACGGGAACTTGGAGGACTTCGGTTGAGAAAGAATGGGCGTTGAGCAGCTCAACTTGAATTTACTAGTCACCACGAAGCGAATTTGTATTAAGTTTGTTCAAGTCTAATTCCTTTTTTACTCGTGTTTAGCAGGTTGAATGCTGGGTTAAATTCGCATACATAAATCGTTAACTTTACGTGAGGTGCTGTTGGTTCATATTTGTACATTTATTAGACATGTCTGTAAAAATTGGTTACTAATACGTCCGAGTAAAAAATACGGTGACACGCAACGTGTAAATAGTATTTCCGAGTCACCGGCGTGTATTTCGTTTTTTTTAACACTATTACTACCGATACATTTTGGTATTATTCAGATAGCATACGTTAGACAGATTATGAACAGGAAAATCATTGAATGGACATTAAATAGAGATATATAATTGGCATTCTGTCTTATTAAAACTCATCATAAATTGCTACAACGATACCTATACCTATATTAATAATTCTAAAGCAAGAAATCTGAAACAAGTCATTTTGACCCCCTTGGTAGTTCTAGTGTTAATATAGATACTTTTTGGAGACAGTTTGTGCGCGTGTGTGCGTGTGTGAATAATTTTGTCAAGGATTTGGAATTCGGAACTCTTTTGTCGAGAGATCCCGGTGTTACCTCAAAGGTTCCGTCCACAGGTGGGCTGGTTTAAAGACATTCGATAGTGGACTGTTTACAAGCCCGACAGTTATAATTTGAGCAGTGATAAATCACGAATTCAGCACGTACACGAACGTATGCGGGTCGTAGGTTTCGTTTCGAATGGCCGTACCTACGTCGGCGAGTCGGATCGACCTTCGACCCTTTAAAAACCTTCTTCTTTTCCCGCTTGCATTCGGGGGGGCGAAGTAAAAGGTACAAGAAAACATCAAAAGGGGCGTACGGTGCGCCACGTCGTAAACATATTTTTATTAAATAATTAGAGATTAGGGCTGCCCTTAATGGGTGGTTAGCCCACTCGTGCCCTCCATTCCGCGCATTCCACCGCGGCGTACGTGAGATTCCCACACTATGTATCTCTTTAAACTTCCTTCCTTTGGCTAAGCAGGGACGAGCGAGCGAATTCGCGAGCTTCGTATATATCGGCGACTTCGAGAATGTGTGCACTAATTACGAGGTGCCAAGGATCTTCTGGCGCAAACGTTTTCGTTTCAGAATTCGTGAACTGTACAATTTCTTCATCTTTCTCCTTCAATATTAAGCGTGCTAGATCCATTTACATTAACCAGCCCCAATAAAAATCATCAGAATAATTACTCTGCATTCTGTATACATTTACAAGGTACATTTTATAATCCAATGAATTCCACCTGGAATTCTCCTAACATTCCTCCGCAAACTCGCCAAATTTTAATCCACCACTGCGCCAATACTACCCTGACTCCGTCCCCATTATAAATTCGGCTGACATCATTTATTTCGCGTGCCGTATCAAGCGGACGGGGAGAACGCGTTTCGGTAGTTCGCCTATCAGGAAGGAGGAAACGCGGGCCCCAAATAGAGGCAAGGTAACTCAACGCGGACGGAACTAACGCTTCCAGGTACAACAAGCGAAACGTGTGTCGGGTGTTTGCTAAACAAACGTGGCGATAATTGTCCTCGCGCTAGTTGTAAATTTAACGTAAATGCGATCGATCGCGCGACGACGAAACAGAGGCGGACGAAGAAACGCAGTTCAGGTGTTTGCCACTGGTGGAAGCTGGCTGAAGCGTTTCCGGCCCGCCTCGTTCCATTCCCTGAATATGGGCTGCTCATTAAAAAGGGAGAAATGTTAAAGGCGAGTGAAGTGAGCCGCGGATGACGCCGAGTTTCAAACGGCTCTATGCGACGATGCTTTTTAAGGGATCTAAAAATAGTGTCCCTTCTAAGATTGTAGGTCACGAGCCGCATCAAAGAAACTGTTCCTCCTCTTTCTCTTCGTTTTCTTCGTTTTCTTCTTCGTCCTACGTAATTCCCTCTGTGTGTGGAGCCACAGCGGAGCGGCACAGATTACGGACGCTCGCGAAATTCATGCCGACGTGTATACACTTCGTAAACGATTTTTTCTACCCCTTTCGAGCCTCGACAAACTCGTTGCACTCAAGGTGTCCGCGAAACCTTCGCGCTGTTGGAATAGTTCGCTGGGTTTCATGCAAGCGGAATTGAATGCTTTCTTTTCGATGTAGGTTGATGGACTAAATAGGTACGGCGCCGTTCAAAGTTTGCAATGCTTGAAATCGTTGGAGTTTATTTGACGCTGACAGTGGGGTAGGAATGGTGGTTGTAAATAGAAGATCATTCTGATCAGGTTTTCTGTGTATATTTTACGGGGATAAAGAGAATAATTGGAATGGACTTAAGCTGTTCCAGGAAACAAAGCATTTATAAGCTGTAGTTTATTAGAGCATAAATATAACAAAAGATAATTTCATTTAACAGCTACGTATAATCATAAACGCCTGTGATTTAACCTCAACGATATTAATAACCTATTGAATGAAACATTAATTGTAGTCAGTGGTAGCATATTTCACATGGTCAACGAGTATGGGCATCACAATTACAATAATATCGACTTTACATTTAAATTAGCCAATGAGATGCTAAAGCAAAATTAAAAATTTATATCATTAATAATATTGCACAATATCACAATAAAAACTAATAATCTAGCAGCCCCTTTACTACCAAGCATAGCGCTACCCCCAACCCTTAAACTACAAAACTAGACGCCCAGTACTTTGCCTTAAATCACAGTACCCAAATCTCCAATTATTCAACTTTTGTCTCAACTATATACCTTATCTTTCTCGCTTCAGGATATTAACCCTTCAGCAACGATGTCTTACAGCTGACCTACTGTTTTTTTAAAAAGTTATTAATCAGCTGATTATGTGCCCCGACATTCTATCTGAATTACAATTCCACGTCCCCACCTCTCAACTAACAATAAGGATACATACCTTTTTCTACACAAACACTCACCGGCCTGTTTATGGGAAATTTATGTTAATTGCTTAAATCGTTAATAGACCAACGCGAACAAGTTTCGCAATAATCTTAATGTTTTCGGGACCTCTTATTTAGCGTTTAAACACTTGGTTCCAAAACAATCTGCTCCCTATCTTGCATGCTATTCCAGTTATTTTTCTGTCTTCTCACTGTGTCCTATTTTATTTTATTTCATACATTCTTCTTTTTTGCATTTCCTTTTTTGTTTGTACTGTACACTACTGTACACGATCTTACTGCCCTGTGTGTATTTCAACGCCTGTATACTAAAACGTTCTTAAACCAGTTGATTAACAAACAAACAAGTAAATCATTAAATAAATAAGCTTCCAACCATTCCCCCAACATTTCTACGTTCGGTTGTTCGATGAACACGTCTCGTCGCGCGGATAAAAAATTTCCCCCGGCGTATTGCCCCACATGTCGAAAGACCAGAGCAGTCTAACGACGAACACGCTCGATCAGAGGATCCGAAGGTGGATCGTTCGAAGATGGAACGGGGTGCGTGGGGCGAATCGATGCTGGAATGCTCAAGGCCAATTCCAGCACCGACCGCGGTCGTACGTCCCAGGTGTTCGCCGGTAATTAATCGAAGGTTTAGGTGGTGGCCCGTCCGTGTACCCGCGAGCGGCGAAATTAAGAGCGAGGACAGCGGCGGCGTTTTCACTATGAGCGCCGACACAGGCACCAACGGGCTACTCATTCAATTATGTTGCTGACACCGGCCGCATCAATCTTACGTTGCCGGCGCTAACGCGAGCGGGATTTCGATGGATGCGGCGACGGACGCCGGAAGTGGACGGGGCAGGTCCCTTCGCCACGTGGCCGTTGGCACGCATGCTAGACGGAAAAGGGAACGGGTGTATAATTGAACACCTTGGTTGCGAGAACTAGGTAAGTGCAGAGTTCGAAAGCTGCCCGATTTGCGTACCGATCAATCGGCAGTGTGCAAAAATGCGTAGAACTTCAGCGAGTACAATTTGATGAAGAAGCGGACTTGAACGATTTTTGCACCAAGGTGTTCAATTCGTACTGGTGAAGTACGTTTCCTTGGGGAGGGGTGCGAGATGCTGAAATTTCAAGACGCTCTGACAAGTGGGATGGATGAACACTTGTGCAGAACTCTATTTCGTAAACATTCAGATAAACGAGGCAGTTTTGTTCGATTTAAGAGTGGCCAATTTCAAGTGCGACAGAGTTCGCGAATGATCGGTTTAGAGTTAGAGGTTTTAACTTAACATATTTTGTATCTCATTGGGGTGTTTTTGTTGAGGGGAATAGAATCATATACCGGGGTTTGCAGATTAAATTGTTAATGCGGTCGATTTTTCAATGGGAGCTTGCTTTAGGTAGAAGGTATAAAATAAATATCGATGAGGCGACTTGTTTTTCTTTATGAATCTGTAGATGTGCGAATGGATTTGTGATGCAAATCTAGAGATACATTATGAAATTGAAGATCTGTGAATAAAATGATTATTATGCCACTAAATATGTTTACCGATCGTGTTTGATGGAATTTGAAGAGAGAAGTTTAAATTCTGATTTTGATTGAAATGATTTATGTCTTTTCGGCGGGTAGGTTTTGTCTGAGGACGTTACGATCGACATGTTCGAGAACCTGTCATTGAAAGTAATTGGCACTGATTTATAACCTCGTCAATTTTAATCGATTACTCGTTCGGGACTCCAAACACTGTGTTATTAACAGGAATTTGAATGTAGGTGGTCGAAGGAAGTATTTTATATAATTATAAATGGAATATATTCGAATTGAAATTTGCATTTAAAGGGTGGTTAAAAGCAATCCATTAATTACATGAACGATGCTCGCAGAAATTAAAGATACCCGCCTTATCTAGCTTTGCTAATTATTTGTTTTGTTATCCGCGTTAATATCGCTTTGAAATTTATAGCTTTGACAATTGTAGCTGGAGTTGAACGTCGATGTTTCCACTCCCCGGCAACTGTACCATATTTTACCGCATAGTCCAGTTATTACAACTCGTTTAAACATTATTGCGCATGAACATTCCAATTAGAGATTACGGGAAACCACACTTCATTACGTACCGCGATTAATACAAAATTATTCACACTTGTAAATCCAGCTAAGATATTCCTTTAAAATCGAACAATTTTAAAGGATCGATACACATGCCCAATATTTCCTATTAATTCTCTAGTATCGCTATTATTATTTACGTAACATCACAACGCAAATGTTAACGAACAATAATTAATTTCACGCCATGAGATAAAATACATACGATATCCATATTTCCGCTCGAAAAAATGTCCAAATTATTATCTGCAAACGAATCCTTTCATTAATACGTTAAATACCGACAATCCGCCAATTTATTCGCTCACGCGTGAAATAACAGATTCGCAAACTCATACAAGAATAAAAAAAAGTATAAAAGAATATACCAAACACCATCTTTTCTAAAACACAGGATTTACGTAACCCCCGATAAATGGAGCACGAAATCACCGGATAATCGTTCCGCCTTAACTTCTGGGTTCACGAAAATTCACGCGAAGTTCTCGCGTTCCCCGGGCAACAAGAACCAGAAGGCAACGATTATTTATTTCCGACCCCGGCTATCCGAATCACGACAGACCCAGGAAAAATTGACTACCGCCGGTGTTCGGAGGACGAAACGCGCACCGTGAAACGTTCCGCCGTCCCGCGACGCGTTACGGATTCCCCGGCCTGCCGGAGAATCAAATTTAAAATTATAATTCGCCGTTTATCCTGGGCTAAACCGTTTTCCTCGAACTCACGAAACGTTTCTGCGATCTGGAGCGGGCCTCGCGTGCGCGATACGGGGAACCGCGACCGGAAAAAGCGTGGTAGCACAAGAAGAAGGAAAAGAAGGAACGACGAAAGAATCGTGGGTGGTTTGCCAGCAATGGCCGAGGACGTATTGGAAGAAACGTGGAAGAACGGGGCGTGGGGTTTCGAACGGGAAATAACGTGAAAAGAGATGAAAAAAGGGCAAAGAGACAGCGGACCAGGGAGGGAAAGAGCGAGGATGATAGAGGTGGAAGACAGAAACGAGAAGCATCCGCGAGATAGATAGCTAGAGAGAGAGAGAGAGTGATAGAGTCGGCGGAAAAAGGACGAGAGGAGAAAACACAACGCGATCGGTTGTGGCAGCGCGGCGGGCTCGTCCGCACGCGGGAATTTCAATAACCCGCGGGACACAAAGCGGAATGTATGTAGTCACATCTGGCCTGGTCTCATGCGGCGGTAGTTCTCGGTTTACGTTGGACCGTCGCGTCGCGTCGGCGCGAGGACGGAAAATCACGATTGCCGGGAAGCGGCTGAGAGGAGGCAGCGAGGGATACGTTGCGATAGAACGAGAAAGGGGGATAAAGAGAGAGGGAGGGGTAGAATTGGTAAGCGAAACAGGGGTACGAGGGAACAGGGACTACTGGAAACTGACGGAGAGAGGAGCAGTGAATCGCGAATATACATATGATGTAGCCGTGCAGAGAAGGGATGTAGAAATAGAGGAGGTGCAAGTGAGAAAGGGACAGCGACGAAGGGGAGGGGTTAAAACGGGAGATGGGGTTTGAACGCGGGGAGGGAAAGAGAGCGGATAATGATCCAGCCGGCACGACCAGCAACCACCCCCATGGAGAATGTGTCTGACGGGAGGCAGAAGGAGCAACCGAGAGAGGAGAGGAGCGTGGAGAGCGTCACGCTACGTGGCCAGGGTGTGCAGAGGGGGTGGAAGCAATCGCGTACGCGTAGGTGGATGCAGCGGCCCGGCGAAAGGGTGAGAGAGCGGTGTACCGCATGCATATTGAAGCGTCATTTCATGGTCACCGCAGACTGGTGCTCCCCGTTTAGACACGCACGCCGAGCTGCGAACAGAGAAGAGGCCGTTCGATTAAACGTAGCGAAGGAATCCTGTCGCTTCGTGGATATTTATGTATGTTCCGTCGACAGCCAAGGTGTTTCGAGCCGCGGTTGTAGACTGCTTGAGACCGAGCGCGTTAACGACCTCGTGAGTTGGAAAAAAGAGGGACGATGACGCGGACAGGTGTGCCTGGTACTTCTTCTATACTGTTTCTCTGTCGTCTACTGTAACATTGTTGAGATTGGGGGAAGAGGGAGAGACGCATTGTTAACAATATTGTGATAAAATTTGAGAGATTTTGCGGAGGAGATTATTTCATGTTAGGAATGGTTGACACGGGGGTGGAAGTTGAAGGATCTATCTGTTTGGCTCAGGGTTATCGGCATTATTCTTTATAATAAACGAAACGGTGTAAATTTATTGAAGTTAATTATTCATTATCAATAATTGTAGAAATATACATACATATTTATCATTTATTAAACTAACGCTTCCTTCGTTTGGTAAAATATATCTTAAAACGTTGCGCGACAGATTGGACACAATGAAAGTATAGTACCTTATTTAAATGAAATAGAATAGAAGATATTGATAAAATATCTAGAATGTATTATAGAATAATATTTAAATAATACAGACGAAAATATTCTATTGAAATGTTTAATTCTCTACATGGGTATCATACAAAGAACAGAAATACCTTAGTGTACTTTGCATTCCAATTACCGTACGAGTCTATTCATTCCGCTGGGAGACACTTGCCATTGCAAATCAGAATACAGAGCGAAGCAGTGGGCTGAAAGGTGAAATATGCCAACCGCGACGCACCGTATATTATATTCATGGGGCATTTCATGGTCACCACAGACCGAGGCTTCCATTTGCACACGAGAACTTCTGGCAAAACGGTAACATTCGATATCGCCACGCTCGATGTGTACTTACGCACGTGAACAAGTACCCGTGCAAATTTGCATAAACGCATTGCTCGCTCGCTACGCGTACAGTTTAAAGAAAGCCGTGTACCGTATCGAACGATCGTAAAATGTCATTACTGTATATCAGTATGCAAATAGAAGAATATTATTAATAAGTTTATATGCAATGAAAGAAACGGAGCATGGTGTAATTGACCCTTACGTACATGAATGAAGTACGGAAAGAGGAACTGCAATAGGTATTCCTCGATTGCCACAAATTATTCGATTAACCCGGGGGGGCAGTTGTATTAATATTGGAAATTCAGTGCAATTATGTAAAGTTGCATTAAGGGAAACGGTTATTTAACCCATTGCCGCAAACGACGGCTACACCGTCCAATTGCGTTATTAGTACGGACTGTACCAATGCATTTATTTAATTCCTCAATAAAGCATTGAACCAAAAATAACGTAACAGTCTAGATAACATGTAAGTTGATTTTGTGTACGATTTTTCATGCCTTGAACAAGTCAAAACACGAAAAAAAAGTGCGTTCCTGGGCACGATTTTGCAAATAAAAGTATGCGGCAATGGGTTAATATTCCGCTAAGGTGTACTCTGCTCGCCAATAAATACAACAGTAAATAATTTATGTGATAAATGTGGTGTGAATTATTAACAGTGTTGAGAACTTTCCGATACTGATTGAAAATAGTCAGCTTACGTTCCGACTACGAAACTGTACGAGCCCCGAGATTCGAACAACAAGACAGGCCTCTTGTTCTTACAATAACCTTCATGCAAAAGAAAGTTCAGTTCGACACATTGCAATTGGAATACATTCATATATAATTTTCCACCGCCGTATCCTTCAATTACGTTAATTTATTCGAAGAATTATTATCAGTCGCGTGACACCCTCGATTTCATCGCCACGGCGTTTGTTTCGTTTTCGCTGAAAACTTTTGCAATACGAACAGCGAATATCCTAGTAGGTAGCTGCCTGTCACTTTCATGACGTTGCCATAATGCGAGCAGGCAGATGCAGAACGTGCACACATAGGCAGGCATGGATCACGTACGTACACGATGCAATTACAGATCTTCGGATTAATCCCCCGTGTTGAACGTAGGGGTCAGAGGTCCTCGGCGTAAAAGAACATAGATACTCGATGCGGCCATAATTTATCCGGCTCGTGCGTTGCATAGTAATTCGATTGTGCGAGCGTAATCTACGCAGCGGCGCGTTTCGCTGTTAGTAACGATTAGCTGAGCTATCGCGCTCCAATAAACCATTTCAACGTGGTGCGCGCGATAAATTGGTGGTTGAGAAATGAAAAGTAACGAGAGGTTTTAATTTCCCTTTGTCTTTTCTCTACTGTAGCATAATGGTTAGAAGAATAATTTTACACGGACTGTTTCTAATGAATTCTCGATCTTTTGTTGTAGAAAATAATTTAAAAAGTATGTTGAGTGATAATTTCCTTGTGCTTTGTGTTAGGACATATTTTTATCTGAGTGCACTCGAAGTGGTATAGTATGGTACGGTAGACAGTTTTGGGAAAATTTAATAATTGTTTGATTCATTCATTAAAGGAGTAATATTTCAGAATACAAGAACAAGTTTTGGTACAATATATTGTATATATTGTATGCGCAGGAATGCATATAACTTTTTAATCTACAGGTGAATCTTGAAAGTAGGCGTATTTTTATTTAACCGTTCTTCAACTTGAGTTCCATTTTCACATTGTAGATTTCGCGATACATCATATTACTATGTACGCAATTGTAATTGCAGCAGGTTCGAGCGCCTCTCGTGTCAATATTCTTGCCTCGAATTTGCGGAATAATTCAGTACTTTACTTGATAAATATGTAATTTACATGAATAAGTAATTGGTTCGAAGAAAAACATAAATGGCCCAATAACTCATCGTCGGTGTAACATGAATATGTAATTCTTCCAGAAGAATTCCAGAAGATGTATAAAGTTGCTTGTGAAATGATAAACAATTAAGATCCAACGGTAGCGTTATCATTTTCTCTATAAACGATTTCAATCGCTATTTAGGTACTTCGGATTTACATAAATGCGAACCTGGATCGTAATTGAAATTCCACTGCGCAGCCTCAAACGTCGGGCAGTAACTTCATCTGTGTCTCTCTATCTCTATTGTGTTTGATCTTTTTGTTAAAGCGATTGTAAACGCGATAAAACCACTTTCAATTGTAAAGCAAAGAATACCAGTTACAAAGGAAAGCCAATGAAACATTTGCACGCGATTCAATTGTACAGTCTGCGATTTCCGCTTATCTACCTTTAATGCAATGGGTCAAACGTGATGGTCATTATTTACTAATTCCTGTTCTTTCCGTACAAGAAGTCGAAAATATTTAATGAAAGCACGGTTCGTAACGAAAGGTAAACTCCCCCGAGAATATTTGAAATGATGGGGATTGTGGAATGAATGAATGAATTATACGAATGGGAAAATGAATTGAAAAACTTTTCCAATTAACAGTAAACGAGAAATCCTTGAAATTTTTATTTGGCGCACAAACTCACGAAGCCCGGAAATACTATGAAATTATGATCTCACGATTCAAGTACACAGTTGTGGTCTTTAACATTTCAAAGTCTCGCCACTTTTCCATTCATCCCCTAAATATAATCACGACAATCGCCAAGTCCCAGCCAGCAACCGTATCATCAAATTCTAAACATTTGTGCACCCCTCAGAGAAAAAAAAAAGCAAACGAAGAATAAGTTCGGATCTACAAGATTTCCCCTTCAACGAACACAAATCGAATCTTCGGACGCTTGTTGCAGTCTCGCCCGCATCCTCCCAGTTGTCACGAAAACGTCTGAACGAAGGAACGAGCCACGGCCGAAAGCAAGCTTATTTGCCGGGAGTATCCGGCAAACGGTTACATCGTCGGTATCAGATTAAGATTCACTTTAGGAAGCCGGTTTATCTTTAGAGGTTGCACCTTCCGCCTCGCTTGATAATTCAATTCCTTTCGCGCTGGCAACTCTCCTTCGTTCTCTCTATCCATCCAACCAAATACACAGCCATGCAGCCATCCGGCGGCTTCACCGAGACATAGCCTGGTAAGCTCTAGCGAGATTATACGCGAGCTACGTGCAAAAGAGAAAGAAAGACGGGCAACAGGACGCGGGAAAGAGTAAGAGGGGACGAAATGGAGAGGAAAAGAGAGGGAGAACTCCACCGGTGGTTCCTCTCTCTAAGGTGCATCGATTTCCTCGCACCCCCGTGCTTCGCGCGCCACAGCAGCCGCCCATATTCGCATATACCTCAGACAAAGAGACCTAGATAGACGGAAGCCTACCCCGTACGAATAGCAAGGAAGGAATGGAACGCCGGCGGCCATTTTGTAAGCTCTTCCCGGAGGAATCAATGTGACGTTGCCTGAGGGGCGCTTGCGCTGCGGGCAACCCTCTGCTCCGTCCCTCCAAACCTTCCTCCTCCGATCAATTCCAACTTCGATACCACCGTCTCTCTCTTTCTTCCATTTCGCCTGTCCCTATTGCTCTTCCCTTTCCGCCCTCCACGTCCCTTAGTCGTTTCGATCTTTCTACTCCCTTCTGCGTCGATCTCCATCCCTTTCCGCCTTTCCGGCTTTCCTTCCACCCTCGTTTTTTTCCACGCGATCGTTTCCCACTTTGTCGCCGTCATCCGTGTACATTTCGCGCGCGAACACCCTCTCGGCTGATTCAACTCGCGCGAAAAAATGTATTGAACGATGCCAACTGCTTCGTCGTATTTGGGGGTGGTTCGCGTAATTGTTGGTCGGCGCGGGAGGAATTGTGGATGAATGAACGATTTTTGGCGGAATTGTTTTGGAAGGTCGAAGAATGGTCGCTTACTGAAATATTTGATTTCTGAAATCGGAGGCTTGCTGTAGGACGCCCGACTCAGACGTTTTGGTTTTGCAATTGGAAAGGGTAGATAGCGAACCCTCGCGGGCTGTAGTATATTGTAGTCTGTTGTAAGTGTCTTTGTTACTTCGTTTACAGTGTAACGGAACAGAAGGGAGCGTGGATCGGGTGCTTTTGAAAGCTGATTCTCCGAGCTTTGTCCGTGCGCACTGTGTCAGGACGATGCTGCGGCCATGAATTTTAACGTTGCTGCAGAGCAAATCTTTGATACATCTCCCGACAGCGTACTATAGTACGTGGCTTTCATAAAGTTTGCATTAGTGTAACGCAGAAATGTCTTGCAAGTTTTATACTGAATCAGATTGGACGCAGGAGCGATGAATATCTAGACGTCGGTGCACGATCAAAGGTTTAAAACACTAAAGGATTTCATATCGGTGGTCCATACTTTTATCAACTAAAACCCCGATACATCGAGTCAAACGCTGCAACGAAAAACATCCTCCAGTATGAAATCCTCGCGAATCCATCGAACAACCATCGAACAACCTTCGAACAAAGCTCACAACATCCCAGTCATCCCCCTGCGATCCACCGTTCGTCACAAAGACGAGAGGAGCTCAGAGAGGAGAGTGAGAGTTTATACGCGTCGAGGGCAACCGAAATTTATAATGTCGGGTAATCGTAGCAGGGCGTGCACGCACCTGGGTACTAGGGTACCGGCACGTTATTATGATTAGCTACTTTCGGTCCGGTCCAGAGGAGTGCTGGAGATTCCGATCGGATACGCGATACGCGACGCACACCTCGGATTACGGCCAGAGAAGATGATCTTCCTGTGGACGCCCGGGGCCGTCGTCAGGTACCTACACCCTACCCACCTCCTACCAAGACATACTTCATTTATTATGACTGTGATCATCGATTATGCACCGACGTCTGGCCCCCTTCTTGCCTCATCTTCAGCCCTCAGCGTCCTGTTTCACCCTTTACCTCCCCCTGCTCTACCTTCTCTTTCCTCTTTACCAGCCCCTTCCTGTTCTGCTGAACTGCGACCAACACACCGCGCACTCCCGTATGCCTGTTTCCTTCTGTTCCCGTGTATAGGTCCACGTCCTCTACATCCTGCCGAGCAACGTTACAGATCACCAGTGCACGCATTATCCCCGAGTAGAGGTTACATCGGCCGGATTACGCCGAAGGAGGCCGATGAACGTCTGCCACCCTGATTCCACCAGATTTTCGTGTCCGCGTTCTATGGTCCGTGGCGAATTTTCGAGAGGGATAGGTACCACGGCCATCGGTGAATTCATCGTTTGGGGTTTCGGCTACGGATCTGGTCTCTTGGCCGAGGAGAGATCTGAACTGTAGATTATTCGAGATCTAACGAGACGCCGCGGTACGGCGGATCCTTGGAGACGAGAATGGAGAATGAGGGATTCTGCCTTCACTGTCGCTTGGAGGAATATCGATCGTGAGTCATTGATGAGGGTGGAGGGATGAATTGGGTGGTTTTCGAGCCGAATGGAGTATAATTTGTAGAGGAACTGGTGGTAATTTGGCTGCCACAGTTTTGTTCTCATTCGTATTATCTAATGCAGAACTTAAACTGCTTCGAATCCTTGAAGTGTAGCTGAACTGAGTAGATTGGGTTTTTATCGGAAGGATATCGTTGGAGAGAAATATTGATAAAAATTTAGCTTCCTATGTGAATTCTTGCATTTATTGTTCTAATATACTTTAACAGTGCAAGCACATTGATTAACAGACACAGACGCGCCTAACAGACGTTTTAGCTGTCGTATATTTTAAATTGTTTTCTTCCTACGCATAAAATGTTTGCCAAAGTGGTCAAAGTTCAATGAACATGAAATTCACGCAAATTTCTTTGTCTTTAATATTTAATCTTTTCATTTATACACGGGATTACAATATTGCCTGTTACAAACAGGATGCAATTTTTCTTAGGTTTCCCAGTTTCTTGTTTGAATAATTTTTCCTTCCCTCCCAAATGCCTCCCCCAAATCCAATTACCTTCAAACCGTGAATCGAAAGAAGGGAGGAAACTTTTTCATGCCTGATGTATCGTCAGCTCTTTTGTTATGATGTTTGAGCATGATGTTTCTCGCTTTACCGTGTCTCACCAGCGTCTGAGGATAACACGCGCCCGATTTATCGGAACACGATAACTATCACGAAGTAGAGTTTGGAACGCCGCTGGCAAAATTATGGATTTCTCTGCGTACACGTGAATTTCGAATGGAAATTCATACACGTATTCATTCGCAGCATATCTCTCGCGTATCATTCTTCTTTTTGTTGTCTGTAATGCAAATAATTTGCCGAGCAATTTGCGGGACTTTCGAAATTAAAAGATGTCACGAGCAATTGTAGAACATTTAAAACCTGCCTTGGATACTCTGATAAAATCACAAATAAGATAACCTTTTCTTAATTCAACAGATGCTTAATAAATCGATGTTACTACATAATTTTTGAAACCAGTTGAACTTTGTCAGTTTTACTTCGAATCCGTCAATTTTTATCATTCCGAAAATTTTCCATAACGACGAGAATTTGAAAAGGCGATCGAAGTGTCGCGATGAACAGTACCAATGAGTGCACATCGCGCGCAAGAAATATTATATCCACGGTAGACATTGATATCGGAAATTTTCGCTTGATCAAGCGTCGGCTGTTTACCGGAAGCTAGTTGGCATACAGGGTAGAACTATCAACGGTGTACGCGGCTATTTACCGAATCGTATTCGACGAGTTTACATCGAAACTGGTTTCAAACGGGCTGCATACGCGAATTCGTGTTCGACGTTTCCGATCAAATTACACCCCGGTACCTTGTGTCTTATTAACATATTTGTAACGTTTAATTGAAAACACATCGCAGGTGTTATGGACAAATATTTAAAAATCAATATTAAACTGTGGGAACTGTGTGCCGGTTAATCGGAGTTTCAAAAGCGTAATTACCGTACAATATGAAATTGTAGGTAAATCAGAATACGCGTTCGTGGGTGATTGTTTTTTATAATGAATGACGCCGAGAGAAAGGCAGAAAGTTTGTATTATATGCGGTTTACATTTCACCCTTTTTGCGGGAGATGTTGGAAATTTTAATACACTCATTTTGACAGATTCGCTTTGTTAATTAAATAAAGGAGGGAGATGGGCAATTAATTTGACAGCAGGTTTAGCTGTCTTTCAATTGCTGGAGAGCTTCATAAATTATTTTTTAATTCTTCTGCGAGCGGCATAAGTATCTTGAAAGTTCTTTTATTTAGTAGAACGTGAAGAAGGGAAACGAGATCAATTTTTGGCGACAAGCAGAAGTAGTCTTTTCGAATTAGGAATCAATAACAGGGAAAGTAAGCTGGAAGACAGAACTAATAATAATAATTTATATCCGCGACATTCTTATATCAGTACAGTGAATAGAGTTACACCAAAATAATAATAATAATCATATCATATACTAAAGAAAACAAATGCATTGCCTAAGGAAACAAAATCCTTGAAATAAAGACTCACCGCAAAATCTGGCACATCTATCAGACACCGCAACTTTTCAACCTTATTGAACGTTTTCACTGATGATTATCGTAACGATACTTAGGGCAACGCGTGGAACATTCGAATTAGAAGCCGAAGGATCATTGACGCCTCGCATCCCCATCGGGCTGTTCTCTTCGACATTCTGCACGTGGTCCAGAAACAACTCGCGCCCGTTTCATCCTTGTAGAAGCGCAACGCCGACTCTCACGGTGATTTACGAGCGTCGCGCGAGCAAGCGAGATCTCGAAGTCGTTTCGAGGCGGAGGGACAAGAACAGCCAGAGAAATAAGTCCATAACGCTGTGCGTGTAAACACCGCGGTGGATAAGTACCAATAGTTAACGTGCTCGTTAAATATCGTTTCGCACGCCCACGATGACTCGTCTTCCGTACGACGCCTTTTAACCCTTCGCGACACGGTCGTCGCGACGATGAAAGGGAACGCAGCCGGGGTTGGCTCTGTCGGAACTTCCGGCGTTGTTTGCGTGAAAAGTAACGTGGACGCATTAGGCTACGTTTACGGATACGTCTGAACTGTTTGAACTGATGCATTGAAACACGTTATACATACATACGTTGGACAGAGGAGCTTCTGGATCGTAGTTCAAATTTGTCGAACCTTGACCGGCTGTTATCTTTTAATCGGTAGTAGAATTTGTGGACCGCGAGGGGGACAAGAGGGTGGTTTAGAAAAAAGATATTTTACAATAAGATTGCAGGGGAATTATTGGAGGTTTGTGAAAATGACGAATTATCGTAAGTGGAAAATTTATAAAGCGGTAATAATAATAATAATGGAGACTTCATTATATTAGAACAATGTTTGATAATTATATTAATATTGGAGTTGCTGTGGTACTGTGGCAATAGTTTGGAAGAATCGAGGCGCGCGATTGGCCTTTGGAAAAATGGAATTCTTCACTTTAAAATCGTGCCGCGTAGTGAATTATGCGCTGCTTCAACCATAAGTTCGAATGGCACGCGAATCGTGGTTCAAGCACGCAGTAATCCAGCGATATTCCAGAATATATGTTTTCTCATTTGCATAACAAAATCGCGATGGTCTGTTGGAGAAGAATATCTACGCCCGGGAATATTATAGCCACCGGTCCGTAGTAATTACAGCGTTACAAGTGTAATGTCTTTATAACTCATGCGATGTCAGGAACTGGTTTAGATGCATATGGATCGTCATGCCGTATGTTAAACGCGTTTAGCTTCTTTATGGCCGCAAAACTAATAGCAGATCGTGCCGCAGTTCCCCAGTGATAAAGGATTGCCGGCTATATCTGCCCTCGATCGCCACTTCTGCATTTTTGCGCAAGAGAAATCAGATCGGGAGATTGCGAAACATAAAATGCGTGCAATTGGTCGAAATTATCGAAGCGTTAAATCGTATCGAAAAAAACGATCCAACACATACATCGTTTTACTCGTTCGACCACCAAAAAGTGAATAATCAGTATTTGCAAAATACCGCAATGCTGTAGACCGAAAGCTTTAAACTATTACCTTCATTTTATCAAATTCCCATCTGTTCAAATACGTGTCACTTTCAATATGAGATTCACCGATGCGCGTACAGAAAACCCTCAACATCCATCCACATGTACCAAACGAGCAGCCCAACAAATTCAACTTCATCCGCCACGCTTCCCTACGAAACACCCATATCTATTTATCCTCTGGTAACATGTCCCATCCGAGTTGTCGTTCCAACCAGGAAGGGGGCAATGCGTGAACGAAAGCCATAGCAATAATGGGCGGTGATAATAATATTCGCTGGTTGAATGGTGTCTTTTGGCCGATGCCACGAGGGAGATATTCGGAGACGGATAGAGGCGATTTCGGTCGGGCAGAGGGCAGAGCAGACGGACCATCAACCAACGATATATATATAGCCGTTCTCTCCCTCACGAAGAGGGAAGTTCTTGGCGAACCCCGTCGGCGAAAAGGGTTTCTAGCTTCTGGTGATTGGTGTAAGTTAGCCCTCTGGGCAGAGAAAACGGTCCCGTGCGCGCATGCGCCAGCCACGGGGATCCCCCTTTGCTTTAGGGTTAGCCGCGGTCCTCCCTGCGGCCAACAGCCCAGGATGACACGCCCCGGGCTACCAGATCAATAAGATCCCTTATACCTACCTACCTACCTCTTTGGTTACGCCCTGAGATGTATGTACGTCGGTTTAAATTTGCAATACGCGGCGGCGTGTACGGTGCGCAGCATCCTTTTGTGCCTGCTTCGACGACTCAAGGGGAAACCGTCTTCTCGAGCCGGTCTCGATGGGCTGCGACGAAATTCCGCTGTCTGACGAGCGTTGGGAAATGTGAGTGGGTTTCGCTCGGGCAGGCAGCCGTGGCTTTTAAAAATGAATGGAAACGGATGTGACAGGGGATACAGGCTGTTTCACTATTCGAGGCGCGAGACGGAAGATGGTGATCCTCTGCGAGAGTCTAGGGTGGCGTTTTTCGTGCGACACTTTGTCAGTTCATTTGCAATTGAACAGGATGTCACGAGGAACTAAATGAAAGCTGGATGATGATTGATTTTGTCCAGCTGGTATAGATATTTTGGTACATATCAACGCGAACAGAAATACAAATTTGTGCTATACTTGTAATATTTCTTAATGAGAGTTTTCAAGTATTTTTCAAGATTTGTTCTGCGGACAAAATTCTTTGAACGGGGTAGGTATTTTATTTTGGATTGTATCACGTTCGATGAAACACCCTGTATAGCTTGCTTTGCGGCGACTGTGTCGCGGTGCTCCTTGGGGTGGTTTTAGGTTAAATTTTAGGGTGAAAGATTGCAAACTCAGATTGACTTCTCTGTTTTATTAAATAAATATCAATTTAATGAAATGTGTGCAAACTTTTGTTCAATTACGATCCATGCAGTTCTATCATATTTTAATTCCCCGTGGCGTTGCACCCGTGTTTTATCGTTTTGCCGGTGAGCAAACAGTCCCGTAGTTTTATTAACACAATGGACAACAATTTTCCCCGGTTCACGCCAACGTGCCCAAAGGATCGGTCAATTGAACTCCCTTCCGCGCACATTTATGAAACAGATTCCACTTTAAACTTTAGCTAATCGATATACGAGGTATCCCGCGACAAGTTCACACTTTTTCCAATTTCCAAACTACTATAATACCAACGTACGATCACTGCGACGAGGCTGGAAAAGCAATTTGTAAATTGATTCGACACTTGACACATCAGTGATATTAAAAGCAAACTACAAAAGCGTGACGGGGCTGTCGCCTCAAGCATCGAACGTGCATTCGTATCTATTTATTTCGTGGCAGCAAAAAATCTATATGTAAATAAAAGAATGGGAAAGCGCGATGGAAGCAGGAAAAAATGCACGGACCGAAGGGATGACCGTAAAAAGATGAGCGTAGGTTTGGGGCATCACAGTGATGACCGCATCTCGTTAAAAGGCCTCCCTTCCAATTTCGCCAGCTCGATCTGAAATTTCCTTGTAAGCTCGCGTGCACGCCCTGGGCTGTCACGATTCGGACCTAACTGCCGCGTTCGTACAACCGATTCAGGAATTCCTCGTAAGGTAATTTCATCTTTGGAATTCCTGCTTCGCCCGTGCACGTATCTCCCGTGCAAAACGAACACCATTCTATCGCGGGAGCGTCTTAATTTCATCTAGGTGTCTGTGGGCTCGTTTCAATTCAAGTAGATTCTTTAGAGATAATTCTTTCTGGACGATTCGCCGAAGATCGTCACCGAATCGCAAAGATCATCCAGATTTCCATGTAACGTTGAATAAAATTCTCTCGCATTCGAGTGAAACGCGATAATGGTGATTTTCCAGTACAGATTGCAGTACGATGACGTTTCGAAGCAATGATATGGAAATAATCAATCGTTTCGATAGTAGGTAATATTAAATCAATCCCCACCTTCGTATTATTTTGCAAACAAATTGTAGAATTTCATTTGTATACACCTGCTTGCGAAAGAAAAAGTTCAGAAAATTGGATAAATTCATATGCAAAATGTAACCATCAGGGGTGATGCAAAACGATAATTCGAATTTCCACCATTTGTGAACACCGAACGAACACCTTTAACAGATATCGTCACAATAGTCACACAGAGCTCGATCTAAATTTCCTAAACCTCAAGAAGACGATAATATTGATCATAACCGAATTGAAAATTAATGAATTTAGTACAGAAATGGTAGCAACGAATTGTAAACCGTAGTGGCAATAAAGTGGGACAGCTACGTTCTACGAAACGGTGGAAGGAATTTCATTCATTCGTTCATTGCTCAGGTAGCCGATCAGAAATCTACCCTCTGGGCTGCCCCCAGGTTAAATAGGGTCGTCGACCAGAATGATGGAACTATTCACATTGAACGCGTCTGCGTGGTCAGCAAAGATCGGAACTGTGTAGTCGTACAATCAACCGTGCCACCATGAAAATAACACGATTGTCATTGGCACATTCTTCTTGAAAAGAGATGAATCGCGTCGGGGAATATAATTGAGATAAGAACGTTTCAACTTACACTCATTGAATATGTGTTAGGTTAATCGATCGACAGATTTTTTTAAATAAGAGATTTAATAAGAAGATTGTTTTATACTTTAAAGATCACGTTAATATTGATTTCTTTATTCGTGCAAAATAAAAGAGATTAGTTTATAGCTGCCCACAATCAAATTTACTTTCTAATAATAAATTATTTTGAAGATAGATCCCTTAAATCTTCTTTCGGTAGTTCAGTCAGTGATTACAATATTTTTGTATTGTTAATAGAAATTGATCATATTTCAATCTACTAAATTGTTCACAACTTGTGGCATAATCCCTAATTCCTTATTCCTCTTCGCTCTTTAATACTTTTGATAAGCGAGCAATTAAAATACGTTTCGTTTTACAGCAGATAACATTGCTCCATATTTTTCCTCAACATTCAATCGATTCGCAAAGAGTAATCAAAATTTCCACAACAACACAACATTACATAAAAAGGACATCCATGAAAGCCTTTGCAACCCCTTCCTATTTCCACCAAAATAAAAAACCAACAACAAGATTCCGTGCCACTACAACCTATCTAAAGACAACTACCAAGCACAGCCGAGCAATAAAACACTTGACACCTCGCCGAAGCAGCAGCTCAGCGCAAAACCATTTCGATGAGACTTGTTAGCTAGAATCCGAGCGGACTTAAAATCCCTTTCGTACCGCGTCTTCCAAGACCCGCGCCCATATCGAACCGCAGAATCGCGGGGCCCTTTAGTATAGAGGGAGGCATAGGAGTATGAGATAAACACTCATCCGTTATTCAAGAAATAAAATCACCACGACATTATCCGGGGGTTTATCCGCATCACGGCGAAGAGAGAACGGCTAGCTCGTGCAACCTGGCAGCCTTTAACCAATCCGACACGAGCTGGGCGTCCCACGTTCACGTGGTGATCGGCAAAGAGTAAACGGGGATTGGGCCCATTCCTGGGCCCCTCGACCAATGGACGATCGTTTTCAAACGATTCGGGCCTTAAGGCCCGTCCCCGTTCCCACCCCGAACCGTTTCTGCGCCGCGTCTATCTGGTAGCTAAGGCCCCGCGGGCGCAGTAACCCTCGAGTCTTCCTGCGTGTACGACGGTTTAAGGCGAATACCCATACACAAAAGTCGAGATATCGGAAAACAATATCCACCGTGTGCCGCGGTAACTCGATATATCTCGTTATTCCGTCGATCCCTTTCTCTTATCCCCCTTTCCTCCCCGTCCTGTTCGTACTCTTGTCCGCCTCTTCGTTCCACCGTTGGATCGGTCCCACCTCGTCGCCGTCTCGCTGGAAACGGGCCCGCGTACCGCAGAGACAGGTAGCCGGCTTTTGCAAACACACGGCTGGCCCGTGAAAGTACGCGAATTTACGGTGACCTGTGCACGCGTGTGCCGCGTACAAGTGTTCCCCACGACCGCGACATTGTTCACCCCTGCGACACAGAGATTTCCCCGCGTCAATTTCGTTTGCGAAACGTTGGAGGCGAATCGCGCACGAACCTCGCGTGGACTGGCGAAAAGCCGTGTCGCGTCGACGACGCTTGATGACGCGCAAAGGTGGAAACGAGGATTCGAGCAAGAAGGGCCTGATCTGTTTGAACGTTTTCACGGGACAGTCTTAGGACAGCGTTGGATCGTTCGGTTTCAGTGGTGCGCGTAGTTTGTGCCTTCGTCGAGTGCGATGATCGCGAGACACGAGCAAATTGATTGTTGAAAAACGATAAGACTGCATCGTCTTCCCTGGGAAGTGTTCCTCTGTTTGCGCGATCGAGTTTATTACCACGGGAATCCGGATGCCGAATCTAGACTACTACAACACCGCGAGGATGCATCAAATGGTAAACTCTTTTCAAGATACATTCGGTGGTGGGTTTGTTACTTTCGCGAGGAAGCCAGCGTGAGAGAGTTCGCGTTAGTTGAGGCTGTTTCGATTTTCTGCGTTGTACAAATCAGCGTTGAAACTATATTATTATTGGGAGCACGCGAAAACCGTGGAGGATTAAATTGTTATTATAATTTCGATTCTATATACATACTTGTACCGGCAATGCCGTAACTATTCTTATATTATTATTTATATATTGGTATTAATGTAGAGACAGTGATTACTTTCTTTGAAGAGACTAGAAGGATAGAAGACTTCGAATTATTATTTTACGCAACGACTAAAAATCTCGCCGCACGCCGCTGCGAATTGCTTCCTTGGAAAAGTAACAAATGTTACCATAGAATAATTTGGTAGTTAAAACGCATTATGGAAGGTGTTTACGAGTGTACTTGAAGCTAACGCGCTACTATACGTTCATTTTGATCGTGATATTAAATCTGCGCTGCTGGAAGTTTCGATGGGAAAGGTTTCAAGATACGAGATTCATAGCGGATGAGCCTCACGTTTGTCTAAATGCGTGGTGCTTTTTATTCTTCGCGTGTTTGCAACATGAACACGCATATTCCTTTTGAATGACGAGGAAGGAATTTTCTTTTTGTCGGTGCATAGCCGATATCGCTTTATCCAATATTAGTAGACTTTCTCAAGCCTCTCGCGGAATCGCCTGACAGCGGTGGTTGAATTCCTGTATATCCTTTAAGGACACACCTTAGAACGTGACTAAACTTTCTAACGTTCGAAGATAAATAAATACGCGAGCCGTCTTCGATAAGTTAGGTGCCGAGCGATAATGTTTATCGGTGAGACGTATTTCAAGCACCTTCGAGAAACTGAAATGCAAAGAATTGTTACATAGGGTTTGAATTTTCTATTTTTGGCATTGTTTCACATGGGTGTTTTTCCACAGATCTTTCCTTCGTAGCCTAATACTTTTGTTCACAAAATGTATGATTTTTTGCAGTCAAAAACTCGTACCGGAGTCCCATTCTTCTTTTGCATTCTGTCTTTCTGTTGTCACAATTCAAAGTTACATGTTTCGTTATGCCCTAATCACCCCCTCGTAAATATTGAATAGATTTCTCCATATATTTGCAGTAGTTAGTAGTAAACAGTTTTTAAATAATCTTTTCGAAATACATGATACTCTTGGCACATTGCATTGCTAAATAACGAGTTTTCAGGTATGGAATAAAAATTTGTTTAATTCATGATACATCTTTCTGGAAGACGTGTATTCATCGAGAAATCGGTGAACGGAAATCGCACAACAAGCTATCATTATGTATGGAAACGTAGAGTCACTCAAAGAAATCATGCCACTTTAATTACACGTTTATTCGCAGGAGATGTTGGTCACTCTGAATTGATCGCTTCTGCAAATCGATGCTCCACGTAAAGCTTATAAATACAATTTAATTGACTATGAACCGCGGGATGCCTATGACGGTCAGGAGGAAAATTTAATTACGACCACGATATTCGTTACTTAATAAGCGACAGTATCTGAAACTATTATATCGAACAAATCTTCGACATTCGCGGAGTTGCAAAAATATTAAATCGTCCTCTACAAAGCGCGAAAATCATTTCATCTAAAAGCTTGATGAACATTTTCCACGAGTGTCTGTTGCATACAATCTTACTTTCATCTCCACGTCTTTTCTCCGTTTCTCAATCTACTTGCTCCCCCGAAAACATTCAATCTCAGTGACGAATTTCTGAACCCAGACTCGAGTATACTTCATCGTAACTTTAAACACTCTTTAGCCGATCACGATTACAAGCTCGCCTCCGCGAATATAAGTTCCACAACGAAACGTCGTATACCTTCGGTCGCCATTGCGGCCGCCAATAATCGTTCCCTGCGCGTCGTGTAAATTCGAAGCGTGATCGTGACTCCTCGATCAAAGTCGTGACTTCGGGGCTCCGTATCGTTTGACAATTACGAGGAATACCGCGAACAACGTCCGATCCATTCATTTCCTGCTATCTGCCCGTATCTGAAACGTACACACCTGGCCGCGGGTAATATACCGGCGCAATGGCGTTACGAGTTCGCCGATTCGTCATGCGCCCCGGGGACGCGTTTAAGTGAAATAGATACGTCAGTCTTATGGAATATAAGTTCATAAAATTGAGCGGTAAATCATTGGGAATTTGTTGCGTTGGGGCGTCGTGCAAAGCGAGGCCGGCCTGTAATGACAGGCTTTAACAGCGACTCGTAAAATCTTGCCACAATGGAATCATTCTGGACGGTGGTGCCTCTATTGCGCGGCTTGAATGGTCGCGCGCATTTTACAAGCGTGAACTATGCCGGCGCGAGTTTCATCCCCCGTTGGTAGCTGCTTCGTTTGCCACGCGAATGCCTGTATCCCTGGTGGATCAGAGGGAACGCTTTGGATTTTCTGACGAGCTTGTTGAAAACTCTTTGACGTTGTGGAACATTGAAGTCACGTTACTCATAGTGCTATATTTGTTTATAAATATACCTGAGCATTACCCCAGCAGCCTGCTGTGGGTATTATTCTATAGCGATCGTGATCTGTAGTTTGTTGCAACACCATGGCTACGACTGTTTCATTATGATTGCACAGGATGTCCGCGGTTTTTCCGGACCAACCGGAAGATTAGACGATTTTTAAATTTACGTTATAACTTTGTAATTGTGGGAATATATGTGTATCTGGGTTCGGGTTCCTGCTGCGATGGGTCGGACACCTCGGGACCTCCGCGATATGAATTGCCGTCTCGATGACGGCATTTGTTTAGAGAAGGACCCTCGATCCTTGGCACATGGCTTGCCACTCAGTGAGTCGAGGGTCAGTCTTGCGACAAAGCGTCCTCGTGTAACATCTAATAAAATATATAACTTAAAAGTACTGTGGGTTTTGCGTTCGGCTTTGCCACACCCTGTGTCCTTCCCCCACATAATGAAGACTGTCTAAAGGTCGACTGTCACACAACATTTTTGTATTATTTTCGGGCATAGAATACGCTGACAACGCGGGTCTGGAAAACCCTCGGACGCCCTGTATATTTTGATAAATTTTGATAAATTTTTTATAAAGAAGTCTAGCTTATGAGAGTTGAGGCGTTGGTGCTTTTGTGTAGTTAAAATACTTTTGCTGCAATCAATTTGATGTTTTCATTAATTTGACTTAGCTTAAATGGTTATTGTATTCATGCTTACTTAAGTATATAATTATAATTTAAAGCGAAAATTCAAAGAGAATAACTGATATTATTCTTTCAGGCTATTTAGTCTGTTTGGTAATTATAGGATTTTAAGTGAAATTTCATTTAGCCTGTGGACCAATTCTCCAAGCTTTGATTGAGTTTGCAGTTTAATTGTATAAAACAGGCTTTTACCAGACATTTGATAAATCCTATTTTCAATCAGCAATACAATTTGTTTGGGAAAATAATTGAACGCGAATGGACATGAATTTTACGCAGAGTCTACAAATCTCTGAATCAGTTTTCACGCTCTTCTTACAACTTACAATTTTGCGGTACCTAAACGTGGCATTAATTAAAATATATATTTTGGGAATTTTGTTAATCGGAATCTAGACTTATTCCAGTCTACTTGTTAATGAGGTAATACGGAAAAATAAATTTTTATTAAAAATATACATCCTCTACTTCTAATAATTAAATATATCATTCGACCAGCGTGTTCTCTATTTACAAACAAAAGCCTGCATTTTCTACCACCAGGAATTTCGCGATATTCCCACCTTCGTTCAAGGCTCTTCAAACTATTAACGATTAGACCACGGATTACGAAAATTGAACTCAAATTCACGCACTTCTCATCCGTAGGCACATTTAACCACCACTGTGAATGTAATATAATTTCAATATCTGCAATTACGATCTCTCTTTCTATTCCGCGTCACACTCGACAAATTTTTCGTGCATCTGCACTGCGGTAAATTTCGTAATTGACGTGCTCGAGCACGTATAAAGAAAAGAGAGAAAAAAAATAGCAGCAGAACGATATAATTACGTTAACACAACGACGATTCCTAGCGAGCGGGAAAAGATAATTGCAATAAGGCAGTCGGTAATGATAACCATAATGATGGATGGCGTTAATTGCATTGTGAACTGCGTATCGAAAGAAACGGAACGTAACGCGAAAAAAAGCCAAGAGTATGAACAGTTATTAGGCTGTTAATCGTCGCTTGGCTGGGCGGAGAAGTAGAACCCATTCTAACAATTCTGTTCTTTCTGTTAACGCCTTCAGTGCTTTACGATCTACTGTTACACACATTAGTTGGCCAGCGCACGCTATCTCGCATGAGAACAAAATCCCAGCACGAATGAAAACTGTGTTAGTAATTAGTGATTGTTGACCTCCAAAAAATATATGCAAAGATAGGCATCTTTGATTTTGGATTTTTGCTCTATTGAACACTTTAATTTAGACTTGAACAAATTGTAGGGCGATTGTAGGATAGAATATTGTAAGATGGCTTGCACGGAAACATATGTTTATTAATTCAATGCTCGTCGGAAAATCCGCAATAACAACGCTTCTCAACAAAATCGCCACGCGACCCATCCACTTGTTTAAATCAATAAAAATAAGAAACGGCCACCGCATGCTCTCTCACACTCAGCCATCCATCCAGTCATCCATACGGTGATACACATAACAAATGTCCTTACAATTCGGCCACTCTGACAAGTTAATCGTCACCGATTACCTGCAAACATATTTTGAAAGCCAGTGATAAACTTGGATTTAACTTAAACAAAAATTAAACTGAAACTTAAAACTAGAATTACTAATTCTAGATTTAACAAAAGTGATCTAACTTAAATGAACAATAAGTGCAATAAAAACGTAGAATTTTCTTTTAAAGTTAACGAAGGGTTTAATATATTCGAGTACCTATTTATAGGCTTAGTTATATTTATTTCCCTGCTACATACATAGGGACAATTGTAGATTGATTGTATTAATTCAAAGTATTTAGTTTAAAATCGATTTACCTACTCTTTTTTTGCATGTGAACTGGTAGTATCTATTATAATAATTATAATAAATAAAATTCAACGTAGCTTATTTAAAATATAACATTTCTCTGAACAACATGCTCGGTGGTAATAATGCAATTATTTCAAGCTACAGAAATAAAACATCTCCAGGTTGAGCTCGTAAAAGGCATTGGAATCTAGATCAGCACGTGTAATACTTGAAAATTTATTGAAGTGGTGCTAGTAAATATCGAACGGACGCAGACGGTACGGTTAGTTTCACGACGGGGTTGCTTTATGTATGCTGCAATCGAGTCTCGGTTTCTGCAGCGTCTCGTCAGAAATTTGTTGCAAAGGAGACACCGCAATCGAAGCAAGGTATATAGCACGTGCTACATAAGGGTTGAGGGTACAACGTATACCGCAACATATCGTTGGAACATAACTCCTGTTGGCTGACGTTTCAATCAACCGTTCTTCACCTTCGTTTCTCACCGACTTTTGTTGGCGGCGCGAATTTTCTAACCGCGCCACGTTACGATGAGATTCTTTTGAATATCGTCCATGTCGAAAGTCTACGGTAGAAACAGTAGTAAATAACATCATATTCTAAAGAGCGAGGACGACTCTATTTTACAATGCACGCAGTTGCAAATTTTGGTATCTTCATCCGAGGCATTTTAGCCCCTATGCTTGGCAAAATGATGGTGAAATAAAATGGGCACAGGTAACACTCCCTATAACACGGCATTTTCTAGGAACCTATCTACCGTGTTATAGGAGGGTTACCTGTACTCTGTTTTACTTGACACGTTCGAGTATAATAAACAGCCGTGGTATTTCAGTAGGAAACATTTAAATATTTCTGCGCAGGAGTTTAGAAAATAGTTTCGGCTTCCAATTAATAAAATTACATAGGATAACTTAAATTTGTCAAGGATTAACGTTTCGATAAACTTCACTTCCTCACTTCCAATACTTGTCAAATATTTTGTTAAAACATAATTCGTTAATTTTAATACACAACCCGACCACGACCTCTCCTGCAGAGCATTCGTATTTCCGAAACCGCTTCGATCGAGCGCGGAATGGAAATAATTAAAAAGGCAGAAAAACAAAAGGGTGCAAGGGACGAAAGTGGAGGAAAGGGAAACAGAATGGCGAGGGAGGTGAGTGAGGTCTGTTTCTTTCACCTGTGCCACCGCGAGCAATAAATAACCGCCAGCTTAGCTGATTTTACTGCCGTGTGTTTGGGTGATCCCAATAACGCCGGCCGAAGAAGGGACCAATAATGCGAAGAAAACCAATCTTCGCGCTAACTAGCCATTCAGACGGCGGAACTGCCAGACAAGTACTCGAAGGACCTCTGGTTAACCTCTGAAACGAAACGGTTTCAAGCCTATTTCGGTATTAAAGAATTCGCGGGGAACTCGTCATAGCCGCGTGGGCGGAAACGCTCGTCCAACCGCATGCACGGTGCCTGGACGAGCATTCTCGAATTATTTCCACGCATCTTTGTACCTTCAACGAGCACTTCAGTGATTTTTTTCTCCCGATAAACCATTTTACGAACGCCGGCGCAGGTATATAAATAATTGAATTAGACCGTCGTCGATGGTAATGTTAATTAACTGGTTGGAACGACCTTATACTTATATTATAAGTTTATAGCGTGGAAGATTCTTTTGACTGTTATGAATAATTGGAGTATTTACGTTGGTTAATATAAATCGGCTTTCGTTTGACAGGTTTCATTTGAACTGCGGAATGTTTGATTTTAATATAGAGAGACATAATATTTAATATTCGATACTACCTATATGTATACTTGCGCATGTCTATATTGGAAATGGGAATTGCAGGTTGCGTGAAATGGTAATTTTGAATATATTCTCAAATTTCTATGCATCGTAGAAATTTCATTATATACAGATAGATTTTTAATTATTGCCGACAATTTTAGTCGGCATTTGCTTCATAATTTGTGACAATTGACGACTCGAATGTTACATAATGTTGCCCCTATTATTAAACGTGTCGTTTTGTATCTTTTAAAAGCGTCGTAGTTAGATATTGTTAGCAGAAAAATCCTTACCGCCTCAAGTGGAAATAAGAAATTCGCAAGAAAAATATAGAAAATGAAATGTCAGTAGAATCCATGAAAAGACCATGTCTGGCCAACTAACGAAGCATACCCGCGACTGTTACGACATGGACACTTTTCATACCAACTTAATGGTTGCCTATTCCTGCAAACGTGTTTCCGATCGCGCGTTGTCATCCGCGTGGGCAGATGGGCATTCCTCGAAGGCAGCCTATCTGCCAAGATAATAATTGCTCGGAGATGGTAGCCATTAAAAGGCACGATTTATCACCCGTTAAATCGTAATTCACGCGAACGCTATAAACGTATTGGCCTTAATTAAATTACATGGCGATTCATTAATAAGTCGCGATTTCGCGAAGAAATGTCGCGGCACGAGTGAACATACAACGAACGTATCGATCTTTATTTCGAGTCGCGACAAATAAGATTCCGCTTATTGCCGTAAGTGATTGATGTTGTTCGAATCAGTCAGAATGGAGTTACGGGGAAGCCGTAATGGGTAATTAGAAATGCGTGAAAATTGGAACATTAATTTTGGGGTCTGAAGATAACGGATTGTGGTGAATGATCGCTACTATTACAGGGGTGCTAGATCATTTATGGGATATCTATTAGAAATTATTCTGTCTTGAGGATTGAACTTTATGAAATTGTAAATTATGGCTTGGTAGGTTCAAGTCGGCACTCTTACTTTCGGAAGAATATTGCTGTATATTTTTATTGTTGTAATTCGAGGTAATTTGTATGCAGCCTCATAATGCAATACACATGTATAAGTGGGTGAAATATATATTTTTTAAACCGGTTGCGTAAATACTAGAGGGCTGACCATAAATCTAAAGTGTTCCTATTCTAGTACAAGGTGATAAATAAAACTAACTGGTCTCCAAAAAATACAGCCAGGTATTTCTTGATTGAAGAATTACTTCCATAAATCGTTTTCTCTATGATTAATACCAGGCAGTCAATCATGTTTCTGGATATAACTCATGTCCTCATAATAAACTGTACCAGCATATCTTCAGCACTGCAATTAGAAAGAGTATTAACATATTCCGTGGACAACTCTCACCGAAGAAAAGAAGTAAATGAAAACACACTTTTGCCTGTAACAAACAAAAGAATGACATTCAAGTCAATAGTACTTTTACTGCAACAATGTTATGTTAAAAAAAATCAGTTAAATCCTCAAAAAGGGCCGCACCAGAGCGCAAGATGGAAATGAAAATTTATTCAAGAGATTTGCAATTTCGCAGCAAGGTAGATCGCATTTGCTTACACTGTGCAATTAGTATTACAAGCGTAGACAAAGTTTCACGTGGGAGGAGAAAAAGGTGTATAAATTTTACGGCCCGCGATTCTAACGATCAGATAATACGCACGCACACCGCTTAATTATTAAACGCGAGCGTGTTCCATGATTGTCAGCTAATCGTGCGCTCCATCACCTGTGCACCGACGCGTACCTACAATTTTGACAAAATTGCGCAATCTGTCATTTACCTCGGGAAACAGGTTAATCGCTCGCTAAGGGACAAGAAACGTGCGATTATCGTGCTTCTAGTAACTCATTTTAACGACTTTCATTTTACCCACGCAGAAAATTTTCCTCTCCTTCTGTTCTCTCCACCACGAGATTTTTCTCACGCGTTCTTGCACTCGGTCGCCGCTGCGTAACGCAAGTATAATAGTAATTTGAACGCGTGAACGCCGAACGAAGATTGCCGTTCGCGAATATTTTAAAGCGCGACAAAAAGTCGGTATTATTCATGGCGTCGGGTGATGAGCATTTCACGGTAAAGGGAATTAAGGACAGCTAATTCGCGTAGGACCATAAAACGTTCGGTTGGCGTGGAACGAACACCATAAATCCAAACGTCGGCACTCGACGAATCGAAGTCGAAACGCCGGTTAATAATAGAAACAGCGACAGGGTATTAACAAGTGGAATTGGAAAATTGGATGGTAGGTAAATTAAGGTGAAACGTTGAGATATTAGCGTCGTTGTCGCAGCACGTTTGACAAAGTAGAAATGTTCTTTACCAAACTAAACGTTAATGTATTGCGTGATTTTCCAGTGCTTTAGGGAAACGAAGTGATGAGGAATAAATAATTGTGAAAATACAATTACGAAGTACATATAACGCTTTTGGTCAAAGTTCCAGACATTATTAGTTCGTCAGTATTTATTCCAAAGTCTTATAATATTAATAATAAATATTAAACAATTGGGAGACCATTTGATACTCAAAGTTTAAAGAGTCCCAGCAAAGGGATCAACTATTACACACTTGACAGAAGCAAATAACATGGCACTAAAATAAAAATGCTCCCATAAAAATAAATATCTCAACCTTACAAACATTTATCGCCCAAAGCTCCTCCCAATTTATTCCTTTGCTTAACACTTGCAAGCTCCAAAAACGTGCCTTTCCGTAAACTATCCAAACGCTCCACATACGAAGCAACGAAACCAAAATAACACCAATCACACCCAGCCACTGCGAGCATACTTCCAACAAACCCACGTAACTCGTCGCTCCATGGATCCAGAATGTTTCAATTACGTGGCCAGGCAATTTCACGCGGAGGGGGAGAAAGTAATACTTTTGCCGTGCGTTCCAATTATCGGCCCGTAACAAAGTTTCGCGATAGTGCACCGTTGTGTCCCGTAAACCCGCGTCGAACCAATCCTAGCGATGCTCCGTTTCTACCGTGCAACGCAACGATACACCCCCCAACCCTTTCCTCCCACTTGCTATCTATATAATAACTGGTTAAATTCCGGTAGTGGCGATCCTTACGAACGGTAGCCTCTAATCAACCTAATTTCAGGTTCCTTTCGCCCGAATGTGGGCCAACATTGGCATTATTCGGTAATTGTAATGGATCGGAATGTTGCGCGTTCGCTCTTTAAGGCCGAGCCGAACTGGCCGAGCAATTTCGTATCTTATGCTCGCCCCCCCTTTCTTTTTTCTTCCTCCTTCTTCTCGTCGCTTCTCCTTCGCCGGCCATTATCGAGGGACCAATGTAGATTTGATTCTTGGCCCGGTTCGTGATTACCCCGTTGCCTGCTTGCTCGTGCTGGACCGCCGCGCGATTATTCGCTAGTCGTTGCCCGTCGTGCCTGGAATTCTTATGAGGGGAAAAGGGAGCACGTCCCGGTGAGAAATGTCGATTCGTTTTCTATCGAGTCGCGATTGAGAATCGTGCGTACGCGTCCCCGTGGTGGCCAGGGCGACCTGGCTTTCTTTAAATTATGGTCCATCGAAGGCACGATGCTCTTCGACGTTTTATTGCGCGGGATTAATGAGAGGTGTCGGGGTTGTTTGGCGGTGAATTGCGGGGAACGGAAGCTGGGAGCCGTCGGTCGGATCGGCAGGATTGTTTGAGTAAGTGTAATTCAGTTTGGACTTCGCGAAGTTCGACCACGGGTCTGCGGATCTTTTCGGTTCAAGATGCCGATTTAAGTAAGGTGTAAGGGAGCGAGTGTTTTATTGAATGAGAACGTTACGTTGTGGTTGTTATAGGGTGCCCGGTGGCTTTTAATTAATACGTGCACTGCGGTTTGCTGCGTTGGAACATTTTTATAACTGATATAATAGTCTGTGCTATGTGATTATGGTATGTTATAAACTTATAAATCACACTTTAGCACTCATTTGTCATAAATTGTCACGAAGCGTTAGAGGCAGTATCCAAGCAATTTAAACTTATTTTTCTGTATACACATGTTTCTTTATAAATGACACATCAATTCTTTTTCCTAACGTAATAATTATGTGATACTTTTCAACCAAAGTATCCTTCTCTCGAACGATTTATAAACAATACCGTAACAAAACTTGAGTACACCTTGATACTGTCTACCGTAAATTAATGAAAATAATCGCACAGAATTGAAAAATGTATGTCCATTAATGACAATTATATTGTCGAAAGGTATCCAAGCTTTCCAAGCAAAATGAATACCTGTTCCTCCCTCATCCCTTCTTTCGTTGCACGATTTATGCCGCGAGATGGCTCATTACAAATTCGAAGTTGTTCACCGTGAGATGGAAAACACGAAGCACACGGCAAACAAAAGCAAATGCTGCAAGCATAGGATGCGCGTGTAGAGAAAGATTAACGCGGTTAATAGCATCAAATTGTAACTATAAAGAATCTCTGAGCAGGCCGGAATGTGCAGCACGTTCAACGAAGGGATGTGCACCGCCGTTGTTTTTCCGCATTTAATATGCACGCACGTTCGAGGAACACTGTTTCCAGCCGGATACAAGAAGATAATAATTTTTTAAATTGCGCAACGTCCACCGGAGTAACGACTTTTCATTGCTTGGCTGCAATTAAAAAGGAACGCTTTAACACTGTCCGTGATATCTTTGCAAGTGCTGCGTCATATATGTACACGCGACTGCGCCCTTTCGCTTCGCAATGTAGACGGAGAAAACGTTGAAATTGGGTAATTAATATTACTCAGATTATTAGACCATTTGCACGAATGTTTCTCGCATTTTAAAACCAAGAGAAAAGCGTTCTTACGACGACAGGGTTTATAAAAATGAGAAATTTCAAGGGGTATTTGGAGTTGATATTAGCTGCAACTATTTTAAGATTATGTTAGATAAAATTTGTTGAAAGCCTCTACAGTATTTACGATGCACAGTTTACACAATTAAATTGTCGATCTTAAAAAATTGTGCCTGGAGTTGAAGTTCCCACGGGGGTGTTTCAATGCTGTTACTATTAACCAGAGACCAAAAATAACCGTTATTTTTAAAATTTTGTTGGAAAAAGTCATTGATAAAAAGTTGATTTTTATTATAACGAAAGGGTCTTATCATTCAATGTTCAAGAAATTTTTGAAAAAATGATGTGATTAAAAAATTTCAATTTTTAACTTTTCTCTTTATGAATAACGGTTATAAATGACTAAAATTTGATTGGTTATTAATAACCATTATTAATAACCGAAATTGTTTTCCGTCATAAATAATCATTACTGCAGACTAACATTTTTTTTGGCTGCGAATAACCATTACTGAAGACTACAATTTTTTTCAGTTACGAATAACCATTACAGATGACGCAAAAATTTTTTTGGTTACGGATAACCGTTATCGACGGCGACAATTCTTTTTTGGTTACGGGTGACGAATATGCATGGGTGAGAGTTTCGTTTTGGTTACGAGTAACCAATACGATGCCCGCGAGTTTCATTCTGGTTACGAGTAACCAATATACGAGTAACCAATACTCGCGCGGAACTCAAACTGCTATGTTGTGAAGTCAAAGCAATGCAGATGGACTTTGTTTAATTGATTAACTGTCATTAATTGAATTGCTTTGGCGTTAAACACTCGTTATTAACTGATTAGCTGTCAATCTTAAAATGATAGCCAATAGGATTAGTTTTAATTAATTTGTAAAACCAATGTTAATTTTAATTGGCGACAAACAAAATCGTGAATTATTTTAATGATAAGAGTTGAAAGAGACCTTTTTGGACTTTCATTCTATCGTTAGTTACGAAAGAGATAGCACGTACCTAGTTGGACGATCGGCGGACCAATTTATCACCAGAAAATTTACACAAACTTCTGTTTGTAATATTAAATGCAAATGTTATGCAATAATTTGTCATATGTATCATTGTTAAACAAAAATAAAATATCATGTTTTATTTCAAACCTTATCCTACCATTTTCATAACCTTATTAAAATACAATAGGTCTCGGTAACTCTACCGTAAATATCTTCGTTCCTTCAAACAATATGCGAAATTGTAGGATTTAAATATATGCAAGACAGTAACTATCAGTTTGAACTAAAAACCAGATAAACAGTTTGGTCCTTATGACTTATTAGCAGAATATAAATGTGTAACATATCATGTATGTCTTTAACTTTAAATCCAAAACTCCTACATATCTATAAGTAACATTTTCGCAAATTGTTTGATATAATGAAAATATAAATATAAATTCTATAACTCATTTTACATCGTTGACAGATACTAATTATTATAATAATATTAATAGCATTAATGTAATAGAATTTGAGGATAGTTCTTGTAACCAAAAAAAAATTTCTGACATCGATATTGGTTACCCGTAACGAAAATGAAACTTCCGCGCATCGTATTGGTTACTCGTAACCAAAACGAAACTCTTACCCATGGATATTCGTCACCCGTAACCAAAAAAGAATTCTTGCCGTCGATAACGGTTATCCGTAACCAAAAAAATTTTCCGTCATCTGTAATGGTTATTCGTAACCGAAAAAAATTGTAGTCTTCAGTAATGGTTATTCGCAACCAAAAAAAAATTTAGTCTTCAGTAATGAGTATTTATGACCGAAATCAATTTCGGTCATTAATAATGGTTATTAATAACCAATAAAATTTTAGTCATTTATAATCATTATTCTTAACTGAAATCATTTCAACTAA
This sequence comes from Nomada ferruginata, assembly GCA_963583965.1. Lineage (NCBI taxonomy): Eukaryota > Metazoa > Arthropoda > Insecta > Hymenoptera > Apidae > Nomada > Nomada ferruginata. The sequence goes on from OY757216.1 coordinate 8,599,944, forward strand.
GATCTTAACTGTTACACCATAACTTTTTAAATTTTGGTTGTAACAGTTATGATCTCTGCTATTAACGTAAGACAAGTATTTAATTGAATGGTGATAAAAAAAAAGCAATTTATTGAACGCTGTAATAAAATCAATAAAACAGCTTCATGTTTTAACTTAATCGCACGGTCAAGTGTTTCAAGATAACAATGCTTCAGTTGGATATCTTATTTCCAACGTTCTCTTATTGTATCACACGTGTCTGCCTGAACTATCATTGTAATTACCAATTACCAAAGGGTAGTGAAGTCTAAAGTAACATAAATCGCAAATATGGATTTATCTCCGCGCGAGTTTAAAGTCATGTCGTTCTTCAATGAGTTTTATGATAACTTTACGTCACCATAAACATGGTTTCCGGTAATTTTAACTGAAAGCTATGAAACGCCGTTTACGACCGCGAATCTTATTTCTGTCTTCGATTTAACAAGGTAGCCGAAGATTCTTGCATTATTGATCAGCCTTTGACGTTCCTTCGCGAGCAAATCAAGCAATGTTCCGTTTACCGATTTCATTTCGTCGCACGGGGCCGTTTATTTCTTAACGAGTGAATCGGCGCAAAGAACGGGCGAAACATCAGAGCGAAAACGTGTCAGATTCATCGAGCAGCAGCGAATTGTTCGAAATGGGCAATACGTTCAGCAGGCGTAAATAATTTAAACTAACCTGCCATGAACAAACGTTACACGTACAACTGCGAATCCGTGGCAATCGAACGATTTACACGCCTGAATTTACATTGGGATATGCGGTAATCGGACATCAATAATCAAACACGAAAATCTGTATCGCGTGATTTTAGCAAGAGTAATAAAAAAAAGAGTAATAAATTGAAAGAGTAATAAATTGATAGGAATTGTTTAACGTGAAAGTGATTCATTATTTGGAGCACCGAGTGATATTTTCCAGGGCTTCTAATTTGTGGGAAAGAATGGATTTTCGTTTTCAATTTATATAGGCTTGTAGTATTTAACTTTCTGCGAACCAATAATTATTGCGATGGTATAGGTATCTTAGAATTGTATGAGGTTATTCAGAAAGGGAACTCGTCTTTTTCATACAATTAACACTAGAACTACCAACAGGTTTTGGTACTATTTAGACAGTATACGTTGGACAAATTATGAACAGGAAAGTGATTGAATGGATGTTAAATGAAGATATACAATAATTGCCATTCTGTCTTATTGGAAGTCGTCATAAACAGCTGCAACAATACCTATATGTTGATAATTTGAAAGCAAAAAATCTAAAAACAGTCATTTTGACTGGCTTAGTACTTCTAGTGTTAATCGACAAAAAAATGGAATGATATTGTTATACCATTTCTAAGTTACACAGAAGACACTGAAACAGAACTACAGTCAGAAAAAGAATGACGTTGCAAACCCGCAGCATAATACCTGTTTATTACTCAAGAATCGAAGTGCCACTATTAATACTAACCAATATATACAATTTATTCCAATATCCTCGCGATACATCAAACAATCGGCAACTGAAATCCAACTCGGCTACACTTGCCACAATTCAGCCGCGACGAAGAACAATAAGCCACAAGTCCGTCCCCAAGAAAATTCCTACTGTTCAGCCTGGACACTTAACGAGTTAATCAGCTCGCCAAACAATCTGCCCACCGAACTCATCTCAATCCTCCTGACCCTCCTCAACCACCGACCACGGCGAAAGAAAGAAACAAAAAAATCCCAAGCACCGATCTCGCTCAAGGGACAAAAAAAGCCTCCGGTCGATAGAGGAAAGATCTTTCTGGCAGTCGGTGAAGCGATCCTTCCGTTGAAAAACTGTGGCCCCGTGATGAGATCTCGTTGCTCGCAACGAGCCTTTAAACCGTATCTCTATCGCTAGAGTGTCCACTGGAACTGTTGTCCGGTCGCGTTTCCATGAAAGGCACCGCCGTTTTGCGGTTTACCGATGGCGAGGCGAAACGATCGGACGGCTAGGAAATAGCTCGGTAAATAGCGTGGTTCCCCTCGTTAACTCGATTTAATGGCACGTCGTTAGCAGTAGTACGGCCGGGGACGCGGCTAGTGACCATAAAGAAAAAAAAAGAAAAGAAAAAACAGCGCACTCGGAATTCGGGATACTCGGAATCGTGAGGGTCCTCCAGATTGGTCGAACAGAGACACGCCGTGAACGGAATCGGGACGAGACGTGTTATTGTACCTTACTGGCTCCATCGCATCCGGTGCTCGGTCCACGAAGCTGGCGATACTTGCAAAAGACGATAACGCCACTGAATGCAGGTATATAAAACTATTCCGACCCTTTAGAAGATTGTGCAACTCAGTTTGAGATCCTGTATCTCTGGATGGGTGCTATCGGGTGCATATGGGTACCGGAGAAGGGTTAACTGAGGGATAAATCGATTCGATGGATCGCTTTGTGCGCGTACACTGCGTTTCGTAGATACAAAAGCATCCTGAACTTTGTATAGTTGCGATGGTTTTTTTGTATTTATTTTTATATATGTATAAAAGTGTGCGATGTTTCTCGGATGGAATTTCTCGATATACAGCGATTTGTATTATACTTGGTTTGACGCTTTAATGGGAACATACGGGAATTAGAAATTTTTGACTGCTTCCATAGTTGCACGACGCAGTGTATGATATTTCACTTGTTACAAATCTTGGAACTTTTTGATTTGAATGTTCCTGCAGTAGTTCTTAGGAATAGCAAGGTTTTCGATATTTCTCTATATCGAAAATCCTTAGGTAAACAGAACTGTATAAACATATTATAATGTAGTATTGATACTTGTATTCATTTGTTGTCATAGAGTTTCATCTCATACATTGATAAATAATCAAATAAATATTATTTGATTGTTGTGCTGGAAGGGTTAATGGGGAACTTGGTGTAAAATCAAAAGTTTCAAGTATTTGCAACAATTTCTGAAGAATTGTTTCAACAATTCTGTGTATTGTTGTAGATCAGATAAGAAAATGTGTAACTGAACATATAAAAATTGATAAACAATTCCTATGATGAAGTAAAATGACAAATTTGAATCGGGTTCCAAGGGAGTTCATGGGAAGCGATGGGAAGATATGGGATAAATGAAACGTGAACATAATTCCTATCTTGGTATTAATGTTAGAATACTAACGCCCCTATAAAAAGAAATTCAAACTTGAATTTGAAGTAGTTGCTTCGCACTCGTGAAATGATGTTTACCATCAACCTTTGCTTTTGTCAGTGTCAGCGCTTTTGTTTGAGCTTTTCTTTGGTGTTCGTAGTTTCTTCAAACTCTGGAAGAGAGGAGAGTATTTACAATTTTTGTTTGAAATAGCAGACGAGGTAGCGTTTAAAGTTAGCTAATATTATCTTCCGTTTTGTGACGTTGATTTTACGTATTCTCTTTGTTTCATCGTTTCTATTGTTCTAATCCCTTTCCACACATTCGTAGCAGTTAGAAAACAAAAATATCGACCAAGCTGAGTTTAAAAGAATTGTTTTACAGAAAACTAAGACTTTAAACTTGTCGTCTACTAAAGAATACTGATCGAAATTAATTTTCACGTTTTATTAATTTCACTGGTGATCGTTTCGTGATTTAATCGAATAAACAGAATATACGCGATTACTTATGAAAATGAAGTGAAAGTTTGATTTGCACATGTTCCAAGGAAGATACCTAGATCGTCCCAGGAATTACGATAATTTAAGCGAATCACGTGACGCAATATTATGCGTTAGGGATCTGTGTTGCTTTGGAATTCATTGCGAAATACTAATGCGATGGTGGAAACGCAAATAGTTCCATTCGGGATTCATAATTTATTGGAATGTTTCTCAAGGCAAGGGTCTAATTTTCGTAGCAATATCTCTTTCGGTATCTATAGTGTAGAAGGAAATTGTGAAGCGAATTACCTTCGCCCTCCGAAGTAAGGAAACATAAAGAACTGTTAGGAAGGAGTAAAGAAGAAAAAACATTCAAGAACTGTTTCCCATCATTTTCCACGATGGTTTTATGTTAAATATAAGAGGCAGTTCAGATTAAAAAGGGTATCAAAATATTACTGCACATTTTCACCCCTTAAGTGTGAAAAATATTAATTAATCTTCACATTTTTTATTAATGTGGCAATTTTAAATACACTCCTAAAGTAAAGATTCAGCACGTAAAGGACTCCAAATATTTATACATTACATTTTACTACCCTTATCAATAATCGCCTTTCGTTCACAATCTCAACCCCACAAATTCGCAAATTAAACTCGCCGCTACTCCACTCGAAACTCTACTTAAAATTCCGTCTCTTTCACAAAACTGCAGAAATCAAAGCCGTTCTCAAACTCGAACCGCACCCACCAGTCGACCCATCAAATCAACGTTCAGACTAACCGACCAAATCGGTTAACAGTCATTCCCCATTCAACTAGGCAGGTCAGCAACAGTGCCCCAGAAGCACTCAACTCCTAGCCAACGTTCAGCCTAGCCGATTCCATATTCAAGCAGTCAGCGGCGCAGCTCTAGCAGCACGGTGCTTGTAGCCAACGCGAAGACGGACGATTCCATATCCAAGCAACCAAAGTAGCAACGGAGAACCGTGGTGGCACGAATCGTCAGGCTTGCCCACCGATGGGTCGACGTGCCTCCGTTGCTGGACACCAGCTTCCAATTAGCATCGCTCGACGTTGCTGGGTCCAGCGTGGCTGGTTTCATCGCTGCAGCGCGATGCTCACGCGTGTTCGTCTCGTGGAACGCGTTGGACGTGCACCACCGTCGCATCGTAGGCCGTATCAGCGGCACATGGCGTAGAAACAGAAACGTATTATGAATATTCAAGCTCGGGTAGCTGGCATGGCTGCGCCCGAATCCATTATTCATTGGCGCGGCGGCATCGGGACGCGTGTGCGTTTTCCACTGCGGCTGGTTTAGGTCGGGAGGACAGTGGTGGCTAGGGCCAACAGGGGAGAGGAATATAGGTGAGGAACGAGCCGGCGAGGTAGAAATAGGAAGGTGAAGAAAAGAAGGAGTCTGACGGACAGTGGTGATTAGGTGGATGGAAATAAGATTGGCGTCGGGGAAGAGGAAGTTGAAGGATTGGAGACGGGAAAATTAGAAGTGAAGGCAGGACAATGGTGAAAGTGAAGGATAGAAGTGGAAGGTCTGGATTGATCTATGGGAAGGGCCAGGAAAAATTGATACGGAAGCATGGGGAGGAAATGGACAGTTATGTACGGTTAGATGGGAACGGGAAATTGGTTGAAGTGCATAAAGGATGAGAGAAAATGGAAAGGAAAAACGATCCTAGTCTACCTAGGTGGTGGGGTATTATTAAATAATTGTTCAGGTCAATTGATTGGGAAATGGAAAGGTTCCCATGGATAATTTCATTGCAATAATAATAAATAGAAAATAAGTGAGGAACAGAGAATAAGATTAGCTTACGGGGAAGGAAAACATATTTGAAAATAAGAGAATAGAGAATAATAGAAAAGAGCAAAGGGGGTTGAAGAAAAAAAGAGAAATGTGCTTCCACATTTCTATTTGCTTGTCCTCCTTTTCTTGTCCGTCCTCGTTCTCTTGTTTTCGATCTACGTGTGCCCCTTTTGCTTCGCCTCGTTCTTCTTTGGGGCCCTCATCCTCTCCTCCCCTGGTTCCACCGGGCTGTTTCGCGTGGTTTTATTCGCTGGCGGAAAGAATGCGCTCCGTTCGGCCTAGTAATCAGCCTGAGCTGGCCAACGGAGGGAGAATCGCTTACGCAACAGAACCCCGTGGTCAAATTTTTCGAATTCCTGAGCGCGCGAAATACAGGGGGGTTTCGTGACTGAAATCCATCTTGCGAAATGCGAGAAATTCCCTGTTTGCAAATACTCCTTTATGCCAATGGAATTTCCTTTATTCCTCTACGATTATTCGTTGCACTATATCCTACCACAACTCCAAAATTGTTATCCAATCAGTTAAAAAATTGAGTACTTGCTGCTATTACGTATAAAGTCCAATACAGTTACATGTTTTCAACATAATTATACTAAATACTACAGTCCGATGACCCACGCTGCTCTTCGTAAGCTAGAAGTAAGAGAAATTAAAATAATCAAGATACGTTTTTGAGCCACGGAAGCAAACAGCCGCAGCACTCGTTTCTAAATAATTTTGCGATGGAACGAGTGCAGAACCAAGCAGACGAGTTATCACTGCTTGAAATGTGCTTTACATGAAATTACGCGCATTGTGCCTGCAACGTGCAAAGGGGAAGGAGGTAGATAACGTTGAAGGGAAAATAAAAGACGAGCTGGGGAAGCAGACTTGGAAGAAACACCTGCGGTGATCTGCTTCCGTGTATCTATATTTAAGCACCCAGCGAGTTCGATGCTTTTCCTGTGGGATTTCGCGACGGAATTTTTCCGACAAAGAACCGCAGGCGGCACGAATTAACGTCCACTCTGTAATTAACTCGGGCGCAAAGTTTGCTCTCCGATGCGTTTGTACTACGAGACTGCCCGACGCGAGCTTTATTCTATTTTGAAAAACTATTCTTTGATAGTTAATTCATTGGCATTCCAAGAGGCGTTGCGGCATCGTGGTTTACACAGGGCATAGTACTTGGATATTGCAAATTATTGAGGATAATTGAAGAATTACATTCTGAGAGAATATGGAAGATTTATTATATATAGCCATTTTGTGGGGTGATTACTTTTCTATGAAATATTATCTACATTTTACAAAAATTATGATGAAATATAGCGAAATAAATGATGCGTTTGAATGTTTCTGTTGAGAAATAGATAGACTAGGTTCTTGGTAAAAATAAAATTGATAATGATATATTCTGAATATCTAATTGCAATAAAAATTTAGTTTGTATTCTTTTTTAATCGAGCAAATTCACATGCCAGTTATATAAAGCCCTTGTTGTTATTGCTACAGAGTTTATAGATTATGGGTTTTATATCTTGAACATTACCGAAGACTGTTTCACAAGAGAGATCAATAACTCTAAGAAGCACAATGTAATGGAGAATATGCTTTCGTTAGCGAAACAGTAATTATCCGCATTCTTCTAACATGCGAATCGTCCCTAATCACTCTATAAAGAATTGCAGCATCAAGATTGATGCAATGAAAGAGGCTTCTTCGAACATTTATTACACGCCGTGCAATTTTGAAACAGTTCGAACGGAACTTAATATAAAACAATCCATAAGAAATTGTAGATATCTTAATTTTTATAGATTCGTTTAATATACATATTAAATTATGTAATTCGCAACATCTATAACGCTTCAAATATTTTCTTCAAACGTTACCCTGAAATGTTTCCAACGGCTATATTAATAAAAAGAACAACTTTGCTTCTCACTTCCAATTGTAGAAATAAGAAACCTGCCTCAACATAAACAAGCACAATTTATATTAAACATTTATGGCATACGCTTTTGAAAAAATATTAGGTACTCATTTATTTTAATTTCCAATGCTTAATAATAAGGTCTCGTTTGCCTCAATTATTTGCTTTTTTTTTCTCAGGGCATGTTCATCAGATTGCTAAGTAGGTGTTTTGTCTTGTTCTAGGTAAGTTGTGACCGGAGAACCGTGGTGAACGTTTGGATAATATTTCGGAGGTAGAGCTCAGAATGACGTTCAGATGCATGCCAGCCTTTCAGACTCTTGGAGGTGGTGACTGCGGTGCATCCTGGGTAAGTGTGTTGCACTTATGTAACTCGACTGCCGCAATCACCATGAATGATGTGTGACACAAATCTGCGCATGGCTTCGCGAAATAAAGAAAGAAATTTTCTAGACAGTCAATGACGATCTCGTGGGCGGTCTGGGAATGTGTAAATGCTTTGCGAAAACTTTGCACCGTGAAAGCTGGAATTCAGGGATCAAGAATATTCTTAGAGGAATATGCTAAAACTCTGATTATGGTGCGGAGGAACGGTCTGTTTGAAATATATTTTAGGTAAAATAATCAGAATATCGTTATGCCATTCTTATTGGTGAGAAGCTAATTGTTTGATAAAGGCTGGATTATCTCGATTATCTTGATTATTTTGAATGAATGTAGATAGAAGAACAGAGGAATTTAAGCGACTCGTTTAAGTATTCATAATCGATTCATTTATTTAAATAATCTGTTTTTCGTTTTTAAAACGAAACCGTGTCGATTATCTTCGCAACACTTGGAATTAACAATTTTAGGGGTTAAATCTGTCTTTCGTATCTTTAAGGGGGATCAGCGAGAAACTTATTTTCCCGGTTGCACGTTCGCTCATTTGTTTACTTATCTCGCGGGTACATCGTTCGACACGGCACGTTAAGTTTGTCCGGTTTCGTAGCATGTTTCCTGATTTCATTGTCCGCGAGATACCATGATTTGCATTAATTTAAACGAGAACACGATACCTTTCCTCGATTATTCGCTCGCTTCAATACACTTAGATATACGCGACTTCGAGTGAACGAAAGAAATGGAAGAAAATAAAAATATTATATAGGGGATAGTATCGTAGGAAATGTGTAGAAATCAACACGTTCGCGACAGAATGAAAATTGTGTAATATTGGAGTACAAGAGATTGACAACGATACCTCGTTACTTTTATGATTAATAGGTATCTTATAAGTCGTGTTTAATGGTTGCCATTTAGCCATTCCGAATGATTGATGAAGAGATTGGGCGTGCGTATATATTACCATAATTCGTCTATAATTTTTCATTAAAATTTCTATATCGTCGTTGCCGCGCGTTGCTAAAGTATCCTACTGTGCAAGCATTATGTAAGTGTCAAATTGCAAAGTATACGAGTTTAAAGAAGCTTGATATTAGAAAAGGTGTGACAATATTTTTAATAATATAACATTACAGCTCGCACAATTATACTAATCAGTATAAAATTCTCAGGAGGGGGCTTATTGTTATTAAAGAAAGGTGTTGCAATTGAGTCTTCTGAATTCGTGAAAATAATGTCTGTTCGTCTAAACGGATAACAGAAATGAATAGATCTCAAAACGCCGCACGCGTTAAACTGAACAATTTCATAAAAGGAAGCTACACAGGATTTTTTCTACGGAAACAAGAGCTGCTCGTCATTATTTGCCAGCAAACTTGATAATTAATTCAACCAATTTAACCGCTGTAGGAAGCGGGAACACGAGAGAAACCTTCAATTAAGGATACAATGTTCTTTTCGTAGAATATTATTATTTGTATTTTACGTATGCATTAACGCGATCGCTGATGATTAAATTTACCATAAACCAAATGATGCACGTAGATAAATGAAAATTCTTATGGTATAAAATTCGTTCAATCGCAGCTGAGTGTTATATTTCCCTTTACACACTGTTACTTCCTGTTAGTTAATTCTCTTTTCATATCAAAAATGCCCATGTGTATGGAATTATAACAATTTCGTACTCTTTAATAAAATGATTATTCATGTTGTTATTAAAAGTAATTTTAATAATTACTCCTAACACAGGAGAATTATTCACAGACACGTAAGGAGCTTTCGAAGCTAGTTCAATGCTAATAGTTATTGTCTATTAAAAAAGTAATATACATCGTCAGAATTACTGTAGCATAGTTTTTGCCATGACAACATTGGCGAATTAAAAGGGAAAGCCTTTGCGATACAGTAAACAGATTCCTAACCGCCAATCAAGTGGCATAATAACAGTAATCATTGGAAATATTTAGTGCAATACCATGTCCCCTACTTGTGCAACACCATTGAGCAATTACCATTCGTTGCGTACAGTGCCACCATCTAGTTTTCTTAGAAATTTCCATGCAAAACTGTTTACGCAGTGAAAAGTATTTGACGTATAGCGATGGTTAAGAATAATTTGCAGCTGTCAGCGCATATTATCTAGGAAAGATTCAGTGCTTTAATATTAATTTATTAACGGTGTTCCAAATACCAAAATTTCATTCACTGGTAATGTTAACCTTGTACAATTAAAACGAATAGCGTTAGATTATTTCCTCACTTTTTAACTTATTTGGATTTTGTGGGAATTGTAGAAATTGTATACGATAAATTTAGAAGAATTGAACCGAAGTAGAAAATATATCGGCGAAGCTACGATAGTGCATTGAATTCATTACTAACTGTACATGGCAACAATATAGCGAAACAATCTAATTGAAACCATAAATATTGACGTTATATTCCCGTGAAAATGAAGAGATTTCTTTTTAATCATATTGAGATATTTATACAATATACACAATAATCAAACAAGCACGTATAATATTTTAACCAGTATTAAGTCTTTAAATATTTACAAGACACCCCACTGAAAGCGCACGAAATTTATTAATAACAATTTTTCTACAATTGAACAGCGGATAATCGGGTGGTCGATTAGATTACAAAGTCGAACATCCTGCGGTCAGCAAAAGCGGTATTCGTGGAAATAGAGAAACGGGAAACGAGGTTGGCAGAAACCATTTGCCGCGGATAATAAACGCGATAGAAAGCCACCTTAACGCGACTGCGCGACCAAGAAGCTTGCGGTACGACCTAAGGATTCAAATCTACCTTCTTATTCTCATTCCGTTGTTATTACTTTGTTTCCTTTCTCCCCTCTTTCCGAGCCGAGTAAATAACTCCTCGTCGTCTACTCACCCTACCCCCAAGTTTATAATGGAGATTATTTTGTTTGCTTGTTGCGACTCGTTTTAGTCCGTTAGGCGAAGTCCGAGTTCTTGCTTGGAAAAACGACGGTAAAATGAAGGAAAATCGCGGTGGTTTGTAAAACGTGCAAAGAGAGAAACTCAGTTGCACGAGGTGACAAATTAATGATGTCTTTCCACTGATATATTGATATGTTTCTTGTGAGTTATACGCTGTGCATTTTTAATTATTTAATTACCCGCCAGGATAAGAATTTCCTTAATGGGTCATTTTTAAGGTTGATGATAATTAATATCGAAATTAATTATGGGAAGAGCACGACGGAAAGATTGTAAAGTTTCTGTTTGAAGGAATCAGTACAACATTAATTAAATTGTATTATAATTACATTGAATTCAGAAAGCTTCACAGCATTGTGTAAGTGAAATGTTCCGAAATCTCATTCATTACGATGAAAAACGGGCAGTTGTGTAGTATTATAGATTTGTAACCAGTATGGTTTCTCTCATTTACATAACGAATATAAGGTAAAATAATGCACACATTTGCTTTTGTTAACAATGAATATTGTATATTAACATATTGCACTCGCTGCAAATTCGAAATTTCAATCCAAACAAATTACAATTTTATGATCATAATTGACAAAATACCAATAGATATGTAGAGGTTAATATAAAAATATATAAAAATACATCAGCAACTTTTTAATACACATACGATTGTATAAATCTAAAATGCATCAAATATAACTTATTAATATTAGGTTGTTGCATATGATATGGCCAATGTTGCAGGGGTGGAAAGCCTTTCAAAATTCAGTGGTTAATTCTGCAAGCAAATGGAACTTATCATACGTCAATTTAAAACTTCAAGTTATGCAAATACAGTATGATTGATGGTTACCGAATTGTTCTAGTTCAGAATGACAGATTGCGTATCAAAGGGACTTATGGATAAACTTGAAAATTCATGCTCCTTTCTCCTATAAATTTAAACTTGTGCACAACGCACCAGAAGCATTCGCACTATCCGTACAGCTTTCCAAAAATCTAAACACAACAAGTGAAAGTATAATCTATCACTGGTTCCAACAATTTCAATCAAAAGACCTAAACCAAAAAAATCATGAACGAAAACGCTGCACGAATTCCTTTCAAGAACACGTAACTACCTACCGTTGCACACAAAAGCATAAATAACTTCGTCTCGTTATAATCTAAGGGCGCCAAATCCCATGGACTAATTTGACTAACAATTTGGAGATTTCATCTGCAACAATTTAACATACAAAAAGGCATCACTGTAAACCCACAATAAACAAACGAGCCGTACCTCCTCGATCCAACGATTCAACGACTCCCCGATACTCGGGCATCAAGATACCCCCTACCCCTATTATTTTTTTTACAAACATTTCCCCACACCAGCGTCCTCGATCCACCAGTCGTTCCATCCGTTTCTAGCCGTTCGATCCGGCCAACGAATCGCGCGTAGAGCTGCACCTTGCAATTACGCGGAAAGGCGGTCCACCCACTCCGTGACTTCGCTTGGTGCAGCGTAACAGGGCCCCTGTCTCTCTCTCTTTCACCCTGCCATTCCACCCGCCCCCGCTGCCTCCGTACGGTTTCATTATTAATTATCAGGTCGCCAGTATGTTATTAGTGCACTAGGAGAAACCGCCCGCCTCGCGGCGCGACTCAATCCGACGAAGAAGCGGGCCGAAGCTTAAGTCGACGATGATAAATAACGATGTGGCGGTTACACGCGCACGTATAATCTGCTGCACGGCCGTTTTGAGTGACACGCGGCTGTAATCACTGTTATCAATTAGCTAACGGCGCGGGAGATTTATGAATTGGGATTAGGGTGCTGCTGACGAATGTTTTTCTCTCGATGCTTTATTTAACAGTAGGACTATCGGAGCGGTTGAAATCATTGATACAGGGGATACTGCAGGCTGGTTTGTTTCTTTTGGCAATATTATTTTCGTTGCGAATAGACGCTGCCATTCCGATTTATTTTAATCATTGATTAGGGGTGGCTTGGGGGTTGCTTCGCTGGAAACGTTTGGTTTACTTCCCCTTAATTTCAATGTTCGAATGTTGAAGATTTATCGTCAATCTCTTCACAATTACGCCAGGAATATTTCAAATATCACAAATGATAATAGTAAGCCTAAAAATTGAACAGGGTTCTCGGTGAACATTTCATACCCTCCATAAAACACTAAGTATCCCCGACTAAAGAACGAAGGAACCTTGACTGGAAATACCAGTCTGAGGCTCGCTGGACATCTGTTACGCGGGGTAAATCGTCGTTAAAAAGAAAATAAGAAACAACAGCCGCCGCGGAAGGCGCACCAGATTCCCCCGGGAGGAAGAAGATCAACAATCTCCTGTCAGGGATTTACAACAGCGCTGTGAGAAGCGCTCGTAACCGTGATCTAGCGTTAAGCCGTTTAATGCCGCGCGAGACGCGTAATTATCATATTCAAATAGCCGTGCAACCTGCGGTGGTTGTAAAGCGAATGAAATGACCCGCCCTTATCCGATCGGACGAAACGTCGACGACGGCCAGACGAGCGCAGATACGTCGATCGTCGGTGACCGTCAACGTATCGATTCGTCATGTTCGTGGAACGTTATAAATTCGCAACTAGAAAAAAGTACACGGGGCACGAGGGTTGAATAGGACCCGAGCGTTTCTTCGCTAATTATTAGCCGGTAATTAATGCGACGCAATTAAGGCAACGAAACGACGGGCACGAATGGCGGCGGATCGTTCGTGGTGTGGTCGCGTGTGTGCGCGTAAGTGTTAGCCGGCCCCTCGTTTTTCTCGTATAACGAACTCATTTATATCTACGCGGGTAATGTACGACAATGCTCTGCTCGATCTACGTCTGGAAACAAAGCGTGCTGCGCGCGAGCCACGGACCGCTTCTTGGCAAACGAGCTGCGCCGGGACCCCGAGGGGCGGCGAGTATTTCACCAGAATTTACGTTGCGTTTCACGCTGCTAATACCGCTGTAGTATAATTATAATTAGCGGGCTACGCCCTTCACACCGCCCCCTTAGAAAGTTCGCCGTGCTGTGCATACCTGGCGCGCGTATCCTTCACCTTGATATCCGGCGTCCGGCTCGATGGCCGCGATGCTCGCTTTTGCGTCGGGGCGTTTCCGCTTGGACCCTGGATTTTCGTCTCGCGATTAACCGAGGATTTCGTACGTTTCCTGGGGGACGTGTGGGTTTGGGTCTATGTGGCTTTTGATGACAGCCGACGGTTTGGGTAGTGGTTTTGATTGAAAGGGAGGGCTTGGAGGATTTAATATAGCGTAAGGGTTGAAGAGGACACGACGAGCAATTGTGTTAGCTTGTGGTTGGGGATGATATTGGTGGGATTTGTTTTCTTTTAGCGATGACTTGATTGAGGATTATTATTCCATGTAGAAAGCCCAGTTTCTTCGTTGCAGAATATTTGCTTGCCACGCGGAGTCATTTAAATAGCTCCGTGTAATTCAATTCCCTTTTACGTGCTGGAAATAAGAATAACTTGATCGCCGGCATCCCAGATTCCTTCGATAAACAAACTCCCTTGCACTTCAACTGGAATCAAGTTCATCGAGTGTCCAACCCCTTCGCCGCGAACAGCCGTGCCGTCTCCGTTTCTCCGCCAAACACCATGGCAAATCGAAGATGGCTATCCACAGCGAAGCCTATCAAAATATTCCAATCTCCCCACGGAAACCAAACAGACAACCGAGTCCAATTCGATCCGAACTATCCCGTTCACCCCCTTCTATGGATCCCAAATGGATCTCGATCGAGATGGTCCGTGCTCAAGGGGGAGGCAAATGCAGAACAAGCGCGCCGTTTCGCCGCTCCTCTTGTCCGCCACTTAGCGCGCCACGATCATGGAGTTTCTATGGGCAGTGTTCTGCACGGCATGACACTGGCCAATCGCGCAAAATTGCGCGGAGAGGCCGGTGGAAACGGAGGGAAAAAGGAGGGAATCGACGAAGGAGCGAAGCGTTCAGGGTAGGGAGGGGAAGGAACGAAGAAAGAAAACTGGGTGGCGGGTTAAGGTGAAAAAGAAAGGAGAAAGAAGAGGCGAAAAAAAGAGGAGAAAAGAGAATGGTGCGCGTGCCTTGGGGCGAAGTCTTGGGCCTCGCGTGCCCAGGCATGGCCTCGTCTCACTCTCGAGCGTTCGCGGTCAGAGGTCATCATCGAGCACGAGCCACCTTGGGGTTCTCAACCTCCCCTCGGTGTTGCCGACGCCGGTATAAAACTGCCTCATTAAAGATGCTCGCGAATTCCGAGCGTGCCTCGTATCGAGACGAGCCGGCCGGATTTTATGGGGGCCCTTCGTACAGGAGAACGTCTTTCGTTGATTTCTTCTTTCCTTCTCTTATTTCTTTTCCCTCTTCCTCTTTGTTTTTTGTATTTATTTCGTCTTTGTCTCGAAGGTTTCGGTTTCCTTCCTTCGCTTTGCTCCTCGCGAACTGTACTTTGATATTTGCCGGACGTGGATTATATTGCAGTCAGCATTGGAAATGGTTGGTTCAACGGAGTGGGTGATTGAGGGTTGGGATTAGTGGATAAGAGAATATAGGAAATGAAGGATGGCATTTGACGTCCTTATGGATATTCCTTCTTCACTAACTTCTATGAATTCCAGTGTGCTCTCTATAGACACTTGTAGGCTATACTTCCTATCTGCTTGTTTCGAATCAGATTTAAGGAAGTGCTCCTCCTCTTTTATGCTTTTCAACGTTCGATCTCAGCATTCTGCTCCACAGATCTGTTATAGAAATCTATATGCATTCAACCACGTAATACTCGAAATCTAAACCTTTCAACGAACAATCGGCCGAGAAGAATAATTGTACAATAACCGTGCAGTGTTTTACCAGCAACCCCTTTCGGAATCCAGATCCAATCGCGCGTTAAGATCATCCGCAAGGGGCGACGCATAACGACCTTTAACAAAAATCCTGTCCACGAGATCAGGCGATTCATTCATTTCGTTTAATAACTTTAAATTACGGGTTACCACGACCGGCTTCGTGGCTAGCAAGTTCTATGAATTTCAGTGCCACCAGGAACGTGGCACCCCCGTGCCTGTCTAATGCGCGCGTTGAAATCGCCATCGCCGATGAACGTACAGAGAGCAAAAAGAAAGAAGAAAAAAGGAAGCGATTAAGGGAGAGAAAAAGCTATACTCGCGTCCCGTAATTGGGAAAAGGCATTTTTCTAAACCAATATGTCGGCTTGTAATTACGCTAAGTGGTCCATTCGCCGTTTTAATGTCGTAAACGCCGTGCAAGCTACGGAACTTGTTTGCGATCGAGAAACGATCGCGCATTAAGGTGGAAGCATGCACGGGGCGAATCAGTAGGACGTCACTTTTTCCATGGAGCTTAACGGGAACGGTCTTAAATCATACACTTAAACCGATCATTATGGAATGTCCTGAATTAGTTACATTTTAACGGGTGGATATTTATTACCGTCAGCTAGGTGGTTCAGTCCCTCCTATCCCTTCTTGTATCTTTATCTCCCGCTCTTTCTCTCTTTCATTCAACTGGTCGATTAGTTGGCTAAACATATGACGGCATCCGAAACCGGTTCCCGTACGGAGTATGAATTTTCGTTTAGAAGCTAATTATTTCGCGCCTCCGCTGTGCCCTGTCGACGAAGATTGTTTGAACGAGGCGCGAAGAGAGCTTTGCGGTTTAGGGAGACAGGGATGCGGGAAGACTGAAGAGTGTTTCGCGTGGTGAAAGAGTGATTATTATGCGGAAGGTGTAGATATGTATATTAAGTAGATTCGCGTGAGCTGGAGCAGGAAAGGAGGATT
Organism: Nomada ferruginata; assembly: GCA_963583965.1. NCBI lineage: Eukaryota > Metazoa > Arthropoda > Insecta > Hymenoptera > Apidae > Nomada > Nomada ferruginata. The sequence continues at coordinate 8,616,467 of OY757216.1, forward strand.
GAATTTGTTTAGAACGTCGGATAAATGAGAAATTGCGATCTGATCTTTCCAGGCCAGTGTAATTGTATGAAAATATTATATAGATTCTAAAATTAGCGACAGAAGATATTTTCAGAACTGTATATAATATTTTTCACCCTAGCTTTAAATTTGCAATTACTTTTCTTGGTAGGAATTGCAATATATTCTTTTTATTTTATTTCCAGACTTCTTATTTCCGAATTGTTAACTGTTTTTGTGTGCTGGTCTATGTATTAAGTATTGAATTTATAATTTTTAGATTACAGTGTGTTTGGAAATTAATAATCTAGGAACTTTCGTGGTTCTGGCTGGTCCTTTTTTTATGACGCCCATTGGGATTTGTAACTATACCCTACAGATAATACAGGGAATGTAGGTAATGGCAGAGATCTATAAATGCTAGTTACAAAAGCTCTTCGGATACAATCACAGAAGCCGGTAATGGAGTCGGTAAGCGAGATATCTGCTGGAGGTTGGATTAACAGGGGATTTTGTACTTTATTTTCTCAGTAGATGGTCGTAGCATGCATTGCTGCAACCGAATGCGCGAGTTATAAAAAGTACATATTATTGATCTCAAAGAAATCGATGTTAATTCAATTCAAAGATTTTTATAAGCACTGCACAAGAAATACACATTTAGGAATAAATATTTAGAAAAAACAAAATTCTGTTCTAATGGTGTGTGAAACTGATATCATTATAAAAATATGTTACGTTCAAATTTCTATAGACCAAAGTGAAAATGCGAAAAAATGATACAAAATTTATACATCCACGCAATACCATCAATAATAAATTTTAAGATACATTTCGCAGTCAATATACCATAAAATTATCCATTATTTCCGTTTAAATTAATCAATCATATGGTAAAACATCCACGATAATTAATTCAAGCTAATTAATTCTTCATTAATTGTCCAATGAAACTAAATCAGAAACCAATACGACATTCCCCCCTCATTTCCGTCTCCGTTTCAATTTCATTAATTATTTCGCCCAAACTCTACGTTCGTTACAAATAAATATTCATATTCTAATTTGCTATTGCTCGTGATATTTATTATATCATTCTCATGATTGACACAACAATATTCCGCATAATCCACCAAAATAAATGTATGAACTTACAAATAGCAATGCGATTTTTATCTCAATAATAAAGACTAACTTTTCATAAATTTTATATGTTGCAATCATTGTTCACTACTGTCAAGCTTCACTGCAATTAAACATCAAACTTTTCCCATATCTACCTCGCAGAATAATTACCTAACACTTCCTCATCAATGATCCCCTATCGTGTCCCAGTGTCGTATGTACTTAAAAACCCCAATTAGCGCAGCCACCGAATTACAACTCAATCTTCATCCAGACATACCTCTTGTCATCGCCACGAACCCTTATCGCAGTACACTCTCGTTGCACGTACACAAAGGATGCAACGACAATTGCACAGGTGTCGAGACTGGCCTGTCCCGGATTGTCCAGCGAGTCGCGTCGTATCGCGTTCCCCAAGAATATGCAAGCTCACCATAGAAACGATCGATTGTCGGCGGCAATATCGTGTGACGGATAGCTTTTGAGATTTACGCGAAGATACCGGCCGTGCCTTTTCTTTCGCGGAACGAAGAAACGGCTAAAGACATTTTCTTACCGTTAAGCCCGATAGGATCTCTTTATTGATAGAGTCCGTGAGGGGCGAGGAATTTTTAATTAGCCCGGAGCATGTCGATTAAATCTTGTCGAGTAATTACGGGCCGACCCCGTGATCGTCGAGCAATCGAGCCTCGTAATCGTGGCTATGTTCGAATAACTTCTTGCTCTCGTTGTTCCGTGATACGCTCGAGTTTCAACGGATGGCTTTTATTTCACGACGACAGCCGAGGAACTTTCGTACGATTTACCCTTTGACGACACGGGGTCCAACACGATTTTATCTCGATGATAATTGGATTAATTTGAGATTTCGCGCGATTCGTCGAAGTTTCTGAATGAAAATCAGTATTGCGTTGATTGATTAAGATGTGTCGGGGATGTAGAACTTGTCGACGGAATTGCTGATCGAATTGCGAGTTCAGATTTCTTGGAGGGTTTACGCTTATATTGTGTGTAACATTTTTTTAGCTTTAGTATGATTAAATGCCACTGTGACATAAAATTGAAATGCTGTCGGTGCAAGAATTTTTTTTTTATTGTTACATAAAACGGTGATTCCTCGGCTCTATTCCTCTGACAATGAGTACAATAATTTTCTCAGAACTCAGGGAGCAGCATTTTTCATCGAAAATTAGAAGATTTTATTATCGTTGCTTCCTAGCGATTTATGAATCCTTTAAGTTTTGTGTAAATTATGCCGTTATGGAAGCTTTTCAGGTAGGTATATACTACACTTTCCAACAGGTTTTACACTTTTATCACATATATTTATATAGTTATTAATATTTGAACATAATCAATATTTCAGTAGTTTTCTGAACTTACGGTAAGTTCTGAAGCTCATTCTGGTGTCATTGCATTGCAAGAACCGAACATGCCGACGATCTTCGTTACAAGGCAAACTTTTTTATGGTCGGGTTTTCCTGAACTTGTCATAAAACAACTCCCAAAAAGTAAAAATTACTGTACTGGCATTCAAGACGTTAATGTTATGCTGCATTTAGTCGAAATAGAGTCGTTTGAGAGTATATACGCGCCAAATTGAACAAATCTACTGTTGACCCTATTTTTCAAGGAGTTTCAACAATCTTATAGGAAAATGTTTTAAACAAAAGGTAAACGGTATTCAGACCTCTACAAACTTCAATAAATGAATTTTATAAACAATTACGCTCAATTTAATTTTTTAAATGTTAAAATTTATTTTCAATTTCATAATATTGTAGTTGACGATTTCAACAACCTACTACATTATGACCTCGAGCCTGTAAACACCGCTACAATATTTTTGCCCGCTTTTTCGCGCCAAATACCCCACTGTGCGTTGTCTAATTTATTCACATCGAACACACGATTTTCAGAATAATATCTTCGGAGTTTCAAGTGAATAATACAAGAAGAATAGTTTTCATCGTATTCGAGGCTCAGAGATATAATCCAAAACGAAGTTCACTTTTAATTAATAGTAAATACATCAATTACTTTCACTTCCAGGTCGCCCGATAATTATTATTTTATATAAGTGCAATCACAGGCTCAGATTGGAATCAGTTTGTTTCCAATGTGAAAGTGAAAGACTGGAAGATAAGAGATATAATATTGCCAAGAATGGTATGGTTCTGACCAGTTCTGCTTCATTCCTCATTTATTCTTATTATTTCGATTAGATTTGTTCCATTCTATTACAGAAATAAAACTAACTAGAAAGTTTTTGTTAACATACATTTCCTTACCGTAAAAAAATATATTCCTACTAAATTAAAAAATGACTAAGAAACCATTTGAATTTCTTAATTCACACTTCACGTAATATCATTTAAAATAATTGAGGGACTGCAAATTTATTTAGTCTATAAACTCAGGGTTATATAAAAATATACTTTTCCTATACTTTTATATATAACTGTTTCACGTGAGGTTAACAAAATTTTAATGAAATTATGAAGAATATCTTGTTGCACAATGTTCCCGTTTCGTCTACAATTAAAGTGTAAAGACAGATGCAAGTTCAAGTGATAAAATAGTCAACTGCATAGCATCAGTGACGTGCACCCTTCAAGTTCGCGCTAGTCGTAATCAAAGAGTCCTGATTTGCAATTAATGCCGTTGATGATTCCCGACGACCTTTGACGGCCGGTTCTTTTGGCCAGTTAATTAATGTGCCTCGATTCATGATTCAAAATTTACGTTCTCCTATTCGATTCTGTATCATGCAATATAAGTACCACGAGTTCTTTGCTTTCGGTGCCGGCTGAACTGAAAAGTCACGTGACAGGTATAAAATCACCTGCCACTTAGAGATTAACTGCACCTTCTGATCTAAACTCATGACAAATTAACATTGTTTAAAAATGAGAAAAACTGTAGGTATACTAACGAATATAGATTCAAATTAGAAAACTTATGCATATTATACAATTATTCAACCAAGTACCACCTTATTCGTCTCTAAATAAAAACTCAAATAATATAATAATGATAATAATAATAATATCATGAGAAGTTTGCCAAATGTTTAACAAAATAGCCACGAACTGTTTCGAAAGGAAAATAGCACAGTGTTTCAATATTGAAGGAAGTAACAGTATAAATTAAATGATGAATCTCGTTGTTCGACTGAACAGACACAACCAGAGTGATCTGAATGAACGGAGAAAAAACAACGCTGGATAAATTAATCCTGCATCAGTGGTCACGATCCCGATCTCTTTTCACGTTGTCACTCCTGTCGTCAGACTTGGATCTCAAAAGGAATACGCGCGATCAAATATCTCACGTGTGGCGTGTCAGCCTGTTAGAAAGTTCGCTAAGCACGATCCTCGAAATTGTCCCTCATGCATTAATCATTGTCTGACTGGCGGGATTTTTTTTTAGTTTGATTTCAATGAGTGCACACGATTTCATACTATGTACTATGTACCTATAAGCTAGAAGAACGATCGAGATTGATGAACAGGTTTCTATGATACACTTTATTACTTATTTTTGCAGATGTATAAATCTTGGCTTCATTTATTATTTCGAAAGAAGTTTCCCGTTGCAATTATTCATTTAATATCGTATGATACAGTTGTGTACTCTAATGTGGTACTATATTTTATTTCCTCCTTATAAGTATTGTATCGCGACAGGCAGTGACAAGTTATTGAAACAAGCATAATTCATGTAGCACGATTGTGAAATATATTGAGAACCGTATTGAATATTACTAACAGTTCGACTATGTTTAATTAAATTATTATTATTGGAGTTAAAGTTTAATATTATTTTTGGACTAAGTAATCAGTTTCTATGTAGCAGTATTAACGTCGTTATTTTAGGAATAGTTGGAAAGCAATTTATTTTCACATATGGACTTATTATAAAATTGTTTAACCGATGGCTTAAAAATAGCTACAATTCAGACCATACGAATAAAAGGCTCATTACAAAAGAATCTCGCGGCGCAGCGTTTTCCAGCGAAGCTTTATCATTCATTCACACAGTTATCGCGACGTATCCGTGACGGAGAAAGAACGTGAAAGCAATTAGGGCATCGCTGAGATGAAATCTGCGTGTGAATTGACGGAGGCGCGTTGATGAAGTCGCTTCGCCGGTGGATCGATACGAATAAAAATGAAGTTGAGAATGAGGTTTGACGTTGATCGGCAGGTTATCTTAATTAGGGAACCTTGTTTCGTAACTCAATTTTAAATCGATTTTAATGTGGAATTTTTACAACAGAAAAATAATTGAATAGCTTGTTCGACGATAACGATTCGGTTCGAATTCGTCCTTTCTTTTAATTAATTAACTAATTAAACCTTTGAAAAGAAAACACCTGTTTCGTGAAAAACTTTAACCCGTATGTTAGCAACCAAAATGGAGTAGAAGTTCGAAGCTTAGTTATTCAAATCATTTTGCATAAATTTGTTTTCACAAAACGTGAGTTGACGTAAAATTGTTGAAAGAATCGAGATCTAGAGCGGTTTTGTGATATTTTATCAAGAACATACAAAAATTATTCCAGCAAATATAGAAATGGGTATCCGTGTTGCTAACATAAGTATTAAACTATAATAAATAATATCAAATGCACGAGGGAAGCAATAATTTGGTTAGAATACAGTGCAGTTTGCATAAAAGATACAACGTTTATAATAATAGAAAAAGAGCAGAAAGAATGATCAGTGATAAACGAAATAGCGCAATAGTGCGGCATTGTTGAAATTAAAAGCCTGAAAGGGCAGAGAAGCACGTGGTGCACAAAACGACGTAATTCGTGTCATTCACGTCCGACCCTGATCATCGTACTCAGGTAATACGTGGTAAATCCAAAACGATTATCTACGTGCCTGACCAATCTCGAAATTGGCTAATGCACCTACACGACGTATCATTCGTACAAGAACTCACGAATGTATAAAAGTATGCAAATTTTCCGATCATCACGTAAAAAAGAATGTAAAGCTAATGCTACTTTTGTACTAAGCCCCTTAAACATTTACTTGATTCTTCAATTATAGTATATACAATATTATATACACAACAAGAGGAGAAACAATTGTTTTCCTATTGATTCTATTATAATTGTGCGAGCAAAAATAATTAAGCTACAGTGAAGCAGTAATTGTGCAAATATTCTGTCTGGGATTTTTTATACTATTTGAACGCGAGACAAATATGACTGTAATGTTCGATAATATTCGATAATGTCCGAAGACGAAGACAGTTCAAAGGAAAGATTCCATCGTGTGTACGCACGTCCCGTCAACGATCGTCTCGCACGATCTTGCCAAGAATTACCGATTTACTCAATTTTTCGCAACGTCCGGCGCTATTTCCTCGACCGAACAGTACAATGTGAGACATTACCATGCAGAACGTAGCCACAAAGTGAAATGATAGGGGTGAAAATGAAGGGATGGGGATACGTAGTCGTGTGTGGCGTAGATACAAGAATTGTAGAACGAATTCTTTCAAAACCTCAATCTCAATACATGTGCTAAAATAATAAAAACTTTATGAGAAATTAGATGGTAAACCAATTTGATCAATTCCAGCTCCATTATTTGCATCCCTACAAAACGCATAATCAAATTTCGTTACGCTTGCCCATAGAATATTTTGCATTACACCACGTCCAAAGCTACCACTCTCCCAAATTCATCACGCTTAACCGAATTGCACTGAGAACTCTTAATTAACTCAACTTAATTAATTAACACAAACAAAACAAAAAATCGATACAATTTTCCATAGCAACGCCAAACTTCGACAAACATTCGAACTGCAACAATCTGTCCACCGTCACCATCGATAATTCTGAAAGAAAAAAGATCGTATTTCTCTTCCCAACGACAAAATTCATCCTTCAACTTCGTACTCATGCTTTCGCGATTCGAAGCACTTCCGGTTCATCTCGTCCCTCCCGAGCGGGTTACTTTCTCGAGCTTGGGCGCTGTCGCTTCCGGCGAGCGTAGCCCGCGTTGTTCCAAGCTGCGGCTGCGTTTTTTCCCCTCCTCCTCGTCGCATTTTTTCGATCCCGCTCGAAGCAGCAGACAGGGAAAAAGTCTAACGTTGCTCGAACCCGTTTGCCCTAGATAGCGCGCGCGAGATGTCAGCGCTCGATTGCTCGCGCGAGCGAACGCGTGCGCGCGAGCGCGCTCGCACGCACACGCCTGCGTACGTGTATACGCGTTATGAACGGAGGAACAAGGTGCGTTGGTCACTGGGGCGTTGACCTGGCTGGACCAAAGGAGCGCGAGCGGAATCTCGCCTCTGCTTGAGGATGAGATGTGAAAGAGCCCGTTTTTTCGAATTATTCCCCCGCCTTCCCTTGTCCGCGCCGCCTTGGAGCCATCGATTCTTCTATTCTTTTCGTTTTTTCTTTTTTTCTGTCGGAGGGTATCTGAGAGAATGAATGGAATGGTTACGGTAAGAAATTGGGAACGAGTTAATTTTTAGAAAAGTTTAGATGTATAGGCGATTAAATGTATGGGCGTGGAAAAAGTTGGACCGGTGGAAATGTTTGTGGTGGTAGCCAATAATTTTGGAGCGTTGGGAAGTATGCATGTCGGGGTTCGAGTAATTATTTTGTTTAGAGTAGTGTTTATCGTTTATACCAGCGAGGGGATAATCGTAGAAGTGCATACAAAGATTTTCGAATTGGGAGAATTGTATGGTGTTAGTATTGTAGAATACTTTATTGAATAATTTCTTTGAAATTAATTATTAAATTATTCTTAAATTAATTATTCTTTGAAATTATTGACATTTATACATTTCTGGGTTTCTTTGATGTCATTAATTATAATATTTTTATTGTCTTTACTCTGCGATTATACTCGATAGATTATTAATTGGAGACGGCTACATGAGAGTTGGACGTTATTTTAATATTGATATGTGCCTTGTGGTATATTTAAGTTACTAATATTTATTCAGTAAAGCACTTACAATTGTTAGTGGAATAAGGTTTTGTTTACAATTTTGATTAAAGTTCAAATGGGTTCAAAGTAACGCTTTGCTTCAGGAGAAAATGGAATTTCAAGTAGCATATTTTACCGTAACTTCTGGTAGTTTAGGGTCGATTAGCACGTGATTTATTAGATGAGTTACTTTATAGCACCAATTTGTTTCTGGGGGTCGAAAACACTTTCACCTATATTATTCTTCTAAGAATTACTGAACGTTTCCAGGAACCTCGTTAGTCCAAAACCCAGTTTTAATTATTACTTCGCACTTAATTAAAAGTGAAGACTGAATAGACTGAAAATTGCTTCAACAAACATTCTTTAATATAACCCATTGAAATTATCAGTTCGAATACATGATCTTGATGACATTCGACCCTCTGACTACTGCAAAATGTAACTTCGAAAATAATTTTCCAAACCGTTTCCATTTTCATTGAAAGGATCATACATGTTCTAATCTTTTAACTCAAATGACATCCATAAATCTATTTCAGGCAACAATTGAAATATCTTTTATTTCATTGATGCTTAAAATATAGCAATGGAATCAAAGTCTCTTTAACAGGAGATGTTTATAATTATTGACAAATCACCGAAATAATTCAAGCAAGTTATAAAGTCAAAGTATATGATAAACTTATTTTACGTGCCGCAAAAAATATGTGCTTCTTAGACAGAACTTAATGATAATGCTTAAATTATATAAATAATTGAAATGGAGTGATTATTTTCAAGTCCTTTTACCAAGTATCACAATGGAATTACTCGGTCAAATCCATCGGATAGGCTCATGCGTCCCCTTTTATCGAGCATAATTTCCTGTTTTCGCCTGGGATTCCTGTACACGCCGTAAAAGGCACCAACAAATTCCACGGCATGTGTTTCACGCGCGGGGCCCTCGAAAAATCTCGATTCCGTCTGTCGAACGCCGTTGACCCAATTCAGCACGGACAATTTCCAGTCGTACAATCGGCTACTTAATGAACTTTTAAAAGCCGTCTATTACGTTCCACTATAATCAGCCATCGGTTCCGTGCGCTTAACGCTTCTTCGATTCGGTCGAGGTAGTAATTACGTCATCTGGCTGCACCTCGATAACAATTATAACGTTCCAATAACATTACCACGCTGAAACTTACTTTTGCCTGACTCCAGAGATCATCGTGATTCGAACATTCTTTTCGATAATAAGAATACCCCTTTGTGTCATCGATAAGGATCGATTAAATCGACAAATTAATGTCCACGTGCAACAAGTAGGCAATGTTTGAAAATCATTCGAACATGACAAATTTTCTTTTAATCTTCAATCGACATGTTTTCCCTCCTTCTCCGTTCAATGCCTTTTCTATTTAAATTTTCTATTAGAAAATCAGTGATGCAAGGGTACCGTGTGCTGAAACGTTGTATTATTAAGAAACAACGGTGCTCCATGTTTTATATAGGGTGCGTCTGTTCTAGCAAGTAGTTTCTCCTTGTCCAATACACAGTTATTCACGCGGGATTACGTTATGAAGGATCAATGCAACTCGTGAGTTCTTTGATGCGTCAGCGTGCTCATTTCGTGGCTGGCGATCAGAGAACGATACAAACGGCTCGATTGTTGAATTTGTCAGGAGATTTTCACGTCTGTGTTTGAAAGTATACGTATTCCTCTTTGCGAAGGATGATTGTTGCTTCACCGTTGGGTGTGGCAACTAACTTCTTCCTATTTTTATTAATCTAACATATCTACGTATTAATTTCCCGATCGTTGTGTAACCGTTACAGAGTACGAAAATTAAAATCAAATATCAATTATCGTCTGTATGAAACGATGTTTCAAGTTTGTTTTCAATGAATGAGATTTCATGCGTGTAGCCATAAGCCAGAAGATCGAACGAAATTGATCGGGCAGGTTTCTTCGATAGACTTTACTATCCATTTTCACGGATGTACATTGATTTAAGAAGACCATCATTACCGAATGATGACTCTGCCCATGACAACTCCGATCAATGTATTTACTAACTACCAAAATGATAAGGAGTCGATTGTAAATTTGCAGAATATATATAAAAGAAAATTGTTTCATTTAGAATGAGAGAATATTTTCTGTTGCAATTATTCGTCTAATATCGTTGGATACAATTGTGCCTCCTACTTTAACACTAGGTTTACGGAACCCGTCAATTTGACGCATTTCAGAATTCGAAAGACAAAGATTAAGGCAGATCCGTTAATATTATATAACTAAATTAATTATATTTCATTTCGAAATTAGGCGAATTAAGTTTTTAAAGAAAACGCGCATTATTATTGGCAATCGTTAAGCCGAGGGTATTCGGTAAAAATAAGTGCTCAAACTTGTCCGTAAACCTAGTGTTAATATGGTACTGTATATATTATTTCCTATTTACGTGTTGCCATAGTGACAAATAGTGACAGGTTCTTAGAACGAGTAATTTTATGTAGCACGGCTATCAAATATATATCATTGTGCAAGTGCATTGAATATTACCAACAGTACAAATGCATTAAACAAAACTCATTTTATTGCAGTCAACATTTCATTGCGTATCGTTTTAATCGTGCCGCATAATATCTTACTAGTCCCAGAACAAGCGGGCACAAACTTTCAATTAAAACCGCTTCCGAAAAAAAGGAAGCAAGAAAAAGAAACGCCCCGAAACTTTCAGTACCTACGACACACCCGTGCAACACACCACCTCGCCACCGCTCATTCAGAACTCTCTTCGCGTTTTTGCGCGCGTCGTCCGTACTTTTCCACGGTGCCCGTTTCATTAAGGCGAGAGTCCGGTCCCAGGTAACAGCGCTTGTTAATAAAGAAGCGGCTGTTAAACGGTGGCCAGCACCAGAGACCATCGACGAACAGAGATATCACGGTCCGTATTATCGCGTTTTACGGCCGTGTAAATTACGTCTCGCAGGTTTTCGCGCTCACCCCGCAAAAACGCTCGTCCTCGTCTTCTTTGCGCACTCTCCGCGTGCGTTTCTTCGAGGTGGAGTGCGTTTGGAGCGCGCAGGTTGCGACGATATTCGGCTGATCGTGCCGCGAGATAAGCGACACGGATTACGTATTTCGACGTGTTCACTTTCGATGGTCGCTGAAATTGGAACGCAACGCGGACGTTTCACGCGGTGCGAGCGCGATTTTCGGGGCCGAAACGCACACTCTCAGATGGTGGCGTTGATGAAACGTGCCGGGAGTGTCGTGACCCGGAAATCTTTGGTGCCCCGGTTGGCTTGTAGTTCGGGACAGGTGTTCCGCGAGACAATGTGGGCACTTTCAGATCTTCTGCCGGAGATTTTGTTCCACGTACTCTTCGTGATCTTCGTGGATTGGCGAAAATTGTGGACGATAATACCGGTGGTTTTAACCGTTTTCAGTGGGGTTAGATGATTTGCGATGTAGAGAGAATTTGTATTGTTAATTTTCCTATTTTTCTACGCACTTTACCGATGGAGGATCGAAGCATTTAATCTGGTAAATGAGAAGTGCACTGTAGAATAAGGATGTGGTATTAAGACAGAAAATAAACATAATATTTTGAAATTCCTCAGTTGAGAATATAATGGAATGAGTACATACTATTGAATTCAAAAAATAAACATGTAATAATCCTCTGCAAAATTATTTCATAGTTACCTAAACACTTCCCTCTTCAAACAGCACACGTGTCCTACAATTTTCCAACCACAACCGCCTCTACCAGGGAAAAACCAAATAAAACAATCTTCATCCTTAAAAAGGGAACCACGTCTTCTCCCCTTTTGTCGCATCGCCATCAGCTGGCTTATCAATCATCCCACCATGCCATCTACAATCTCCCCGTGCAGCTCACCAATACCCCAGATCTCTCTCACGTAACGCGACCCCATAACTCGACCGCGTAACAAGCCTGTGCTCTATTAAAGACACACGTTCCTACGGTGCGTCTCTAAATCTCCCGTACAGGATCGTACATACACCGCGCCGAGTCGCCCATAACGGTGCGGATCTCGTCATCCTCGTCCGACAGGATCACGAAGTCGCGATACAGGAGGACGTAGCCGCGTGATTTATCGTTCGGAAGGCTGAGACATTCTAACCGGGCGGATGCAACGGTTCGAGATTACTGCGAGTCGAAACGAAGCGGAATGGAATAAGCTGAAAAGGGGGACGGAAGAACGAAGGATAACGCTGGACTCCACGGTTGAATACGATATCGTGGCAACGAGATTCTGATCGACGCTGGTACATCCACCATCGACCTCGCGAACGTTCCTCGATCGCGAAACCGCAGGCGGACCTGCCTCGCGGGATGGGCAGTGGATACTGTGTGCCCTAATGGCCGAGTAGAATCGAATGTGCCGTGGTTCGTTTTGTCCCTTTTTTCTTCTCCGGCTCGTACGCGAGCCAGGACTTCTTCGTCGTTTATGGCCACGTCGATATTTTCATAAACCGTCTCGTCGACGAACGCGAGGATCGCGATTGCGCTCGGCGAATAAAGAAGAGGGTTACGCGAAAACGATGTATGCAGAGCGGCGAGATTGTAAATAGAGAAATATCGATACCTTCGTTCTGGTACCTGCCACGTATGGTGACGAGAATGAAATTTTACCGGAGAGCAGAAAAGGGCAACTGAGTGTTTTTGTAAAAGCTGAGTTTACAGTTTTACTACTTGTCCAGTTCATTCTGGCCTTGCATCGGTTTTACGATTACAATTTATTTTCGTGGCCAAGCGTATACTTTCTGAATATTTAATGTCATCGATAGAGAGGCAATCATAATCTGCCCAATTCTTCGTCTTCTTCTGTGTTTCAATTTCTTCCTATTCTTTCCATAGTGGCGATCGAGCAAGATTTATTACGATGGGGATATTGCACACGAACCTAGATAGTTACGCTGAAACTTTTAAAAGCGCGTCGCCGTTTAAACTCATCTCGCGATGTAGTATCTGTCATTTTCGAGACGAGAACGCGTCGGGACGAGTAACAATGATAATGAATGACACGTGCGACGAACGTTGTGGACACTTCAAAGCTTACATAATGTACGTAGATCGTAAAGCAATGAATCCATAATTTATTAGATGATTACGATGATCATGTGTGAGTGACAGGTTATTATGGATTGCCATCGAACAGTCTTGTGATTCGTTGAGAATATGCGAGTAGACTTTAATATTATACCTTCATTCGACGTTAATTTTTCATTGCAGAAAAATATCTATCGGTCCACCAAGATCTTCTTACTTTTATTCACGGGTAGAATTGTGGTAGTAAATTTTTCAGGCCCTACCCACGATAGTTTGCATTCCATTGAAATCGCAAAGGGGACTATTCATCAGGAATTAAAACTATAAGAATAATAATAGAAATGTACAGAAGCTTAATAGTCAAATTTATAGTCACGTTCAAAGCTTGAAAAGCGAAAGTGTTTGAACAAAAACCAACCATATAATTTACACAGAACTTGGAAGTACCTGTGACCCTTTATAAAAGTTGCCTGATTAAGAAACGAAAATTTCGTATTGTTGAACAAGCTTCGTCAAGTACGGCGAAAAACCGATGAAAAGAAATGAGTCTCGGGAGAGAGGCAAAGCGACAACGATGAGTTACAAGGAAATCGCCAGCCTGTAGGCTCGGTTTCGTAACAATCGTGGCTGCATTAGAAGCAGCTCGTGCAATTCGAGTCTAATCGCGTGGTCGAAGACGTGATTGTAATAACAAATCTCGAGCTGGCCACGCCTATTTGCCATTATCATTGGCTGGACTATGGATAAGAAGCGGAATAGCAATGGTCGGACCGAGGCGGTCGTGATTACGATTGTAACATCCGAACCAGAGACACGCAATTGGCAACGTGATTTTCTGGTAATCGGCGTTGGCATTTATTTCTGCGTTTCCCGCTTAAATTGTTTCCTGCCACTTCGATTGAGGATTGAGAAAATGAACGACCGTTTGCGTAGCTTTTGGAAAAGTATTATATTTAATGGATTACGGGAGAGCTTATGAATTTGGAGTGAGAATAGAGAAGTGAAAGTTGGTACACTGTAAAATTTGATTACACAGATATTAGGATATATTATTATAATTTTATTATTGTGGTACGGCTATAATTATTTATTTTATTTCTAGAAAATAATTTATATAACACATATATATTTATATATTCTCCAATGTATGTATATTTATATTATTTAATATCGTACACGATAATGTAATGTATGTAATATCGTCATAAACTTTTCTATTTTAATTAAAAGAATATACATAACGAGGCACGTCCATCGGTATCGAAGTGAAAAAATAATGGCGTTTATTTATTTCGAGGATATCAATGTAATCTAGACACGTGTCATTCATTCTGTATTATGCTGGAAATCGTTAAATCTTCGATAGAACGCCGATACGGATTCATTAATATTTTCTAAAGTTCTTTCTTCGGTATTGCTATGCTCGCTTTGAGGTAACATAGAAACGTGATTGATGGCATGTAGTCCGTCTTTTTTTCGTTCACATACATGCGCACACAACCACACAATTCCTATTCCTTTTTGCTTGTTTTTGAATGACAGAGGAAGAAGTGGGTTAATTAAGTTACCTTAATAAGTAAAAATGTTATTGGCCGAGGAAAAAAGGTAGAGGCAACTAGAGACGTTCTTGCCGATCCAGTTTCTTTCTCTAACGTTTACTTAATACATTTTAATATACCGATCTCATAAATACGATAACGACGGTCACATTTTTCCTATCGAGCATAGAAAAGCTGAATACTAAAAATAGAAGAGAACAACGATGTCATATACACTCCGTCACACAGAGTGAATGAATCACCAAACATAACGCTAATAATTTTTCAATGGATATATAACAATCACACCGCTACACCGTTAAACTCCTCGCCAATTACAAATTCGTTACTCGTTCACCAACTCCTCCGCGAATAACGCCGCTCCACGTGCAATGTTGGGAAATTATACTAACGATGCCTTCCAAACTTTATCACTCTAGTCTCATTAACCACCACACATCCCCAAAGCTCTCTCACTAATCTTATTAAACTCTGCCTATGGTCCACCATCAAGATCTAACCAACCGCTGCATCAACCCTCCTATACCTGCACACGTACAAATGTATGTGTATCAACTTACAAAAAAAAGTTCTTCACATTTGCAACATTCTCCCAACCTCGTTTCATCCTTCAACCCTTAACGCCCAGCGCGCCCGAGAGGAAAATAAGCGTCTTATAATACACATACATAAGCCGCAACGAAATTAATTTTTCACGTGGCCCGTAATGGCAGGACGAGCACTGCAAACACGTCGACGTAAACGACGGGAACGCTCGCGAGAAAATCGAGCGGAGATAAGCGGATACAGGTAGGCCATGGAGGCGGGGACGTCGTGCCATTTGTACAGCAATATATTATCCGAGCCAGTATTACGTCGTATCGTGCAGGTTGGATGGCCTTTAGCATCAGGCACATTGTGCGCCTCCCATACGTGGCCACATATTGTGCGACACGGCCGCCGCTATCTGCATCCGGCAGAGACACCCTTACAAGAGACGTGAAAATATGCTCAAAGATTTCTCCGGGGAACGTCAATGCTCCTCACCCCCGAAAGACGTATTCACCATTATCGAGCAATCCTCCTCTAATCTGAAAAATGTATCTCCGCTGGCGTTCGACGATCGTGTTCGGCACGCGAATTCAAGTTTACTCGAACGGGGAATACTGTTGCGTCCATTCTCACTGTATGTGGCTTTTATATTCGTTGCTAGGCGGTTGCCTCGATTTTGCGACAGATTACACGGGGTCGGAAACGTTGTTGGAAGGTGTGAATTAATTTTGGTAATCGTGGAACATTCAGTTCGACAAAGTGAAGAAATAGAAAAATATTATACTTTTGTTCGACGATTATAGATTTATCGTTTCGAATTGCGACAACATGTGGCCGTTGATTGTTGGGATTCGTGATTAGTCCGTTGCATTATAATTTTCCAACGATCTTGTACAAGGTTATAGAGAGGCAGAAATTTGTTAAAGGGGTGGATCTGAATGTATTACCGACCGTGCCTGTTGTAATTTATTTACGACTGCAGTCAATTCCAAATTATAATTCGATAGATCGCTGCATAGGCTTTCTTCAACCGCGCAGATCACCATGCAGAATTTATGCTGACAAGGTGATACCTCTCATATTTGCAAACTATACTTAAGTGGTAATCCATAACAGATACGCGTAAATGAGGAACGTGTTTCTAATTTCAAGCTTCACCGTATTCTTCAGTCGTAATATGCAAATACCATAGATTTTACTTGCTCATATATCTCGTTTATAGAACAAGCTCTTTCGACAGTCTATTTTTATTTGAATAGCACATTGTAAATCACGACAAACGTGTGGCGTTCTACTTTTATAGGAGCGTTCGATCGTGCCGCAGTTCGTTCTCCTCGAAATTTCCCCGCTTACGTCACGATATATCGAGCAACGTTCTTGTAACACGCCTGACGTATCTCCCCTTGTATCCTGACAGAGGGAATGCGTCGAACCAGTTCGTTAACCATTCTTCTTTTTTTATTCATTCACCCAAAGCCACCGTTCTGTTGGACACGGATCCATGCTGTTTTCGGCAGTGATCTCATAATCACGCACGTGGATGGCTTTCTCTTTCTTTCTTTCTATCGTATTGATCCTTGGTCCTAATACTGTGCTCCTTCGATCATTTCCTCATAACGAAGAGAAGTTGTGAAGTACTTTTATCGTCCACGTGGTAATTATCTTATTGAATGACAAGTGCCAGTGAATAAATGTTTGTTAACAAATGCCCCGGTGAATTGGGAAGGAAGGACATTCTTTTCGAGCTTAACCTTTTGAATTAAAGATCAATTTCCATTCAACAAGGAAACTAATGATAGTAGAACTACTTTTTAGAATTTCGTTTTTTCTTCTTCTGTAGGTGTAGTACTTTCTACGTACATTCTGCGGGGATAAATTTTTAATTATTTAAAGAAGCTGTTATTTGGTATTTGTTTGTATATATCATAACTGTAATTGTACCTCTTTATCAATATTAGGATCGGTAAAATTCTTATGCAGCGAAATCTAACTTATGTTCCTTTGTCGAGAGCTATGAGATATAATTTACCTTGATAATTCTACAACTAATATCGCTCCGTACAGACTTCAAAGAAAATTTCACAATATCGATGGTTTCAAATATTATTGTGCTCCATATTTTTATAAGACTTACCGTTTGTGTCCCAAAATTACAGTATGACTATCTAACGGAGCAAGGGTTCGTGTGAAATAGAGTCATCTAAACGCTTTGATTGGAGAAAGAAAAGAAACTAGGCTAAACGACAGTTCATTTTATAGGAAGCAAGATCAGAATACCATCCGTCCAACCTGGACAGGTGCGCGTAAAGTGGCGGAGGGGAAGGGGAAAAAAGAGGTGATCTGTCTTGGTATGCCGGAGGGTCCAGCCTCCTTTGGAAGCTTCGTACTCAAGGTCCGCTGTTGCCAGTTGCTATTCATCTGACCCGAATACTTCTACTCGTTAAACTTTGGTATCGACCCCTCTAATGACAAAGGGTGAACATTCGAAAGCATAGGAGATAGGATTAAGACAATAATGGACAATATCAAGTTTTGAACTTCCTAAATGGAAGAACCAACTAATTTACGCACACCAATATTTGAATAAATTGAATAACTTTTTCATCGAGAAGCATATGGTACCATAATTAAAAAAATATCCCCCAAGACAGCGCATAAAAATCAATTTAATTTTCCGGGTTAATTACCCTTATTAAAATTCACAAGCCAACGTAACTTGAAATGAAAATCTGTGCATAAGAAAGTAAGTTACTAGCGAAAGTTTAAACGAAACTTCTGCCCTAGAACTCGACGTGAAAAACAAAGTAGTAAAAGTTGTACGATCATAAAAGTAGAATACTTTGCGCGAAAAACTTTCAAAAGCGCAATACCTTTATTGGAGCAAGTAATAGACAACCCTTGGAACATAACAATGTTTCATGAAAGGACATTTCTGGAAACCTACCACTTATTACGTAATCGTTACCAATCGACATGTAATTCGCCAGCGATTACAGTTCAATTATTCCACCATAAATCCACCGCGGCAACGGTTAGTGTCGTTTCGTTTGTTGGTTTTTGCGGGAATATTAAGTCGCGAGGCAAAACGTGAGGTAACACAACAGCGAGTGTTCTAAGCAAGTTTATTGCAGTTTAAATTATATACCGTCGCTAACCGTTCCAGCAAAACATTCCTTCTTAATGAGCGTCTCATTTCGCGTTCGCCGTTGCTCATATTTGGGTTAACGTATGGAGGAATGTTCCCCTGTATACGATTCTGTCACAGGATGCCGACATTTTTTTTCCCTGCCCGCACGTGAGACGGCGTTATTCATAAAAAAATATCGAACACCAAACCGTTACGATCTAGTGGGAATAACAGTCGCGGTTTTAATTAAGCTCGATGTCGTATTTTATCGCCGCGTGAATCGATCCGAGTGAACGAATTTGCTCTACGCGTCTTTACGAGCCGTTTATGACAATTAGTTCAATTCCCACCGTGTAATTTATTACTAGAATGTGTTCTGGATAATTTAGGAGTGCGAAGAGCTCGGTGAAACGTGTGTGGGATGCTTTGGATACACTGAATTCTTTTATTACTTGTCGAGGCGAGCGAAATATTGTACGAATTCAATGATTATGAAATTTGTGCAGTACACTTTTCATTCAATCCACCTTACTTAAAGATATTTCTGGGAATTACAAGTCTCATTTGAATACTCGGCATCTCTCGTCTTAAAATAGAATATCCTGCGTGTACAGGAAACGATCGGCGAGAATCGTTTGATGTTTAAAGATTATGCTAATTTTATGTAACATTTATATTTTCAAGCATGCTGGTTCGTTCAATGATAAACCGGTCGATCGAGTGGCTACGCCACTGCAATTACGTACTGCAATTCCTGACATTACATTGGGAATCCGCTGGGACCAAGACTAAAGAATGATCGAATACGAGTTTTTCCCGCACACGCACGATGTGTTTATTAGGTTCAAACGACTTGCAAAAAGCTGCACCATAAACCTTAGTTAGTGAAATATAATTTAACAAATCAACTATTTGCCGGTCGAATTTTTCCCCAAGTCGAATCCTTAAAATATTCAGTACACCGAAGTTCTGGCAAAAAGTGAAGCAATTATACACCGACTATTTCTTAAAATAAGACTTCATCTTAATCCTTTCATGTTCAAACAGGTAGTATTTTCAGAACAATTCAATTTGGTCGTCTTTGAAAATATACTGTCGATTAATCCAAAACATGCAAAAGGCCCACCGTATAGCCTGAAGTAACAAGAGCAGAGATCTTTGCACCTTTACTTACGGGTTGCTAATTGGAAGGGTGGCCAAAACACGAAGGCAGCCGTAGGAAAAGAGGGAGAAAGCAAGGGTGGATGAACACGGGGGAATGGGGGACTGGTCCATCGCGATTTACCAGTCGATCGAATCGTTGCGAGTGGTCAGAGGAACACCTCGATCGTTACACGGTGAGCAGCGATTTAAAGTGACGACCCAGAAAGGTGGATCGAGGTGTCGACGTCCACTGTCATAGGTGCACGTTCGTAAAGATCCTGGACACGCAGCGCCAGATGGATCTAACGATTCGCACAAATGATCGTAACAGACGATGATATCGTCTGAAGTGGAGGGCTGATTGATAGCAAGGATAATTTGACGAAAGGGTAATAGCAAATCTGACGGGAAATGCTTGAATGAAGAAGAATAATATTGGCTGAATTTGTATTCGGATGTGTTGATAAAATTCTGCACATTTGTAAGCCTTGATGAAACAGTGATACTCGTTCATCGAAAGGATTGTCTGGTACCAAAGATGGTGTACCCTATACAGAATATAAAGATGTTTGTAAGATTTCAACGTGCACGCGGTGATTCAGAAACAATAGAAAAGAATTTCAATTTTATTCACACACTTAAAGACGATACTAATACGCACAGAAAATTTCATCAGCACTTGATACGAAACAATGACTAATGCTTAATTTTCATCTGTGCTCAAATTGACCGGAGCAATGCACAGAGATCAATAACACAAATATACCATTAGCATATTTCCCATTCATTAAACCAATACATCTTGAGCTTCAGTGCAATCATCGCAGCAACCAAACGAGAAAAGAAAACAGTAGCACTCTAAACCAGGATACCTAAGTCCCACCCAGGCCTCTCGACTGTGAATCAAACAAAGGGTAAACCTCGTGCATCCTACGTTTAACCCCCTCGCCACCTCCCGAAAAACAGAGAAGGAAACGGAGCATCAGAAGCATACACGCGTGCACGAAGCGAAAAACAACAGCGGCTAGTGGAATCGTGGAATCGAGAGCATTGCTGCTCTTCTCCGTCCAGGTATCATCGATACGTCTCTCCTGCACGAGACAGCAGCATCGTCCAGCGAGACAAAGAGGCGACAAGCGGTCCAGTCTCTTCGTGGTCGAACGGAGACAAGTTGCATTATCTGACCAGGGAGGGGGATCAACGAGCGGGCAGCCAGCCGTGGAGGAAGAGCTCTGAGGAAGCCGACGCGTTAAGAAGAGACAGACGAATGGAGAGGACAGCTGGTATCGGCGACGGCGTTCTCTCGTGAAGGTGGACGGAGTTGCGGTGATGGTGATACCGATGGCATCGGCCGTGGTAGCTGTGATGCTGGCGATGGTAGACGAAGATGGTGGTGGTCGAGAGCACGGCACGACGCGACGGCGGCGGTGGTGGTGGTGGTCCAGCGGGCATATCGTGTGGGCCCAACACTTGCTCTCGAGGCAGGAGAGAGATTTGCCCCCTCCTGCCGCGGGCGGCGCCACTCGAGGAGATCCTTTCCTCTTTTCGCCTCTAGGCCATTCTCGAGAGGCGCGCGCGGCTACGCGGTGTCGCACGATCGGTCCTCGTCGACCTTCGACCAATACGCGTGCATCTACGTGATACCTGTACCGGCTTTTCGCACCGTGACTTTTCCCAAACTGCGACACGTTCACCGCGACCGATCCTCTCCGATCGTGTGTCCCCCCCTTGTTGGTCCCGCGGCTGTCCTCGCCCCTGTACGACACTTGTTCCCTCCACCCCCACGTGACACCGGCGGCCACGTGACTGCGATCGAGGCGGCTATCTTCGCTACGGAACGTCAACATCCGTCGTACCAGCCCCGAGGGATCCTCTCAACGCTGTCGCCTGAGGATGTTTCAACGTGGACGTTGATCCGCCTGTTGCGTAACAGCGTGGACCGGCTCGCGGAATTTCTGTGCGGGGCTCGGCTGGATCCCATTTGTTGTTGTTGACGCTGCTGCTGATGTGGACACGAGGGCGAAGAATTTGGTATGAATCGAAGACTGCCGGAGCCTTGAAATAGAACAGGGAAGACGTTTGGTAGATAGAGTCCTAGATAGATCAGTGGTTGTGCTACGAGGAAGGAAGAGGTTGTTAACAGTGGCGGGTTCTTCTCAACTTGGACGAATTGTTGATTAACAAGGGAAGAATAGAATCGTCGTTTTGATTAATTAATAGGCGAGCTAGAATGGACGAGGGTGAATCGTGGTGCACGAGCTTTCGAGGAGCAGGCTCGGGAGTCGTGATCACGGCGGGAAGTGTTTGCGAATCAATCGGTGCAATCTCATTACCGGTAGCGGTTCGCGACTCGATTCCACGGTGAAATCGGGCCGAGTGGAGTGCCTAAGCTGAATGTGAGAACGGTAGCCGGCAAAGAACGTGCGTTACAAACGAGCTTGCCACGTGACTGCTCGCGAACAGCCGCGTTTTTGCGTCGTTTCAACGTGTCCGCGTTCAGTTCTCGCGAAATCGTTTCGTTTCGATTGATCGTGCGACATCGATTCCTCTTGCCTTTGTCTCGGCCGTCATTCGTATCCTCGTGCTGCCTCTCGTTCAGTGTTTTCGTTACAAAAGACAACGTCTCTGCTCGCATCGTACGACCATGGATACCGATCAAGGACCGCCGTGTAATTTCGAAAGGCGATGCGATGTCGATCGAGTCGCTCAACACGAATTACATCCAGCTGTGTAATTGCACGGGATTTAATTACAACGGGGCAGCTGCGTTATTAACCTGGAAGGAAGGGCCGTTCGGAAGAATACAAGTTTCCTGCGTCATCGATCAGCGGAACCGGTGGAAAGCCGGAGACTTTAATGCTCCCAGAGACGCACGCCTCCGGATCGTTTTACGTCTGGTTTCAAAGCTGCTTGATTCCACGCACACGTGAACTCTCGTACCAGTTGCTTGTTGGTGAATAAATATCGATCGTACCATGGGTGAATCATTTTATACAGAAGAAACCGGAATTCGTCGATAATGGACGAAACAAAGATTCAATATAGCGTTGCAGACGAATATCTGTATAAATGTGCTTATCACTTGAATTCTTTTTTAATCGAACAATACTGACCTGCATCGTGCCATTGTTTAAGCGGCGCGTCTAACTTCGGACTGCACAATATTTCATTTTAACCGCAGCACGGCTTTTGAAGGAACAAAAGTTATACAGCATCAAAGTTAAAGATTTTCACGAGCACTCGCCAGCAGGTGTTCGTGTGAGCGTTGGCGTGATTGGGCCGGTCGATCAGGTTTGATCGGCCACCGAGAGTAAAAAGAGGGTCACGCTCGTTTGGAAAATTGGATGTACACCGGCGGGACTCTGTTTAGCGGCGAGCGGCACCGTTATCGGGGACAGGCGATTTATCAGCCCATTGTCTTCGGGCAGGACGATCGCGAACCTGAGCTTCGGGGATCGTCACGAATGTACGAAACGTACGACGTTCGTCGAATCTGTTTGCTTTAACGAACGTCAACGGTACCGGGCTCGCGATATCGAGACAAGCTTCGATGGACGAATGTGATTAATGAGTGGAAGCCGTAGCCAAACGGATATAACTCTGATCGAATGTCAACAGAGGGGGTTCGAAAGTAGAGTGATTAATAGTGCAGCGTGCGTTTGTTGCAAATTAAATCTGATTAATAAGACCTTTAACGATACAAACCATTTTTCAAGCGAACGTTACAGAAGGTCGTTGATACGTGTACTTATCTGTTTGGTGTGATAAATCGCGAAGTAACAAACGAATCGATAGAAAAGAAAACCTCTATGAACGTGCATCCGTACTCACTTGAAGAGTGGAGGTGCCCCGCTGCCACACCTTGGCAACTGACACAAAGTGTCCCGTCGAAGACGAGGCCGAACTGTCCGCGAATTCTGGCGATCGTGACCAAAGGAGCATCTGTGCCGGGAAAAGTGGCTCATCATGTCCGTACTGGAGGCTGGTGAAGCCGACAGGACAACGATGTCACCGCTGGACGATGTCGTGTCCCCGACGAGCGTCGAGTCGGAACTGATGGTCACCGACATGTTGGACGACCACGAGACCACGCTGAACGAACACAGGGACGGCAAACGCAGGATAGACACAGACGGCGAAGAGCTGACACCCAGGAAGTTGCCCTCACTCACCAGGAACAACAACGACGTGGGCTTTGTCCTCGAGGAGAGTGCTGATGACGATCTCCACGAGGACAGGGATGACGTAAGTCTGAATCGACTTTTTGGTTACGGGATTGGATGAGGTTTGATATGCTACGTATGACGCGTGGGACAATGTGGGAATTTTCTGATGTTATTGACGTGGCGGAGTAATTATCAGTTGCTATTTTGTGATTCTATTTGCTGTGCAGTCAAAGGTGAAGATGAAACAAATTATTTGTTAAACAGAGATTTTATCAAGAAGTGTTCTGTTGAATCACTCATCCGAACTGGGGAGATTTTTTAAATTTAATCAAGTTAATCTTTGGACACTCAGTGATTTCGAGTTACGCACATCTATATGAGGATGTATATTCTTTAATTAACCCTGATAGCGATAAAAAAGGCCCATAAGCAATTCCTTGTAACTATTGCTACTTATCTTGCATTAAAAAAGTACACCTGCCAAATCGCTCTACGACATGTTTAATATACCGTCGAATAATTAAAACAAGAACAAATTCTGAAATCCGGCACGCGTGATGAACAACATGAAACTCTGAGTCGCTCAAAGTATTTAAGAAAAGTCAAAGTTCAGTATGAAAGTGTTGCTTGCAAAACCGCACCTTCCCGCCTAGAATTGCGATTCACCTTTATTGTTGGGAATAGGGAACCGAAGCCAACGTCGGTAACCCTTAATAACACCGTGGAAGCATTAATTGCGCGACATTATTTCTCTTCGGCAGCGCAGACATTTCGAACGACACGAAAAACGAATATATCGTATGCCATATCACGAAACTTGAGAATACACACCACCGCGTGTGTGCCAGCGTTTCAGTGACATTTATCCTCTTTTAAAGCGTACTCCATAACCCTGTCCGATGGACGGGTCTCAAACTACATTGCGTAGAAACTAAATTCTCACGTGGCAAGTGAAAGAGCAGCTGTCGGTTGAAGTGTCCGCCTACGCACGGTTATACCTGTTCCACTGTCGCGAACGTATTCACCACTGACATACGGCAACAAATCAGGTGTCTGGATCCAGTACTGTAATAAAACGAAGCCATTAGCGCGTCATCTTTACAGTCCAGGAAGTCCGATGCACGTACGGTCTATTTCTCTGGGCCGCTATTTTCGACGTCTTTGTCTATTAGAATCCAATGATCGCGTTCAATGGATCCGAAATCTTCTCTCGGGGATCTTTAGCGTTGAATAAAGTTGAAAACCAGTAGTTGAGGCAACGCGAAGGATTTATTGGAAGTGGATGGAAGCTTCAGAGGATGTGCTTTAAAGTTTGGAATTTGTTTTAGCAATGTTTATTTTATAATTAGTGGTGCGATACTTCTTGCTTGGATCTATTATTAGTAGCGGCAGTGCGATAGGATACATTTCCATATTTTCTGTGATTTCTTGAAAGTAAAAATTGCTGCATCGAAGCAGCGCTCCGAATCTCAATCGAAGAATAATTTTCTCTCCGTATTTAAAATGTTCTGATTGTAATTTCATAGGAATGTTTAAATGGGGGAAATTGTATTGCCCACAACTGAAACCCTGTTAGTATACATGTAACTCTGTTGGTCATACTCCACAGGCGCATACGTAACTTATACACCTTGGCACATAATCCACGGCAGCTATCAAACGGCTCTTGAAAAATTACGAAGCGCTAGTCGACGTTTACTACGTTATACTGCAACCTTATAATTGCCACCATAAAGGCGACATAAGCATTGCATTAAGTGTCCATTAAGAAAATTCCGTGTAGTCACGATACCTGAATGTGGGACATTAAAAACCATATTCAAACGTTTATGTGTCGTCGTTTCGGAAAACAACGTATCCCATGATTTTTCACAAACGAAGAAATAACCAAGCAACAATGTGGAACTATCACTGAATAAAGCAAAGCGGTACATCTTGATTTATCTATAAATTCTTTTCTTGCTGCATTGTACTTGCTGAATCTCACTCCTGTCATAAAATCCTCCGTTCCCTGTTTTCATGGACGTCGAGTATAGTTCGCGCGTCCCCGATCGGTTTATTCTCCACTACAATTTCTACCTCCTTTCTCGCTTATCAGAATTAATTTCACATATGAAACTCGGGACAAATTACTTTGTCGATACAACTTCTCCCCCGAGCCCTCTAATTCCAGCTCAACATAAATTGCGATCGATTGAAATTAAAGGCACTGAAAAATTACGAGGACATCGCGACGATTGCATACAAATACACTATTTTCAAATATCCTTCAATTCATGGAAATAGTTCGAAAGGCAAATACAACAATCGCCAAAGTCACTTTGCTTCAAACACAAAGTTGCCCCGAAAAATTATTTCCAAGACCGTGGTATCGTTACACCTACCTTGAAAATGCCGATCCCGTGAAAACGAGTACTCAAAATAGTGGCAGTACGATTGTCACGAGAAACACTTTCGAATCGCGTTTCGCACGGGAGATACGAGATCGAGGGTGTCCGAGCTGTCCGGTTCGGCTTTACGATCGGTGGAAGAAGCGGCGTCCACTCTCGAAAAACGGGGACACAGGCCATCGAGGAGTGCTCGAGCGTAGGCAGGATTGTCGTAGGATACAAGCCCGCGCACGAGGTCACGAAACGGGTTTCAGGAAAAATCTACGCACGATCCTGAGATGCGACCACGCGCTATCCTATATATCTGTTGCTGGCCACCGCTGGATGCCGATCTCTACCGCGATCCAACGTCGAACACCATTAGAGATTCCATTAACCGCGTTTCCTGCCGATACGTGGCCTCATCGGGGAATTTTCTCCCGTAGATGGTTCAGCGGGTGCATTACGGGATATAGCGGGCAGAATGGAAATGAGTTCCTGGGTAGTAGAACGGGCGTAGAAGAATTACGCGTGTTTCGGTCGAAATTGTCTTACGGATAAGCCAAGATTGGTCGAGTGATTCGATACTTTAATTTACTTAACGATCCATTATTTTCATCATTGTACCGTTTAGGAAAAAGAATATCAATGGTGGTCAAGACTGGTGTTTGTATAACTTAAATTAAGACATAGGACCCTGTATAAGTTTTATCTCACAGTTTTGGGAAATATTTTTTATACTATAGAGTACTGTATGGTACTTCTATTAATTGTGACATTAATTATTTTCCACGGGGAACGAATATTTTATTTTTTTTATTTAAGATTAAATTGAACTCTTAGAGAAGAGTTATGAAGTTATACATTAGGCTTACATATTATGAATTCACGCTTACGTTACATGTATTTAAAAGCTTAATATCTATTTGAAACGTTGAAATGTTGAAAACGTTACAGGGGTACAAGATATTTGTTGTTAATTGTCATTTTACACTTGTATTTTGCACTTTTTAAGGAAATTATGAATAGCCAGACATGCTTTGATGTCCGGTTTGTAGAGAAGGGTTTTAACATTAAGCGGTGGGAGTGGGAACGAATATTATTGATGACAGAATTCTATTTTAAATACTCGCTGTTCAATAGATTTAGTAACAGCTATTTAAGGAATTTATTTTATACACAAATCATTTATGTACGGTCTGCCGTAAATCAATCTTTACAAGCGTTCGAACTAGTTGGATAAAAATGATCGAAAATAATAAACGATTCGCATAACAGAGAGTTAATGACTCTGAAACGGCTGTAAAGAATTTCTTGCCGCTTGGCCCGTGTATTCGAAGCGCAGTAAGGTCTTGGATGAAACACCGGAAAAGGGTAATAGGTGAATATCGTCCGGTGCCGGTGTTGCAGCATAAGGTTACGGACAATTTATTCGCACAGAATCCTGAGTTGTGGCCATGCCGCTATTCTGTGTACACACTGGAACGTGTTTACTCTGGTGCCAATTGCAGGATCCGTGGAATAGCATCGGTGGATTAGCCGTGTTTCCAATGAAATTGATCATTCGCTCGCGATTCTAACACAGTATTCACCGTTTGTTGCTGCAGCAAATGAAACTGAACTCATTATGAACTCGAAAAGAAATATATTCTATTTAAAATTTAGTCGTTCATTCAAACAGTAGTAAACTTAATCGCGTTCAGTTTATTCCTTGGTTCGGAAGAATGAGATGTGTACAGCCTAAAATAAAAAAATCGCAAAGCTTATTAGGAATTATGGTATGAAATTGATGTACAGTTAGGACCCACCCTAAATCGAAACTTAATTTACCACTTTTTGTTTTCAACGCCAACTGCGATATTCATGCTGAGATTTAGATGTCACTCGAGATTAATATTTTCAACTAAAACGGTCTAAAGAACGGCATCAATCTTTAACGATGCCAATAAAATATCAAGAAAGCAAACGTAAAACTGTGTCGCGAGCAACGGGAGGGAACACGCGTACGTGAATGATCAAGGTTTACTGGGCGTAAAATTCAGAAACGTTTTTAAGGAATCGCGATAAGGAGAAAAGGTTCGAAAGATTCAGCCTTTGTGAATCGGTTTCACTCCGTCTCGATGCAACCGCGCTAGGTCGTAAATTCTTTCAAGATTATTGCTTCTCGTATCTGTTCGCCATCAGTCTTCGTTTCGTTATTGATTTTGAAACATTAACACGCGATATTAAAGTAAAGGTTTTTAGTGCATGCGTCTCTATATTAATAATACGTCGTCACGTTTAATAACGTAAATCTGAAAGTCCCATTAACATCCTAATCGTCGATAAATATCTTCCTCGATTCATTATAAAATTATATAAACAGTTTGATGCGAAGCCGTTCCGTGGCTTTCACGCGATACAAAGTATAATTCTAATAAAAAGAAACACGTGGTTTCCGTGTCTAACTCTCCCATCGTTCGATTCTTCCTTATTGGGAACAGATGCGCGTGTTATTAATACATATTAATTAAACTCTGTTATGAAAGTGTACCCTTGTCAGAGAACCCCGTAATTTGAATACTCAATTATTTCGGATGTTCCTCGTACAGTTTTACAGCGTTGAGAATTTAATTGGTACCGAAAGTAGGAGTCTCCTTCAGAAAATCGGTTCGGCTGGTACTTTGTACAGGCATGATTTGCTACACACACGGATAATAATAGAACATCTAATATGTAATCATCATTTCTCAATACCACACGATGTACCGATCGTTTCTTACATAATTCGTAAAAGAATTTCCTACAGTATCTCGCTAGAAATCTCGATAAGCAGAATAATAAAATCACACGACGATCATGAATGTATACATAAAAGAATTCATGAAACTGTGTACAGTGTAATTCACAGAATTAAAAGGAACTTTAATCAAATATTCCAAGGTCCGGGTGTACCTACTAATACATATATATTGTAGAAACGGATTTACATTTCACAATAAACGAGTACAAGAACGTTTCACGTTTATCGACACACGGTTTTGTCACGTACGCGTTTTATTATTACTATATAATAAAACGCAAAAACTCCTCATTTCCAACAGATCGAACGACAGGTGAGAACGTGGTTACGACACCTGTAATCTTCATAATGGTACGCAATTTGCACGCCAACGAAAACGACGGCTAGGGATAATTTTCGTACGATTCGTGTAAATAGTTTAACGTCGCTCCGTCATCTATCTGGTCGTTCATCTTCGATTGCATTGTGCGTTCTCCTACTACAGAGCGATCAAACTATCCCGACCAACGATCTCCTAATAACTCAATCCTCTTTCTAAATACGAAGAGAAACTTTCGCATAAAAATAACCAGATTCACCGAAATCAACGAGGACGTATCTAATCTACCTGGTCGCCGTTTCAACAACAGCATATTATCAACCTTGCTGCGATGTGAAATTGTAACGCGAATTGGCGCACAAACGAAGAAAAAAAGAAACAGGCGGAAGCGTGTAACCCTGATCGATGACTGGTTAAGCCGCGTTACCGCGTAACGATGCAGAAGGGCGATCGCAGTAGTCTGGAAATCGTGCACGCATCTACACGGTGGTCAAAGTCGGATTATCATTCGCGAAGAATTTTAACCGCTACCTTCGGCAGCCACCGAACAATATATCAGCCATCGTGGCTGACACATACAAGCACGCCGCATGACTGTCATTATCTCAGATACCACCGAGTGATTTATATCTGGCCTTTCGACTGCCGAGCCGAGCCGTCGGATTTTTCCCGCGAAAATCTGTCGGCCGGTTGGGGGAAACAGTCGGACAATCGATGGAGATTTCCAAGCGACGAATCCGATGGACCGGTTTACGAAATATTCGGACGAGCGTGTACATGTTTGAGGGAAGTTTTTTTTTTTGTTGTTATTTTTAGCGTTAGGGGTAGTTTGTCGAACGATATCATTCAGTACGGATGGAGTAGTAGTAGAACCGCGAATTTTCAATCGCCAATTATTGGCCTCGTTTTTTAAGAACGAAGGAGGAAATTGGCGGATGCAAACGAATGCAAACGAATTTGAATAGCAGACTAGGATTTGGGTTGATTGAGAATGTTTCTCTTTTACAAATTGTGGTACGATTTCGATGTGGGGAAGTATCGTGGAGCTTGCGTTAATTGTAGGGTATTTTTAGTACTTAGTTACCCCGAACGTAATTAATACGTTGCTCTAAAACAAATTACTGGCGCTACCTTTAACGGACTATAATCGCCCGGAGTCGTTAAGCAGTAATAATTACAAAGTTCTAGCATACACACTTTGGAATACCCTCGGGTTTCAAGAGAAGCCAACCTGACATTATGCAAAAATTGTTACTGTGGAAAATTTTGAAAAGGCAGCGGTCACTCAGTTTTGCGCTCCAACGATGAACATACACGTAGAACTTAAATGTATGTCGAGGGAAGGCTTCAGCAACACTGTGAATAAATTCCCCACTCGTATCGTCATCCAACGGCAGCTGCAGGCGTTGAAAAAAAATATCCTTCGCGAAGAAAACCACTGTGCGGGCCGCAAATCCTTCCGTCGCATCGCCAAGGGAAGCCGGCGAGCTTTACCTGGACTTAAATCTCATTGCGACGCGTCTCGACGTTCAGCTGCAACGCTTTTGAGCATTCCGAATCAAATTTTCCCTTTTACCGTATTATCTTTTGAAACGATAAGTTTATTAATGACAAGCATTTATTGTTGCCAAGTTTGGGAAAAGTCCATTTTTATGGCAACCGCGTTATCACAAATTATTATCGAATTAATCAGAAACAAATACGTTTTTATGAACGGCAACTTAGATTTTTATCGCAAAAGACAATTACTATTCGAAACGCCTACACCTACTTTTCCGAATACTATACACAATTCAGCGTTTATTTCCTCCACACTTCTATCCCTGAACAATAAACAGAATACAAACGCTGCATAATTACGAATCGTATTTCTACCAGCTCACAAAACATATTTATTCGCGCATAAACCACACGCAACCACCCTCCCGACCGAGTCCTTGTCAGAAGAAGATTCACGCAACAATATAATCCCGATTTTTCGTGCACGGTATACTAATAAACCAATAAATACACCGTATAAAGGGAACTTTATTTCACAAACGTCTCCGTTACACAGCCAGTGAGAAACCAAACCACTTTTGCTAGCCCCGTCGCAGATGCCCGCGTATTCCTCAGCAATCCTGCGCGACCCGTGCACTCCAACTGTCCCACAGCAGCCATTGTAGGAAGCAATAAAGATCTGGATTAAAGCTTGCTGCGGCTCGGTGCAGGCGCATAAACATAGACGCGAGGCGAGGCTGGAAGGAACTCAATAAACGGCCGCGGGACCGGTAAATTTATCCGTGTAATGGCCGTTTTACTCAGCCGCCTGTATATTATTATTACGATCGTTCGTGGCGCTGCCTCGAATCCTCTGTTGCCCTCGCTTATCCGTTAGCCGCTTGGACCCTCGCGCGGAAGCTGACAGCAGACAGATAAGGGAGCGAGGTTTCCCCGTTTGGATTAGAAACAGGTTCGAGCCTCGTATTTCGCGGGTTCGAACTCCGTTGGATTCTTTCAATTCGTTCGACTGTGAATGGCGTCGCAGTGGCCATTGAACGTGGCCTCGCGATCGTTCGATTGAGATCGGGTTCTACAGAGAGTGGCGGTGGTAGTGGTCGGTAGCGGACGTGGTAGCGGCTATGAATTAACGATTATCGCGGAGTCGCGTGAAGGAGTTGAAGAGGATTCGCGTGTGGAACTAGTGGATATCTCGAGTAGAATAGTAAATTATTTCTTCTACTTTCTTTCCTTCGTTGGACTGTATTAACGACGCTGGCGATGAAAGAATTTCTGCGAGTGAATCGTCGCCATCGTACGTTGAACGATTTCAATTGAATTTTAGCGATGGTAGCAAGAGTTACGGAAAATATTGTATTAGCATGGAGGAAACTTTGGTTCGATATAACAAACAGGTGAAAATAATATTTTGTGGTATTTTTAGAATTAAAATTTTGGGTGAGTGCAAAAGTTCGTGCCCCGTTCCGATAGGCATCACTGGATTATGTTTCCTTATGCGACTTCTGTTGTTACACTTCCAAAGTTTATAGCGGTTAAACACAGCGGCGTTCAATTGTTCTTTTCACGCCAGACATTTTTGTTTTGATAGTTCTAATAGCAGAAAAAAGAGTAGTGAAAATGTGTGAGGAAAAGATTCATTTGCGTCTTGTAATGTTGTACGAGTTTCGGAAAGGTGCAACAGTGGGAACTGCTTTTAAAAACATACAGGAGATTTCTTATGAACGTGCACTAGCTCTTCGTGCCATTAAAAAATTGTTTGCAAAATTCAGAAATATTACCTTAAATTAAAGGACGAACCACGCTCTGGTCGATATTCTTTGATGGGTGATGACGTAGTTGTTAATTTATTGGAAAATCATCCAAGAATGTCAAGTGAGGAAGTCGCAGAAAGACTCAACAATTCTATAATTGATTAATAAAAGAGTTTTATATGATAAATTGCTTGTTGTCGTTTATTCCAAAATCGGGCACGAACTTTTGCACTCATCCAATATTTTGTATTATTACATTATTGCTATTTGCTAAATTGAGGATGGAAGTATATATACATATTCATAATTTACTCTTCGTTACATTTTCGTAAGTGTACAAAATTTGTTTAATTAAACCATCGTGATTTCTTCAAGACATTGGAGACTTGCCCGTCGCTATCCGAGTTTGCCGAATTGTCTTAAAGCTTTTATTTTATCAGGACAACGACCATGTTCGTGTACTAAATTGTTGGTACTATCTTCGTTGCATTTTGCATTAGATTTAACGTATGTTTATCGTGCAATGCTCACCGCAACCCTCGATAACACCCTCGTCTCGTGGACAGGAATAAGATTACCAACATACATATACGTACGTATGTAGGTACACTTACAACGATATCGCACGATGCGTTAACTTCCGCATTTTATTTCCTTTCTCGACTGCCGCTCGTCGTAATGCAAATGGTAATGCAGGCGAATTGCACGGCATTAAGATATTAATTTCGATTTCGAAACTTTTTCGTGGGATAAGCGTGGAAGGAAAATCTTGAGAGCATATATTCCCCAATAAATGTACTTAAACAAGTTATTTAAGATAGCAGACACTAAACGCCTCTGAGGAGAATTTTGATAGAATAATTTAGTGTTTGCAATTATACATTTTCATAAAAATTATTATAGTTGCCTACACGCAACTTGGTTCATCTGTTTTCCCTAGAATCTGAATAACTTTCGAAATTCTCTGCAGAATAATGAAAAGATTGTAGCATCTTTTAAACAAATGAGTATTACCTACTTCGTCAAATAAAATAGCCACTACAATATTGTCGTCCGCAAATGAAACTCCACGCGAAACGCTATACCCTCCCACACAATAGTATTTCACGTGGCAGGAGCAAGAGGTATTTCCCTCGAAATGAGAACGTACTCGCTATTAGTACATTTCCTCATGGCTAATACAATAATATCAATCAACGTTTCCTACACGATATTCGCAAAAAGACCCCGAAGCCAGTTTCCCGAGCTCACATAACCGGAGCGGATTAATAAAAATAGCTAAGTTAAATTGCAATTCGAAGGCCAATTAATTTACACAACAGTTTGCGCGCCGTTTCCGTAATAAGAAATTCACGGAACAGGGACAGGAAGTGATAGTTGAGCATTGAACGCGGAACGTATAGGTACCCGCATACGTATATACGCGTGAAGGAACGTGAAAACCCGAACGAGCCG
Source organism: Nomada ferruginata (assembly GCA_963583965.1). Lineage (NCBI taxonomy): Eukaryota > Metazoa > Arthropoda > Insecta > Hymenoptera > Apidae > Nomada > Nomada ferruginata. The sequence goes on from OY757216.1 coordinate 8,650,331, forward strand.
CGTTTCAATGGCGATTGGGTGTTAAACGCGCAAAACAGATTCGACGAGTGCGGTATAAAATCATGTTCCCGGATAGCACAGAAACAGGCGACTGGAAAAACTTTTACGGCCACTGTTAGCCACGTTTATTATCCTAGATGCAAACGTGCATACTCGGAAGGTTGAAGTTATATATGTTACATTCAGTTGATACTCGCCACACCATGGTTGGACGCGATTGTTGAGAAAGGAACGGACTGCGTTGGAAACGCGTATCGTATATCCTTAGATATAATTACCGCGTAACGGTTGATTAACGATTACTGTTAAACCTTTTGGTCGATGTAAATTAAGCAAGAATTTTTATGCCCGCGTTTATTATTACAAATAGACGAAAATACCGTGGACAGTTGGGCGTGGGACTATACGCGTAGAGAAATATGAGTAAACCTGTGTCTTTACGGTGTTGTTATGCGGAGAATTTATTGGTGGTCGAAAGACGTAGTATTACGGTCAAAGGTCAGTAGATTTCTTGAATTAAGCTTGAATACATGGAAAATTCCAACTGCTAACGCCACTACGTATTTCCGACTAATAATTTTTTTGCCGCAATAAATCTTGTAACAGAAATAACAAAAATACTCCTTCTGTTGGTATTTCGAATTGACTTTAAATCCCGGAGGCTGCAGGCAAACTTCCTCGCTATCCCTTGATTGATGAACAAAATACTACTGTATTTAGACGAGAATATATAGTAGGTATATTACATCAAAATGTAATCTTCAACAGTTTCAACAGAATTTTCGCACGGAACTGGTCTTGAATCGATGAATTTTCATGAAGGTCCAAAAAGGGGATCGTTTCTACGAAACCGTATCCGAAGCGGGCCCGAATATTAAACGGAGGATGAAACGCGCACGAAACGTGGCTCACAGTTTCGCAGGGGACAAGGTGGAGACTAATTTAGCCACGCTAATGTGGCTCAAAATTCACACCTTCGTCTCGAAAAATTTGCATCGTGGATATTGGACGTGTCACACGGAAACAACACGTCTCTACGACGTGAAACGGGGCAAGCTAACAGGCGTATGGACTAGCGACGCGTTTAATCCCACGCAACGCGATTCATTTGCTGCCCGTTCGTTATTACGCCTTTGCGATTAGAAGCAGCGAAAGAAATAAAAAGGAAAGCGCGTTCTTTCTAGACAAATCGAAAATTACGGCGGTAGGTAGCAAACAATTTGGGTGGACGCGTCGCCTCGCTTCGGTTTCTTAGGTGCGATGGTTGGTTGGTAACGAGCGCGAAATAAGACGCATACATTACGAGCTTTAATAATCTCAAGCCGATTTACATAGTAATTGCTAAGCTTTCTGGGACCAAATTACCTCTCAGTCGAGCCGTCAGAGACCCGACGAGCAGCCGACAACGCATCCGAATAATAAGTATGCGAACGAGTAGAAAGAATTAGCGGAGAGAATCGGTCGTTTACTAGAATACGGCATTCAATCCTGTCAATTACAAGTGAAGGAGGGTACCGACTCGTCTGTGGTCGATCACTTGCCAACGACATGGCCGTTTTAGTTTTCCTCGCAATACAATCGCGGTGACCCCAGAAGTACTACAGTTATGATGGATCCGAGGGTGTGGCGTTCTTTAACCCTTATGTTAGCAACCAAAATGGTCACGGAGTTCGAGGCTCAGTTAGTTAAAATATTTTGCATAAATTTGTTTTCACAAAACGTGGGCTGACGTAAAATTGTTCAAACAATCGAGATGTGGAGCAGTTTTGCGATATTTTGTCAAAAACATGCAAAAATCATTAAAGGAAATATAGGTTGCTAACATAAATGTTAAATAAATTTGAGATAAAGTGCGGCAGAATGACATGTGGCGGTAGTCTTGTAGATAGTAATAACGAGGGTGGCGAAAAATAATGCGAAAACGATTTTAAGATTTGCTTATGTAGTTTCGCTTTAGACAATTGTATTAATTAAAAAATTGTTAATATTCATTTCGATTAGATGGTTATATTAATATAATGGTCCTTAAATTATTTTTAGTTCTTGCATTTTTGTGAGCCTGAAGTAAATGGTATAAAATATATGAAGTGGACAATACACTGCCACTGACTGATGCTATTTGGAATAAACAGATCTGTGCTGAATATGCTGAGGTGAAAAATTAATATTTCCCTAATATTATCATAAAATAAGGCAAAAATAGCAGCATGTATTTCCAATACCGTGTGCAGTATCATTATCATTCGCCACAATTATTTTATCCTTTAACAAATAGAATGTCTAATACACAATATTTAAAAAATATTACAAAGAATCTATTCTATTCTTCAACAATCTATTCTTCTTCTACAATGAGTAAACAAAAAATTAAACCAGAGCACAATGTTTAATTTAATATTTAATTAAAGTTTCAAAAAAAACCTTACATTTTTTAAAAACATTCAACCTTTTTCAATGAACCTAATTCATATAATTCAGCATACAAATCGAAGCTACCTCCGATATTGTAACACAGTGTACAGCACCGGTAATCCTATGAGGTGCACGGGGCATAAGTTAACTATTACAAAACAAAAAGAAAAGCAGCACAGCTACCATCGACACCAATCTACTTACCTATACTTTCTATTTAATCGCCTTGGTCCCACAACAAATCCACCCAACGAAACAAAACCGCTCCGCCACTTTCCAAGGACAGGCCACTGGCAATCCGCGGCCAGCGGATGGTATCGAGGGTGCACGATCAAAAACGCGATCACCGCAGCAGGAATGCAAAGTATTCGACGGGGATCTCGTTGCTTCCGTCGTGCTGGTTCCACGCGGACGCCTCGGCGGCGAAAGTCGCGTCCCTGGAGATCGCCTGGACATTATCGCGGAATTCCAGGCGTCGTCTCCACCTTGTTATCAACAGGTACGGTGGTTCGCGACGCGCGTTCGAGCAGCCCCTCTAATGACCCTCGCAGCCATCCTTCGTCGAACGAAGTCACGAGCGAACGAGAGTCGAATGTTCTTGTGCTCGTAGAACGACGACACGTCGCGATTTCACCTTTCGGCTTATATTATTAGCCATTGTGCCCGGGCCCGCGTCTCGTCTCCGTGGCCCCCGATTATTTCGATTAGCCTTGAATGTCTTGCTATTGTTTCGAAGCAGGCGATTCGTGTGTATCGACGGTCGAGCTTCTTTTACACGCGGATACAACCGTTAACCTTTTCACGTCCTACTTCGACGTCGGCCTCCGTGTACCTGCGGACGTGTACACGCTCGAATATGACTCATAGATTCGCGCGAGAAATATGAAATGTGAATCGTACGGTCCGCAAGAGGTGGGCCCTAGAGATGCTGCTGAATTGCGGGAGACGGCGAGATGTCTCGTTCGTTTCGTGGTTGTGGTAGAAATGTTCGATGATTCTTGGTAGGAGAAGATTGATACGTGAAATGGATATTTCGTAGTGGATGATGTTGTTCATTTTGTGGATTAACAATATTGTTTTCGGGTAAGGTATTATTGTTATTGATTAGTATGTGTAGGAGTGGGGGGATGTTAAGCGGCGGAGGGAGGTTTCTAGCGATTTTTGCAGAGTCTCTGTTTTAAGTATGTATTATAAACTGTCACGTGTATATAGGTTTATCGTATTATCATTAATCATTTATGTAACAGACCGAAGAGTGACAAATCCGTGAAGTGGTCGAAGGAGTAGTAATCGAAAACTATTATGAACTCTGTGAAAATAGTAGTGCAAAAGCGATGTTATTCTAGATAGCGATGATGAAATTACAGCGAACGAGTTACGTCCATTATCGTCTTGTTAACATAATAATATGTGTACTTTCGAGCAACAGTTGAGAACACGCTGACGTAAGAGCACATCGTTTCCGATACACTTTGTGCTTCAAGGTGAGGAAATTATAATAAGTGTAGGATATCATTAACTATTGACGAGAAAGATTGATATTTCTGAGAATCTGTGGATGTTATTAATTGGTGTTAAAAATAGGTTATTACAATTACGATGACAAGAAGCAGAATAATTTCTCGATACTTTTCGCACTGTAATCAAAATATGACTAACTTGTATCGTATGCATGTTGATTATTTTATTAGATTTCGAAAAGTACTTGAATCTACGAATTAAAATAACATTAGAAATGCTGAACGTTAGTACCATTATCAATTTCACTGTAACCATTTTGCGTACTCATTAAACCCTCCAAGTAAAGCATTGATTACCTCGTTAAGGTAAAAGGTAAGGTAAGGCGGTTTACGTCAAATGTTCCAACCATTCAAATACCAAAAGCAACCACTATTGTATCTCTATGCTGCAAAATTTAATTCTATTGCACAACGAAAAATATAGCATCTGATTTTTCCAACCCATTATCCATTAACAGAGGCCAGTCTCAAATCCACTAAAAAGCCATAAAAATTGCATTCAGCAAATACGTGGAAAACTTTTGAAGAAAAACTAGTAAATTATTTACTTCCTAACCCTTTCGAGCATAACTCTGTAACCGACCCTTCCTCTTTGAAAACAATAATTGCCAAAAACTCTGACTAATAACAATTAATATAATTATTACAGAATCCTAATTCTCAGATAGCCGTCTTCAATTCTAGCTCTACCATGAAAATTATTTTTCGAGGCATCATCGCAGTAATTCTCCAATCCTAAAAATAATTTGAAACAATTTCACATCCTGTGTACCTCAAACGCTACAATAAATTACGGTCGCCCCAACCCCCTTTTCAACCTCAACCCTAAAAGTTCCACGACAGCCACGTTGACCAAGCGCTCGAAAACAACCCCAATTCTTCCTATAAACGTCTTCAGCAACCTTCTCCCGTTGTTCTACGAGACAATTTAATGTTCGACTCGAGGCGAATCGAAAGCACCTGCGCATATCGGCCTATACCCGGCGGCGTGTTGCTCGCGAGGTACCTGCCTACGTTTCACCGCATGTATTTAAACATGAGCTCTAGTCCGTTCCGTCGATTTGGACCACGTGTACGTCCACACGATCACGGTGATTCGTACACCCATACATACACGCACACACACACACACACACACCAGGTGAACGTGCGAGTGTTTAAATATCGCCGCCACACAACAGGGCGTGGAACCCGTTACCGGTTCAGGTAGGCGGATTTTATTCGGTTCACGGACCGATCGAGACCTTACCGTTCGCGGACACTTTGAGAAATTATTTCGCGTCGCGTGGGCGTAATCTTAGCGTGTACCATCTGTCGTTGTATCCGCTGAAGGGTTTTCGTTAGAACGGTGAGAAAAAGCTGGGGGATTTTGGTAGAGTTGAGTGAACTCGGATGGGAATGGAGTGAAAGTGGATTACACGGTCGGTTGTTAGAAAAGGATGATGGGAAATGTATGGAAATTTTGGTGGTGATTTGTGGTGGTGATTGGGCGGTAAATGGGACTTTAGATTGGAGTTGTGCAATCGGTCCAAGGAGGGACACAAAACAGGCTTCAATGGCTTTCATCGGGATTATTGTATAATATTTCCATCTGTTTCGTTCCTTTACGATTTTTCCTCACCCGATTATTTCATTCACAATAATTCAATAAAACTGTGCCATTGAAAAATCGGGCTGTTTATAAGAAAGTTTACGCACAGCATGAGTTTTAATAGAATACTACTATTCTCTAAATACAAGTTAATCGATAAAAATCCTGCTTCTGCTATTCCCAATAAATTTTATCGATACAATTTTATATCCCTCGTCCCGCGGGATACACGCAACGGGGCAGCTATTCACCGTCCAACGATCCAATTAATCAATTAGCGCGAACGATTTAATCTCCCTTCCCTGCGCCAATAGTATCGCGTGTCGAGGATTCGAAGGAAGTCGTTTTCCCCGCGGATCTATGAAGACGATTTCGTCCATAGGGCCTACGTGGCAAGCTGAAAGTACAAAACAAAGATCGGCAGGAAATTCGACATGTAAAGAAAAATTATTAACGTGTTCCCTATCATTGCGGTCACGCAGACCGTTCGGTCGAAAGGGTTGGCAGGGCCCAGAAAAAAACCGGAGGATAAAAGGCGTTAATACACGATCGCACAGCACGCACGCGTCGTGTAGTGTCGTATAGCGCGATCTACAAATCATACAGCGATACGTATAACCGTATTTATTGGTCGGGATATTTTTCTATCGACTACGGCCAGCTGGATCGACTGACTTATTGATACAAGTCAGGGATCCGTTGTCACGCGACTATTTTTCCAGTCTGTACATGATGTTCTCTACGGCGAGCAATTTGTCGAACGGGTTATTGTTGTCATGAATAATGCAGGAGTTTTTTTGGGGAGAATATTAATTGTTCGAGCAGCAGAGAGGGGATACCTGCTTGTTTATTGGTTTGCGTTAATTGGTATCGAATCAATGGTTATTAGCCGCGAAATATTTTGTTACGGGTTTAACAGGAGGGGGTGAGCTTCCTTTGCGTTATAATTTAAGGGGGTAATGGGTCGTATGTTGTATTAAATTAGGCAGGAAATGTTTAAATAATTGTACACACGCGGTTCGAGTTTATCGTTTTTGGAATATGGTGGATATAAGTGTTTCTCTTCGTCAATTGAATTCTACTAGGATTGTAACGATTGGTAAATAATAGAGGAGGCATAATATCGTAAAATATTTCCGAGATGATTTTACAAATATGGAAATCACACGTATTTCTTATTTTTTTAAAAAGTTAGCAACGAAAGTGTACGGAGATTATAATGAAACATTGCCACGAAGGATTTTGAAAACGTTATTTAGCTATGCAAATATTTTCATGGTGAAACTAACCATATATGATAATTACTAATATCGTTAATAATTAGCGATGGCCTGTTTTTTTTCTGTAGTAGCAGTAATTTAGTCTGGGATATACAAGGTATTCACAGAAATGTGATTAATGAATGAAACTTCCTGCGCAATTAATAAACATGGATAAATATGCTGATGAAGTTTTGGAATTAATAATTTCGCGCTAAGGTCGATCTTTAACTTCATATGGCAACAAAATGATTTTATTAATGGCTTTTATCGACGTTTCGCAACGGTAATCGTGCGCACAGTCTCGTTATCATGATCGAAGGGAAAAATGGTAACCATGAACTTTTGCCTGCCTGGTGACATTCATCGTGACGTCGTGAGTGACGTTCACGCGTCGATTCTGATGCTTGGACATTCGAGCTAATATTGTCGGCTATAAAGTTTGCGATAACCTTTTTGTTTTACACGAACCGTGACTGTCGCGAGGTTGTTTCTCCAATTAACGTATCATTATCCCAACACGACTGGTGAATCGTTAGTTAGACATTATACGATTGTGTTCAGATTAGAACGAACTCCACTTTTAACCATGTATTTCTCGTAACTCCTTGGAATCTGTTGTAATAACAGACTAAATATATTATCAAAAATGTTAGATCAATCTGTAAGTAATTAAGGTCGACGAAATTGACAAACGGATAGTTCGTGAAAAGAATTGGAACGTTAATGTAAAACTGAAAATGTATCATGAAATTTTTCAGAACATATATGGGCTACTAATAAGACAGCAAATAAAAAGAATTCTCGTATATCCTGTAGAAAGATCCGATACTTAATCTTCCTCCTTCCCAATGTCCCTAATTATAAAATATACAAGCAGACGCTTCATCCAACAATATGTCTTCCTACATAAAGGTAACTCTGTACAAAGTTCCAATTGTGCTCCATTATTACCGGTTCCCTGCGCAACAAATTCACCTATATCTCGTTGCACCTGCCGCCCGCGGTTGAACCTGTGTCCACGGTGGATTATGGTTGTCGACCGCCTACGAGGATACGATCCTATAGGTTCCGAGATGATTGCTGTTTCGCCGCGTATTCCGCTCCATACACGCGGTCTGCATTAGCATAACACGATCTAATTGATGCTGGTCGTACTATAATACGCCTTTACCTCTTGCCATGGAGAAGGTTCGATGTTAGACGCTTGTATCTGGCAACCGTGCACGGTGTTCGATTTGGAAAATTGTGAATCGTAGTCCGGTGACAAATTGGACGATATTGCTGGAGGAAATTGTCAAACGGTTCGTTGTGGAAGATATTGTGCGGAGATATCGCTGGTAGAAAGTACGTAATACATGTGTACATAGGTGTTATTGGCAGGAAGTTGTACGAAAAGGTGTTACAGGTAGACAGCATTGTGCGAAGGTATTGCTGGTTGGTAGCTTTATCTAGTAGTGAAGATAATGAATGGTACAGAGATATCGCGGAAATTATTTCAGTAAGTTCAGGTTAAAATTGTGTATATCGAATTTACCACGTATTTATTGAGGAAAATTGCGCAAACTACGTACGTAAGTAAAATGAGAAATATAGTAAGTGTACTTGTTTGATGTTTATGGGCTTCTCTCCTTTAAACTTTAAAAGGATAGCAGAGTGAAATTCTCGGTTGGTGTAAAAGGATTTCCATATGGCGTACAATATTAAAAAACCGTATTTCCTGAGTCATAATTATATAAACGATGGGCGGCCTCGTATTTGAATACCGAGATAATTTATGCACACGCGAAAGATTTCTATACTTGCGGTGCCTTCGCGGCACAGACAGCCTCTAATTTTAGAAGGGTACCGTCCGAAAGTAATCAAGGTTTTGAATGACGGGAACATCTCGCAGCAATCGCAACGATGTCATAACTTCCGCCATTCTACGAGTTACGCGGCTCGTCCAAATCAATCGAATCGATATACGCCTGTAGCCGCCGATATTTACCATCTTCTCAGTCGCCGGTACTGCGCAATCGTACTTTAGAAACGCTGTAAAATATTATCCTTCTGGCAGAAGCATAAAACCGGGGGCCAATAAATCAATCTAATTAATGACCAAGATCGTTGCACCATCGGATTTCGCTCCCTTTGACCGATCGAAAAGTTTATACCTCCAACAGATAATGATATTTATGGATAGTTATTGTGCCGCGTTTCTTTGTACGTCGTCGTTGTCCAAGGAATCATGGCATCGGTGAATATTGGTAACAAAAAGCTAAACGTAATAAAAATGGCGAAAAAAATTAATTGAGTAGAATTCAATGGCTTGAACGCTCGACAGTCTCGTTTTCATTGGACACTCGGTATAGTACCGCTCCGATAACGAGCAATATTTGCAATTAAAAATATAACGAGCCATTCTTCTTCGGAGGGAAAGGAAGCAGCGGTGAAAGTATAGCACGTCATTTCTGTCGCGGATAGTGAAAATGATTTTCTGCAACCAACCGCAGAAACGAGCGACACATTTGCTTTTTGCGCCGTCTCGTGTTATAGGATTTACAGGGAGATAGGTCGACGTGGATAGACGCGGCGGATTTTGTTTTTGCGGCTGCAATGTGGTTCGCTAAACGCGTGCTAAGAAATCGTGAAATCTATGTTTCAATAAAGAATGACGCGGAGACCCGTTTTACGATTAGATACAATATAGAATTTGATAATTAAGAGTTAAAGCTGTTTCAAGTTGAAATGGGTAATAATACTTACTAATTTCTTAATATTCTTTTCAGTACAGACATATAAAAAAAGTCAGTGACCGATAATTAAATTTGTTTCATGCGTTTCCTTGTTGTGATAGACTTCTGAACGCAATCGTCACAGCACAACACTCTCGTAAACTTTCTATTTCTGATCTCCATTGAAACTTACAAAGCAATAACTATTGACATTTTTAGGAATGTCAAATCGGAACCCTCGAGAAGCGGCATCAATTTTGATCACAGTAAGGTAGCATGGTCACCATTTTACAATTATGATCGGTCGGCAAGAAAAACAGGCGCGCCAGTGGCTCGCGTCGTACTCGAACGAAATTCGTAAAAGTTTGCTAAATTTATTGTTATCGTTGGGGAACACCGTTATGCATTTACCCGCGCGACATGTACGCCACAGGAAATCAGTGCTTTCGGGACGTCATCGTGATCCAGGTGAAACACACGTGAACGACAGGCCCTTCCTAATCTGTAGCTAATCGAAATTGTAAAGAGGGAATTGTCGGAATAAATCGGGCCTTCGTTGTAGACACTTTGTCATTGAGTCGAGAATAAATTGTGCCCGTTCTCAGGGCATGACTGCAAATCAAACAGATCCAATGCGTTCGCGACTGCGTTGTCGAGTCTCGTTGTATAATTATTATGCGCATGAACGTTGCCTTTCGGCGTTAAATTATCATTCGGCGGTATAACTGCAGTTTACTGAACAGAAATCATCTGTCAGTTGGTCGTTGACCTGCAGGCAAGAGGATGCTAGCTTTGGGTCTCACTGCCCTCGGCTGCTCTCAATCCTGCTAAAATTTTTAACACGACACTGGAGAAAGAATAATAATAATCAATGATCAAGCAATAATATGTGTGTGTAATTTGATGGATCCTTAAATATTAAAATTTTAAACAGAAGGTAATAAATGCATATGTTCATATATTGAAGATGCGTGGACTAAACAATTTTAAGAGGAACGTATAGGTGTTACAAAAATGGGAGGTATTACATAATATTATTTTTATGTTACACTGTTTTGTATGATTGAAGGAGGTATAATTACCTGGTTCTGGTAGCTTCGATAGTTTTGAGAGATAAAAAAGTTACCAGAATAATTTGATTGATCATTATTTCTATATATATATTAATCCACAATATAAATGTATCAAGGAAGAATGTATGCAGGTAACGTTGAATTTCAATTTCCTAAACAGTCACATGAAGCAAACTATAGTGTGCCGTACTTTCGACACAACACGTTCTTAAACATTTACATTAATTTTGATGTCAATTTTAAATCACATTTCTTTGAAGCTCACTCAACAGCAATACTTACATCCAGTAAAGATTCAAGGCCTTTCGTATACCTGTTAAAAACGTTCGTTCCCATTAACGACTTGGAAAGAGAAACTAATAAAGCAATATCTACTATTCGTATCGTGTAATTAATTCCCGTCCTGATGATCGTGAAACGTTAATCAACGCGTCCATCGGCGAAGAATGGGCGAGATCCCATTTGTATCGCACTGGAGAACGTCCGATTGATAAATTCGAAACTAAAGTCGAGTCACACTTGCTGTTTAACATTGTAACAGCGGACTTGAATCCATGGCGGTGCTGTTGCGCAATAGATCGTTCGCATATACACGTGCGCAGCACAGGTATGAAAACGTTTCAGCTGACATTTCCTCTGACTAATGGCGATTGGATATTTAACAGTAACAAACGGCGATTCATCTTCGCGAAGACCCCTTATAACGCCGCGCGACATTTCGACATAAATGTCCAGCAATATAAACATACCTGTCGCGACCTCGTTGAGGTAAAGATCATTAAGCTTTTGATGAAAGCGTTGAACCATTCGAGGCAATGCAACTTCAAAGTCTCCGCTCTAAGTGAGACTTGTGAATTCTTTTTAACGTTTATCAGACATGGAACTGGCACAGACAGATTAGCGAATTTCGATATTAGATATTAGAATCGTGGAACTAAATATATTAAATGAAAGCTACCGCGCGTATGCATTTCTACTTCCACGTTCCAGCAATAAAAGGCAGAATTTAATATGAAGCGTGTATATCATTATACAGGGTATACCTCTATGGGTGAGAATAAGAAAAAAAATATTATATAAACATAGGTCCGCAATTGCTTTATAAAATAGTTATTTGCGGGGAACAGTGAAAGCGATAGTGTAAACGTTCAAACGTCAATTCGCGGCAAGAACTAATAGAAAGGATTAATAGTGCATGCACTGAACTAGAACAAGATAAAGAGGAAATTCGGAGAGTGATAAATTCAGTTTACCTGCAATGTCAAGCTTGCATTCGTAACGGGGAACGACACTTTGAAATGGAAATATAAACTTCTTTTTATAGGATTAAAGCGTAATAATAAAGCGTTTGCAGAGCCATGTTTGTATAACATTCTTTTTTTATTTTTACTCATAGAACATACTGGGTAAGTTTGATCTTTTAATTTGGGGACACCCTGTATATAAATACAGCAAAATAATCATTCTAATATAACCATTTAAACAGTTTTCAATTATAATCATACATATAATATTTACACACCGCATATCCAGAAAACTTAACCGACACCAATCCCTATTTACTACTTCGACAAATAATTCCATCTCAGCTGTGCGCCTAACTTGAACAATACATATGTATAAGGCCTACAGGAAAGTTCTGTCGGATAATGTCATCTTAAGTTTCAACATATATGGCTGCCTCTTTTTATCATTGTAGGTATATCTACATATGTGCTCGCCTAACTTACATTAGTAACGATGGAAACGGTATTGTTCAGTAAATATTAATAAATGTATTATTTTCTTTGAATTCGAAAACGGACAGAACTTTCCAGTAGACCTATTATTTAGACGAGTCAAATCCGCACAATCAGAATCGCAAGAGAAAGCAGAATCAGATGAGAATCGTCTACCTTCTACTGATGAATCACATATAATCAAACTTTTGCATATAAATAGGTCTACCGGAAAGTTCTGCCCGTTTTTGAATTCAAAGAAAAAAATACATTTATTAATATTTACTGAACCATATAATTCCCAACCTTACTAATGTAATTTAGAAGAGCACATATTTAGAAATACAGTATAATACAGTACAATGGCGAAACTTGAGACGACATTATCGGACAGAATTTTCCGGTAGACCTAATATAAATGAACACATATAACATCAACTCAAACAGACCAGAAAAGTGTCTATTTCTAAAATCTCTCCCAAAACCAACCAAATCTCTCGCCAGCAATAAAAAACATACTCTCCCAAGGTATCCCAAACTCTCCGCACAGTTCCAATCAAGCAACCCTTCTCACCGAGCCACCTAAGCGACACACTCTGCCCTATCGCACGGGCAATTATGACCACGAGTTAAAAAGTCACCGCGCGACAGGCGTTGAAATCACCAAGAGCAGTGACGCGACGCGACGCAACGTCGAAGCTCCGGCAGAAGTCCGCGTGTATCGTATATCAGCGTAACGCTGCTCGCGGACACGTTCCAGGCCTATAAAAACTTTTTCCCCCTTCGTGGACGCAGGCGTGCGCTGCGCTACACTGCGCTGCACTGCGCTGCACTGCGCTGCGCTAGTAAGCCAGCGTGTGTACGTGTTTCGCGAGGGTGTGCGAGACGTGCTGGCCGCGCTTACGATCCGATCGAATCCCGTTAGCTTGAACCCTCTGGACCGGACTCTCGCCTCTTGCCACGCGGTTCATGTGTGCACGGCTACGTGCCGCGCGCACACACGTGCGTGAACGTGTGCTCAAGGCCTTCACACCGGCGCGGCGGAACGATAAACGGCCGATTCACTCGTCCACTCAAATTAACGGTGAACATCATTGTTGCCGAACGATCCGGCCCACCTTCCTCCCCTTAGTTCCTCTCCTGTTTCTTGCTTCGATCCGCGTGCTCCCTTTTTCATCCACGCTCGTATTTGCCGAACAACCGACGAGCCATTAGCGAGCGTCGATGGAGGAAATCGTTTATCTTCGTCGGCCTCGTAATTAGAGAATCGCCGGAGATTGCGGGGCGCGTACGCGGTTTCGGCGAACAGCGAACCGACCTGGAAACGGGATCGTCGCGGGCGAACAGAGTTTTGGGGGATCGAGAAAGCGTGCGGTTGATTGTGAGATAGATCGGTGATGATGTATTAGGTGGGCCCGAAAGTACATTTCACTGTTCGAACGCTGGGACTTATTGGGCAATGTTTGGCCGAACACGCTGAGCGAGTGATTCATTTTTCGTTGATGTTATGGCAGTCGGTTGTTTTCAAGCTTTTTAAATTATATCGTTTGAATCAATAGTGCCGGTCCCATTCTGTGCGTATTGAATATTGCAGCCCTACACTCTTGTCTTTTCCAATTATTATTAATTCATTTGTCTAACAAGTCCTATTCGTTATAAAAGAAATTAAGCTCTTCGAATGACCTCGAGAATCACCTTGATCAATACTTTTTAAAGATATCAAAAGAATTTTGGAAAGATGTTACCACTATGATTCCTGAGAGGTGTAAAGAAGGATTGTAAAGAAGATCGTATCGCACACGATTCAATAATACTGTACTGTTCGTAAAATTATTCGCAGTTAATATTTACTATGAAAAGGGAAAGAATTTTTGGCCCAGCTGATATTTAGATTGATCGCTGACGCTAATTGCTGTGGATAAAGTATATGTATATGCGTGCAATGGGACTGTGTGGTTGCGGCTTGTTGCTGAAAGAAGCTTGCGGTTTGGCGCAGGGTTCTTTTTGTATAGGATCGTTTTGTGGCCAGGAATTGTTGACGAATTGTTAACGAGGGATAGGATTCTGCTTGCCTTATGATTATCTCGGAATTTATTAAATCAGTTTCGATTTAATTGATTTCTTTCATGGATTTAAATCCTTGGACGTTAGGGGGTGTATACTATATTTCAAGCGTTCGAGAATTCTGAGTCTAATATAATAATGGTGTCTGTTACTTTTAGAATATCGATTGATATATTTGAAAGTATATTATGAATTTTGTTTTATCGAAATGAAGGACCGAACGTGAGAGTTAGATGAAGAAATGTACGAAGTCGAGATGATGTGATTGCGAAACGTAAAATGCGGTCAACGTGAAATGTAATTTCGAAGGCACAGGTAGTTACGAAATTCGTATCTGACATTAATTAAAAATCAGGTTAAAATAGAAACTATTAATATTGCTATGAAATGGCATAAAAAGAATCAATATTAAATTCGAACTTGGAATAACTCTGTTGGCTATTAATATTTCCAATGAGTCAACAACAAATCACTGAACAGAAATCGCTGCCTACTAAACGCAGAAAAATTCAGAGTATTCCAGAAATTCCAATAAAATCTTCAATAACTCTGGATAATATATGTTTCACCGACGATCGCGTTCCACTAATGATAAAAACCGAGCAACGCTATCCAGACAAATAGCGTTGGCATCGTGATAATGGTAAAAATATAGTTATCGTTTAAGTATCGCAGACACCTTTCCATGCACAGACTTGTTATTTATCGCAGCCCGTGCTTTTTATTATCGATTGGCAACGGTGTTCACGAGCCCGCGCTTTTCTGCTCGAATGTTCGCAAAGATCAACGCAGCAGAAACGCGCCGTGTTCAATTTCCATGTTGCCCTGGTTCAATTCATTCCCAAGGGATCAATAAAGAAATTGGAATGCGGTGCACGCAAATGGATGAAACACTCGTAGACAAATGTATAAACATCGGTTACGCACACGGGAAACGTACATACACACGTTCGTCACCATGGATTCGAGCATTTGTAGCTGGCGATGTTAATAGGCGAGAAACGTAAAACAGCAAACACGCTGCAATGCGTAGTTTTTTCTCCGCAGGAAAATTTCAATTTTAACGCCAGCCAGGAATGCAAGGTTAAAGTGCGCAACCAAAGTATTGCGCGACAAAACGTGCACTGAAAATTCTGAAACGGGCGTAGAAAAAAGGTAGACTTTGCGTTGCGAACAAAATTGTGAATGCTGGTATTGAAAACGATCGTCCTTTAGACGAAGTTGAACTTTTTTAATGCCAAGGACTG
This sequence comes from Nomada ferruginata, assembly GCA_963583965.1. NCBI lineage: Eukaryota > Metazoa > Arthropoda > Insecta > Hymenoptera > Apidae > Nomada > Nomada ferruginata. Next base: position 8,665,932 of record OY757216.1, read on the forward strand.
AAACATTAACTATGATATGATAACTGTATCCGGGGCGTTTTTCCAAAGCGTCGCACTGCAAGCAATATTTATGCGTGTATAATGGAAAAGGGGGTTAAAATTTATTAACGACGCCGTGGAAAGCAATTTCGCGACCGCAATAAGCCATTACTCTTCCTATCAATTTTCTTGCGCCTAATACAGTTATCGATGAAAAGAAGAAGCAATAAAGGTCCGATAGAGTAGGTAACTGGAAACCAATTCGGAATGCTCAGCGTTTCTACAAATCATCGTCCGCTAACAAAAACGCCTATCTCAACCGCGTGTACAGTTGGCCAGTGAAGAAGTAATTTGAACTTCGAGGATTGACCTTCTTCCCACGAACGTCGCCGGTACTTTTAGCGGTGTCTTTAAACCGTGTCCTGAAAATTTCAGTGATCGCAATCAACGACGTATCGGAATTCCACACTCACGTGCATACGTTCTTCTCGCCGGCTTGTTACTTCAAACTAAATTACCATGAAATTATCCCCCGATCTCTCTTTCACCAATTTCTTTTATGTGTTCCATAGATCTTGAAGACGAAAACTACATCTTCAGTTATCGAGAGAAAAATTAAAACCGAATCAACGATCAATAAAATGCAATCCTATAAATGTATCTCAATCTGCTCTATTTTGTTAAAACTATCTGTCCAACAATTTGTATTAATTATTATATACATCTGTACGAATTATTTTTTCCACACAGTCGCCTCGATGTTTCGAGGAGGATTTCAGAATGAAAATTCAGAAATAAAAAACGCATTCGCAAGTTTTCTATTATTAGAAGCAGCTGAAATGACAGAACGCGATATTCAGCCGAGCGATTCGTGGCGAAATCACCGAAACGACGTTCTCCTTGACCGTGGCCGATCCGTTAAGGTAACGTAAGGTAACGCAAGGAAAGGTGCGGTAACAGGAGGTAAGATAAGGGCGTCATGCGTTGGTTACCGTTGGGTGGCGCTGGATAGTCCGCTTGGAATGTCGTTTAGCGACTTCCCTCTCTCGCCATCATCATCCAGAGCTCTTTCTTCGGCTTCTCTCCAGCCTTCGTCTTCTCTTTGTTCGACGTGTGCGTGCCTTTCATACCCGAACACCGCACCGACGTGTACCTTTGTAGCCGGTGATTGTAATCGTCGAAAGACCCTCGGTCGCTACCCTCTATCGGGAAACAGCAACTTTGCGCCGATCGTGTGTTCTATTTTCTAGAGTGCAACACTCGATCATGGGACCCGTGGGCATTTACAACGATTGAAAGTCGTTAAATACAGTAATGATGAGAGAAACCTGCTTTGAAGTTTGTGTAGAAGTATGACAGAGTAATGCAGAACAATTGGGGGATTTTTATGGACACGTGATGTTTAGGAATTTTTATGGTAGCATTACGGGTAGGCATTATTTCTAATTTATTTTGGAACGTACAGTGATTTTGAGGATCGCACGAGGGTCGAGTAAGAAAGTTGGAAGGCATTGATATACTTTATACTTATTTCGGGCTTAGCATAAATTGCGAATCCATGTTTAAAAGATACGTGATTATTATGATATGAATGTGGATAGGAATAATAATATATTTTTATGCGACATTATACTAATTGTAAGCGTAATGAAATTCTTATAGCAACCGCAAAAGCCAGTCCAATTTTAATAGAATTATAATTGAAATCAGTTAATAAAAAAGAAATTTAAAGAATTACTGATCTAGAATAAAAATGATATAAGAGTCTGAATATATTATGTAGGCTACTGCCTACAAGAAATTTATACTACTGCAATATAATATAGTATTTTAATACAGTTTAATACTAATTGAAGTTGAGAGTACACCAGAGTTTACAGTATACGTGTACTTATGTGAGACCACCACGATACAATTTATGCGGGGTTAATGGTACCACGAAGTAGCGAATCATCGAATATCGTAGCTGAATGAACGACTAAATAACACGTTCTTTGAGTGAACCAGCTGTAACCATTCCGAACTAATCTACGGCGTAACAGTGGCAATTACTGCTTTTACGTAAGTAACGGACTGGAGATTACCGATGATTACCAGCTATTCCCTTATCGACAGCTTACTCTCACGCTACTTCTTCTGGTAACACACATACCCAACAGTCAGCTTTCGAAAAGTCACATTTTTAGAATTTCGCGACTTGTAAGATCGCCACGTACAAATAGTGCCATAAATAACCAAGAAATGTATATTTGCAACGGGGATTAAGGTGAATTCAGTTACAAACTGTTTCGTGAGTTACGAATTCACTGAGAGGATTAATTTAATTTCCAGAAAAAACTGGCAAACGTTTTATGCCGATGTAAATTATCTTCTGCACGTTTTCGGACGTTTTAAAGCAACTTCAGAAACAAGAAATTTTAGATGTATCTTTTATATTGATAAATAATTTTCAATTTAATTATGACTGAAACGTTAGAATAAGTGATAGGTATCAATAAGTGGTACAGAGGAGAAAATGGTGGGGAGGTACTCGCTTTCATACATCGTCTTTCGTGGAAACGCTTAAGGATGCAAGCATTGTGTGGTTTGTGATTCTGAAAGTCAACTACGACGAATTTGACTACTTTCTAAATTTTAAACGGCCCTCGTTGCTTCGTCGGAAGAACGACATAGACGGTGCTAAATCACTTTCTAATCTGCAATGCCCATCGTCTGACGGATTATTAAAATTACAAGGATAGACGTTAAGAGTATTTACAAAATGTCACGGAGATCACGAAAACGTCATGAAAGAATACAGCATGGGATAAAAAAAATCAATAGAATCATTTTAGTGAGATGCATATCATAATACTCTTGACCAGTCTTCTCTTTCTATGCGAACAATTTACTTACATTTTTATATGAAGCGAACATCAAATGTACATCAAACATCATTGTACATCAAAAGCGAGTGTAAATTTAAAATTAATACTTCGAAAAAGACATCGTCGAGCAGTAATTATTGTGTACCACAAAACTTTGTCAAACATACCAGTAGCAGTGGCAATTACTGCTTACTTTTCTACTAAAAGTAGAAAAAATAGTTAATAAATGTTTCTACGAATTGGAACTCGTGGCAACCATCAATATGCAGTAATATCAAGCTGGGCATTTGATATCGCATAAATTGCACGCTGGGAGCAACGATTTAACGCACCTGATTTTGTGATTAGAAACGCATGAACACGCCTATCGGCAGATTTTCTCGACGGTCTAGCTCTATCGTAGCACAGCCTCGAGCGGAATCGATTATCGAAAGTTCACAAAGCACAGTAGGAGAAGGCGAAACGTTCCGGTTGCTGTTCGATGATGAATACCAATTAAAATCCAAATGTGTAAATAACAGAAACAAAAGGCTCCTTCGAATCTTTCGCATTATCTTTGCAATCAGTTCAAATTTTCTATTAAATATACTGTTGCCCACATTTCGACCACTTTGGTATAATTTATATTTAAATTTGATTCCTCAATTGGAAATGGTAATTTCTCTTTGACATATATAAAATAAAATTCCTCGAAATCGTGAATGCATAAAGACAAATTCAAAAATCAGTTTCTCGTTGCACCTGTAATATTTATAATTTAGTCAATTGCACAATTCATATTAATTTCAATTAAAAATTCTTTGAATAGTATTATAAAGGTGCTAGCAAACAAAAATGTGTATACCTCCGAAACGGCTAACCTTTCAACTTATGCCTGCGAAGACTTTTTTACTCACAAGGAACCATACTGGGGTGTCCGCCTCCGATTTTGATGAAACTTGGTGGATATATTAAGCAGGCGAAAATAAGGGACACGTATTTTTTTATAGCGCCCAATCGCAAGTTTAAGGGTGAAACCACCCCCTTGAAGTTTCACCAGAAAAATGGTATCTTGTAAACGGTTACAGATATAAGAAAACTTCTTAAGGAAAAGTTTCATGGTTTTTTGAGGCAAAACAAATAGTGGTCACAGATTTTGTAAATAACGTAACAATAAATTTGTTTGTTATAAACAAATTACTTTTTACAAAATCTATGACCACTATTTCTTTTACCTCAAAAAACCATGAAACTTTTCCTTAAGAAGTTTTCTTGTATCTGTAACCGTTTTCAAGATACCATTTTTCTGCTGAAACTTCAAGGGGGTGGTTTCACCCTTAAACTTGCGATTGGGCCGCTATAAAAAAATACGTATCCCTTATTTTCGCCTGCTTAATATATCCACCAAGTTTCATCAAAATCGGAGGCGGACACCCCGGTATGGTTCCTTGTCAGTACAGTGCTTCCTATGTACCACATAAATATTGAACGGCTTTTTCGAACACCCTGTATATTATATGACACTGAAACTCATACTCTGTAACAATCTCTAGACGTATTGAAAGCACGCAGACAGACCCGTCGATCGTTTAACACGAACGAGTAATCGGTGCACTTTTGCGGTCGCGTTAATTCTTGGGTGACAGGCAAGGTTTACGATTCCATTCGGTTCACCGATTTCTCGACCGCGGATCGCGGCTTTGCGGTGATGGACAGCGTTAGACGAAACTGAAAAATGTCCGGTAGAAACTTACTAGACAAACTAGTTCCCAGTGTCCCAGTAAATTCTTGTTGCATAGGATGATAAAACGATGCGTGATCGGTAGCCCGCGGCTTCCACGCGCCAGGAAACTTGGCATTATTTTAATTATTATTCCATTTCAGCGTGTGATCAATGTGTTGCTTCTTTTTTGCTGCTTCCTTTTTATCGTCCATTTTTTACATCGTGACATTCGAAACAAAAATTACGATCAATTCAGTCCGAATGATGACAATCAGAGATTTGACCATCAATCGAAACGGAACCGAATTTTTGTCCTGAGAATCGCACTTGATATGCAAAGAGGAATCGTGTCGAGTGACTATCATCTTAGTACACCATTAATCAAGAAACCCTCGAGATGTAATTTTTATGGGACAGGCGTGTGCGAATTTGACAAGACACATCTATCCATGGATCTTGAGAATGCTATTTTAATGCAGTTGAATTATTGCTTTTGGTTTTGGTTAATGAGAAATTTGGTTGAGTGAATGGTTACGGTTACTTGTTTTAAGCAATGGGAATTGTAATATTTCTGAAGTTCAAGATATGATCAGTGAATTAAATTTCTCTTACGTAAGTAATAATAGTATATTCGATACTATTTTATTCAATTTTATTCAATAATATGATATTCTACAATATCTAATAATATTTCAACAAATTATAAAGTATTTGAAAGTTCGGACTAATCTTAGTTTCTTAATCTATCCTATTGCTAGCTTCTTCTAAGGAAAACGAAAGCTGAATAAATTCCATCGGCCAATGTATTGTAAATAATTTACAGTACGCGCGAAAAATTACGTACGCCCAAGAATTTTGCAAATTCTTCAGTATCTCCAATATTTGACCGAAATATTTTATTCGACCTTACAAAGAATAACAAAATTTATATCAGCCGTCTCCAAATTCCGTCATAGCTTTACTTTAAAGGAAACCGACACAGAGTACCAACTGTGTGAAATAAGCTGTGTTTAATCCTTGGCGCATCATCTCCCATACATTTAATTAACCTATTTAATATTTCATTAATTAAGATTTACACGACAGAACGCGCGATGAAGCCCTTGTCCTCCCGAGGTCTGCAACTCTGACTCGCGTGCTCTTGTACCTGCGTCGCGACGCGCGTCTCTTCACAACGTCTCTCCCGTGTGCGATCGTGAATGGTGCTCCGTGGCGTAATTACGTGGCAGAATTAACACCGGCACAAATCACGACGCGGCGAGCCGACGACCTGTAACGTTAGCCATTTTCACGTCGCGCGGATTAATTGCGGCCCCTGGAGTGAATGAACGTTGACGGAAAAGCGGCTGGAAACGTGGCGGAGCTCGTTTCTGGCTGTGGTTTAATTAATACGTTCACCTCCTGCAGGGGGATCGAATACGATAACGAAGCTGTCTGCTATCGGATGCCTCGATCTAATCTCACAGGGCGATAAATATTGTTAATGTATCGCGATGCAATTGCAGCAGCTGTGCTTCGATTGGAAGACGGTTGGTAATAGTGTCGTTAAGATTTCGGCGTTTCTGTTAGGTGCATACAAATGTAATAATAATTTCCTCGATGGTATCGGTTAATTAAAATGGTTTTCTCTGTTGCCTGCAATCTGCTTCTATTTTTTCGGTTAAATCGATCGACTGACGTGGAATTAAACTGAGAATCGTATGGGTTAATTGTTATTTTTATCTGAATGTGTTTATCGACTACTATTTTGAATGTATCTGATTTTAAACGCTATCATGGATATGAGTGTGAGCTTTTTGGAGAAGGGATTAAAAGTATTGATGTAGACTAAACGTATCATGGAAGAATGGAACATGTGGAGTTTTGTTCTAGTGTAGCCCCTACGATGAATGGGGAAAACATTGTAAGGGTACGGGTCGATTTAATTGGGGAGAATATTGTACGGCTACGTATGAATTTTATTCTAATAAATATTCTTAAGTGTTAAAAAGGTCGGTAGGTATTTGTCTGTCTTTGCTTAATTAGGAGAATTCATTTGGTTACTAGGAAGTTAATTTCAGATGCGGTGAGCTTTGTTAATAATCATCTTCTGTATGTCTAAGAAGAAAAATTCGACACTGTGTTCGGCCTGTAATTAGTTCTACAATAATTTCCAGTTTTAAGTGACTGCTAGTAATATTAGTAACGCAAAGCGTAAACGGAAAACAATAAGGAGCTGGTTTTAATCTCCGGCAATTTATTAATAGTAAGCATTACAGCAATCGTAGTTAAACAAAAATATTAAAAACGAGAACTTTTGGCACAATGCACATACATACGTATTCATCGCTTCTGACTCCACAAAACCAATGAATTTTATCTTAATCATTCCTCTAAATCTGAAACAGCAAAAAAAAGTAATTTGATGTTCCGTTACCAGTTAATTAACTTGTACTCTTTGTATCACAAGAGTCTCTTTAGGCATTCGATTAATTATAAGCCGAATACTTGTGTTGTAAAAAATATCTTGCTACAAAACAGCCGTGTAACATAACTCGCGACAACGCAAGCTCAAGTCCTACGTTCGAAATATATATCACTTCACCTTAATATGGAAATTGTCGTCAAATATTCTCAATTATACACAGCTGTTATAATATGCAAAGTGCATCGCGCAACAAGTATACAGCGAACTGGATATTCTAAATAAAAAAAAGTCTTTCCAATAATAAATTAAATTCGTCATGAAACATCTGGAAAATTGGAATGAATAAAATGCCTCGTACGCGAACCAAGAATTAAAAATCCACAATCACACTAACCTTGCATACTACCCCCCAAAAAAACTCCGTTCCACGAAAACAGAGCTTCCAACGATCTCACGCTCTTCGAAACAAGCAGTCCAAAACAGTTCCACATTTTCCCCCAAACCAGCCACGAAACAATCATACCGTACCAAACCCTTCACAAAACATCCACAGCCCCGAATTCTCCTGCCATCGAGCAAGCAAACGAATCTTCCTCCCGAAGGATCCCGAAACTGCCACTCCAAAGTTCCTCTCGCAATCCCAGCGAACCGAGGGAGGTTCGATGGCGACGGTGGTTCCCGTGTCGTTCGGGGAGCGTCGGCAAGCGTCGTTCACTCGTCGTGCCCGTGGGGTATCTTTCCTATTCGCTCGGTCGTGGGACGTCCCCTCGTGAATCGCGGCCGCTCGATCCGCTGGTGGGGCAGCTCTAGGAGTAGTTGCACGTGGTGGCGCGTATCCTCGGGCGAGATTTCGGTCGTCCGTACGCGTGCACAAACGAGAGAGCCTCTCCTCTCCGTTCTCCTATCGTTACTGTTCTGCTCGTGTCTGGTAGGGCAGAATTCTTAAGGCGGCGGCGGTGGTGGTGGTGGTGCAGCTGCCGACGACGACGCCCGCGTCGCTGGTGGTGGTGGTTACCAGCGGCGGCACAGCGGTGTAGTAGCAGCAGCAATAGTAGTAGTAGTAGTGGTATTAGTAGTAGCTCTCGGTAAGAGCACACAGTACCACCTCCCATTTCGTTCTCGTCGTGCTGGCACACGGCTGTTAGCTATACTTTCGTACGGTTCGCCGTCGTCCCCGTCGTTCAGTCGGTCGGTCGCAACACGAAGCTCGATCAGGCGATCAGCTGTTCTCCTCTTGCTCACCGGCTCGCCTCGATCGGACGAAAACGCGGGCCGCTCCAATTCCGAGGACCTTCGATCGGTTGATGGCCTTTGACATCGCGATTTTTCCTCTTTTTTTTCTTCCCTATTCTCTTGCGTGCACTATGGTCGTTGCAATCGCGAGGCCTAATTAGAATCGTGGTTTGTAAGACTATTCTCTCCTCGCCCGGCGCTTGGAGAAGGATTGTCGAGGCGCGGATGCACAGTGATCGAACGTATCCGGACGATCCTTGCAATCGATAAGCGAGGGATCCCCAAGGGCTGGCTATGTTTCGACTTTCGCGCGGTCGCTTTATCGTCGCCTGTGCGACGGACGAAGAATCTTCGGGTACTGGTGTCTTTCATACGCTTGGTTTTTATGCAAATTCGCGTGGCATTCGATTTGGGAGGTTTTAATTACGAATCGCCTCGTCACCGCGGACGAAATGATTTCTCGTCTCCCTTGCTGTCCGATCGAATGTCACTTCCTCTACCGCATCGGCACTCAATTTGCCTCGAAGTGATGGATTGTATCTGCCGAACGGTCAAGCAGTGAACGGAACACGGTTGCGTCCAGTGTCGTACGGTTTTAGTTGCTCGTTCGTAATGGAAAGGGACGCTTAATTGCTCGCATGGTTGTAGGGAACTGTCAGTGATTGATCAAAGTGCGCAGTGCGATTGTTGAGAAACAAGAATCGTCGCGAAGTGATTCCACGAATGACATCGGGTCGTGATTGTGCGATGTGCGGGAGGGAATAGTGATACTCGATAGTGATTGACACGATCGATCGAAGGGTGACTGTGACGGATCTAACATCGGAACCGGCAAACTGGAGATCCTGGGGATGTTTCCGCCGCGAACGGAAGCGCCGACAGCGGACAAGCTGGCGCTCTGTTACGCGCCACACGTCGACATGACCACGGTGATCGAGGTTGAGGTGTGTTTCCGATACAAAACTTACGATCCGCCGTTCTGGATTCATTGCGAACGCGTAAAAGTATGATTGTGGGAGTACGAGCGGTGTTGTGTGTTCAATTTTGAATGAAATGCAGAACGAATGAGTGATAACGACGGGAATGAACGGGACAAAATTGGAGTAAACTGGGGAACAATTATTCGTTCAGAGATGTTGCAAGTTTCCGCGGATTATTTTATTGAAAGAAATTCTGTCGCGACCTCTACTTCATTATGGTCCAGCCACGATTTTGGGCGCCAGTAATTTTCAATGGCTGTTTGCGCGCGTTTGATTTTGCTAATAAAATCTTTCTGATTTTCAAACTTATTTATATGGTTAACTAATTTTGCAACGAGATTTATGCCCAATTAATTTCCCCCGAGAGAAAGATGAGCCTTGAACTATATTTCATGGAATGATTAGTCGTAAAACGATTGCGCTCGACAGTTTCGGTTTGAATAATATATCACTATATAATTCATCATGCTTTTGAAAACCATAAAAACCATGCCCCCTGATACTTAAATTAATTCGATCCTTCGTAGCACATAAAATATAATGACATGTATAAAACCCCCCATAATCGTAGTTAAAGATATTATTCTAATACTGCTTGTAAAATCTATTCGGAATTGCCAAGCTGAAATATGAAAGTGAACAATCCTAAATACTATCGTTCATCGATCGCGTCGATATTCCTTGTGCCCGTTCGAGTCAAGGTAATCGCAAACATTTTCCTACGTTTATCGCAATCACGTTTATCTCAAACACAGAATGCGAAATAAGTACATCGCGGTTCCCGCAAACGAACACGAGCCATTTCTTTCCTAGTTGCTTGTTCATAATCTATGATCTGTCGATTTCGACACGCGGCCGGCTTATTGGTTATTAATTGTCTACATATCATATGTGGCACGGGAGACGATTTCTCCCGACGTTATCAATAGCGATCTCACGTGGAAAGTTCGGCTATGCGTCTTATGAAACTGGTCGACCGCTTGCAGGTTGCTCTCCGCTGGATATTATGTGTATGTGTATTCTGTCAGAACGTTTTAATCGAACACGTTATTAAACGATCGCCCATCTTTTTAACTCCTTTTATCGCGATACAAACAGTTCCCACTCTTTCCACTTCTTATCCCCTTCGCCTCTGTCAGCCTTTCCTATAACAATGTGTTGGTACAAGTGCAAGACGAACTTTTACGCTTTCAAAAGGCACGATTCAGAAAATAGCTAATCTCTGGATCTCCGGTTACGCATTACCTAGAGAAATGAAATACTCTTGAATAGCCGAGAAAATGGGTAGTAAATAGGTACATTGTCGTTGGTGCTATTCGTAATGCTTGTTAATATTACACCGGTGTAATTTTCTACTGTTATAATTACCTTCCCTTTGGTTCTTCAATTAGGGGCACTTATGTGTGCACATTTTTACTCATTCCCTTACTATAATCCGCATAATAACGCAGTTAGGATTCCAAGCGATAAGAGCACTGTTTCCCTAAGTGCTTTACCTAATCACGTTTCCGTAGTCTTGTTTCTCCATCGGCGAACGGGGCGAAACATCATATCCGATTCTCTATGAAAGAACGATCCCTGTAAACGTTTCGTCTCGCATGCCGGCTGCGGGAAATTCTGAAAACGACTCGCTTCTGCGTAATATGTTAGCGGCGAACACTAGAGGAATCGTCGCGATAATCAACGGGACTAAACGAACTCGAGCACAGTGGTCTTATTCAAATAAGATGTTTAACAGGCAAATAAATCCAAATCGCAAGAATATAACTGGGAATGAAATTGAAGACGAGTCCGCGTCGAAGCGGAGAGCCCGACACGCGAAAGTGGTACCTATAATGGACGAGTGCCAAACATTACTGCAAATTGAAATACGCCTTAATGGCCTCCCTCTGGCATCAAAGAGGAACGGTACTCTTCACGGGGCTCCGTAACGATGCGGGTCGTTAAACGACAAATATTTCATACGAAATAAATGCGTACGGTCTGTTGTAACGACCCAGCCCCGTCCGGCGGCGTGGATTGTGAAATACCGATTTGGAAATCAACGTGGAAAGCGTCAAAGTTGAATTTTCGTCTGGTCGCACGCGGGTATCGGTTAGATTTCGTGTCTCGTGTTTGGCCAAGTGAGAGTCCCCTTCTATAACGGACCTTTCGTTTCATTTTTCGGTCGGACCGTTTGTCGGATATGCCGTTACCAGCGGGGACTTCTTGATAATCGAATCCTTTTTTTTCCTTTTCCGCCTTCTGCGACGGTAATTTACACCCCTCGTGGCATTTGCCGTACACTTGACCTCGAATCTTTCAACATCCTACTTGCGGATGAAAGCGAGTGAAAGGAAAGGGCGCTGTATCGAATTGAGCATAGAGTTGATTCTTTCAATTTGCGTCGATCGGTTTCGTTTGAGGATTGTTGTACAGTGAATCAGAGAAGTATTTAAATACATTCTCGTGATTGTTTATTTGCATTCCCGTTTTCGTTACACAAAATCGTTATTTCGTAATAATGTTTATATTGGTCGAAAGTTTAGTTAAGCTCAGTTGTACGAATATATTCTCATTGACCAGGGTTTTTAGTTTTGTGTTTGAAAGGTGTATCAATCGTTTGAACTGGACAATTGGGCGGATAGAAATATTTATGTGACTCGCTGTATGTCGTTGAAATGGAGAACAATAGTGATTGATACGATTTATAATATCATTTTTAATATAAATGGTCTGCTAAGGTAGGAATGTATGTTTAGATTTGAAATTATTATATATCCACGAAAGGGTACACGTTAACTCTATCGTGGCTTATAAACATGTTCAGAGATTGTATCACGGTTAGAGAGACCTAATGGTTTGCACCCCTATAGTGTCGATACAAAGCCACCTCGTCGATATTCAGATAAATCACCTCGTGATACTATGTATCTACCTGAGTAATACCAAGCAATCGTTCCATCGGAAGATCGTGTGGACCAGATTAAAGTTTGTTTTCATTGTGCGAAAAAATTGTCGAGATCCTTAAGAAGATGTTTCAGCTTTGGAAATTACACGCGTCGAACCTGTTCCGTACTGTTTAACTTCAATTCGATGTAGCTGTAGAGGATCCAATTTTCATCACGAAATTCGTTTGAAATCTACTGTAGATTTGTCGTAGGTTACAAAATTCCTGTGTTAAAATGTTAATTGTTCTGAATTTGTCGATGTTCCTTTACTAGTAGTCGAGGTATATTTTCTTTCGCTTCTTTTTCTGCTAATTATGCTGACTGAACGGCCTCCTTGTGTATACAATTCACTACATTGTCAAAGGTAAAACATGCTTAATCATATCACAGCAATTTGCCTGAATGATTTTGCGATTCTGTGACTGTTATTTCATACAATCGATAGTCCATAGAGAGCCTGATACAACTAGCATCCTACACAGAGATACTTATCTATATATCACAATATATTTGACAATACCGTTAGCTAAAAATCAGGACGTTTTTTTTGAACCGTATAGAAAATAATAAAACGTCCTATATGCTTAAGACAGCTGCAAATTAATAATCAAATAGAAACGATAGTTATCTCCTCATAAAAACCTTAAATTCACTTAAGATCTAAAATGATTATATAAGGTTTATAGACTTTCTATAATAACCTTTGAGCGTTGTAATTTTACGCTCTTTACAGTGTACCGGAAGCATCTATCTTCCTATTAGCCTAAATCTAAAGTCACGCTTGTAGTTCTGTGTACCGTATTAGTGTAAGTAACAAAATATTCAAGTGAATGTAATATCGATTTATTTTTTTCACAATTGCACTATTAATCACTGATACAATCTTAAGACATCTTAAGAAGGTTAGTTACTTTATTCTCTGAGCTAATGACACAACAATTGCATGCATTCAGAATTATTTACACCACCCCTAACTATTATCTGCCAAAAGACTTCGAATATGAAACATTTAACAAACTCCATTCGTTACGCCCATCGTGCCTCGTTACAAAGTAGTAACTTGCCAATGAATTTATGAACCTCTGAAAAAAATTATCCAACGCAGCACAAAACCGTATTTCTTCACAGTCGCTTATCATTCTAAACAACGCCTTGTTCAACTTTAATACGATTTCCTCGCGAAAGAACGACGACACACCTACGTACATTCTGCCCTTAAGCTATTTGCGTTGCGTTGTTCGCCAGAAGATTTGCATAGTATTTGTCCGCGTTTAATGTTCACCACCTTCGGCGAATAAGCGCCACTGTCCCATATACCCGTCGTTTATAGTAATGGCAGACCTCCAGTGCGGTTGGCACGATTTTTTCCCTCAGTTCTCCTCTCCCTCGAAGCCGACGTACATTAGTCACCGCAATTACCGGTGGCCAGCAATTTTTTAATAGCGGCGAAAGCTGCGCCCAGCGACGTACGCGAACGTGTACCGGCGAACTCGTATCCCTGTTCAAGTTTATTATGGTTATTATTTTTCATTTTTCGCCTTTCTTTTTTCATACAGCGCGCATCGACGCGTGAGGCCCTCAGCTTGGACACGATTACGATCAATTACGGCAGAGACAGATATTGGCCAGCGCTTTGGCAACGACGGGGTGAAGATTTGATTAAGGAGACGCTGAAAATGAGCGTAGTGTAATGTTGGCCAAGGAGATATTGCCCTCTCGCTGACGCTAGGACGACGTCGACGTTGAACAGAGTTTACAGAATTTATATTTGATGCAAGAAAGTACGATTATATCGTGCAGGCGTGAAACAGTTTGCAGAAAGGTGAAGGGAAATCGAAGCTAGCAACGATACATATTTTCAGAATTGCAAATCATTTTTGATATGTGTTGACATGTTCGATATGATCATTTTGATAGCAGTCTGTTAAGGCAACATTTTGAGATGCGAAATAATTTTAAGGCACCCCGATATTTGGATATCAGAAACTCGTTATTGACACGGATGTATGACCGTGGAGTAAATTGATTATAAAAATTGTGCGAGTGTAAGATAAGAATCCAAAATAATATCTGAGCTCTACTACTGTATACTGTATGATCATACAATTCTAATTTTAATTTCTGCCGACTCCATTCTTTACCATTCCCTAAGAAAAGTGAATACACAATACCATGCAACTGGATCTAACCACTATCATAGTTAAGTCTCTCAAAGAGCAGACAAACCGTTTTCCAATGTATTACCAGCATTTTTTCGTATTGTCGTTTAATAATAACTGTTTAATTAAGATCATCTCCAATCGCCTTTAATGAAATACTAATGTAGCGATTTCTTCTGTTGCAGGACCGTTTAACTGGTCACGGGGGTATTTCCTCGCTGGGCGGTGGAAATTCCTCCCCGTATTCCGGCGGCCATCACCATGGTCACAGAGGCAATGGGAACGGCAGCGGGATGCCCCATCACGGGGGTGCATCGTTGCCCACCGCCTCCGACTTTCAACCACCGTACTTTCCACCCCCGTTTCCCTCGCACCATCACGCGCCGGCGAGTCCTCAGCATCCGGGACTTGGCCAGCCGCAGCATCTCGATTACCTCGTCGGTGATCCGTACACGCAGACTCTCAACACGTTACATCAACATCACTATAATCACTTGAGCGCCGCTGTCACGGCTGGCCAAAGGAGTGGCGATCTGAGGAGGGATGCAGAGGGAATCCATGTGGTGAGTAATTCCAATGAGTTATTTCCGTATTTTTGAACTTAATTTAGTTAGATTACCACCTCTATACTTCCTTGTTAGTTTCATGTTGGACTATCGACATTGATATCTTGCCGATCTTGCCTCATTTCGTTTTAATCATTTTCCAAAGGATTATGCAATAATTATTGACAATTCCTTTCGCAGCAATTTATTGCTTTGCCCGAATGTCTATTGCAAATTCAGAGCCGCAAGGTTTCCTCTAACAATGAACTATTTAAGATGTGTTGAATTATGAAAATGTAGGGTATAGATTATAGATGGTTGGTGAATAAAGTGATTAGCAATTACGAAAGTGGCTTAAGCTCATATATTTTTCGTTTCGAGGTGTTAGGAGTTTTTTTTACAAATAAACATGGACCGAATTCTGTTTTACTATGCAACTATCTATTTAATTTAACAGTCCAATTTCCGACTGTTATAATTGGAAGTGGTTCCGCGTTCCTGTAATGTAAATCGATGAAACGCGAAATGAGTGATAAATTCATTCAAATGGAAGTTACAACGCGTGGCAATAACAACCAATTAATCACTCCACTCAAATCAAACACACAATACTTAGAAATCCGATTACTAAAATCTTGAAGCAGAAGATTCTTCAAAACCGGGATCCAACAAAAAGGGTTGCATCTTTTACACCACCGCAAAAACGTTCGCCTAACAGGTACAAATGCGTAATGCTCACTTTTCAATGAGCCCTTGCACAAAGACAGACAGTTATTACTATTTAACGTTAAAATCACTGCATACCATTAGCTTCCGAAGTGTAACTACACTTAATAGAATCAGTCGTAGCGTGGTTGACAAACCGTCGGTCTATTCACAAACGTGTCTCCTTCTTCTACTACGCTTCAGTCTAAAAGTGCACCACACTGATCCGCATAAATCGCGACACGACGAAGCAAACGGTTCATAGCCTCGTATTAAGGTGTCCCCCAGCGGAATCGCGGAAACACGGTCGTCTCGATCGCCCAGGTATTTCACGCGTAAAATCGAAGCACGCGGAGATCCGGTCACGTGCACGTCCGGCCGGCTCATTAGAAAAGGTGCGCGGCGTGTTATTTGTAGGACGGGCCGCTGGTGGTTGAACAGCAGGGGGACGCGTAATAATGGCCGGCTATCGATCTATTAGACGCATCGCGGCCAATAAGTCGGCCCGTGACATCGGTGATTGCGATCGTTGATCCCATGGAAAGCACGCGAGGAGTCGAGACGCGCGACATTTGCATTCGCCGCGGTTCTACGTGCCTGTCTCTGGTCTAATGGGCGGGGTGGTTTGGCCAGGTATTAGCGTAACTCGAAAGAAACGAGGGTCCCTCGAACGTGGAGGGATTGGCCGGGTAGAAGAACCGGCCAACAGGAAGTCAAGGATGAACGGAACGTTTTGTTCTCGATCGGATTGATTTTTATGCTTCGCGGATCGATCGTGGTTTCTTGCTCGTACGTACAGTGGTCTACATCGAGAAATGTAGTGACATTTTGGTATAACTTCTGAGCCATTACAGGTAACGAAGTGAAATTTGGAGTGCAGAATATTAACACGTAATCATTTTGAATTGTGTGTCATTTTTTTGTTTGATTCAACTAATTGTCACTGTACAATTTGAATGGTGTATGGTGGTAATGGTGTAGGGTAAAGGAGCCTAATATGAGACCCATTTTCTTAAAATTTCTTCATAGTCACTGTCATCATCCAGAACAATATCAGTCCAGAACATCAGTTGAAGTATCACTTTCTACAGTTCGTTTTTTGGAATTGTCTTTTCTCTTAGGCTTAGTATTACCGCTTTAATCGCCAATATGAGGATCCACCTAAAACAACATTGGGTACGTAAGATGAGACCGGTCTCATAATAGGAACTTCCTAGGGTCCCATATTGGGAAATAATAAAATGATGACTATTAAATAGATTCAAAGTTGTGCCTTCGTTATGTAATGGCAAAGAACTATGAAACCTTAAACTTCATTGCATACACTATACATCAGTATTTATGAAAATGATTATACGCTTACCATTTTGGAAGTATCTGTAACTTAATCGAACACTTAGAAAAACTTTCAGTAATGTATTTCAGAATATGATCTCTCAAGACGTTTCGTTACTTTCAACGCCAACGTGTGTATAAAATAACTAACGAATGGTTACTTACGGAACAAAATAGCATCGCTACAATACATTCAAGAGTTATGTATCGGAAATAAGCAGGGGTCTCATATTAGGAGAGGTCTTTTATTAGGCTACTTTACCCTAATATACTTTATGCTTATTTAATTTGTGAAGCAGGACGAAGTAGGAACTGATTGAAAATAATCCAGTTTGTTACATTGTGGGACTTTTTGGGACTTCAAAGATATTCCATGGCAATTTTTAAGAATATTGAGAATTTTCTTTACGGCATTCACTGTAACAATATTTAAAAGAATCGTAGGGGCATCTTAAAGAAAACGAGCAATTTTTTCCATGAAAAATGCTATCTTCAAAACTTCCAACTTTAACTGTTACAGTTACGGTTGTTACTAAACTTTATTAATTTTCTCATTTCTGGGGTCCATGGACATTAAGGAAGCCAAGTTCATCGATCAGATATCGGTACAAGAATGTTGACTTTTTGGCTAAATGTCACTATATTTCTCGATTTAGACCACTGTGCGCCGCGGTGCCGCTCCGATTCGCGAATAACCGTGCAACAGTGAATACGTTTGTATTGCACGGGGCAGCGCTCGCAGTTAAGTGTACCTGTATGTGCAGGCTTCTTGTTTGGAGAGGTGCGAGAGAACTGTTTGCTCTAGCGGGAATCGTAAGTGCGCGAACTAGCGTGGTCCGGTCGGGTCACAGTCTCGACTATGTTGAGTGCATGGTCTATTTCTGAGGGCGTCGGCTTTTGGTTTAGAGTTTGTTTGTTCAAGGAACGATATTGACCGTGTGAGTTATTTAAAAATCACGAGGACAGGGGGAGATGGAATTTTGGGAAATAGTTTTGGCAATTAGGCTTAACGATTTAAAGGAATTGGCGGGGAAACTTAGCGAAGACAATTCCAGACTGGAATCATTGTTTTGGGTTTTGTAGGATTGCTTGGTAACCAGTATGGTTTGAATTCATATTAAATTCAGTATAGTTAATGGCAACATTATTTAATAAAATGTGAATACAATTTTTCTGGATCTATTCATTAATTGTTTCAGCAATTCTATCTCTTAGAAATATATATCTCCTCTATATCTTTATATTCCCTTATTAATATAATAGTTATATCAAAACTGTTTTATTCGACTATGATTCAGCAAAGAATATAGGTATGCGCTGTTAAGATTTAATATAAAAAATAAACCTATGCTAAGCTTCACGCCTGTGTAACGAAACCCCAAGCTACCACGAATTTAGGGGGCAATTTTAGACCTCGAATAGTGTTGACAGTAATAGTATTTGCGGTACACCTTACCCCAGTGGCTTTTATGAAAATATCACCCTAATTACAACGGTGGGACTCGAGTACAACACGCTGTGGATTATGTTTTGGGCGGTTTCCATAGGTGTCGTGTAACGTTTGCGCAAAAAAGACCAGGTTCGACGAAATTCGACACGCGCACGAAGAATACGTTTAGTTTCACACAGCTCGAAACTGGCCAGAAGAAGAGGAAAGCGGGTTCGGCTTAAAGCATCTGTCTGTGCCATATGCAGTCTCGTATTGCGAGCCCCATTTCTTTATCGGCAATTATTTATTTCGTATTTTATGAAACGTGTACACGCGGTGAAAATATATTCGAATGTTTATTAAAACATTGTTACTTATTTCCGACGTAAGAAATTTATTTAGCGAGGCATTGGCTATTTTACAATATATTGGCTTCAATTTAACGTAAACATTAATACTAAAGTATATGAACCTGACTCTTGTCGTTCTACGTTCTTCCTTTTTTCTTTCCTTTCTAATAAATATAATGATAGTATGAGAGGCACAAAAATGAAGAGCAAAATTTTATCCAATTTTAAGGGAATATTGGAAGAAAAATGTATCGTATATTGATAGATGTAAATACATAGAATGTTCTATCAGAAACTCGGCTTTAAAATACTTTACCATCTTATGAGATTGCGATATCGATTATTTCAAGCAGTACAACCCCTCGTACCCTATCCTGGCCTGCCTAAAGCACATTCTTCAAAGGAGGGTGGCCAACCTCGTTCTCAATGAAATCTTACACTGATGCAATCCCTCGATTCACAAAATATCGAATAAATCCTTCGAATACTTGTACTGTTTATTTTTGCCATTCATCCCCATACTTTTCTTTTCGAATAGTTTTCCCGGTATTAATTTAATGCTACTTCGGACATAGTTGGCGGAATACCAGGAATAATTGACCCAATAGTTATTGCTTCCATATTTTTAGACGACACGACGAATCGAACATAAATAACTAATTTGCAAATTCCTGAATCTAAACGTTTGTCTCATCAATCTGATTCTTCTTGCAATTTGACGAACTGTTCGAATATTAAAATAGTGCAAACTTTATTTCGCCAATGTAGGCGGGCTTAAAACAAGAATGACGAAATTTCTGCAGAACTACATGTTTGCCAAGGCCCGAGGACACCCTAGGGCCACCAAGAGACAAGATAGTTGAACGCTTGGCTCCCGAATTATACATAGTAATAGCGTCTTGCATAGTTGTTCATAGTTAGGAAACTTAACGGTACGACTATGCGTCGACTCTTGCTACCCTTAGAGAGTTCGGTTCAGTACCTCCGCCACCAATATCGAGAACGTCAACGATGTGAGACTATGCTTTCGCAATTTGATGGGGACACGTCGTTTGACACCACTTGAAGGCACCGGAAGCATGATATTATACGTAGACGTAAATTGTAATGCACAAATCAACCATAGTCTGTACGAAACTTATTAATAGTACAGCAGGACAAAAAATTAGAAACTGTCCTACATTTCGTTACGCGCAGAAAAGTGAAAGCTTCGGGCAGGATTCTGAAACGCAATACTAATACTCTCTACACTCATGGTGTTGCTTAATATAAATTATTTTCAATAACGATTAATTAATTCGTTCGAATTGGCTATAATCAAATCCAATCGTTTATATTTAAATGAAGATAGTTCGTGATCAATTCTTTTCAATGTACATGTGTAAAACTGTTTCAATGTTTACAATTAATCAAGAATATATACGTACAGCCAGTGCCGCAAAAGTATTCGTACCCTTGCTGTCAATAAAAGAAATTGGTTGGAATTGTGCGATGCATTCGAGGTTTTGTTATTTGCAATAAATTTCATACCATAAATGAACACATACGTAAAGTTCAATTCGGCTGAATTTCAGCCAAACTGGGTAATTGTAACAAAAATATACAAATCCTAATCCATCCTTAAGTATTTAATTTCAACAAATTTCCTGTAATGACAGCGGGGGTACGAATACTTATGGGACTGACTGTACATAGGCAAAATGCTTTTCTTGGTCCCTTTAACTACAGCCCGATACGTTCTGATACTTTCGAAATAGACTACCCTCCAGTTGCCTCGTTCGTTGGCCTCCCTCAAGTAATTTACTTATTAAATTTTCGGCTGACCTATGGCATTCTCTCGGGGAGGATGCCAGGGACGTTTACTTTGACGGAAATATGCCAAGCACTGCTATCCTCAAGACGCTGTTAGCGATACGTAAAAGGGGTACAACGATTTCTCCTCTCTGCCAAGAGGTTTCAACTTGCTTTTTATTCTTTCGTGACACGGCAAACTCTGACTAGAACGCGTGGAAAAAATTCATCGGATGAAACACGGTGGAAGCGCGTGGGTCCAAGTCGCCAAGGTAACGTTCGATTGGCGTGTAACCGGTAATCATAGATCTCACGGTAAAACGATTAATAAACACCGTGCCAGCTGTCGATGACTAATGTTGCATCACGCTCGATCGAATTGAACAACAATGATACGGTAGTTTCGAGTGAAATGATTAAGCGGGGAAGTAAGTCGACGGTATAATACAATGTTGTCTGAAGTTGTGCAAAAATGATCGAGAAAGCTATTTCTCATTGGAAGGCGGATCTTGTAAGATAAGATTGAGAAATTAGAAATTCTAGTGACTCGCTTTGCAACATGCATCGACGATTTAGAATCCCCCTTCGAAATTGTATATTGCGGTGTGATATATTTAGGTACTTTAGTTATGTGTTCGTTGAACGAGTAACACCTGTTGATAACAACGGCAGAATCATCCAAAGGACGTACGGTAGCAAGCACGAGGAAAGTAGAAAGAGAATAATTTAATAATTGCAAAATGTAATTATTGCAAAATTATGTGCAATCATTTTTAATTTAATCATGCCGCTGTGAAGTGTATCATCGAATCCCTTGATGCTTAACGAATTTTATTTGATTAAATAATGCAAGGACAGTATCAATGCAAATTGGAATTTTCTGTGAATAGGAAAGAAATTGTGCGTTGTTCGTGAATCACGTGAAACGTTTCACGGGGAAGAAAAGCGAGATGATGATAGAGTTCTGAAAAAGAGACGACAATGCCAATAATCAGCCAAGTGGTTCGACCGATTCCAATAGCTTTATCCTTGAAAACGAGCAGCCGGGTGCTTCCTCGTACCCAACCCCGCACGTTTTATACTGAATTATAGTATCTCGTCTGGGTCTCTTCACGATCCCACATTTATGCTCGAGAGAGTACAATTTGTGACAGCCTCTTCGCTAAGGGATCTTAGATTCAGAAAATCTGTCTCATTGTTGAACGCCTTCCTAAGAAGAAAGAGTTAAACACCGAGGATCTAGAGGACAATAATGATCATCTAAATGTGCCACTATTCTCATATAGTGCAACATATTTAGTTTATACATTCAAAGGATAGTGTCTAGAATTAGAGTTAATTCTTTAAAGAAATTGATCAAAAGTATAACTATGTTTCGCAGTATGTACTAAGACGATCACGATTGCTCTTACAACACACGTGGTCCAGTCTTGGTATTCTAACCAAATATTTAATAAAGTACAGGCAAACCTCGATAACACGAATCTCGGGGGAAGAGAAAAAGACTTCGAGTTATAGAGGTTTCGTGTTATCGAGTGTTCGAGTAAGAGAGGTTTAACACACGAAAATTCGACTTAGAGGGGCTTTGTATCACGGTTAGCTTTCCGACTTGCGAGGACGGAAAGGAAGGTAAATTAAATTTTTTCGCGTGAATTACATTTTTATTGTACACGTATATAAACATAATTGGAAGCCGAAAGTTAGGTCACTATACATACATATAAGTACCGACTTCTTACTATTCAAAAGGTCAATAATTTTGCTATGAGTTAATGTATTAACACATTGTTTATCTATGAAAATTGACGGAAAAAAATTAGCTTTCATGGATATGCACGTGGTCCATTTTATGTCTTGTGACAATCCTAACGGTTGAAATGTAGGAAACAATTGAATGCTTTTTGACACACAGTTGTAAACTTCGAGTTGCAGAGGCAGCAGCGATAGAAGTTCGGCTTATAGAGGTATACTTCGAGTAGTGGAGGTTTGACTATTCTCAATTCGAGTAACACAGGTAAAATGATGGACATGTGGCAAATAATTCGAGTTAGAGTAAGTTTTATTTCGACTTATAGAGGTGTTTGTAGCAGAGCGGAAGGGAATTAAGAAAATTTTCGTCCTATAGATGTTTTCGAGAGTGTCAATTTCTTAGTAATTCAAAATTCATCTCAGCACGGATAATCCAATTCTAATCGCATAAAATAATAATATACACCCAAGGGTGGTCTTCTGCTTCCCCATAATAAACCACCCCCCAACACTCTCCACTTTTTACACCGTCCATTCCAAAAATCTTTCAGCATAACTGCTCGTACTATCGCCCCATAAAAAATTGAGAAACTGTCAATGTCGATTAACGCGACAGCAAACGATGAAACAGAGGCACCGATTGCGCAAGAGGAAACGCGGACAGGGCGCGTTACATCGTCGATCCGGTGGGCCGACCGCGATATCCGCCACGCGATCCCATTTATCAGTATCGATATCGTGAATACCGGTCGACGTGACTTCACCTCGGCGCGGCACGCCGTTTAACGAGAGAAAGGCGATCACATTTCATCTCATTAGTCGGTCGGCATGGTTACATCAATTTATAACTAACACGGCTGGACGATAGATACTGGTAGCAGCGCTTGCCCACTTAGCCGAGTTAATTAGCGCCGCGTTTCCATTTCTTTGGCCGCGTGAAAGCCGGACACTAAAACGGCTGGAACATTACACGAGATGGATATAGCATGCATATATGTATGCGTGATTTTCGTAGCGCAATCGCTCAAACACCGCGAGTACTCGCGACCTTAATCCTAACCGATCGGATGATTTTCTATTTGTCCAAGCGCGCACGGTTATCGATCATATTGAGACTCATTAGATCCGTTTCGCTAATCAGGATGTTTGATGTTACGTTTATTCTGATAAATGAGGATGTAACCTCTGTCTGAACGAGTGTACATAATATGTACGTATTATGTATACGCGCTTTCGAGACGGGCACGTTTGCATGATAGATAACGAGCGTGAAACTAATTTGTCACTCGCCGAGTATGAATATTAATATCGACGAACGAATCGTTTAGCAGGCACGCTATAAACGAGTGAATTGATTTTGGGACAATTTGTACGAACGTTTTGCTAATTATGTAATGGGCGTGACCAATTTACCTTGCCGGTATGTATTCGTGAACAGATGTTCGCTTCTTCGTGTAATACGCGCGTGCATTAGAATGTAGAATACGCAGATTCGTTTGGTCGATAATATTTAAAAGTTGCTTTGAAATAATAAATCACTACCGGCGGACAGAAGGAAGCTGTCTGAAATTAAAATATTTGCACATTTAATTAACACACCACGCTAATTTATTATCGTCGGTGGATGTTCTACGAAGAAGTGACTAGTAATTGAACAAATAATTAACAGGAATTCGACGAACGAAAAGAATCTTCGAGGAGAAAGTAGGGTTCTCGATATCTTACATCTCCATAAGTCATATTACGATATACATATTCGTTCCATCTTTTTGTCTGCCTTTAAAACCTTTTAAATCTGTTCACCGGTACGTACGAACCATTCGTACGTCGAAGCCTGATATTTTCCCCGTTTCATTTGCCATTTATGAACGAAGATATCGCAACAATCTAGAATACTCGTAACGGAGAAAACGATTACAATGGAACGAACAATCTGGCAAGGAAATCGGCGAAACGTGCCGCGGTGATTTCTTCTCGTATCTGGAACCTCGTGGATCGTATAGGAAAGATATATGACAATAATGGCAAGGGCTCGTAATACAACCGTATTTGTGACACGACCGACTTGCAGTCTGGATAAAATCTCTAGTTTTTCTCGTCGGATGTGATTAAGATTCCAAACGTATGTCCACCTTGTGTTTCAATTCTTAGAAGACCGTCTTCGTTTTTTTTATCATTCTTTCTCTGTCTCTCCCCTCCCTGCACAGTCACTGTCTTTCTAATTGTACGTACACAGAGATTCTTGCATAAGAATCGTACGTACATCGACTTCATTCGAATATCCACAAATCTTGTTATTAATTCAAATAATACGATTCTATAATACTAGAGACGATTGATAAGCATTTGCGTTAACCGAACAAGACAAAGTGCTGGTTTTAGTCGGAAGCGTGAGCATTAAATGCTTACATCCTATTATAACGCTGATTATAATAATTTATGCGGCGGTGATGTAACAACGTGTACTGCACGACAATAATAAATGTGATCTGTGGTAATGATCAAGTATTTACGAATGTTTACAGCTTATCGTTTACTTATCGCCCCCTTACTGTCTCAACTCTTTTCTTTCCCTTTTCTTTCCTTCTATGGTGCATTTATTTAAGAAAACACAGCAGCACAGGTGGACAATTATAAATTCAATTTTTCCCCTGGTTACCTGTACGCTCGAATGATTCACGTAATCATTCTGATGATACCGGTTTTATCGAGCTTTTAATTGCTTTTAATATCTACATTATCTCCCGTTCGCCACAGCAAATTAAAAACCCAATGGAAGCTTCGTTTACATTTCGGCTAAATTAACGCGACGACGTTGAACGAGTTTGTGATTAATCACGACGTATTATCTTTTGGTATTGGGCCTGATTTCTTGCACGAAAATTGCGCATGGACTTGCGATATAGGAATCGACGTAACGTACATGTACAAGGAGTTTTATAAATGCTAGTGAGGGTTTCTATTTAATACGGCTTTTCGCAGAAAGGATAGACCACAAAATATTCCGTCTTTCTATTCAACGTTATTGCATGTACGTGCCTCCTAGTGATTATGTCAACGATTCGAGGTAATCGTGGAGTCATCGGGACCTGGTGACATTCTCGTGAGAACTGGGTCTTCTTTGGATGTAATGCTCTGGGCATTTTATGATATCTATAGTTACGGTGTTATACATAAATATATCACATTTGTATGACGAAGTTCAATTGCGTTGCGCCAAAAAATGTAGGAGACGGTAACAAAATTATGCTAGGTCCATATCGTAACTCAAGGTACACTGACATAATATTAATACCAGTTTCTTGAGTGAAATATCAAAGTTGCAATGAATTTTTTTAAACAATAGCCAGAATGACATAAAACATCGCAGTTTATCCGTGCGTCTAAAACGAGATCTGAGAAGTAATTGTGCCGTAATTATTTAAAATACATACACTTTTATGTATTATGTTTTCCCTTGATTGATTTTTTCGTAGCACAGGAAGTTCCTAATCAGCATTATCTCCAGTGGAAATATTCCACGTCTATTATTGTTCGCTTAGTGTATCAATTAAAAAACACTCCTTCACGCAAAGTTCTAATGCTATAAACAAGACAGATCACCAATATCGTAGTATCTTCAACTTGAATCTTAGGCTCTAAAAAGTTTGTTATAAAATAGAATATCTAATGCAACCCCAATACAGCAAAGCACAGTTTAATAATTGTATTCCACCTTCGATTATGCTCGTCATTATACTACAAAACATACAATATTTTATTGAAATGCAATCGAAATAAAAGTTAATATTTTTTTTCCCCTCCATTTCAGACGAATATGCACGCATCGTTTCCATACGACGGTGGACGCAGTAGTGGTGGCGGCGGCGGCGGAGGTGGCGGCGGTGGCGGCGGCGGTGGTGGAAGGGGCGTCGAATATGGCGCCGTTCGCCGTCCTGACGCCCTTCTGCCACCCCCAGGCCTCGACCAAACCGACCTCGTTCTCCACAGCAGCCTCGTAGATGACCCCCAGGTGAGCGACGATGTACGTAATCGCAACGCATTTTCTCTATTACTACTCTCCCATTGTTCTGCACGAACAAAACTGCAAACTAAAATGTTGGAAGTATTTGTGGAGCCTTCTTTCCAATTTCTCCTGTATTAAAAGTTTATTAAAATTGGGGACAATTAATAGTATTTAATAAATTGATTCGTTTCGACAGGGGGTCAGACTTTTCTCGCATAACAATCTCTCTGTACTAACAAGTATATTATATACAGTATTGTACTCATACTTCTAATATTTTATTTCATTTGAGAAATCGTATGAATTGAAAAACAATCAAGGTAAATATGAAAATGCTATTTGGGATTATTTATATGTCAAACTTTCGTTGATTCGAGTATGGCTGCGTCACTGAATTCAGAATATATCTGTATCCTGTTTATTCAATTAATGTAAGCTAGTATTAATAGCTCGAATCTCTCTATTTGTAGAACACAAACGTGGACGATGGAGGGTTCATGAACGACCTGCCTCTCCTGAAGAGTAAGTAACATTTCCGCAGTGTTCCTCGCGCAATATCAGTATCTCAAGCTGTCGCGTAAATAAAACTCACTCCCGTTTAAACGTTCTAAATTGCTCCTTCTTCTAAACGAAGAAACTCGCTCATCGCTATCAAGATAATCGTTTTTATGCGCGTTTTACCTGTTCCTCGATCATTATCCGTGGCGCCACTTGAACTTGTTATCTCGCTAATAATACGTTTCTCTTAATCTACAAAGTCAAATTGTTTACTGTCCCAACATCCTGACGATCCAGATTCTTTCAAATTGACAAACTTACGTGCCAGCAAAGCACAAAAACAAGACGTACCGCATTGACACACAAGTATACACAAGGGATGACGGACATAATGTCGACGTGGAAAACGAGCGTGTAACGCGACCGGAAATATAAAGCAACCACGCCGGTAACTTGTCACTCTTAATTAGAATTTATCTCCCTGTGTGACGTATCGACTGCTTCTTCGCGAACAGGGCCTGAATTTCAAAGCACGGCGGGAAAGTAAAAAGGCGAATGGCCTGCGTGCAACCGTTCGCCATTAACGCGCCTCTCGCAGTCGTAATATACAAAAAGAAAAATGAAGCACAAATCGTTGGAAATCAACGATTGTCGGTCGATTTTTCATCGTGTGCTATAGTATGAATAAGCCAAGTCATGGGACAGCTAATTCTTTCCGTATCATTACAGACTGCCCCCTTCAGTCGTTAATATTCTTCGTCCCTTAACGACGAAACTAAATTGAACAGTCGCCTTTCGTCAATGGTTAACCAATTTTTCCATCGTTCGTTGTCCCGTCAATTAAGATAGCTCTGACAATAGACAGCCATAAGCCGACTCATTGATTACCAAACAAATTAGTGGCTCGTAAGTTCAACTACCTTGCCACCTGAAACTGTCGAGTTTACACTTTAAAGAATTCGGTATTACTCATCCTCCTGTACGTACACTGTCGATCAAAGATTTAGGACCCCTTCCTTATAGTTGGACGAATATTTAATGGCTTGTTAATGGTTCATTCATTCATGCTTATTATTGTAGAAACATTTCGATATTGGTCAGTCAGCAAATTTCTTTGGAACATAAAATGTTAGCGATATGCGAAACAACAAAAAAAGGACTTCGTGGCATCGTGCTAGGTAGAACACTTCGGCCTAATTAAAGGTTTGTCTTCGGAGCACGCTTGACAAAATCACTTAGCCGCCAGTGGGTCGCACTTTCACGCCAATCTCGCTCCAGATTCTCGGAACTATAAACATATAGATAACTGATTTATACGGGCAGCGGAGTAGTTTCATTTACCGCATACTGACGCACAGTTTCTTTTTACCGGGCACGTAAATGGTCGTACGAATAAAATAGAGACACACAGGTGGCAAGGACTGCCCAATACGAGCGATTGCGTAACGTTGAACCAGTTATCCGTCGGTTCAGCGACAGGAGGATGCGTACCGTGGATCGAGACGATACCTCTGTTATAAGGAAACTTGCGCTTCGATCCTCTTCGCGATTGTCGATGCGAGAGGAACGTATCGCGGCCACCTCGTTGCGTTGCGAAAGTGTCACGCGCGTGATTTTATTCTCAGGTGTTTTCCTTGTGAAATGACGAACGAGGACCAAGGGGCGGAGATGAGCAGAGCAGGGAGCAAATGATTGACTCCCTCTGGTTCATTGTCGAGGGTTCTTTGACGTTTCGAAGATGATATTGGAAAAACGATAATACTGGGGGTCTGTGTAATATATTTTCCCCGGATGTGCGATTGAATTTGCTTTTGGCAGAGTTGAAAGTTTCCTCATTCATATTGATGGGAAATGGGAATGCAGTTGAAATTCATGGAACAGTTAGTCAGCCCCTTGAGCTTCAGACGATATTGTAGAAATGGATGAACAGTCCATAATCGATGACAATAGCGGAAAAATTGGAATTTGAAATCTGGTTACATTGCTCTACTTATCGCATTTGAAGTGATAAAACGGGATAAAAACTGCTTGGAAGTTTAAACAACCCCATGACTAAAACCATATATCTGTACAATCTTTGTATACAATAGTTTCGTTACGTTCAACCGTTATCGTACGTTGCTAGCTGCTGCAAGTGAAATAGACAAAATTAATTATTCCAAATGAGTTCGAATGGAAATGGAGGATCTGTCAGAGTTTAGTCACTCGTGAATCACAGACGTTCAATAATAGAATCCAGCAAACCCCGCCACGTGTTGCAATTCCTAGCTTCTCTGCGCAACCGACACAATGGTAGAAAAGGTGTACCGGTCACGATCCACTCGTCGAAATAAGTTTCGCCTGCACGTCAGAGGTGCGAAGGAGAAATAAAACTAGAGTGGATGCCCGCAGGCGGATCAGATTTCGCTCATTGTCATTGTAATTTCTTTGCGGGGCGCAGTTTTCGGGGCGTTACACACCACAGGGGTATTAGCTACAGATGGCTGTTTGTTCGAATGTCACCGTGGGTTATTATATGCCTCGTTACTTTCTCTCTGACGGCTTATTTGGCCAGTTTTCCCTCCCCTTCTATTTCACCCCGCGCCGCCATTGTCCCTTTGTTTCGAAAGACGTATCCGACATTGTATCGTCGAATTTAGAGAGGTGTACACCGACTCGTGTTCACTTAGACGTGACTTCTTTCTTTTGGTCGACGTGTCCCTTTTTTTTTCGTTCTCGTATCGGGGTGAAAAAGAATTTCTTCGATTCTCCCATATTATTTTTTAACGACTTTCAGCAATGAAACGTACATACTTCGAGTGGATTGAAATAGTGATACACGATATTCATTTTACGACAAATTTAATTGTTCGCAATAATTGAAGGGGATTTTTCCTTCTGCTCCATTAAATTCGGGAACGAGACATCGTCATCCATATTCTCATAGGAACGTCACTGTTAGAATATCCAGTGGATTGGTAAGAGCAACGACAAATACGTACACCGACGATACAACGTACGCGTTCCGCTTCTCGGAAGCCGGTTATACAATTACCTGCAGCTTACCTTGGCTCCTTCGTCACTTCTTGACGTGCTCCAGTTTAACGGTTTAACGTTGCTCGGACGTATTCGAACGAGATCAATTTTTCTTGGAACTTCGAAATCTAAAAAGTACCAAATTTTTAAGGTGAAAGTCGCCTTGCATTGTTAAGGGAAGCATTGCTGACGATGGAAAGTAATGGAACGGGTATTATAGAAAATGGAGCAAGAATTTCTTCTGAACGTATACGTTACACAAGCATTGAACGAAGATATAGAGATTTTTATTTCACTCTAGAAAGAAGGGAATTTAAATGTATTTTAAGTTAAACATACTGTGCTACTGACATTTGTCAAGTATAACCAAGGGTTGTGGATAACTCCCGTGAACGAGAGAAATCATTGTGAACTACATGTTCACGTTACAGTATATAATCTGACATCTGTTGGCATCTGATTCCAGTGTTCAGACACTGGTTTCTTGTACCCAGGGCCTCTTATAGGGGGTGAACAATTTTATCGATACAAAAGGCTTATATTTGCAGAGCAGGAATAATAGGAAAATAGCTTACAAATTTATATATAATTTACAAGTAAATGTAGTACGAGAGCTAACAAAAAAATATATTCGTCGAAATATCTACCTTTCAACAGACAGACACGATATCAGATTTATTCAAACTATCATTTTCTTTCGTCCTTAAAATATCTACAGCCTAATTGAAAGAAACAGGTGGATTCAAAGATTGCGTGTCAATGACAAATATAATCATAAATATGCCCCAAAGACAACCAAAAAATATATTTATATATACGAGCATAAAATCAAAACAACTTTTACAAATTGTTGCGCACTCCCATTCAATTGACTTCAGTTTCCCAATAGTCCCGCGAAATCCTTGAACGCAATAACGCTCGACGAATTTGAAGTGCCGATAATTTCTTATTTAGCGGAAAAGGATAAAAAGAAATCCCTAAGCGGCGTGGAAGGAAACGAAACGAGTTTCTGTGGTTAATCAGTCGGTCGTTCTTCAGCAACGGTGGGTCTTTAAAGACCGATTATTGGAACTCGAGTCGTATTAGAAACAATTAATCATTCAAATGGGGCCGGCGAGCGGCATGCTGTTACTATGTTAATGATTGTCTCTAATTTACCCGGTCAATGGCGTTTGGTTAATTAACGCTCGTCGTTACGGAACCACCGGACAGTTGTTAGCCATGTTACGCACCGTTCACTGTAAACTACCGCAGGAACTCGGTTCCTCTGGGTGTTGCCGGCCGTGGCAGGGCTGAAATCTGAAAATTATGCGCGCCTCTTCACGTCGATCGGTTTGACTTATGACCAGAACCGTAATTTAGGGTTTACGAAACTCGGGCAACGTGTGTTTCGTATATCTCGAGAGCTATCGGCCGTGTTTTATTAGGAGGACATTATGTTAATACCATTTTAATCTTCGGCAAAGCAGTTTCGTCATTGGCCAAGCACGTACAAACACGGTTGTCCCGGTATCGTTGGTAGATGAAGCTTGATGTATCATATAATTTATTTATTTTCAAGATTTATTCGCGTAATTATTATTTTAATATGTACAATATTTTTCTGCGCTCAGTTCACTGCCAAAGGTCGATTATCGATAGTATATTGCAAGCATTGCAGCACAGTACAACGAGAAATGTTATCACGATTATGATTTGTTGCGCGAGATATTATTTTACCGTTCCAGCGGTTATTAAATATATTCGAATAATATGTGTCTCTCATCCGTCGTGGAAAATTAAGGATTCTGTATGAGCGAATTCAGCATTCCATTTGCATATTTATGTGACTTAATTATCGTTGTAATAGAGAATTGGTTACGTGACAGAGTATAAAACTTGTTCCAAATGAAACTATTTCCATGCATCTTTTTCCTGTTTGATTACATTTCCAGTATCGGGTTGCATTATTAATGCTGAATTGATTGCATTACAATTCGTTTCTCGTTACCGGACGCAGCTTTAAGCAACGCGTGATTTTTTTCCGAAAGGTGAAACAAGACTGCTTTTTATCGTTTCTATAAAACGAATACATAATACTAAACGTCCTGCTACATTTTATAGTCATTGGTGACATGTATCGCAACGCTTAACTACATTTTATATAATTACCTCGCACTTATCTCGGTTAACCATTAACACTGGGGAGTCTAGTCAACTACCAAGGGGGTAAAAATGACTTGCTTCAGATTTCTTGCTTTAGAATTATTAATATATAGGTATCGTTGTAGCAATTTATAATGAGTTTTAATAAGACAGAATGACACTTATATATCTCTATTTAATGTCCACTCAACGACTTGATAATAATTAATTAGATAACAATCGAAGATAATAATCGTTCCCCAAGAAACGCGTTCTATTTTCCAATCGTAAATATCAACCCCGCAGGATCAAATCACGAGATCCCCGAATTGTTGTCTCCTATTTGGTAACAAGTAGAACGAAACAGTCGGGAAGAAAGTAATACAAATAACTTCGAACAACCCCATCAGCAATGGAGCACGCCGTCTAGCGTGCTCGCTGCCGGTAAATCGATTTCAATCGAATGGATGTCGTGTCGAGCAGCAAGATGGTAAGTGCCGTTTTCCCGCATTGTCCCGTTCGAAAGGAACGGAGTTGTTGGAGTGTCGGACAAATGGAGGGCGGCCACCATCTTTGTGCAAGGGCAGCTAGCCTCCTAAAATCGAGCCCTAATGAAATTAACGAGGACCAGTGGCGGGTTGCCCCCGGGCCAGGTGGATCCCTGCCACGCCGAACACCCCTGCCGGGTAACACTGACGGGGTCGAAAAGTCACACCCTAGTCGCTTGGTGGTAACCAATCAAGGTCGAGAAATAAGTGAACCGGTTCCTACGTTGGCGATTGGTTAAGTTTCCGGGATGTTGATTGCCTAGGAAATTGTGCGTGCGCCGGGAACTCTGCACGTGCAAACTTGAACCAGCCGGCTGACGTCTATTCGGCCCTTTGCAAATTAAGTGCCTCCGCTTTTGCTGGGTGTTTGTGGGTTTTATTGCACGAGCGGAAGATGGTACGTAGAAGCTGTTAAGTAAGTTCGTTTTGAAGGAAAGGACGAGCGGATTGGACGTAACTGTTTGGTACTGGAGATAACTTTGTAACCTGAAGTATTACATTTTTTGGACGAAATTGAGGGAAAGGTTCAGGAAGGAGACTAGCAGTGCTTCTTGAAGGATACAGATATATTACAATTCGAGATTTATATTCGGAAAGGCAAAAAAAAATATAGCGAATGCAGTGAAATGTAGAATTGAATCCCTATTCTGTTTTATTCGCGATCAATTCATCTAGCCCCTTTACTATTGCACTTTAAATCAAACTGCGAGGATGACCATCATTTTTCATCCGGCAAGTGTATACACATATTGTAAGATAGCTAGTATGCAGAAACGAGTATAGTAATAAATGTAATGCCCATAATAGAAACTTTATTCGGCTAATTATTCAAAAGCACGCTTATTTCGACGTTGATTAATAATCGCGCCGTGTAACACTGTGAAATAAAAACGCGATGAAATAAATGATCGTACGATGATGGCAGAGCAATTAAAACATCGCATTAACCTAATGAGGATCCCCCGTACAGGAACGTGGGTACACGCGTTCGTAACTCGTGAAAGACTATCTAAAAACGTTACACGGCGAGCAAACATTGAAGAATCGCAAGGCATTCCTGTCGAGTGCAAGGAAACTTCGACATCTATTTACGTAACGTTGAAATTCAGCCTTGAGCATCGTGCGATTTTTGGGGAACAAGAATCGACCGACGTATCGATCTACGAAATTTATCATGGACACGACACGCATGATCAAATGTTTATTTGCACCCACATGATTATTACGTCTCGAAGATCGTAACCGTCGAATCGTTCTTTTATTGTACGTCAAACATTTTCGTCGGTTCGATATGTTTCCGGCGAAAAAATCATTACGACATCCGATGCTTTATGAACACCATAAAAATATTAACGACGTCTATGCCACACTTGTTACTGTAACTCTTAAATCATGTGTAGATTACCATCGGTCAAGCGGAAAATAAAAGGCAATCAAATTGAAAGAAGAATTAATTTCGCCTTAATGTTATGATTCCTGCTAATTCTTTGCCGTGAATCAAAAATAAGTGCGCCGTGCATTAACAAATTAATCGGCCTCTATTAAAGTGTCTTTATTACTTCGTTACCCTCATCAAGCTGCGCGCATCTTGTATTTGCCGAATTAATACACGTTAATTCTTTCAACGCGACTGCAATCTCGCCGCGTAAAACGAGCTGGGTACTTTTTCTTCCTTAACCCCGATAATTCAACGGGGCGAAAAAGAAATTAATAAATCGAACGAAAGAAAGGCCTGAAACTCATCGTTTCGTAACACCGGGTGAAAATTTGATGAAGCTGGTCGCTATCTCGGTAATACAGAATACGAAGGAAAAAAAAAACGGGATTACATTTCTTATCGCAATATCGAATCAGCGTGATTCGTATGTACAGCTCCCACCGCCATGCCAGTGTCTTAATTACAAAGTAACGAAGCCGCGCGCGTCGATTAATTCGCAGTTCACACTGTGTACACGATTGAACCCGGCCGCGAATGTATTAATTTATCAATACACCTGTGCAATAATCGCGTTATGTAATCGCGCCATAAATCATAACTACGCGAGTACGCCGGATCGGCTCATTAAAATCATGGACACCGAGCATTGCATCCAGCATGAAATGATTTCTCTAAACAGCCCCGGGGCTACAGATAATAGTGAATCGTCGTGGGCCGTGGATCGTGAAGCTTCTTCTCGCAAGCAACGATTGATAAATCGACGATCACTCCGGAGTGATCGTCTTTTCTCGGCTGACTTTTCACCGACACCGACGTATATATTTCATCAGCCAGATCGCTTTCACAATTTTTGCAAGGCTTCTTTCTTCATCTTTCTTTTTGTTTCGCCGCCTCTGTCTCTTAATAGAATTTTTACCTTTCAACTGATGCGCTCGCCATCAATCTCGATATGCCCCTGGATAATGGCGTCAACGTGCGCAAGTTGGTATTTACGAACGGAATCTAATTATT
This sequence comes from Nomada ferruginata, assembly GCA_963583965.1. Lineage (NCBI taxonomy): Eukaryota > Metazoa > Arthropoda > Insecta > Hymenoptera > Apidae > Nomada > Nomada ferruginata. The sequence goes on from OY757216.1 coordinate 8,700,733, forward strand.
CCAATGACTTATATAGAATAATTATTATTAGAAGATCAACCAATAAATATAGTTGGATAAACTTATACAATTTGATGTAATCATTCGATAGGAATCTATGCGTTCTTAGTAGTTTTAGAAAATCTTTTTTTTTATATGATGGATGAGGACAGCTTCATCCGTCGTCTTTTTTATTTTTTTTTGTATGTAAATTTTCAGTGTTTTTTTTCGAAGATATTGATTAGAAGAAAAGGTGTCAGTTGTTACAAATTTCCTTTACGTTTCTATTTCTTTTCTATCCAACGCCTCGAAATAATATTTATTAAGAGATTTCTATATGAATGTAAACGAATTTTATGCACATATTGGAAATAAATATCTGTGCCGATAAGAAAGGTGCTTGGCCAGGAACTGACTAACACGCGAAAGTAACCGGATTCACAGATCTACCTTGTTTTTTTTATTAGCCGATTTTGCAATCAGAAAAAGTGTAGCTACCTCATTCTGGTCATTAAAACGATAATTGGTCAATCGTATGAAAAATGCCGTTTCTTCATTTTTGTTGCATCAGGAACGATTTTAAAACCATTAGGACTTGATCAATAGAAAACGTTTCGAGTCTGTTCTAAATAATGTAGAACGTTTTCCTCGAAAGTGAAAGTTTACAGTCTTACAACTATGTTAATTTTAAGCTTCAAACTTTATCTAACAAGTGTAAGTGTGTACTTTATTTGACTAACATTACTTCAGTTAGTACAATTATCATTCCTCTTTTAGTAAAAATTTATTGGCGCTTAAGAATATTTTCAAGTTGTGTTATTGAGTAAAAGCAGTAAGTTTTATACTTGTAAACATATCAAGGTATATTATATAATAATTAAACTCAGCTACATAATCCCTCGCGCATCATTGAAACATTTGTGCAATCTGTATGCAACTTTCCACGCTCCTAAAGACTACGTAACCAGTAAGATGCATGGCAATCATTAAGCAGTTACCATAACTGTAGAATTTAAACAAACGAAGTGTCATGAACTATTACGACTAGATATGCATATTTAATTATGTACGTACTGCAGTTCTGAAGGAAATATTAAAGTCCAAATGTCCTGATGATACTTTTCCGTGTTTCGTAATATACTAACAATAGAGGGAGATTAAAAGCGCCCGAAGAATTCATGGAAACACATGTGTCTGATTTGGAATCATTGGAAATTTGTGCGAGACTTCGGTTTGTGCTTAATAGTTACGATTAAATGCATCGATTTTTCCTCAATAAATAATGCAAAACCTTTTCAAATATCGTTTAGACTCTGTTTCAATATCCAACTAGGCGATTAAATAAAAAATTATTGCCCGCCAAATGCATAAATCATTGAATAAACATTGTACCAACATCGCCATCGATTCCTGTTTCGTTGTACATAAATCCTAAACGTTCGGAATGCGCAGACTTCAACATGCATATGCGAAATTTTGCACACTTGTTCGCGATAATAATGTTAATGATAGTACGACGTTACGATAATGAACAGATATAATTACTCCATTTATAATTCTATCGATTTCTTGGAAACGACTCGATCCATAAAACATTGGATCGTTGCACTGGGTAGCACAGAAATTACTATGGAATATTACTCGGATTAACGGCAATCAATAAACAAATGATGCCGGATGTTACTTAACGCAACTCGCGAATTATTATTCGCGCTACAAGTAGTATTTAAGACTATAACTAAGTTTTCGATGAACAAGCATAAAACGAGAATGATTTTTAAAATTTTACCAAGAACTCTTCGGTTCCCGCAAGCACAAAGAACGAGTCAGATCATTTTACCAAGAACGGAGACACCATGGCGATATGGAAAATTGTTTCGTAATTAAATCTTTTCGGTTTTCTATTTTAACGTCGCACGATGGTGTCAAACATTTTCTCGACGACGCTGGAACTTTCCCAACATTATAGCAGTAATCGAACGTTGAAATCCGCCTACGATATACCTTTTGCCGCAATCTACCTGTCGGATAATTGTATCGTGCCCGAGATCCACTGACGTCAATGAAAGAAGTTTTATTCCAGCCTCCCGATCAAACAGCGGCGACGATTTATCGCTTTCCAAAGACTTAATTGACTACCCACGCTTTGCAATACCGTCAATACGATTTCGATGTCTCTGACAAACGACCGTTGCTTGCTTTATCGGTGGAAAGTACTAAGTGAAAAAGTTGTTGCAAGACTAACCGCGTAATGAGACCTTAATCATGATAAATGGCTGTAAAACAATTGGTTTCTTTCGTTTTATCAATCACTTTCCTTCAATGCTATTTCCATTCATAAATGTCGTTTATATATACATTTAGAGATGCGACGTTCGACGTTCTATACACTTTTATATCTTGCGTTCAATCAAAGGAATCAATTTCAAGCGAATTACATTTATGCACCATTTCCTAAGTATCAATGACAACGAATGCAAGTTTAAAAAATCTTGTTCAATTTTTACGACTTCCAAAACAATATATCTTTCACAGAGTCGCCTAATATTACTAACTAATTGATTATACAATTGCAATTGCACTTCTTCCAAGGGCAACATTTAACCATCGCAGAATCCATGAATTAAAGCTATTAAATAATTATCGCCCTGCCTCGCATCACAAATGAACCATCGAATACAAATTGTTATCCCCCACTGAGACGTGTCTAATTATTACTGCGTAACGAATAGCATAATTAACATAAACGTTCGTAGCGTACATTAGTTCATGCACCGTGGAAGCAGCCCGTTTCACGGTTTTAACAGTCGTGACCAAAGCTCTTGGCACTTTTGTTTCAACAGCACCGGTAATATATCCACGCTGGCCGAGTGACAAATTATCTGGTGGCGACTTCCTAGACGTTATCTCGGGTAGAACAAGACGCCACCGGTCTCGGGATAGCGAGGCGAGGATGTTCCCGCGAATACATGCTTTCTATAGCGTTTATTATGGGACGAATGAAAATCTCATTAGCTTAAATTTCGAATTCCCACAGGAGATTTATGACGTCGAGCTTTAATTTTGATCGACGACTTTTCTACGGTGATCTTTTGATAAAATGTTTTAATATATCCAGTATATTGATCATCGTATGATACGCGATTATATAAAATGTAAATTGAAAATTGTAACAGATGGTAATATATTAATTCAGTACAAATACACGTGTTCAATGCAGGACAGGTACGAAATAATAAAATTTAGTGTTATCAAATTTCAATATTATCTCTCGACATTTTTCTCCTACTTTATTATTATGATTTGGCAGAGCATACAATAGCAGAAAATAGACGCACACTATCCAGGCTAACAGGATAATACAAAAATGTAGTAGACAAAATTCGCGGAAGGTAAAAATTAATATCATTTTTCGCGTGCACCCAGCAATTTACAAATCACCATCATGAACGAATTTCAGTGTGTAATTTCAGTCCCAGTCGTTGCATTGCAATTTAGCCGTCAAGATCAATCGGCGAACGATCCACTTCTTAGGTAACTTTAAGCATATCCTAGATGGAGCATTCATCATACCAAGGAAATGTTTTTCGTTCTTTTCCTTTCGCGAAACACTAGTGCACCGTTACCGTAATATCGAGGAGCACTCGTTTTCAACTAGCGCCATTGAAAATGTCACGGAATCGTTCATTCCTGTTCCGTGGCCATTGAATTAACCGGTACATGCTTTTGTAATTAACTCACGATCGATTGACCGATAGCGAACTCATCGATGAGTGAGACGATTTCACAATTCGCACCGGCGAAAGGTTAAAGCGACCCTCGATAATTACACGTTTTGCACGCCGCCGCGGCTAACGTAACCAAAGCATCGGTTATTCTCATTAAATAAATTAATACACCTTCCAGTGCCGTTACCGAGATGGAGATAACAGGCAACGATTACACGAAGAACGTTTCGAAGGTAGCCGCTGCAATGCTCCTCTCTTTTTTTTCAATCCTCTTAAATAATACCTTCTGACATTTGTTATTGTGCTTTGCACGACAATCAGTACAAACCTGATGTCTAATCAGCAAATGAAGTAGAATGTGGAAATCGATCAAGTCCTCTCTATTCAGCATTTTCATTTGTATAGTTTATTAGGGGACAGTGATTGTATTTCAATTATTATAAGCTTCGAATTATTAAGATGAAGCAAACATTTGCGCGAGAATTAATAACGTTCATCGAGGCGTCGTGCGGTTTTGCTATTTCTTTTATGAAAGTTCGTAACGTGCGAGTATACGTATCCTTTATTCGAGTGTACCATTTTTAAGGCTATCATATTATCTGGTCAGCTCCAGCGACAGACAACTTACCGTTACACGATTTTCTACCGCTTCATTCTCGAGATTACAATTTATAAGCGCGGAACAAACCCACGTCGACCTATTTGGTTCGCGTAGAAATTTATTACCCGTTTGACCCGGCCGATCGAGACGTCGATGTGGATTGATTCTACTTGACAACTTGTTTGCACTCTCTTCCTCCTTTCTTCTCGCACCGACTTCCATTCTCTCTCACCCTCTCTCCCTCTCTCTATCTTTTACAATTTCACGTGCGCAAAACTCAGGTAAAGTTTGCGGTACGCAATCGCACGTCAATCGAAATCGATTCCCGACCAGAGAAATGACCACAGACACGTATGTTCCGCAGTACAACAGATTCCACGAGATTCCATTAATACGATTTAAATTTGTAAATATGTTAGAAACAATTATGGGATACTATTGTGAAATAAAAAACAGAAATTTAACTTTCCAATTTCCAATATTCAGACCCGTTGCTAAATAAATTGTCTAAAAAGAAGATAACAAAAACCCCAACCATATTTGAGCTATTCCATGGAATTTCACGGCCGGTCGGAAATTTGGAAAAAGTCCAACGGCAAATATTAATTTATGAAATAAAGAGAGAAAAATACTATCCGCGGTATACTATCAACTTCGTTTCACTCGATCGCCCCAAAATTAAAGGATATTTCTATGCGTAAGAGCCAAGTATTATACGAAAGAAGAAACAACAAAAAAAAGGTAGGGGAGATATAAAAACCGTTCTATACTCTGTCGTATTACGGTAATTTTTCATACTTCCTCTTTTTACGAAGAACTTCGAAGTTATCGCTTCGAAACTGACGTTGGCTCTAAACTGCCATAAACCATAGGTGTAGCTCATGATCAAGCGAAGCATCGATGAAGAGTTTCAAGTTATAAGTTGACCATCGATTTGCCTTGTAATAACATGGCTTTGTCCGAACCCCCGCGGCCCTATATTAAGCATTCCAGAGCAACGATGCAATAATGTCGGACTATCGGTGCATAGAAACGAAAGCAGGACGAGGTACGGCGAATTTAAAATATTTCGCGGGGGATATTGCTTCGATATCACGAGTATGGACCCGTACAGACAACCTGCACCAGGGATAACGTAATTTCAGAAGAATCTTCCGTTTTGGTATTCCTTCTCGTCCACTTGTTAAAGGTTCTTTGGCCTTTTACGGGGACGCGGTATGTATAGTAATCACAAGAAGATTATTGCGCTCCTTTCATCAACGAAATAAAATTAATTGGGAAATATTTCACGGATATTAGCATATCTTATTTTATTCTCATTTTTGTTTTATGATGTCGAAGAAAGGGGGGACGTCGCGACCGTTTCAAAATACGTAGGCATTAAGGGGGAACACATCTGTGAATATTGTCTTGCGTCTTTTATAGCATCGTAATGCGATAGAATGTATTAAAGAATTCATATGTGATCACTTTGCGTGGATTACAGAAAGATTTCCGCGGTATCTCCTCCTCCGTTACACGTGAAATGTGAATTTTATTGTTCGTTAGTAGATGCCGAACGTTGAAGATCGATTTTTCGGTACGAGAGAAAGTGCGTTCCAAATGCATATACATGTATACATAGAATATTTTTAGAGGCGTTTCGTAATTTGTTAAAGTGGTGTATACGAGCGAGGAAGAAGATTTTGAAACTATGATAATGAGCATTGCTCAACAACGGTTAACAACCTTTCTCATTTATGACTAATATTGAACATTTCTAAAAATGAAACAGATAACTGTGCGTCGGGCAACAAAAAATGAAAATCAACAATGCTACTGCTATCCGGTAACAAACGAATCATTAAATCTATTTTCATTTATCATATTAAAAATACTGTAATCAAAGAGGAGTTCAATAAATGTCCAGTAAACGCAAATAATAATAATAAATACAACCATAAACTCTTTAAGCCTTCCACGTAGTCCAGAACCCGTTTCAATACCCCTTAAATCCTCTACAGGTTTGAAGCAGCGTACACTCATTAACCTCCCATCCGATTCAGCCGGGTTCGTAAATGAAAATGTTCAACGTCGACTGTCTCCTTCCCGATACACGCACTAATTGATTCCCGATCGACGAAATGCATAATTCTCGGTCGTAAACGTGTGCTGCGGCTCTGTTACAGACATGAAACCATCGGACAGGAACGACAAGGCGATGCTAAGTGGAAATGCACAACCTTCGGACGTGTTCTGTTCGGTTCCAGGACGATTATCGTTACTAAGCAGCACCAGCAAGTACAAAGTCACGGTAGCCGAGGTACAAAGACGACTATCGCCACCGGAATGCTTAAACGCGAGTCTCCTCGGCGGAGTCCTACGAAGGTAAGATATTGCCTTGAAACTCGCAACTGTCTCTTGCTGCACGACCGTCTCGTTTGCATAATACAATTTTATAAGGGGATTAATACCCCCGTGGTCAGACGGCGACGCGACGACGTCGTTCGACGATGGTTCGAGTCGAAGCGACGAAATATCGTAAAATCGGCGATTTGCCTTTGATGTAACGATCGAAGATTAACTACTACGCTCTGTTTCGTTTTAATTTAAGGGCCTTTGAACTTTGTTCTACCGGGTACTAAATTTTTGGACTTTCCCTGAACTCTACGAGAAAGGTGTAATGAAAGTTACTGTATTTAACTGTCTGCGTAAGCTTCGAACGACCCGTGTTTATACATACGGCGTTCTTTTATTATCTTGACCCATAAAATATACTGTCAAACTGTGGCCGTTAAAACCTGGAACACTCTGTACAAGGCACGACGTACAATGCATTAATTATATAGTATTTATTACCATAGATTTTAGTGTACGGTGGAATTAAATTTGATAGCGACAAATGGCTGTAACTGAATGCCTATAGAAGTGAAACGAAAATTCCGATGCGTAGATTACGGTGTATTTTCGTCAGCGATCAAAAGGGTATTAGTCGAAGATTGTTATTAATATCTGTCCGAAAATAGTACCGTGGATAAAATTCTACCGCCGTCTGGGATCAATACATTATTCCTCCGAAAATACCCCAATATATTATATTCCTTCGCACGCATAACTCACGATCTTTTCAAATGCTCGAACCAACATTTCTCCACGGTTCGAATTGTGCAAGTATTTTAACGGTGTCCCTCTAATGGTGGTCGATACTTCATCCTAAAAGTGATATGCACATGGAAACGATACGAAACACGAGACACCGTGTTGCTGTAAATAACGCGCACACTTCCGGACATTTGTCCCCCGTAGTAGAAACATCCGAGCGGACTGTATCATCGAGACGGAACAATAGGCTGTACCATGGGATAGCCATTGGATAGCCATGGGATCGGGATACCGACACGATTAACCGTTACGCGACTTCATCCAGCCGGTTAATTAATAAACGTGCGTTCACTTCATTCGGCCACCTCGTGCCCGAGCACGGACAGCCGGTTGATTTATGGATTTCTCTCTTGGAAGCGGGAAGAGCTGTACTTTATCTGATTCACTATTTTACTCGGCCAGAACACTATTCGTTGCGCAATGCTTTATCACCAAAGGCGTGGATAAATCGCCTGCACTTGCGGCCGGATGTATGGCACGCACGTGAAGCCGTGCCCCGCGTTTATGAACGTAAAGTGGTACACGCGTGGATCGGTGTATGAAACTCGGTGCATTCGACTTTTTGCTGAGCGAATCGTGGATTACGCGAAGGGAAAGGAAATGTGAAACGCGCTTGGTTCACTGTAATAGGTAATAATAGGATGGTGTTTGTCTCTGCCGTATTTGATATCACGGGATGTTCGCGAACGGGCGAGAGAAACAGTGGTATGAGTCAACGCTTCCACGTTCATGGAAACGTGACGTTGCGAATGGTGAATTTGTAAGAGGAGTGGTGAAGGTTAATATAAATATGGTCGCTCCTGTTTGGATTGAATCTGTTGCAAAGTTGATATTGTTATCCGATCCACGAGAAATAAAGAATCGACCGAAGGATTGGCTATTATTTGAAGAATAAGAAAGGAGAAATATCAACCATTACTGCACCGCTGAGCAAATATTGGGAAGTTACGGTGACTCACATTTGTTCAGATGAAGCTAACATATTTATGCGTTCGCAAAATATAATGGGTGAACAAATGATTGCATAAATTAACAATTCCACGTTACCACAATTAATTTTGTACACCTTAAAGTTAAATTTCTCGCGTACGTTCAATGCACAGCCGTTAATCAAAAATTATACAATGCAAACACCTGGATACTCTGACTTTATTCTTAGACAGACAACAGAAAACATCGTACAATGACTCCAATAATTATTTCATCGCCAACTGTATTATCAGGCACAAAAGGTTTTCATATATTAAAGCAAAAAAGCCAGGTGTATCTCAAGTTACCAAACAATAAGGGCAAAACCATTATTCTTGAAACCTGAAGGTAATGAACGGACTCCTCCAGAGATTATTTTGATGAAACAATAATAATAATCACGAGAGACTCGTGATGCTCTAGATTACTATTGGGAAAATGTAGTTTTTCATATTAATGAGCCTACCAGAGCGAGCAAAACTCGAATTCGATTCTTATATGGAATTAACTTCTTTTCATACGTGTTTGCCTTTTTATTTGTAATTTGTCTTAATCGTTGCAAATAAACGATACAAAAGTAATCACCTTTATTGTTTTGGTCCTACCAGGTCCAAGTGGTCCACTACTAACTAACGTATGGTCAATTACCAGTTTTCTCAACTTCGGAGGCAATTATTGAATTTTCAAAAATGTTTATAAAATTTGAATAATATAACTATTTCAAATAAGTCAGCTTTGTTACATAATCCAGGAAGTTCAAGCAGCATTGTCACGTATAGAGCCTCGCTATTTAATAAAGGATCATGCACTTACGATTATTTATGCAGACAATTTTTCTTAACTAGTCAACTATTGGTCCCAATTAATATAATAGAAAAAAAAGGGAAACGGTTGTAACATTTTCCATACGCCCACGCAGCGAGGCTCGCGGTGCACAGCTATTCATAAAACATGGCCCAGGGCTTTGGTACTCAGAATTGTCCTGCGAACCGGAGCGAATTCCACAAGCTTGCGCGGCAGAACAGGGGGTGGAGTTAGAGGGAAAAGGAGAACGTTGCATAAACTGCCAACAAAGCGGCCGATCTATCCCCGATGCAAATGAGACATTAATAATTGCATAGCTTCGAGTGTCAATTCCTCGTGTACGAGTAGCCCCCGGGCTGGCAGCGAACATTCGATGCACCGGAGACCGCGACGATATAATTCATCCATTCGAATAGCGATCTGACTGATAATTACACGCGCCAGGTTCTCTTGCCACCATAGATTTCTACCGTGCCCATCTGCCTTTCTTTTGTCTCTCGCGTTTCTTCCCTCTCCCCCTCGCCCTCTCTTTCTCCCTCGAACAACCCCCCCTTTGCTCCGCGATGCTCTACCTTCACGGTGAATTAAGGTTTACGATCGACGGCTCTTGCAGCGCGCCGCGAGAACGATTCTGTTTTCGTTTCGCCGCGACTCGTTTCCGACCCGCAACCCCTGTCAAATTGCCGGTTAACCGGGGCGAAATTAAAATTGCAACTCGGTTTCTCAACCCCCTCGACGCTGACAGGGGTTTGATATTTTATTAAACTATCGGCCTGCGAATTGATTGCGGAATTCGATTTCTCGCCGGTACGCGTTTCTTGGTTCGAAGGAACTGGGGATGGAATTGATAGAGATTTTTAAACGTTTGGATGATGCTTCGGTTGAACCGCGTTGTAGACTGGATGATATATGTAATTTTTAATGAGACACGCGTGTTGATAGATGTGAAATTTTTGTCCGTAGACAAAACTCGCCTGCGGGATTACAGAAACTTATCCAGATAGATGAAATAATATATGAAATGAACAGTGGAAAGATCGCAGGTATTATATTAAATTAAAGTTAATCGAGAATTTTGTATTCCCTGCGTTTCTACCTTTGTGAATCCATTCTTTATCTTTTATGTTTTGGTCCTCCTCGTGTTTATTATCGCAAGCATGATAAAAAAATCATATACGATTTAATTGTGAAATAATTCTATTCTGCGTGTACTTTTCGAACGTAGGAGGAAGGTACTTCCATTGCGCATACATAGGGCAGGTAAAAATATTTACAGTTTCAAGTAACATTTCAAATATTTGCCGCTGCGAAAAAGTTCGATTCATCACGAACGCGAGAAGTTACGATTTATTCGAAGATTAACTCGCTAAACTCGTTTCATCCATGAATCATATGCCGCGAGTATAATTGACATTTTAACAATTGTTTACGGCGGCGGAACGACATAAACTTCTTTCCTCGTTTAAGTTACGAGTGATTATGCTTGAAAAGCTATGCAGATTCCACGCTATATTGTATAATGATCGTGCAAATGTTTGTCGAAATGGCGCAAAAAATTTACGCGCGCGTACACGGGAAACTTATAACCACGCGCGTAGGTTTTTCTCGCGGCGATCGTAAAAGTCGATTCAACCGTATGTTTTATTCATAATTTCACGTTTCATTGTCGTATCTGGCTGTTCTCACAATCGGTTAACGACTTTAAAGATTACCGTCGTGAGCCAATTTTCCATTGCAATTTTTCACGTTTATCGCGAAACATCGTCGACAGTAAGACACAGGTAACGCTGCTACATTATTATCACTGCGCGAAGAAAAAAAAATTGTACATATGCTGAGAGCTTCGATACGTCGAGAGCACGCTCGTTTTTATGCGGGACAATTTCCACGAGTGATTTTTACTTCCCTTTCAATTATCGAGGCACCGTAAAATTAATGTTCACGTGTTACGTTACTTGTGAAACGCTTCTGCTTCGTTCCTTTGCGTATAGAATTTGGATAATTTTTCAGTACCTTAACAGCGGTTACGCAGGTACGATGGAAGTGCCATCTTTTTGTGTCCCGTTTTAAGAGGAACGTGCCGTTTATGAATACGCGAACGAGAGGAACGATAGCAGTCGCATCGGAACAATATTTGCACACGGTTATTTGACGACATCGTAAATCTCCTTTTATTATTCATCCCTTCGTTTTATCTATTTCTTCCACTTTCTCTTGTTTCCAGTTGCATTGCATCTTTATGACCAAACGAAGGTTTACGATCGACAGTTATATTACATTGCAAAAGATCACCGCGATACGATTGTTTTCTGCCGTGAATGCCGGGTAATTTAAGCACGGCTGATCATTTGAAAAAAGATTGATGTTCACCTGTTGGCCGTGTTACAGATCGTTCTTCTTTACCTACGATCTTTTACCGCTTCATTCGTGCGTCGTAACCTCGGAATTTATTACGGCCTCGAAAAAATAGCGCGTCGGCTACGGATGAAATTAAATCACTTAAGAGGCGCCGGTGAAACAAGAAATTGCCTAGCGTAATTTGTGGTCTGGAATAGCCGACGATGATTATCGCCGCTTAAAAATCTACTGACTGTAATTAATTAAATATGTGACATGTTAACGAATACACCGTTCTAAATTCGAATAACACCGAAATTGTGCAAACTGAACAAAATTTGTCTTCCTTGTTCTACCAAAACAAAACAAAATAGTGATATTGCTACAGTAAGAGTAATCAAATTCTCAACCCTTTCACAAGCACTTCCCTCGACGCTTGCAGCTGCAAAAAACACGTTCGATCGTGAAATATTCTCAAATCTATCAACACGATTCAGGAGACGAAGAGTTCAACGATTAACGATGCCAGTAGTCGAGGATGTCCCGAGTAATCAGGGGTGCAGGGTGTCCTGGAGATCGCATCGGGGGAGAATCGAGTGGAAGGGTGCGTGGAAAATCGCAGAAGGCCCTGCTGCGAACTGCTCGTTTCAAGAAGACTAAAATACTTCTCGGGACAAGACTGTATAATGAATGGAGAACTGCTCTCGTCACGTACAAAACAATTGCTTTGCCCCCGTCGATAATAAATATGTATACATATTTGTATGTATGTGTGCGGATAGCGTCGTGTAAAACGAATTCCTCGTGACACGTGAAGAACACAGAAAACGAATCGAGCGTCGATGAGTGCACGTGTCGAGGAACATCGCGAGTTGCGTAAAGTTACTCGCCGATTTACACGGGGTTGGTAAATATCCAGGGACGACGATACTTATGCAATTCCTACAAGATAATCGCGCAATAAAGCACGCGCGACGAGTGACGATATATTTTGATCGCCAAGCGTTACTTGCAGCGAGAACGAGACAGTGGCATTAAGAGGATACGAACGTTCTTTAAGTGGTAGCAAGGAGTAAATACGAATATACGATATCATTTAAATGGTCCCTGACATAAGACATTTAATACACTAAACGTGCTATTGTATTTTGAATTTCTTAACGTGAAATAGTTTTTGCCTAGATATATTGAGATACATTTTAGTATTCCCTATTTTATTACTTCCTTGTTTAAATTAAATATGTATTTCTCGCGGTATTATTATTTTTCTATGGAAACTCGACACATTTAAAGTTTAAAAGCGACCCGTTCACTTATATGATTGAAAAGTGTACAGTGTGTTAAGAAATGATAGGTTCAGTCATACTTATGGTGGTAATTTAGAAACAAGTTTATGAATCACTTCCAAATTTTCAGAATCTTTAGCTCTTATGTTAACAAACTGTTCTGTTAACTATTATATGGAAATAACGGTTCAAAAAGAAACTAGAAATCTTTTACTGAATGTAACCATTTTTTAACTGTTAATAAATGATTGGTTCACTTGTTAAAATGGCGATTAAATGATTTGTTAATGCACCAAAATTTAATACATCACAATATTCTTTCGTTATAATAAATTCATTGTGAACTTTGCTGCTTGACACCTTTCGCCCTATATTCGCCGTTTTCCGCCTGCAAAATTAAAATTTATGCATGATAATGCAGCTGTACACGCTTCCTCAAGCACTAGACAATGGTTAAATACTAAAAATATAGACACGTTAACATGGCTATCAAGGTCTTCTGACCTTAACCCTATTGAGAATTTGTGGGGACAACTAGTACGCGATGTTTACGATGATTTTCGCCAATTCAGTAATGTAAACGGGCTCAAAACGGCAATTATGAACGCTTGGGATCGCGTTACTAGTCGGCAACTCACAGATCTTATCAAATCTATGCCAAAGCGGATCAATTTACTAATTAAAAGTGGTGGAAAACCTATTAGATGTTAATTTTAATTTTTACTTTGTTAGGAATTATTTAATGACGGTGTATAAATATGTTTTTTAAAGTGAACCTATCATTTATTAACAGTTGAAATATGTTAAACTTACGATTTTCTTATGTTACGTCATTTTGAAATATTACTCCAAAACGAAATTTAGCAATAAGATTTGTTAATACAAGGACCTTATAATTAAAAAAGATAAAAAAAAATTTATCTCGAAAGTTTGAGAGCAATTGATACATTTCTCTATAAGTTACGATGATAAGTGTGAGTGAAGCTATCATTTCTTAACACACTGTATACCCTTTCTATAAACTTGCCTGACAATCGAAACAACTGTTTCACTTAAACTTCGCATACCTATTATACTGCCATAGAATCTCTTATAGAACAATAGAGAAGTATTTCCACATTTTAACTGCACTATCATTCTTCTCCCTCGCGGTGCAACAAGAGTTGCGCAGCACTCTAACAATAAATCATGTCGGTCAAAGGCAATAGTAAAAATATTTAATACGATCCGAGGGAAACACCATTGAAAGGAAATCCAACGTGTTCATTATTACATCGCCAAAAGAAGAAGAACCAACGACGGAAAAGAAATCCCGCCGATTTAATCGATCCCCGCAGTTCAAGTTCCGCGATGGAACGTTCGAAGGATACAAACAGAATCGTCTGATTGTTAGCGGGTCCAGTACAACAGGTTTATCGTGGATAGTAAAACGCTATCTGATCCCCGAACTATAAATGTTCACAAATTACCACAGGAATTTCCCTTGAAACCGAGGTACACTTCTAAATCAAGTCCCGGCCGGTGTATCTGGTCGCATCGAGGTGGATTATAGCCTATATAAATAAAAGCCGGCATCGACGCGTTCGCCTCGTGTCGGTACGTTACGAGAACGATGTATGGAGCGTATTCTGGAGCGTAGATCCATTCGACAGATATGTTAAAGGGAGAAAAAAAAAAGGAAGAAGAGAAAGAATCGTAGCGGTAAAGTGTATTAATTGCCGAACGAAGCGAAAGATTACCGGACGAACCGGCTGCTCGAACCGAACAAAGGTAGCCGATGTGTGCACGTATTACCGTTATGTCGATCCACGAATGATGGATGAACAGGGTGCCTTGAAAAACGTACTGCTCAATTCTCGACGATGTTCCGCGAAATATACTTGAGGGTCTTGCGGAAGGTTGCTCTTAGGACGGGGAAATTCCTGTTTTATTTTTCAGCTTTGCCCGCGCTCTTTGACGATCAAATATTTGTTCTTTTTTATCCGTTGACTGAATATTATTATTCATGAGCCCGGTGTCAAGTATCGTTTTATAGGATTAGTGGAAGCTATATGAAAAGTGTTCAAATTAGTCTACGAGATCGTATGTATGTTTGCAGTAGGATTATGGGAAGGAGTTCAACGACTTGTAGAGTGAGCTGAGTGTATTAGTTTTTCTTTTTATTGGAATTTCGAACGGGGAATATGTAAATTCTTAAGGCCTCTGTGCGTTTATGCGTATGCTGTATTAAAGCGCGGTTTACAGCGTTAATTATAATAAATACTTTGAAGAATATGCGTGCAAATAATTTTGAACAGACCAATAATTGTATTATCTGCAGCGGTAGCAAAATTGCGTAACAGTTGGATTTTCAGGGTCGCTGGAACGAGCATAAACGTCTTGGAAAGTGTTTTACTCTGTAATCGACTTAATCACAATGTCGACTTATTCAACAGTCGATGAATGACACGTGTAGCTGTGGATTATGCTAATTTCGCGTTTCTCTGTCGTTGCGTCCTCCCTTTTCCCTTTTACCCCTTAGCTGCCCGATTACCCGTTCATTTATTTTTTCGTCCCATGAAAGATCTCCGCGGAAATGATTAATGGGGCGACTTCGTTTCGAGGTTTCTATTTTTTTCCAACGAGTCATACTTGTACACGTGCGTTTCGAGTATCACGAAGTATTTGAACGCACCGTGTAAACGAGCCCAAAGATAAGGCTCAGTTTTAATAAATTGGCACGTGCAGGCTTATGAATGCAATGAAATGATTTTGTTGCGAAATATTTGCAGTATGTATTATTAAACGTATGATGGATTCTTTTTTAATCCAGTTATTTTATCCGTTTGTGATGTAAAATTATTGGAGCTATTTGTGTGTACAGAAATTTATACTTATTTATTTCTTATTTAGTTCACCGATATTTTATTCTCTATTTAATTTCCTAACAGAAATTTACTAATAGGATTTTTTTTCATTATATTTCATAGGGCGAAGTCTAAAAATGGCGGACGTCTGCTTAGGGAAAAGTTGGAAAAAATTGGATTAAATTTGCCTGCCGGAAGAAGGAAGGCCGCCAACGTCACGCTCTTAACATCCTTAGTGGAAGGTAAGTTGATATGCTTTGAAACAAATTAGAACGAAATAGGAATATATCATAGAATTCGTAACAATATTAGAAATTTGAAAATGCTCGCATCTAAATTACGCTTATTACGCTAAATTACGCTCCATCACGCTTGCGTCCTAATAAGAATTACTATGCCAGAAGATCAAGAACTCAAATATGTAATATGCATCAATTGATTAAAGTCGACAAAACATTTGCATTTACTTTAAATAGTGTTACGATTAACCAGCGATACGTGGTTTTAAATCGATCGGAAAGTTTAATTGAACGAGCACGAAGAAAACTTATATGAAACGCATAAAAGAAGAAATACTTATAACTTCTCTCGGAGCATTTAAAACTCCTAACAAAAATATATGCTATACTTAGACTATCTATAAAATGAAATGAATCGAAAACAGTAACCGCAGACATTTAAAATTAAAAAATCGGCAGTTTTCAAAGTTTTATAATTTATTAATTCAAGAAGGTACTCTACACAGAAATGAATCTTTTTTCCGAAATTAAAATACCTCAATGAAATCGTATTAAATAGTAGCCAAAATATGTCTATAAACAACCAAACTAAACAGAATCGTGTCGGTTAATCAGATTTGTTACCGTGAACTATTAAATATTTATCCCACTTTTAATAACACGAATTCTTATAAAAAAAATTCTGCATATACAAGTTGGCCCATTCTGGCGAAGCTCTAATGACTCAACCGTTGAATTGTTCGAGTGTTTGTGTGGACGTTGATTATAATTTATGGTCAAGGAGTTCCTATAAAACACCGATTCAGCTTTTCCTTCCTCGCCACTGACTGAGGTCGAAGCATGACCGAGGCACGTGCGTACAGTCGAATCGCGTTTTATCAGTCGATTTATTCATGCGATTCAGCGATTCGTGCGATACCGTTGACGCAGTGCTTGTTTGGAAATAAGGTAACATCATTATTAAAATGTTAAAGTACGCGAGCATGTGAATTAAATTAGAAAACAAATTTATTAATCAATCCACAACGCTGAGTTTGCCTTGAGACAATTTTTTTTCGAACAACCGTTCCAATCACTGGATGAAATTCAAATGTTTTCCTAAAGAATTTTAATTGTTTACCGATCATTACATTTCCGAATGCAAATTGTATATCGTGGCACGTGGCATTCGATTACTTAATTCAGAATTATTTTCAATACTAAACGTGACTAGTACATGCTGCGAACGTTCGAGAAACCAGTCGTAGATTTCAAGCTACACGATTCTGAAACGAAGTCAACAGGTTTCACGGTGGAACAATAAATTTCTGCTTTGTTTCAGCCCTCTGTCGCGATGTAATCTTTTTGCACAAAGCGAGGGAAGAGCTACGCAGCTTCTTAATAACGCATAAACCATAGAATCAATTCTATTAAGTCGCCAGACCGCGTTAGACCCGGGCTATCCCGTTCAGCGATCTAATTAACTGTCTGGCAACATATACAGGTTTTCAAACTCGTTTCGTCGGACATTTAGAATCTTCATTTCTCGATAGCATTTCGAAGTCGGAAGTTAATCTCGAAGATATTCTGTTCGAACAACTGTCATGTGCGTTCTATGTTTCGAACCTGTTTCGTTTTCATCTTTTTATTTTAACAGTTATATAAAGAAGCGGCGAACGTGACGAGTACGAACCCTGTACTAATTCGTCATTATCGATACTTATTTGAATAACTGGAATAAGTATTACGGAGACGATATCGTCGAATAAAATCTAATTATGTGTTGCACAACTCGCAACCGTGTGTATTTCTAATAGCAAAGCACTCAGCTCGTTGATTGGAATCTGTTCTCTAGTACCTACTTTTAAAATCCATGAATCGTCGAAACAGAAGGCTGGCTGTTTCGATCCGTAGCGTTTTTATATTTGTCTATCGACTTCGATATTTTACACCCTCAGTACCCCTCTCTCGTTGTGAAATAGCATAGAATGGACTGTATTACTTTTCGGGATTACCTTCGTTCAAATTTCCAAGCACAGAAATCTCTGGGGAAGTCTATCTGCATTCTCTTTAATTCGCGAATTACTTTGAGACGGGCGAATTTTTATACGAACACCATAGAATTGAAGGAGGTATATTCAGGTGAAACAGCTTCCTTGCGATGTGATCGCTTTGGCCCTGTTACAATATTCATTAAGTAACATAAAACAATTATGGCACATACGTAAAAGTTACAGAACCTGT
The DNA here is from genome assembly GCA_963583965.1 of Nomada ferruginata. Classification (NCBI taxonomy): domain Eukaryota; kingdom Metazoa; phylum Arthropoda; class Insecta; order Hymenoptera; family Apidae; genus Nomada; species Nomada ferruginata. The sequence goes on from OY757216.1 coordinate 8,718,886, forward strand.
TTGAGTACCACAGTTAAGAATATTCAGGATGAAGAAGAAATTGAATTCAAGTAACATTTGAACGTACAAATGAGTTGAGTATACTGTATTGTACAGAGACGAAAATCAAATTTGTTGATGGATATAATATTTCGAAATATCCACGTGCGTCTAACAGGTACACACACACACGCGATAGCCGTTGAAAGACTTGGCGGAGTGCAGCGAAAGTGTGGGAACCTCCTCTCGAACGGTGGACGTAAACGCACCAGGTGTATAGGTATACTTTAGTCGCGTACGATTAACGTATACCTACCTGTGCGTGATTCATGCGCAAATTCGAGTCTGGTTGCCGCACAGTGACGCAACTTCGATTATACAAAACGACGAAAGTCCGTTCTTCCATCGTCTCCACCTGGCGCATCGCAATTTTTAACGAGAGATCCCAATATCCCTGATCATTTTTATACCGGTAACTTTATATAATATTAATTATACATCGACAGGTATGAAGCAGAATACAAATTTTAATTCCCAAATAATCAGATTAAATACTGTTTCGTTGAAGAAACATACTATGCAGGGAAATTACACATTATATAAAAACTACATATTTAAAATAAACTTCATAATTTTTAGTAGAACACTACTTCACTTCTTTCTTCTGTCGTAATAAAATACTACACAAATGTACAGGTAGATATTCTATAGACAGAATTAATTTTTAGGCCTATACTGATGCCCCTTTTTTTTACTCCTCATACAGGAAGTACTAGAAGCACGCAAAGTTTTGGAACCTTTCTTTAAACACCCTGTACATGATACTATTTTATTACTTTACAAATGTTTCACGCGAAGGCTCGACCGAAGTATAAAAACGTTGCTTCTACGTAACTCAATTTCATTCTGTTTCTAAATTCTGATGTACTCTGTACATTGTGCAGAACCAACATTATAAATATGAAATCAGAACACGCCTTACTGTACACATACCACTTAAATACCGTATACATACTTTCTGTGTATCGATCGCAATCGAGGAAGTTTCAGCACAGCAGAGAAAACCGCAAGCATACTCTCAGCTATCCGAACACCGTTGTCTCGAGGTACACGGGGGAGAATCCCCCGAAATCCTTCTTCAGCTTTCGATTATGGAGAGACATTAAAGTCGAACATAATTTGCGGTCGCTCTCAAAGATCGATCGTCATGCACAGACATATCGATAATGAGAACATAGAATAGATATAGATTCGGGCTCAAAAGTTCGGAGCATGGTATGATTTGAAAGGAAACAATGGCTTTCTTAAGTAAATCAATATTTTATTCATAATATTGTAAGATATAGTAATTTAATGTTGTTTTAGCGCATAATATTCAATATTCAATATTTCTAATAAAGCATACACATATGTGCGATAAATTTTGTTTCGTCCAAAAAGCAAGGGGTGCTCCGAACTTTTAAGGGGCAGCGTACATTATACGGTGCCTGGAATATTGTTAAACATTCACCAACACGTGATCACAGAGATACAAAAGGATTGTCTGCTATAAAAAATGGAATACCGGTTGAAGGAGATAGCGGTTGTTTAACGAAGAAACGAAACGTCTAAATAAAGATGAAGAGGTGTTATAAAGCTGAGGATATAATAACAGTTCTTAGCATTTTTATTTCCTCCTTTATTTCGGAATCTTGGAAATATAACGATAGACTATAGTACGAGTAAGAAAATTTTAATGTCCTCTCCTATGGCTTACCAATTAAATATTTTCGGTCCCTTAATTTATTGCCATACGATTCTTTATTCCCTGTCGTATATACTGCACAGTTATTTATTTACAGTTCGAACATTACGATAGGTAAGGATCGTTAAAAGATTGTATCCAATTTGTGTTGAATTATTCTAAATTTTATCGCTCGAACGTAAATTATGCGAGGCAATGTTCTAGCAGGGCTGAATTTTGAACCTGAAAACATCGAGACATTGAAGGTGTATTACGTGAATGCATCCTGTCAACGTGAACGGCGATTCAATTTTTTAATCAAATCTCACACTATCTCACGATGATTGTTAGAGTTTTTCGATTGTAACATCGGACGTTGGACGTAGTAGAGTCATCAAGTAAAAAGACTGATCGTTAATTCGCGAGTCACGTTGCTGATTCGTTCTCTCCAAAGGCAGTGTGTATATAGCAATCTACAGCTCGCATCTGCAATCACCTTCGACCAATCTGTGGTCCTCATCTGCATCGCGCGTTCCCTTCGTCGCAATGAATTCTCTTGCTGCATGCCAGTATCATAGATCATCATTTCGATCGGGAGTCTGCCTTCGGAACGTTTCGGTAACAATTCAATAGCCGACGAAAATGTCCGAAAAGAGTTTCTAAACTTTCTGCAGAATCGTGGCAATGAGTTCATGGTGCAAGAGTGCAATCCTGTTGAAAACATAAGTTTTCTTATCAAACGTGCTGGCATTAATTATCGCCCGAGTGTTAAATTAGAATATACCGTAAAACATGTATAATACAATCTTTAACCCTTTCACTTCGGTACTCCGAGGAAGAAGAATATCCTTGATACACAGAACAGTCAAGTTTTTATTAAATATCGATCTATCGAAGACCAACGCGTATAAAAACTTAGATACTCCGTTTAATCACCTAACGTATAAATTACATAAATAATTGCGATAATAATGCATTGTTGTAGAGAACGTTTATATAGATTTTTAAACGACACCTCCTGTCTTGCACGCACGACAAAGTTCATTCCAGCAATACTAATAACACTTACTATGATACTATAACGCTTTGCATAAAATACACGATAATCCGAGATAAATCTTGCAGGAGCTTTTCGTAAGAACGCTAATACCGGCATTTCATAAAAAGAAACGATCACAGTGCCCCCATAAAATAGTATCTTCATAAACTAATTCTACGTATAAGCGTCTTTGCGCACAGGTGCACAGGTATGCCTTTAATATCCGAACGCGGAACGTGACGGAGATACCAATTCAGTTAAAGGAAATTAAAAGAAGTTATGAAACACGCGATACGACGAGCGCGTATGCAAATCAGAAGCTGCTACAGACGAGTTCCTGTGGTACGGTATCTTAAAAGCTAGGTGAAACGACCTGTTGCAACTTTGTACGTGCATCGCGCAGAAACTCGCGCGACCTGCGTTCACGGTTAGATCGTCGATAGTCGATCCTGGTGACACGCGTTTAATTCAAGCCCCGTTGGAGCAACTATATCCTCTCGCGTTTACATACTTGTGAAGCAGCATTTACATCGTCGCTATGGATAACGCGGGAACGTCTTATCGATTTGACTAGATAGCCGAGGGGAGAAGTAATCGTTGACGGCATTAATGTTTTCAAATACTTCTAACACGTTTGTGGTGCCATTTTAAGATCGTATGATTGTCTGAGCTGAAATCGCTGTTTCGACTGTGGCAATTTTTGCATCGAAGCTTGTCCAGGTTGGAAGATCGTCTTGGATATATGTATGTATGATAATATATGTCAGATAAATTCGGCGGACAAGAGGAAAACGAGCAAACTTTATGTTTCGATTCAACTAGTTCCTATGTGGCAGTAGTTCATATTGGGAATGCGGAATATGAAATCAGAAATATATTGAAAAATTGTTAAAAAATAATACTAACCCAAGTGGGGTACCATTGTAATGAAAATATTGTTCGCCTTCGAAGTGTAGCATTAATCCATCAAATCTATATAGTTCGAATGATTGCGAGCAGCACTTTGCAACACATCTGTGCAATACAGAATCGTCCTAGCGAAGTGTTCAAATGTATTCGATCGATGCGACGGAAACGGGGAGAGCTGCACGAACGTGCAATTATCAGCGTCGTTTTGCATACTTTTGAGCCACGTGAAGAGGAAGAAACGGTAGATCGAGTCCGCAAAATTGGATAATTCGTTAGCTGCAGGTGGCTTTGGTGTCTGTGTTCTCCATCTCGTAGACGATAGCCGGCAGGCCTGCGGGTGGTTTTGCTCGCTTGTCGATAATAGCAACCAACCGGCCCGGTTCCATCTTGCACGAGACCATGCTTGCAGGTACCTAATTACCCGCCATCATCGAGACCGAGAGACGGAACAGTGGTGTAGAGACGGTAGACACCGCGTGCAAGAGAGAAATGATGACGGATGAAGGGAATTGTTCCGAAAGGGGAGAAACGGACCACGTGCTGAAGAGAAAGCACGTATGCCGTTTCATTATCGTAAATTAGTTCGTTCCTCCGGTGGAGAACGATCTTGAAATTGGCACGCGCGAAATAACTTCGTCGCGTTTGTTTGGAACGAAGGAATATCAGTATTCTGACATTGCGTTTCTAACGGAGACCTCAGAAAGATGAATATATATATATTATTGTCCATATATATATTATTATATATTATATATATATTATTGTCCGTTTATTGTCCATATCTCAAGGCTCTCAAGATTATGGCAACATATGTAATATATTGATCGTATGAGGTTCTCTTTACGAGGACAATAATGTTGCGAAGCCTGAAATATTCAGGATATATATTTACCGTTCGCGGTCTCCTTAAGATACTTTGGTTAAAATACCATTAATAAAAAAAACCTCCGATTTGAGAAATCTGTGGAGTATTAGGAAGGGTCGATAAGATTGACCGCACGAAGGTGGGATTAGTACGGGGAAATATAAAGACGAGAGTCTCAATGGTCGAGAATAATAATGAAATTTGTGGTCCCCGATAAGGAAGATTTTATTCCCGTGTCCGTTAAGTCATAAATGAGCGGCAAAAAAATTCATACATTTCCATAGGATGAGTTGCGTAATCGACGTTCCTACAGCGAGCCGTTTTATTTCATTTTTTCCTTTTTTTTCTTTCAGGAGAAGCCATTCACCTTGCCAGAGACTTCGGCTATGTTTGCGAAACCGAGTTCCCTGCGAAACAAGTTGCCGAATACCTCAGTCGGCAGCATTGTGAACCGCAAGATTCCTATAGGAGAAAAGAACTTCTTCATGCCACCAAGTAAGCATTTCTTTTCCTTTCTCAAATGAGAATTATTTGAACGTCAATGAAAGTTCGCGAAATCCGCAAGGAAAAAGAATTTTCGGATGGATCACTTGCAGGTACATTTGGAAGTTAGAAATGATTGCATTGTATTTTTTGTTCTCAGACAAATCACCAAAGAGCTGATGGATCTTCTGAATCAAGATAGGTCGCCACTTTGCAACACACGGCCACAACACATTCTCGATCCAAGCATACAGAGACACTTAACACACTTCTCTCTCATATCACACGGATTCGGAAGTCCTGCAATTGTAGCCGCTCTCACGGCAATACAGGTACGGTACACGATACTCGATCAATCGACCACCTAGTTTACTATAATGATTAGGCAAATATTTCGAGAATAAACAATTCGACTTCAATACAAATTTCGCCTATTAGATATTATTATAATTATTTTTCAAGGATAGCCTTAAATCGATTCTAATACGAATAAAAAGAATGCGATATTTCCTATTCCAAATATACGGCAAATATTTCATGATCTCCGAATATCATAATTTTTAAAGCCGTAATTAACGAATTCTATCATTGTTCAAATCTTTTGAGAATAAACAATTCGACTTCTATACAAATTTCGCCTATTAGATATTATTATAATTATTTTTCAAGAATAGCCTTAAATCTATTCTAATACGAATTATAATCAAAGATTTGCATTTGAATATTATTCTCGAAACATAGAAAAAGAATAAATAATTCATGATCACCAAATATCATAATTTTTAAAGCCATAATTCGCGAATTCTATCATTGAAATACACTCACCGTAACGAAAAATAACTACATCATTCCAAATACTAATTGCAGAAGTTCCTAAGCGAGTCCCTGAATCATCTCGAGAAGATGTACCCAGGTAACGGGAGCGGCGTGACAAGTAGTCAGCAATCGAGCCTCGACACAAATAAGAGTAAGGACGGTTCGTTGATGAACGACATGAAGAAGTGACGCCCAGAGGACCTGCCTACCTCGAATGTGGTCACTTCCATCAAGCACTCGTGGCCCTACAACTGAGCTTTCGCAAGCCTGTCTTCTAATAGCGAACAGCTTCTGATGGACCACTGAACCGACACGTATGTCCGCGCAGTCACTAGCGCATTGTAATAATCAAAAACAAAATAGGAAGAGAAACAGCAAGGACGAAGGTACTGTCCGCTCAATAGAAGAAAAAAGCGCGATAGGTGGATGCGGATATTCGTGATCGACGAGGTTGGCTGGTCGAAAGTGTTCTAGGTAAATCAATGACTCGAAGTCACGAAAAAAGAAAAGTAAAAAATAAAAAGAAAAATGTGCAATCGCCGTTAGTCGTCGATGAGATCGAACGGAAGTCATCGTGGACCTCGGCCAAGGTCCATCGAAGATCTGGTCGGGTCGAATCGACCGGCAGTGGGATATACGCGAGATGTTATATCTGCTCCGTTTTTTCCTTGGTTTTGGCGAGAGAGAAAGAAATGAACACAGTCGGTGCACTGTGTGAATCGCTTCGAGTGAGAAACATCGAGCCGCGGTTACGTGCTTCTTGACGAGAATGTGCTCGAGTATAATATATGTAGGTGTAACTTGGTTTCCTCACTGCCTGTTCAGTTTTTGAAAGAGACGAGAATGAGCAGAAAAGGTGTACAACACGTATCGATCGATTCGACGGGTCGAATTTTCGGCGAATCCCTGTGCGATCGTCGTGGTATAAAGTTTTGTGAAACTTTCTCTACGTCCTCCCCGTTCTTTCTTGTTGTTTTCTCTTGTTTCTCACGCGCCCGTTTACCTTTTGATTCGTGGATATTGACCGCGTATCTTACGATTACTTGTGATAAGCTTAGCGATAGTCCAAACGTTTGTGCAATCGTTACGACATACGTAATGTTCGCGATGATCCTTTAAGGCCTTCAAATCTTTCCAGTTTTCTGGTAGAGTGCGGTTTAATGAAACGATTAACAGTTGCTTCGTTCTGGAAATTAATTAGCGACTTTCGAATTTCAAACAGTATAATTAATAAATGGCAAGGGGACAAGAGTACGTACGGTGACGAATTGGCTATGAATTTCTTGGCTATTTCTGTTCTCACAACTCGCGAATCGATCGATAATCGAGAGCACGCACAGAGCTACGACAAAAAGAAGAAACACGAAGCAATTCACAGCAACCTTTATTTCTCTCCGTATAATTTTTGGGTCGACTATTTATATTGCTCAAGCATCGCTATTCTTTGCTCATTAACGAGCGTCCAACATACGCGCTGTATCGATTACGACGCAGCTAGTTAAGCGTTCATATTGTCAGCACAGCGATACGTTGCTCTCTAAACCGCGTGCAACTTATAATTTAACATTTGCGACTGTAAATCTGTTTGCGGACGTTTTCCGGGCAACCTTTGTATTCACCGACTGAGTCCATTCAGTAGAACGACTCGACTATAATTACACCTAGGCATTGCGTATGCAAACGGTTGTTAATACATTTATGGATCTCGAAACTTTTGAAGATACAAATTTTCTTTGTAAATATACGTGACACAATTGCGCTTCGAATATCCTCCTTTCGAATTCTTGCAAAGCACTCGCGTTTTATATAACGTCTTAAGTGTACATTTATTTATCTTCTTTTGCACCGTTTAATCGTCGAGATATAGAACGTTGTTACACATCGCAGTTTGCAGTGAAATTTTAGTAAGCAAAATTAAGATTAAGACTGCGGACTCAGTCGCGAAATGCATCGTTTTACTATTACCATTCGCTCATTCTACTGGCTGTCCGCGATAATTCTTCTTCGTGGGGTAAAAAAACCGCTCGACCCTGATCATCTCGTGCGACGCTAGATAAAGGTGCCACGGCGAACAAACGAGGGGGAATAAAAAGGTGCGAATTCACGCGACGAGTACGTGTAACAGCCGTCCGAGGCTAAAGAAAAAAGGAAAAGAAAAAAAAAGTATTAATTTAGAATCTATTGCGTTAGTAGCGGACCAGGTTTTTATTTCAATCGAAATACTATCGTCCCTCTAATTGTCTGTTCATCACGGTGATCGCCGATTATTATTCAGATTCAGCACGATGACACTGAGTTTCTGAACGAATTCGTGGTAGTCGAAACTAGATAATCACAATTATTGTAAACTACAATTCTCCATCACGCTGTATCAAGGCACACCTTATTCCACCGGAATTTTTAATCAAACCTCATCCAGATTCATCCACGTAATAAAACATTTTCTTCTTGAATAGCTAGTTGAAGGTATGCCGTGCGAATTATGCTGTCCAGGTATTTCCATCAGCAATTCGAACAGCTACGTGATTTCACTCGAGAACCTTACAAAAGATCACTTAACACGACGATCGCTGCGGTAACATTGCGCAATCCTTAAAAAGGACGAAGCCTTGCATCTTTGCTGAGCAACAACGTTATATTTCATAGATTTGTAAGTGGAAATTCAGGGTAATACCGCCGCAACGTCAGACGAATGAAATAAACGAACGTCGCGCTTCCGAAAAAATCCACGAATATCTTTCTTTCCAACTGGTATTACAAGTATTGTACTTGCGAGCACCTGTCAATACCACGAGTGTCGCGCCAATTGGCACAATTATAAGTTGCGAATAATATCGACATTGGCGTCGTTAATATTGCGATTCCCAATTGGGGGTGCGTATTTTACTGCCCCTTTCAATTTCTGTACGAATTTCCTTTGCGAAGCAACGAGCAACGATGCAGGGGTTCGCGCGTATGCGATCGTCGGTGTCGTCGAATCTGACGAACAAAAAGGAAAGAAAAGAAAGAAAAAAAAACAGAAAAAAACAAAAAGCCTACGGATCATTTTCATCGTGCCAATGCGAAAGTTGCCATTTGAGATGTGCCAATTTAACGATATCGAGTTTAGAAACGTAAGAACGAGCGACCGTAGAGTCAAGTAGCCGAGGATAACGAGATCGAACGAGCACCGAAATTCGAATTTCACGAAGCGTACGAACTTCAACGCGTGTATGTAGGTACATGTAGTTACGTCGTGCCCTCGTTGCGTAGCGTCCGCGGGAGAACGAGAAAATTGCGAACGAGACAAGAGGGAAGTATGTAGTATTATCGTGTGCTCGATCGTTATCGTAGACGAACAGAACGAGATTAGGCGAGGAAACGCAGAGTGGAAGCACGGGAAATTGCGTTGAAGTACAATACCAGGTGAACCTGAGACATATCTAACTTTGTAATTAAATCTTAGGCGTATGTAAATGTAAGATTAAGAAACCTGATCGAACGTCTCGCGTTCCGGGATATTATGTACAGAGTCTTTGAATCTTTCTTGTGATATAATCGTAACATTACTAAGATATAAAATCGATAACAAGACAAGAGAACGAACGGGTGAAAAGAGCACGTAAATTTTACTATTATCATTCCATGTTTTTTCGTAGAGGCGAGATATTAGCTTGGTCGTGGTGGACGCCAAACGCCAATCTGTTTCTTCTTTTTCTTTACTCTATTCGCAGAAGAGACACATTTTAAAAATTAACCATAATTATTGTCGCGTCGACAAATTTGATTTCCAACGACGAGATGTAGAGTTCTCTCCCCTTTACGAGGTTGCGTGCAACTTTGATCGCGGTTTTCGTCGGTGAAAAGTAAGAAAAGAAAAGGATAGAGCAAACGAAGGGAATGGGAATAGGTAACGTTTCCTACAAGGTTCGAGATCAACGCCGTGAGTTTTAGTTACTCTAAAAGCGAAAGAAAACAGAGGGAAATTCCTGGACCCCTTTATTTTCACTCACGACTCCATAGGCCACTCGTTAGACTTAAGGTCCCGTAAATTAATACTTATTTATAATCCTTAGAAAACGGCCGTAGAAAATGACGTTTTTCTACCAGAATTTCTGTGCCAACTGCAAAGAATGTTGTAGACAATTTTTGTTCCAAGTTGAAGCATCATTCTAATCTTGTAAGATACTCAGATATATCTTTATTAAATATATTTGAATTTCGTAGTATATTATATTCTGATATTGATTATACAGTTCATTTTTGTATATTGGTGTGTGATAAATAAATAAGAATATTGTTTCTAAGCAATTTACACACTTATGTTCGGTACGATCCTGTTATCACTTAACGTGGGACTTAAGTTTTTTAATCAACACTTCGCGTGAACTTGACGAATTTATCGTGATCCTCTAATGAATCGCAAATAAATATTACTTTTTAAATATTTCCTTTTCAAATAAATTAGAAATACACTATCACTGGAAAGCAATGAAATAAAATAAAACATATCATGTGTGAGGAAAAACTTACTTTAAGTTAAGTGCCATTATTCTGTGCTATGACCGCCGAACCTGAGGTGTGAACGGTAAAGCAATAATATGAAAATATGTATACTGTCTCAACAAATTTCCTTCAAATATAATTTATTACGGAGCAATTAAGCAGCAACATAAAGATATCAATTTCTGTATATAATATATACATACAGTAGTCTTTAAATTATAATTATAATTGCAAATGATACATACCTATGAATACTGGTACAATGAAGCGTGCCAAAGTGATGTATACTAAATTCCAATGTTTCAATCCGATAAACCGTCAGAAAGAATTTTTGAAATTGATTCCTTTAACTCGACATTACATTTAAATACCACTAAAACTATTGTTAAATGTTAATCGACCATTATTGCACTGTAAAATGATAACTATTTGTTTTAAATTTATACGCACCGCATTAACTGTCTAAAAGGCAACTGTTTGATCCATAATATTAGGTGGGGTATTTATATACAAATTGAAAGAAATAAGTTCGAGCATTGTTAACAATAAGATATATAAAATACAATATTTAACATTTATTTATTTGGATTCTTGCTTTAGATTCATTTATTCTCAATTGAATTCTGTTTGATCTCAGATGCATATATTCATGTAACGCACATTTGTAGTCACTGTAAAGTTCTTAGATTTATATAGAAAAATTAAATTTTCATTCACCTTCCCCCTTATTTAAAAGCCTGACCGGTTTCAATGGCGTATCTACGTTATATATCCATGCAGACGAATTTTCACTAATTAAGTATTAATCAGGTAGGTCACAAATTAGATATAGAAAATCAAATCGCACAATTACACTCTAACGATATCGATAGTTTCGAACGAGTGTGGTCGGAAAATTGATATGAAGATTTAACAATTTTATGCTCTAGCAATAATTTTCAACGCTACTTTTCTAGTACCTGTAATTTGCTTCACCACAAAAATACATTAATTTGCGATCGTAGTACCCAAGTTTTCGTCGGATACATTTTAAACACGTTTAAAGTGCTGATCTGAATTTTCATGTTACCGGTCATTGCTTAATTAGATATATATTATTATTTCTTCGATCGATGTAATCATAATAACGCGTGCAGTCTGCACATTCCATCGCCTGAAAGAAAACTTTACTATCTCATAGATTTTTAATAGAACTAATGGAAAGAGCTGAATAAGTTAAACATGCATGTGAAAATTTGTTAGTTACGCCAACAGAGAAATATTTACAACACTACTGAAAGGGGTTGATATAAATTTTCTTCTCTTAGATTAAGATCAAGGGGACTGATAACATAGTTTCTAGTGAACTGATATTTAAGCGAACAAAATCTGAAGGTGTTACTTAGTGTCTTGAAGCTGAACAATCCTCTTTGGGGAATATGATTTAAAATAAAAATGTGACAATTAATTACCAACATCAAAATTATACTCACGTTACTGCAAGGCACTTCAAACTCCTCTGCGCAGAGAAATAGAAGAATATTAAAATATTTCATTCCACGAAAATGCATTCCCACATGATGTTCCGTATTCTTCTATACACCTGAGGGTGATACACGAAAAAAGATGTTAGACGTAAATGTTCGTATTGCTTTAGAGCAAAACTTTAATTTAAAAAAATGAAGTGAAGATAAGTATAAGAATAGATTAATTCGACCGGCTTTTTTTAATTTTTTGGGGGGTGGGGGGTAGGGGGGTGTATAAGTTTATTGCAAATAAAAATGGTGGCTATCGTGCAAGATCAATCAAGTTTATAATAAAAATTAGACATCTATACGTTTGGCGTTTAACAAATATAACGAGTGCTTTTTAAATTTTATTCTTTTGTATATTTATAAGTATAGTTAAAACACACTCAGACATTTAGGCAAAATTAAATGAAGTTTATTATGTTCTATTCTTTTATTATATGCTGACAGGATTTCTTAATATTAATTCACATTTCGTGGATGTTTAAAATACTTAAACACATTAGCTGAAATTATCAGTATTTCGATGAAACGATTTTTTGTGTACTTATAAAGGTATTACTGTTACTTGTTAAGTGAAAAACATTGCTTTATTACCATCGAAGATTATAACGGTATAGGATTATTTAAAATTTAGATTTAAACGTTTTCAAAGGTAGCTTATTATATAGCGCTATTATACTCCATATTTATTTCGGTTTATAAGAATTACATGCATAATGTACGTGTAACAGGGAACAGATAATTTCTTCCAAAAATGAGAAAATATTTGTAGATTACGCTCAAGTTGTTTTATCACCTTTTTTTCTTTTTTGCTTTGCAAAACATACAACGAATAATCTTAAAGTTACAACTTTCTTTTTCCCTCATTTACAGTGTGCTGGTTCTACTGAATCTTTACAACATACAGCACGAATTGTAGCTTCACATATTTTACACGTATTACCAAATACAATGTTCATTATGGATTTTTAGATTTTTCAACACGTCATTTTAATTGTTATTTCTTTTGATCACGTAAATACTGTAAACAGTAATATTAGATGAATTACGATATAGTGTGCATAATTATACGCAACTTATTTAATATTCATTTATATACGTCCATTTGCGATTGAATATCATTTACAATATTTTATTTCTGCTCTAGATTAAACATGTATTGCTAAGTGATTATAACACACACGGTTGTCCGAGCTATGTGTTCTTCAATATTTAAAACACGTGATATGTTAAAATCAAACAACATGTGCCTATCCGAAAAAAGGCAAGAAAACGTATTATATAAATCGTCGAATCTCAAAGGTATTCATAGATACTTCATTTGGATATTTAGTACGGTCATCGATATTTTTGCCACTTAAAAAAAAACAAAAAAAACATACAACGAAACATTGGCGTTCACGTACAAAATATTCAAGTAAAAAAAAAAAGATACGAAATTCGTTCTCTAGAAAAATGCGACACAGCTCCGACATTTGTTAATTTAACAATTTTACTTGTCTCGTTCCACTGATCCTCTTGGTCCTCTAGCTTTCCGCTCTGACGTAACACGTTTTCTTTAAATGGGACATAAAGGATTTAAGGGAATGGATATTCTTTCTCCTCCTTTCTGGTTTCCACACTTTTATAAGGAACCTAGAAGCTACTTCAAATCAATTCAGAATCTCTGCGAGATGAATATTTTTACAGGATCGTTTGCGATAAAAAAAAAGAAGAAGAACGATCGATGTTCCCGAGACACATTGATTACAGTTTTCATTGTACATATTACGTGTTCCGGGGCTTATCCAGCAGCTACGAAAAAATCATCTGAAAAGCACGTTAGCTTCGTTACACAATGATTGGAACAGCAGTTTCAATTTAGCATGGAGAAAAATAGGACAGGACACAAGAACGAACAAGCGAGACAATTTCTGTTTTCCTTCCGTCGTACGAAAAAGAGAATCTTTTGGGGAAGGGGGGCGGGGGCCAGTGTATATACAAAATATCACGACTCAACGATCAACGAGAACAGAGAAGAGAAATGATAGTTAAACGACGTGTACACGTATCATTCTACGGTCGCAATACCATGAAAAATTGTAATACCGTCTGCGTGTCGTTTACCGTGTTAGTCTCCCCGTGCCTCCGTTTAAAACCGATCTCTGTCGTTTATAGGTTTTGGCATCGCAGGCACCATAGGTCGTCGTGTGTTAGGAAGATTACACGTCAACGGTTTAGGGCTATGAGAAACAACACAGTCAGAAAGATTGTTGCTTCGCTCGACGGTGCAAGAATTTTCTGGTTTTATGATAGAGCTTAAGAAAAAAATTAGGATGATTTTTGGTGGATTTTTACTTGGAAGGTCGTGAATACGGAGCGTTGCGGTAGCGCGAGCTTGAGCCTGACGTCGTTGTCGTCTTGTACGATTTCCATGCGCGGCTCGATGATTCCTCTGCGAATTTCATGGAGTGATTCATTTGTATTATTTTAATTAAATCAGTGCGCCACGGCGATATACATGTATATAAGATATTATCAAACGGATAGTTCCCTAGCTCTACGCTGCGCAACAGGCAAGAGCGTTCGTTTCTTATTTGTAATATTTTTAAGAAGAAGAAACTATTTGGTTGCGAATGGGCTGAAGAATTGCTTAAGTGACATCACACATTGTTATGCAAAGCCATTCCGTAACTATTTAGTATTGGATATTATAGGGATACATTCTTTAAATACGATATATATTATAGTATTAGGTCGTCCCATAAATTCGTGCCGCGGATGCGTTTATGCTTTGGTAAGGAATTTTGTATTTTGAGTTTCTTCCACTCAACCAAACAATTAATTCAGACAAATGCTGTGCTCAGATGGATAAATTCAAAAGCAGCAATAAGAGTAAAACGGCCAAAACTCGTGAACCGGTACAATGTCGTTTCTCATCACGATAACGCAAGACCACATGTGGCACAAAAAGTGCAAAAAAATTTGTTTGGCAAATTTTATTACACCCACCAGATTCTCCAGATATTGCTTCATCGGATTACCATTTATTCCAATCAATGCAACATTTTTTAGCCGGAAAAAATTTAATAATGTCGTGTCCCTAAAGACAAACATTGAAAAGTACTTTCACGAAAAACCACGGAAATTTTATAGTGACGGTATAATGACTTTACCAAAAAGATGGGAAGAAGTTGTGGAACGGGAGGGTGATTAGGTTTTTCCATAAACTTTAAAGGTATGTTTCATACATTAAGTTAAATAGCAAGACATTAAGCGGCACGAACTTATGGGACGACCTAATATACAATATCAAAGAAACAATAGTTAAGCTTGATTTTAAAAGGTCGGGAGAAACTTTGCACATTACTTTGCATTGATATTGCTGTTTTATCACATGTATTATTCTTCGCTTAAAACGACGGAACGTCTAAATTTTTGTGATATGATCAACGCTATTATTCGATTTAACTCTTCTAGATTAGTCGTCAGTATAGAGTAGTTATTGTACACTTTTCTTTTCTTTTTTTTTTTTTGCTAGTTACGAGAAGTATATTATTATAGCCACATGCTATATTATTATTTTTAAGATTCTGTAATATTTAAATTTCTATTTAAAGCTTTAAATATTAAATGCCTGTTAAACTCATCGTATTAAGTATTTTATACCTTGACGCTTTATATTAACGATTACTTTGTTCGATTCAATTCAAGATATTTAGTTCTTTCGAATAATGTTTTGTCGAAAATTCACCAACATGTATAATTTATGTATTAAAAATGATTTAATCGATAAAACATTAATACAGTTGCAATTATGTTAATTCTCTGAAACGCATGCGTATATGTATGTTTATAATAATTTACGTTTAACTGCGTGTGAAAGTTTTCAGTTAGAAGATCAATGGTAATAGTAAAACAGAAATAAATTACCTGGATATTCGGATGTTTCATAGTAGTCGTGCGAGGAATGGGGAGCAGCGTCGTCCTCGTACTCGTAAGTTGTGTACCTCGAGGAAGGATACATATCATCTCTGAATGATGTGTGAAAGTACAATGCACGTTAAACAGCTACATTATTCCTGGGTTACGGGCTTTTTACACGCATCGGGGAAAAATGTATAATTTCAAAGATGTGACTAAGGAATTGTCCCGACAGGAAATCAAAAATGAACAATAAAAGATAAAGTAACAACTAGAATTTGAAAGGAAGTATGAAAAATTAATTCTTATGAGATACCACACGAAAATAACAAAAGCATAATTACGTTATTTTATTACATAGTAACAAAGTATTTAAAATAATGAGATTATTATCAAAATTTTCCGATTTTTCGAAACAAGTTCACGCTGAAGAGAGCGGAAAATAAAACCTCTTTAAAATCTCTTTTGTTTCAAGTCGATACTCTAATTAGATTTCGAAATACAACTGTTTGACGCGCGACACTTTAGGGGTTGATCGAATAGCAATCCAAATTCTTGGAAACGGAAATACGAAAACGTGTGCACTGCGTAGTAATAGCATTGAAAGAAGCTCTGACGCTGATAGAATTAAAGATAAGTCTATGATAAAGTTGAAGAAAGAGACGACGCGGGCAGGATGAAAATAACGGATGCTGAAAAGGATGGTTAGTTTCGAAAAATGATATCTCGAAAACGAAAAACCGTATCAACGCGAAACTAGAAACATTTTAAAGAGAATAATTTCAAATATCTGTGATACTGATTGTAAAATAGCGACAATGGAACAATTAAATAGAACGAATTAAAGATGCTGCACTTTTAATAACTCTCGTAAAGTCACTGGTAATGTTAATAATAAATACCAAGCGATACAAATATGTATACTTTAAAAGAAAGTACTTAAGCACGAATGAAATGTGCAGATTAAAAAATGACCAGAATATTACAAAATTCTCCTAATGTTTCATAAATAAAATTTGTTTTCCAATTACAAATCTGCACGTTCAAACTAATTTCTGTCTCATCCCTACTCCTATACATATATACTTGTATATACATATATATGCAAAAATATTAAAGACTATAAATAAGAACGATAAGTAATATCAGAGAAAAATAAACTGAAAGTCTTAAAAATAATGTAAAAAGAACTCAGTCAGGAACAGATCCTCCGTTAAAAATGTTAATTATACTTACCCTGACGCCGATGAATAATGCCGGTCTCCGTATCGGCTACTGCTGCCCGTCGATGCATGATAATCATAATCATGATGAGATCCGGCGCGATTGCTTGGGGGCGGGGTAGCAGTCTCGTAACTATAAACAGAACAGTATTATAGATGATTTGAGGCGATAACTGCTCGCGCATTCTCGATATTCTAAAACTTACCCATAGCTCTGATCCATCGCAACCCTTGCACGGTCCAGGATGGAAAATACCTTGTTCTTCGCTGAGACTGGGCGAGATATTGGTCCTCGGCTCGAAGGTGGTGGGAGTATCGCCGCTGAAATGGATTGATCTAAGAAACCATAGTATATTTCCAAACTAATCTTTCCACTTAATAAAAATAATATTATTACCGAAATTATAGGATAATATTAACACTAGGTTCACGGAACGCGTCAATTTCACGCATTTCAGAATTCGAAAGACAAAAATTAATGAAGATCCGTTAATACTATATAAATAAATCAAATATATCTCGTTTCTAAATTAAGTGAACTAATTTTGTAAAGAAAACGCGCATTTTTATTGGCAATCGTTAATCTGAGGGAAGTCAGTAAAGGTAAGGGTTCAAACTTGTCCGTAAACCTAGTGTTAATAGGATCTTATTGTTTAAATTATTTATTTATTTTAAATATTCTGCAAAGTAAGATGCTGATCATTAAACGAAAAAAACAGTTGCTAACCTCGTGAAGATCGAGGCATCGTGGGCCTTCCAGTTGGCCTTAGTATTCCACCCCCAGGTACACCCCTTACGGAGGGCCTTCTATCGTCGCCGCTTGTTGGATCGTCTGCCATACTCATTTCCATTTCCCTCATCTGCTCTTGGCGTATGTTGTCATTACTATCGGGTATCAGATACTTTCGTACTTCAGCTAATGCGAATGCTATACGAGCGTAAGCCTCTGCTGGAGGCGCGAGCGCTGTGATTTCAACGTGGAGGTCGTCCGAAAGATGCGCGTATTTTGGATCCAAGGACATGCGACATTCTTCCTCCTATAGTGCGGTAATTAGATGAAGAATATTATATTAATATTGTTTTTATAACATTTTTGTAAACAAGCAACCGGTATATTTTATTTCTATTTCTAGAACAACTAAAGAATTGTTACATTATGTATGGGTCTAATATTTATTATACAGCTGTATTTAACATCCGATAGCATCGTAACGCAGATTTTGTTCAATGCAACAAGTTTTATAGACTAATATTCTTGGATAACACGAAATTTCGCTCGCTACGTATGATATTTTTCAAAGCGCAACACCGGTGGTCGATGTGATAATAATTATAATATCATTTAATACGAGGAGTGGAAAAAACTCGAGGATTGTGAGGTAATCAGAGGAAATAAAAGGTGCAATGTATTGAATGATTAAATTAGAGGATAACAAGTTAAAATGAAATTGAAAAATTGATACTTGAAAATTGTAATAAGGATGTAAGGCTGTTAGTTAAAATTGAATTTTACTGTTCGAAATTACCTTTTGACGATCTTTCATAGATCCTCGTCCTAACACAGCCATTTTGCACATGGTTTCCTCTTGCAAACGTTTCATAGAATTACCTTTAGGTCCCAATAATTTTCCAACGAAATTAAACTGTAAGCAATTCATGGATACAATTTTGTCTGTTATTGAAAATTATATTTCTCTATTGTGCACATCACGATTACCTTTGGATGTTCTCGGATTGGTATCAACACTTTAACCGAAACTCGAATCGGTTTTTCACGATAAATGTCCACGTATTTTGGATCCCTTACTGGTTTTCCTATCGCCTGGGTTTTTTGAATTTCTATAGGATAAAACAATTTCTTTTTTGATTTTGTGATTCATCGATTTGATAATAATTAAAAAATTTCGTAAAAATCTGATTTTCATTTCATTTTATTTACTAGACCTTGCAAAAAACTGTGCACGTATACAATTATTAGTATTTATTTGTTCGAATTATAAACAATAACAATAACCAACAATAAATAACAATAACTAATATTGAAACAAAATTAACAATAAATAACAATAAACAATATTGAAACAAAATTAACAATAAATAACAATAAACAATATTGAAACAAAATTAACAATAAATAACAATAAACAATATTGAAACAAAATTAACAATAAATAACAATAAACAATATTAAAACAAAATTAACAATAAATTATAAATCGAAGACGAATTATAATTAAATCGTAGATGATAATATATATTTATATAGAGACATCGTGAATTCTTTAAACGCACACATGAAGATATGAAATCTTGCATTTTGTTAACACAAATATTGAACAGCGTGGCCTATTTATTTAAACAACAGAAAAGTTTTACAAAACTGTCGTTAATGTGCAGAAAGAGTGAGAGCAGAGGATTAAAACTAAACACATTTTTATTTCATAAATATCATTTATTAAAAAATTAACAAACCCCATTAACAAATATTACACCACTTAAGCAATACAACAAGCTATACTATAACGTATACTTCAACAGCAGACAGCACATTTTTTCGATACAGTTATTCCACAAAAATTAGCACTGTGTTGAAATTATAATTAATTACATAACCGGTATAAAAAATTATTATACACGAATGCGAAAGTAGTTTTTCATTTACATGCTAATGCGACCTTATATATCAGTTGTTTTAATATATCAATTTCGATTTGAAATGAATAAGTAGATAATAAATAAAATGTAACACATTACAAGCATGTACAGTAAGCGATAATATAAACAATAGAAACAAATATACATGTATAAGCAGCATCCGAAACGTAAACATATTCAATAAAAACAGTAGAGATCCGGTAAAAAAAAAAAGGCCATACACTAACAATAATGCAACAGTAACATTTTACCTTGATCAATTAGTCTGGTTGCATTAGGCCATTTCTGCGAATCCAATTCAACTTTTTCTTGCAAAAGTTCCCGGACATATTCCCCGGCCTTGTCAACTTGATGCTCCTTTTCATCACGTTCCTTATCCGACGAGCCTCTTCCCTTCGAATCGGCATTTTCTTCCCTTTGATATTTATATTCACCGTTACTCGGCCGGTCAGCCATGATTATTGCACCGTTATTATTAAAAGCTTTAAAAGATACCAAACGAAAGAAGAGCAATCTGTTTAACCAAATAATATAATGTAGTACAGGAAATCATTCACGCGCAACTCTTCTGAAGACCAGAGGTACAATGGCCGAATGCTGACTCTTCTACTTCTAGCTAACCTTAAGGCGGATATTCATGTACGGCATACTCTGCGATTTATAAACGATCAAACAATCGCTATAGTTTGTTTTAATAATAAACATTTGAAAAATTGTCAATACAACTATATTCATTGTGACGTTCAATCGAAATATATTTGTTTAACTGCTTTTGAGGTAGCGACTTATCATTTACTCATTGAATAAATGAAAATAGAGAATAAAGAACAGATGACAAGTTAGATGAGGGAAGAAATTTTATTTCCGTGGAACATATTTGATATTAATTCAATACACACCAAGGAAGATCGCGAGAAATTGAAATTAAATGCAAGGAAAAAGTGTTTTATAGACGAGATGTTTCTATATAGGTTTACTTTATCTATGGCTATTTGGACGGGGCGGAAAATATAAAATGTGAAAAGATGTTATCGTAAAAATACTGGAATTTGAAATAAATATATTGGTTAAACATGATAGGCATATAATGAGGTAATATTAGAAATCATTTTCATTACGAAGTTGTGAATGAAGTGGTGGTAACTGCAATTTCGGGGAACAAACAAAGTAGAAATGTAGAATACAACATAAAATTAATTAATGTTATTCGACAGATTATAATTTTTTATATTATTAATACAATAATGAACTTAGATTAAATTCTACTTTATAACTCAACTTTGTAAATTATGCTTCGCATAATTTGTTGGTGGCGCCATTGCAAGCGTTTAGTTAGGTACAAATGACAGGAATATCAGGAACATCATAACCTCACAATATGTTTATTCGTAATTAACTTATATTTCAGTTGTTAATTATGTCTATGAATTGTAGGGTGAGGTAAACAAATGCTTCGAAACATGAGCCACATTGTAGTAATACGAAGTTATAAGCCGGGCGATGAAATCAATTGCAAAGAATTAGTAAAGGCTGGCGTAATGTCCTCCTTAAGTGCAACCTTTTTCGGGATTGTACTCAAGGAATTGACATTTCAATTAATGATACTGTTCGCCGCTATAATGTTTATTTTCTTTGGGATGCCGTTGACAATTTGCCTTTCAGTTATTCCCCTTGTCATCTTTCTTGTGTATGTTGGAACTTACATAGGTTTCACTACGAAAGCTATGGAAGTTAACGAAGAAGTTTCTAATATACCAAGGTAAAGATTGCTTTTATTTATACACCTTTCGAAATAATATTAAATTAATTTTCCATTCATTTACGTATACATATATACCTTCCAGTATTATCAAAGTATTTTGCGATTTATATATCGTTTCTAATAATGTAATTTAACTGGAAAGGATTAAAAACGTACATGTGTAAGATATTAGCAAACGAAAATATTTCGAATAAAGCTCCTTCATTTATTATAACAGGATATACATGTCCAATGCGTTTTCATGTTTTTGGGTTGCGGAAGCGTTTGAACCATATCTAATGACACGCCATCCAAAGAGCGTACATTATACCATAATGACGGAACAGCAATTTCGTGATTCGAACATTGATGTTTCATCTCAGGTTAAAAGGATCGTAGGAACCGTTGCATTATGTAAAAGCTATAGATTAGGCAAAGGTGCATGGATCAAAAGGCTATATGTACACGAAAAGTATAGAAGGAAAGGGATAGCTTCAATGCTCATAAACGTTGCTGTACAATTTGCTATCGATGAAGGATACAGTTGCGCTAATCTTGTTGCATCGCAATATACAGAAGGCGGAAGGGAATTGTGCCTTAAGAAAGGATTTGAATTGCAACAAATGTATCACAAACCAATATTGGGTTCGCTTATAACTACACTGATGTACGAATTGAGGTATCAAATTAAACCTGGCGAGGATGATTATGTACCTACTGTCTATTCCAGATCGATGCTAAATAAGTGAGAATCAGATCTGACGTCCTTAAATACTCGAACAAATGTTGCAAACTTTGCATAAGTCTGAACTCATATTTTTCATTTACTGTTGATCGTATAAAAGTATATATATTTTTTAGCGTTGTACATATTGAAAGTACAGTTTCGTAAAAAAAGACTTATACACTTTAGTATTTAAGGCATAAGTTGGCACAATGTAAATATTGTGCATACAACATGTACCGAGGAATAAAAAAAATATATTTTTCTCATTTCTTTACATTTTCATAATACATTTGAACTTCTTTGTTTTCCCAGTGTTTTTCTGTTATTTTACTTAAATATCTGAAATAAAAACACATGTCAATTTATATGCATAATTGCTTCACAAAGGACATAATTTGTATCTATAACTTCTGCAGTGAAGATGTAGCTAAACTGCCCCATGTATGTCCCACTGACCATTCTGTGGTTTTTTTTCCGTGGTAATGAACGATTTACAAAGATACAAGTTCTATTTTAAATACCGGTAACTCACCAATATAACATCAGGGTGAAGTATAATGGGAAAGTCGAGAGACTTATTATATCACAGAAACGTGCAGATAAAATGTAATCCTATTTCAGATCAGATGTAATTAAGAGTCTTTGATAACTAGAACAATTGCCGTATAGAACACTTTATTTTTTATCGAATAATTGAGATTATAATCTCAATTATCAAATCTAATTAGATTTGATAAAGGATCATGAAAGTCCATGGACTACAAAAGAAACTTGAAAAAATATCGTCAAGTATTTGTTAGTATTGTTAGATTAGAGAGCAAAGTAAGCATTTTTTAATATCTTTTTCCTTTTTGACATTTGCTTAAACTTGTATAATTGTAGCAGTGGTTTGTACCTAACATCAATTTACTTCCCACAGAACTTCTGTGCATATGGTTCATGCATTTTTGTAAAACAAAAGGTTGTATTTTTAATTTGTATTTTCGGAAATGTGCTCCACATCGATTATTATTAATAGAGATAAACGAAATAGATTAGTCCCTACATTATATAAAGCAACAAAAGGCAGCATTAGCGATTTGCCACTTCCATATTATAAATTATAGATACAATGTACTTGCATTGTACTTACTTTTCTTGAATCTCTTTCAATAAACATTTCTCCTTTTCTGTAATGCCATTCTTAAGAACATCGAGGTTCATATACAATTCTTTCAAATTTTGAATTCCAACCAGGTACGTCGTGATATCATCGCATTGCATGGCATACCATAATGCCAATTTAACCAACTCCGCATCATGCTCCTAAATGTATAATTTATAACTATTTTACATTTCCTTCGTAGTGTTAGGCATGACTATTATTAATGAATCAAACATATCTGGCGCACCTTAGAATAGGCAGCGGCTTGCGCGCATATTTTCTTCGTTTGCTCTGAGCTTGGATGCCAATCTGGGGGACCTTTATTACTCAGGAGTCCCATACAAGGTGCAGATGCGTTAATTATACCAACATTGTGCTTCTAAGAAGTTATTGCATTTTTATTTGACAATTTCTCATCCCACTAGAAAGTACTTTCCACGACGAGTATGTATGTATATTCAACAAATAGTTTATGAAATCGTACCTTAAAAAATGGTATATATTCAGACAAGGTATTGTCTAATAATGTATATCTCGTATAGCTCAGTATACACGATATTTTGATATTACTTTTTTCGAGGCACTCTTTCAAAATGGACACCGGATATCCGGTAATACCAATATATTTCGCCTTGCCTTCCGCAATTTGTATCGACAGTTCCGGTAGGGTCTGTGTAATTATTATGTCTAAGTCTTGTGCAAATTCAATATCATGAACCTGCGGATAAATATGTATTAATTTTTGAAACAGCAAAATGAATATATTGAGCGAATATACTCACCTGTATAACATCGATGTAATCCAGGCCCAAAAGTTTCAAACTCTGATTGAAACTGCGTCTCGTTTTTTCTTTGGAGAAATTAAACATATTTTCGTAATTCATTTCGTATCTCCCCACTTTTGTCGCAATGTAATATGCATTACGGGGAATACGTTTCAGGGCCTACAATGGAAAACATTTGAAATATTAAATAAAAAAAAGCGAAACAAATATTTTTAGAGAAGTATGCAATTACTTTTCCAATGACAGTTTCAGAACGGCCTTGACCGTACCACGGAGCAGTGTCAATATAATTAATCCCCTGCTTTATTGCTTGTCGTATAGTTTCAATAGCTTCGTCCTGGTCATATGTACTATAGATACATTAGGACGTGAACATTGCAGGTAAAAACATTGATAATAATTAAAAGTATTAACGAAGATTCATTGAAGCATGTTAAAAAAAATGCCTTTATAGAAATTGCATTATTTAAATAGATTTTGTTTTAATTTAGAAGAAAGAAATAACTAACCCATAGTGGCAACCAAGTGGTCCACCACCAAATGATAATTTACTGATTAATAATCCGGTTTTTCCAAGTGGTCTGTATTCCATAGATTTCACGGCTTCCAAATCGTGGAAACCCTCGACGTATGTCGGTGGCAACATTTTTCTAGGTATAATTAGTAAATCAAATTGTAGTAATGCTAATAGCTAATATTACTTATACGAATTTCGCTTTTATTGAATTAGCGCATATTCATCGGTACCCAAATTATTTGAAAAAGTGAATCGAAACTTTTTAGTCGAATTCGTGTCTTATATTTTTTAAGAGTAGCTTGGGAGGCATTGAAATGCAAATAAAACTATATTCCCGTAGTTTTATATAAGTAAAAGAAATCAAGAAATAGAGATAAGGAGGTCGCATATATACATATATAACTATAGTTATAAGCATATAGAAACCGGAGTCGATGTTGTAATACTGCTGCTGAATTTAAAACGAATCAGTAAAATAAGCACTTGTATTTTGCGCCAACGTAATTAGAAAATACTGGCTTTTATTTTTTTCTTTCAGCTTCTTTTTAACATTTATGGTCGGAAAATGCGAAAAATTATGTGTTGTAATTAAAGACATTGGAAATTTTTACCGCCGTTACGGTATAATCCGTGAGCTTTGCCATATAATTTTATCGTTAAACTTACCGTCAGCTGTAAACATTTTGATTATTACTTTATTATCAATTGACAAACAATTTTTGTGTGAATCCATATTCTCCTATTTATCATTTATAATATATAAAGTCCTTGTAGAATATTCCAAATAATCCTCAACAAACTTATATACATGACAAAAATAAATGTATTTGAATATTTTTGGCGTTCAAGGGCTGACGCACTCTAAATAAATATAATTCTATATTCACTTTCGTGCAATTAGACGGTGGTGGAAATAAGCAGTGAACAATTAAAAAAAGAAGAAAATGAGAGTGACATGGAAAGATAATAGTATTATCATATAAGTATATTAAAAGTAATTATAGCCACAAATGATATCGACGTATATGTATATACATAGAATAAATACAACGATTCACATATCGAATAATGTTTTATTATATTTATATCATTTCGATATATTCGATTCATGAGATGTACGCCATATCAAACAAATACACCTCATATTATTCCTAATCACACACAAAAAATTCTTAAAAACGTCTTCGTGCCGACGAAGGCAACTTACGATATCAGAAGTCAACACCCACGCGATAAGAAGAAGACTGCACAGAAGCAACGGAGTTCACAATTTTAGGCGTCTCCAGTATTGCCATCTCGTCGACTGGTTGTAGATTTAATCGCAAGCGTGAAAAACTTTACAGAAAATTGCATTATTAGTAATCGGTAAATCAAAGTTGGCGCTACTTCGTACTTCCGGCGGAGCTGTTCGCAATTATACCTTCAGCGTTAAATCACAAGACAAGCAACAAAGACATGCAATGTATTTTTTCGGCCACGATTTCTGGGACGCTGCGTCACTGACGAGATATAGGAATAGACAGGACATCTTATGGACTTTCGTGGCCCACCGCGACGGCCATACCGACTCAGAAATCCGACCCTGATTTGAACGTCCCCTGCTCATGAACAGTGGTCACTTAAAGAACTATTATTTACTGAAGTAGGGTTGGGGCAGGACAATAGCACCGACGAGATATAAGAATAGACAGGACATCTTATGGACTTTGGTGGCCCAACGTGACTGTCATACCGACTCAGAAATCCTACGCTGATTTGAGCATCCTCTGCTCATGAACAGTGATCAGTTGAAGAACTATTCTTTACTGAAGTAGCGGGGACGGGATTCATGCGATTGTTGAATATATGTAAATGCTTTGGGGGGGTCAGGAAAGCTATTTCTCGGTCAACGTTTCGGTAGAAAAATTGAGCTACGGTGCCTGATCGCGCGATGCACTTCGGCTCGGCTCGAGTTGACTCGAAACCACATCGCGATGCATCGGGGCAATGAAATTGACAGTGTCACGTCAAGCGTCCCGCCTGTGCTGTCCCGCTTTCATTGCGCAGCAAATAACAAAAGAATTCTTTAACGAGGATCGTAGGTCCAGGTAAAACTTAATCAGAACCCGCAGAAGTTCAATAGGCACGACCCTAGAGTCGTAGGTCCGGCTAAAAGTTGGTCAGAAAACGTAAAAGTCCAGTAGGTACAACTCTGGGATCGTAGGTTCAGCTATAAGTCGGTCAGAACCCGAAGAAGTACAATAGACACGATCCTAGAGCCGTCGGACCGGCTAAAAGTTGGTCAGAAAACGTAAAAGTCCAGTAGGTATAACCCTAGGATCGTAGGTTCAGCTAAAAGTTGTTCAGAAGCCGGTAAAGTCCAGTAGGGACGACCCTAGAGTCGTAGGTCCGGCTAAAAGTTGGTCAGAAAACGTAAAAGTCCAGTAGGTACAACCCTAGGATCGTAGATTCAGCTAAAAGTTGGTCAGAACCCGAAGAAGTACACAGTAGACATGACCCTAGAGTCGTAGGTCCGGCTAAAAGATGGTCAGAAAACGTAAAAGTCCAGTAGGTACAACCCTAGGATCGTAGGTTTAGCTAAAAATTGGTCAGAAGTCGAAAAAGTTCAGTACGTATGACCTTAGTACAGTAGTACGCACGACCGCGGTCGGAGACCTTCGAAGAGTTCGGAAATTGCGAATACCACCGAGCGCGACCGAGCGCTACCGACGCGCCGGCGCGTCGCGGAGTGGGGATGACAGTGCGCGGCGCACGCGGTATCACTATCAGTTCAAGCGTCGTACCGTACGGGTCGTCTATGCTGTCGAAGGTTAGCGACATACATCACCTTACAATACAATAGCATCTCGGGGTTTACTTTATCACCGCATACGCTTGTCTATTAGCTTCTATTAATTAATTCACGTTTATTTAACAATCGTTTGACTATCGTGGATATACATTAAACTCTTTCTCGAGTCTCTTTTGCTGGATGCTTGACCGGTCATCCGGTACTAGTCGTTTATTAAAATATCGGGATTATTATTTTATTAGTTTACCGCGTACTTACGTACTGGTTGCCATGCACTTGAAGCATGATAAATAGTTTCGAGTCTTGATTTCTACAAGCAGCTACGAGAACTTATAAATACGCGATATTGCTTACTAACTAACAAAGATCATGATCACCTTTAAAACTCGGACAAAGAACAGTCACAGTATGCTTTTGATAAATCATTTATATTAATCTATAATAGTATATCTTGAATAGACAATTAACAGTAATTAAATCAGAATAATAATACGGTAGTACTTTATTAAAACAAAGCAGTATTTCCTCAACAGACGTTTGACAGGATGAAGAAATAAGAAAGAGATAAATAAAATCAAATGTGTATTGCTTCAATTTCTACCTCCTCACCCTATTTACTAACTTGTACAGATTCTCTTTCAGAAAATTTTGATGACCGCGCGCAATGCGGTCAGTAGAGTCAGTGCTTGCTCCGTCAAAGTTCTTTTTATTGTTTTTAGAGCGAAAACGCTCATAATAATTATAAGTAAATATAAATAACAGTAAAGATACGCGAAAGTAGAGTCAGTGTTTGCTTCGAAATATTGCTCTCGCGAAATTAGAGTCACTTTGTTCGTCGATCACAATTGACGTGCGCGATAGTAGTCTTTTATTTTATTTTTTTTTCTTTCGCAATAAGTATTCCGGTATTAGAGTCAGCACCGATGCAGTTCGGCGAGTTCGGGCACTCATCCATCAACTCGAAGAGTAAGTATCTCTGTATTTCTTTAATCTTATTTTACAATGGTCTTTGATAATTATCATGATCGAAAAGTACTCAAAACGCAAAGATTTCAATGTTGTCTGTTCTTTTGAATGTTTCAGAAGCTGCCATGGGCTCAATTGTATCACCATAACGATATTGTTGGCCGCGCGCAATGCGGTTGGTAGAGTCAGTGCTTGTTCCGTCAAAGTTCTTTTTATTATTTTTTGAGCGCAGCCGCTCTTAATAATAATTCAACATAAATAACAGTAAAGAGACGCGAAATTAGAGTCAGTGTTTGCTCCGAAATAATACTCTCGCGAAAAATAGAGTCACTTTGTTCGTCGATAACAACTATTCCGTTTCCTTTTCCGTTCTCGGCTCGGAGGACTGATGGTTAGGGACTTAGTGTCAGCGAGTTACGATGTGCGGGGGCGTGATTGTGGTTCTGGACCCTGGTCACGAGGCCCTCTGTTAGACCACATATAATCTCTAATTTGGGTAGGTCATCCACCATTCTGGAATCGTGGTCGCGGTTCTTGCAATATCCGGGTTGCAGTGTCATCGGGGGGCGGTGTGTGGGGCTGTGATTGCTTTTCTGGACACTTTGGCCCGCCTAGTAGGAAATTCCTATGTGTTAGACCACGCCAAGCACACCTTGGGGTGGCAGAAGGCATACGGGTCATAATCTAGAATCGTGGTTGTGGTTTTGCATATCCGTGCCTTAATGATTTCTGTGGCTCGGAATCGAAACTGGTGTCGATGCTAAGTCGTTTTACTGTCCAGACTCTGAGCCGAGGGCACGCGGGCTGCTCGCTAGCAGTCACAAAAACAGTAGCAATACTGTCGCGAAATTAGAATCACTTTGTTCGTCAATCATAAGTGTTCCATTAGAGTCAGTGTCCTGTTCGGCGAGTTCGGGCTTTCAGCCATCAATTTGACGAGTAAGTATCTCCTTCGTTCTTTAATCTTGTATTGCAATAATCATTGATAATTAACACATTCCAAAAGTACTGAAAATACATAGATTTTAATGTTGTTTGCTCTTTTTGAATGTTTCAGCAGCTTCCATGGCTTCGATGGCGACGAGCTTGACCGCACACCTGGTGAGTCTGCAACCGGTGAGTGGCATGCTTTAAAGTTCCTCTGGTCACTCAATCATGTCGCAGGACGAAAGGTCCGAACCGACACGGGTGACTGGTTGTAATTACGTAGATTTTTCTGGCAAGCACTGTGACCATGGGTATATGGAAATATACTCATGAGTAGTAACTTCTTTACTGCTTTATATTATGTGAGGATAGGTCTTCTTGTACAACGCGTTTTTAAATAGCTTGATAATTTTAAAACAGATCATATTTAGTACAAAATATATCACTATATATCTTTTTATAATAGAGTATTTAATTGAATACCTATGAAACGATATTTAAATAGTTATTAATTATTGAATGAATATAAAGTAACGTCCAGTATTCTACGTGCATTAGTTTGTAGTGGAGAAGTCGAATACCATTCGACTTCGTTTACTTATCAATTGCAATGACTGCACAGTTGGAATAAATTGCATAATTATTGCTGTTAGTAAGAGTGTAGTATTTCATCTTTTTCTACTTTGATAATATATAAAGTGAAGGTACTCATTTACCTTATCAATTTGTTGGAACTATCGAATAATTTTATTATTCGATATCCATATTAGTCTTTAGCGTTTAAAGATATCGATACGTTCATTGTTTCCGTACAAAATGTTAATTAAACCTGAATGTACAAGAAGACAATACGCGAACGGGTAGTTTTCGAAATCAAGGCAATCAACTTTTCAAGCAATCTTGCGTTTTAGAATCAATGCTTTGATAACGGGAACGCCCGAGGATGTTTCCATTTAATTCAAAGTATATTAAAGTAGAGTCGTTGAATAATTTCTCTATTAACGTAGAGTCTTTGAATAATTTTTCTAATAAAGTAGAGTCACTGCATAATTTTTCTAATAAAGTAGAGTCACTGCATAATTTTTCTAATATAGTAGAGTCATTGCACAATTTTTCTAATAAAGTAGAGTCATTTAATTTTCTCTTCAATAAAATAGAATCATATATAGATCTGTTGTACATATATATGTATTTTAGCCCGTTAGAAAATCAGTATGTCCTTATCATCTTTTTAGACGAGGATTTTCAGGTTTAACCCTTTCCGTGTTCACTGCCCGGATCCCACTCACGTGCCCCGGTGCTACTTGGGTGGGAAAACGGTGGTAGAGCACGATGATATTTTTTAGTTTATAAGCCATAAAATGATTTATTGTTGGCGACTGACAGTGCGTTGGTGTATCGTGCACGACGTAATATCCGCATTGTGTGTGTGGTTAGGCTGTGGATTTGCGTCGTTCCGTATTAAAATGTAGCTATTATGACCAAGATAAGATGTCCATCAATTTAAAACAGAGACATCATTTTTAGAATTATTTGCTTCAATAATTCCTACTATACTTGGGCGCGAAGTTTTTGTCATTTAAGATGACAGAGGCCAAATGCCAAAAAGAATTGAATATACTTATCAATTGCTATCAAGTACCTCTTGTATCGGTGCTATTTAATTATTTTATTAAATATCTATTAAATATCTCACCGGCGACGTGGTTTTTTCCACGTGAACGCAGAGATCCCAGCCACTGTCAGTCGATTTCAGAAAAATGGTACGTACATTAGAGTGTGCAAGTTGTGTGACAGCACTTGGGTGTCGGGGGTGTCCCGGGACGCCTCCCTAGTGTAGGCTTTTGCGCCCAAGTGTTTGACTGAGAACCGTGGAGTGTCGTGTGTTGGTGTGTTTGTTTGCCATTTTTTAAATATAGGTCCAGGTAGGATAGGTAGCATACTTTCTGGTGTGATTGATAGACATAAGTAGGTAGGGCCGGGCAGGTTGACACAGTCTCCGATCGGGTAGGCACTATTTCGCGTGTTCAACCTGTTTCAGGAAATCTGATTTGAAAAGTCGACGGTGAAGCTGTGGCGCGAACGAAAATGCGTTCGCCTCTGGCTTTGCCTATCGATTTTTCGAATCCTTCGCGGTCGTGGTCGCGATTTAGGCTCCGAAACGAAACGCGTTACATTATGCTCGAGGCTGCACGTGTGAACGAAGAACGATTACAATTTTAATCGTAATCTATGTGATTTTCCGTAATCACAATTTTACGATTTTATTTGATCGCCATTCGGCCACGTGTGTTCCATTTAGCTCCGCGATTCAAACTCTTTATTTCACCTTTATAAGTTTTTCCTTGGTTTCCGATTAGAGTCTCGAGCCTAGTTCAAGTTTCAGCTGACCCTTGGGTCCGACGAAATGGAGAGGCTATATGCCGAAGAGGCCCGACAAACTGTCACTCAAGAGGGCAACTACTAATGGCTCCCCATTCTTTTTAAGAATGGGGAATCATTCTGTGTTACTACTTTGTCACTGTGCTTGCATTTTCATTTGTAGAATTTTTATTTGTACTTGGCCGATGCACATTCCGGCCCAACGATACAGCCCTCCCAAAAATATCGCGTTGCTTTAGAGTTGCGAAAAACTTGCGAACGGGTCGAGTTGGAGTTGCGTTGAATGCCACTTATTGCTATTCTTATTGCTAGTTAAATTGTAGTATTTTATAATACACTTTACATTTGAGCTTCTAGTGTTGCGGAAATTGTTTTCGCGTATTGGAACTTTCAGTTCATTTTTCAGAGGATCTTCAATTTGCTTAATTTTGGATAGTACATATAATTTACTGTTTGCTTTCTATTAGTCTTAATAAATAGTGTTGCGAAATGATTGTATCGCGAGTTCCAGTTAGCGTTGCGTTGATTAAAGATCGCGTTTTTAAGTAGAGTTGCGACTACTAGTCCCCATCTGCTTCCAATTGGAAGCCTGTTCCTGAACCAGGAACTTTTTCTTTTCAGCGTTTTATATTTGCCTTTCTTTTTATTTTATTTTTCTTAATAATTATACTACCTGGAATGTCTGTTGATGGAAGTACTGCTAAAAATTTGCATACATATTAGTAAATTACTGTGTGAACGAAATGAAAAGAAAATAAATGAAAGAGAAAGGAAAGAAAAAAGAAAAGAAAAGAAAGAAGAAGAAAAGAAAAAGAGCAAAGTAAAAAACAGATATAATTTGCAGAATCTTTGATAAATTTATAATAATTCTAGATAGTAGATTTAAATTAGAGTTAATACTAGTGACTGTTCATTATTGGAGTTTAACTCTTAAATATTTCCTCTTAATTGTTGCAATTCTATCTTAACCTCTTTTTAGTAGAGCCAATTTTTATAACTTTTCGAGCTTGCTTTGTAGAAATTGAAATTCACTCGCGATATCCGTAAATGTTTAAACAAAAATCCTTGCACGAAAAACGTTATTGGCAGTAGTTGGGTCTCGGCATGGTGATAGTTGAAGTTTGATATTTTTCTTCCGAATAATCGTTTGTCGCTTCTTTGTTGAAGCAAAATAGAATCAATTGTAGTGAAATGTGACTACTTCATTTTGGAGTTTTTAATGAACGTGATACCACCATTCAGTTTGATCTAGAACGTACAAAAGAATATATCACTTTGGCCGAAATCCAATTAACTATTGTTAACAAAAAATAGCAGCATTTTTCATATCAATTCTGATTTATTAACTGCGCTAAAATTCAGTTATTACGAATTAAAAGCAGCTTCATTTCGATATAAAATGCGGAGGCTTGGGGATGTCACTAATCCAATGCTTGAGATTGTTACAGATTCACAGATGAACCCAAATATGCTATATTAAACAAACATAAGTACATACGTCAGAGGCTCAAGAGTGGAATATATAGAATACAGATCCAGAAATATTATCAAAGACACGATTGGAAACTTTAAAATTAAAGAGCCAGCCTCGTCGATTCAATTTGTGAGTTTAAGAATTCATTCTTATAATGCTTTACTAATTATTTCGAGTTTGTGCATGTTTCAGAAGCATTGAAAAGAAGAGGATTCATGAAACAATGTATAATACGAACACACCCTCACCCCATCCCTGCCCCAAACCCCTGTCCTTATTAACTAATTACAGGTGTTAGACAATTAATTAGGCAGGCCCAAATATAAATCGAACAATACATTTAGCTCTTTATGTAGGTAGGATTTGTCTCAACACACAATCTTAGATCTTTATACTGGCAGGTTTTACACGAATTGAAATTATTAGACTTTTAATTAGGCAGGGTTTATAAAACCAAATATTGTTGGCAGGTGCTGCAATTTTTTGGTTCGGGTTTCTGTCTGTTCTAGGACACCATGGACCACGAGAGATTAATACGGACTAACCGAAGAGGATTTAAGTATATGTATACTCATACCTACATGAGTATGGGATAGTATCTATTACAGTCCTATGTAGATAGGATATTATTGAAATTGTTCTTTTATTCGATCTGTTAGATGTTATACTAGGTAGGGTGATTCTAGTCTTAAGTTAGCTCTTTAGTCAGGTAGGGCGTATTCGAATCTAATCTAAAATTTAAGAAAGTAGGGTTTATTTTTAAGTTATGTCTTAGCTTTTAAGCCCGCAGTGTTCACCACTGCAATAATATTTCGTTGTCTAGTTTTTAAGATCATAGGATATATTTTTAAGACAGTTTTATTTCAGGAACGTGAATTCTCTTGCAGATTTTCTTTCAGGTTTCCTTCTGATATTCCATTTAGCTTTCGGTCGTGAATTTTCCAACTACTCCTCTTGTTGTCTTACTTGTACTACGATCAATTACTGAACGTTCTACAAATTGACAATAATAGGAGATTTTTCTTTGTCACATGTTATATTAGAATTAGTTTTCGCGTAATTGGAGGGTGGAAGGGCCGTGGCTAGGGTGGGTCTCCATGCGCAGTAACCTCCACGTGGTGAGACCCGGGCAATCAATTATTTATCGTATAATTATTAAACGTTTAAGAGACGTTTGATAATTATGTGGAAAATAATTCGAGCGAATTGACTGCGAATTGACCCCTAGGCTCCCTTTTCCCTTCATAATTATTCTTCCATTCCTCCTCGGCGCGCGCGAATCTAGCATTCGACCCCGAGGTTGCCTTTCCTTTCGTAACTATTTCGTTTCCTTTTCCGTTCTCGGCTCGGGGGACTGATGGTTGGGGACTTAGTGTCAGCCAGTTACGATGTGTGGGGGCGTGATTGTGGTTCTGGACCCTGGTCACGAGGCCCTCGGTTAGACTACGTTCTCTAACATGGGTAGGTTATCCACCATTCTGGAATCGTGGTCGCGGTTCTTGCAATATCCGGGTTGCGGTGTCATCGGGGGGCGGTGTGTGGGGCTGTGATTGCTTTTCTGGACACTTTGGCCCGCCTAGTAGGAAATTCCTATGTGTTAGACCACGCCAAGCACACCTTGGGGTGGCAGAAGGCATACGGGTCATAATCTAGAATCGTGGTTGTGGTCTTGCATATCCGTGCCTTAATGATTTCTGTGGCTCGGAATCGAAACTGGTGTCGATGCTAAGTCGTTTTACTGTACAGACTCTGGCCGAGGGCTCGCGGGCTGCTCGGTAGCAGTCACAAACACAGTAGAAATACTGTCGCGAAATTAGAATCACTTTGTTTGTCAATCATAAGTGTTCCATTAGAGTCAGGGCCCTGTTCGACGAGTTCGGGCTTTCAAAGGCACGTTTGGAAACTATAAAATTGAAGAGCCAGCCTCGTCGATTCAATTTCTGAGTTTAAGAAGTCATTTTTATAATACTTCATTAATTATTTCGTGTCTGCGTTTGCTTCAGAAGCATTGAAAATAATCAGCTAAAGAAGAAGATTCATGATAATACATACGTATAATATGACCACATCCCCGCCCTGTCCCTGCCCCTACCCGGGCCTTTTAATTCACTACATTTATTAGATAATTAATTAGGTGGGCCCAATTAAGATCGATCAATACGTTTAGCTCTTTATGTAGGCAGGATTTTTTCGAACAGACAACCTTAGAACTTTATACAGGCAGGTTTTACACGAATTGAAAATATTAGACTTTTAACTAGGCAGGGTTTAGAAAACCAAAAATTGTTGGCAGGTGCTGCAATTTTTTGGTGTGTGTTTCAGTCTGTTCTAGGACACCATGGACCACATGATTAATATCGATGAATTGAAGGGGAATTAAACATATATGTACGTACTTATACCTATATGAGTTTGGTAAAGTATCTTTTACATTCCTATGTTGGTAGGATATTATTGAAATTATTCTTTTAATTGAACTCTTAGATGTTATACCAGGTAGGGTGATTCTAGTCTTAAGTTAGCTCTTTAGTCAGGCAGGGCGTATTCGAATCTAATCTAAAATTTAAGAAAGTAGGGTTTATTTTTAAGTTATGTCTTAGCTTTTAAGCCCGCAGTGTTCACCACTGCAATAATATTTCGTTGTCTAGTTTTTAAGATCATATGATATATTTTTAAGAAAGTTTTATTTCAGCAAATTGAATTCTCTTGCAAATTTTCTTTCAGGTTTCCTTCTGATATTCAACTTAGCTTTCGGTCGTGAATTTACCAAGTACTCCTCTTGTTGTCTTACTTGTACTACGATCAATTAATGAACGTTCTACAAATTGACAATAATAGGAGATTTTTGTTTCTCACATGTTATATTAGAATTTGTTTTCGCATAATTGGAGGGTGGAAGGGCCGTGGCTAGGGTGGGTCTCCATGCGCAGTAACCTCCACGTGGTGAGACCTGGGCAATCAATTATTTATCGTATAATTATTAAACGTTTAAGAGACGTTTGATAATTATGTGGAAAATAATTCGAGCTAATTGACTGCGTATTGCACTTAGGATACAATGTACATTAATGGCCGCTTAATGTTCGTTTTTTTCCACAGTTAATGTTCGCGGAGTCATCCCTACCAATTCTTGGACCTACTCCGAATCGGAGTATAAATTTTACTCCAATTATTAATTTGGTATTATATATTTTCAGAAAAATCTCGTTTAGTACACTTCGCTCGGGACCGAATACGAACACTAATCGTTTGCAGACACGTTTATCGCAGGAATTGCCTTATATTAGTAAATGAGTTACTTCGTTTTTTGTTTTTTTTCATTAAAGTTTAACGTCGCATCAACACCAGGGTCATTAGCACTTCGTTATTGTTATTAGTTGAATATAAATAAGAAATTGCGCCTTTCATTAACGATAAAATTGCTCCAAGGAAAAAGATAATTAAAGAATTTGTCTAGTAACTATACAATTAAGAATTGTAGTATACAATTATCGTCACTATCTTTTTCATTGTGGCAACATTATTGTTTGGGTTTTAAAAAAATATACATCTCTTAGCTCATTTTTTTTTTTGTGAGTTATCAGAAAATAATGTAAAGTATAACTTTAAACATTATTTCGTTTATTGATAGCACAATTGAAATAAGAAAACTTTTTATCATGTGTTTCTTTAATTAAAAGATTTTTAATTAACATTAAATGTTTCATATCCTTCGTTGCCTTTCATTGCGGCAAAGAACAAAAGAACTCTTTAAAATTATTTAATTTTCGCATTGTTTTCTATAATCTGTTGGTAACGTTGCGAGTGACTCGGAAATGGTATGGGTCCCTCAGGCACCCAGAAATTCGGGCCGAAAAAATACATTGGATGTCTTGTCTATTCCTATATCTCGTCAGTGATATTGCCATGTATGCGGCACTCCTTGAAACTACTCCCGCCTCTTACTTACCTTGAGTGCAGATATTGTAGAGGCCCGAGTAGTTGCAAGGAGTTCCGCATAGATGGCGATACCATAGCAGGCGCAAGTAGTTCATGGAGTTCTGTGTAGATGGCAATACCATAGCGGGCGCGAGTAGTTCAAGGAGTACTGTATAGATGGCGATATTAACGGCCACTTGGGTGTAGTCAAAACAGGGATATTAGTGGTACGAAGTTTCAAGTACTTTATAAATAGTTGCACGGTAAACGTAATAAAGTTTGGTTATTGTCTTCATTAATAAAATTAAGTTTATAGTGCTCTAAAATCGTTTCGTATTCACATTCACAATAAAGTGTTGGCAAACACATACATTAATATGCATAGTGACATTGTAAGTTCCATAACCTATTTTATTCTACAACAATCGATCTCTTTCCCAAAGGTAAATCCTTTTGTGAATATTTCTTTCTTTAAATAAATTTCCTAGCATATAATAAATACATACCAATAGTAGTATTATTCTTTATTGCGGTCTCGCAGCAGTGAAAGTTGGTGTTAGTGTACATATAACCTATCTTTGCAATACTATCTTAACTCTTGCACTGTCATCATCTATTTCGCTCTTCCTTTTAAAGCCTTCTCTACCTTAGGTATCACATTATTCTTATCTCTTTATTGCACATGTATTATACATCTTTCCATTTCCTCTCTGTTTCATTTCAAATTCTTAAATCATTTTTGTGCTATCAATTGCTGACTCTTTCCTGTTCCCTCTTTTACTTTGATTCAATGGTACTGTTCCAGTTTTAACCCTTTCGTTACGGCAGTGCTCTCCCGTGGATTGACGCTACTGAACGGAGCACTGCGCCGCAAAATGTGCATATTGCGCGTCGGACTTAAGTCTTTCAATGCTACCTTGTCATTTTGGAGTGAAACAAATCAAGAACGAACCAGAGAATGACAAGTGCCATCGATGTGCAAGATGCATACATAGAAAAGAAGCAAGAATATTGCGGGGCCGATGGTCAAGCGGTATCATGTTGACGCTGGCTAAAGCCGGCGCTTATACACACAGGTCATCGCGTGGATGCCGTCTATATCCGGCGCTCGTAACGAAAGGGTTAATATATTTAAACTTTTCATTATATTCTGCTTCTTCTATTTTGCTTTTAAGCCTATCCGTTAATTCTGTTACTTCCGTTCTAGTCAAATTCAATATTGTCAGACTCGTTCCATTCATTTGCAAATAAACCTCTTTTTCTTCTGCTCCCTATACTTACTAATATATATTTTGTGTGTGCAGGTTTCGCTCGCAATGAGGAAGAAGCATTGACCTGCAATTCTCATCGTGCATAAATGCAAGAAAGAAGAAGGAATAACTCTTGTGACATACTTTAGTTATAGTAAATTGGTTTATAAAAATAGTTTGTAACTATTAGTGCATAAGATTAATTTAGAACAATTGTGTATATAACTGTTATGTATATCTTTTATATGTTTTATTTTATATTCAGTTTATTCGGTAGATCTTATATAAACTTTAATAGTACGTTTACTACAAGTTCTACTGAATGTGCTAAATGTAAAATGAAAGATATAATAAACAATTTACATATGCACAAGTTATACAATTGCTGTAATTTATAATAAGCTGTAGCGTATAAAGAATGTAAATTGTAGTTCAAGTTTTATCTGTAAGATATATTGTAAATTAACTTCAAGGAATAGTTTAGAAGTATTAGGTTATTTATGTTTATAGTATTTTTGATATTACATAAATGTTAGTTTAGAATTGATACAATATTTAGTTGTACGATCAGTAAATAGATATAAAAGAATAGTTCATAAGGATTAGCTTGTAAATTTGGACTACAACATTTTTGTAACTTGTATCTTCATTGATTAGTTTAAATAAATGTTCAATGAAAAGAATTCGACTGCTCTTCTTATTTTCATATCTTAACAATCCTTAAAAGAACCTAATTCCAATTCCTTATACAAGAAGTACCGTGGGCGAACTTGAAATGGAAAGTTCTAAAGCGGGAAACTTGTCAAAATGGCCCTATACGTTATTAAATTTGGAAGCAGCAAATTCTAAGTCCTCACTTCTTGCAAAATTGGATAGCAGAAGTCCAAAAAATGAAGTCCTCGGAAATTCCTGGAACTTGACGTCATTTCTTAGAATTGCTGAGATCGAATACCTCCTCGCACATCATATTCTCCTAATACAAATCCACGATTTTCAGCGAGATATTTTTGGCAGAAACATGGAAATTTCAGCGCTCGGAAATTCCTGGAACGTGACGTAATTTCCACGAATTGCTGCGATGAAAGACCTCCTCGCATATCATGTTCTCCTAATACAAATCCACGATTTTCAGCGAGATATTTTTGCCAGAAACTCGAAAATTTCAGCGCTCGAAAATTCCTGGAATGTGACGTCATTTCTGAGAACGAATACCTCCTTGCATATCATATTCTCCTGATACAAATCCACGATTTTCAGCGAGATATTTTTGCCAGAAACTCGAAAATTTCAGCGCTCGAAAATTCCTGGAATGTGACGTCATTTCTGAGAACGAATACCTCCTTGCATATCATATTCTCCTGATACAAATCCAAGATTTTCGGCACTTAAATTTCCACCGAATATCCTGGATTTGTATCAGGAGAATATGATGTGCGAGGAGGTATTCGTTCTCAGAAATGACGTCACTTTCCAGGAATTTCCGAGCGCAAAATTTCTCAGTTTCTGCCAAAAATATCTCGCTGAAAATCGTGGATTTGTATCAGGAGAATATGATATGCGAGGAGTTATTCGTTCTCAGAAATGACGTCACCTTCCAGGAATTTTCGAGCGCTGAAATTTCTGAGCTTCTGGCAAAAATATCTCGCTGAAAATCGTGGATTTGTATTAGGAGAATATGATGTGCGAGGAGGTATTCGGCTTCACCAATTCTTGGAAATGACGTCACGTTCCAGGAATTTCCGAGAATTAAAATTTGAAGTGCTCCCATCATTAATTCCTTAATAATTATCGCCAACGTTAATAATGTTCAGGTCTATTTTTACATGTTTCTCGCTTTAGGACTTTGCATTTAAAGTCCGTCCACGGTACTTCTTGTTTAAGGAAGTGGAATCAGGTCTTTTCAAGGATAGGTAAGGTGTTAAAATAAAGAGAGCAGTAGAATTCCTTTTATTGAAGATTTATTAAATTAATTAATGAAGATACAAGTTACAAGAATGTTGTAATTCAAATGTACAAGCTAACACTTATGAACGATTCTTATATATCAATTTACAATTTATCGTACAAGTAAATCTTGTATCAATTCTAAACTAACATTTATATAATATAAAGAGTATTATAAATATAAATGATCTCATACTTATAAACTATTCTTTGAAGTTAATTTACAATACATATTCTTACAGATAAAACTTATACTAAAATTTACACGGTTTACATGCAGAAGCTTATAAATTTAAATTGCAGCAATTGTGTAACTTGTGCAGATGTAAATTATTTACTATATCTTTCATTTTACATTTAGCACATTCAGTAGAACTTGTAGTAAACGTACTATTAAAGTTTATATAAGATCTACCGAATAAACTGAATATAAAATAAAACATATAATAGATATACATAACAGTCAATTACACAATTGTTCTAAATTAATCTTATGCACTAATAGTTACAAACTATTTTTATAAACCAATTTACTATAACTAAAGTATGTGACAAGAGTTATTCCTTCTTCTTTCTTGCATTTATGCACGATGAGAATTGCAGGTCAATGCTTCTTCCTCATTGCGAGCGAAACCTGCACACACAAAATATATATTAGTAAGTATAGGGAGCAGAAGAAAAAGAGGTTTATTTGCAAATGAATGGAACGAGTCTGACAATATTGAATTTGACTAGAACGGAAGTAACAGAATTAACGGATAGGCTTAAAAGCAAAATAGAAGAAGCAGAATATAATGAAAAGTTTAAATATATTAACCCTTTCGTTACGAGCGCCGGATATAGACGGCATCCACGCGATGACCTGTGTGTATAAGCGCCGGCTTTAGCCAGCGTCAACATGATACCGCTTGACCATCGGCCCCGCAATATTCTTGCTTCTTTTCTATGTATGCATCTTGCACATCGATGGCACTTGTCATTCTCTGGTTCGTTCTTGATTTGTTTCACTCCAAAATGACAAGGTAGCATTGAAAGACTTAAGTCCGACGCGCAATATGCACATTTTGCGGCGCAGTGCTCCGTTCAGTAGCGTCAATCCACGGGAGAGCACTGCCGTAACGAAAGGGTTAAAACTGGAACAGTACCATTGAATCAAAGTAAAAGAGGGAACAGGAAAGAGTCAGCAATTGATAGCACAAAAATGATTTAAGAATTTGAAATGAAACAGAGAGGAAATGGAAAGATGTATAATACATGTGCAATAAAGAGATAAGAATAATGTGATACCTAAGGTAGAGAAGGCTTTAAAAGGAAGAGCGAAATAGATGATGACAGTGCAAGAGTTAAGATAGTATTGCAAAGATAGGTTATATGTACACTAACACCAACTTTCACTGCTGCGAGACCGCAATAAAGAATAATACTACTATTGGTATGTATTTAGTATATGCTAAGAAATTTATTTAAAGAAAGAAATATTCACAAAAGGATTTACCTTTGGGAAAGAGATCGATTGTTGTAGAATAAAATAGGTTATGGAACTTACAATGTCACTATGCATATTAATGTATGTGTTTGCCAACACTTTATTGTGAATGTGAATACGAAACGATTTTAGAGCACTATAAACTTAATTTTATTAATGAAGACAATAACCAAACTTTATTACGTTTACCGTGCAACTATTTATAAAGTACTTGAAACTTCGTACCACTAATATCCCTGTTTTATCTACACGCAAGTGGCCGTTAATATCGCCATCTATACAGTACTCCTTGAACTACTCGCGCCCGCTATGGTATTGCCATCTACACAGAACTACATGAACTACTTGCGCCTGCTATGGTATCGCCATCTATGCGGAACTCCTTGCAACTACTCGGGCCTCTACAATATCTGCACTCAAGGTAAGTAAGAGGCGGGAGTAGTTTCAAGGAGTGCCGCATACATGGCAATATCACTGGCGAGATATAGGAATAGACAAGACATCCAATGTATTTTTTCGGCCACGATTTTTGGGACCTGGGGTCCCATTACCATTTCCGTGTCACTCGCAACGTTACCCACAGATTATAGAAAACAATGCGAAAATTAAATAATTTTAAAGAATTCTTATGTTCTTTACCGTGATGAAAGGCAACAAAGGATAGGAAACATTTAATGTTAATTAGAAATCTTTTAATTAAAGAAACACATGATAACAAGTTTTCTTATTTCAATTGTACTATCAATAAATGAAATAATTTTTAAAGTTATACTTTACATTATTTTCTGATAAATTACCAAAAAAAAATTGAGCTAAGAGACGTATATTGTTTTAACACCCAAACAATAAAGTTGCCACAATGAAAAAGATAATGACGATAATTGTATACTACAATTGTTAATTGTATAATTACTAGACAAATTCTTTCAGTATCTTTTTCATTGGAGCAATTTTATCGTTAATGAAAGGCGCAATTTCTTATTTATATTCAACTAATAACAAGTGTGTGTTCGTATTATACATTGTTTCATGAATCCTCTTCTTTTCAATGCTTCTGAAACATGCACAAACTCGAAATAATTAGTAAAGCATTATAAGAATGAATTCTTAAACTCACAAATTGAATCGACGAGGCTGGCTCTTTAATTTTAAAGTTTCCAATCGTGTCTTTGATAATATTTCTGGATCTGTATTCTATATATTCCACTCTTGAGCCTCTGACGTATGTACTTATGTTTGTTTAATATAGCATATTTGGGTTCATCTGTGAATCTGTAACAATCTCAAGCATTGGATTAGTGACATCCCCAAGCCTCCGCATTTTATATCGAAATGAAGCTGCTTTTAATTCGTAATAACTGAATTTTAGCGCAGTTAATAAATCAGAATTGATATGAAAAATGCTGCTATTTTTTGTTAACAATAGTTAATTGGATTTCGGCCAAAGTGATATATTCTTTTGTACGTTCTAGATCAAACTGAATGGTGGTATCACGTTCATTAAAAACTCCAAAATGAAGTAGTCACATTTCACTACAATTGATTCTATTTTGCTTCAACAAAGAAGCGACAAACGATTATTCGGAAGAAAAATATCAAACTTCAACTATCACCATGCCGAGACCCAACTACTGCCAATAACGTTTTTCGTGCAAGGATTTTTGTTTAAACATTTACGGATATCGCGAGTGAATTTCAATTTCTACAAAGCAAGCTCGAAAAGTTATAAAAATTGGCTCTACTAAAAAGAGGTTAAGATAGAATTGCAACAATTAAGAGGAAATATTTAAGAGTTAAACTCCAATAATGAACAGTCACTAGTATTAACTCTAATTTAAATCTACTATCTAGAATTATTATAAATTTATCAAAGATTCTGCAAATTATATCTGTTTTTTACTTTGCTCTTTTTCTTTTCTTCTTCTTTCTTTTCTTTTCTTTTTTCTTTCCTTTCTCTTTCATTTATTTTCTTTTCATTTCGTTCACACAGTAATTTACTAATATGTATGCAAATTTTTAGCAGTACTTCCATCAACAGACATTCCAGGTAGTATAATTATTAAGAAAAATAAAATAAAAAGAAAGGCAAATATAAAACGCTGAAAAGAAAAAGTTCCTGGTTCAGGAACAGGCTTCCAATTGGAAGCAGATGGGGACTAGTAGTCGCAACTCTACTTAAAAACGCGATCTTTAATCAACGCAACGCTAACTGGAACTCGCGATACAATCATTTCGCAACACTATTTATTAAGACTAATAGAAAGCAAACAGTAAATTATATGTACTATCCAAAATTAAGCAAATTGAAGATCCTCTGAAAAATGAACTGAAAGTTCCAATACGCGAAAACAATTTCCGCAACACTAGAAGCTCAAATGTAAAGTGTATTATAAAATACTACAATTTAACTAGCAATAAGAATAGCAATAAGTGGCATTCAACGCAACTCCAACTCGACCCGTTCGCAAGTTTTTCGCAACTCTAAAGCAACGCGATATTTTTGGGAGGGCTGTATCGTTGGGCCGGAATGTGCATCGGCCAAGTACAAATAAAAATTCTACAAATGAAAATGCAAGCACAGTGACA
Organism: Nomada ferruginata; assembly: GCA_963583965.1. Classification (NCBI taxonomy): domain Eukaryota; kingdom Metazoa; phylum Arthropoda; class Insecta; order Hymenoptera; family Apidae; genus Nomada; species Nomada ferruginata. The sequence goes on from OY757216.1 coordinate 8,763,115, forward strand.
AAGTAGTAACACAGAATGATTCCCCATTCTTAAAAAGAATGGGGAGCCATTAGTAGTTGCCCTCTTGAGTGACAGTTTGTCGGGCCTCTTCGGCATATAGCCTCTCCATTTCGTCGGACCCAAGGGTCAGCTGAAACTTGAACTAGGCTCGAGACTCTAATCGGAAACCAAGGAAAAACTTATAAAGGTGAAATAAAGAGTTTGAATCGCGGAGCTAAATGGAACACACGTGGCCGAATGGCGATCAAATAAAATCGTAAAATTGTGATTACGGAAAATCACATAGATTACGATTAAAATTGTAATCGTTCTTCGTTCACACGTGCAGCCTCGAGCATAATGTAACGCGTTTCGTTTCGGAGCCTAAATCGCGACCACGACCGCGAAGGATTCGAAAAATCGATAGGCAAAGCCAGAGGCGAACGCATTTTCGTTCGCGCCACAGCTTCACCGTCGACTTTTCAAATCAGATTTCCTGAAACAGGTTGAACACGCGAAATAGTGCCTACCCGATCGGAGACTGTGTCAACCTGCCCGGCCCTACCTACTTATGTCTATCAATCACACCAGAAAGTATGCTACCTATCCTACCTGGACCTATATTTAAAAAATGGCAAACAAACACACCAACACACGACACTCCACGGTTCTCAGTCAAACACTTGGGCGCAAAAGCCTACACTAGGGAGGCGTCCCGGGACACCCCCGACACCCAAGTGCTGTCACACAACTTGCACACTCTAATGTACGTACCATTTTTCTGAAATCGACTGACAGTGGCTGGGATCTCTGCGTTCACGTGGAAAAAACCACGTCGCCGGTGAGATATTTAATAGATATTTAATAAAATAATTAAATAGCACCGATACAAGAGGTACTTGATAGCAATTGATAAGTATATTCAATTCTTTTTGGCATTTGGCCTCTGTCATCTTAAATGACAAAAACTTCGCGCCCAAGTATAGTAGGAATTATTGAAGCAAATAATTCTAAAAATGATGTCTCTGTTTTAAATTGATGGACATCTTATCTTGGTCATAATAGCTACATTTTAATACGGAACGACGCAAATCCACAGCCTAACCACACACACAATGCGGATATTACGTCGTGCACGATACACCAACGCACTGTCAGTCGCCAACAATAAATCATTTTATGGCTTATAAACTAAAAAATATCATCGTGCTCTACCACCGTTTTCCCACCCAAGTAGCACCGGGGCACGTGAGTGGGATCCGGGCAGTGAACACGGAAAGGGTTAAACCTGAAAATCCTCGTCTAAAAAGATGATAAGGACATACTGATTTTCTAACGGGCTAAAATACATATATATGTACAACAGATCTATATATGATTCTATTTTATTGAAGAGAAAATTAATTATGAGAAAATTAAAATGACTCTACTTTATTAGAAAAATTGTGCAATGACTCTACTATATTAGAAAAATTATGCAGTGACTCTACTTTATTAGAAAAATTATGCAGTGACTCTACTTTATTAGAAAAATTATTCAAAGACTCTACGTTAATAGAGAAATTATTCAACGACTCTACTTTAATATACTTTGAATTAAATGGAAACATCCTCGGGCGTTCCCGTTATCAAAGCATTGATTCTAAAACGCAAGATTGCTTGAAAAGTTGATTGCCTTGATTTCGAAAACTACCCGTTCGCGTATTGTCTTCTTGTACATTCAGGTTTAATTAACATTTTGTACGGAAACAATGAACGTATCGATATCTTTAAACGCTAAAGACTAATATGGATATCGAATAATAAAATTATTCGATAGTTCCAACAAATTGATAAGGTAAATGAGTACCTTCACTTTATATATTATCAAAGTAGAAAAAGATGAAATACTACACTCTTACTAACAGCAATAATTATGCAATTTATTCCAACTGTGCAGTCATTGCAATTGATAAGTAAACGAAGTCGAATGGTATTCGACTTCTCCACTACAAACTAATGCACGTAGAATACTGGACGTTACTTTATATTCATTCAATAATTAATAACTATTTAAATATCGTTTCATAGGTATTCAATTAAATACTCTATTATAAAAAGATATATAGTGATATATTTTGTACTAAATATGATCTGTTTTAAAATTATCAAGCTATTTAAAAACGCGTTGTACAAGAAGACCTATCCTCACATAATATAAAGCAGTAAAGAAGTTACTACTCATGAGTATATTTCCATATACCCATGGTCACAGTGCTTGCCAGAAAAATCTACGTAATTACAACCAGTCACCCGTGTCGGTTCGGACCTTTCGTCCTGCGACATGATTGAGTGACCAGAGGAACTTTAAAGCATGCCACTCACCGGTTGCAGACTCACCAGGTGTGCGGTCAAGCTCGTCGCCATCGAAGCCATGGAAGCTGCTGAAACATTCAAAAAGAGCAAACAACATTAAAATCTATGTATTTTCAGTACTTTTGGAATGTGTTAATTATCAATGATTATTGCAATACAAGATTAAAGAACGAAGGAGATACTTACTCGTCAAATTGATGGCTGAAAGCCCGAACTCGCCGAACAGGACACTGACTCTAATGGAACACTTATGATTGACGAACAAAGTGATTCTAATTTCGCGACAGTATTGCTACTGTTTTTGTGACTGCTAGCGAGCAGCCCGCGTGCCCTCGGCTCAGAGTCTGGACAGTAAAACGACTTAGCATCGACACCAGTTTCGATTCCGAGCCACAGAAATCATTAAGGCACGGATATGCAAAACCACAACCACGATTCTAGATTATGACCCGTATGCCTTCTGCCACCCCAAGGTGTGCTTGGCGTGGTCTAACACATAGGAATTTCCTACTAGGCGGGCCAAAGTGTCCAGAAAAGCAATCACAGCCCCACACACCGCCCCCCGATGACACTGCAACCCGGATATTGCAAGAACCGCGACCACGATTCCAGAATGGTGGATGACCTACCCAAATTAGAGATTATATGTGGTCTAACAGAGGGCCTCGTGACCAGGGTCCAGAACCACAATCACGCCCCCGCACATCGTAACTCGCTGACACTAAGTCCCTAACCATCAGTCCTCCGAGCCGAGAACGGAAAAGGAAACGGAATAGTTGTTATCGACGAACAAAGTGACTCTATTTTTCGCGAGAGTATTATTTCGGAGCAAACACTGACTCTAATTTCGCGTCTCTTTACTGTTATTTATGTTGAATTATTATTAAGAGCGGCTGCGCTCAAAAAATAATAAAAAGAACTTTGACGGAACAAGCACTGACTCTACCAACCGCATTGCGCGCGGCCAACAATATCGTTATGGTGATACAATTGAGCCCATGGCAGCTTCTGAAACATTCAAAAGAACAGACAACATTGAAATCTTTGCGTTTTGAGTACTTTTCGATCATGATAATTATCAAAGACCATTGTAAAATAAGATTAAAGAAATACAGAGATACTTACTCTTCGAGTTGATGGATGAGTGCCCGAACTCGCCGAACTGCATCGGTGCTGACTCTAATACCGGAATACTTATTGCGAAAGAAAAAAAAATAAAATAAAAGACTACTATCGCGCACGTCAATTGTGATCGACGAACAAAGTGACTCTAATTTCGCGAGAGCAATATTTCGAAGCAAACACTGACTCTACTTTCGCGTATCTTTACTGTTATTTATATTTACTTATAATTATTATGAGCGTTTTCGCTCTAAAAACAATAAAAAGAACTTTGACGGAGCAAGCACTGACTCTACTGACCGCATTGCGCGCGGTCATCAAAATTTTCTGAAAGAGAATCTGTACAAGTTAGTAAATAGGGTGAGGAGGTAGAAATTGAAGCAATACACATTTGATTTTATTTATCTCTTTCTTATTTCTTCATCCTGTCAAACGTCTGTTGAGGAAATACTGCTTTGTTTTAATAAAGTACTACCGTATTATTATTCTGATTTAATTACTGTTAATTGTCTATTCAAGATATACTATTATAGATTAATATAAATGATTTATCAAAAGCATACTGTGACTGTTCTTTGTCCGAGTTTTAAAAGTGATCATGATCTTAGTTAGTAAGCAATATCGCGCATTTATAAGTTCTCGTAGCTGCTTGTAGAAATCAAGACTCGAAACTATTTATCATGCTTCAAGTGCATGGCAACCAGTACGTAAGTACGCGGACAATGCTGCATCGAAAATTCACTTTGACCGTACTTGTGCAAAGGCACAGAGATAATAAAAGTTTTTAATAAATACTAGTGAAGCTATAATAGAAATCGCGACCGATATGCAGCGAAACATGAAAGTATTTCAAGTTTTCGTTTAGAATTAATGAAATTTACTGACTCTAGTTTCAATCGCGAGTGGCATATTGTAAGTCCTACTTAAAATGTTTAAACTGCTCAATAACTTTCAACTGGCTTGAGAGGCTTGAGAAAGACTTTAATGTACTCTCGCGATAGGAAATCGATTGTTAGATAAACGCGTATGAATTAATAGAAGCTAATAGTCAAGCGTATGCGGTGGTAAACTAAACCTCGAAATGTGATTGAATTGTAGGGTGATGTACATCGCTAACCTTCGACAACATAGACGACCCTTACGCTGCGACGCTTGAACTGATAATGACGTCGCGTCGCGTCGCGTCCCGAACCTCCCCTCTCCGCGCCGTCGCGTCGGTAGCGCTCGCTCGCGCTCGGTCCTATTCGCAATTTCCGAAAACCTTTCAAGGTTTCCGACCGCGGCCGTGCGGTCTACTATCCTTGGGTCACCTATTCGACTTCTACTGTTTCTGACCAACCTTTAGCTGGACTTACGACCCTTGGGCCATACCTACTGGACTTCCACTGTCTCTGGCCAACTTTTAGCTGGACCTACGACCTTTGGAGCATACCTGTCGGACTTCTACGGTTTCTGGCCAACTTTTAGCTCGACCTACGACCCTTGGGCCATACCTACTGGACTTCTACTGTTGCTGCCCAACTTTTACCTGGACCTACGATCCTTTGACAATACCTACTGGACTTCTACTGTTTCTGACCAATTTTTAGCTGGGCTTACAACCCTTGGACCATACCTACTGGACTTTTACTGTCTCTGGCCAACTTTTAGCTGGAAACAGAAAACGGAGCGAAGCAAAATCGGAATGAAGCAAAAAAGGGAACGAGAGGGGAAAGTGCAATGCACAGTCAATTCGCTCGAATTATTTTCCACATAATTATCAAACGTCTCTTAAACGTTTAATAATTATACGATAAATAATTGATTGCCCGGGTCTCACCACGTGGAGGTTACTGCGCATGGAGACCCACCCTAGCCACGGCCCTTCCACCCTCCAATTATGCGAAAACAAATTCTAATATAACATGTGAGAAACAAAAATCTCCTATTATTGTCAATTTGTAGAACGTTCATTAATTGATCGTAGTACAAGTAAGACAACAAGAGGAGTACTTGGTAAATTCACGACCGAAAGCTAAATTGAATATCAGAAGGAAACCTGAAAGAAAATCTGCAAGAGAATTCAATTTCCTGAAATAAAACTTTCTTAAAAATATATCATATGATCTTAAAAACTAGACAACGAAATATTATTGCAGTGGTGAACACTGCGGGCTTAAAAGCGAAGACATAACGTAAAAATAAACCCCACTTTCTTAAATTTTAGATTAGATTCGAATACGCCCTGCCTGATTAAAGAGCTAACTTAAGACTAGAATCACCCTACCTGGTATAACATCTAAGAGTTCGAATAAAAGAACAATTTCAATAATATCCTATCTACATAGGACTGTAATAGATACTATCCCATACTCATGTAGGTATGAGTATGCATATACTTAAATTCTCTTCGGTTAGTCCGTATTAATCTCTCGTGGTCCATGGTGTCCTAGAACAGACAGAAACTCGAACCAAAAAATTGCAGCACCTGCCAACAATATTTTGTTTTATAAACCCTGCCTAATTAAAACTCTAATAATTTCAATTCGTGTAAAACCTGCCAGTATAAAGATCTAAGATTGTGTGTTGAGACAAATCCTACCTATATAAAGAGCTAAAAGTATTGTTCGATTTATATTTGGGCCTGCCTAATTAATTGTCTAACACCTGTAATTAGTTAATAAGGACAGGGGTTTGGGGCAGGGATGGGGTGAGGGTGTGTTCGTATTATACATTGTTTCATGAATCCTCTTCTTTTCAATGCTTCTGAAACATGCACGAACTCGAAATAATTAGTAAAGCATTATAAGAATGAATTCTTAAACTCACAAATCGGATATCGCGAGTGAATTTCAATTTCTACAAAGCAATCTCGAAAAGTTATAAAAATTATCTCTACTAAACAAAGGTAAAAATACAATTGCAACGATTAGGGGAAAATATTTAAGAGTTAAACTCCAATAATGAACAGTTACTAGTATTGAATCTAATTGAAATCTACTATCTAGAATTATTATAAAATCAAAGGTTCTACAAATTATTTCTTTTAATTATTTCTTTTTATTCTTTTCTTTTCTTTCATTTTTTTCATTTATTTCCTTTTCTTTTCTTTTCCTTCATTTCGTCCACACGGTAATATACTATTATGTATGCAATTTTTTAGCAGTATTTCCATCAACAGACATTCCAGGTAGTATAATTATTAAGAAAACTAAATAAAATGAAACGCTGAAAAGAAAAAATACACCATGTAGAACAATAATTGACAATGAATTGGCTCTAATAAATAAAAAAAATTTTAAAAATGCCTGAAGTAACAGGTGGCCGGAAGGGCCGCCAACAAATTTATATCATTTAAAGAATATTTATGTAACGCAACGCTAGTATACTACTTTTAAACATTAGAAAATTCAATAGCAACACAAATTTGTAAGAATCAGACGCGAGTGGTGCTTCAATATGGCAAATAGCAACTCTAATTCAAGTTAATCATTAATAGTATTAAAAATCAGCAAAATCGCGATTGGACGCAACACTAATGAAAGAATGACTCGATGCTCTATGCACCAATTGTCTCTTTAAACGCAACACTAAACGCGCAAGATTCAGCTATGGTCTTTGGCTGATGATGATGTGCCACACTCCAGGGTGGCTCATGAACAGGCTTCCAATTGGAAGCAGTTGGGGACTGGTATTTGCAACTCTAATTAAAAACACGATCTTTAATCAACGCAATACTAATGGGAACTCGCGATGCAATCATTTCGCTACACTATTTATTAAGGCGGATAGAAAGCAAACAGTAAATTATTTGTAATATCAAAAAGCAATGTAATTGAAGATCCTCTGTAAAGTTAGCTGAAGGCTCAAGACGCGAAAATAATTTCCGCAACACTAGAAACTTTCTCATATGTAAAATATATTATAAAATACTACAATTTAACTAACAATAACCACGGCAAAATTGCAAGAACCATCGCGATATCATTACGCAACGCTAAATCAATCACGATTTTCATTTGGTCGCAACTCTAATTAAAAACCGCGAGTCACTTCGCAACTCCAAGAATACGCGAAACACGTTTTCTTTTTCGCGACACTACTTGAAAAACCGCGTGGCATTTAACGCAACTGTAATTCGACCCGTTCTCAAGTTTTTCGCAACTCTAAAACAACGCGATATTTGGGAGGGCTGCATCGTTGGGCCGGAATGTGCGTCGGCCAAGTACAAATAAAAATTCTACAAATGAAAATGCAAGCACAGTGACAAAGTAGTAACAAAGAATGATTTCCCATTCTTAAAAAGAATGGGGAGCCATTATTAGTTGCCCTCTTGAGTGACAGTTTGTCGGGCCTCTTCGGCATATAGCCTCTTCTTTTCATTGGACCCAAGGGCCAGCTGAAACTTAAACTAGGCTCGAGGCTCTAATCGAAAACCAAAGAAAAACTTATAAAGGTGAAATAAAGAGTTTAAATCGCGGAGCTAAATGGAACACACGTGGCCGAATCACGATGAAATAAAATCGTAAAATTGTGATTACGGAAAATCGCAAAGATTACGATTAAAATTATAATCGTTCTTCGTTCACACGTGCAGCCTCGAGCATAATGTAACACGTTTCGTTTCGGAGCCTAAATCGCGACCACGACCGCGAAGGATTCGAAAAATCGATAGGCAAAGCCAGAGGCGAACGCATTTTCGTTCGCGCCACAGCTTCACCGACGGCTTTTCAAATTAGATTTCCTGAAACAGGTTGAACACGCGAATGAGTGCCTACACGATCAGAGACTGTGTCAACCTGCCCGGCCCTACCTACTTATGTCTATCAATCACACCAGAAAGTATGCTACCTATCCTACCTGGACCTATATTTAAAAAATGGCAAACAGACACACCAACACACGACACTCCACGGTTCTCAGTCAAACACTTGGGCGCAAAAGCCTACACTAGGGAGGCGTCCAGGGACACCCCCGACACCCAAGTGCTGTCGCACAACTTGCACACACTAATGTACGTACCATTTTTCTGAAATCGATTGACAGTGGCTGGGATCTCTGCGTTCACGTGGAAAATACCACGTCGCGGTTGAGATATTTAATAGATATTTAATAGAATAATTAAATAGCACCGATACAAAAGGTACTTGATAGCAATTGATAAGTATATTCGATTCTCTTTGGAATTTGGTCTCCGTCATCTTAAATGACAAAAACTTCGTGGCCCGGTATATTAGGGATTATTAATGCAGTTAATAGTAAAAATGATGTCTCTGTTTTCAATTAATGGACATCTTATCTTGGTTAGAGTAACTACGTTTTAGTACGGAACGACGCAAATCCACAGCCTAACCACACACACAATGCGGATATTACGTCGTGCACGATACACCAACGCACTGTCAGTCGCCAACAATAAATCATTTTATGGCTTATAAACTAAAAAATATCATCGTGCTCTACCACCGTTTTCCCACCCATGTAGCACCGGGGCACGTGAGTGGGATCCGGGCAGTGAACACGGAAAGGGATAAACCTGGAAATCCTCGTCTAAAAAAATGATGAAGACATACTGATTTTCTAACGGGCTAAATGTATACATGTATACATATATATACCCGATCAATACATGATTTTATTCTATTAAAAAGAAACTGAAATGACTCTACTTTATTAGAAAAATTGTACAATGACTGTACTTTATTAGGGAAATCATTCAATGACTCTACATTAATATACCTTGAATGATATTGAAACATCCTCCGGTGTTCCCGTCATCAAAGCATTGCTTCTAAAATGCACGGTTGATTTTAAAGTAGATTGCTTTGATTTCGAGATCTACCGGTTCGCGTATTGTCTTCTTGTACATTCAGGTTTAATTAATATCTTGTACGGAAAAAGTGAACGTATTGATATCTCTAAACGCTAAAGACTAATATGGATATCGTATAATAAAATTATGCGATAGTCCCAACAAATTGACAAGGTAAGTAAGTACCTTTACTTTATATACATATAATCAAAGTAGTAAAAAAGAGGAACGACTATACGCTTACTAACAATTTATTATAACTGTGCAGTAATTGCAATTGACAAATAAACGAAGTCGAATGGTATTCGACTTCTCCACTACAAACTAATGCACGTAGAATACTGGACGTTACTTTATATTCATTCAATAATTAATAACTATTTAAATATCGTTTCATAGGTATTCAATTAAATACTCTATTATAAAAAGATATATAGTGATATATTTTATTCTAAATATGATCTGTTTTAAAATTATGAAGCTATTTAAAAACGTGTTGTACAACAAGACCTATCCACACATAATATAAAGCAGTAAAGAAGTTACTACTCATGAGTATATTTCCATATACCCATGGTCACAGTGCTTGCCAGAAAAATCTACGTAATTACAACCAATCACCCGTGTCGGTTCGGACCTTTCGTCCTGCGACATGATTGAGTGACCAGAGGAACTTTAAAGCATGCCACTCACCGGTTGCAGACTCACCAGGTGTGCGGTCAAGCTCGTCGCCATCGAAGCCATGGAAGCTGCTGAAACATTCAAAAAGAGCAAACAACATTAAAATCTATGTATTTTCAGTACTTTTGGAATGTGTTAATTATCAATGATTATTGCAATACAAGATTAAAGAAATAATGAGATACTTACTCGTCAAATTGATGGCTGAAAGCCCGAACTCGCCGAACAGGACACTGACTCTAATGGAACACTTATGATTGACGAACAAAGTGATTCTAATTTCGCGACAGTATTGCTACTGTTTTTGTGACTGCTACCGAGCATCCCGCGTGCCCTCGGCTCAGAGTCTGGACAGTAAAACGACTTAGCATCGACACCAGTTTCGATTCCGAGCCACAGAAATCATTAAGGCACAGATATGCAAGACCACAACCACGATCCTTGATTATGACCCGTATGCCTTCTGCCACCCCAAGGTGTGCTTGGCGTGGTCTAACGCATAGGAATTTCCTACTAGGCGGGCCAAAGTGTCCAGAAAAGCAATCACAGCCCCACACACCGCCTCCCGATGACACTGCAACCCGGATATTGCAAGAACCGCGACCACGATTCCAGAATGGTGGATAACCTACCCTTATTAGAGATTAACGTAGTCTAACAGAGGGCCTCGTGACCAGGGTCCAGAACCACAATCACGCCCCCACACATCGTAACTCGCTGACACTAAGTCCCTAACCATCAGTCCTCCGAGTCGAGAACGGAAAAGGAAACGGAATAATTGTGATCGACGAACAAAGTGACTCTATTTTTCGCGAGAGTATTATTTCGGAGCAAACACTGACTCTAATTTCGCGTCTCTTTACTGTTATTTATGTTGAATTATTATTAAGAGCGGCTGCGCTCAAAAAATAATAAAAAGAACTTTAACGGAACAAGCACTGATTCTACCAACCGCATTGCGCGCGGTCATCAAAATTTGCTGAAAGAAAATCTGTACAAGTTAGTAAATGAGGGGAGGAGGTAAAAATTAAAGCAATACACATGTGATTTTATTTGATTCTTTCTTATTTCTGTATGTCTGTTGAGGAATTGCTGCTTTTGTTTTTTAATAAAGTACTACTGTATTATTGATTGTCTATTCAAGATATATTATTATAGATTAATATAAATGATTTATCAAAAGCGTACTGTGACTGTTCTATGTCAGAGTTTTAAAAGTGATCATGATCCTAGTAAGTAAGCAATATCGCGCATTTATAAATTCTCGTAGCTGCTTGTAGAAATCAAGACTCGAAACTATTTATCATGCTTTAAGGGCATGGCAACAAATACGTAAGTACCGCGGGCAATCCTACATCCAAAATTCAATTTGACCGTACTTGTGCCAAGTCACAGAGATAATAAAAGTTTTTAATAAATACTAGTGAAGCTATAATAGAAATCGCGACCGATATGCAGCGAAACATGAACGTCGTTCAATTTTTCGTTTAGAATTAATGAAATTTGCTGACTCTAGTTTCAATCGCGAATGATAAATTGTAAATTCTATTTGAAACGTTTTCATTATTTAATGAACATGGATATACGAATAGAGAGAAGTAAGTATTGAAATCTATTTACAATAATGAAAGTGTTCAATAACTTTCAATCGAAATCCAATCGCCAGATACCAAGATATATACATAAACCGTTGGAATAATAAGTTAAATGTTACCAATCCTTCATCATAGGTCATCGGACTTATTGTTATGCATCGCAGTAATTGTATCTCAATACTCCATTCTTGCAGCTTCAATATATTATTCTTTACCAACCAATCATCCATTGTACCTGCAACAAAAAGAAAAGCAACATGATAAACCTGTGCAAAAATCTGAATGGAATGCAAAGTTGCGAAAGGACATATGTAACTGGGTATGTAAGTGACATTGCAAAGAAAATAAACGCAACCTTAACACCGCATTGAATCCGAGTAATCGTTAATAAAATATAATAATGATTCGAAAAACCGTTCAAACTAATGAATTAGTTAATCCGATATTTTAATAAACGACTAGTTACCGCGTATCAAAGAATCGATGGTACCGGATGACCGGTCAAGCGTCCAGCAAAAGAGACTCGATAAAGACTTTAATGTACATCCGCGATAGTCAAACGATTGTTAAATAAACGCGTATTAATTAATAGAAGCTAATAGTCAAGCGTATGCGGTGGTAAAGTAAACTCCGAGATGCTATTGTATTGTAAGGTGATGTATGTCGCTAAAGAATTCTTTCGTTCTTTGCCGCGCAATGAAAGCGGGACAGCACAGGCGGGACCCTTGACGTGACACTGTCAATTTCATCGCCCCGATTCATCGCGATGTGGATTCGACTCAACTCGAGCCGAGCCGAAGTGCATCGCGCGACCAGGCACCGTACCTCAATTTTTCTACCGAAACGTTGCTCGAGAAATAGCAGTCCTAATCCCCCCAAAGCATTTACATATATTCACACAATCGTATGAGTCCTGCTCTAACACTACTTCAGTAAATAAGAGTTCTTGAAGTGATCACCGTTCATGAGCAGGGGACGCTCAAATCAGTGTCGGATTTCTCAGTCGGTATGGCCGTCACCTATATATCGCATACAGTTACAATATATTATATTGCACTATTGCGTTAAAATATAGGGTTTTAATACAAACCTGAATACAAATTTAAACATTTAAAAATTTAAAATCAAAAATTTAATTTATACGTTTTCATTCAATTAATTAAATTACGTTATTTATTACATCCTATTCGACTTAATTTGTTCTTTCTAGACATTAGTGTTTCCGATTTGTTAATACATCATAGGTGATCAAATTATTGCTCCTTACTTTATCAATGGAAATTTGAATGGCAACATCTATGCTAATTTCATTAAGGATACATTGGGTCTTTTGCTAGAAGAGTTACCTTTACTTACACGACAAACAATGTGGTATCAACATGATGGATGTCCAGCACATTATTCATTGATTGCGCGAAGGGAACTCTATGAAAAATTTCGAAATCGTTGGATTGGACGCGGCGGTCCAATATCGTGGCCAGCTCGTTCACCAGACATAACACCTCTAGATTTCTTTCTGTGGGGAACACTGAAGGAGAAAGTATACAAAGAAGAACCAACTACGCCTTACGACATGCAACAGCGAATTATTGCAGCCTGTGCGTCAATAAGTTCTGACGCTGTAAGACTTGCAAGTCAATCAATCGTGAAAAGAATCCAATTGTGCATTGACAGTGATGGTCATCATTTCGAACACCTATTATAAACGTATGTTTCATTTACTACCAAAACCGTAAGTATTATCGCCTTTCTCTACTTTCCGTGACCTTTCATGGCCTTATGTAATAGGTCGTTGAACTCGTTTTAAGATCCTCTATCGTGATACGGAAGCAAAAACATATCGATCCATTTAAAAAAATGGAAGTGACCTTCAAATGTCCGAAGTACCTCCACTTGCAAAAAAACTATTATCGCCACCCGATGACCCCCTTCGTACTGTGCAATTTTATTTCAGCAAATATTTCTGTGAAACTTATAGTTTCGAAGATATCTGAGGTGCTAATAATTACTGCCCCACCCTATATACTACGCGTATAATAAATTGGATACTTCTAATATTTAATTTCTTATTGTGTTGATTAGAATCCTGAATTTTAATTACTATGAGTCCTCCCACGTTACAAGTTACAGGTAATACCGAATTCTGTAATTTGTCTCTGGTACACCTGTTTGCTAAGTCATTCTCACATTTATTTGACTAAAAGCAATACTTTTTATTTGTTATAATATGCAACAGTTCTACTAAAGAATAAATATTTATACAGATTCAACGGAAGAAGATTAACGATTACACATTGCCGAAATATGATGTTCATCCTTGACGTCAATAAATTTATTTCTGCTTCCTTCATCCCCTTTCAATCTTTGGCTTGTAGTTGCCACACTTGGGGAAATTCTTTGGCGTTTTGGGCATTTTAGATACCACTCCAACTTGCAAAATGACTTCCATTCCGATCATATTATGGAAAATTTGATGGCAGTGGAATAGCCAGTAGCCTTGAAAATATAAGTATGGGAAATCAATTTCCATTTCTAACATAAAGGTAATTATTAATCGGTATAACGAAGAAGTAGAATGCACCGCAAATTTAACAAACTACAACCTACTTTAAAGAGAATGATGAGTTGACATGAAATCTACTTTCTTAAGATTACGCTTAACTCTATTAAACTATTTATATTCTTCTGCATACAGCAGGGTTATTGATTTCTCTTGGAAAAGATAAATGGATACCTGGGTTATTTGCGCGGAATCGAAGCAAAACGTATCCATTGTTTGGCACAGGAATTGTATCCTTTCCTGGCGGGGAATCAGTGTTTCTATCTAACTGGTTATTCTCGTCGAGTTGTTTCAAGTAGTCCACCGTCATCCTAGTATTTGCGTTCGTCGTGGGGCCAAAAGGCTGACCCGTGCCCATTACGTGGAATGAGAATCCATGCAAATGAAAAGGATGATGCGAATATGGTCCATTTGCTGCAATTAGTTCAAACACAGTAACAAAATTCATATAAAGATTCTAATTCATTACTTACATCCATCAATCAAACCAATTTCAACGACGCTATTTAATGGAATCTTGATCAAGTGTATGCAGGTGCACACTGACGAATTACAGCTTTTTGGCAAATTGTCAGCATTACAGAATTGATCTTTTGGAATGTCGTTCAATTGTGAAAGTGCCGGAACCGATGGTGAAGTTGAACTTATATTGTTGAGCATTTGTATTACCACGGTATTCCGAGAAGCAACTGTTCAAAATCAGAAAGACAATATAATTATAGTCCGCTTGTATGAAAATATATTGAATCAATTTTTTTTCCTCATGTTCAAAACAAGAACCCATGTTATGGAAAATTCGCATTGGATTTATCTCCATCTTACCTAAGAAATTTTTATACGTGTTAGGCACGAAAATTTCTTCTCGCGCGTAAGTGTGCACGCCTATAGCAAAGTGAAGTTTCACGTCCACTTCTTCCTTGAGAATTCCTGAATCTACTTGCAATGCATGGCTAATTTCCCTAATGCATACATGATCGAAACTGGAAACCTCGCAATCATTGGCGGTTACACTAAGTACCTGCGGTTGTGAAAGAATTTGTATGATAAATTGATAAATGATGTGATTATTATTATTACATCTAATATTGTCGTCATTATTATTATCATAGTCAATCCTTATGATTATCGCCATTGATATTAAACATCTTATTGTTAGACGCATCAGTGTATGGGCTATATCAGCACGTATCATCCAATTAATACCTTTATAATGAATCGAGCTTCAATTACTTTCTACGTGAAATGCATTTAAATGGCTTACAATTCCGGAAGGAAGTGGATTTTCAAGGGTAGGTTCTTTCGTATGTGGCGTAGTGGAAGCTCCATTGTACTGTAATACAGCTAATTGTTGAACGCCATTACAATTATCTGCTCCACGAAGTTGTATCCAATAAGCTCCAGGTTTTTGATTACTATTAACGACGAAGTCGTATCGTTCTCCTATAATAGTTGAAGCAGAAAAATAAAATAAATTGCGCCTTTACTTTTCTTAAGTCGACACTCTTGATTAACATTTTATTTAATACCTTACCAGCAAAAGAAACTATAGAATTAACCGTAACAGGCTTTATAGGCTGACCATCGAGTGCGATGACAGTAACATTATGGCCCTCGATAGTTAATCGTCCAGGACAAACGGTACAGAAAGAGTTAATTAAACGGAAACGGTAACGTTGATTAGAATCCACGGTAATGATTTCGTAGGGGATGTTTGTCGTGGCACCGGTGGGATCCTGTAATAATTATTAATACATTTTTATTACCGATTTATAGATAATTAATACATTTGATATCTTCAACTTTTAGGTAATTAGAATTGGTTGAAAATGCATACAGTAAGACTTCACTGGAATTTCTTTTTATTACCTAGCTAATAATTTAATTTGAAGAAAAGGTTGCATATACTTACTATGTACCTTCCCTTTCCATTAATTAAGAATGCGTCAGCTATCTGCCTAATTTTACCAGCCCTACGACCTGGAAATCTATTCGTAGATTCTTCATTGAACCAATCATTAACAACCACTACATGATTTACTAAATCGAAATCGTAAAGATGTGAATGAGGTTCTTGATCCTCCGTTTCACGTACGATAAAACTACCAAAGATACCATCCAGCTTCTGCGATCCCGTGTGAGCGTGCCAGAAATGAGTTCCTCGATTGTTGGCGTAAAATTGATATCTATGAGAATGTGTCACATAAACGTATTAAAAAGATCCTAATACACATATTATTCCTTATCTGCCATATGCTCTATAAGATGTCTATTATTTATCTGCTGATTTTATAGTGGAAACAAATTATCTCCATTTAATTTTGAAAGACAGTACCATAAAATGATTCGATACCAATATAACAATTATTATTCCATAAAAGTAGAATCTATTACCTGTAACCAGAATTTAAAAAAAAAGTAAAATAGCTGTGGAGATCTAGTACTTTGCAAGAATATTCTATTCTATTAAAACAATTTTTAATTCTCATCAAATTTTCTAACTCAGCTTTTATGTCCAAAACCTAATAATTACCTAAACTCTTCATGAATTAAAATTGGACACTGTGTTAAATGTGGAACACCGTCATAATGTGGGGAACCATTTTGGAATAATCCATGCCAATGGATCGTTACCGATTCTGTTTGTAAATGATTTAAAACATCAACCACCACATAGTCACCCACGCAAACTTGCACAGTCGGCCCTGGTATCATTCTGTTCACAGTGAGGGCTGTCCTTTGCGTCCCATCCCCAGGAACGCACTGGCAATTGGGGCACAAGTTGTTGGTAATGTTAGGCATGCATAAATTGCAAGCACTAGAAAATTATAATTCGAACAATTTTGTTTGCTTTATTACAAATTAAATGTCAATGAACAAAACACCGTTCGATATAGGAAATTCACTATCATAATCTGATCAACTTTCAAAGATACCAAACATATACACCATGGGACATTTTTGACAGAGAACCTTGGAAATTATTATTCTAAATCTTTTTTTATTTGGCTCGCAAAGAAATGAAAGAAATTTCCAATATATTCGTGACGTTGTACTTACATGCCATTGACAGGGTAACGTTCAACTACGAATTTATAATAACATGTCTTCGATTGCCCTGCCTTGCATGTACGTGCGCACTCGTAAGGGTTTGCTAAGTATCCATTTTCGCGAAGCTCGTCGTTTAAACAATTTTTTTCATCAATTGACACCATACCGCTGATACCAGGTGCATAGCCAGCGATGATCGCATCTGACCCTACATTCTGGCTCCAAACTAAAGGCAGAATAACACGTTTACACTTTCTACACTTTCATATTGTTCGTACGATTATTTTCTTTAATGTTATTCGAAGACACGCGTATAAAATGTTGTAAGAAATTACGTATAATACAATATAATATAATTTCAAATACTAGCGACGTAATAATGAGAGTATTAAACTGAGCATTCAATGATGCTACGCGATGCAAGAAGTTGAAATAATATTTTAATGACACATTGAAATAAGTAATGAAACAATAAGGGTGGGGAAGAAGTACATACCAGTTAAAATAAATATAGAAAGCATAAACCTTTCCATGATAATCTCCATTGTAGGGCCACAACTAGCACAAGATCGACATTCAAACTATGAGCTTATATAATATCGCCACTTTAGCCGTTTATGCACTAATTTCGCGATAAGATTACTTTCTCTAAGATAAAATGCTTATTCAGATTCGATTTGGTTGCTATAATACCATTTTGCCACCTTGTTGGAGATCGATTGGACCTCTGATTGGTGATGTTTCATTTCACATTATGCAAAGAATATATACTCTAGTTATGTTGCGATTAGAATGTGGAAAAATAGTTAATTTTGTTGTTTGCATAAACATATTTATTCCTTGAATAATCAGAATCAATCGTGATAAGATTGCCCCTGCTTTATATCTTTCGTTCGATTATTTATTCGATATTCGATTATTATATCTTTGGTTCGTGGGGAACAATTTTGGAATCTAATTACATTGATGAGAACAGTGACACTTTATAGGTATCGATGACTGCAATTTCCTTTGTTGCATATCTTTAAGAAGATTGATTGAATGTCTAAATGTATTTCGAAAATCAAGGAGCGTAAATGAGTGATATTTAACCGACTGAAAATGCTTCCAAAACGGATCCAAACGGCTTCCATCTATTTAAACTGCAGTGGATTAAACCTGATGTGCAAAAGTTCAAGAACAATAATTGAAAACGATGTTTGATGGCTGATAAATTACAGTTATGTAATTCACGAAAGTACCCTTAAGTGATTAAAATAAAGAAACACGTTTTTCATTCAACGGCAATAATTTACATTCCTCTCCATTCATTTAGAATACATTTTTAGTGATTGGAAATCGTTTGAATCATTTCAAATATATGCCGACTTGTTTTCGTTTCTCTTTTCAGGCATGGCTTGAAATGTGTTTGTCTTCCGCATACATTATTTTAGGAAATACATTTTATAGAAATTGAATCTTATGACTTATCTGCTTCGTTCTAATGCAATTACAATAATTCCGTACACTGGATGATATGATGTGAAGTGGGCATGAGAAATACATGCATATGTACACGAGTATTTTATTCGCTTTCGATTCCATTTCAGGGTGTTAATATTAAAAAATCATACGAAACAATTAAAAGACTTATGTATTTGTTTCATCGTACAATTTCCACGAACATCGATTATAAATGTTGTTACCTGCAAGATAATATTAATTCTCGCTCGATTACGAGCCCCTTTATCAGATTAAAGGGAACTCTTTCAATCAGAAATATATCAATGCACAGTTCAGCCTGGAGAGAATAAGAAGTGGAATAATTAATGTGGCTTCATCTTTTGTTATATTTTTCATTCAGGTACATTTAATCTCCCGTCTTCAAACTGACTGTTACCTTTGTCTAACCATTTTTATTTATATAAAGCAAATAAAGGAGTGAACCTGCGTCAGAAAAACAAAAATTTTACATTATAGCTTGTACAATTTTTTTATTGTAACATATAAAGGATATAAGCAATCCTAAAATAATTTTAATTCATAATTCTGCAACACTTTGCGGTCCGCAAACTTTATTACATGCAATACATGCTGGTTGAGAAAACACCAATTAAATTCTAAGTACACTCTGTTATTTAAATTACAAGATATTCTTCTTATCGACAAATATAATCAGTTTCATGGGATTAACTATTTTACATTTCATTTTACCTCTTACCCTATACCATGGGTGAACTGTATGATAAAAATTGGCGTGACGACGTTGTGCCGTCGACGAACAGCAAAGTGTTAACTTTCATATACCAATATTGTGTTTCGTCTAACGTATACGTAGACATTGCAACGTAATGGAGTTCCTCGACAATGCGAGATAAGTAACTGTTGCTTTTATCATTCTGTTCAACTTAGTCACGACAAATGATAAATTCTGAGCATACCTGCGTAAAACCGTGAAGGTTTCATTTTCTATCGTCATGTACGCACTGATTGGCCTTTTAACAATCAGCGCTACTGTCAGCGGTAAGTTTTTGACATTTGAAGAAAGATGACGACATAATTGTTTCGCCTTAGGGTCACTTTTACTCAACTGTCGTCGAAAATCAAATTGAAGTTTGTCACTATTTATATTTCCAATTGAATACATTCTATTCTTGTCGAAATAAAATTTTACGTCGCTACTTTTATCTTTTTTTCAGGCTTGGGGATATCCAGGATTGTGGGTGGTCATAATGCCGAAGATGGCAAATATCCTTACCAAGTGTCGATTAGAACACAAAATTTCCCGTCATGCGGTGGATCAATTATTAGTCATTATTACATCCTCACGGCTGCTCATTGTATATACCAGTAAGTGTAATTTTGATTGGAAATACTACCTACAATACACTACATATCTCGCTTGAACTGATTCATTTCTACGCTTGAATTTTCTTTGTTGCATTAATCTATCTCTAATCTATCTCTTTGTTAATATCTTTTCATTCTTCAAGCACGATGAGATATTAATGTGCGGCACACAATTTTTAGATAGCTGCCATGTAAGAGATCCGATATCGAACGGTGCTCAAATTTTACGCTGTACATGTTCGAAGGAAATTATTATCAATATTCTTCCAGCAGTTCTTGCTTTATTATAGAATGCACTTATACATTATAAGTTAATTGATAATATTGGCGTTTTCCTGTCGTATCGTGCGATTAATCATTTATTTAGAGATAAAGTACCATTTAAAGGTGAGGACAGTCAGATATGGTCGTCGGAAATTCAACTATAGAGCGAATTTCACCAATACAACAAATTCAAATAAAATTAGCTCTGTATGACTACTTTATTCATTCAATTTTCAAGTATTTTTTGCAAAATTATTTTAAGGAATATTAGGAAACGAACTGTCAGCTTTTAAGCACGGATGAACGGAAACGGGTTTTTTTCGCTGTTTTAAAGCCACTCAGAATTTATCAGTAACACTGATAACGTTATTAGTATTAGTGGTTCCCTAAACTTGACGTTTACATTTCTATAAAATGTATTTTTATCGTGAAGAAATACCTGAAATAACGATACCAGGAATTGAAGAATAGAAACACGAAAAAAAGGGATTGAAATGCAAGGGTTGACCTACGGCCACGAAATAACAAACCTTTAGAAAACTAGTTTAATTTTACTAATAGAAATAATATCTCATAATTAATTTACAAATTAGTAATTAATATCACAAAGACAATCTCTCCAATTATTTGTTTGTGGAAATTTTGCAGCAAGCTGCCTAATGACATCACTGTTGTTATGGGAACCAATTATCTATCAAATTCTGGCACTCTATATACAGCCAATAAATTGATCTGGCACGATAAATATGATGAAACCAGCTTCTTGAACGATATCGGTTTAATACGTGTAAATGGATACATTACGTATAATAAAAACATCCAGCCAATCATACTTGCAACCCAATTTCATGTGCCTCCTGGAGAAACTGCCACTATAACTGGCTGGGGTAAATTATACGTACGTAGATAACAATGACAACAACAACAACAATAATGATAATAATCATTATTACCATTATTATCATCATAATAACAATAGTAGTATCTTTTCTGAAAGCAAAGAAGAAACAGAAACGAAAAGAAACCGAAATATCGTAGATTACATACTACATCTGCAATATTTATGAATGCATTAATTTTTCGCCCAATTTTTTTATCTTCCTTACAGTATGAGTCACCCAAGAGTCCGAACGAATTGCAAACCATAAACGTTACCGTAATACCGCAAGAAATGTGCCAGCAAATGTACTGGCAGGTAACGAAGAACAATATATGCACGTTCACCAAAAAGAACGAAGGAACTTGCAATGTAAGTGTGGTCCATTTGAAATTCATTCCCTACTTATTACTATAGTAATACATATATATATGTATATGCAAACAAAAAATGAGAGTATTCTGATTGTAACAATTATAACTTTGCCTGTATGAACGACGGCGTTTAATTGAATGCAATCTTGTTATAAATTTAATTAAGCATCATATTGTTATTGCCTGTTTCAGGGTGATTCTGGCGGTCCCCTGGTTATACAAGGCAAACAAATCGGAATTGTTTCGTATGGTATTCCATGCGCAAAGGGCTACCCTGATGTCTACACCAGAGTGTATCCCTATACAATTTGGATGGCTCATGTTATGACGGGTGGAGTCGCCGGAACCCAGATGAATTTGAATATATTAACAGGCTTGTTGCTTGCAACATCTACGATTGCGTCTTATTTATATCCACTAGCGTGAGAGTCGCAAGTTTGATGTATAACATCGACTCAAAATAATTAATGGTTATACGTGTTAAAACGTAAAACTGAAAAGAATGTACAAATATTGCTTCAGTCCTTACCTTAGGTTGACAAAACTATTTATATATTAATATGAGAAATAAATTGTTGAATGGTAGTATACAATTGAATATAAACGCGGGCGTAAGATGAATGTATGGAATGAAAGGAATAATTATTTGTTTTTCTAATTTTTCTAAGAAGTATATATGTTAATATAACTGACTACTCAATTTAACTTAAGGATGTTGAATTATACCAGTGAGTCAGTCCTGAGTTTAGCCGAGCATATAGTACGAACGGAAATGAAGTAAAAGAAAATTGTGATGTAAGAAGGGGTGGATGAGTTACGAAGGGCGGCAAACACAATACAACAAGCATTTTAGATTAATGTTTATTTATTGAATAGCAGCATTAGCATTCATTTGAGACTTTTCTTGTATGATTTGTTCAGCGTGGTATACTTTCCAACAAATAAGGTAGTCTCTAGTAACTTTAAACAATGTGTAGTAATTAATCACGAGTAGCAACGTTATTGATAATACTTGATACCAATCGGTTGTACGTAATAAAATAAATAATTGCGCGCAGACAAGAAGAAGTTGCAAGCCCAATAACGAGCACAGTAGCATTGTGGGATTACTAAATAAAGCCTGTATAAAATAAACGGAATGTTAGACTTATTATTACATGTACAGGCAAATATACAACACAAATAAATCTTCGTAGCTAAATAATTTGATACTTGTAACGTACATAAAACCTATAGTGATTTGAATTTCCTGGTTCTGCAACAGTGCACAAGCCCTCTGAACGATATATTTCTTTGTTATGCCTGACGACTGAGCCGTGAGGCCATAAAACAGAATCATTCCACGCTTGTGCATAAGTATGGCTGTTACGATTTTCTGCTTTTACCCATCGACCTAGGTGTAAAGCTGCTCTATGCAAGACATCACAGTACCTAAATAATTAGGATTTTTATCAAATTTCTGGAAATGAATTTTTTAATACAACATTCAATACATCGTAAATGCCCGTGCGAATAGAATAAACATACTTTACTGAACTAATCACATAATACAGAAATACGGACAAACTATTCTACATACCTAACAGGATAAGCATGTGAGAAATGAGCACTTATTCTTCCAAGCCAGAACATGATAACATGTTGTACAACCCACGAAACATTAAAATGTAAATGTTGAGGTACAAATATTATCGGGGCTATGCCACAAACATAAGCGCTACTAGAAGATGCGAATAAAGCTCGTTTCAAACGACGATTGAAGTCAGATCTCAATGTAGCAACTTCTGCCCTAATTGCTGATGCATTTAGTGAGCAATTGTGCAATGGTTTGTCTGTTCAAGGAAGGTTCAATTTAATTCCTTTATAGCAACAGCCACAGCAATTTAAATATAACAATAACATGCTATTGCTACTATAAGTAGCTGTTATGTCTGTACATACCCATGAGATATTTTATCTTCTTATCATCTTTACCATACACAGGGGTTGATATATCAAAGAAGGGAATTGCACTCACGCCAAACATTACAAAATATACAGATAAACTTCTGAAACAAAATACATATAGTAGGCAACCTTTTTATGTTTAATCGCGTATATTGTATTAGAAATATGACAGTAGAAGTAATAACACCAATTTAATGAACGAACACGTACGGATAACACAAGTAAAAAATTTTCATGGAGTTGTGCCTTTCGGCCATATGATAGAGACACCAGCACAGTATATTCATCACAGTGATTAACAAAGTTATCCTGGAAAATAACAATTACATAATTATCCTTAAACAACAATACATATGTGCGTACATGTATGGTATACACATTATACAGCAAGGTATACCTCATCATTTTTTGAGCAGCGGACAACCAACGTGCAGGCGATGAAAGATCAATAATTCGGCGCAACAAGGAATATATAAATTGTCGTGAAGCCATGGTTATAATAAATACAAGCAAATAGGGATCTATTAAATAAAAATTCTGGAAAACAATCGTACGATTAAAAACATTTGCAAAAACTACTAAAAAATACAATTGTACAATTTGAATGGACGTCGAATATTCTTTAATATACATACCATAGTATAAATGTTATAGGAATGAGGCAACCACCAAACAGTTCTGTACAAATTAAGCATTTGCAATGAAGCTGCGATAATTGACACAACCAAAGATAAAGCTTCAAACGTTAAGTGACCATCCACGGGTACCATTGGTATAGGTACGTGCTTCGGTACCAATGTTTTTATTCCGCATAGTTCATCTGATTTTTTATCATCCGCACCACTCCCAGCGGTTCTTTCTCCGCTGTTACTCCTCACGCCAATATTTAAAGACGAGGAATACAATGGCTGTGATTTAATTTGCCCATTTTTACTAGCGGCATTGCGTCTTCCTCCGGGCATAGTGTACGAGCTTCACATTTCACTTCCTTCGCTCAAATAATTTTCATTTACGGACCTTAAATCTATCATTAATTCAAACCGAATTTTTCACGAATTAGTTGCATTAGTAATATTAGTTTCTAACTTTCTACAAACAATAGAAAGAACATAACACTCTAACTCTATGAGAATCAAATTTTTTTTCAAAATGTATGTAAATACATTTTTAGATATATACATTTAATAATTGTTTAACAATATTCGTATACATTGAGGGCAAAGAAGAAACATATAAAAATGTACACAACTAATCATTTACTCGTGCACACCGAATTTGTAGTTGGATCCTTGTTTAATGCTTCGACTAATCGTATTATGCACAGATTTAGGCCTTCGTGAGATTTGTGCAGACAGAAAATTGGTATCACTGGTGTAAACAAATTGTAGCACGTGGCTCACCCTACACCTTGTAGATAATTTATAAATTTTAATAGAAAATATATAATACACATACATATGTATATATATTATAATATGTACACTAAAAATGAGAAAAGCTCATATAATTATGACATTTACATGTAAAATTTCTATTATATTTAAAGATCATGATTTCAAAGGTAAATTTCAATAAAGAATCGGATATGTAGTTCGTAATTTATATACTTCTGCGTACATATTACAATTTATATTGCATATATGGAAAGGTACCTGCGCTATACCAGAAAAATATATGTTTTATAGACGGAACTGTTTAGTGATATGAAGAATGTAAATTACACGACTTGTGAAACAAAGAAACTGGTTCTAATTACAAACAAAACGGATCTTTAGTTGCTTAGTCTTATCCACTATATCTAAAAGAAATGTTTATAAATAAACATTACATTTATACATATATTCGATAAAATTGTGCGTTGAAATGCTAGTGAACGATGGATCGAAATTAATCTGGCGATTGAAATCTAAAAAAAATTGTAAATTGTAGCATACCGCTTATTAATTATCAAATGTAAGTATACGTATTTCACGTAAATTTTAAATGTAAAACTACCCATTTATTTAGATCGATATTCCACAATACGAATCCGCGATATTGAATTAAAAGATATTCGCCTTTTTAAATGTATATAACCTTCAGCATTTTTCTTCCACAAATTAATCACTAACTGAATCTTTTGCAAATTATTAGAGAATATAATAAATCACTAACATTAATCTTTCTCTGATACATGTGTACAGATGTATCAATCTATAAATAAGGTAAAACATGAATGTATGAGACTAGAAGATATTAATTCTGGTGGTGAAATGAATCCTTCCAACACCGCCAAATATCCAAGTTTCATTGAGGAAGATGTCGAATACAAGTATAGCGAATTACCACAATTTTGGAACCATGCACAATTCACAAATGAAATGCATGCAAAGAATGAAATTCATGACCAACACAACTTACTCCAAGCTGAGGTGTGTTTTATAATTATAAAAAAGAATGGCAAATATTCTATTACGTGGTTTAACAGTGTATGCGATTTTATTGAAATATCTAGAAATCGCTTGATCTTATCTGAAGTCATTTATGTTGTAAAATTAATCAAATATTTGACTCACAATCTAATCGAGCGTATTAAACATTTTAGGAAATTAATCCATTAGTCCATACAAAAAACTGTTTACAAAATGGTACAACGTTCCAAATGAATCAAGGAGAACATTTAAATAAGATTAATCCACAATGTCACATATATATGGCACAAAAAGCTGAACAATTGCAATTCTTGCCAAATGTAGTACAAGGGGTAAAGGTTCCGAACCAAATGGTAATAATTCCAGGGCCTATACTTTCCATGAAATCCAAGAATCCTGGAAAACCTTCTAAATGTTCCTCAAAGTCGAACGTAGGGGAGAAACTTAAATGCCAATGCGAAATATGTTTCAAAGAGTTCGGACATAAGAGCAATTTGTTTATACACATGAGAACTCATAACGGGGAGCGACCCTATAAATGTACTCAATGCGAAAAATGTTTTACCCATAGTGGTAACTTGGCAATTCATATGAGAACGCATTCCGGCGAAAGACCTTACAGTTGCGAAATATGTGGAAAAATGTTTAGTCACAGTGGAAATTTATCTACCCATTTAAGAACGCATTCCGGCGTGAAGCCTTATAAATGTACCGTATGCGGTAAAGAATTTAGGCACAGTGGAAACTTATCGACGCATGAAAGAATACATTCTGGAATTAAGCCGTTTCACTGTAAAATTTGTGGAAAGGACTTTTGTCACAGTGGGAATTTAACAACCCATATGAAGAAGCATACTGCAAACATTAAGACCAGCATCAGTCAATATGAAAATCGTGAGAAGCAAGCAATATGCCCTGCATCTTTGAATTCGTTTAATAATTTAACATTTGCGCCAACCACTGATGCCAAACTGATGCCTACTTCAAACATTGTTCGCATAAAAAATGAGTATAATGATAATGAGTTAAGAAATACAGTCGATATAACATTAGCTTAAGCATGTTAATTTATAAAAACGGTGCAGTTTATGAATTTACAATTATAATTATTGCAAAAATGTAGTATCACAATTTGTGGTTCTCAAAATTTAGTAGTCATGCCTATAATTCTCGGTGTATAAATATATATTTTTTATATTATAACATATTGCGCGTATTAAATATAAGGAACGTGCAATTTCATGCAGTGCATAGCATATGTATATTTAATATACAATATAACGAAATCGCTTTGAAATTAATATTATAATTGTCTTTTATTTAAGTCTATATAATTATAACATTTTATTTAATTTTGTTACTGATAATGCTTACTACCATGTTTTAATATGTAGATAAAGTATCATTTACAAGAACTCAATAAAATTATTGCGTGGGACAACACTCAAAGTTTTATACAAAAATTACTGTTATTCTCGTGTGTAAAACATAACATTTTTGGTGGATTTACTGTTATCATGCATAGGATAAGCCAACAGTGTTGGCTTATCTTATTTAAGGTGTTGTACACAGTTATTTATGTACATTTATGCGATATCTAGCATTTTAGGATAATTTGAGAGCATTGATCCAGCTGCAAGTAGACCCTGGATACAGAACTCGGTAGGGATATCCCAAAGGTCATGGATCCTATCACAGTATGGCACTTGTTCGGGGAACTTCCGTGCCAAGGTTCATGTCAAGGTTTCTGGTTCCAGGGTCGCATTTTGGCTGGAACGATAATTCTAAAATCATGCCGACCACGGTAACGCGATCTACTGTCGTCCTTTTTCTGGACTCACAGCCCCAAGGTCGTGCCGCTCAATATCCCGCGACAGGGATAGTCCCGATCAGGTCCCGTGAACAGAACGTGCAGATTTCCCATACTTTTCTCTGTCTTTGCTGATTTTGACCGTAGTATTTATTATTTCCCCTTTATAACTGTTTGAGTAAAACTCTTTCCGGAATTAATATAGTTAAATACAGACTAGCTCAATTAAAATAAGTTAATTAATAGACACTGACATAAAATCTTTATTACAAAAAATAAATTAATTCACTCTACATACAAAAATACATAACTAATATTAATAATACTCTCTATTCAGTGATGGTTTCATAATTATACTATTATCAAGGACCATTATTATCGAAGCATGACAGTAATGACATCCGTAAAATTAATAGTGTATAATGTACAATGTATAATGGAAAAATGTCATGCGCTTTATTTGAGATGTTGTCAATTTACGAAATTTATATTTTAAATCGTAACTCTTATAAGACTGTATGTTTTATTTTCTTTTAGTCCGAAAGTGCTTATGAGTAACTACTTTTAAAATTGGTATAAAAATTTTCTACAACAAAACTAATCGCAGCAGTCTGTAGTTCGACAATTGAGAGTATATTACACGCATAGTTGATCTTATATTATTAATTATAAGATTAGAAAAAATTATGGCTTCTTACTTCATTTACAGAATGTTTACATGTACTAGTTCGTACAAACATTTAATACATTTAGTATGCGTTAACAAAAATTGCAACTAAGTCAACGAAACAATCTTCACTTTTATCTTTCATGTTCCAAACACCAAATCGATATAAATTTTTTCGATTTCAATATGTTCAATTTTTTGATTAATTTGTATTTATAACGTGAATTCCTATAATGTAATCATTAATTTTGTACAATCCTAGTATTCATATTTCTATACTTCTCCTAGCGTACTTACTTTGTGAACATTTTCTTAATACTCGAAGGTATACCTTGACATTTTGCGTTAGAAAGATGTTAATATTTATTTTACTACGATCTAATCTGTCTTAAAATTTACGAAGACTACCTACTTTATAAGAAAGAAGATCTAATAAAGATCCAGTCTTGCATTACAATATTATTTCATAATGTTCAGTGAGAACACGCGACTAAGAATTTGTATCTCACTTATGCAGGAGTACTTGTTCGTATGTCAAATATAGATGATTTATAAACTTATGGAATAAAATTATTAAATGTAAAAATTATTCTTTTCTCTTTTTACAAGCTCGCGTTGCTTTAGCTAACACATATAAATTTTAATAATTAATTAGTACTCTATCATTTAACCGGGAGTTGTACTTCAGTATTCACGCTTAGAAAGTTATGTTATTGTTCGCTGTCTCGTTATTAAACTACAGGCGAACAAATATTATTAATACTATCAATATACATATGTCAATTTTAACTTATTGGTCCCTAACATAAAAATCTTCTAATCGAGTGTTGTACAATAAAGTGCTTTAAATTAAAAAGTATCTAGCCTCTTCTAACTACGTTTTGCTTTTAAACTACAAAAGCTATTATTGCATACTAAAATATCAATACATAATTCAACATTTACTTTTGTACTTCAGTGTAAGTCGCATTTGTTCTATCCTTTCAGTATACTGACATTCAAGTTCCTTAAGCTTTGTTGCTACTTGTTCTTCTTGAGTACTAACGATTGCTTCAAGTTTTTGTTGTACTTGATTCATGGCTCTTTTGTACCCTTCCTCTATACGTTTACATTCACTTAATAAAAACTTCTCCTTATTTTCCGCGTGCTCCTAAAAAAATATGTGTAACAAGTCGAAATCATAAAAAGAAAAGTATGTGAAAGTATAAAGTATACGTGGTTTTGTTTTCATATTGCACTTATTTACCTTATAATTATTAGCAGTTTTTTTGGCCGACTGATATTTATGTTTTAACGCGTCAATGCTAGTTTTCATTTCCTTCTCCTTTTCTTTTAGCGCTTTTATTTCCGTCTTTAGAGTTTCCTCACTCTCCTTTAATTGCTGTAATTTTTCGTTCATTTCAGCTTCTTTATCTTTTATTTCTCTAATCTCTGCAGCCCATTTTGTCATTACCTGAGCCATCAGATTTCTCTCCTCATCCACATCGCTTTCTCTTTGCTTTAATTCTTCCTGTAACTTTTCGATTTTCAACTTTCGTGCTACCAATTCTTTGTAGTAAGTTTCAAGTTTGGTTTCGATCATTTGACTAACAAATTGTTCCTTTGCTTTGAAAGATGAATGAATTTTTACCTTTTCTGCTAGCATTGCTTCTTTCAAAGTTTCCACTTCCTGCGTCTTTTCACTACATCTGGTTTGTAACTCTAATAAAACTGTTTTATATCTATCTTCTAATCCTTTTCTCTTCTCTCGATGTTGTTCTTCTATACCTCTAAGTTCCTCGACCACCTTTTGTTCCATCTCTTCGCGTACCTCTTTTATCATAAGCTCCTTAATCTTTTGAAAATCGGTACCGTCGCTTGAACTACGCGGTGATAAGTTTAATTCAGCAGATACTTGTTTTTGGTTCTTGACATATTGCTCGAATTGTTTTGCTTGATTTTTTAATTTCAATACAAGTTGATCCCTTTCTTCTTTTATCTTTTCAAGATCTTTTAATCTTTTCAGATCCTCCTCCTTCTCTTGCAAATCTTTTTCTAATTGTTTGATTCTTTGCTCCATAGCTAAATCACTTTTTCTTCCAACTTTTAACTGATTCATCTTGTTACTTAATTGCGCAACCAGTTCTTTGTAATGGGAGAGTTCATCCTCTAATTCGCACTTCGAATTTAACGGTGTTTCAATACCTTTTCTGAACCTGTTCTCGAAACTTCCAATTATTTTTTTTGTATCCGATAGTTCCGTTTCCAACTGGGAAATTTTATCTTTATAGACGGTTCTTTCACTGATTAAACTTTCGCATTTACTTTTTAAACCTTCGTTTTCTATTTGACATCGAGCCACTTTCAATTTTACATCGTCGGAATCCTCAATCTTTGTGTTCCGCCTAATATTCGATAATTCGGCGTCCAGTTTGGAAACTTTTGTAATAAGATCATTTCGTTCGCTAACTATATTTTCATATTTCTTTTTCCATGATTCCTGCGCGATCTCGATTTGTGCTATTTTCAATCTAGCATCGTCCAATTTAGTTTGATATTCCGACATTTTCTTATGTTCATCAACCGCGGTGTGCAATTTTTCTCCCAAACGTTTACAATCTTCTTCCAGCTGTAAATATATTAAATATTGCGAATGCTACCGTGTCACATGGAAAAATAATATTTTATAAACTATACATACCTGATTGATTTTCTCTAAGTGTTCGGAGCAGTGATCTGGCAAGAGTACACTTATTTCTTGATTAGGATGGGCATTGCGTAATTCATGCAACGCTTCTTCCTTAGCTGTAAGCAGTAAATTAAATTTGACGCCTTATACAAATTTTAAACGCAATATAATATATGTAAGCATTACTCATGTACAAAATATGACCTACCTCTTTCAATTTCTTGATGAATTTTCTTCGTGTATTCCTCCTTTTTCTTTCTTTCATGACTTAAATCTTTTTCTAATTCCATTATTTTACATCTATACGTGTCACATTCCTGCGTTAACTTTTCTACTATTTTCACTTGCGCCCTTAAGTCATATTCATATTTCTCGATATCTTTCTCTCGTTCTTCCAGCATAACATATTTGTCTTGTAACATTTGGATTTCAGATTTATGGTCACTTATTAATTGCTCTTTTGTACTACAGACATCTATATACAATTCTTTAACGCGATCCAGCTCCTTTTGCGTTTGATCCAATTGCACACTGAAAATTCAAATATTAAAACGTTTTCTTATTTTAAACTAGCGCATACTAAAAGTGTGTATGTTGCATATCAAGTATTGAAGTATCTTTACATGTACAAACAACGTAGATACTCACGATAATTGCACTACTTCAATTTGTGCTTCCTGCCTCACCCTTTCTACAGCCTTAGCGTGAATCTCTAAGTATTCTTTATTGTACTCATCTGTGGCGACTTTCTCTTGCTGATTTATACTCTCTTGGTGTAATTTTTTAAGGGTTTCTTGATTAATTGCTAGTGTTTCTTCTAACTTGTGTTCTAATCCTATTTTTTCATCTCGCAATGATTCGTATTGTTTCTTCACATCGCTAAGATGATTAGATAATTTTTGTATTTGAGCGTTTGCTTTTATAGCTTGATCCGTAAGTACAGATTTCAATTCTTGCTCTAATTCGTTAACACGTTTGGCGTATCGAGCTGCCTCCTGTCGACACGTGTCGGTTACAATTAAAGCTTTGTCAAGTTCTTTTTCTTTTTGCGATAAAGTATTTTCTAATCGAGTGATCTCCTTCCTTTTGACAGCTTGTCCAGCTAAGCATCTATAAATTTTTCGCACAAAAATATAATTAGTATTATACTATACAGTAATTTCAAATTTCATGAACTAATTTTCATGTACCTTTGTAATTCTCCCCTTAATTTATTCGCCATATCATCGCAAGGCTTT
Organism: Nomada ferruginata; assembly: GCA_963583965.1. NCBI lineage: Eukaryota > Metazoa > Arthropoda > Insecta > Hymenoptera > Apidae > Nomada > Nomada ferruginata. Next base: position 8,795,331 of record OY757216.1, read on the forward strand.
GATCTCGATGTATTATGGAGATTTCCTAATTTCATCTGCCTAATAGAATCAGACTCTTCTTCCAATGTTGTTGCTAATAAGGAATCGTATTGTGCTACATCACTTTTCGTTACCTCCAATTTGTTCTGTAAATCCATTATTATTTGTAATACCATTCAAGCATGTTTTAAATACTCTTCCACCCTTTGCGTTCCAAAGGCTTGAACGAAGGAGTTCAAAAGGGTAAAATTTATGTATCAGATACCTGTAACTCTTGAACGAATTTTTGCGTTTCCTCTTTCTCTTGCGATAGAACTTTAACTTGAGCTTGAAGTTGCATTATTTGTTGAGCATTATTTGTAGCCATGAGGTTGCTACATTGTGCTTGACTCTCCTCTAATGCTTGTGCTAAACGGTTCATGGTATCCCCTTTCTCTACCATCAGTGTCTCGTGCGCTCTTCGTACATCGATCAATTTATTTTCCAAAGCAACGTAAGACGTCTCCTATTAAGATTAAAGAAAGCGAATTGTTAATGATTAAGACCTTTGCGGGGAATGAAGAAATATCCTACTATATTTTATCATTATTAATAACAAAGTATCGTGTTAAAAGACATAATATAGTCTTTGACAAACATAATATTATGAACTTGCCCAAGTAAACTGAGTGTTGGAATCCACATTTAGCAGCTATGACAAATTTAATTATATATAAATATATGTGTATGTTAAATTGTCTACCGACAAAAACCTCATTTGTTTAATGATACATATCACTCGATTAAAATAAATAGAATTGAATTTTTAACCAGCATCACAATTACCTTTGCGTTATGTTTATCTGTAAGGACGTCTATTTGAGTTTGCATATTTTTCATTTCAACCGCATGCTTTTCTTGTGCTTGTTTTAAAAATTTTTCGTGCGTTTTATCATTTGCTTGCAGCATTTGTACCCTTTCTAACACAGCTATTTTTTGTTGCAACTCTATTACAGAGTCCCTTGAAACATTTAATTCTTCTGCCATCTAAAATAAAGTATTTGCATCAGTAGCAAATTAATAAATACAAGACTATTGTAGTACTGTATGAAAAACACTGTAAAAAAGAACGAAGGTTCAAGAATCTTACATTCTGATTACTCTTCTCTAAAACTGCATTCTTTTCTTTTAATGATGTTATCTGATTGTGGAGGTCAGAGGCTTCTGCTTTTGCATCAACTACAAGAAAATACAAGTCTTTAGAATACAATTCTTTTTACAATCATTTCGTGGTCGCAATATTAACAAGATTAATTAAACCTTACCCAAAGCATGTTGTGTTTTATTCCTGGACAGGTTCGATCTTTCGATCTCAGCTTGTAGAAGTGTTATTTTCCTACCAAGCTGACTTTTCTCTTCTTCCCTTTCCAATTGCAGTTGTTGCAGTTTTGCCGCCTGTTGTTTAATTTCCCTCATTCTTACTGTATATAAAACTTCCAGTTGCTCCTTACTATCATACTCTGCGGTTTTATAAGCGACAGTATCGTCCCTTAGTCTACCATTTGGACTTGTTTTGTAACAGTGATTTAAATGATCAGACGTAACATTATCACCGCCTCCGAGTTCCTTTATCTGTTTGTACTGGACATTATTTTCATACGCATCGATATAACCATTATTGGAATAATTTTTATTTTGCGCGTCATAATGATTGGAAGGTGTATGGTAATTGTGTGGATAATCTTCATTAAACGTATACTCTTCCTCGACTTCAACGATTGGAAATGCATTAATTGGTGGTCTTGTTAATTCATAAGGCGTTTCGGCAGTAATATTATGAATGTCATTACTTCTATTGCTTCTGGAATATGGTGTATCCGTTTGACCGTACACATTCAAATCTGTCCGCGTATCAGAAATAGACATTTCCAATTCTGACCTATGATTTGTCATAGAATTGTCATAATTGTTTGTATTATCGGCATGCTCGTAAACACCAAATTCTTTGTGCAACTGCGACACAGTTTGCTCTTCAGATGGAATGACTCCTTGGGCAGAAGAGTTTAACATTACATTAGAAATTTCTGTCCCTTTAACGCTATCTCGATAGTGACTGCTGTTGATAGAACTAGTGTCATTGTCATCCTCTAAATCACTAAATGCATTGGTTAAGAGATCCGTAATCTATAACAAACAAAACCTACGTATTAATCGTTTGCAAGCATCGAATCTCCATTGGATTTACCAAATAAAATTGATCGAAAAAGGAAAGGACCGAGAATATGAAATGAACAACATTCCAATAATCAGATCAAGCGAAATTACGTTAAAATAAACACAACTGTACCTCTTTATTGCGTCGTTTAAAGTCTTCTTGCGCTTCATTTTCCTCTATACCTTGTGTACTTGCATTTAGACGGATACTTTCTGAGCCTTGAAACAAGCTCAGACCTGGACCCTCCATTCCTACCGTCTGGCATACACGAATTTATCATGAAAGCCAAACATTTATACCCAACATATTTTTGTTTATAACACCATAACCTTAACGCAACAAGTGGGTCACAGAAACTTAGTTTCCACTATGATCCCAGGTTTACTGATAGATTACAATGTCTTAATAAGCACATTTTTCATTAATCCGAAAGGGTCCGTAACAAACAATTCCGTGATTATTCAACGTTTTCAACGATTATGCACTCCGCAATTTGCTTGTAAACAATCTTTGAAAAGTCAAACTGCATTGCAGGAAGTCTATATGCGGAAGTAAGCTTTCGACGTATTCTGGCCCTCCGATTGGCTCGTTTACGGAGTATATTACTAGTGTGGCTGCACTAGCGTATTTTCTTCGAGAAACACTTAACTATACAGATTACGTTTAGGTATATGTATACGATAATACCGACAACATCAACGATACAAGAAACAACGTTACATTCAATATGAAAGCAATAATACAACGGGTGACGAAAGCTAGTGTTACAGGTAATGATTAGGTTATACATGTTTTATTGCAATAACCAAATTAGCGTTTTATATATATATACATAAAAAAAAAGAGGGACCAACAAATTTTTTCGAATGTAACCATATGTTTGTAAATTGAAAAGTCTGTTGCAATTCTATCGAATCAAATAAAACGTAGACAGAATACGTGATTTCTCGTTGTATCGTTGTTGTAGTGCAAATAATATAATATGTATTCAATAACATAAGCTTATAGAACACAATAATATAAAGTGTAATTCTTTACGCTTGGAGCGATGGAATCGTGAAACGATGCATAATTCTGTTTGCTATATCGGTTCAATAGATTGCGCAACTTTTTTCGAGGCTGCTGTACCTGTATTTACTTTATTCAGAATTTATATAATCGAAGGATAATTTTTCAGTCAACGGTGAAGTTATTGGGAGCATCGGGAATGGTCTCTGTGTCTTAATTGGCATGAAAAGGGATGACTCAATGGAAGACATGAAATACATGTAATGTTTCATAATTTGCATATTGTGACTCGTTTGTAAAATTCTAAACAAAGTAATACAGCATTGTAAGATAAGGAACGTGTTCTTCTCTTTTCTCAGAGTTAGAAAAATATTGAATACTAAGATTTTCGATGGCGATAATGGCAAAAAATGGAGTGCCAGTGTTGTGGACAAACAATATGAAATATTATGTATTAGTCAGTTTACATTGTATCATAATCTAAAAGGAAATAAACTAGATTTCCATAAAGCTATGCCTTCTCAAGAATCTGAACCGTTTTATAATCAGTTTCTTTTAGAACTGGGTAAAAGTTATAAACCAGAATTTGTGAAAGGTAATTAATATATTAGCGAGCAAGTATAAGCAAGTAGTTTCTCGTAAAAGTATTCTATAATTATCTTTGCACTGTAACCATAAAAAGAAAGTATCATTCTCCATGAAATTGTTACAAAAAATTTGCTCACAAGAATATAATACATATGTTTTATTTCTTTAAATACTTTCAACAGATGGTATATTTGGAGCGATGATGGAAGTTCATATACAAAACAGTGGACCTGTATCATTAGAAATAGAATCACCAATTAAGTCTAATAGATCTATTGAATCTACTGCAATACAATGTGCATTAACAACAATTTAAGGAAAATATATGAATGTCAATTAAGAGCATCATAGATTACATTAATTTTAGAAACTTTCAATTTCTCCCCCGTATATTTAATTTTTTCGAAATAAAGTTAATTGAACGGTATATAAAATAACGTAAGCGAAAATTAAGCAATTTTTCGTTTTATTGTATTCTTTTAAATTTATGATTTGGAATTTCTTTATTATAATAGATACACCAAAGCAGAAGTATATACTGTACATATAACGCACGCGACATTGGGTCGGCTCGTAAATGTAATATTTAATCAGGTAAAACGGCGAGTAAGTTACCACAAGAAGAACCAAATATGTATAAATACCGGCCGTAAAATATATGTTAAATGTATGTTTCATATCTCATAATTTATGTAATTATAATAAATATTTAGTTAAGCATAGTTCGACAGATAATTTTATTCGCTTAACAAAACATTTAGTTCAACGTTATACACCCGACGTTAAATATTTTACTTATATAATTGTCGAAAAGATGTATATGTAGGAAGCAATTTAATATTAAATACTTTCGTATTTGTTAACAAATACGTAATACACAATAAATCCCATTGCGTACTACTACACGATGAAAGTACGGTTGAAGTTAATTTAGATCAAATTATATTTTGATTAATATAAAACATATCTATCTCTTCATATGTATAAATATATTCTTATAGAATGAATGTAATTCTTCGTTTTAACAATGGCTTTAATGTATTACATGCATTTATACTAAATATATAAAAACATCAAAGTTATACTTCGCAATTAATTTTTATAATGAATATCATTTTTATTGCAGTTCTTAATGTAATCATATAACAAATATACAAGCGTATATTATCGGATGCTAGTAACAAAATCAACAATAAAATTTCTTCAAAAAGTTATGAACAGAAGAGTTTGGAATTTTTCATTTATTTCCTATTGAGTTACAATGGAAAACGATAAAAAAGAATCTATAGCAGCGAAAAATGGAAATGCGGAAGGTATACAATAAGTAATAAAAACAGTAAAAATTCATTAAATATTAACTAACAAGAATTTGTCTGTAATAAGAAATACTTATATTTTAGATCATTCTGACGTTCTATCGAAAATAGAAAGCGCAGAAATTGCGAAAAATGTTGAATTACGTGTATCTAAGGCCACGAATACAAGAAATGAAGAAATTGCTAATTCGCGACAAGTATGATATTTTTATAAAAATTTCAAAGATCTCAAATCGAAATTTATTTTAAAAACGTTTTTCTAGTCGAGGGAAATGCAAACGGATGCCGCGGATACGGAAACAGTGGAACAGTTAAAACACCGACTGGATACTTTAATGAATTCTTTAGCTACACTTTCGGCGGAAAAATCTAAAATGGAAGCGAATTTTCAACAGGATAAAAAGCAATTAAGAAGCGATCGAGACGAAGTTCGTACTTTATGTATATTACATTATATATTAACGTTAAGCCGTATTATAACATAATATAATATAACATTTTTCCAGTGCGAAAAAGTGGTCACAGAATTAAAAGAAAAATTGAAGAAGGCGCAGAATTCGAATTATTCAGAAATCGAACACGTGAAATGTAAATTAATTATGGAACGCCACGAAAGGGGAAAGGAGCAAACAGATCATGCCAAGATGCTAAAGTATGCGATAAAATACAGAACTTGAATGAAGTAGTATAGGATATGTTAAGTTGAGAAATTTCACCGAACGAAAAATAATCTATTATCCTTTCCATTTTCGTTTTTCTTTAGAGAACTCCAGAAATTAATATACGACGAACGCCGCAGTAAAGAACAACTCGAAGCGCAGCTGAAAAATCAGTTTACTAATAAGACGCAATGTAAAATACTCGAAGCCGAATTAGAAATAACTAGAAATAAACTCAAGCAAGCGGAAGAGGCTGCTAAAGAGACGCCTCCAATTTTATTATCCCTTCAATCTGAGATGACCCTTATGAAGAAACAACATTTAAATGCAATACACGAAGTAATTTCGCAAGATATGCTTATATATGTATATATTTATGAAAATGATATAAAAATAATTACTGGTATTATCTATCTATCTTTACTTTTTAGGAACAAAAGAGAGCTGCTACTGCAGAGCAACGGGCTAGAGCATTAGCAATGACTCACGAAGCAAGAGTGGCTGGATTAGAAGCTAGACTGGCTGAACTTTCGGAAATTGTCGGAGGATATGATAGACTCAGACAACAAGATCAACAAGCCATTCAGAAGTTGAAAGATCAGCTAGCTAGCCTGCAAGATTCTGAACACATTTCAAATAGCGAACCCGACGCAATTGTCTCTAGAATAAAAAATCTTTATACGAAACTGTTAGATTTAGACAATAAAAAGAATGAGGCGGCGCATGTTAAGTGTGAGTTAATACGAATTCCTACACGTAAATTTATTAGGCGGGATATTCGTAGGCTAAAGATTACTCTTTAATTATGATTTTCAGCATTGCTACACAGCCTAAGTTTATGCGATAAACGGGAAGTTGTTGAGTATAAAGAAAAGTGCGAAAGTTTGTCACAAGAATTTGAAGACTGTAAGCAGCAAATGAAGTACAGTAATGTGGCAAATATGTCGTATAATATTCAAAGCAAAAATGTTACGCCATCTAATGATAAGAACATCAAAACTCAAATACATCTATTGCGAGATCAAAATAATAATTTGGAAGAAAGGATACGCGTTTTAAGTAATGAGATAATGAACAAGAAAATGGAGATGCAAGTGAAGGTGGAGCATCAAGAAAAGGCAAGTTTTTCTCTTCTTTCAATAAACACTTGATTCAAAGTTTTCGAATCTAGAATGCCTCTTACAATTAGTAACATTATTTTTGCAGTCATTTCAAGAAGAACGGAACAAGTTTAAACATTTGCTATTACAAAAGGACAATGAATTTCGTAGTAAGATATCAACGTTGGAGCAGCAACTGTCGCGTCAGCGAGAGAGATCGATGGCACTCATTGAAGAAAAGGACAAAGAAATTTTAACTTTGAAAACATCCTTCCACGCATTATTACCTAAGAAAGAGAATACAGTGGAAGGTAAATCGGAAGCATCGAGACATGTAAATCTGTCAGAACCAGTTACCGATATAGTAACAGGATTACTGTCCAGCGATAGTCCTCCCATATTGCATTATAGTCAGGAGTTAGCGAGAAAAGAGGTCCAAGTATCAGCTTCTAGAAAGAAGGTTCTAGAATTGGAAGCTACATTACGAGACAAACATAGAGAAGTCGTTCACATAAAGGAGAGACAGAAAGAGGAAACCAAAACATTGCAGACACAAATTGCAAGGTAAATTTTAAATCGACGCTATTAAATATTCGACAAAAAATAGTATGCGAACAACGCAACGAAGAATACATGTAGCATTAATGATTTTCAGGCTTGAAGCTTGCAAATCTAGGGAAGGTGCAAATCTCGAATATTTAAAAAATGTTTTCATCAATTATTTGACTACCAGTGACGTTTCCAGCAAACGTCACATGTTAAATGCTATTTCCACAGTATTACGTTTTACCCCAGAAGAATTGAGCAAGCTGAAACATTAGTTACATTATAATGGGAAAGGGCAAATTATTACTCGATATATATCTTGAAATCCATTCGTTTCATAGCACTTTTGGTGCTACTTCTAATTATGTTTAGTTAGTATACAGAACTAATATACGTTTGCAAATTAATGTCCTATTTATCAACAATTTTCAAAAGCAATGGAAAAGTTATTTTCTTATATAATAATATTCAATTACTTGTATTGTAAAAAATTATCAGACGATGTGAGACCACTGTATAGTAACATGTTGACATTCCATGTGTTATTTATGTAAGAATAAGATTTGAAATAAACTAGACAATAAAAACTGCAAAAAGTGTAATTTATATTATCGATGCATAATCACGTGAATCGATAAATCTTCGATGGTTAAATTGCAAAGAATATTTCAATTGTTTATCAAAAATAAGCAGCCTCGAGTAGCATTTGTAAATCGGTTATAGTTGTTTAAACAATTTCGTCTCGACTTCTGGTGGTTATTTTTTAATAAACGAGTTGTCAAATGAAAGGTAAGCTTACTCGTCTGTAATTATTTCGTTGCCGTAACTTTACTCAGTTCAACGTAATTATTATTATTGCAACGCGATGTGAAATAAAACGCTATTGTGCATAAAAATAAACAGAAAAAACCGAAATAAAAGAAGTTTAAAGGAGAATTATGCAAAAAAAAAAATCGATAGCTACGCCAATGGTAATCTTGAAAATTGACGAGGAAATCGATGTTTATTTGGCGTTACGACAATGCATCTTCGCAGCCTTGCAAGGACGTTCCCATGGGTATCGCTTACACAGCAATAGCACTGACGAGATATAGGAATAGACAAGTCATCCAATGTATTTTTTCGGCCACGATTTCTGGGTCCCGGGGACCCATTACCATTTCCGTGTCACTCGCAACGTTACCCACAGATTATAGAAAACGATGCGAAAATTAAATAATTTTAAAGAATTCTTTTGTTCTTTGCCGTAATGAAAGGCAACCAAGGATATGAAACATTTAATGTTAATTAAAAATCTGTTAATCAATAAGACACATGATAACAAGTTTTCTTATTTCAATTGTACTATCAATAAATGAAATAATTTGTAAAGTTATACTTTACATTATTTTCTGATAAATGACCCAAAAAAATTGAGCTAAGAGTTGTATACTTTTTCAACACCCAAACAAGAAAGTTGCCACAATGAAAAAGATAGTGTCGATAATTGTATACTACAATTGTTAATTGTATAGTTACTAGACAAATTCTTTAATTATCTTTTTCATTGGAGCAATTTTATCGTTAATGAAAGACACAATTTCTTATTTATATTCAACTAATAACAATAACGAAGTACAGTAATTTCTCGAAGAGGGATCGCAGGTCGGGACCGGCCGCGATCACTTGGTGTGTAGAGATAACTTTGCCGTGGTCCTGTGTGTCGCATACAATATTGTACCAAGTCAATTATATTATTACCAACTCCAATAATTATACTATGCAAACAACGCGTTTCGGTTATACGCGGTTTTTTTCTTCCGGGCAATTTTTTTTATAATTTAACAAAACATTTAACAATTTATTTTATGCCTAGAAACAAATGCATTCTTATCTCATTCTCCAAACAGTTTCATATCTGTTTGAATTCGATGTAGATGCTCGATGCATACAGTAACTGTTTGGTCGCAAAAACCGAACATATCGACGGCCTTAGATACCTGGTAAGCTGTTTTATGATCCGATTTTTTTGACTCGGGGTACGTGTCGACCAGATGACGAAAGGCTTTCGAACTTGTCATAAAATAGCCCCTAAAAGTAAATTCACAAATTTTTGCGCTTTCCCCACTCTCATCGTCCGCTGAAAGGGACAGAGAGTAAAAGAAAGGTCAGATACCTACGTATCGGTGAGACAACACTAATGTAACTATAAAACTTCTTTTTGTTAGCTACTTCGTTCTGCAAATTTTATTAAAATATTGCTGACGCTGTTGTGTTTAAAATAACACCAAACGCAATATAATATAACACCGAACGATCCCTCCGAGCCGTGGAGAAACGCTTTTGACCACCTGGTTCTTTAATTGCCTGATTCTTTAAAAACATAAAAGCATACTATAATAATCATGGGTATCTTACAATACAATGGGCATACAATACAATACAGTTTAGCACTCTGCGAAAACGTTGACCTGAAATAAACCTCCGCGGTCAACCGCGGTGATATGGGAGGAACTGAAGAAGGCAATTAATTTTAATGTTAGGAATAGGAGAAATTTAAAAAATCGCAGCCAATTAACTCGACATTTTTACCATATAATTAACAATTAAATCACAAAAGTATAAGTGTTAAAATTGGTAACTGTATGGTAAATAAAATCGATTGCCCAGGTCTCACCACGTGGAGGTTGCTGCGAATGGAGACCCGCGCGGCCGCAGCCGCAGCCGCGCCTCTATCACCATTAATTTATAAAAATTATTATTTACAAATTAAACGGTACTTCCTTCTGATGTATATTTGCAGCGCGGTTGATATGAAAACTGGATGTAAACATTCTGTTAAACCTAAATCAACTAAAAAATCAACATTATAATATAAATTAGCTTATCCATTGTTTAAGTAAGTAAAATGTATTAAAATAAATAATTGTAACGAAAGCTGAAAATAAAAATTCTGTTAAACTTTTTGATGTAAAAAATAAAGATTATAATACACATTAGCTTATAGTTAGTTTAAGTAAATAGGATGTATTAAAATTATTCATTATGGGGAAAGCTGAAAATAAAAATTCTATTAGACCTGAATTAAACTAAGTCAACTAAAGACTAAGCCAACCAACTAAGTCAACTAAAGAATAAGCATTATAATATAAATTAGCATGCACGTAATTCAAATACATTCTACCTTTCATTAAGGTAAATTAAATCTTAACTTAAAACATCCTCCCTGAGTAAAAAGCTAAATCAATTGGAAAGTGCCTACCTAGCTAAAAAATGATTTAATTTAGAAATATCCTACGAAAGCTGAAAATAAAAATTCTGCTAAACCTTTTGAAGTAAAAAATAAAGATTATAATACACATTAGCTTATAGTTAGTTTAAGTAAATAGCATGTATTAAAATTATTCATTATGGGGAAAGCTGAAAATAGAAATTCTGTTAGACCTGACATAAACTAAAGAATAAGCATTATAATATAAATTAGCATGCACGTAATTCAAATACATTCTACCTTTAAATAAGGTAAATTAAATCTTAACTTAAAACATCTTCCCTGACTAAAAAGCTAAATCAATTTGGAAATGTCCTATCTAATTGAAAATCTGAAAGGATAGGGGGGGGGGGGGGGGGCAGAGGATATTTCATGATGAATCTTCTTTCGCTAAAATCGTGATCGCGTAACCTGAAACAGATCAAAGTTCATAAGAAAGTTCATTTGGGCATTTCATTGTGGTCGCAACGCTACTTAAAAATCGCGACCATTTATCATCGCAACACTATATGAAAATGTAAGAAAAATATTCGCGATAGAAAGATATCGCAGCACTGTAAGTGCTGATTAAAACCTGTGTAGGAAAGGAACGCGAAAATTATTGTCGCAACGCTAAAAGGAAGTACGTATCGCAAGTACAATTTAATACAAAAGCAATTCTAATTCAAGCCGCAATCTGTATTAATTCGCAACTCTAATTCAAACCACGATATATTTAATCGCACCTGTAAAAAAAATGCCGCGACCTGGGTCTATCCGTAACTCTAGTTGCAATCGCGATGTGATTTTATTCGCAACTCTAATGCAATCCGTATTCAATCGTACGCGACGCTAATAAAAATCGCGATTTGCCCAATGCGATGACAGTGGGCCAGGCAATACTGCCGGCCAAACAATAAACTACAACTACAGCATACAAAAGCGAGCATAGTGACAAAATAGTAACAAAGAATGATTCTCCATCCGAAGGATGCAGAGCCATTGATAGTTGCCCTCTTGAGCGACAGTTTGTCGGGCCTCTTCGGCTTTTAGCCTCTTCTTTTCTTCGGGCGCAATGCTCGCTGAAACTTAGTCTAGGCTCGAGACTCTATTCGCAAACAAACAAAACTAAATAAAAGGCTAAATCGCGTAGCTAAACGGAACACACGTGGACGAATCACGACCAAATAAAATCGTAAAATTTGCGATTACAGAAAATCGTAAAGATTGCGATTAAAATTGTAATCTATCATCGTCTACATGTGAAGCCTCGAGCATAATGTGACACGTTCGTTTCGAGACCAAATCGCGATCGCGACCGCGAAAAATTCGAAAAATCGATAGGCAAAGCCAGAGGCGAACGCATTCTCGTTCGCGCCACAGTTTCGCCGTCGACTTTTCAAATCAGATTTCCTGAAACAGGTTGAACACGCGGAATAGTGCCTACCCGATCAGAGACTGTGTCAACCTGCCCGGCCCTACCTACTTATATCTATCAGGCACGCCAGAAGGTATACTACCTATCCTACCTAGACCTATATTTAAAAAATGGCAAATCATTCACACAAGCACACCTCATTCCACGTTTCTCAATCAAACACTCGGGCGCAAGAGCCTACACTAGAGAGACGTCCCGGGACGCCTCCGACACCCGAGCTTGGCATACAATCATTCACACTCTAAGGGTACGTACCAATTCCTGAAATCGGCTGACAAAGGCTAGCGACCATTGCGTAAATGTGCGTAAACGTATATGCTTGTGCATTACTTTCGTATATAATATTCATTGTTAAAATATATTGTACATTTCCTTTCAACTACATATACTTGGTCTGTATGATACTCTATTGTTTGCCATATTTTCATAATTCGTTATGGTATTCAACGTATATTTGCAATTGTAAAACATATTGCTATTTATGAAATCATTGTATCGGTATTGGAATAAATACGTTTATAATTTGTTAACAAATTCCCGAGCCGACGCAATTCCACGGTCTAACCACATACACACACACAACGTGGAAAATACGTCGTGCACGGTACGCTAGCAAATGTCAGCCGCCAAACATTGTTATAAATTTAAAAACCATATGATCATCGTGCCCAGTGCCTTTCACTCACCCAAGCAGCACCTGGGCACGTGAGTGAGTTCCTGGCAATGAACACGGAAGGGGTTAAACCTGAAAATCCTGATCTAAAAAGATGATTAGTATACGTAAAATTGCAATAGGTAATAGTATATATTTCATTTTCAATCTGTTTAAAAATGACTCGACTTTGTAACTTATGAAATATCAAGAAAAACTCGAAAATTACTGATAAATAATTTATGTATTAAGGAAAATGACTGTCATTGAAACTGAATTTACTAGAATAAGTAATGCAATTAAGAAATAAATGCAGTTGAATAATTACTTGGAAAATTGACAAGCTATTAAATAAGCCTCGGGTGATTCCTTAATCGAAGCAAAATGTACAAGTTAATTACTTCGATTTGAAAAACTGCCCGTATACAAATTGCCTCCTTGTACATAAGAAGATGTAATAAATTTTATACGCAAGCGACTCGACTATAGAATATGAAAATTAATATTAAATACTATCATTAACAATACACATTCAACGCCGATTTGAATGTACGTATCGTTCTATTTATTCATATTATTATTACTGGATCACTATCGTCATGAAATACTTGCAATTACTGCAGTAACAAGGTCGGAGGGTGTCCGACTTCTGCACTGCTTAACAGTGAAAATAGTGAATTGATTTTAAATGCAATTATAAACATAATGCACTATGTGCTCAATATTATATACATTTGTTCAATTTATTTATTAATGTCATCGTATATTTTTATCGTAATAGAGGAACCCACGTGAGCAGTGCTTGTTTGATGAAATATTTATTTGAATAAGAAATATGGTTCTTAATTTTTTTTATATTAAAACGCGCGGAGTACAAGTAGGCATATCTAACCTCATGTAAGAAATAATACATAAGAAAATAACATTACAATTGACGGGTATAAAAGCTATACCCGCGGTCACTATGCTCGAAAAACTACTAAAAAATACAACCAGTCACCCGTGCCGATTCGGACCAATCGTCCTACGGCATGATTGGGGACCAGAGGAACCAAAACGCATGCGACTCACCACCCCGTTGATTACAAAAGTAGAGGCAGCATATATACGTGGGAGACATCAGGAACATCGCCTGGGCAGCCCAATTGAACTCCATCGTCAGGAACTGTGCAAATTGTAACTAAACAAGAACGCAAAGAACATTAAAATCTGCTGCTAAATCCACATAATTTAAGTCTTCGTAGAAAACAGAGAATTGTTTAAAAGATGCTTACATTTTTCACGTTATCAGTGTCGCCTAAAACATCCTCTTCAGTGATGCACTGACTCTACTTCCGATGGCGGATATTAAAAAATAAATAAAAATAAAAGACCATGCTACGCGACCGCAAATTATATCGAAGAAAAAATCGGATGCTAATTTCGCGATTGAAATAATTGAAAAGGAGCACCGGTGCTCTGATAATAGCTATTATCAGAGCACCGGTGCTAATTAGTACGCGAAAAACACTGAGTCTACGGTTGGCTGGTGCTTCCGATTTTGCCGAACAGCGAGGGACAGAAACACGAACGCGCAAGTATCGCATCGTCTTTCGGTAAATGAAATAAATAACGCTTTACTTGCCTGTCTCCGATGCTTCCAAAGGGCAACCTTCACCACGGAACTGAAAATACTGCAAGATGGCGGCCAGATTACTCGTGGACCGACATCCAGGCTGGCGCCATTCATGGATGGCGATGGCGTGCTGAGGGTGGGGGGTCGCTTGAAGCACTCTCTTCTCGATGAATGGCAGAAGCATCCTGCGATACTTCCTGCCAAGGCACACTTTACGACGCTCGTCATCCGAGATGCACACCTCCGGGTACTTCACGGCGGAACTCAGCTGACATTGGCAACTCTACGCCGAAACTACTGGATATTGGCGGGACGTCGCGCGGTACGCCGCGTGATTGCTGCGTGTACAGTCTGTTGTCTAGCGTGTCCGTGTCTAGCGTGTACGTAGTGTATACGTAGAGTACGTAGTGTGGGTGAGTTCCTGACAATGAACACGGAAGAGGTTAAACCTAAAAATCCTGATGTAAAAAGATGATTAGTACACGTAAAATTGCAATAGTATCTTTTATTTTCAATCTCTTTAAACGTGACTCGGGTTTATAATTTATGAAATGACCATAAAAATTCGAAAATTGCTGAAAAATAATTTATTTCACAAATTTGACTACAAATATTTCACAAACTACATTCTGATTTGATTCCGATTCGCAGTCTACCCTGCGTGAAAAACACTGACTCTACCGACCGCATTGCGCGCGGTCACAAAATACCTGAAAGAAAACATGTTCATCCCATCGTTGTTTGTTGTCGATTAATTTTACTTGCGGTGGCCTTTCGCCTCGCAACTCGCAAATTTCATCTACATTCTTAGTTAGATCCTATTCGCCTCGGTCTACCCTGCGTAAAAAACGCTGACTCTACCGTCCGCATTGGGCGCGGTCACAAAATTTCCTGAAAGAAAACATGTTCATGCCATCGATTGTTGGTTATCACCACTAACGAAACATTCGAATTCCAAATCTGGGGATTGTGCGCGGCCGCAAAATATGAAATGACAATAAAAATGCGAAAGTTGCTGAAAAATAATTTATTTCACAAATTTGACTACAAATATTTCACAAACTACATTCTGATTTGATTCCGATTCGCAGTCTACCCTGCGTGAAAAACACTGACTCTACCGACCGCATTGCGCGCGGTCACAAAATACCTGAAAGAAAACATGTTCATCCCATCGTTGTTTGTTGTCGATTAATTTTACTTGCGGTGGCCTTTCGGCTCGCAACTCGCAAATTTCATCTACATTCTTAGTTAGATCCTATTCGCCTCGGTCTACCCTGCGTAAAAAACACTGACTCTACCGTCCGCATTGGGCGCGGTCACAAAATTTCCTGAAAGAAAACATGTTCATGCCATCGATTGTTGGTTATCACCACTAACGAAACATTCGAATTCCAAATCTGGGGATTGTGCGCGGCCGCAAAATATGAAATGACAATAAAAATGCGAAAGTTGCTGAAAAATAATTTATTTCACAAATTTGACTACAAATATTTCACAAACTACATTCTGATTTGATTCCGATTCGCAGTCTACCCTGCGTGAAAAACACTGACTCTACCGACCGCATTGCGCGCGGTCACAAAATACCTGAAAGAAAACATGTTCATCCCATCGTTGTTTGTTGTCGATTAATTTTACTTGCGGTGGCCTTTCGCCTCGCAACTCGCAAATTTCATCTACATTCTTAGTTAGATCCTATTCGCCTCGGTCTACCCTGCGTAAAAAACGCTGACTCTACCGTCCGCATTGGGCGCGGTCACAAAATTTCCTGAAAGAAAACATGTTCATGCCATCGATTGTTGGTTATCACCACTAACGAAACATTCGAATTCCAAATCTGGGGATTGTGCGCGGCCGCAAAATATGAAATGACAATAAAAATGCGAAAGTTGCTGAAAAATAATTTATTTCACAAATTTGACTACAAATATTTCACAAACTACATTCTGATTTGATTCCGATTCGCAGTCTACCCTGCGTGAAAAACACTGACTCTACCGACCGCATTGCGCGCGGTCACAAAATACCTGAAAGAAAACATGTTCATCCCATCGTTGTTTGTTGTCGATTAATTTTACTTGCGGTGGCCTTTCGCCTCGCAACTCGCAAATTTCATCTACATTCTTAGTTAGATCCTATTCGCCTCGGTCTACCCTGCGTAAAAAACGCTGACTCTACCGTCCGCATTGGGCGCGGTCACAAAATTTCCTGAAAGAAAACATGTTCATGCCATCGATTGTTGGTTATCACCACTAACGAAACATTCGAATTCCAAATCTGGGGATTGTGCGCGGCCGCAAAATATGAAATGACAATAAAAATGCGAAAGTTGCTGAAAAATAATTTATTTCACAAATTTGACTACAAATATTTCACAAACTACATTCTGATTTGATTCCGATTCGCAGTCTACCCTGCGTGAAAAACACTGACTCTACCGACCGCATTGCGCGCGGTCACAAAATACCTGAAAGAAAACATGTTCATCCCATCGTTGTTTGTTGTCGATTAATTTTACTTGCGGTGGCCTTTCGGCTCGCAACTCGCAAATTTCATCTACATTCTTAGTTAGATCCTATTCGCCTCGGTCTACCCTGCGTAAAAAACACTGACTCTACCGTCCGCATTGGGCGCGGTCACAAAATTTCCTGAAAGAAAACATGTTCATGCCATCGATTGTTGGTTATCACCACTAACGAAACATTCGAATTCCAAATCTGGGGATTGTGCGCGGCCGCAAAATATGAAATGACAATAAAAATGCGAAAGTTGCTGAAAAATAATTTATTTCACAAATTTGACTACAAATATTTCACAAACTACATTCTGATTTGATTCCGATTCGCAGTCTACCCTGCGTGAAAAACACTGACTCTACCGACCGCATTGCGCGCGGTCACAAAATACCTGAAAGAAAACATGTTCATCCCATCGTAGTTTGTTGTCGATTAATTTTACTTGCGGTGGCCTTTCGCCTCGCAACACGCAAATTTCATCTACATTCTTAGTTAGATCCTATTCGCCTCGGTCTACCCTGCGTAAAAAACGCTGACTCTACCGTCCGCATTGGGCGCGGTCACAAAATTTCCTGAAAGAAAACATGTTCATGCCATCGATTGTTGGTTATCACCACTAACGAAACATTCGAATTCCAAATCTGGGGATTGTGCGCGGCCGCAAAATATGAAATGACAATAAAAATGCGAAAGTTGCTGAAAAATAATTTATTTCACAAATTTGACTACAAATATTTCACAAACTACATTCTGATTTGATTCCGATTCGCAGTCTACCCTGCGTGAAAAACACTGACTCTACCGACCGCATTGCGCGCGGTCACAAAATACCTGAAAGAAAACATGTTCATCCCATCGTAGTTTGTTGTCGATTAATTTTACTTGCGGTGGCCTTTCGCCTCGCAACTCGCAAATTTCATCTACATTCTTAGTTAGATCCTATTCGCCTCGGTCTACCCTGCGTAAAAAACGCTGACTCTACCGTCCGCATTGGGCGCGGTCACAAAATTTCCTGAAAGAAAACATGTTCATGCCATCGATTGTTGGTTATCACCACTAACGAAACATTCGAATTCCAAATCTGGGGATTGTGCGCGGCCGCAAAATATGAAATGACAATAAAAATGCGAAAGTTGCTGAAAAATAATTTATTTCACAAATTTGACTACAAATATTTCACAAACTACATTCTGATTTGATTCCGATTCGCAGTCTACCCTGCGTGAAAAACACTGACTCTACCGACCG
This sequence comes from Nomada ferruginata, assembly GCA_963583965.1. Classification (NCBI taxonomy): domain Eukaryota; kingdom Metazoa; phylum Arthropoda; class Insecta; order Hymenoptera; family Apidae; genus Nomada; species Nomada ferruginata. Next base: position 8,813,422 of record OY757216.1, read on the forward strand.
CATTGCGCGCGGTCACAAAATACCTGAAAGAAAACATGTTCATCCCATCGTAGTTTGTTGTCGATTAATTTTACTTGCGGTGGCCTTTCGCCTCGCAACTCGCAAATTTCATCTACATTCTTAGTTAGATCCTATTCGCCTCGGTCTACCCTGCGTAAAAAACGCTGACTCTACCGTCCGCATGGGGCGCGGTCACAAAATTTCCTGAAAGAAAACATGTTCATGCCATCGATTGTTGGTTATCACCACTAACGAAACATTCGAATTCCAAATCTGGGGATTGTGCGCGGCCGCAAAATATGAAATGACAATAAAAATGCGAAAGTTGCTGAAAAATAATTTATTTCACAAATTTGACTACAAATATTTCACAAACTACATTCTGATTTGATTCCGATTCGCAGTCTACCCTGCGTGAAAAACACTGACTCTACCGACCGCATTGCGCGCGGTCACAAAATACCTGAAAGAAAACATGTTCATCCCATCGTAGTTTGTTGTCGATTAATTTTACTTGCGGTGGCCTTTCGCCTCGCAACTCGCAAATTTCATCTACATTCTTAGTTAGATCCTATTCGCCTCGGTCTACCCTGCGTAAAAAACGCTGACTCTACCGTCCGCATGGGGCGCGGTCACAAAATTTCCTGAAAGAAAACATGTTCATGCCATCGATTGTTGGTTATCACCACTAACGAAACATTCGAATTCCAAATCTGGGGATTGTGCGCGGCCGCAAAATATGAAATGACAATAAAAATGCGAAAGTTGCTGAAAAATAATTTATTTCACAAATTTGACTACAAATATTTCACAAACTACATTCTGATTTGATTCCGATTCGCAGTCTACCCTGCGTGAAAAACACTGACTCTACCGACCGCATTGCGCGCGGTCACAAAATACCTGAAAGAAAACATGTTCATCCCATCGTAGTTTGTTGTCGATTAATTTTACTTGCGGTGGCCTTTCGCCTCGCAACTCGCAAATTTCATCTACATTCTTAGTTAGATCCTATTCGCCTCGGTCTACCCTGCGTAAAAAACGCTGACTCTACCGTCCGCATTGGGCGCGGTCACAAAATTTCCTGAAAGAAAACATGTTCATGCCATCGATTGTTGGTTATCACCACTAACGAAACATTCGAATTCCAAATCTGGGGATTGTGCGCGGCCGCAAAATATGAAATGACAATAAAAATGCGAAAGTTGCTGAAAAATAATTTATTTCACAAATTTGACTACAAATATTTCACAAACTACATTCTGATTTGATTCCGATTCGCAGTCTACCCTGCGTGAAAAACACTGACTCTACCGACCGCATTGCGCGCGGTCACAAAATACCTGAAAGAAAACATGTTCATCCCATCGTTGTTTGTTGTCGATTAATTTTACTTGCGGTGGCCTTTCGGCTCGCAACTCGCAAATTTCATCTACATTCTTAGTTAGATCCTATTCGCCTCGGTCTACCCTGCGTAAAAAACACTGACTCTACCGTCCGCATTGGGCGCGGTCACAAAATTTCCTGAAAGAAAACATGTTCATGCCATCGATTGTTGGTTATCACCACTAACGAAACATTCGAATTCCAAATCTGGGGATTGTGCGCGGCCGCAAAATATGAAATGACAATAAAAATGCGAAAGTTGCTGAAAAATAATTTATTTCACAAATTTGACTACAAATATTTCACAAACTACATTCTGATTTGATTCCGATTCGCAGTCTACCCTGCGTGAAAAACACTGACTCTACCGACCGCATTGCGCGCGGTCACAAAATACCTGAAAGAAAACATGTTCATCCCATCGTAGTTTGTTGTCGATTAATTTTACTTGCGGTGGCCTTTCGCCTCGCAACACGCAAATTTCATCTACATTCTTAGTTAGATCCTATTCGCCTCGGTCTACCCTGCGTAAAAAACGCTGACTCTACCGTCCGCATTGGGCGCGGTCACAAAATTTCCTGAAAGAAAACATGTTCATGCCATCGATTGTTGGTTATCACCACTAACGAAACATTCGAATTCCAAATCTGGGGATTGTGCGCGGCCGCAAAATATGAAATGACAATAAAAATGCGAAAGTTGCTGAAAAATAATTTATTTCACAAATTTGACTACAAATATTTCACAAACTACATTCTGATTTGATTCCGATTCGCAGTCTACCCTGCGTGAAAAACACTGACTCTACCGACCGCATTGCGCGCGGTCACAAAATACCTGAAAGAAAACATGTTCATCCCATCGTAGTTTGTTGTCGATTAATTTTACTTGCGGTGGCCTTTCGCCTCGCAACTCGCAAATTTCATCTACATTCTTAGTTAGATCCTATTCGCCTCGGTCTACCCTGCGTAAAAAACGCTGACTCTACCGTCCGCATTGGGCGCGGTCACAAAATTTCCTGAAAGAAAACATGTTCATGCCATCGATTGTTGGTTATCACCACTAACGAAACATTCGAATTCCAAATCTGGGGATTGTGCGCGGCCGCAAAATATGAAATGACAATAAAAATGCGAAAGTTGCTGAAAAATAATTTATTTCACAAATTTGACTACAAATATTTCACAAACTACATTCTGATTTGATTCCGATTCGCAGTCTACCCTGCGTGAAAAACACTGACTCTACCGACCGCATTGCGCGCGGTCACAAAATACCTGAAAGAAAACATGTTCATCCCATCGTAGTTTGTTGTCGATTAATTTTACTTGCGGTGGCCTTTCGCCTCGCAACTCGCAAATTTCATCTACATTCTTAGTTAGATCCTATTCGCCTCGGTCTACCCTGCGTAAAAAACGCTGACTCTACCGTCCGCATGGGGCGCGGTCACAAAATTTCCTGAAAGAAAACATGTTCATGCCATCGATTGTTGGTTATCACCACTAACGAAACATTCGAATTCCAAATCTGGGGATTGTGCGCGGCCGCAAAATATGAAATGACAATAAAAATGCGAAAGTTGCTGAAAAATAATTTATTTCACAAATTTGACTACAAATATTTCACAAACTACATTCTGATTTGATTCCGATTCGCAGTCTACCCTGCGTGAAAAACACTGACTCTACCGACCGCATTGCGCGCGGTCACAAAATACCTGAAAGAAAACATGTTCATCCCATCGTAGTTTGTTGTCGATTAATTTTACTTGCGGTGGCCTTTCGCCTCGCAACTCGCAAATTTCATCTACATTCTTAGTTAGATCCTATTCGCCTCGGTCTACCCTGCGTAAAAAACGCTGACTCTACCGTCCGCATGGGGCGCGGTCACAAAATTTCCTGAAAGAAAACATGTTCATGCCATCGATTGTTGGTTATCACCACTAACGAAACATTCGAATTCCAAATCTGGGGATTGTGCGCGGCCGCAAAATATGAAATGACAATAAAAATGCGAAAGTTGCTGAAAAATAATTTATTTCACAAATTTGACTACAAATATTTCACAAACTACATTCTGATTTGATTCCGATTCGCAGTCTACCCTGCGTGAAAAACACTGACTCTACCGACCGCATTGCGCGCGGTCACAAAATACCTGAAAGAAAACATGTTCATCCCATCGTAGTTTGTTGTCGATTAATTTTACTTGCGGTGGCCTTTCGCCTCGCAACTCGCAAATTTCATCTACATTCTTAGTTAGATCCTATTCGCCTCGGTCTACCCTGCGTAAAAAACGCTGACTCTACCGTCCGCATTGGGCGCGGTCACAAAATTTCCTGAAAGAAAACATGTTCATGCCATCGATTGTTGGTTATCACCACTAACGAAACATTCGAATTCCAAATCTGGGGATTGTGCGCGGCCGCAAAATATGAAATGACAATAAAAATGCGAAAGTTGCTGAAAAATAATTTATTTCACAAATTTGACTACAAATATTTCACAAACTACATTCTGATTTGATTCCGATTCGCAGTCTACCCTGCGTGAAAAACACTGACTCTACCGACCGCATTGCGCGCGGTCACAAAATACCTGAAAGAAAACATGTTCATCCCATCGTAGTTTGTTGTCGATTAATTTTACTTGCGGTGGCCTTTCGCCTCGCAACTCGCAAATTTCATCTACATTCTTAGTTAGATCCTATTCGCCTCGGTCTACCCTGCGTAAACAACGCTGACTCTACCGTCCGCATTGGGCGCGGTCACAAAATTTCCTGAAAGAAAACATGTTCATGCCATCGATTGTTGGTTATCACCACTAACGAAACATTCGAATTCCAAATCTGGGGATTGTGCGCGGCCGCAAAATATGAAATGACAATAAAAATGCGAAAGTTGCTGAAAAATAATTTATTTCACAAATTTGACTACAAATATTTCACAAACTACATTCTGATTTGATTCCGATTCGCAGTCTACCCTGCGTGAAAAACACTGACTCTACCGACCGCATTGCGCGCGGTGACGAAATACCTGAAAGAAAACATGTTCATCCCATCGTAGTTTGTTGTCGATTAATTTTACTTGCGGTGGCCTTTCGCCTCGCAACTCGCAAATTTCATCTACATTCTTAGTTAGATCCTATTCGCCTCGGTCTACCCTGCGTAAAAAACGCTGACTCTACCGTCCGCATTGGGCGCGGTCACAAAATTTCCTGAAAGAAAACATGTTCATGCCATCGATTGTTGGTTATCACCACTAACGAAACATTCGAATTTCAAATCTGGGGATTGTGCGCGGCCGCAAAATATGAAATGACAATAAAAATGCGAAAGTTGCTGAAAAATAATTTATTTCACAAATTTGACTACAAATATTTCACAAACTACATTCTGATTTGATTCCGATTCGCAGTCTACCCTGCGTGAAAAACACTGACTCTACCGACCGCATTGCGCGCGGTCACAAAATACCTGAAAGAAAACATGTTCATCCCATCGTAGTTTGTTGTCGATTAATTTTACTTGCGGTGGCCTTTCGCCTCGCAACTCGCAAATTTCATCTACATTCTTAGTTAGATCCTATTCGCCTCGGTCTACCCTGCGTAAAAAACGCTGACTCTACCGTCCGCATTGGGCGCGGTCACAAAATTTCCTGAAAGAAAACATGTTCATGCCATCGATTGTTGGTTATCACCACTAACGAAACATTCGAATTCCAAATCTGGGGATTGTGCGCGGCCGCAAAATATGAAATGACAATAAAAATGCGAAAGTTGCTGAAACATAATTTATTTCACAAATTTGACTACAAATATTTCACAAACTACATTCTGATTTGATTCCGATTCGCAGTCTACCCTGCGTGAAAAACACTGACTCTACCGACCGCATTGCGCGCGGTCACAAAATACCTGAAAGAAAACATGTTCATCCCATCGTTGTTTGTTGTCGATTAATTTTACTTGCGGTGGCCTTTCGGCTCGCAACTCGCAAATTTCATCTACGTTCTTAGTTAGATCCTATTCGCCTCGGTCTACCCTGCGTAAAAAACGCTGACTCTACCGTCCGCATTGGGCGCGGTCACAAAATTTCCTGAAAGAAAACATGTTCATGCCATCGATTGTTGGTTATCACCACTAACGAAACATTCGAATTCCAAATCTGGGGATTGTGCGCGGCCGCAAAATATGAAATGACAATAAAAATTCGAAAGTTGCTGAAAAATAATTTATTTCACAAATTTGACTACAAATATTTCACAAACTACATTCTGATTTGATTCCGATTCGCAGTCTACCCTGCGTGAAAAACACTGACTCTACCGACCGCATTGCGCGCGGTCACAAAATACCTGAAAGAAAACATGTTCATCCCATCGTAGTTTGTTGTCGATTAATTTTACTTGCGGTGGCCTTTCGCCTCGCAACACGCAAATTTCATCTACATTCTTAGTTAGATCCTATTCGCCTCGGTCTACCCTGCGTAAAAAACGCTGACTCTACCGACCGCATTGGGCGCGGTCACAAAATTTCCTGAAAGGAAACATGTTCATGCCATCGATTGTTTGTTATCACCACTAACGAAACATTCGAATTCCAAATCTGGGGATTGTGCGCGGGCACGAAATACCTGAAAGAAAACATGTTGATCCCATCGATTGTTTGCCATCGATTAATTGTACTTGCGGTGGGGCTTTCGCCTCGCAACTCGCAAATTTCATCTACACTCTTATTTAGATCCGATTCGTCTCGGTCTACCCTGCGTAAAAAACGCTGACTCTACCGACCGCATTGCGCGCGGTCACAAAATACCTAAAAAAAAACATGTTCATCCCATCGTTGTTTGTTGTCGATTAATTTTACTTGCGGTGGGGCTTTCGCCTCGCAACTCGCAAGTTTCATCTACATTCTTATTTCGATCCGATTCGCCTCGGTCTACCCTGCCTAAAAAACGCTGACTCTACCGACCGCATTGCGCGCGGTCACAAAATTTCCTGAAAGAAACCATGTTCATCCCATCGATTGTTTGTTATCACCACTAACGAAACATTCGAATTCCAAATCTGGGGTTTGTGCTGGGCTTAGTAACGAATGAGCGGTTTTGACACTAAACCTACAGACACTTCTTGTATACCTATTCCTACAGCGGCCGGTCAAAATGACCGGCCCTTAAAAAAAAGTTACTGTTTCTATAATTAAACGTAGATAATAGTAAATTTGGTACTAAATGAATTAATAAATGAACAGCACGCAGCATTTTCAATCCCACAATACAAAATTGTCCTTCTTTTGTACTGATTGCATACGATTAGAAGTAGGCCAGGCTACATATTTTTTTCAGAATCAAAAAAATTAAACCAGAAGTAAATAATGAAAAATATATTGTATGCATAGTTTAAGAAAGGTCATAAAGTTTGTTAGCGATGTGAAAACGGTTAAATATGTAAAAGTTGTACCACAGTTTGAAGAGGTCAATTTGACCGGTGTCGGTAGGTTTAGTGTTAAAAACAATTCATTGCTGTACTAAATAAGCGGTACGCTCGGGATCATTGTCTTGCTGAAAGACCAATCGTTCCTCGAGATCTAATCATGCAATGCCAAACCATCACCCCACCACCGCCGTGTTTAGTAGTGTTCTGAATGTTCTTTGTATGTTGCTCGGTACTAGGTCGCCTCCAAGCTAAACTGCGTCCCAAAACTCGTTTTCATTTGTAACACAATCACTTGCACACTATTTTATCACTCAATTTTTCAGGTCGTACACATCGCGGAACACTTGGAACAGTTTCCGTATTAGAAAACCGTCCTTCATTAGACAAATTGAACGTGCCAATACTTTTGTTTCCAACTGTATGTGCGAACCATGTCTACCTACATGTACAGTGGCGGACATATACTTATGAACATACGAACTGAACGACTTGCATACAATGTAAACAGTAGATGTTCAGTTTGCTTTTTGCGAGGAACGACCGTAGGTGTTCTGCGTAGTAAACAATATTAGTTATAGTTAATTTTAATTATTATTTTAACTATGAGCAGAAGGAAAAATATCACACCTTAACAACGGCTGCAAATACAGCTGCTTCGAAAACATGGATTGACATACCGAAGCATTGCACATGAATTGGGGATAACTGCTAGAGCTTGTTACGCAGCTATAACTGACTCTACAATCGCGTGTAGCTAAAGTGTGAACGAAAATTTCAGCAGAGCCACTTGCTCTGAAAATCTAGAAAACTGCGGGGCACACATTGACCCTACCGACCGCATTCCGTGCGGTCACAAAATTGTCTAGAAGAAATCATGTTCATCCTATCGACTGTTTCTTATCAGTGATATTCATGCACCATAAATAAGCAGGTGTACACGAAAAATATGTAAGTATGCATTCAAAATATGTGAATATGCATTCAAAATATATAAATGTGCATTGAAAATATGTAAATATGCATTAAAAATATGTAAATATGAATGAAATATATGCAAGTGTGCATTAAAAATATGCAAATATTCACAAAAAACATGCAAACGTGTGAGGAAAATATACAAGATTAACGTTACCTGTGACCTACCACAAGAAAGACATACAGGGGAGACCGGGGCTGGTTGTCATTTTATGGAGTAGAACTATTTCCTGGAGTACAATTTAGCTATTTATAAATGGTTTCTACGAATGGAGTCAGTTGCCACAGGGGACAACTAGCCCACGTATGCTGTGACAACGAACCTCATTTGTAAGCTCGCCACGTTTTTTATATATAGAGGGTTATCAAATGAATTTGTCAATCCTGTCATATATAAAAATATAAACCACGTGTCCACTATTAATAATATAACATCAAAATTTAGAATAATGTAAAAAATAGTCACTCGGCGCAAAAATGCTAATCAAGTGTAAAGAAAAATAGTTTGGCGTTCAACAACGCTTCGATTGTCAGAAGGCAACCTGACCAAGAAATGGAAATATATGCATGTGCTGATACAGATTATACAAAAGGAGAAATGAACTTTGCGATAACTAACCCATGTGACAACCAGCCCCGGTCTCCCCTACAGGGAAAATGACATATGCAATAATTTATTGCATATGTTTTTAAATATAAAACATAAAAACATACGTATTATGCAAAAACTGCAAAATAACAGATCCTGTTGGTCTATCGGTTCTTTTATAAAAATATGCATTTGCATAAACATCCAGATTCCAGTTACGCACAATAAATATGCAAGTGTGCGTTAAAAATATACAAATATTCACAAAAAACATGCAAACGTGTGAGGAAAATGTACAAGATTAACGTTACCTGTGACATACCACAAGAAAGACATACAGGGGAGACCGGGGCTGGTTGTCATTTTATGGAGTAGAACTATTTCCTGGAGTACAATTTAGCTATTTATAAATGGTTTCTACGAATGGAGTCAGTTGCCACACGGGACAACTAGCCCACGTATGCTGTGACAACGAACCTCATTTGTAAGCTTGCCACGTTTTTTATATATAGAGGGTTATCAAATGAATTTGTCAATCCTGTTATATACAAAAATGTAAACCACGCGTCCACTATTAATAATATAACATCAAAATTAGAATAATGTAAAAAATAATCACTCGGCACAAAAATGCTAATCAATTGTGAAGAAAAATAGTTTGGCGTTCAACAACGCTTCGATTGTCAGAAGGCAACCTGACCAAGAAATGGAAATATATGCATGTGCTGATACAGATTATACAAAAGGAGAAATGAACTTTGCGATAACTAACCCATGTGACAACCAGCCCCGGTCTCTCCTACAGGGAAAATGACATATGCATTAACTTATTGCATATGTTTTTAAATATAAAACATAAAAACATACGTATTATGCAAAAACTGCCAAATAACAGATCCTGTTGGTCTATCGGTTCTTTTATAAAAATATGCATTTGCATAAACATCCAGATTCCAGTTACGCACAATAAATATGCAAGTGTGCGTTAAAAATATACAAACATTCACAAAAAATATGCAAATATTCACACAAAAAATGCAAACATGCGAGGAAAATATACAAGATTAAGAATACATTTTGCGATTCATGTGACATACCACAAGAAAGCCATATACAGGGAAAATAACATATGCAATCAGTTATTACATATGTTTTTAAATATAAAACATAGAAACATACGTATTATGCAAAAAGTGTAAAATAACAACTCCTATTGGTCCATCTGTTTTTTTATAAAAATATGAAATTGTATAAACACCCGGATTCTAGTTATGCACAAGAAATGTGCAAGTGTGCGTTAAAAATATGCAAATATTCACAAAAAACATGCAAATATGCGAGGAAAATATACAAGATTAAGAATACATTTTGCGATTCCTGTGATATACCACAAGACAGACATACATATACAGGGAAAATAACGTATGCAATAAGTTATTGCATGTTTTTAAATATAAAACATAAAAACATACGCATTATGCAAAAAGTGCAAAATTACAGATCCTATTGGTCTATCTGTTTTTTAAATAAAAATATGCATTTGCAAAAACATGCGGATTCTAGTTACGCACAATAAATATGCAAATAGTCACAAAAAATATGCAAGTGTGCATTAAAAATATGCAAATGTGCAAGGAAACTATGCAAACATGGAAGGAAAATGTACAAGAATAATATCGCAAGAAAGACATACATATACAGGGAATATAACATATGCAATAACCTATTGCATTGAATTGTTTTTCTACGTTGTTTTACCTGTTGCTCTTTCATCTTAGTGAAATCAGTCTTATATCATATAAAACCATCATATAAATATAATTAGAATGCTTACATACCCCTTCGTTGGAATTAACTTGTTACGTGTCAGCGCAGGTATCATGTATGCGCTTACTTTGATCCGTCAATCAACTCTCTCCATTCGCCTGTAACAAAGAATAAGAAAGTGAGGATAATTGTGCTATAGTAAAGCAGGGTTTCGCAAACTATGTTCCGCGAAAAGGTAATAGGTGTTATGTTTTAGAATTTTAATAATTATTAAATAAATAAGGAATGTTATTTCTCATTTTTTAAAATTTGGTTGATTATGTATTATAACCTAGCCTACAAAATAAGCAATATGTTCCGTGAAAATTTGGAAGTATTCCGTTGCAGAAAAAGATTGAGAAACCCTGCAGTAAAGCTACAATTGTATAGTAAATGTATAGGCACGCTAATGGCGCAATTGTACATCATACACGATTTATACGCGAAACGAATAATAATTTAATCGAGATATTTAACTGGTTTTTGTACAATTCCAATTATTTCTAAAAGAAAGAGAAATTCTTACCTCATTTTCTGCACATTCTCCCAATTCAGCGTCGCCTTCCCGCGGGTTCTGATTTGAATTTCGTAGCAAGCGAACGAGACGCCATTACACTCAACCCACCTGAAATTTGAGACGAATGTATTAAGAATCTCAAATATTAGAAAGCATTGCTAGAAACTGCAGAATATATTGCAAGATAACGGAATTCAGAGCTGAGATACATAAACGCATACGTAAAAGAAGATACGTATATGCATACTCGAATCAAGTAGACAATGTACGCCGCGCGGTGTGACCGTTCACTGCGCAATATTTTCTCAGTTTCTTGCCAAATATTCATTAATATTAACAAAGAAAGTACAGAAAACTTGGAAGACAGGGAAATGGAACGAATGTATATCATTTCCTGGCTTCAAGAATATATTAGGCTATATGAAATACCTTAATTCGACGGGCACTCTGGACACGTCTAATCGCTACGAGATCCTTTGGACGAAAGAGGCAGAGTTTTGAAATAGGTTGCGCTGATTGGCTGGCAGCTGATTGGGGGATCGGGGCGATGTTCTTTCCTTACGGCGGGTCATTTTGAATATCATATCGAACTGAATATTTTTATTGCAAGTGTTACAGTATGGATATTAGTCGAATAGTAGGATGCAAATAAATTTATTAGTAATAACAAACGCTTCTGTGTAATCAAATGTTTGTAATGTTTGTTGCACTATAGAATAAGTAAACTATTTCCGTCAAACTAATATTTGTTTTTCTTTAACGTTATTTAAATTACAATTCCTACCGTTGTGAGCGTTCAGATAGTTTTCTAGCATCTTTTCACACAGACGAGATATAGGAATTCGTATATCTCGTCTGTGACCGTAGCTCAATTTTCCTACCGAAACGTTGAACGAGAAATAGCTATCCTGATTTCCCCCAAAGCATTCACACATATTCACACAATCGTATGAGTCCTGCACAATACTTCAGTAAATAATAGTTCTTCAAGTGATCACTGTTCATGAGCAGGGGACGCTCAAATCAGTGTCGGATTTCTGAGTCGGTATGGCCGTCACGGTGGGCCACGAAAGTCCATAAGATGTCCTGTCTATTCCTATATCTCGTCTGTGGCAATAGTAATAGCGTACGCATTTCTAGAAATTTATACGTGACACTGGGTCTTAAATTAATTTTGCCGCCCCAAAAATAGGTGCAAATGCACATATTGCACCGTCGGTATAACCGGCCCTGAATTGTAAATGAGAAATAGCGGCTTTCATTTACCGCCCAGATTTTCGGAACTAATTACCGGAAAAATGTTTGCAACACATGGACATTTTTTTAAATTTCGTTCAATCGCCCAGAAACAGGGGGCAAAAAGATAGATTGGACGATTTCTCGCCTATGGTCCTGGCAAGTATCTACAGGCGGTAGACAAGTATTCTGAGAATTTAAAATTGTAACAATAAATTCTTATGCGTTTCGGTGAGCAAAGTCATGCCTTTTTTATTTCAGTTCTAGATACCGAATAATTGAAATGGTTTTACTTAATTTCTTATTTAAGCGTTTTATTGGTAGTATAGATTTTCTTCATTTATGATCGACGATAATTCAGTGAAAAGCTGCCCGTTAACTGGCGGCCTCTGGGGGACCAATTGATATGAATATCGAAGTTTTTGTTAAATCAATTTTCCATATTTATAAATATTCGTTTCGCAAAGAGGAATATAATGCGTACTTCTGTATTAATTTACCGTAATATGATTGGACATACGTATTTTTATGTCAATATGAGTATATACAAGTTCTTGTTTCAATTACATCAAGCATTTATTATTCGCATTTAACGACTTGTAAAACCAATTGCAAAAAGTATAAGTGGATTTGTTGCAATGAAGGTACTATGAAAATATTTTCACCTCATTTTTCAGTGAACTTGTCAAACGTTCTCACCCTTATTTTAACATGAAATAGGTAATAGGTATAGAAATAGGAATAAAAATAGAACACTATAGAAGTAGGTAATAGGTATAGAAATAGAAATAAAAATAGAAAACTATAGAAATAGGTAATAGGTATAGAAATAGAAATAAAAATAGAACACTATAGAAATAGGTAAAAAGATTTAAAGCATTTTACCCTCGCAAGTTTACATTACTGTGCGCTCATGAAATGCTGCAGATTGAAACGTAAAATACGTCATTTCACACGCCTAAGGCAATTCATTAATTTAATGGTATACATTAAAGTAATTGTTGGTAATAGTATACAAATTTTTAATTTTCCAGGATGTCCTTCGCCCGTTACGATTACTAACAAGTTGTAAGTTGAATAAACAGTTCGAGATGCGAAAATACAACCAAAAAATGTATTCCTGTAAACCACTTGTGCATCAAATATTACATTACATCCCACTATATTGCCTTCATTTTACTAATTACAAGTGTCAAGCGTTGTTCTTCTTCAGCGGGTAAACATGGAACGAAAACTAACAGCAAAGTTATACTGTGGACAAACGAATATCAACCCTCGAATAGAATAAAATTCATGAGTACATTCGCTTTTCGTTTTACACGCTTTCCTAATAATCGTGAAATTCCTGCAAGCCAGAAAAGCTGCACAACAGTAAACCAAAACCAGGAATAAAGATTAAAACTGACAAACAGGGTGCACCGTATCTCGCGGCTATTCCCGCCACTGGAATCGGTGGCACTATATTATGATCGTAGGATATCGTCTAGAGAAGTCCTCATTGTCGCCGAGCGAGATCTCCGGATTTTGTCCTTATCCTCGGACAACCGGCGAAAACTTTCACGATAAACTCGACGGGAATGTCCCCCAAACGTTCCTTCCGCCTCTGTTCCCCGTCTCCCGTCTCCATTCCCATTGCCACTACCACCACCACCACCACAACCAACGAGGGCTTTTCCCTTCGAACACTGAAAACGTGATTTCGTAATCTCGAAGAAAGTATATAGTTACACCTCCTTCTTCCTTGCGTCGTTTCAGATGCCAAGATATAGATACGGGACGGGGTTAAAGGTTCAGAGCCTAGGAAATATAGGTGGGGGCCGAAGGGTTCAGGATATTTCATGGATTCCTGGAGTAGCCGCCCGAGGCGTTCAACCAATTAGCTAACTCCACGGTACTTCACCCCCGAAACCGCTAACGAAGAACGTAAGCGAAGGAAGAAAATCGAGAGGGCGGGAGGGAAATCCAGATATTCCTTACGGGGTGGATTCTGTTCACTGTGTGGATTCGCCCGAGGCTGTTTCCGGGATTACCACTGCCCTCTCGAAGGACGTGTGCCGATACCGTGTCAGGGATCCAACGCTTTTACTTGCTCCCCTGTTTGTTTTGATAAGTGTTTCGTGCTCGACTGAATTTTGAATTAACCACGCGATTATCGTATTCGTAAGGTTTTCTGCCTCGTACGATCAATGATTTAATTCTATCTGGGAGCTAGAAGTTGAGAAAATTAGATGGTTTTGTTCCTTCAGTTTTTGAACGATGTGCCTTGAATTCTTGAATTATATGAATTGGTAAAATATTTCGGGGGAATGTGCTTTGCGTTATTATTATTGTTAATACACGTTGTTACGTGGGGGGAGTATAGTTTGTTATTGTGTAAGTGGAGCTTTTATGTTGTATTATGAGATGTTAGTTTTGCTTTCAATGTTTGTATTTCAATTGCATTTAGGTTTTATTTATATGCGCTCACACGAATTCACGTTGCGTCTGCTTACAATTACTGTTGCTTAGATACTTGTTGCAGAAATTATTGTGGAGAGGCAAGTTATTTTGCAGAAATCAAAATATTAACGATTGCGTATCAAACGAAGTGCCGGAATTTTAAATATTATAGTCTCACCAACATAGATTAAAATTTTAACTTGCGTACAAAATTGAAATTTATTATGTTTGAAGAATTCGCGCGTTTTTATAAATATAATTCAAATCACAATCTACACCGAGGGATATTGGATTTATTCGTCTCTCGCTTTATATCTGACGGTATTCAATGTTGAGTTCACGATTTATATGGATGGACTTTATTCACTATTCTACAATAAGAACACACTTTTGTTACACACATAACGGAAATAGAAAAAGACACACACACACTATATTAAAGCAAACAAAGGAACAAGTCAAAGGGCATAACAGCGCCTCACATAAAAGGCCACATTTATTAAAATATTAACTAGCGACGTTTATTTAACCTGCTCTTTTATGGCAGAAATTTTGTCATATTAGTGAATGAACTACTTCGTTTTTATTATTAGTTGAATATAAATATATAGAATAGTGGCCAGCCGCTCTCACAATATTATAAAGGTTGATTATGCAAAAATTTAACTACGGATATCCAAATACTTGGTTTGAACCAGGAACAAATAAATGATTCTTTGAAGATTGATTTAATTCAATTTCGTATAGTTTGAATAGATATGCAGTAGCATTTCTTCACATACCTTAAGAAATGTCTAATTTACAGGAAATTACATTTCCTATACATTCAACCCTTTTCTCAATTGGAAAGAAAAAATTAATGTTATCGCATGCGTCAAACTTCGTTCGCAAATGCGATCACCCCTTTTCCGTTCTTTTCCCTTTGTTTGTCCCTCTTATTTCCCCCGAAGTTGAGGCCGCAGAATGTAAAGGGCAACTCAACGAGACCACCAAGTATCCATCTTGGTTGCTATTTAGCGCTTTGGAAAGTGCCCGGAGCAACGAACCCCGGTAGACATGCTTCTGCAACGGAAAGAAAGGGGGTACGAAGGAAAAGGTAGAAAACAAAATAAGAGAAACGTAAAATGAGGCGAAGCCAGCAGCTACTAGTAATTAAAAATCAGGTTGGCTTCGTCGTAATACGTGGGTGGCTAGTCGTACTTTGCAAAAAATGAAACACCTCTAATATAATATTTAAGCGTTTGCAAATAATATATTTCACATTTTTTAAAAATGAAATAGTTTATCCTAATGTTACAAAATTGCTAGCAGTTATAACATATTACAATATATTAAGGTTCCCAATTTTTCCACGATACCAATCGAATTTCGCAAATACATTTTGCTAATTCTCCTGGCACAAAACTTCCTCCAATTTATCCGTCTTATAAGAACGGAAGTTCTACCTTTATTTCAAACAAATTGTACCACCGGTTCTCCAAATTCTATTGTATTCACCCTTTTCTGTTAAATTCCATCGTCTCCATCCGAAATCGATCGCATTTCTAACACCTTCGTATCGCCGTAACGTTAATTCGAGTACTGTCGCGGAGAGATTTATCGTTGACCGACTTCCATAGATTTTTCCCCGGGCCTAGCGTCGCCGAGCAAGAAGGGATGCTCTCACGTCGCTCGCAACGTGACGGCATAACTTTGCATAGACCGATATGAGCCGCCTACGCGTCATCCGTATGTACAAACCCTTCCAGTCGAATCTTGCGATCGAGATAAGGTGTTCGGTTTCGAGCACGGAGCACGACTTCGTTGGCATCCGTGACGCGAGATAAGCTACGACGCGAATACGAAAGAGTCTCATCTCTGCAAAATAGGGAATCGTCTTCTTCCTGCTATCGACGTTGTGCAAACGCACCAACATGCTCGAGTCAGCTCGATCAAGCGCGAGAATGTTTATTCACGTCGCTGCGTATGAGGGTATTTTTTCATTCACCTGTGTCTTGCAGTTGTGTTTTCATCGAGTAAGGAACGTCAACGTTTCTGTCTTTGAACACTATCGAAATTATTTTTATATTATTTCTTTTGCTGCGATGTTACGGTAAAAAGTGGGGGTGAAATTTTGAGATTTTTGTAAGGTTTTGTGGAATTGTTATTTTATAAAGATTTCTAAATTGTACACTTTTATTATTATTGAGGCATTGAATTTGATGGATACTGCTGCTTATGTGGCATTTTTAACGTGACAAACAACTACAAATTTTGACGAATCAAACGTGTTACACTCATGTACTGTTACATCTTCGATTGATGTACATTCTTCGCCGAAACTGTTTCTGAAATCTTTCTATCTTCCTCCGAGCATTTAACAAAGGTTGTAATGCGCGGCAATTTCTTCGGGAAAGTAAATTTAAGTTTCCCTGTGTACAGGACATGTAAATCCCGACCTCGAAACAATTTCAAACTCTGGGCTGGTTCGCGGAATGCAAATATCCCGCAATTGGGAGAACAGTGTTCTACGTTTGATATCGACTTTTGTCATTTTTATTGAATCTCAAATCCGCCAGCTATCTAGTACGAAACTTCGGGAAGGAAAGTTAAACGTCGGAAGTTACGTGCGAATTATTAATTCGTTTTTAAAGTAACCCCATCATGGATACATTGTGCATGCGCATTGCAATATTAACTATTAACAGCCTTCTACTATGTTAGCGTTATCTTAGCTCGTTATCACACAATCCGTTGCTGTAGTACTTCAATAAAAAGTACGAAGTTAAAGGAAACTGTAGTGTCTTGTTTCTTCTTAAGATATAATCAGATGGATGTCATTTCTTAAAATTATTAATTTGCTTCTGAAATATTAAATAGCTTTAAAACAACGAGAAGAAGAGCATAGTATCGAAATGTATTTTCAGAATAATTTCATCTTGGGAATCTTAATATACAGTGGGTCGAAAAAGTCTTCATACAGTGCATTACTTGCACTTGCAACTTCATTACTTTGGTGTCACACAATCACCAACGTCACCAATGTCACAAAATCACTCCACAAATTCCATTAAACTAATATTCAATAACAAAGCAGTTAGTTAGTTAGTTTGCGCAGTACAAGCATTAATATTTTACATTAATTATTCTCACATTGCACATGCTTCCACGTCAATATAAATTATCCTCGCCAACATCCATGCATCTCAACCGCGTACACGCTCCAGCATTCATTGTTAACAACATTAACCGTCGTTATTCGATCGAATTGTCCTATTAATCTCCAAGTAATCGACACGGAGTGCATGTAAATCTCTCGATCGCTCACAAAATTCCATCGGTAACGATTCCCGTGCCGCCCGGCGCTTCAGTTGGACAGAGTTTCTAGGAAATCTCTCCACACTATTCCTTCCCTCGCGCGCAATTTACGCATATCGACGCGCCAATGCAATTTTTCCACCCCGTTCCCTTCCACTCTCGATCCTTTTTTTCCCTACCCACGTTTGTCCATGATCGGGGGGGATTCCTCGTAGATTTAAAAAATCCACCGTTACGCTGTCGAACGCTTCATCCCGTGTACAAAACGCTCGTAGCTTCGCGCCTATCGACACATACACGTACTTACGTGTACACATATGTATCATATATACACCTCAAACCCCTCTCTCCCTTGCGCGTTGGCGCTCGCGAAAAATGGAGACGCGGCTCGCGCTGTCGTTTATTTCGCCCTGCATACGCTAGGTTTGCAACGTATAAAAAAAAAGCCCTTTAGCACGGTTGCAGTTGAAATTGGTGTTAGTACGGTGTACGTACGCGGCCAGGGGTGCGGGGTTGAAACGTGCGTGCGTTCGTGATACGTTCGGAAATCGGCATCGAACGCGATGTTCATACCCACCCCCCGTCACCCGCCCCTCGGCGGACTCTCTACTTCTCGATAGCACTCTTCCACGCATCGTTCGCAGATAGAATTTCGATTTGCTACACGTACCGCTGCTGTATAGCCGTGAGAAAGAATACGCGAATTGGGCCACTGGACCAATACACTACATTTCCTCTCTATTCTGTCAACCGTTCCTATCTATGTTCCTCCCTCCCCTCGTTAAACGATGCATTGTGGATGTATTCCGTTCAAATATTCTCGGAATATTTTTGGTAGTATTTCAATTGCTGTGAAAATCATTGACTGCTAATTCGTAAGATCCATAGGAAACTTGTTATTACGTGCATGCATTGGTTGTCGATTGTGTTTTTTTTTTAACCGGGAAGGGGCGGCGATTGGAGAGGAAACGGGAAAACAACGCGATTGGAATGATGTACAATGTCCCTACATGTTTGATTTTGATATTCGTGAGTGCGCACTATTGTAAATTGCCAATGCAATCTGTCATATTGCTGGGGACTTTGGAAAATTCAACGCAGAGACGTCTAATACAGTATTTCCGTGCAACTAAAAATATCTATTGCTTAATAAATATTTGCTTTTTCAATAAATAGTTTGAAATGATTTTGATAAACGCCGAGTAAAAATTCTGTTACAACTCCGGCGAACAGGCGCATGGAAAACATGCATACGTTGGTCGACGACAAAACTCTCACTATATTTCCCATATTAACTAGATTAATTGTAATTCGAATTCGTTGTCGGAATGCGTGTAATCCGTGCCGGGAACGTTGTGCGCGTTCGTGCACGATTCAAAATTGTAAATTAGCGATTTGCAGACAATGGTCGTGCTTCGTCCTTATCTTTCTCTTTTTCATTATCTGCCAGAGGTAGAATATGTTCGGCAGAGAAAGTGGGAAATGATGAAAATTTCTCCCGCAATTGTATTGATACATCGGAGGCTGTACGTGCCGGCGTTAATACGATTATTGCAAGGTACACATATCGACTATTGATACGTTTTTATTGTAATGTACACGATAATCCCGACGATTTTATTCAAATTTCACACCGAACTCCTTCAGTTCTTCGTCAATTCTTCTGCCGCCTTCGATTACTTATCGACATTAATGAACAAAAGGTTTGAAACGCGGTCGACCACATTCGGCAAGCATCAATATAAATTTCACGGGTAGTACGTATCGAAAACAATTTCGAGGTACATACCTCCTGCTTTCCAATATGCATGTTTTATCATTTAATCCAGTACCGTACAAGCGATAAGCGTTTGTTTTAATTTCACCGCTGTGCATTGAAAGGACAGTGTTCCCATTGTCGCGTTAATAGCGTTATGGATTATACGCCTTTATATCGAGCATTATCTGTTTGGGAAATTTCGAAATATGATTTCGTTTTATTGGAGATAAATAGTTATCTATTGTTGGATGACCAGCCCTTGAGTCACCGATGATTGTAAGGCCCGCGGATCCTGGCCTAGTCAAAGTCAATATTTTGCACTAGGGCAGTAGTCAGCGATATGACTACTGCCAAGGGCCAGACTCCGCGTCGGCTAAGGCGACAACAACAAGGGCTAAGGTCAGCCTTTCCCCCCTAAAAACCACAATATATATAGTAGCGGAATAACTACTGTAACCAGAATAGTTTTGGACGCGACCTACACCGTTACTCTGTCGCGCACACTCGTCACGGTACTCCTTATATATTAAAACTCTCATTGCAAAATTAATTGTTGAAACACGATTTCGTTTAACTACGGAATCCCACACTATTATTACACTCGTGAACAGTCTTGGTTTCTTTAATAGAACTCCATTAAACATTCGCGAACTTACCTATTTACACGTTCGCATTATTAGAGAAGTGTTATAGACGTTTCTCAATAGCTAATTCATCACGAACGTTACCCTTTCCCTCAATTCCTTGCCACTTTACAGAAATCACGAACAGCTGCTGATTCTAAAGCAGGCTATTTAGCGGTGCATCGCATCGTCGGGGTCGAACATCGTTGTTTTAAAGGGATTATCGGGCTCCACCTACACACAGAAGCGGGTGTATAATGAATTTTACAAATAGAATTTCATCGCGTATCGTCCGTATGTACGATAAATCCGCGGGTCGGGCCTATGTGCTCCGAGATATTAAGCGGTTTTCACCGAGAAACGAATGGAAGTTCCTATGCACGCGTTGCCATTATCGCGTCGTCCGCGTGAATGGACACGACACGTGCGAATTGCGCTCGGGTCCTCGATTAATTTTGTCGATTCACCTATCATTCATCGTCCGTTCAGATTACGATTTTTTAAGAATCCCTCGTTATTTTATGGCCGGGATTAAACTCGCTATTCAGATAACTTCTGTCCGCCCTTGTGGCGGGAAATTCATTAGAAATTTCGTTACCAATGGATGATTGATTCCTCGTTTTAATTACACTCCGTTTGTTTTATTAAACCATTTGTTACAAATATATTCTGTGTGTCAGCGTTTAACATTAATTGTATTACGTTAATGTAATTTATTGTAATTCTAGTTGCGGCAGAATCGCTTTGTATTATTGTAGTCTATTGTTTTTGGTTCAGTTAATGTTGTGTTAATGTAAAGGTCGAGTAATAAAGAATTAGGGTCATTTGTCAATATGAAAAGTTTAGTTTCGTGAGTACGATATTTATAAAAATTATGATACCTACGATATGTATTTTGAACAAGTCACAGTTGTAGTTACAGCTATATTTTATTTTCATGACACATAACCCGTGAATTCTCTTTTTTTTCAATATAGATCGAATTATAGAAATTGATTAAGAAATTTCATATTAGAAGCCCCTAAATGTTATCGACAGCTAACTGTAATATATTCCTCTGGCAATGAAGCAAACACGAAGGGAGTACATGAAATTTCAGTCCGATTAACGCACGTCGATATTTTCCATAAATATTTCATACTAAATCCCGCAGATACCGTTGCATCGGTTAATTAACAAACGCCAGGAAGTCGTCGAGTTCGTCTCTGTCAACCATCCCATGCAGCACTGAATAGAAAACAGACGTGCGCGTGTAATTTTTTAGAATCTCCTATTTGTTTTTCCCTCACACTGTCGCAGATTCACGACTCTGTGGTTTTTTAAGGTCG
Source organism: Nomada ferruginata (assembly GCA_963583965.1). Taxonomy (NCBI): domain Eukaryota; kingdom Metazoa; phylum Arthropoda; class Insecta; order Hymenoptera; family Apidae; genus Nomada; species Nomada ferruginata. The sequence continues at coordinate 8,834,814 of OY757216.1, forward strand.
ACTGATGATTATACCGACTAATGATGTACTGAAGTGTGCTCCCCGCGAGTTCTCCGACACTCGACGTGACAGTCCGCCGTACTTCAACGGGCTTTGCGAGTGCGCCATTCCTCCTTGTGATTATTAAAACATTAATGAGTGAAGATTATTTCGCCGGCCGTATAATTGTGTCGGTCGAGTGACAGAATCCGTGGGAGGATAACAGGAATTATTGAAACCTTGCACTTGCGTGCAAGTTATCGGTCTTCCATCGTTATAAGTTTCAATTGCACGTTTCAATTGCGTTATGATAATTACGTGCGAGACACATCCTCGTGTTTACGACTCGATTTCTCTTGATTATCCGGTGGCTTCGTATGTTGCCACGTGGATGTCGTTACAAATTGCTGTGGAAAACTTCGATTTGTGAGTACAGCATTAGTGGCACGTAAGATGGAACAAGTATCCTCTGTGAACTTCTCGTTACGAAATAGTTTGGGTAATGATGGCGTTGAGAAATAATATCATTAGCACTCCGCGTTTCAATGAAGATACACGATTGATTTTTGTTCTTCGAAACGCCTTGAAACTGCGTCTTCCTCGGACAATTTTTTCTAGTTCTATTGAACTATTTGTGTAGAACATAGGACACTTTTTAGCTCGAACTCAATAGTTACTAGGATCACCTCTTTAGGCAATAACTGTTACCAATACATTGACTTCTTTGTGCATTCTAGAGCATCTCTAAAGACCCAACTCTTTAACCCCTTAACGTACACGCTCGAGTTAATTCGAGCGCGCTAAACAGGCAAGCTGTGCACACTCGGGATAATTCAAGCGGCGTTGTATTTTATGCTGCTACAATTTTTCACACTTGAATATAATCGAGAATTGAAGATAACAATGTGAAAGCTAAGAAAAAAATCGTTGTATTGATATTTGTCATTTACATAGGATTGTAAGCTATAACACTTATTTCTTCAAAAAAACTGTACGTTAAGGGGTTAAACATTATGTTAACTGAATTTGTACTATATACCGAGCGAACATGTCTACTTGCCACTGTTTTTATATAAAGGCTGTATGCCGTCAATAAATAAATAAATAAATAAATAAATTATGTTGATCGAACATGTAGAAAAGATGCTTTATGAATTTCTTTTTTTATTATTTTATTTATTGCAACTTTTTGGAAAGGTTGCATATTAATTTCGTTTATTAATTGAAAGTTATGCAGAGTTTAAAATACACATGCACGGTTTATTGTACTACTGAAAATAAATTATACATATATCTTCACACCTCACGGATAGATCAATTTCTTGTTTAAACTGCATTTCTCTATTCACATTTTACAAAAATACAGCAATATTTGCATAAACGTGCACTAATATAATCGTTTGAAACTTGATCGTTCAAAATAATTCGTCGCATTAATACAGAAGTGGTGCAAAAATATTGCGACATAAAAGAAACTAAATCTACCCAGCCCCCTTTTTAACATTTCAAAAGCTTAAACCAGTCAGCTTCGTTAATTAACAGCAACTAGCGACGAAAGAATTCGACCGTCGACAAAATCGTCACGGTTTCACGTTTCTCTTTCGATTTCGCATGCGTTTATCATGTATGCACGAAAAGCGACGTTACTGTACCTGGCTGAAATGAAACTCTCGCTGTATGCACGCGTGATAACGATAACCTTTATAAACGACTCGTTATAAACAGAGCAGAGAGACGCGGGGACGGTAAACGCGTCAATTACCATTCCGTTCGTTCGTTTAATAGAATATGTCACATGCGAATAAAACAATTCACAACTATCAAACGCACTATGGCAACTTAAGTGCGTGTATTTGAAGCGGCCGCCGTCCCCACCCTTCCCACCCCCTTCGCCCAAAACACATCGGCGAGAATTTGATTTTCAAGTGATGCTCGTGCCGGCGAGGATTGTACCGGTGCATCGGTCAGCACGAATTTCTGGACATGCGTGCGCGTATAAAACGGATGATTGTCAGAAGTACGTTCGCGCGTGTAGTTGAAATGATATGGAAATTAGCCGTAGCCTCGACGTTGTGAAATACCAGCTTGCCTCGCCCGTTCTTTCCCCTGCATCGAATCTATATAATATATACATATTTTTTGTTCTTCTCCATCGTTAAATTTAACCGGGTTAACGTCGGCGTACTGTCGATGTCGCGTAATCAAATTTGAATTGTTCCGTGGTTCGTCGGCAAGGCTATTTCTTTTATTAGCATTCGCGACGTTCGATTGTAACGAAGTGAATTTTTATCTATCTAACGTGTTCGAATATTTCGGTGATTTTCGTGGGCAATAGAATATCGTCGACAACAAAAATTGTGGCTTTTAACCGAATGATTTTTATTTATGCGCGCTGCTGAATGTTCCGGCGATTTCAGTGTGAGCGAAGGGGTGGTTTCCCTCTTCGCCAATTCAGGCGTAAATAATGGTAGCGAACTAATTCGCCCTTAAATATAATTGTAACGTTATAATGTAATAGTTAAATCCATTAAACATTACTTTTAATCTAGTACAAATATAATATTACTCTAGTAATTAATATTTGATTCCATATAAATTAATATATAATTACTAAATTAAATAATAAATATTAATATCTCTGTTCGAAGAATGAATTCGATGTGCAATGCAATGAATGTAACGTAACGAAAGGGGAACGCATTTAAAATATTGCAAAGTTAAGACAATATGGAAGGAACTAGCACCGTTGATTTTTACTTTCCTATGTTTCGAATAATAGAAACTAATACTTTGGTTGAACATTTCCATGATCTGCGTCTTCCTTACTGTACGAATTATTTATCCCGACTATGTTTAGTATTTGACATTTGTTATGCATCGCTTGAACTTTCGGTGTTGCGTTGCACGGCCAGTAAACCGAATTATTCGCCCGTGGTACTAACTTATTCTGACGGATTGGCTCGGGCCAGGACGAGGATGAAAGTAAAAATGAATTGGAGGAAAGGATAGATTGATAGGCAGTAGGAAAGGAAAACGGGTCGGACGGGGGAAAGTTAAGCGAGATATATTGGAGCTGAAACGCGCGTGAAAGAACGGCTGTTATTCCAGCGAATTTTTCTTCGTGATTAAGTTACTTTATCGAGTGATGATGAGAGAAAATGAATCGCTGTTATTAGTCATATCGACGTTTTCTACAGGGGGGGCGACGAAAGATTTCGGATCGGCACTCTCGTGTTATTAATACTTGCACTTGTATTCGCGAATCTCATTAAACGATAATAACGAAAGGCAATGGAACGCGAGGAATATTATTCGTACAGGAAAGATTGAAAAATTCGACAATTCAACGGGAAAGAGCGTAAGGCAGTGAAATTAAAGATTCGCCGATTCGAGGCCGTAAGTAGATCATCACGTTTCGTAACTTGCATGGAAAATATTTTTTCAGGCACGTATATCGCTTTCCCCTCGGAAAATCTTTCTCCGTGTATTTTCCCGCCCCTCGGAGCGTCGATGCATTATCCCGCATCGCGAATTCCACCGTCGAATTTTTTTTCATTTACCCTCCTCGATTCACGAGTATGCAAATGAATTCCGATATGTGCACGATGACCTAAACGAGATTGCAGGATGAGAGAATTGCAGAGCTTCAGGATGGGGTGGACCTGTGATACGTTGAAATGGCGGTGGTGCCGGTGCGAACCGCAATTCACTAATTGTTTTTCAATTCGATACAATCGATGGCCCGCTTGCACAGTCGCGGTTACCAGTTTGTCGCCGCTCGTGTTGAGAATCTAATTTTTCTCTCGGCCAACCGAAGATAGGCCAATACGAAATTTTCGCGTAGCACAGTTCGCGCGAATATTTTGATTGGATAATAGAAGCGACGACACTCTGACAATTACTTATTTCAAGGTATTTTCCGACACGGTGTTATAAGTGTAACAATTGTGCAAAATGTCGTGCATTTTTTTAACACTGTTTTAACAGGCAATGTGTTATACGTATTTCATTACTTATTTTAAACCGCGAACAATAAATGCGAAGGATTTCTTATTCGTTAGTATTTTGACTATGCTGTAACGGCTTGTAATTATGTACGGTATAATTATTAAAAGTCAAGAGGGTTCATTGCGTTAATTAATCACTGAAATCTAAAAGTGTTTCTCCTTCATCTCCAGTTGTATATTCGGTGTAACCAAAGTGATTAATTATATTTACTTGTGCCTCTCAGACATTTCAATTTTCCTTTTTTCCATATAATTGTCATTGGAGCACAGTATTGTAGTTCAGCGTCGTTGCTATTAAGAAAGTTGTCAAAAATAATCATCAATGGACACATCGATGAAATCGAATCACTGAACGAGAATTTCATCGACTTCACCTATCTGTCAAATTGCCAACAAATCGGACATAATTCCCACGTGGGCCAGCATGCTAATTAGAAAGGGCATTTCCGGGCGTCCGTGGTGACCCCCATGGATATTGCTGAACGCGGCACGGCTAAATTATCCCTCGTCAGTTAGCCACATCCGGATATGACCAGGCAACAATGGCTAATTTATAACATAATGCTCAGGTATACTGATAGTTCCCGGACCATTTATTCGCATTAACCATCATATCCGTTTCCATCTTGCGCTTTCGAAATATTTATCGTATCTAGTTATGATAAAGCACAGATTCCTCCGCGTAGCTTTCATTTGGCAATCTTATGCCCCATCTCTCTGCTACGTGAATTATTCGTGGATAGCATTCGTTGGAACACGTTGGCGTAACCGTGAATCATTGGTGCGTATCCTATTGGAACTTTAACGAATGTTTATCCCGAAGTATAAGAGCAGAGCAATAAATAAGCAGAAGGTAGAGTGCACCATTGTATAAAACTTGATACATGTTGCGATCTCCTTTTTCTCCCATACGTTCCTCACAGTTTGAGAAGGAATCGAGGGCGTTGTTTTACGAAATGATTGCTCTGATTATTATCAGATACGCCATTTTGAACGAACAGTGTTAATTGCTTCCATTCAATTTGAATCACAGTGCATAACAAACAGTTTATACATAAACGTACATATTTGTCGGGGTGATGTTTGCTGCGCAGGTGGTTAACAATTTGCGTGAAATTCACTCTCAACAATCGCTTGTTTTCAATCAAAAATCGACATGAAATTGTAACATACGTGTTTAAGTAACCAGGGGGGAAGGGGGGTTGTCTCGTTCTATTTTATATTTCGGTGGATTGAGATATATTTTTGAAACTTTATACTATCTTCGGAATATTCACTTCTGCATTAGACATTCGAAGAAAATCCATCAATATCGTTGTCCATCTGGTACAGCTTTATTCGTCCTTTTACGGGACGAAACTACCTTACTCCTCGATTATTCGACGTAAAAGCGGAACAACAAAATTCAATTGTCACAGCATCGCTGTGGGAACTTTTTTCGCGGGCTTTATAGTCGTTCAGCAGAAATGAACATTTATCGAGGCAAAGCCGTCGATCTAGGTCGAGAAAAACGACGAAAACACGTCAGTGGAAACACGTTTGCGAAATCCGTCTTGCTTTTCGGGGCGACGTGTAATCCCGCCGATTTCGGACAATGCTGTAATGTTTTCCAGCAGAGTGTAAACTCCACTAGAGATACTCGTGCTGGCTTTTTCATCAAAATTCCGCCCCGTGCTCATCGCAATCGCATTTTCAACGCCTGTACGAATTGACTGAATATCCAGCGAGCTCGATGACTTTAACTTGAATCGATCGGAACCGTGTATACCTGCTCTGGTTCTCCGTTAGTAATTTTGTGATTCATTGTTGATAAAGCAGCCCCTGAAAACGGCATCGATGAATGTGTGCCTGATAGAAACGAACAAACGGTCTATAGGTATGCCGACGATTTTAAGGGTGCACGATTTTATACAATATTCCTTTCTTTCCGATTGCCGTTGCCATTGGAGAAGTGAAATTGTGCAGAAACTTGAATAGATAAAGGAGTAGATGAATTCAAGTACTTTCGAACGTCGACAAATAAATCGGATCGAAATATGATATTAATATTTTTGAAAAATTCGGATTAAATTGGGACGTGGAGTTGAGACAATAAAAATGCAAGTTTGGTTTGCTGTTACGTTCGTTTTTATATGTTTATCTGCGATTTTACTGAAACATGCTTAACTTAAACCATGGGAAGCTGTGAAAAATGTTAAGAATGAAAAAGGACGTTATACCGCAGAGGAGAGTCGGCCATAAATCGTACGATTAGAATGATGTAGAGTGCGAACATGGAATAGCAGTGGCTCTAACACAATGCACTACCAAACGAATTCCATTTAGTTTGAATTTAAGTACGAGGAAGGGTGTTTCCATTAATACAATGCACCGTTAATGCGCACTACGAATATGTAACTGCTAATAAACGGGCGTGTAACGTGTTAATGCGTACGCTGGAAAACAGTGCCGTCTGAATGGAACGTTGTTGGGCTCTTTCCATTGTTCTTCGTCTAATTTGATCTCCTATATGTTCTCGACATTTTATATTATTTTTTGGGAAACAGGTGAAATTGTAATTAATTTTTGCGAGTAGGTGGAATTTTTTACTTTCAAATTTTGTGCGTGCAACTGTTACGAACACATGTCTCCGAACGGAAATTTAAAACAGTGCTTATAGAAATTTTTTATTGTATAAAAGGATATGCTTAAATAATTAAGGAATGGTATAATAAATAATTAATGAATATATATTAACAACTTTGCTACATAAAATGAAGATTGCCTTATATTCCTACCGATGTGACAATTCAGAATAATGTCATAGTTTCTATTTCTGCCACGCTAGTGTTCACTCATCTATCTACCCTTTCCCCCCAATGCATTATGAATCGGAAGTTACATTAGAATATCCTACACATACATATGAGTGCATTAAGGGAACAGGTGGCGATATGGATTCTCTTAGCATATTTCGATAATCGTACCTCATTTGATTTACTTCGTAATCGTGGCCACAGTCGCGGTGTGCAATGATCAGTCTGCTAATAATTGCAATCAGGCCAGGAATTGCAGGGTATCAAAGAAATGGAAACAATCTCTGTTGATCGATTGTTTCATTATAACTGCTTGAAACTGTGAGGATATCCAAAATTTCCACCATGAAAAAAACGATTAATTTAAGTGCGTATACAAATCTATTCGCAGCCTACACTTCCTCAGAATTGTTTATAGTTTGTACTTAATTAACTTGCCATTTATTACTGATCCGTGTTTCCTCAGAAGTCGTTACTAAAACGAAATTATTTATAAACGCTAGGTGTCGATTTCACGTTTAAGGAAATACTTTGCGAACTTTCCAAAAATGTGACATTTGTTGCGTGCATTTAATTGCTTACTTAATATGTTAAAACTGACTCGAGACCAACAATTGTATGCCAATGAATCATTTCCTTGCCAACTTTTTCTTCTCGCCTTGGTTGCCCCCGAAAAAATCATAATTCTCAGTTGAACATGGACAAGGTGTTCCCAAGTAAAAAGGGGTGTATCCAAATCTACAAGTAGCCTCATAAATACGTCATATGTCTCGCTCCAGGAGGAACACATTTTTTTCACGAATCATTAGCATATCCCATTTATTACGTGGCATGACAAAATTCACCGGAAACAGTACGCACAGACTGATTAAAACGTCAAACTTTTGCTTTATCTCCATTCAATCGAGGACTTCTTCAGCATTCGTCCCCTTTTCTCCCTCTCGCGAACTTCTGCGGACAGAACGGCTCCGATTATAGAAGAGACATGCCCTAACTCTCAATCATCTTCGAAAGCCGCGTGTAATCCGAGGTCGGTGCAAGAGCACAGCGGAGATTGGCTTTACAAGCTGTTCTAATGAGATAAGTTCGCTCATCGTGCCTTACTTTTAATATCTCTTGCCCTCTTCCGCCGCCGACGCGACGTGGCCCTTAACGAGCGAAATATTGTCTGACGTCGCTTCCGGCGATTTTACTCGTCATGTTATCCGGCCGCACGAGGAATTCCACTGATCCCTGTGATTGCTTTGTTGGTTCCATGTCGGAATTGTTAACGATAGAATGTCTGATTGATCGGTCGCTACAGGACACTTACAGTCTACTGTAATCGATCGTTTATATAACGGAAAGCGCGCGGATCCGCGGCTTGTAGAGAATTCACTTCATTCAGACGTTTCTGGTTTCGGCCGGCAATAATTAAATTGGATCGGCAAACTGAATTAAATGCAAAGTATTTACTGACAGTTAATAACCGCGACTGTATTGAAAAAAAAGAGATGGTCGAATGCGACGATAAATTAAGAAACGAAGCAGTCCATTTTTATAAAGAATTATGGATACCCGTTCCAGCGATAAAAATAAATTACAATTGACTTCCACACTATTCCTTCACAATTATCTAAAGAGTTTGTGAAATTGACATGTCGACGGATAATGTTGCATCGTAGACGGCGGTCGCGTTTTAACGAGGAACCTGTCTTCGAAAAGCGGAATAATTATGCATCGTTCAGGAAAAACGAATGCTACTTACGCTGGAGCATTTCCCATAGCCGGTGCAGCGCCATGTGTCGCGAAATATCAGCTTAAAAGTGTGTTTTTATTTTTTGATAAATTGCATCGTTAATCGGCTTTAGCCGAGGTTAGCTTCCAAGCCCCTGGAGGGTTGAAATCTGCTTCGCAGTTTTACTACCACCACTGCCGCTTGTGATTTTTTTTACCCCGCGTTTCTTTGTATATATGCATATATTCGTAAATAGGAATTTCAGGCGGTTCATGCTGTACGCTTGCTATCGTGAATCCCAGAATATTTCGATTCTAGCCACATTAGATGAATGACGTATCATTGATATCTGTAACCAATAGCCGATTTCGAAAGACAAAAATTATAGGAATATTTAAGAGCTTAGGCATACGAGTACGGTACGTATTAATGAGTAATTAGTTTGATTTAATCGTAAATTTAATACGTTGTGGTTATTATGTGATTGAAATAGTGCTTCGAACGAATACGATATTAATAGTATCTTAACTTCAGTATATAATTTTATTATGTCTTGCCTAGACAGGGAAGAAAATATGGAATTAAAGGTAACATATGTTACTTAAATAGTAATGACATGAATAATGTGATTCGCGCACGTCCAAAATCGTAATCACACGAATAAGTGGGTGTTGAATAATATATGTATACGGATATCATGCTACAGAGAATATTGTGTGAGATACAGTAACGTGCAATTATTAAATTTCACTCTTAAGTAGTATTGAAATACATGTACGCAGTCGGGATAAAATAAGTTATCTATTTCTAATTCTATACTAATTCGTAGGAACCATTGATTTTGCACGCAAAACTAATAATTCCGATTTCGCGATGCAGAAATAATTGTATTGGTTTTGAAAACATGGAATCAATGAAATTTTTGTAATAATTCCCATTCGATTTATTCCGGCGATTATAATGGGCGTATGTTAGGGAATATGATACGTAAATTACAAGGGCAGTTGCAAAAGGCTTTATACGTCCGCCTGCGCGTATTATATATCGTATAATCGTCGAATCGAATCATCGTTATCGACAGTTAATCTAATAAAAGTGAAATTTAAAATCCCATTCAGTTGAAATTGCGAAACAGCCTCAGTCAGATTTTCTCCAATATCAGGGTTGATATAATGAATACGGGAGTAATTGAATTTCAAGACAATTCACCTGAATCCATTAGCGAGAATATGATTCTTTATATGTTGAATTATTCCCGTGCTTACGTGTATAATAATTTGATTCCAGTGTTTACGGTATATCGTTCGAAAAAGGCACTGCAATTAAATTAAAAAAATAGATAGATAGAGTTTAGCAATTGAATTCCAATTTTTTCGTTTCCCTGAAAATAGCACCTCTATTCAGTCCAGCACCGAAAACGTAATCCGGAGCTTGCAAATTGAAGAGAATGACAACGTAATTAAAATCGACTCGCTGATCGAAACCTTTCTCACGTAGGATTTCGTTAATGGTTGCGCGTGGCAGTAGCTGCTCACAGTAATACCTATTAACGCGTTGCTACGTAATTATCGTTACAACACTTCGATAAATTTCGTTGATCTGATATGTATCGCTTTAACCTGATTTTCCTACGGGCCAGTAAATGCAGTAAATAATCGTCCACATGCTCTTTACTCTCGCGTAATTCGTTCGAATTACTAGAAGTAAGAGAACTGAAACGGCAATTGTAAAGTGTGTAATCAATAATTGCGTGTGCTTACCTCATTTTATCGCACAGCATATCAAAATATACTAGACACAGTCGTTTGTGAAGCAGGCGAGTTTGATGTAACACACGACCTCATTAAATTTAAGAACTCATTTAACTAGCAGATATTACATTCTTGTTTATTAATGCACTGTCAATGTCGCATGCAAAGACAAATTAATTATATCCTTCTCCATCAGTCTTAACAAATTGTAAGCACAATTTTCAAAGACTTTTAATACTAACAAGTGGTTTTGAAAAAGTTCCTCTTGTATTTTACCGGCTTCATTAAATATCTACGAGATAGCAGATATTTACAAGTATGATTCGTTAGTACATTTATTATTATTATTATTATGTATGAAAATGATATTACTATGAGATAAAATTTTCGTGGCTCGCCCAGCTCTTATATTTGCTACGTTTGTTATCTGCTTTGTTACTGTTATCCGCGCGATGAAATCGCGCCCCTTGATAATCCATTTTCGCCAATGCTTGAAATATGTACTTCCAAAAATGATTGAAAATGATCCTGTAGTTGGCAGCCAGTATCCAGCCTTCACATGCATAACGACGGCCATCCGGCTCGAGAGAAAATTTCCAATGCAGAATCATTGTTGCACTTGACACTGTTTCGAAATTTCTATTCCAACTGGGGCTTAAAAATCTTTCGAGTACCGTCAACTCAAAAATCTTCAAGTATCGTACTTTGTAATTTTATGAAAGATAAAAGAATCATTTCTAAAAGAAAATAAGTAATAGCGCAGTGACAGTTCACCACAAAATATGGAGGTAGCACCCTTTCTTTTTGTTTCACCCTTTTCCTCCACTTTCCATTATATTCGACAACTAATACAATAAAGGACCATCCGGCAAATAAAGAAACAAATAACTATACAACGTATGAGCATGCACGTGTGGCACGGTCGTGCACGCGCTTCATTTTTCCTCGGGAAATTGCGTTTCGAAAATCCATTTTCAATCCTTCATACGTGGACTCTCTCAAACATGAGCGCACACTTCTATTCTCGTGCGCACGAGTTGCAACTTGCGACGAATATCTATGCTTCTACGCGCGACTACGTGCACTGCCTGACAATCAAAAACGATGAACTACTTCTATCTATTGTTTACGTTATTTTTTCTGCTGTATAATCAGAGACAGGTTCGTTGTAAGACTATACAGCGGTCAATTCGGTGAACAGTTTTCGAAAAGCTTTTTCCGTTCATTTTTACGGTGTTGTTTTTTAATACTATAAGCCGCTTATTTTCTACAACTGCCCGTCCTGCGCTACTGAATGTATATAAACCTTAGAGACGAATTATATGTGCATATTTTGGATACGGATACTTCAAATGTCCTGTTTTAATTTTTTCGTAAATTAGTTTATTGGAAGCCAATTTCTTGTTAAATTTACATATAAATAAATATAAGCACAAAAAAAGGATTTCTTTAAGGCAAACTTTCACGCCGTAAATATGTTCATACAATAATTACGAAACATTAATTAATGTTAGAAATAAATACAGTCACAGAGCATGTTAAATGAGTTGAAGTCCTTTAACACTAGATTGCCGGAGCGAGTTAATTTGCCTCATTCCAGAATTTGAAATACAAAGATTAATGAAGATCCGTGAGTATTATATAATTAAATTAATTAAATTTCACTTCGTAATTAAGTGAATTAATTTTTTAAAGAAGACGCGCTTTTTCATTGGCTGTTGTTAAATTTAGACCACTATAGCCAGTTCGATAAACCGAATATTTATGTGACACACGTTATCTTACACTTTTCTTCATCCCACGCGTACTAAATCATAATTGCAAATGAAAACAGAGGTTTCCAGCTACACTGCAATCAATAATCACTCGATCTGTCGCGGAAGTAAAATTAAAGAAGCCAGTCGAGTTATAAAATACTGAATCGCCCTCTGTGCCAAAGGAATACAATCTTCAGAATAAAATATACACGTTGCCCTCGCGTGCAGCGAAAAACCCAGCAAAGTATCTTCCAGCTGTGAGCTTTAAGGCGGTACTCTATCGCGTCAAGCTCTTTTCGACAGGGGGCGAAGAAAGATTCTCTATATATAAATAACTCGAACAAATGTGCTCAATTGAATCCTTACGGGGGCACACGCCTCATTTCGCGTCTCGAGACTGTGGAGAACGAGCTTTGGAGTAGGAGGTCGGGGGGCGAATGGCCGAGGCATTCTTGTTATTTTGGTGGCGAAGCAAGCATAGGCACTACAGCACGCTTGGCCTATGTAGAGAAGGCCCCTTCGTCCAAAGTTTGAGGCCACTTCAGTCAGCCGACTCACAAATTGGACTCGCAGTTTGGTTAAAGTATAATTGGCATTCGTTTCTGATAACGAAGCGCCGACGTTGTCGTGGTCGATGTGTTGGCACACTCCACGCAGGTGTACAAATTTTGTCTTTCATCTTCCTAACTATGTATTTCGAACATTTCGTTAGCTTGTAGATAGTTTGCTTTGTAGATAGTTGTTTCGAGGTGGTAAGAATAAGGCGAGACAGTGGCACGAGTATGGTTTTTGGAACAGTGCAGAAGTTATGGAGTTAATGGTTGTAGACTCCGAAAGGTGTCTTGTAACTTCGTAGCAAATATTATTCAACGGTAGTCGTACATGTTTATCCTTTTTCTGTGGAACAAAATTACTTAAGCTGCTAATTATTTAATGAGAATATTTGAAGCGAATAATTTATTTTCTGGTTACTGTATTTGTACTTGATCTTTTGGCTTTGATGTGTACATGTATCTGTCGTCTTACATAATATGAACAAAGAAAAATGACAAAACGCATCATGGACACAGCTTTCTCGTCCCAGTCAATCAACATAATATTGTAGAAATCGAATTCTTCAAAAGTTCTTTCAATATTTAGATATTTTCTCAACATATGATTGCAAAACTTTCGTGTAGAGAGATTAATTTCGTCGTAATCATTTCTGTGAGAAACTTTGCAATAACCTTCAAGCAGATTTCTCTGTCGAACATTAGATTTTGAATAGTAGTCGTGTAGGATATCTTGCGCCCTAGGTCGAACGTGTACCTATCTCAAAGGACTCGAGATAGAGATATGTTCTCTACAAAAGCAGGCGAAATGTAGTATCCTTTTGAGAATTCACAGAGGGTATAGAAGTCAGAGATGGTACAGTAGGAGAGAAATAGGCGGAAACGCAATTGTGTGGCACACAATTCTCTTCACTTCGTATTTTCCATGCACATACATACACTGCTGGCGGTCTGAAGAATAAATTGATGTCTGTCAATTTCCTGTTCTCACATTCATAAATATCAAACTAGGCCTTCTGTTTCATTACGATATAAAATGGCAACGGAATTGTCTTCGCAAAGTTTAAAACTTCTATGTATTTCATTTCTCCATATTCTCCTCACATTATAATCCATAATATATAAGGAACAAACGATATAATATTAGCATAAAATTGCTTTAAATCAGCCGTTAAAAATTTGAGCAGAAATGTCTGGGGCCAATGTTTCACCCCAAAAATAAAATCGTATGATCAGAATTGGAATTCTACTTCCTTACCATAAACCCATACAGATTTCCCACATTAGGGAACACAGTACTTTCACAAGTACATATACAAAGTAACCTTCACCGTTTCTCATATTAACAATCATAAGGAACATAAACCTTCCTTTCACAAAACCTTGACCAGCGGCGACGAATTAAGAAGCAGATGATTAGCTATTCGTTAACCTATTACCTACGTCTTGCAAATACGTACCAAGTAACATTGCAAAGTTCCAACGAATCGTTACGAAAGTTGGAGAAAAGCGATAGATTCGAGGAAGCCGTGGGAAGACAAGGACGAGGGTGTACCGGGAGCGTGTTCGAGGCATGTTGCTGTCGGGAGTCATCTCGATGGGGATCGGGGGCCCTGCGCCTGACTGTTTCATATTTAAAGTATATTTTCGTCGATGGCACATTTATTGACGTGGTCGAGAATACGACTCGTGGTACAAGCCGCGACAATATATCCCCGGCACCGTGGAAGGAAGCATCATTTCCGGTGACTTCTCCGATGAAGAAACCTGCCAGTCAGAGCCAGCCCCCAGGTCTGCTTCGGCTTACGGCTTACTTACGGCTTGCTTCATGCCTCTCTACACCTGGTTGGATGTGTATAGGCATCGAATACCGACAGACCGGTTACTTCTTCCTTTTTCATCCTTCTCGAAATCTTCTGCCCGTTTCTATGAAAGTTGCGACCTGATCGATCGTACTGCTACCATCGTCCTCCTCCTCTGCCTCTCTATCATTCTTGTCCTCTTCTTGCCCCCGTTCCTCTTCCCAGCTCACCTTCTACTTCACCTCTGCTTCGCTACTTCTCCGTTCGCGTTTCTTCCCTTCTGTCTTTTCGATTTCTTCCTGGAAACATTCGGAACATTCTTCCCTGGCTCGCCCCCTCGTTCCTTTTTTCGATCGCGCCCTAGGAACAGCCGTGACGCCGCGCCGCTCTCAGCCTTCCAATCTGAGGATTCGGGTTGCGATTCAATTACAAGCACTTCGCGAAAGCCAGCTGCTCCTTCTTTCTAGTCGACGGGGTTTTCGAATAGCTCGAACACTCCGCTAGGCCTTCAGCGCCATTCGACTGTCGCGTTGCATTCGAAGGCTTTCGATTTATAGTCCATGTACGCGGGTAATACGTGTTACTATTAGTACAATTTCGAACGATACGTCTATACGAGGTTCCATCATCCCCTATTTGTGTATCGTCTCGAGGTACAGTATTGTTACACAGCCGTAGTAAAAATTGCGATTATCATACCGCGAAATAGCTCAGCCGTTTCCTTCGCGTGCTGATCGCAAGCTTCGTGATTTCGAGCAAACATTTGCCGTTGGTCGCACCGTCGAGCTCTACGCGGGGGTCCACGACCATCGCCATCCCTAACACCCACACGTGACCGCACAAACACACTCCCGCGACGATGGTGTAAGGCCGAGAGCTTTGCGCGGCAAGAGTTCGTCCGCGCAATCCGCAGCCAGAATACTAAGTCACCTAATACAATCAATTATTTCCCGCGGAACATTCGCCCCTTCTGTTTTACTTGCAGGTAACGGCACGGCATCGCAGACCCTCCTTCGTCCCTTTTCAATCTTATCCACGACCTCGTTTCCGCCACCTTACTCCCAGTTCCCTTTTGCGTATGTGGCTGCCTATATGCACACGTATACACATGCACAGGCGTGCCTCGTGAATACCTGTGCCACACGGTTACGGATATATATTCGTCCCTGCGACGAGCATTATACCAAGTTCGTGGATATAGTACGCGTACGTTCTCGATGGGACTTACAGTCGGTGTCGGTGGATGTCTACACGCTCGACGGGCATTGTATTTCGGTGTAGATGTGTGAACATAGTCGCCTACATACGTTGGTGGCAACATTTGTACGAGCCGTTCAGATCGGAGAATTACCGAAGTCGTGGACGTTTAATGAATTTTCTTTTGAATTCGGGAGTTTCTGCGAAGGCGTCGAACAGTTTCAATGAGATCGGTTCAATCGATTATAAAGTGGACGGGACGTGTGTGAATAGTCGAGCGGATGGCAGTAAGTGGAAAGTGTACGCTTGTGGTCAGACGTTAGATACGGTTGCGAATCGAAGTAGAACGGGACTGTTGTATATGTTGAATGAAAAATCGACAGGTTGCGCTTCGTCTAAACGAAGGAAAGGAAGATGTTTGATATTTTTCAAATAAACCTTTCTTCTTCAGTTTTTTGGCTCCGAAGGGCGCCAGGATTTTGGCAAATTGCAAATGCGACAATTGTTCTCTCCAGTGTTCTTTTATGGGCAAATGTGGATTTTTTAAATTAAATGATATTGCAGTGAGTTATATTTTATGACACAAACCTTGCATATAACACAGTAGAGTCGTAGGTATTTCCAATTTTGAGGATACCGTAGAAAGTACTACAAGATATTAGCACTGAACATTTGAATAAATTCATTCAATCCAAACGTTTTATTACATTTACTGAATTAATTCTATCGGCAAATGAGTACTATAATAATTAGATTGTGATACGTATTTATTTTCTACGATTTAATACTAGCTGTAGAATTTCGTACTGCACAAGAAGAATGAAGATCAGGAAAGGCAGCCGAGGTAAAGGTACATACCGTAAAGCAGAGGGATCCAACTGACGATTGAGTTGTTTGAAAGGCACATAGCGATCCATTGTTTCAACGTAATTGTCGGGCAAAAGTAAACCTTTCCTATCGAATACTATACTGTACTTGCTATAGGTTCTCTCAAGAAAACGCATGGGATTGATATTTACATTGCCCTGGGAACCGATATTGATTATGGATACAACGGTAAACGGTCTTATTGTCAAGATTTGAACCTCTTGAATTAATAGAGTTAAGCGGATATTATTTACAGGTCTGTATAGAACAAACAGACTTCAATTCGTATTTTGTTTAATCAAACATCAAGCCAACAACCAAAGACTGCGTTAAACTTTATAAAACATAGTACATAATTCTTTTACATGCTATCCAATATTTATTCAATTGTTGCCTCAAACTATATTTTCATTTCTTACATTTCTAATAAGCGATTAAAATATTCGAAGCTGCCAATAAAATTAATATCCAACATATACTTCCGTGCATATCATATATACCTGTCGTGAAAATTCGAAATACAAAGATTGCCTCCCAATCTACGCAATAAATCTCAAGCGAACAGCTTTATCTATCATCGAATCGACTGAACAAAAGCAATACGGTCAAGACAACCCTGCTTCTCCATCTCGTAGCTAACCCTATCGCAGTTGTTCTCCATGATTCCAGCCGCAACCATCACGCACCTCGAACATCCGGTCGAAACGATAAATCAAAAACTTTCCCCGCAGATTTAAGAAGCTCGCTCAGTAAAACGACGAGGGGTTCAGCTTTGATATATCGCGCATAATTGCTTTCGTCTGCCCGATCCTTCGAATATATCCTCGACTCGTTGCAGCTGTTACTTCTTGTTACGCTCGCGAAACTAGCTGCACGCTTTAAGTTCCAACGTTGCAGCCTGTTCAAGAGCCTTTCCACTGAGGCTGGACGAAACGGCGCGGCGTGGCGTGGTGGGGCGATTTTCAAGGGTGAGGGCAAAGAGGTGGGGAAGGATAAGGTAGGAACAAGGGTTGGTCCGACGGAACGAACACGTACATCATTACGTTTGCCCCGGCGACGAATAGGAACTGCTTAATTCCCTTTTCAGTCTGCAATAGACGACTGTACTCCGTATGCTTTGGAATAAAATATATGGCACACTGCCATAATTAATGTCGGCGGATCTGTTGCTCCCTTTGTTTGCAGCGTTCCGAGCAGGCAACCCTTTTCGTTGGGTAAAACGTTTGCGCGGCGAGTATGGTGTTTTTGGATGTTTCATCATTGCTATTATTGCATACGATATTCCTTTGAAACTGTGTTTGTTTGCTGGGCAAAAGTCGAAGAATGTTTATTTCAATCATTATATGCGCACGAGAGTGCTCGTCAAAGTGCCCAAAATTTTCATTGATATTTAAATATCAGTAAATTGCATTTGCTAATGTCTATGTGCCCACCTGCTAGTTTACGCTTTAGAACCTAATAACGATTTCTTCTAAAATTAAAAAAGCGTACCGTCGCGTCTCGATTGTGCCGAGGAAATCAAAGACTGTCGAAGCCACGGAATTCGAGGAGTGAGTGAGATAGAAAGGGTTAAAAATTGGAGGAAAAAAAAGAAAAGATAGAAGTAGAAAAAGTTCAAAAAGTGGAACAGTCCCAAGGACCTCCAGATTGGTCTGGAATCAATTAAGGGCTGTGGCGTAATCAGTGTATCGGGGGTTGCATCCCTGCGGCCGAAAGTAAGTTGGCAGTTTAGGGTAACACATACGTGTGTAGTGTGTATCGTATACAGATATATATATTTACTCGGAAGATTCACGCCCCAATCAACGGTAGGATGCCTAGTATTTACGAGCCAAGCCACGACTCTGCTCGTTTTTCCCCTGGAAAATACACAGAACCCACAGTCTGTTCCTTTTCCTCTCGCTCTGTCTGACGGTTCTCTACAATTGTCCCTCTCTTTTATTTCTCCGGCAGCCTTTCTGGTCGCAATCCACGACGACCAGGTATTTCGAGGTACTGGAAGGCATTGGCGCGAATCACCCGTCGATCGTACGTTTCGAGCAATCCGTGATCACTCGTGATTTTCGAGAGGTCAAAGGCCGGCGGGGGTGAGAATGGGTGGCTAAATATAGGAGAATAGTGTTGGAATACTTTGCGAAACGAACTTATTTTCTATATATTTTCTTTTTGGGACGTTGAACAGGTAAAGGTGTTCATGGGAAAGTTTATGGTAATTGAAATTATGAACAACTCGAGTTGTTTATACGGTTAGGCAGAAAGGCATTCGTTGAATTAATCTGGGTGGAAAGAATCATGTTGTTTTTTTCAGTTTTCTGTATTACCTATATAATATTTGAATATAACTTACATTTTTTTCATGTGTTTGCATACGCTCTTTATTTACTAATCTGTCCCATCATTCGATACAGTACAAAGTGCATAATACACAGTTGTCAAACTTTCCAAACCTATTTGTTTCTACAATAGCATCGAAGCACCGGTTAAGCAATCATTTCTCTGCAAATTTCTATGCATGAAAAATAGAAGAAACGACCATCCACAATATCGTACGCTACCAATCCTATGACTCACCGCACCCGGAGGGAAAGTCGCAGTCCCCGCAACGGCGCTAAAAATTACCAAGCCTCCAGTATCGAGAATACTTAAGCGAGATATGATCGTCCTGTTCCACTGAGACGCATTAATTTCATAATACAACGACCCAACGTGGCGCCCAATCTCGCCGGGCTTGATCTCTCGCTACAGGAGAATCCTACGCTTATTTCTCTTTCCCACCCCTGTACAGTACCCTCGGAACCAAGGATATACATCTTTCATCCAGCATCTGTCTCCCTCTGTCACCAGAATCTCTGTCTATCGTCCTCGTCGAACGCGTGGGCGCGTCGGGTCAGCCGGCGCACAACTTTCCTGCGATCTTGATTTCATCAACGTGTCTCCTTTTATTGTTACCAGTTTAGGGGGGCATTAAATATTTTGTCGTTTGACTGGCTGTGCGGTTGGCTGGCAGACGGGACAATAGCTTTGCCCACTGGCCGGGCCAATCAAGCAGCTATGAAAGATCACGTTCAACCCCAACCCCTGTAACTATCTGTGCAACCTTCGAGTTCACCGCCAGCCATCCCTTCACTCCAATCCACGGCTTCGTGCGGAAGGATAGGAGGAAGCCTGCTAGCCTCGAATCCAGGGTTGGTAACTGTTACGGGTTGGCTATATCCTCAGGCCACGCTGGCCTGTATCAGAACCGTTTTCACCGACGTGGAACCATCCTTTCGATTGCATCGACCCTGTCAGCACCTATTCCTACCAATCTATCGGTCTATCTGGTCGCGTTAAAATCATAACCAGGGCTTGTTTGAGTAACCGAATGGCGTACCCTTTCATCGACACATTCCCTTGTTCGCTCAGACAGTGGAAATTTTGCTGCACGCCTATACTTTGGTTTTAAGCTCGTTGGGGATGGTCAGGTGTTCTTTTAAGTGAAAAGAGCGTAGCGTTATGGCTCGTTTTGATTGGTTTGCCGTCGATTCGAAGAATTTCAATGAAGTTCCTTTGGGATTAATATTTAGCCATTAATTCGATATTTCGATTTGTAGTCTGAGGTAGTTTCATTAAGCGATACATCGAAATTGTAGTTATTGTATTGCTTGTAATCTTTCTGTTCTTCTTGTTTCTAATGTGAGTGGCGCATGCTTTATTTATGCAGAAATAGAAAAATGTAATTAAACTAATTGTTACATTAATGTGTGGATTAAATTTGAACAGTTTCTTCTATTTTTGGGCAAAGTACGAACGTCGTTTCGTGCAATTAATTACGATCTATTTTCTTCTTCAAATAATTTTCCTCGATTTTATTCAGAGTTAAAGTTTGCGCTATCAAACGACGTGAAAATTACATCTCTCCATTCCGCCATTTGCATAGCGGCGCCTCATACAAACATTTCCTACCATAAGTAAGTAAGTGCCGAGCAAACACTCGTGTTTCCGTGATTTCGATATCCCAGCGGAGTTAATGCCCGATCATGTTTGTTGCAAGCCCCTCTAATTAAGAGTTTCTCGAATAATATGTGCCGTAATTTTCTCTGTTTTCAAATGTTTCACGTACTATTCACAGAAATTCACTGACCCACTTTCGATTCAATATGTACATCATCTCGTTTTTTCGCGACTGTACATTAACTTGAAGGAGCGGTGGTGGAAACACCAGCAAAGTTTTCACCTGATCAATCGGAATCGTATTTTAAAGGCCAACCCTTAATACCATAATTCGATCTGCCACGCCGTGACGCCGGCCAATTAAGTATTCGCTGGAATATCCTTTTTTCTTCTTTCTCTCTTCGTTCGATTCCTTTTAAATCGATGCTGGAATTAACTTCTCTCGGCGCGGAGGGAATTATCGTGGCTAAAGATTCGCGAATTCCACAGAAAAGCGTCCCCTGCTTTCCCCATTGGCGTCGCTTCGTTTATACAGCGGATCGTCGGCATCGGGCTGGATTTATCGGATAAAGTATTTTTCGCCAATAACGAGGCGACGCGAAAAAGGAGGTCCACGAAGGTGGATAACTCGCAGTGTTGGCACCGTTCGATATTTCGGGTAAACACGACCATTTTTGCATTCAGCGCGGCGGCGAATAGTAATTCCACGATTTCGTGGCCCTCTCGTTTGGCCGTGCGGATTCCGTCGACTCGGCAAACTCGTCTTTTCGTCTTTCAAAAATTCGCCGGACGCGGAACATTCGTGACTTTACTCGATGATACCCGGCCACCCAAGATTTCACGTGCTCAGCTTTCTTTCAGACACGACGTAATTTCTCCGCGCTGTCGTCTCTCGTTGAAGCAACATCATCGAGTTAGAAATTATCCATTCTCTAATGACGTCTACGTTCCGCCGATTCCGGGCAAACAAGCGAATTCAATTTCGCGTTTACAAACCGGTTGGAAAACATATCTTTCTTAGATTCTCTTTCTCCTGGAGAGTGTTTGCTTTTTTCGCGCAATAAAATACCGAGGTGGAGTTTCTGCTTCGTTAAGTTGGAAACTAATTACTCAAGGAGCTTAGAAGTTTCCTATAGCTTGGAGTCTTCATTGAAGGAGGCAGTTTTTGCTTTTATGCAATATGTTCAGATTGAAAAATTGCAAATTAATGAGCTTTATGAAATATTTGTGTGGCGAGCATATAATTATTAAGAACGATATAGGACGGTAGCTTAATTATTTGTCATAAGTATTGGTTATCTACGAATAATCTTTTGTAACAGTGTAAACATTAAATTGTCCCCAATTTATTCCGAGAACTGCCCACGTAAATGTAATACTGTAACTACGTGATTTGTAATATTTGATGTACACATTGAAGAGTACCCCGAGGGGTTGAATATTAATGCTGCAACTGAGATCGATTCTTCATGTACGTAACAGCATTTTTCTTAAATCGTATTGTGCAATGAGACGATCGTCGTATACAGTAATACGTCGTATACGGTCAAGTGCCTGGCCACGATATGGGACTTGTTTATGCGTGCGGCGATCAGGGCACATGGTCCTGCGAGGGGTCGACATCCCGTCGCCAGCGAGGGTCACAAGGGCCCCGTCTCAGTCTTAGACAAACCTTAGCATAACCAACAAGTGTCATATATGTATATATTGAATAAAAGTATCGTCTATCATTCACTACGAGTGTTCCACAATTACTGGCCATTCCACCTCTAGCATTATTACACCTAACGAACAACAAATCGAAAATATGCAAACTCACGGTATACCTATGTTCCTTCTGCACCGGAATTTATACAACTGCTAATTCATATTAATTTTTCCAAGGATAGAAGTACACACAAAATTTAACAATACCTAATAGTAATAATAACAGATGGTGTATTAAAATTAGTATGCCATAATTTTCGGCGTTGTCTCTTTGTAATATAGAAGATCTTGAAAAATTCCTATTAAATCAAATTCACTAGTTCTATGTAATTTCGTCTGTATCACCTTTAATCAACAATCGTGCCAAATTTACAGAATAATTATAATATTTCTACTAATTAGTATAATTAAATGTTCGATGCCAACAAATATTTACCAAATCAATTTTAGCAAAATAGGTCGCTAAATCAAAAGACACATAGAGCACTTATAATATATATAATCTATTAACAGCAAAATCGCAATTCGATGGTACAGGAATGTCTATCCATCATTAACGTTCCCAACGTCTACCCTCAGTGTGTAGTTACAATTTCCCTGCCACGCAACCACACTGTCATGATACGATCAATGGTCCTTCCGCTTCTCTCCCCTTTTCATCCGATACTTAACAACCTGCTGGCGATAGAGCTAGGAAAATTTGCAGCCACGCCGGATACGGCAGGCGGCAAAATACGTGACGAAGCTATATTTTGTAGATTCAGGATGTAAACCGTACGCGTGAAAATGAGTTTCGTCGTATGCAATTGCGATGGAGAGCGGTGTGGATGTAGAAACATGGTCGCGATTCGATATATGAACGTGAAGAAAAAGTGCCATGCAGACGGGACACTCGAGGCGAGAAAGAAAAGGATAGAGACGATGATGCGATGAGGGGTGGTGTGGACCGGGGTAGTTTGGTATTCTGGTGACTACCTGGGCTGCATTGCATCACGTATTGCAAACCTGGGCGGTATAACCTAGTCTGAAGGTTTACACATAGTTCAATGTGCTTCAGCGATGATGAATTTTTTGTAACACATGTTTGCTCTCCGGGAGGAAATAATTTATTGTTTATCGATATTTATGCGAAATGAAGAATAAAACGAAGAAAGGATTACGTATGTGGAACACTTGCTACACAAATTGGAAATAGAGAACGAAATTTCGGTAAATAAGTATAAACAAAAAATGATATTTACCGTACTTGCTTACATCTTGCAAACTATTTTAATTCAGAATCGTACAGCATGGTAAATCAAACTTTGTCAAAGTCACGTGCTGGTACAGAAACTTCGATAAAAAAAGTGTATTATAGTAATCACCTGTTTTGTTTAAACGTAATTTCCCAAATACGTTTTAAATCGTAATATTTCAGTAAAAAGTACGCGCAAACAGCTGCTGGATCTCACTTAGCACTGTTTCAATTAATCTGCATTGAATAGAATTATTTGTACGTATTGTATATTGTGTAATATTGTGTTTATTGGTTTCCCTTAGGGATTACAGGAATAATAGAATTATTTAATAATTACTTAATCATTTTTCTCGCAATCCTAAGTAGTTTTCCTCCGCGTCAGATAAGGGTATTTCGCGTAACTCAACAATCAGCATGTCGGCCAGCAGGGTGACCTCTTATCTGCGTTACTTCACTCTTATCTGTGGCGAGTTATACCTTCTAACCGAGAACCGTCCGATACGGAGTCGGCTGTAATCGTGAATCGGTCAATCTAGCGTTCCAAACGATGAAGGCCTGGTTTCGGCTTTTCGGGGCAAACGGAAGAATGGGCGCGGAAAGAGAGGAAACGACGAACGATAGACTAGCTGGAATCTAGGAATTCATTCGTTGCTATGGTCGATCCGGTTTCCGTAACGTCTGTTGGTACGATCAGACTTTTCTATACATAAATGTGGCAACCTTCCAATGCCGACCGTCCACCATACTTAGGTGTACAGTGCTACCTTTATACCGATTCCTCCCTCTCTCTCTGTCCCTCCTTCTCTCCCTTTCTCTGTATATATGTCTGGTGTCCTGTCCAGTGAGCCGCGTGACAGCTAATATCCGACCAGGAAACTAACACCCTGCCGTATAGAACCAGCTCGTACCATTTCTTCCTTCACCGCGCCTCTTCTGCGCGACTCGTAGCACCATCGACGCGATGCGTCGCGACGCGGCGTCGTTCTGGTTCGTCCTCGTAAACGTCGACTAACCTGTCGCATTCCAATATTAAACGAGCTAACTCTATTTAGAGTGTCTTCTTGCGTTTCCTCGATTTTTTTCGCCACCTTTGGAGCATTCTATTCCTCAGCTCTTTTCAGTCATTGGCAACTCTTATTCACCTGTCCAACCATCTATCGTATACTTCATACGAATTTCATCAGATTCATCAAATTGGTATGTTAGAGCACAGCATATCGTAAAGGATAATTATATTTTTGGACACCGGGAGATCCTAGCTTCATGCGTAGGAACAAACTGTTCGAGGATACAGGAGGAAAAGCGAGCACTACAGAAAGGAACTTGGCATCATCGAACCAAATTCGTGACGAAAATGCGAAATTCAACAGGTCTGATGCTGGTGTCGTAGAAACCTTCACTTCGTTATGCTAAAAAATATTGATTTTAATATACGCGTCAGATTATTTTATACGCAACAACCGATTTCGGTTGCTGCCTTTGCATACTCAACCCTTTTGCAATTTGTATCGCAGGGAGAACTTCCTTCCTACGAATGCTTACGCGTCCATGGAACACGGTATTGAAAGACGCGTACAGGCTTCGTTATCGGATCCGTCAGTCTGGACGCCTGATCGCGTTCAACTTGTAATCCTTTTGTATACGTCACTCTTCCGTTCGTGCATTCATTTTAATGGACATTACACGCCTCTCTCGCTTTACATGGTTCTACTGGTATTTCGTCGTGCTCGCGTATAGTGTTTCGTATGCGTATCTCCATTAATGCGTTTCACTGTCAGGCCGTAATTTTCGGCCAAATCTCGAGTAAGAGTTTCGCGGACATCTGGAATGACAGGTGGAACATGGATCGGGCAAATATCTGATAATGGATCGCTATGTTCGATCTTGATTAGCTCCGGCGAAATGTTTCGTCGAATGGTTTTATCGGTGTCATAACTAGAAATGGAAAAACGCGAGTTTCGGGCGAGAAACCGCCGGGCAACGCGCTCGAATTATTAGTTTGCGCGTTCCGTGAAGTTAATCTGAAATTTCTCGACTGGCCAACTATGGGTCACCGTTAATTTTAATGCGACCCGTTTCCGGAATTTTGTCAACCGCTTGTCCGTTAAACTGCATTCGTTGATACTTTGCGTGCGACGGGTGTTTCGCAACGCGTAAAACTCGGTCAACTACCGGCTGCTTCTGCATCGCTGTTGTCTCGACTCGTTTTCTGTTAAATACATCTAAATACGGTTTATCGAGGGAGGTATATTATTATCTGCACGGTGTTACCGTTCTGTACAGTTAATTTAAGTGAACTTGCTTTAACATACCAGTAATACGTTTGACGTTTCAGTACGTCTATTACTGTTACTTAATTTATCGTTTGAATCAGTGCGGCTACTATATTCGTTTGTGTCTGACTGTGCTGTTGCTTTATTCCATAAAAAAATGTAATAATCAACTTAGATTAATTTAATAGACGTTAATGTAACAATGAATCTGTAATGGATTCTAATTTGATATCAAGAGAAAGCACGTGTGATTGAATTGTTTTGCGGTACTGACGTAATATTAATATCTCAGTAAGTTGTTACAGTGCGTAGAAACGTGGGGCGAGATTTTCGCGAAGATCGAAGATGTAATAACCAAATCCAATATTCGTTCCTTTCAAACGACCGTTCGTTTACAAAAAATAAAATTTGCCTGAGAAGACAGGCCTGTCACTGGCAGCCTTCCTGCGACGATATACTCACACGTTCTCTTTCTTCCCCTATTTTTCTGTTTCTTTACGTGTGCTTTCTGCACACATACATAGGGGTGAACACGCGTACGAACTTCTTTTTCCGGGGGGTAAGTAAGATGTACACGAGCCAGAAGTTACGCGTTCAAATTGATTTTCCATATATAAATTTTGCTCCGCGCTACTTGATTCCTTCACCTGTTAAATATTTATTGAGAGTAAATTGTATTTTTTATTATCTAAACGGTTTTATTTGACTATCTAACATAAAGCAAACGGACTGCGAAAAAAAGGGAAATGTTACTCTGTTGATTTTGAGATACTCAGTAGCTACTTCATATTTTATTGTAAATATCAATTTATGTTATACGTAATCATTTTCATTGGGCTAACAAATTCAGTATGGTTTGGAAATAATAATGGTACAGTGAATATTGCGTAATGAAATTCTCACGTGGAATGTTTTATTTCTTCATAATGTTAGTTATGAGTTTCATGATACTTCTTCTGATAAGAAAAAGCTTATTGCAAAGTTTAACTATTCATTGAAGCTGCTTAAAGTTTTCTATATTTCTCATATTGCACTTAGCGCACGAATATCACATGCTTTATTATGTATGTGACATCGCGAATACGTTGTCATATTCACATTCCAGTATACATATACATATTCTGTATGGATCACTTATTGCTTCCCATTTAACCTGGGTATTTCTTGTCCATCTAATTAACACGTTTTGGTAGCACGGAAGCGTTGTCATCGTGTGATTTATGGAAAAGCCAGGAAGCAATGTAGACGTTTATATCGGCAGATATTTATCGGTCACCCTTTCGTTTACACTGCTTTAATCGAACCGATCGGTGTGCCCGTTCATTAATCAATTTCGAGGGTTGCTGTACGCCCACTCGTCCACCAAACACGTTGAAGTCTTCATAAATCGTCGCACTATTAGTGAACTTCGTATCCTGGTACAGACTTACGCGATACAAACACATACGTATATTAGCATATACGTATAAGTACATATAATTGAAAATAAAATTGTTCGTATGGAATTCATATTGGTAAGTGATTAACTTGGGTGATAGTACTAAAGATAGAGGATGAACAAGTATAATATGTAGATGGTTAATCGAATTATTATTAGTACCACATGACGAATTCATGAAAAATTTCATAGCTGTTCTTGGCATGATTCCACGACCCTAGTGGTTTAGTTCGTAACGTCATAATATCATTAGAACTCGAAAATCATGATTCCACAGTTGTTGAAACAATCCCATAGTAGCCCTAGGTCGAGAGAACCAGACATACACTAGCGTACTGCCTACTCCCTTTAATCTTCTATTATTTTCCCTCACGCTCCAATTTTGTTTATAAAATTAATTTTTTTCTCCGTTTTTTAACCTGATATAATAGCATTCAAATTTTAATTTAGATGAAATTATTTTAGATATCTGTTCATTGTTCGACAAGCAACATTTTTCAACCCTGTTCTTCGTTACTTTTGCTTGTCCTGTGTTTCTGATACTGTTTTCCAACGTATCCCACTGCTCAGTGTATTTTTTGTTATATGCAATCCGAGCCTCTCCGTGTTGCCTGGACAGAACAGCAGCTTCGTCAGTGAATGGTTCTCGTCGTGCTCTATCTCTCTGTTTTTGGACTTGCTTGTTTCCGCGTAGCCCGACGCGGACAACATCCGATAATCATCACCCTCGTCAACACTTTAGGAGCACGTTCGCGAGTCCCGCGTTTTTATCCTGTTGTGCAAACAGTTTTATTAGCCATTCGAGAAGTGTACATTCTGCGGACTGATCAGAAATTTTTCTCCTTTCTGACGGGACGTTTTTCTTTTTTTGTCTTGAACCTGAAACGTTTGAAAAATAATTGTGACTGTGGTGTGATAGAATGTGTACGAATGTTTAAAAATATTGAGCCGGTTCTTGTTGTAACAGAAGTCTGCAAGAAATCTGCATTGAGGGTATCGAGGAAAGCGTACGAAAAATGCTACATCGTTATTCATTAATAAGAAATAAACTAATTATCCTTTTCTTCAATCGCGCACGGTCGTGGTCGTTATTCGTGAGTAACGAATAATTCCACATTATCCTTAATTTAAGACGATTAACATTAACAGAGACGATACCCTCGAGGCCCCCGTACACCGCCGAGCGAGTAGCGAGGTACGGGCCTGGGCGTGCGCTTTACGGGCGTTCTAATTGGGCAGTGTTTTTGGTTAATAACTCAAAAACGAAGCTTCAAACAACATTTTGGCCTAGGAAAAAGTTGTTCAGAATCACCCCAGCTACCCCCCACAAAAGTTTGATATACGGTTTTTGTATAATATTGTATTAATTTGCTAGTGATTACTTCTTACAACTTGCAAAAATGGCAATTTGTGGGTACGTAACGAATCATGGAAATATACAGATCTCGATAAATGTTATACTTAATTTAACGAAGTGTTTGTATTATTTATTGTAAATCTTAACGATTTATCTACGAAACTAGAAAAATAAAGAATAGACAGCATGCATAATTATATGGCAGATCGAAACATATAATAATATCCTGCACTGTACAAACTTAAATTTGTCATTCTTATACAAATACTACAGTAAATGAATGATCTTTTTATAGAAGCCATCCACTAATTTTTTAATTCGAATCGAAACTAGAACTATTTAATCTTCGTGAAAAATCTCCGTCTTCTTTTCTTGGCGTGTGCGTCCATCCATCGTCGTTTCTCCACCGGGACTGTTCAATGTCCTACGACGTAGTCGTTCGTCAAAAGAACGAATCGGGCATCCGTGACATGTATTGCAATAATTCCAATTTCATTCGTTCCTATTCGCGAAAACCACTAGAGACTGAACCAAGAAGTCTCATTAATCATACGAGTAAAATATTAGCAGAAATGCTCGCACATACCATCTGATAGCCAAATTTCGTTCGACAGAAGGGCGTGTCAGCGAACGAAGAGATCGACCAGAGACGATGAAGATGGGGGAACGACTGAAAGAAATTCTAACTTTCGAAAGTTGTCCACGTGGGCTCTGTAAGAAGATTTCGTGCGGACAAAAGGAGCGGAAGGTGGGAAAGAAGATAAAGAAACAGAAGGCAGAAGAAAGAAGAGAGCGGGAAACAGGAACTACCGAGAAAGAGAGATGGCGAATGCTGGCACACCCTTTGGAAAATGAATTGCCATTCAGAGTTATCGGGTCGACGCAATTACATTTCGATTGTTTCATCGTTTGAATAGTCGCTCGTCGATTGTATTGAACCTTAATTGGCTGTAAAGTCCCCGGGACTCGAATGCGCGATTGTCTGTCGCGTATGCCGTAGTTTTGTTCGCCAGTCTTCACCTGCTCGGACGGAGATAATGTTTCTACGAGGCGATACCATTGAATCGACCCGGCTGCCGCTTGCCAGTCTTGAAGATGCGATACACAGTATAAGTGAAATAATGTTAAATTAAACTTCCCTTGGAACAGCAAGTCAGACAGACACTGACTCGTGCAATTAATCTGGTAGTTTCTGTTGTTTCACTCACAGAGATAAGTAGATCCGATCCTCTGGGCGTGTTATCAAGGGGAGTCGCTTTTTACATTCAGGAGCGCGTTCAACATAAACTTTTCTCCGGTTGGAGATTTTACTGACAGCCAAAAGTCAAAGCTCTGTCATTATCATGCGTTCGGAGCCGGTCGTGGTTAAGTTGCAAAAGTAAATTTGAACGAAGGAATAGGAAGGAAAGGAGACAATAAATAAATGAAAAGGACGAAGAGAATCGTCTAGTCGGTTGAAACTTTCCTTGTAAAAAGTTCTTACTTAATTGCCTTTTTGCGGCGTTTTCTTCAGCATGAACGGATCACGAGGACCGTGGTGACGCAGTCCTCAACACGTCACGCGCAGAGTTTTTCAGTTAGCGAAACGTAGGAAATCATTTCACGGAGAAAATGAAAATAAGAGACCAGATGTGTCCCTGGCAAAAACTCTCGTCTGATTGTCACATCATTTTCTTCTTTTCACCTCCGTCCCCAGACGCCGACGCGCTCAATATCTTCCCCGGCTTCCTTATACTGAATCTGTTAGAATGATTCAATCTTGTGTCTGATTTTAATCATTCCACGTGCCCGCCGTTATGTCGGGTGAATTTTAGTGGATTTAAAAGAATTTACTTATTTTAAATAACCTAGCGTTTCTCTGGGCAATTCTATATTTAAGAATTTGTTACATTTTACAAATGCTTCGATTAACAAAGTGTTTCTACTTCGTAGGATTGATTCAGTATTATATTTACGACTTATAAGAATTTATATATCTTTGAAATTATATTTCGCGTGGGTTACATTCAGTTATTTAAAAACAAAATTCGATCATTATGTTCTGCCAAAATGGCACAGAGTTATAACACAGAAAATTTGTACCGCCCGCAAAAATGACTATTCCAAAATTCGTTCCAATTTAGATACTCCGCCGAAATAACAATAGAAACAATAGAAATTATCGGGAAACTAAATGATTCGACATTGAACACCACACGAAGGCGAGCGAATACGGCATCCATTTATTCTGAATGATAACAACAACGGTCAGGATGCATTAAACTATCAATCTCCAATTATCCGAGCTTTTAAAGTCACTTCCCCCCCTTCGTGGCTTGAAAAATGATCAGCGTCGCCGTTATTACAGGCAAATATATCGGGGCGCGACGACATCGATAATTCAGCGATGACACCGCGTATCATTTCACGGCGTTGCAACTCTCTTAAAGATCTCACTGACCTACCCGCTGCCCCACGAAATCGCAGAAGTTTCCCTTAATGACGAAAGTACAGCGAACTCGTATCAGAAGCCGATAGGAAGGAGTTGAAGGGGGTTGGGTGGCGATGCTGTGGCAGAATCGCCTCACGCGGTGAAATTTCTTTTGCATGATAACCGGTTGGACCTGGACCGATGAAACCGTGCGGCTAAACGTCGAACGAACGACGGAATCAAGAGTGCCGAAAGCTGACGGAAAGCATGGGCGAAGAACGGAGATTACCGATGGCGACGAGGGTAGATACTTTGGCCGAAATTGAGGGGGTGCTTTACTTTCTTTTCGCTTGAAGGCCATCCTGCGGACAAGTCCAGAGCGCGTTGCCCGTCAGACCTACGAACCTTCAAACTTACATCAACGAAATGAAAGAGCCCTGCTCCACCCCCTCGTACCCACCCCTTTCGCCGTTAGATCTTCCTCTAGCCACTGCCGTTCGTCGATGCTTTTCTCTCTGTCTCTACGTGCAACGCCAACGCGATCCGACTTTACCTTGCTTTGCTGCCAAAACTTGAGATATCCGTGGATTTGTGTCTGGATCGTTAGTATTAAGGGAAGTTTTTGCATACTCCGCGAACGTGATGTATTCGCTGGGTCGTGCACGTCGATCGCATGGAATGAAGTTCGAATGGACGTGTGGTGTCACTTGTATGCTTTTATCGTGCCAGTTGGGTTTGTTCTTATTTGGGCTATGTAAGTATGTATATATATATAGTACTAGGAGATTTTGAGGTTTCTTTATACAGGTGTTTAAAATTAAGAAAGTGTACGATACACGTTATGGGCCAAGAATTTGAAATCGTATCCCTTGGTTTAGAAATATTGAAACTCCTGTTAGATGTTGGTTCATTCGAAATAAATATTGCAGTGAGTAATATCATCTGGAATACTCTGCGTCCTTCGAGATATTTGAAAGTCACCACTACCATTTTGGTGGCAGTATGTTGGCTTGTAGTTACTAAAATGTGGATTCTAAACGAGATAGCAAGTGCTTTCTAATGAAATTGAAACTGGCAACTGCGAATAAATGAGCATTGATTGTAATGTCATTTTCGACGTATTATGATCCCGTTGACTATATAAGTTTTGTCAATGGTGTTACTAGAAAATTGCACAGTAAGAAGCAACTAATTCGCCAAAGTAATTTGGTGAATTCGTGCGAAGATATTCACGCGATGCCTCCAGGCACGTATTCATAACTGGTTCGGCAAATGTTTGTACTTTATTCGCTGAAATTACGAAATTCAGCTGACCGTTGTTTTTCAAATATACATTTGAAACATCGATTTAATTTCTCTTCTAACGATTCTGCTGACTTTGTACGCTATATTTTCATTATTTCAACGCGAACAGGCGGTGGACAAATATTTGTTAATATCCACGTTCTCATTTTATGATGTTTGTGTCTCACGTTAGGATAAAATTGGAAGGAGCGAATACGCTCTGCTTTCATACGAAAAGTTCAGCATCGAGTTTCTGTATTCGGCCACGTTTTCCGAAATACGCGTTCCACCGTTGTCTGTCTCCAAACAGCGCAGGAATATTTGTCTGCGGCGGTTTAAAAGGACGAAACGACGAATTTCTACGCGAGGTGCGCATAAAATCATGCAAAGAGATGCATTAAAATTTGCTAACATTAGTTTCGAGTCAAATCATGCATCGCACGCAATTGTTCTCTTAAAATAGTTTCCGATTAATATCAGGGAGAATGTTGCAATTCCTCTGCGAGAGTAAAATATTTGTCAGTAATCATAAATTTATAGGAGAATAATGAAAGGAGGTTTTCAAATTTTAACACGCTTCTGTAGGCATTGGTAGAAATTGCACGATACGAAGATATAGGATAAGATTTTCTTCTGCGATAAATGGATTTTGAATTGTTCCATCGAATTCACGATCTTCAGAGATACTTGGCCCTTTTCAGACCCCGTTTCCTTCGATCCTTCGTAAACAGGAGCATAATTCTCAACGTATCTCTTAATAGGCAAATCTAAATTAAGCAATGGTTATCGTGGCAACCTATTCCCGCGAAATACTGGTAGCATTTGGAGACAAGTATGTAGTTTTGTTTTGATGAACTAGATTATTATATTGAAATCTGAAAATTACGTTTCCCTATGCACTTGAAATGTCAATTATTATTTTCGTGTAACAAACATTCACTTTCTTACAGTAATGTAATTTATATTTAATTGCATTTCAGTGTGTACATATTTGCTAACAGAAGTAACTCTAATTAGTAGAACTTGCTTCTGTGAATGTGTGAGTGAATTGGCTTTGATGTGTCACGTTATTTGATTCCTTCGTGCGTTACTATGTATAAAATGAAACGTTTTGTAACTACAAGTTAAGCAAATGATATTCGGTAATCCGTAATAGTGTTTCTATGCATAAAATTGTATACCAGCTGGAATCTGTACCGAATTTCATTTAATTATTCCATGACCATTAACATTGCTTCATATAAAAAAACATTCTAGCAACTAGCGTATCACAAAGATGACACTTCTAAATATTACGCATATTTCATAAATAATTCTACAGTTTCTGACGAA
The DNA here is from genome assembly GCA_963583965.1 of Nomada ferruginata. Classification (NCBI taxonomy): domain Eukaryota; kingdom Metazoa; phylum Arthropoda; class Insecta; order Hymenoptera; family Apidae; genus Nomada; species Nomada ferruginata. The sequence goes on from OY757216.1 coordinate 8,868,208, forward strand.
TCAACTTCTCACAAATATTGTGCTGTTCAACTATCTTCTTTAATTTGAAATATTTATATAACCGCTATTATGGCAAGTTGCAGTAATCACATCTGCTTGTGAATCAGCAAATCCACGCAACGAAGTCTCCAGTTAATCAAATATGAATGACATTTCCACAAGACAGATAACCCTAATGGCAAGTAAATATATCTTAACTAAATGCGAAACACAGTTTCGTTACTCCAAACCCCGCATCCAAATATGTACCATTATTCGACTAATTCGCCCACACCTCCACACAGTAGGTACATTATTTCAACCCGAGCCACCAATCGTATCCAAGCAAACAGCCATCAATAACAATACCATCTACGACTCAATCCCACGGAGTTCCCAAAGCGGCACTTCGTCTCCACCGAAATCTCGTCAGTCCACCAGCTGTCTACAAAAAAGAAGAAGGAAACTCCATCGTATCGCTTCGCGGCTCATGGAAATACCCCAGAACTTTCGTCGTTCCATCTCGATATCAGCGACCATCCTCTCGCAATCAGTCTGGCGGCTCGTCTGCCGTAAATAGTCGGACACGCGAAACGACCATCGACGCATTCTCCACAGAAAGTCGAAATTAGCCGTGTTCCCGGCGGTTTCCTTCTCCACCGGCTGTGCGGTAGCACGTTGCTCGCATGCTGAACCGGCGCGGCGTGTGCGCGCGTGTGAAACGTACCGCGAAAGTCAGGGCGGTTGGAAAAGGGGGTGAAAGGCAGAAGGAAAGGGAGAGATGTATATAGGGTCGTCGGCGACGTTTGGTCGAAACGGGTCCGACTAAGAAAAGTCGAAAATCTTAATTCGGGGGCGGTGCCGCCCATAGGGTCGCGAGGGCGGCGACTCCTAAGCGGCGATTGGCTTGCCACGGCAAAGGGTGAGAGATCTCGTGCGGGGGTGGCGGAAATGTGCGCCGCGACGCCGGGACGTCGGCGTGTGCACGTCTGCCCGAACCGTTACCCCTGTGCTCGAGGATGCCAGTCGACGCCGGCCGTCTCGAGCGTGCAGTCGTGGAAGCTGTCGTCGGTGTTCGACGATTATACGCGTGCTTCGATCGTTTTCTACTTGACTCCGATCGAGAGAAATCTTGCCGACCGATCGACGTTGTTTATCGTATTGTTTTCACGTGACCGGCCAGATCCGGAAACTATTTGTCTCGTTCGCGAAGAAACGTGTCCCGGTGCTTCGTTTGGATATCGCCGATCTGTGTACGAGGGAGGTTTGATCGTTGATTAACGCGCGTGTTCGTCTCGTGATCGTTCTCGTCGGGAAATTCGTAGTGACTTGTCTAGGATGCGCTGCAGGGATCTGATATTTTATAAAATCCTCGCTTAATCGGGTAGACGCGTGTACGACGGTTGCCGGTAAGTAGTGGTCACGCGGTGGGACATCGTGGTTTCTTCATTTGTGATTCGCCTCGATGGAAGATCACCCGGAGGAGTCTTCTGGAGAACGCTCCCGGTGGATGCTGATCGACACCCTGACCGATAGATCGCTGCCAGATTCGGGCGGTCGCGCGTGCTTACGCCGGTGTGGATTGTTTCGCGAACGAAAGGACGGCCTTGAAAGTTTGTGCGGACTGTCTGGGAAAATGAGGGACTCGTTTGGTGTGTCTGTTCATTGCGGATGCGGGTCTTACGCGGGTCGTGCTTGTGCTACCGGGTTCGCCACCTCGCAGCCGGAAATGCTGGCGCCCGTTAAGGGTAGCAGGGAGGCAACTTGTCTTGTATCCAGGATGGCGGCTATCTTTATTGTTACCTGTCTGCTGTTGTTGGCCACTCGGCCAACGTCTGCAGCCTTCACCACCGGTAAGTAATTTCATGATTTTCATTCTCGCGAAAAATATGGCGACTATAGACGGTTTCTGGGCGCATCGAGATTCGAAAGATTTAAGTGATTAGCTTTGGTATTCAAAATCCAATGGTAAATGGATTAAACCGACGCTGCTGGTGATTTCAACGTAGGAAATTTTCAACGGCCGTTGAAGAAACAATGCGAAAGATTGTTTCACGTGGGGGGTTAACGTTTTCTGCAGACTCTTTCTATAATTCAGTACTTGTACGTTTATTACAATAAATTCAATTTCTCCTTGGAATATCGAGAATATTTGAAATTCCGTGAAAATACATTTCGTAGCCGCAATCGCGTATGTCAAACAATATATACTGAACAGTGATTTGCATTGATCCTTCCAGGAGTACAATTAAATTCGGCAGTAGGTGTGAACGTTTTCGATGCGCGAGCAGTGCTGTTTCTTTGTTCCCATTTTTCAACACAATTGCATTCATAGTCCGTACCAGATTGTATTATGTATTGTGTTTTGTCGGCTGACGAGCAACCTGGCTGGCGTTACCACTGCTTTCACAGACCGGTGTTCAATCAGCGTTCACCTATATCGTAAACTTCATCACGTTCGGTGTATAAACTGTCCACCCATATATTCTACCCCCTTTACCCATTCCATGACATTATTCGTGCCTGTCTGAACGACGATTTAAACGAGCGTCGTTCGATCAGTGCGTAATCTCGGATTTCATTTTGGCAACGTTAAATCGGCAAACCGACAATGGCGCCAAGTGTTCCCGGAAATTATAGCGTGTCCAAATAACGCGCGTCAAAGGCGCTGCTCGCATCGGCGCGGGCAAATAAATTTCGCGATGTCGCGATGCGTCCAAGCGACACCGGCGAAAAAAAAATAGCATTTGTCTCCAGTCCTTCCTATTACCTTTTTTATTTTTTCATTCAAGCCGTTGCGAAATAATTGGCGCGCCGAACTTCTAAAACTAAACAAAGAGGATCAACATTGTGCGGAGTTGTTTAAGCCGCGCTCGCGGAACGTGGGTTTAACTTTTTAGAATCGTGTCCCGATACTCGAAATGAGCGATACCGTATTACAAAGAGAAATCCAATTCAACGAGCAACGAAAATGGGGTATTATGAAGCGAGGATAAAGGAAAAATTGCCATCGAAAATCGTTTTTCCCGCACAGTTTCGGGTTTTCAGGAGGAGAGGGAAAAAGGGAATCCTTCCTGCCAGTTAGGATCCGTCCACGCGAGAATAAAGCCATCGAGTGAATTCACGTGCCAGGGCCGTGTAAATGATTCATTCGAAAGCTCCACGTATCTGCATCACGTATGACTTTCAGCGGTGGAGCATCATGACGAATGACGCTATAAAAGTACGCAGTCACGTGCCATCGTCGTAGTTCTTTCCCGTAGACGGGATCCACTCGTAAATATGCAATCAAATGCTAAGCGCAGGAGAATCACGCTCGCGTGTACGACACAAAAAAAGAAAACGCATTAAAGTAACCTTAAATATTTGAATGGCGCTTAATGACACGTACTGCGCGTTCTGCGCGCGTGCAGAATAATTCAGGCACGACCTGCAGGTCGTGTAATCTGGTTTACGTTCTGCTCGCATCAGACCTCGTTGAGATTCGCTTTTCCTTCTGAAGTCCTTTAAAATTTCAAAGTTCGCACGTGCAATCGGACTTTCCTTTTCATTTTTCGCCGTTAACTCAAAGGGGAACATCGTGTCGTATTTTACACGGTCCGCGATATGAATATTCAACGAAATCTGGATGATATTAGGTGGACAAATAAGCAATCCTCGGTTTGCTGACTAGTTTGATTTCAAAATTGATTTAATCAAATCATTTTATCACGCTGGCAACATGTTGGGAATATTTATTTAAGGCTGACACATAGAATGCATGTAATACAATTGTGCAGACATTTAATCGAACGACGATTGCAAAATAATTATATCGGCAGCGGGAGTATCTTTCTGTTAATCTGGAAATCGTAACTAGATATACAAGATGCACTACAATACGTGGACATAACTTCAGTGTCCAATTCATCTTACAAAACTAGCCAGAAAGTCCATACAAAAGTTTTACCTGTCTAACATTGTTTTCAAATCACAGCTGTTTCTCTGTCCAAGTAATTCTTTTAACAAAACTCGTCGCTCAATAATATTCAATTTATACACTAATTCTTGCCGCTATTCTTTCACACTGAATCTACCCACCTATTATAGAACACTCTGTACACAGAAAGATCCAAAAAGTAATAAGTCATGTGTGTATACCCAGATAGGGTTGAAAAGTCAATTTTTCAAAAGCATTATCCTCCTGTGTCTCTCGAACTTTTGTCCCCCTCCTTCGCGCGAGACTCAACTGTGCTCCATCTTGCGCTTACAGACGTCTTCGTAGTCGTCTTGCGAACGACACCTTTAGTCGCAGCCTCGTTCCCAAGCGCCGCGGCAAGAAGCTCGTTGGCGGTTCTAATACCGAGGCCGGCGAAATTACACTTCAATGGCGAAATTGCGGGCAGGAATGAGCTACCAGGTCCCGCGCGTTCGCATGCATAATTCATAAACGAGGCGTCACGGTGAAACCTCGGGCGATAAATATTTTTTGAAGGCGGAACGACGTAAAAGTGCATGCAAATGAATTGGCCCTAATGTAGCCTGGCGCTACTTACACGCCACACTGTAAGCACACCTCGGACAGTTTCTTTCCGTAACGTCCACCATCTTTCTCCGCCCGTCTACGACGCGGCGAATTTTATTGTCTTACGCGCGTGATGTACGTTGAACTTCCAACAATTAACATTTTTTGCGGTCACGGGAACGCGAAGTTGCGAGGAATAAATTCTCCGGTTAATATACTGGGCGTCAGCGACACGGGGCTCATCTTTTAAACGCACATTCTGCTCCCCCTTGCCATCTTTCGCGGGACTTTTTTGCTCACTTTTACCGTTTTACGTATTGCATATTTTGCGTGCACGTGCGATTGTGTCGTGTATCCTTTTCCGGTTTGCGTTTGTTCTTTTCGTCGTCACGTGGCAACGATTTAGTGATCGATATCTGGAGACACGTGGATAGTTCGCGTGATTGCAGGTTGTACGCGAATCATTAAAAATCGTTGCACTTGTCGGAAATCTACGGCACAATCTTGGATGAAGTTTTAGTAAGAACTAAGATAGGTTAAAAGAGAAACGTATTTCTCCCTTGTATTTTTTTGCTTTCATTTGCCGGGCGCACTAACAAAATAATTTCCCCTACAATCCCTGCAATCATTTATCGAAAACAAATACGTCACAGACACAGTGCGAAATGCACTTCTTATCACCACTGCGGATACTTCTATCGATGGCGGATCGATAATGGTGGATACAATCATGAATCCCAGTAACATTTGCGAAACAATATGAATACTCATGATATTCCTCCCAGTGTTTTTCCAAATCCAATCGTTTTTACGCCCGTTTCAGCGTCCATATGCGCAGCTATTTTTTTGCACTAGCAACGCGGCGGCCCCATTATCATCCCGCCGGCAGTCGCTCGGATGCAGATTTTATGCGTTGGTCATTCAATTCGCGCGGCACTGTTCTCCGGTGCTCGCAGTGTATGGCGTGGATCGGGATTGCCTTCGTGGAAGCACAGACAGGTAGATAGTTTGGAGAACAGATAATATGAAAAGGATCTCATTGTCTCGATATCAGATCTCGCGATGAACGACGAGTAAAACCGTTTCCGTAACTCCGGGGCAATGAGCGGGAGAGGCGATCGCTTTGTCGTCGAGCATTTAATACGCTTAAATAGGAACGCGCTGACTGCAAGAGCCCTTCCTATCCGTTGCGCAGTATTATCTAATTCCGATGAATTATTAAAGGAGTTTGATAACAAACGCCGCCTCGCGAATCGCTACCACGAGCACGCATCTCCGTCTCGGAATCTATTCTCAAGTTTCCTTATCTTCCCCACTGTGTGCTTTCACCCTTCATCCTCTCCCGTTTCTCGCCATTTTGCCATTTTCCAGGTGTTTTTTCTTCCCTGTATTTTACACGCATAATAGCCCTCGTCGCTTTTCTTCGAGCAACGATCGGCCCCCTAACCAGGAACGCATCTCTCCATGGTATTATCTCGTCGCCTAAGGGCTGCCATCTGTTTCACTGGGGGAGCACACCCCTAATTAGGCGCAGCGACAGTTGGAAGCGCGCTAAATCTAATATCTAACGTGCGTCGTCGGAGTATGCGTAATACGTGGCGAAAATACCAACGATTTCCATGCACTCCGGACAGTTATTCATCTTTCGAGAATCTGCCCCTCGGCTGCCCTTGTCCGTGAATAATCGGCGGGTAATCGCTGTCCCACCGCAAAAATATTTCGACGTTTACGTGGATTTTACGACGAATGGGACCCGCATTTCGGGATTAGATACGTTTAGGGGCGGAGGGTCTGTACGCTGATTTCGCTATTGTGGATTTTTTCCCGCTCGGTTTTTGCGTGGAATTGTTTCGTTGTCGTGATCGCAGCTTGGATAATATGGTGCAGATTTTGGAATTGCAGAGTGTTCCAGTGGTAATGGTGCGACCGAGGAGGGGGCGATTTTACGCGAAAAAATCAGTCGAAAATGTAGTACAGCTATGCAAAATAAATTTGTTTCATTCGAAGCTTTGTTTTCGAGAAAATCAATATCGAATATTTCCTTGAAATTTCATTTGTCAACCTGCTGCAGCTCCGCCACATTTTTCCCGACCAGTTTAAAATTTATTCAATGAACGATACGAATTTTGGATTAGTCGTGGTGGCACGGTCACCTGAACTTGTAACCCTTTGATTTTTGCTTACGAGATCGTCTTGAATCAAAAGTTTATTCCCAAGATCACGAAAGCCCTCCGCAGTTGAAAGCGATAATTCATTTTGGTGTTTGAAGAACTAAAGTCGTAAAATACATTGGAGAATGTGCATACTTTAATTCGCACAGAACAATACACAGCATTTTCAATTATTTTTACATCAATACGGATATTGATAAGCAATCAACATTACTCCAAAATAAAGCCACAAATGGAAAAATGTTATTCTTTGTTTGCCACCTCTTTATTCATAAATTGCACCATCAATACAGGGACACCCCTACAGAAGAGACGAACATTTTAGCCGAGTTTACTCCATTGCGAAATATATGTACATGTTATATGAATATTCTACTAATTGTAAGTAGTTAGAAATGCTTGTTCATTCGTCTTTTCCTTTTTAAATGTACAAATTGAAAGTGTCAACTATGATATTAAAATTTGATTTCTGTGGCCCATGTTAGAGATTATCCTACTTTTCCCTTGGTTCACGTATGCGTGCGTGAATATTCATGCACCCTCATCCGATTATCGCGTAGTATCTCTGATTTCACTCGCTTCCACCTCGTGTCAGGAGATGAACAGTCGGATAAAAATGGGAGAAAACTCTGTGTCGAGCAACGTGATACTTTTTCTCTCGTTTGCGCTAATTGCAACGCGAATGATGGAAAGAGAGGCCAGGATGCGAATACAGTTGATTGTGCGCTGTTCTTTTTCTCGTTGAATACGTACTGCCTTCTATATCTTCACAGTCGCGGCATTATTTCATTTCACTGAATCACGATATTACTCGCTGTCGATCTTCGTTACCGTTTCGCCAAAGCGACAATGCGTGCGATGGTAGAGAAGGTAAGTAAACTTTAACTGGTTATACATATATGTATACTTACATTTTTGTGCAATGTCTTCCGAGAGTGAAATGAGTGACTTTTTGTTTGGTGGCATTTTCCTAGATTAATTCCTCGTTTGAATCTACAAAAGCCTGGCCTTTGCACTATTCACACATTGTCAATAGTTTTATTAAATACTTAATTAGAACGCGAGTCTATGATTCCATTATGATACTGTAAGTCGAAATTATGAGAGGCGTATTAAATCTTTGAGTGACAGTTGTTCGTACATTTATCGCGGCAGTTGTTCAGCAGATCACGCTGTGATTTTTATTTTCATATCTTTATTGAACATACGTACGTATCCCCTCAGGCAATGGGGCGAAAAAAGTTACTGCGTCAATGCAGTTTAAATTCACTGTTCGTTTATATGGGATATCCCAATTGTATTAATATTTTTATCTGTCGTCTTTTATTTCGTACAAACGTGAACTTTACTTATGATTTCTGTAATTGTTTCTATTTCCCCCGAGCTTATTAACATTCAGTTTGCGCAGCCAATTTATAAATTGTATAGCAAATCGCACATAAATATATCCATTATTTATATATTATAATAAGAAAAATAGTTTACTCTCAATTTGAGAGTTTTCTGCTAGATAGACGAGTGAATCGCCGTATTATTTTCTTAAGATTTCTAGATCCTGAGAGCAAAGATTCAATTTCTCACGCAAGCTGAATCCATACAGAACCATGCTTCATTTAATCCCAACTATTTACCCAACACGGTGTGATCTCGAAACCCAAAGCTAACCAATCGACAGTTCCTTCGAAAACTATCATACAAGAAACACGACAGAAAAGCCCACCCAATACACTCGGCACAAAACGTTCCTGCATCCAAGAGACTCGAAACTCGTTCGAACACGTACGCGGTCGATCAAACAAAAGAAACAACGTTTCGATTTTCAGATCCGGCCCCGCGTTATTGTTACCATGTGTGCAACGGTCATTCCAAGTGTGCGTACGTGCGGGCACAGCGAACGCGACCCCCCTGCGAGGGTGGAACAACTAGTCGATGGTACGGCACGTTCGCTAGCGTGTGCACGTTTGCACACAGTCGAGGGTACAGGCATAAGAAGGGTTCTCGTGGAGGGTACCCTCGGGGGATTTCCCGTTTCATGCATTTTATATTCCAACGAGCTTTGATTCCGAGACGGGCCACGTGGCCCACGGGAGTAATCCTTAATCTTTGATCGGAAATTATCTTTGATCATGGCTCAGTCATCGGTCGTTCTTCTGCCTCTTCTTATTCCACGATTCTTCCCTCCCTGGGGTTTCGAACGGTCTTCGCTCATGCCCGTCGTCCCACGTATACCACGTTCGTTCTCGGAAAAAACACAAGAAGAGAAAAGAAAAGGGAAACGTTGCGGAGGGGGCGGAGGCACGTAGACAATAGAGGAGCGAGCCCTAGAAGCTGGTGGATCCACTTAATCTCGTGTCTTATAAAGTTGGATACGCGTGGACTTCCTAATGCAGACAATTTTCGGAGCAACGTGGAAACGATACTGTTCCGGGCCGAGGTGTGCCATTTCCGGTCGGATCTACGGAGTTTATATCGCACCGTGCGCTCGCCGGTTAGGATACGTGATGGGCGCTGACATGTTGCGGCCGGCCGCTGATAGAAAGGGTGCCACGATATTGCCGGCGTTATTGCCGCTTCACTTTGGCTTAGCGGCTTTAGAGCGGCCGCGTTTATTGCGGCGATATTGTTTCGTCTTACTTTTCCTTCCTTCTGGCTACGAGTTCTAAGGTAATTATGTGGCGATTCATTCTGGTTGGATCTGCATACGCTGGAAGGCGCTGGATGGGTGTAAACGGTCTGGGAGTATTTAGCGCAAACGAAGTAGTATTTTTGCTCACAGATATTGTATTATTTATTTCTATTTGATTGTTATCATTCTTAAATAGATACAATTCCATTCATGTATTTGCCAGGATAGTGTATCCTTCTAAGAAATTATAAACGGCCTTGTTAGTAATTTAACACTAGAACTATCAAGCAAGTCGAATTTACTTGTTTCAGATCTCTTGCCTTAGAATTATTAATATATAGGTATCGTTGTAGCAATTTATGATGATTTCTAATAAGACAGAATGACAATTATATATCTCTATTTAATGTCCATTCAACGACTTTCGCATTCATAATCTGTCTAACGTATGCTATCTGCATAGTTCCAAAATCTATCGGTAGTTCTAGTGTTAAGTCCGTGAAATAATTTAGCTAGATTGATAAGTCTACCGATATTATGGTCTGTTGTATATATGTACACACTTTTTGCTGTGTCAACTCGTAGGAAGGAAGTGGAATAACTCGAGTCAAAGTGTCGAATAGATTTACGAAAATAACAGGCGGCTGCATAGTATGCCAAATCTTTTGACAATGAAAAAAGAACTCAGTCACGTTTATAGAAATCTGTACGGACCTAATGGACAAAGTGGTATGACAGCAAACGAAAAACCAGGCGGAACAAATCTATCTTGACACAGTTTGCAACCATATAAAAAAGTAAAACGAAGTCCACCCTCAGCCCAAGGGATATTTTCCTCATTAGTTGTTGGTTCCGTGGATGTTGAGCGTGCTACATGAAACGGCTGTCGTCAGCCAGCTTCTGCATCCTTAATCTCTTGGCGAAAAGCTCGATTCTGTGACGCGGGAAAGCTGCAGAGCAGAGAGGGAAGAATGCACAAAAGGATCGAAAAGAGAAGAGACGAGAGTGTGTGTACTACTCAGGGAGAAATCCTCACGCGGGCGATCTCGACTCGGCTTACTAAGTTGGCGAAATACTCTGAGCTTTCTCATCCTCTCGTGTCCTCTTCCCTATTCGCTTACATTCGCCACCAGCCTTCCACCTTTGCGTCTTCGCCGACCATCAGCCTCCTCTTCGTTTTTATCCGCAACTTTTTTTTCTCCCTCGCCTTCGGTCTTTTTTGCTGCTGCTTCGCCTGCCACACCCCGATTGCGTACGTGTGGAAGGAAGGGTCCTGGTTCCCTTTCTGCTTCTTCGGGAATACCCCTGACTCGACTGACTGCAACGTAACCTGTGAGTTTAAAGTTCCTTCAGCTTCTACCCCTTGTTCCTCCTTTCTCCTTTCGTCAGTTTTCTTTTTGGCTAGGTTTGTGTGTGTGTGTGTGTAGTTTTTGTTTCGGTTTTGCTTTACGTGCTGCCCAGTTGACTTGTGTGCAGGTGGGGTCTCCGAAGGTAGATTGACTAGACGCAATACTTTTCCATATTTTAAAGCCTATTGGGAGGTGAGATTAAATAATCATTGTATGTAAATAGTTATAGATGGGAAATTGTTCATTGTTTTTAATGATTTCATTATTTTCCTGTCGAATTAGATTTGCGAGTTTGAGCTCTAAATGTTTTATAAAATTTATGAATCTTCAAAACAGATATGTATATTCAATATAATTAATAATTTACTGTAGGATCGATTCATTGCATTAATGATTTTTATCACCTGATATATTTTCGTAAATAGGATTATTTGTTACTTCATTATTTTTTCCATCTTTAAACGATTGATAAATCCAATTGATAAAGTCAATAAGCAAGTTTAAAAGATGCCACACAGAATGTTAGTTTTCTTTTCTTTTAAAGTTACTTAAAATGGGTATTCGGGTCACATTATAGGTGTATAGTATCGATAATAGTCGCCAAATAATTAAATGCGGCCATTGTGGTCAAATGGCACCGTGGAAGATTGTATCACCAAATTGCGGCGACATAAAACACCGTGACGGTAACATTACAGTTTCTTCGTCCACAAAGTACATCCAATTTAAAATAAATTTCCGGAAACCTCGGTGAACTCTGTTTCGTCCAGCTTAACAGAATTACTGAATATTTTCACAGAGGTAATCACCCGTAAAATTATAATTCCTCCGGTCTCTGTGTCCAAGTTCCTTACATTCTTGCTTCGTGCTTCTTGTCCTTTTCTGTACTCACCAGTTTATACATATATTCCTTTGATTGTTTGGATTACTTAGGAGAACGTGATAAGGCAATGATTATGCAAGCATATTATTAGTGTTCAAAACTAGTCTATCCTAGAATTCGGTTCCTCTGACTGGATTCTGAATGGACAAAGATATAATATGATATAATATTTATTAATAATGCTTCAAAGATTATTGCTCAAATTAGAAACGTATTATACATTTATTAGGAACATGGCACCACTTTCTAAGTATTTTTCTATATATTTCTTTAGGAAAGCTCCTGCTTAAGATTACATTAAAGATATCTGTAATATTATTTTCTACTGAAATATTGCTACTGCAAGATAGAAGCTGTAAATAAATCTTTTAAACTACTTTTTTGTGATAATTAATACGATGCTCAGAAATAAATGGCTAGACCGACACTTATATCTTTTTACTATTCTTATACTTCGTACATACTTGGTTTTTTACTAATTTGTCTAACAAAATTCATAAAATCATATTTAAACATTTTGTAATAAATGTTGATATATTCTTGCGACAAATTGCAAAACATCCCGATTATCACTTATGTATCTACAATCAGCCCCAGCAGCTTCAAAACAAAAGTTAACAATTATCATAGCAGTTTTAATATTTCCCCATCATAAATCCTGTCTCACAAAACGAAATAAGAAGCGCATTAGTTGTTTCTGCTATAACAATCAATGGTTTTACGGCCGATAAATAATATTATACAATTCTCCCACATTGACGACATTTTATGCCGTATATCCTTATTCAAAAACTGCTGGTCCCAATCTCCCTTGTCGTAAAACAAAGTCTACCTTATTATCTCGCGACAAGATGAGTCGAGTCGTTTCGAAGAAGAGGTCTGTGGGGAGTTTTCGAATTCAGTCTTCGAGAGGTGCAGCAATTTATTGGCTCGGTGGAAGGACGTGAGTATTCTCAGTTTGTCGTTTGCTACCTTGCAAGGTTACATTGAAACGATAGGAAATACTTGTGTCCCCGGGTGCTCGAATTGAATTTGCAGATTCATTGAGATGGACCAGGTTAACAGTTCAAGCGTCCTTTGAATCGTAACCACGCATTTAATATGGTTACATTGAAATTTCATGAAGCCTCTTTGAGGGTTTCGATTACACGCTTCTCTACAGGACCATCAATTAAAATATGTAGATGCAGTGCAAACACAGGCCGCCCGCGTATCGAGTTCGTTTTATAAATCGATGAGTTTCGAGGGTGTTGATCAGAGCGTAAACACGTTCCTCGTTCCTCGTCCGCAAATTTTTTTTTTACGGGATTATGGTAATTTACAAAGGTCCATGTAATTGCGATGGGAGGTTTCAAATCAGGCTTTTTGTTACTGTCGTATTTTGTAAGTAAAAGTGTGATGTTTGCTGCGATTAATCGTTAATTTACCCTTAAATGTTTTTAAAAGTTATAATTGGTTTTTGTATTTATTTTATGATAGTTTGTGCACGCGTATCATTAATCATTATTTGTTGGAGAATCGCTGTGTGTAAATAATTAGAACAGGCGTGAATGCAAATAGTAATAAACGAAACTGACTAAATATTGTTTACCTTCGTCATTTCTGCAAGACCCCTATTTCATTTTCTACGTTCCTTAATGTAACTAAATTGTTACATCTCTACAATAATGGTTCTTAATATAATAAAGTCAGGAAAATTTGTTAAAAAGACCAGAAATATTTCAAAAAGAATTATTTTATTTACTAGTCGTCTGCGAGGGATTGTGTTGAAACAGTTGCTAATTTTCTCTCAAAATCGGCTGAAAATAATTGAAATCTCTTCGTGCCGTTTTATTAGTTCGGTGTATCAATCACGTAAATACTTCCATCAGAAAAAGTATCGAATATAAATGTACACAATATTATTGGGATAACTCTCTAAAATATAGTATTCCAAGAATTCAATTAATTTCTTCCACAAAACGCTTTCAAGCCTCAAAAATAGAATACAAGTCTGCCTCGATGTCACGTTTTCGTATAAGAAAACCCCTCGACAAAGACGAGGATTAATAATTCCACCAATTGAGGCTCGCGAGTGTACGATTTGCATTTATGAAAAGGTCTGCGCGGTAACGGGGACGGCGCAGGATTAAATTACGAGGGATCACAGTGAAACAAAAAGTATCAGCAGCGGTACGAAGAAGGTAAAATATAATAACTGACAAACATTAGGACAGCGGAATGAAATTTATCGAGCTCAGAGGGACCACGGTTGAAGCAATTATAAGACCGGGGCGTGACATTTGTAATTCGTGTCTCGAAAGTCGTTTACAAGAAAACCATTGGTACCGGTGGACATATTAATTGCACGCCGTCTCCAGCCTTTTCCTTTTGTCTCGGAAAGCGTCGTCGTCACCGTCGACGCCGTCGCCGCCGCCGTCGTCACGATGGCGACAGTCAACGGCGACGCAATTCAACGTTTCTGCCAATTGTGTCCGAGCTTGAACGCGAATCGCGGGATATTATACCGGTCCTTAGATATAATTCTTATTACGTCGTTAACGGTCGGCAAGAGGCTCGGGGGAAAGGAAGCGGAAAACAGGCCGGGTTGTTGGTTGAAAACAGAAGGAGAAAAGCTGCGAAACGAGGGCTTTCCTTTGAGGGCTGCCGCGTATCGCAATAGCCGTTTCTAACAAGGCAAAAAAGTACATTAATTGCGCGCTGTGTTGCGGTGTTATTAAATTCTTATGGAAATGCAGGTACGGTACACGGGGTCGGCTCATAAAGTTGGCTATTGTGTTATAAAATCTAAATAATTTGAAGTTCCCCCTGCGCGGCGAATGGGCCACCCTGCATACCTTCTTGTCCTTCGCGTACCCGACGATGGAAAGAGCGGGTTAGGAGATCGCGAACTCGTGGCGAAAGATCGAGCGGAAGAACGAGAAAGAGTAAAGGAAGGTTAGGGATTAAGGCGAGTTACAGGAGATACTCGCGGAATACCGTAGAAGCAGGCACGAGTTTTAAAGGTGCATGCTTGCAATCAGATATTCAAATCGTGTTTACTAAATCAGACCTCTCGCTGGGGCTTCCTCTGCTTTCATTTTTTCCCTTTTTTTTTCCTTTTATTTTCTCTGCTTTTTTTTTGTGTTTCGCCCTCCCCTCGCCTTATCCCCGTTCGCTCGCGCCCCTCCGGTTGTTGCGTCTTTCCTTCTTTACTTTCACCCCCGCCGCGGAGTTAACCGATAAGTTCGCCTCTGTCTGTTCGTCTGCTACTGCTGCTTGCCGCCGAGTTAACAATTCGGTTAGAAAGTTAGAGACCGTTCGTTCCTTCGATCTCCTGCTTTTACGGCGCGCGATCTTTTCGGCGACGGACAGTTCGATGGTCTTCAGCTCGCAAAAGCTTGCCCTCTCGTTACGGGGCGGGCGGACGTCGAACTTCGTGCCGCGAGTGAAAATCAGTAAATTCGACGTTCCCTTTGGATCTGCAGAGTGGAGATAGGAGAAGTTACGCACTGAATCTCGGTACAGATCGGACAATGGACGAGTTTTTTCGGTACGGTTTGAGATAAGCGAACGCTTGTGACAATTTAGATTTTGTTAACAGGGAACACCTGGCTTTAAGAGCTTGCCAAAAACAGAGATATGGGGTTTGTTTTAATTAAAGAAACGTTAAAACGCGACAAATAGATTTTCGCATGTTAACAGTTAACTGTGAAAAGGTTTAAGTGTCTCAAAGTTATATTAAAAAATGTAAAGAAGGTCAAACGCGGCGAGTTGGAGAAACGGTAGCCAATATGGAACACCTAGGAAAATTGTAAAGAAATCTAAAACAAATTTATTTGTACGTCTTCTTCGTCTTTAACGAAAAATCTTGCACTATTTCCCATTTATTTCATGGCCCAGTTACCGAGATATTGCGGTCTTATATTATAATACTTCCTTAGTATGAAGTATTTGTCCTTTTGTTATTACGATAATTGTTAGGGGTAATTATATTATAAATTAACGTGATATTAATTATTACATACTATGTAATATATCATACTTTAATTGCCTTTTCCTTTATTGCTTAAATAGGATAATTCTGCCACCATCCTTATTTGCCATTCATCCAAAATTTAAATATTACTCAAATATGAACAAACGTAAATTAAAATGTTTAGAAAAATCGTTTAATCGTCATCACAAATACTAAACGTTTTATAAAACTTCTCTGCCGGTAACTTTATTTTTATCATTCTTTTACCGTGTCAAAGTTAATTCCCGTCACTGCTTTAATTTTTAATCACCGAAGTCGTTATGTTTTTAATTAACAAGCAGTGAAAAGTTTTTTACGAGCTTTATCGTAAAATGTTCATGGAATCGCTGCCGTAATACGTTCGTGCCACCCATTTCTTTTTCCTTGGAAATACAGCTCAAAGTACGTATCGTGGAATAGCAAGTGTTTTTGTAGTGGTGGAAATGAATAGTTCAGGGACATAATACACATGTGGCGCAAAACGCTTTTCTTATATTAACAAAAATTATCTTTTGATTAATCTATAGCTAGGGGAAACAAGGGAGGTATAGTTATTCGCATCACGAACCTTATGGATACGGTTAGAGGGGATCTGTCCCTTCGTATTGAAACCTTCACCCTTGATGTACGAGCCCGCCCCCGAGGGTAGTGTGTTTATCTCCCCTCCCCACCACCCACGTTTTATGAGACCAAAAGTTTTCCTAACGGCGATCGTTTAAAAATCTGTCGCGTATCGTAAAACTAGAATAAGGATAGTTTTCATTTTTAATAAAAATACTTTCTGGTAGTAGACCCTACTGGTTTTCTTGCTAAAGATTTTTATATTGTTATTAAGAAACACAAAACATAGAATTACAGTATCAAGTAGAATAATCTCATTGCGAAAGTTCGAAAAGTAAAATGTACACAGATATTTAAATTAGAAACGTGTTTTGTTTCACGGTAAAATATAATATATATTGTAACGATCCTCTTATTATTAATGTGATACTGGTCTAGGGATTTGTACAGTTAAGCAAATTCCTCCTAAATAATCTGTCGATACTTATATGTGCACAGGCGACTATAAAATAGGGTTTCAAATACAATATTAACATCTTTCCTCCAAAATATTGTTACTTGAAAAAGAACTCCATTAATACATAGTGAGTTTACAACGAAAAGTCTCGTGATTTATTCTTCTCACATTACAAGTATACATTAATATGACAAGCCACCAGAGTGATCAGGGCTTCCTCTTAATTTTGTACGAATAAAAATTGTTCCTCCGCTAGCAATATCTCCCAATGTAATTTACATAAAACTATACAATCCTAAAAGTATTATAGATCATCACCTTAAAGTCCAATAATGCAAAGAACACGAGTGGCACATTCCATGTTTCATTCCTTTCGCGAATGTACAAAGTAAATTTGATCTTTCCCCACGAGAAAAAAAAAACAACAAAAAAACGCAATACCGCAAGAAGAAAGAATTGTGTGTATCCTCGCCTCTATATTAGAATCACAAGGTGCAAATAACAGAAACACATACGCAGAGTCGTCCAATACAGCGACACATCGGATCGAAGATCACGATCTCTCCAAGTACGACATCTTCCATGAATTCCACCCTGCCACCAAGTCCGTTTCATATTTTTTTATTCCATATCCCGGAGGAGTCCAGCTAACTTATAAATATGATAATACGCAGGGAGACCAAGCAGCAGTCACGAAATAACCCCTTTCTAGCTCGGTCCCTCTCAGCCCCTTGGCTTCTCCTCTTCCTTCACGAGAGGACTCACCCTTATCGAACGTCAGGCATTACCCAGCGCCTTCCCTCACCGCTTTACGATATTGGAAATCCGAAAATGCGAATTAAAGTCCATCCTCTTCTTTCCTCGTTCCCCTGTTCGCACTCTCGGCCCACCGCCACCCCTTTCTTGTGTAAATGTCAGGGGTTGTATGTACCGATGCAGCGAACGTCTGTGCTCGTCATCCACACAGAAAGGAGAAATGCGCGTAAATTGGTCGAGGCAGGAGCCACGTAAAACGACGACTTCTGGGTTGTTCGCAAATCGAATTCACCCCGGTTACGCGGTAATCGAAATTCGGCAGTTTTCTACCCCATTCCTGATTCGGTGCTTTCCTCACAGATGATTCTTTGTATTGCTTTTAGAACGATCGTTTTGGTAGAGAACACTGTACGCTTGGTTTTTACGAAATTTTTAGAGGCGGATCTTGTATGTGTATTTTGTTGTTTTATGTACTGGAAGCTTTATGAAGTTGGTAACTCAGTAATTTTCGTAGACGAGAAAGTTTTAGACTTTATTTTTGTAATGCGAAGTCAAGGGATCTGGTTAGATGAGACAGAGATGACTTGTTAGATAATTAGCTTTTCTTTATAGTTACGAGTTGGAAGATGCTAATATATGTACCCTGCCTCGTTTGTTTGTGTACATAGGTTTTCAACAATTATTTGTTTTGATCCATTTCATATTATATGATATTTATATCATTATAAGAAAACTATATAAAATTATCATTTATATTGACTTTTTGATTTTCGAATTTCCCAGCTGATGTTCGAAAGGATTTATAGTTTCTGATTTTAATTGTCACAGTCTATTGTACATAGCAAGTAGAATTAAAAAATGTCGGTTTTGTTAGCAAGGTAATATTGCTATTAAGTTCAACTAAGAATTATAATTTCTGCTTCTAAAAAGTGAAATATCTGTTTGTTATAAGTTCCCCTTTCTGCCGAGTCAATTATAAATATTTAATAAATTAATCGGTTTGAAGGTGGATCCTTTGTACCATCTATTTCGATTCAGACTGATAGGTAAACATTTCTGCTGACATAGAGGTCTGAAAGCACTCTTTGAGGGATATAATTTGTGAGAACAAAAGCTGCGCTTGCTATACGGCCGTGGAACTAATTAGCCGGAGAGCATGTTAAACTCCCGTAAAGGCGTAACAGGTAACTAGGATGATTGTCGTCGGCACAAGCGAAGTTAAGAATTTCTGTTCATTACGCCACATACGATAAACATTTCCGCTTTCTACGCCATATCAAACTACGTTACGATGCATTAATTAAAAAATATTTCCCCTTGTAAATTACTACAAATTTATACTCTCCGCAAAGAGGGAATTATAGTGAAAAACTTAATTAACAAAGAAAAATATAAATAATGTAATATTGAGATCAGAAATTTAAATTAAATTTCACTTGTTTACTAGTAATATTTAATATAATAATAACGAAATTAAATCAAAGTAAAATCGTCTGTGCTCCCTTGTCCTGTGATTTATTTTATAATCAAATTAACCGAAAACATTCAATTTGTATGATATTGACAGGCCTTTTACAATATTCAATGTACCTATAAAGAGAATTAGAAAATTATTATGCAGCCCCAAAATTTATTTCAAAAACTCCAGATTTTTGTCCCGTTTCTTCAAACCAAATTAAACACTGGAACAGCACAAAACATAATCAATTTTTATGCAAGAAAATGGCAGCAGAGGCCCGCGATTGACTCGATCATGCTTCCTCGAGACTCGGTGGTGGAATATAGGCGAAATGTGCACGGAGAGAAACCGCGAACAAGGGTTTCCCTGACCAAAGCTAATCCTCTGTAGGTAAGCCAAATGTAGTCGGAAACAAGCCACGGACTTTGTGTCGTCGTTCCATGTCCTAGTTCGGCAGGATATACTGATCCTGTTGCCGCAGCGTGTTTCGTTTACGCATAATTCGCGTTGAGCGATAAGTAAAAATTATTATTTATAATTGTCAGTTTTGTATGGCTTGGGCGTGGATGAGATTAAACTAGTCAGTTGTGTAAGTATATATATTTATTACGGCACGATGCATTTCGTGCGTACGGGCGCGAACAGAACATACAACGATATAATATAATAAAACAAAAGAACGCTATGCACGAGCTTAGCTCGGCTATGTGCAACACGAGGGCAGCACGCATCCAGACTCGTGCACCGATTATTCTAACAATAATATATGGAAAATTAGAATGAAAAATTATTGGGCTCATCAATCATAATCATTGTGTTCGCAGAAAATTGAACTTTCAGAGTCGTGGACTTCGGCAAAATTTCAGTGCACGAATTGTTATCGATTTATTAAGCTTTCTATTATCGGCTGATCATCGAGAGTTTTCCATCCCTTAATATTTAGGTATGCTCAAAAGTTTCTCCCACGCATATTACGAGGGTTCAGTAGTGAACACTTAGACGGGGCATTCCTAGTTCTGCAATTGCTTGTCTGCGATTATAGTACGATGGATGAATTCGGTGGAAACTTCGTATCGAACGTGGATTGGTTCGAAAACAGTGAAATATGTAGTTGGGTATGACGTGTGCTTTGAATTGCACTTGGTTATCGTGACAGATGGGTCGTGTTACTTGACTGGCGAAATGGCAACAGGTCATGGAGGATATTTTTGTTCGATGGAAAAATGTCTGTGTCAATTGGCGGAAATGAAATTGTTTTGAAGCTGTTGCAAATTAAATATATGACTATTACTAATGGACATGTTCTTTACCAAGCGGTATATATTATATTAAAGTAATGGAAGTGAAAAATGTCGTACAATACTTTATTCTGCATTAAGGGCACGAAATTGTTGAAATTATAGTATGTTTAAAGAGCAAATGATGGTGAGCTTCGTTTGAAATAAAATATGTATCCTCGAATAGTAGTTTGGAATATTAAGGCGACTTATGGAGACGAGTTCATTAATACAGAAATTAGTTGGAACATTTAGAACAAGCTATGCTTGAGATAAACAAAATATTTTGAATTTTTCACAACGTATCACTATGTAAATTTATAAATCCATTACTAGGTGCAGCAAAAATATTCATTTTAATTATTTATTATTTATTTCACACTATAATTTTGAAAATTTTAATTCATGTACTCTCTATTACTCTCTAGTACTCTCTATTCAACATATTCCTGCATTTATTGCAACATATCATACATATACTTTCTGTTAAGTTAAGATTAAAATAAAACTTATAAACAGACTCGTTCAGATAAAAAGTGATATCTCGAGAAAACCGATCGGTTTCAACTTCAGCCATTAAGAAAATTGTACGAATGATGTCGATAACATTGAACGCGATCAATTTTAACGGGGTGCTGTTCGTTGCTTTCAAACGAAGATGCAATGCATGTTAATGGCATATTGATACACGCAAGATAGGTCGCGGTTGGCGTACGAAGATCTCAAGCGTGTTTCTAAGTATACAGACAGGGTTGTGGCGATCCTTTGAATGCGCCATCGACACGGTAAATATAAACAGCGCCGGGCCCATTAGAATAATTATCCATGCTTGTCCACGTCGGCGAACGACGGCGACTTCTAATTAATCCGAGTACTTCACTATGTAAATTAATTCAGCAGTGTATCGGTCTCCGTTTGGGGCGACACCTTTATAAACTGTAGCTCCTGTACCGGATGCGGCTGCTTCGCCTATGGAATATGCACAGGCTTAAGTTGCACCCATGCAACGTCGTTTGGAATAGATCCTAGATGGACGGTTCAGTGTCAGATCGTACACTATAAAGGAAAGTATTTATTTGCTTTTCATTGCGACGCGGGTACTTTCTTTTATAACACTTTATATGGAAAAGACGGCATTCAATGGGGAGCTGATTTGTTAAAGGTAACTTCGGAGACGTGAAACTGGAGCCTCTGAAAATTAATTGAAAACTCTGATGAAAGCAAATTTTCAATATTGTAGACGTGGTTGTTTAAGGGGATAGTGATATGAATAATGGATTTAGAATGTCTGGATTGATTGAAATTATTGACGGAAAAACATAAGTTTTGACGTAGTTTTGAAGATTCGCAATATTTCCGATATTTCAACGTCTAATGTAAACTTTAAAACGCTGCAAGAGAAATCACCGTGGAGGTTCATTTGGTTTGCAAACAACATTTTTCCGCACCTTCTTACATCACCCACTTTTTTAGTCGAAATATGCAAACCTAAAAGCAAACAAAAAAAACTTTCTTTTGAAATGTTTTTATTCTGGATTAAAGAATCATCATTTTCTACTATACAGGATCATGTGGATCAATTTAACATTCATAATGTATCTTCAGAATCTTCTGATATCGGCAGATATCAACGATATTCATTTACAACGTGAAAGCAATTGTTTAGAAAGTTGTTATTTAATATCGCGCATACCTCAAGTATGCGAATTGAAACTTGGCCGAGCAACTAGGTGCACCATCGTAGGTCGTTCGTCAACGTGGACGAACGTAATCCTTCCTTTACCGTTCATTTCAATTTCATTAGTCGGTCTATATGAAGTCCTGTACTCGTAGTCGTAATATTCTCCTCGGTCGGAATAGCAACGATCCCCACTCTATTTATTCACCCGCGTAATTCACAACCGGAAGGTGGCCACCGACCGGAAACACATACACGGATGTGGCCATTGTTATTCAGCCTCGCGTCAGGGTGCTTCGCTCTACCTGTTACGACCACCAATCACACCCTTGCAATCCCTCTCGAGCGCTCTGCTTATTTTTAGAGATATGCAGGAAACATTGATTCCTAAGTTATCCAGGACGATTTTGAATCATAACGATTCCAGTTTCTTAACAATTCTATTTTCAAATTTCGTTCACTTCAAAGTTCAGGTAGATTCATTTGAAAGAAGTTAGAACGTTCTAGGGATTACTACGTACGAATTTGAAGCAAAATTCTTTGCATCTGCAAAAGTTGTATTACGTGGATAAAGAAAATATTTTATTGGTGAATATTTATATTCTTGGTTTTCAAGAAATAGTTTCTCTTTTTTATGGTGTATTTCATTACTGTTGCAGTTACTGTTACTGTTACAGAAAAGCATTTAATATTTATGATAATAGTTATATTCAAATTCAAGACTGAATTTTCTTCCAGCATTAATAAAGCGATAGATTATACAGTTGTTGCAGTTTTCTATGCAGTATCGCATAGGATAATCTTTGTTTCTGGTAATCTGTGTAAAAAAAGAGTCAGTCTTGGGCAAAGACGTTGAGCGCATCAGTTTCCTTCGGTGTAATTGTATTATACAGTTAATCTTAACGAATCATCGTGACTTATATCGCCGACGTTTCGGACCTTCTAGATGAAAACGGGGCTGTTATGAAGCCGGCAGAATAAAGGGCTGCAATATTGTTCTATTGTACGTTTAAATTGCGAGTTCTGCTTTAAGCCCATAAAGAATGATCCCCTTTCTGTTCGTAATTTCAGCAGGAAATTTACCAAGTTATTCTCGCTGCTTGAACACTTGACATTGGCAATTTTACCTGCTAAATTGTTTAAGAACTAGAAATAACAGGCTTTGTAAAATGTAACATACTGATCCTATCAGTAATAAATATCTTGCTATACTTTCTTTCAATAAATTTGTAACAATATTTCCATTTTTTCGCATTTATCAAGCTTTATATTTTCGCAGTATTACCTATATATAAAAATGAACCACTCGTTATTTTCGTTGCAAGTTCATAGAAATGATTGTTGGCTAAAATATTTATAAAATGAGAAATATTAGTAAAGCAAATTAATACATGTAACAATTAAAAAGGACAATTGATTCAGTGCCCGAGATAAGATTGCAGCAGTTGCTTTTCCATTGGAAAAAAAATTAATTTATTATCGACTTGAAATCTTCGTCTTTAGAAACTCGGGATCGCATTATTTTCATCCCTAAAGTCCAAGAACTCTTTCCACTTCGCGCATAATCGACGCGTACACCTAGTTCCTCGTAAAAAATGACGCGCAGTTACAACTTTCCCCATTATTCCATTCGGGGCGCATATGAATGCTCCCGTAAAATTCGAGTTTGCGGCCTCTTTCTAAACCGATATGAAAACCACTGGGAGAAAGTCGCGGAAGCTATTTCAACTGCACGCAGAATTTTTCATGGCTACTAAAAAGACAGAGATACGAATTGAACAGCGGCGTAAAAAAATATTTAAAGGGGCTCGTGGTACACTCTGCGTGCAACTAACATTTTATGAACTGCTGTTCTATATACAAAGTGGACATTTTTCAATAATGATTCGACTGAAAATGCCGTCAGATAATAAACTGACATGCCGAAGGGAGCTATGAATAAGAGTATCGAACTGGATAATGTATAATTCTGTTCCATACGCGATCGTATTTCATAAATATTTTCACGTGCACGCCTACCACATTATTAGCTGGAGTTTCTGGCAGAAAATTGCCGAGAATTTCGCGTGCATTAAATGGAAATTAAAGTCAAGGTTCCTCGATTGAACGTAAAAAGAAGTGAATCGATACTGGACTGAACGTCACGATGTCTTCTAGGAACGTATTTGTAAGGAAATGTTCGGAAAAAAATTGCTCAACTAATGTTAAAAACAGATCTATTTTAAACAAATAAATTCAACGATCAGAATCATAGTTTTCTTTAACATATAGAAATTGTGTTTTCTATCCAAAATATGGAACCAAGAAGACGTTTTACTGCTACAAAATATTCCGCAATAAAATCAGAATTTCCCACATTTTCCTCTGCTCGCCGTTCCTTAAACCGTATCATTCAGAAATGCAAATACGTGCCAATAAATAAAAGCTTCCGCCGTCTGTAAAATACGATACAATGCAACCACAGTAATAGAGCGCAGAACAAAAATCCTAAGGTGCACAGAATGCTGAGAGAACCGAGTAAAACTGCCGAGCAATTGCGACTGTTACAATTGTTGTCGTTTCTAAATGAACCACCGGCGAGATATTCCATCTGCGGTTGGTTAATGAAACCGAACCGGACGAGGGTTATGAAGTTCAGAATCCCGAGGCGTTCCTCGCGAATTTCGGTCCGGCTGGGTCCGAATCCCGAGGGTGAAAGGGTTAATCATCGTCGAGAGCAGAGCGAGACGGAGAATGGGAAGCACGACATGAATATCGAAGTATCTGTCTGCGATTCGCGAACCTTGCCAGTTCGATTTTATCGGCCACCGGTGTTTACTCCGGCTTGTTCAAACAATGGTTATGCCTCTTTTCCTTTCATTTTCTTTCCCTTCTACTTCTGGCCAGCGGAGACCGTCGTGTCCACCTAGTTGTATACACCGCCGAAGAAAGAGTACGGTTGATGGTGGCGGGTGGCGGGTAGCGAAAGGGGCCCGAGAAGGGTAAAAAAAGAGGGCGAAAGAGCGCAAGAGGGTGGTGTCCAGAGCTTGGCACAACAAATATAACGGGTGGGAGAGCAGCTGGCGAGAGTCGCCTGGTGATTTCGCAGGATTTTGTAATTGAAACGCTTTTAGAGGTGGGGCAGAGTAAGGAACACGACGGATAAACGCCGTTCCCTTTATTTGGAGTCTCGAGTAGCTGCAGAGAGGCAACTTAGTGGAATGTCCGCTGCTATTTTCGTGGTGTATTCTCCCTCTCGCCCTTACGTTGTAGCTTCTTATTTTTCTGTTCCATGGATTCGTTTCCTACGAGTTCCAGCCCCTCATTTTCTCCTCTTTGCCGCGTTCCATTCGCGTCGCCGCTTTTTCTTACTTTCGATCTCCCTTCGATGTGTCTCATCCTTGCTGCCCGGCACGATCCTTCGAATGTTTGCTCGCGGAGTGTTGACAGAGAAGCTTGCGGTCGCGAACGCAAACGGGCTTTATTGAAATTCGCCCGTTAGAATTGGAGTGTTTTTTGAGCGGCTAAGGGTCGATTCGTGGGGTGGTTAATGACAAGTGATGTTGGGTGTTTCGTTTGAAATTTGCATATAAATGAAGTCTTTGTCGGTTCTTTTGGTTACGATGCTCTAACTGGCTAGTTTGTGGCGTTGTTGTTCTTTAATTTGAATCGACCGAGGAGAATTATTCTTTGCTGATTTTTCGTTTAATATTTGCATATTTTTGGAAGAACTAATTTCCGGGTCTTCTTTGTATTGGCATACAAATAGTGTTAGAGAAGTCATGGCAGGGTAGAGTCGCAAGTTTTGTTTAAACACGAATAAAAATATAGAAATTGAAATATTTTTGCTGTGTGTTGACATAATTCTCCCTCCAAGTAACTATTACATACAGTCCATTTGTTCTCACCCTTTTTTTATTAAGTATTAATGTTAGAACAAATATATTGCCCGTGCAGAAGGAATGCCTAACACTGTCCAAGAAAAATCTCAACGATCGTAATATATTTTCCAAGTCGCAAAATATCCTTTCAACTTGTTTCCAGTTAAATAACAACTCTCAACCTCGGTCGTACATTCCTGTCGTACTTTGGGCAATCTTATTTCGAGACACACACCTCGTAAAATCGTATTGCGTTTCATTTGTCGTGTTTTATCGAAGCGAATGCCCCCGGATCGGAGTTCACGCCAACTCGATATTGTTCATCGCATATTTTTAGAGCGTACACAGCTGTGCACGAGTCGCCCCTGACATCTCTTCGCTTTCGATTCTGCCTTGGAATCCTCTTGTCCTTCTTTTGCTTCTCTCGGTGACGATGATAAACCCTTGGTGCACAGCATGGAAACGCTTTCGCGGAACGAAGACCGACAATTCCTTGGCACAGAGTCACGAGGCGAGGTGCCGCTAATGAACATCCCTCGCCGATTTTAGATGCTGGTCACTAACAAGCGTGAAGCAAAAAGAGAGGAACAGAAGCTCGCGGGGAAGAAGGGTTGACTGTATTTTTGTCTAAAACCGAGGCATCTATCTCGAAGTGCGGGTTCTTAATTTTCACGCGTAGTTATTTCAGTATATTTTGTGTGAACTGTTTGTTTCTTTAGGTAATGTTCAATGGATTATTGCAATATTGATGGGATATTGGACACATGATCAATTTATCTATTAAAATATAATTCAGGTAGCAATCAATTTATGTTTATTAGAAAGATTATAGGAAAATGTGGTGCAATGGATTTGGAATTTCATTAATAAAGGGGTGTGCCTTAGCGCAATATAGTCCTGAACCTATTACCATATTCAATTTTGCGATCAGCTACTTGAAATATATGATAGTGCGGTGGATCGAAATGATCAGCTGATAATTGACCTGATTTTGATTGAACCTGAAGCACAGACCGCAACTATTAACTTCTGCTTTCAAAATGAAGCCTATGAATATTCATATTTACATAATTGTTGTTATCGAAAATTCATTACACAATACATATTCATTAATTACATCGGCATTTACGAACACATTCTGGCAGAATATGGAGATATAATCAAAACCCTATATCCAGTGAAAATTTGATATAAATAAATATGTTTAAAACCC
The DNA here is from genome assembly GCA_963583965.1 of Nomada ferruginata. Lineage (NCBI taxonomy): Eukaryota > Metazoa > Arthropoda > Insecta > Hymenoptera > Apidae > Nomada > Nomada ferruginata. The sequence continues at coordinate 8,894,978 of OY757216.1, forward strand.
AAATTTTATCTTTAAGAATATTTAATACTACCATCTACATATACATATCTCTATTATTAACAGTTGTCAATATATCCAATTAGTACAATCAAACGACGATAAAAATAATACACGTTGTATATTTGCAATTAAATATCTTATAGCAATTCTTATCAAACGATACAATAATCAACGTGTTCAGATTTCTTATTAGTATCCGCCCAGTTAATAGCCCCATTAACATATTTTTATTTTCACTGCGAAGTCCACCGAAATTCTCCCTGCATTCCAAAAACCACGATCAAAATTCCGCGATACGAAACTCAAAAGATTCTGAAATCGATGCATCGAATTAGAAAATCGTCGCATCGATCTTTCGCCGCTGAAAAACACTTTCGCCGTAACCATAGCGAAAGGGAGACATCGTGCAAAAATAACCATAGTACAAGTTATGCTCCACTATGGGAGTGGTGGACAACGTCGGTCGGGCGACCAGAAATAACGTAATTCGCCATAGGAGGTCCCTCGAAAGTGCAGTTGCAACGTCAGAACGTGTGCGTAGTTCGCGCCCATAAACGAATCACGAAACACAGTTTCGTCCAGTATAGCGTAAACAGAAACGTCTGCTTGAATGGTCTGGCAACACGCTGTCGCCGGTCAAAATGAACTCTCCATAATTAAACACGGTCACGGTAAATTAAAACAATAAATACCGAGTCGGCGTCGTGCGAAAAACAAGGGGAGGGGGTTGAATTTGTCGCGAGCATTTTCGCTATGGTACATGCAGACACACACACACAAACGCGCGACTGCGGTATGGTGAGCTGGTTTCACAGAGCGGCATAATGCACGATCCTCGTTTTTCCTTTTTACGTGATTTCTCGGTTCGTAAATCATTCCATCGGCGAACGAATGGCGGCCGATGTTTTACGATCAATTCGTCGACGCGAACCGATTAATTACGAATTATGCCGCTCTTGACGATCGATCGATCTTTCTTCTATTCGTGGAGATCGATCGCCTGTATAACTGCCGGTAATTATTGGACGTCGAATTAAAATTGCTTTTGTTTTGATCGATGGAAGATGATAGAGGTTTGTGGTTGCGTATTTGGGAATGGCGATATGATGAAATAAATATGAGCAAAAGGGAAGAGGATCGTTGGAGTGTATTTTTTTCTTTGTAACGTACCTGCTGTACTTCGTGTTGAAAAACATTTTTATTGCGTAGTCAACATTGAAAGAACTACTGTGCTTTGACTTTCAGTAAAAATGTGGCGCGTTCTATTTAAGCTTTGAGAAGAATGAAGTATGAAAGTGTACGTTTCTGTTGAAGTGTGACTTGTAGGTTGCACATGTTTCAATCGACATGAAACATACTCTTCGGGCAATTTAATTATATTGCAATTGCACTCGTTCTTGTTGAAAAGAAAAATTGCAGAACTCGTTCCACGTTGACGTAGATTTAAATATTGCGCAAATATGAAATCTGCATCTCTCATAACTAAAAAGTAAAAATTTCAAAACCATAAGTACGTGAATTGTTTTTATTTCCAAAGACGTTGCCATGTCTATCTTATTCGAGCTAACATAATTCTCCATTAAAATTTCTTCAAGTCAATATAATTCCACGGCAATCCGCACAAATGTATCAACTTTTTGCACATAAGAAAACCAATCCAGTCAAGCTCCAATACCACCAAAGGAACAATCGAGTCGACCGGCACTCATGAATTTTCAAACAACCGTCCACGCACAATGCCTGCTAGAATACGCTTCTAGACAATAGTCAATCCACAGCTCCACGAAAACAGCGCACATAATTGGCACAACATTTCAATACCCACGATTCCATACGAGCAACACGGCAGCGTCGAAAGATTTAATCGTCGTTGGTTTCGATCGATCGCTTGCGAATCCTTCACTACTTCATCGCGTCGAACGCGTTTCTGAACACGAACTTTTCATCGTGTTCTCGAGAATATGGTACATTCTTTGTAAACCGTCCACTGTTGCGTCCAGAAAATCAACAACGACTACTTACTCGATTATTCATTCATATTCGCGATTTGAATCGTTGAAATTATATTTTGTTTGTGTTTGTTCTGTCATGCGTTTAACAGGTCCCGTGTTTCCATTTCACGGATTTCTGTTTCCATTTTCGTTGAAAATTTTCCTCAATTATTCTGCCTTATTTTTGCGATGGAAATAATTACCACGTCCATTACAAATTATCATACGCAACTCATTTGTGGCAGTCTGGTGATAATTGGATGCTGGCTTATCGTCACTATTCCTGGCGTGGTAAGCAACTGGCAAATAATACAAGTTCTTGCATGGCTATGCCGACTATGAGGTGGGCTTGCGGTTGGCTCAATTGTTACTAGTCGGGGAAATTATTTAAGCGATTCAAATACAGTATTGCGGTACCAATAAGTGGTACGTGCGTTGAGCGTGAATTATATCGAATATTATCCCTCTACGTTATAATTTATTTTAAGTTATTCGCGATGTTTTTGTTAAGTCAAAATTGTTGGCACGAATAAATGGCAATGCGGAACTTAAGTGAAATAACTAATTACATGTACTGACTGTGTGATACTTTTGATTTTCTGAGCACATTTCCATATTACGAGAATTCGATATCATGCGTCAAGGTATTTTTGGCTTTTATTGGAGAAATTAAGCCATCTAGGTAATAAATCTGTTAGAAGGATAAATAGAGTCATGTTAGAAATGAATTAGTTATTCGATCTGTCACATTTATATATTTGATCTTCTGCGCAATTCAATAATTGCTACGCTATCACCAACACAATTATATTTTTAAAGCATACTTGAATCGTAGTTACATCTCACATACAGTCACGTGCACATTTTTCTTGTCCCTTCATTCTTGTGAATAATAAACGAATTATTCTTCGGTTAATATTTCATTTAAGTTCGTGTTCTCTGTCATTAGCAGGTTGTGCAAGTTCACCTGAAACGCCATCGAACGCGATATTATTATAGAACAGTTTGGTTATAAATTCATCGATTGCTTCCGATTGAACCAGGGTTGTCCAAGTGCCCATAGCATTTCAGATTGAAAATCACGCACGGCCTGGCCGATTCGAATCGGCCGGCCAGCGCAAACATTAATTTTCTCGGCTGGACACGGCGTCGAGAGACAAAAGGGGGCAGAAGCAAAAGTGTTCGCTGAAAATCTGAAACGTCCTTCCGTTCGTTGGATATTTGTGGACTACTGTCCATTGAAACAGAACAAAAATTTACTCCCGCCGATGCGTTCATCGCCACTGAAGCAATCACATTTGCGCCGCTGCAGTGTCTTTCGTTCTTCCTAAACAAACATTACTTACCACGTGACACTGCTTGTTTCTTGCTGACGAATCGGCATGGTGAATGTTGTAGATGGTCGTTCAGAAATAATTTAGCCAAGTCTTTGATACTTCATGTCTTTATACAAATTATTAATCGATACTATTGATGCAATTTATCTGGGATAGGTCGTAAAATAAATTACGCTAGTATAAATAAAATGTCGATTTAGTGTCTGCAGGCTTTAACAATTCAATTAATCGTTGCAAAACTACCATTAGTACAATTGCCAGGATCACATCTAATTGTGACGTATTATAAAATTAAATTGTGCAAAGTTTCCAGTTTGGATTTAAATAATGATTAAACTACTTAGGAAACTGTAAAAGGGAAGTTCACAATTACAGAACTATAATGTCAATCTGTACCACCACATCTCTACAGATTATTTCCACCATGAAACATAAAAACAATTTACCGAGACACGCCTTCTTCGCCGTAAGAATTTTACAAAGCACCATCCCTCGAATTATTCTACACCGCGAATTTATGCAACGCGTTTACCTTCCTTCTTTTACACGCGCCACAATAAAAATCCACATTCACCCCTTAATTACAAAAGCTACGTTGCCTTCCCGCATCCCCGTGAAAATGTTCCCGATTCAATTCCACAGTCATTTCACCCCGAACTACTTCCGCGGCCATCGCCGAACGGCGTAACAACGACTAAAGAATTCCAAACAGATCCCCATGCCAATTCCCGCAGCCCTCTCATCGCCCTCATAACCGTACCAACCTTCGTTTCGCGAAGAATCGTCGAAAGCATTTGTTCCGCCGGCTCGTCCCGCAGGATAATTGTCCCGATAACGCGGCGATAGAGCGGCGTACGCGATCCTCACGGGAAGATAGGCATCGCAACACGACCGTATTCTGCGCCATTGCGGATCGTAGATCGTGGAATGGTATAACGTGTCCACGGTGTTCTCCAGCGCGCGATTAACATTCTACAGCAGCCGTTCACCTAGATACCCCCTTGCCACCGCCGGCTCTCCGCCGTTCCTATTCACCCCTTTAAAATACGGCACTGGGTGGACGCACTGACAGAGAGAATCCGGCAGTCTCTCTCTCGTGGCTTGCTATTAACTTCTCGCATTGGCCGATCGGATCGATAGCAGCCTGCCGATGCACCGGCCGTTATCTTCTCGCTAGGCTGCATTAATGCACCTCCAGTTATTGGACAAAATGGTTCCGTGGCCTCTCTGCGAAACGCCAGCCACTCGGCCTCACGCTTGATACGTGCCCCGGTGATCTGTGACGCATACCCCTCGTTGCGATTGCTTTCTCGCCGTTTCGGTTTAATAGGACGCGACAGAACACGCCGAGATGCGGAAAGGCTGGTTTGCGTTGAATGTATGCAGGCCCTTCCGCGGGGTGGATGCAGGCGGTGTGTTCAGAGGTGTAGATTGATGTGGGGAAAGATGTGTGCGGAGTACTGATGAGCACAATGCCTGTCAATTGGTATCCAGTGACTAATAATAGTGAAGTAGCGTTGCAGAAAATGTGGATAGATAGGAATGATAGGTGCATCGATTTCGAAGTGATATCTGTATTCACAGTAACCGATGATGCATTGTATTATTTCGTTGGAAGGCTGGTCTTGTGCTATCTTGTTTGGAGCAACTTCGATTCACAGTGGCGACACGTTTGTGTTTTACAAATTATTCTATTTATTTCTGCATTTAGCGTCCCATGCATCTCATTAGATCCCTCGTTCAATTTAATTTAGAAAGCTTCCTGTCCCGCTCGTCAGTACGTCTCACACGCCTGACCGAAATCCCTCTCGTATTTCCAGGGCTCATCCAATAGTGTCGTTAGTTCGATCAATCTAGCACACGTTCCATAATCGCGCCACGATATCCCAGCAAAATTCCGCGGTCCTCTCCATTCTAATCCGGCGCGCGAACATATTGCAACTCGGTGCAACTCACGCTCATACGGGCTAATGCATACGGTACGAAAGATGCACCGTGTCACTTTACTGGAAAATGTGTATCAGGATATCATCAACGTTATGGGGTGATTATTAAGTGTAGTGGTCCCGTTAATGGAACCACGGTTCAGGCCGGCGCGGCGTGCCTCTTTTCCTGGACCACTGTGCTCTCCTATCTGTTTATCCATCTGTATCACGCGCGGCCGCGCAATTGTAGGTACACGCTGCAACGACCACTCTCGTGTCGACACGTTCCCCCCTTGGTTCGCATAAACTGGCCGCGCAATTACGAAATGCGTCGTTTTCAACCGGGAACAATGAGCCGCAAGAGAACGTGAGCGAGGAAACAGCCGGTAAACCGAAGATCCTAGCTAGGTGGCGTGTATATAACAGACGTACGTACATACGTACATACATGCATACGTACGTACATGCTTGCAGTGTTCAACCCTCGCTATACGACCTCGAACGCATCCGGCGCATACCCGGATTCATTACGCACGCGTGACACCGTTGCGGCGTGTGTGTCACGCGTGTATACGCGTTACACCACGTGCCATTGCTCACCTCTTTACGCGAATAGCCCCGCACGTATACACGGGCCCGCACGTGCCGACCCGTGTACCACCTGATTGCCATTTCGGCGGGGCTTCGTTAATATTTAGGTTAGCCGCGCCACCGAAAACCTGTGCCTGTTCTGCTATCCCCTCTTCTTGATTTCACCGGCGTTTTCTTTACACGCCACCTGATACGCTGCATACCGGATGAGATGGCCTTAGTCGGCGAAAGATTTGCCAATATGCGGAGCCGTCGGATCTGGTGTGGATTCCGGCAGAGAAGGGTGGGAATGTAGATGGGGGTGTGGAAACGTCAGATGATATAATAGAAGGGTTTGTTTGGTTCTTTTTTCTTTTATTTGGTTTGCGGTGAATTGGCATGGGGTTGGGGTATGGGGTACGATTGTTTTATTTGGCGGACGTGTGGGGCGAACGATTTGGTGGCAAGTGAGATACATATACGGGTATGAATTTTAATGAAGATACGGCTAATTTTTTCATGAGTATGGTTTGGAAAGTAATTACGGTTTCGGTTTGGAAAAATGTATTTTCTTTTCGGTAATTTTTAGGAGATGCTTTACACGCGATTGTTGCCGCAGCGTAATATTACAGCAATTTCGTTACGTTAAATATGATTATTATAATTACAATTTTCAAGTTAACGTAGTCTATATTAATTCAAATCGTATCGATAATTATACAACTGACATTTTCCATAAATATCGTACAGGAATCACGTATCAGGACCAATGGACTCTGAAACAGTAATTGAAACGATTAGAATCTTCACGAAACGGAACATGTACACTTTCGATCCACTTGCGTCATAATTTTGCCCCCACCCTACGCAGAACTTTAAAAAAGATTTATCTACTCGTTGGCCAAAAACCAAAACCCTTGACCTGACTAACGTATTTCTTACGTGGAAGGATGTCGGTCGACGACAATAAACGGGGTGTCGATAAAGTGTTCGCGACGGTAAAACGATGAATTTTCAATGGACGGCGGCACAGATAGCGAGGCAGACGAAAAGATACGACGGATGGTCTCCTTACGATCGTTCTTACGTGGTTCTTTACAGAGGGTTGCCTGGCATCTTATAAAACGGTCACGTACAGACAAGAATGACCTCGCTGTCCAACCCCACTCAACGTGGACGATTTATTTGCGACATCATAAACTAAAGCGTCAGGCGTTATGGTACTTGTGATTAACGTATTTCACGCTGTCCTTCCAGTGTCAGTCCAGCGATATCATTTTGTGACTTTATTCCCTGCTATCGCTGTTACCATTCGCGACTGTCAAGACTGCATGGAGAATGGAGATATGGGGAAGAAAGTATGGATGGTATTTGAGGGGTGTCAAATACAAGATAAGTGGAACGTTGACGTTTCAATTATTTTGCAGAAAATTGTTTCAATAGAAATTTGTATGCGTGATTGGTGGAAGTGTAATTATGGTAATGTCACGGAAAGTCGACGTTTTCAAGTTTTTATTTTTGATTCGTCGGGCAAGGAAGTAATTATCATTACGTGCAATTTATTATTGTAATTTACTATAAAGACTCGTGTACTCACTTAGATAATATTTCTTTTCACAATACGTTCTTAATTAAAATTCAATTCTCATACCTAGTTATTCCAGTAACATTTTTTTCCTGAAAGGCCAACACTTGAAACTGGATGAATTGTCTTTTATTAACCAGTATCATAAACTAAACGGTTGTATTATTAGTCTCTCTGGCGATTATTATTTATGCATCACTCGTCTGATCGTTTAATCATCTTTACATCCGGAGTTAATATTTATATCTATAGTATGTCAATGAATAAAATATGTGATTACCTATATACTACCTTTGAGAGAGGGGCTGTAGATGTTAAAATATTAAATTAAAATATGTCAAATACCATACCCGTACTTATTCTGAAATTTTAATTAAATATTTTACAGGCGGATGAAATGTTAATATTCTTGATGCTCATGGCGATTTTTACATAATATTGGACGCGGCAATTTCTAATCAGTAAATCAGTAAAAGTAACGAATGAATTAAATTGCGGTTCTCTCCTTGATCCACAACAAAATTTCCACCTGCAGCGCAGTTGTTCTGATGTTACTAATTCATCTGTTTGAAGTAATCCACCTGTAAGTGTGATTGTTATTTTTAATTAAATTTTACTTTCACGTACGGCTAAACAAGTTGTGTGTTTATAGTTGGAGAAAATTGAGTACTATATATTTAGTATAATATTTGCGGAATAATGAGAGATATTTTTATTCTTTTATTTTTTGAGGTTTTACGTCGCATCAACATCGAGGTTATTAGCGACGAACTTCCGCAATGACTTTAAATTTTGTGGAAGAGGTTGGATTCATTAAGGAATTCAATAGTATTTCAATGAGAGATATTGTTTTCTCCCGTGCATTTAAATTTTCAACTTCGAGCTCTCTGGATACATTGCTATACAGTATATCTCTTTCTAATTACAGTAATAGGAACTCATTACGTACTGTTTTCATTACATTAATTAATTACGTTATTGTGTTAGACTTTTGCTTATTGAGTCGCTACTGTGCGCTGCCATTTCATTTTCTTGTTTATTCGTATCATACACATACATAAATAGCAGCTATGAACGAATATTTTCAAATAATTGATCACGTATAAATAAACAGTTATTTACGTAATTAAGTTTGCGGAATGTATAACATGCGTCAAGCTGCATTTATATCTACTGGAAAGTGGATAATACTATACCATAGAATGTCCAGCTTGATAAACAAATCCATTAGTTAAGATTGAGTGGCCTATCTATAGATTCTTCCTCTTTATACTCATCTATCAGGACGGCAATATTTATACGCAAATTATACGTGCTACAAATTGAAGCCTTCGTTTTCCTACTACAATTCAAGTTCAACACCATCTCTCTTGTCTTGAACTTTTTAATTATGTAACAAATAATTCCACAGTTTTTGTCTAAAATTATTAGTTCTCTATAATAAATTATAGTGCTAATTAAGCCATAGAGTGTTGACTATATGCACGCTCTACCTTCCAATAAATCTCTACTATAAATACGTTATTTGTTACTCGAACCTCGTGTGTCATTATCTATCTTCGGCATAATGTTAATAATTTGCGGATATTACTTAAATATCAATTCACGAGAGGGTTACGAGTGAACGACACGCAATTAGTTCAGAAATGACTAGTGGCCGATCATAAGTCGCCGTCGTCCCAACGGAGTAATCGCATCGCTTTATTACCCGCAACACAGATACACGTGTAGCATGTACGTGCAAGTTTACACTCCTATGGTCAGCGGCCGCAAACGCTTAAGGAAAAAGAAAAAATTGTTTGAACTGTAATCACCACGGCAAACACAAACGCAGGGCATAATGACTATGTTCTATTGCAGTTCTGGGAAAGGCGTGCGTGTGTGTGCCCGTGTTATCGTGTACGTATCGGATTAAAGAGTCGGCTGAGGTCGTCAACGTGGAACAGAGTTTATATCGTATAATTAAAGAACTATTACGAGTCCCGTGAATAATTCCAATTCGACTGAGGTCTCTGTTCATCTGGAGATTTTATGGGGCCGTTTGAATATCACGATTTCTTGTCTGGAGTAGCGTGATTCGTTTGTGTACAATCACAAAAATGTGTTAGCTCATTTTACGTTAGGATTGATGAATGTCTGTAGATTAGAGTCGTAAATTGGAGTTGTCGAGTTACGTCCTGAAAGGGTTTCGGTATAAAACTTGACGATAGGTTGCTTTATTCTCGCTGGTAATTATAATAACAATGCATAAAGAAGTTACGAAGGGGGTAATTCATAATTCCGGTTGTGTTCATGGTAGATTAAAATTTATCAGCTAGTTACTATTAGACTTTGTTCAGGTATCGTATAATATACTCACAATACTGCAGGTCATAATAGAAGCACGATAAATATCTTTTAACTAGGGTTTGTCCTTCACATCTAACGCTCGACATAAGTGGAAAATTGTTCTGAGAAAAAACATTATTTTCCGACACAAGCCAATCATAAGAATTCTTACTCACAGGAACGAGGAGATATATTCAAACGAATCACCCACACATTATTTCAACCCTTAAATGAACCCCACAGTGAAAGATCACTACCGCTATAAATCAATAAAGTAAACGAATCAACAAAAGGTGTATCCCAATCACGCGTATCGAAACGCAACTAGGTTCATGGTATCTAATCAGATGCCACTATACTCTCGCCGTCACCGTAAGGGTGAAGGGTGTATTCAGCAGATTTCGGATGCCGCGTTAACTCAGCGGCGGCTGTAATTTCTCGAAAAGAAGCAGTCAGCAGCGTGACTGTGAAAGGAAAGTCCGTCCCGCACGGTCATTACGCGGACAATACCGCATTAATGGTTTAAATCGAATTTAACAGCTTACGAGACTGCACCCCTACCTACCCTCCCTCTCTTTCTCTCTACTCGCCTTTTGTTCCTCATGAGGGCTTCCCCCAATTCGGTCCACCCTATGCTACGGGGCTGCTGGCCACCCCTTACACCGACGCCGAGACTAACACATCGACCGCGATACCGCGGAGAATTTGATTGCTTTACGGGTTAGCCGTGATTAGGTAATCTGCCTGTCTCATCCGGCGCACCACCACCCCTCTAAGGGACGCATCCTGGTATTGGCCGCGGATTTAACCGAACGACCCCCCCAGATTTGCCGTTAATTGTTGCCAGCCTGCGTTCAAACGCCATTACGATCGGCGAAATATGACTGATAAGGGCAGATAAATTTGAAGGGTGGCGATTCAGTCTTCTGCGGGTATTGCGGCTTGTGTGGGTTTAGGGTTAAGGGTGATGGTCTGGTGGTGGTTCCCAGATATGTATAATTTGGATTGATGACTCGTTTTAAAGCTTGAGACGTCGTGTCGTTAGTGTGGGTTTAGAAGGAATGGACATTTTTCTAGGTGATTGAATTAGTATTAGAGACTGTTTTAAACCAATTTCATTCCGTATAGGTTTGGGAAAAGGCTTCGTGTTTTTTTTAGTTTCAGAGAAATTTTTTCAAATTATTATATTTGGGCGTATTTATTGTTGACGAAACGCATAATTTTATTCTCACAATTTTTGCGAATATCTAGTGTAATTAAAATTGGACATGAAGGGACTAATCAGCAGGACGATGTAATTTCTTCTTCATTTAATAATAGTATTTCAAGAACTGTGGGTTTGAAAATAGCATTAACCATCTTTTAATACTATGTAATTTTTCTAAACTATTTAACGACAAATACTTTACCAAGTAATATTTCAAAATGCAAGAGCAATTTCACATCATAAATGTTTTTTCGAGTCGTCATCAATTTCAGAGAAAATCCCTTGGAGAAATGAATGTGGAGCACTGCCCGTATGTAGAATTGATATTTTTTCATCCTTTCCTTCCTTTTTATCCATGGAAAATATTATTCCGTGAAATCAGTGACGCGCGGAATGTAAGGTTTTAGTTTAAATTGAGCTGCATCGCTAGCCGATCAATTGAACGCGTTATATGCAACGTTGTTAGCATATTCGCGTTTTGATTCGGTCCCAACGCGACCAGTTCGTGCGATCCAATAATTTTGCCACTTTATTCGAAACTGAAAAGTTCTTCATGCATGGGTTTCGCGTTTTTTTCTGTGGCATGGTGGTTCGATTCTCTAGTTCGTCGCTCGGCATGCAATGCATAAACCGGGAATAGACCTTTCGTTCCAATTTCAAATGTTAACGCGATTCGGGGAAGCAATTTTAGGACCAATATTAAGATTAAAGACGACGTTTGACATTATACTGTCCGCCGTTCTAGCTCCAGCACGGGGGTAAGAAACGACACACTCCTTATTTCGCTTATAAATCATTTTATCTTCGTAACGCTACCCCTATGGAGAAAAATGCACCACGTGGCGAAACACGAAGATCGTCAATTTTTTCCATTTAGGAGTCCCTCCTTTTATGGTGTCTTGTGTGATTGTTAGACGTTCATATCTTTCAGAGTTTTGTACATAGTTTCTGCTGTTTTTATTCTTTCGTAGCCAGAATTGTTTTCAAGTATAGCGTCATTACTGAAAATCTTGTAAGTTAGGTATAATGAGATCCTATTTGAATCCTGTCACAAGTAAGGAAGAATTACTTAACAACAGAGAAAGAAATCATCCCATGAATATCTATTGCAGTTAACCAGAAGACAGTAAAACACAATAAGTGCAATAATTTGTCTCATAAGCACAGTATAGGTTCGAAAATTTATAATATATCCATAAATATTATAAAGCGGTGCCTAACAAAAAGAATATAACCACTAATACCACAGGTAATAGACAAATCAATCCTCCTTGAAAGAAACCGAAATAATTGAGATATTTATTCAACTATTTAATATACAAGTAGGTACATAATTATCTAGATTCCTTGTTATACGAAGTTTGAACTATTTTAATATATAAAATATATACAATAATTATATAAATATATAATAATTCACTGTTCATCTCAGCAATTCAATATTCATCGTACTTTTTCGAAGATCGAAAAAAAAATCATTGAAATGACGAAATCATCCATCAAAGATCAATGCCCCCCAAACACGTTCCTTTCGGGCCCAAGCTCGACCCTCGTTTATACCGTTTTGAGCCGCAAATTTCCAAGCCGGTCGGAAGAATCGCAAGGCAAAGTTATGCCAAATGGTATTTCCCGCGGGCCAACGGTTTAGATCGGCCGGAAATGTTGGCCGCGCCAAAATGCACGCAACGTAGGGAAAATCCTTAGGTTCGCAACGCATTATCGAAGTTGCGGGGATTCGTGAAATGCTCGGTTCGCGAATTACAGAGCCCCGCTAGGTATTGCCCCGTTCCATCGATGATCCATATATGCCGCGCTTCCTGCAATGTGTTTCTAGTTTAATGTACCGCATCGCGGTAGCCCGAACATTTGAAAAATGCATACTCGTGTACGATCGATCGCGGCTCCGCACCCTTCTACGGTAGCGTCGTGGGTCGTATCGACTTTTAAATTTTATCGATTTCACATTCGCGTATGATAATGCGGATCCAGGCCGGTGAACCGGATCGGTTGTGTACCGGTGAAGTTTCGAAGCGGTCTGAGCCTGAGCGGGACTGTTCGTGTTAAACGCGTGATTTATGGACAGCACTGATGCCCGCGGCGAGGTAATAAATAAATAAATTGCGTGAATAATGTAATGCAATGATACGTTTCACGAGCCTCGTCGTTTTTGTGGGAGTGTTAAATCGGTATATGAAGAATGCCTTTTTTAAGGGACATTGAAGCGAATTTAATTAATTGATTCATTATTTCTTTAATGTTTGAGCAAATATTACAGGATTGTTATGCTGTGCGTTATCGTCATCGTCCAGATAATTTATTGCCCCAGGAAATTATTGAAAACTTTGAGAATGTGGTAATCTGCGTGTAGAATATCTAAGGAACAAGATTGTGATAAAATTTTACACTCTGACCCATGAAACTCTTTTTTACGGGCTTTCTTTTATCTTGGATTTTATGGATCTTTTGTATTATGGTTCATGCTTTTACAAACATTTTATTTTCGCGGAAACAATTCGTTCAATCTTTTTAGTTCACCTATTTTTTCGCAGTGACAGATTGCAGCAACATAGAAAATAAAAAAGTAAATCGACACGTACAGTGTGCACCAATATGCGTCATAAGGCGAGTGATAGGATTAACGAAGTCAAATATGTCAGAGAGGGTAAGTGTTGGGACAAATATACCTTAGCACTTTTTTTAGTCAGAATTCACCATTCTATCGAAATCGTGTATGACAAATAAGTAATTCTATTTAAAAAAACGAAAGCGACCTTCATATCATCTTTACGCATTGACTTCTCAAAAAACTGCTACTACCATACTACGAATTGCTTTAAATCCTATAGCTTTCATTCGAATCATTTTCGCGTACAGTTTAAAATAACGAAGATATTTCAGGTGGGCAGATTTCGTGGGACACACTGTACGCCTGTGTTGTACAAAATTTCGTAAGAAACTTCTTCCTTAAAGAGAACAGTAGTTACAAAATAGAAACACAATTTCAGCATTAACAATCCCGTCGCAATCTAATGCAATTACAAAATTCAATCACACAGATTTAGCAACTTGCAACTGCGATTAATCAAACCGATATTCCATACGTATATACGCAACCGCATTACTTTCAACATTAAACGACCCGTCCAGTCTATTACTTCCATCCCCATCGCCTATTCGCATCCAAAGATACTAATCTCTACGCCCTTCGATCGCCGACCACCCCTTCGACCGCTTCATCAGCACGTTATCAAACAAGAAATTAATCCATATGCACAGTCCGGCCTGCCATCAACGTTCGCGACATTCGTACCAACCGACCGACCAATATCGCCATTTTTTGGTTTATCCACCGGCTCATCTAACCGATACCACGAATAGCGTGATATCCGTAAGCATCAAGGCACATGTCAACCCACACCACTCGTGCGCCACCACCCTCTTCCATAGTTGTCCGATAGGGCGGCACGTGTAAGTTGTTGCGGTCAGAGAACGCGCAAAATCGAAAGCGCCGTCCAGGTATATTGCATTTTGTACACAGGTAACACCAATACGACCCACACAAAGGTAATTCTTCGTGCACGCGTGTACAGCAAGGGGACACGGGATTGTATAGGTAGAGTAGAATATGTGCATGCACCGAGCATATCATATACCGAAGCTCGATATTAACCCTCCGCCACCCCCTTACCACCCTGCGCCAGAGGACCGCAATGCATACTGAGTAGCCGCTCCCTTTTTCTCTATCACACGGTCACCCAGCGTATACAGAATATCAGATTCGCGAGTAATAACGAATCTATCACTGACCCTCGGAACCGAACGTTTGGTATTCGCGAGTTCGATGCCTGGTGACACGCGACAAGAGCGATGAGAAGTCGCGGGCTGTGCTCGATTTTCTTAGGCTACCCCATGTAGTGCCCGTGTCGGGTTTGCTACGCTTTGAATGTTAATATCGAGATGCCGGGATTGCTGCAGCAACAGATGCTGTCGTCTGAGGCGTTCTCCTCCTTTATGGATAATTTTCGAACGTCCCCGGCGGGAGTTTAATAATGGGAGGAAATTTTAGTTAGCGGGAACGTTTAGGCGTTTGGGCTGCAGTTGCCGGTTTTAGAATTTGGTTTAGAATAGTCGGTACACTATCGTGAACCGTGTGAGTTGAATTTTTGGTTGTACTTTTTAAGTGATAATTTAAATTTATTTGTTCTTTTATTGTTATATTTTAGTTTTGGTCGAGTAATTTATTATTATTATTGAATTTTGGTCAAGTAATTTTTGTTGTGCACGGTTCGACACGGAATATTTGTTATTATTTATCATGTATTTTACATTGTTCAATTTGTTCAAGATTTTGCGAACGTTTTATTAAAGATTTTGTTAAAATACTTCGACCAATTGTCTAATAAAATGAGGTCAGAATAACAAATACAGATGTCAAGTATGTGACTTGAAAGATAGATAAGTGCATAAAGGGGTTAATATTTCCTATCAATTTTATAAATGGTATAACCCAATTGTATGTGTAATAGTTCATATTATAGAATCGTGTTCGATCATTTATTTTTATCATCTTTCTATTAAACACCAAAAAATTATATTACAGCAAATATAGAATTGAATTTTACAAAGCTAATCAATTTACAGTTCCTCCATAAACTCATTGTGAATTCTGTAAATCACGCCCAAGGTAATCTAACATTGCTTTGACACTAATTCCCTGTTCATTCATTCTTTTCCGACCGACCCACCAACAATTCGCAGAAAAAACCTGTCTGTTTATTTCATCTAAACGGCAGAGGGTCGAGCGAACACCTGTTGAACGTCTGTTTACCCTGCAAAAAAGCATAATCTTTGTCCCGACTTGCAGATACACCGCTTATCGTTTTGTTCCGTCACGTATAGAAGACCGCTCGAAAAACCGTACTGCCCTCGATATTTTTGTCTAACGTTCGCGAAACACGAAGACAGGAATTATTTTACAGCGTTACATGCCGGTAACGAGATTGTTCTGAATGAGCAGGGTGGAACGAACCCCTGATGCAGCATTGTTACGCAACTTCGAACGAATTGGAATCAAAAGTTATACGATTTTTCTCCTATCAAGCCAACCGAAAATTGGAAGTTTGAACTGGCAGCCTCATTAGCATTTCTCTCTGAACTTTTGTTACCTTTGTTTGAATTTTAAACGAGTTTTAATGTTGTCTTGCATTAACGGTGAAAATGAAAAATAACAGGGTACAGTGGTGGAATTATAAATTCCATCTTATATGTATAAACTTGCTTTGGTGAGGATATTCTACTGGCAGCAGGGCATGCACGAAAATTGTATAATTGTCGCGTATTGACTCGTGTGCTTGTTTGAAGAAGCAATAGTAATATTGTAGGATTGGAAATATGTACTGCGTGCATGTTGAGTACTTGAGAAGGTCGTGCGCATGGAGGGTACAGCGGCCCAAGGGTTCGGGTGGTCGGGACCGACCATCACCGAGGAATGACTGGGGGGTGTGTCCTGAATGAGTGAGCGCAAATGAGGAATAGAATGAAAGAGAAACTAAGAGTGAAAGGATATAACGAATGAACGATGCGTGCAAGAGGCAGATCTAGGAGAGAGTTTGAAGAGAGTTAAGAGAGGAGCTAAGTGAGAATCGTGTGTGAGTCGTTGTGTGTTTTAGTAACGTCGTGTGTCGACATATTATTATAATAAAGCTAGTGTTTAAATGAGTAACTGAAGTCTTATTACACCACCTGTCCTCTATTCCAATCTACGTGAGGTTTACAGAAAATAACTTCTACAATACGTTTGAAGTTGTAACTTAAAAAGTTAAAAAAAGATCGTAAGGCAAATTTTCTATTAATGCAGAATGAAAGAACTGGAGAACAAAATAGAAGGAATTAGACTTAGTGCATGACTTAGTGAATGAGGTAGACAGAAAGCGTCAGCTTATATTCTCGTCGCAGTTGATTACGAATGAAAGTTCTTAATACATTGTTAAGAAATATACTTTCTGTCGTCTCTGGGGAAATCTCAGGAAATAGTGGGAAATATACAACGTTCCAGTGAAGAATGTCAGGCGAAATGTAAACACTAATGAGTTGTTAATTATCCAGCATGATTGTTACAATTAACAAATCATGATTATTAAAGATTATTAGTATACACTTTACAGCTTTTTCTTAAAAATACAACAGAATGTAAATATATAGACTAATAAATGTTTAATTTGAAAGTTATAATGAAACTAAATGTCTTCTAGATCGTGGCATTTAAAAATACTTTACATTACATTGCGATAACCACTAAATTAATTCCGCAAGGGAATTCTATTATTGTTATATTTTCTCCAATTAAACAACATTCTGACGAATAGGAGCAGAGTTTTAATTTTATTGTAACTTTTAATATTTTAAATTCTTTTTAGTTGTAGAATGTAATATCACAATTTAATAAGACATTTTTAATAAGCGATATACCTAAAAATCATCCACTTTCCTTCTCATTAAACTAAATCAAAATATTTAATGAAACCATTAAGAGCAAGCTACACTGTGCTTTTACTATTTCAATTATAAACCACGAGGTCGTTACCCCGAATGTCGAATAAATTGAAAATGCAACGATCGAGGAATGAATCATTCGCATCACATCGTGATTTTCGTCTAGAGGTTGTTCAAAATCGTCGTTGAATAGCCTGGAACCACGTCGGGGCAGAATTTAATAAAAAGTAGCAAGCCATTTTTACGCCCTCGTAACGATAACTTGCTCGTAAACCGAATACCAGTCTCATGTTTGCATGTTGCTACCCTAGGTTTCATAGAATCTGGACCACGTTTCACGAATGATAATTAGACCGTTAGATCTGTTTTCTGTGTAGTCTTCCATTTTCATTGCTCTGACTAGACTATTGTCTAGAGCTTAAGCTCGTAAATTTTAATCATCGAGGGTTGTACGATTTTCTTTCGATCGTAAAACGAAAATCGATCAGAGTAATTCTCGTATTTAATTCATGCAGACTCGTGACACGACCTCTTGAACATTTCGTGATGAATTATTTTGTAATATTTATTTATACATGGAATCACTTCTGTATTGACACTATATGTTATATATTCATTTCGTCCTTCTATATAATAATATTTATTATCAGTAGCAGAGTGTTGTAATAGATATTGTTAAACTGTTCAATTTTGATTATGTATTTAATGCTGCCGCAGTAAAAGAAGAGCTTATTAATTATTGTATGCAGTATAGTAAAATTACGAAACAAAAGAATCCTTGGTCCTAAATAATTCTTCCCATTAATATTTCAAATACTATTTATGTGGCAGCACACTATTTTATTTATGACATTGATAATACTAAGGATATTTAAATATTGAACGTATGTGAACTACACACTGTCACTCACCTCTTAATTGTTAGACAGGAATTTTATTACTCACTAATTCCGTGCTAATCTTATCGTGAAGCGATACGAATGTCAAATTATGTGGTTTAATCAATGGGATGCCTTTCAGAATGACGCGAAATCGAAACGGAACGATAGATGGACGAAGCATTGTCTCGTTAAACGTTAAGCAGACTATTATCATCGCTTGAATGACGTCATTTTGCTTTATAAACGCATGAGCACGTTGCGACAGATGAATAGCAACTGCAAATTCGAAATTATTCGTATGAAAAGGTAACGGATCGAAGCCGACGTGGACGAAGCGTTAGCGTGCAACGTCATATGTATTTTTCATTCGCTCGTAAATCTCAGCGTTTGAATATCAAACGCGGACCGTACGTATGGGTGTGCATATATCGCGAGGATTGCAAAGTATAAGCGAATATAAGAGAATGCTAACAACATTTGCATTTTATGAGGCGCCCAACACGCTCAACGAAACGCCACAGAATACGTTGCCGATCTTTTCACAACTATTCGTCGAAACACTGTGTTCAAATCAGCTTTCTTGAGTTCTTCCTGTTAAATCAGTCTGATGATTATAGTCGGACAGCTTATTAATTTCAATTCACGGTAAAGTACATATAAGCATCTTCTTCCTTGTTCTTTTGTGAGCTGTTCGCAGGTTGTGTTTTAATTCTTCCATTGATATGAGAAGTTTAGAGGTGCAATTTTTCTTGACGGTCTATTCATTATTTCAGTGTTTAGATTAATGTGCAATTGGGACAAGTAAATGTAAAACGGAAATTGTAGAAGTAAAGGAGGAAATATTGATGATTCTATATTGATTATAAATAACTCTCTTTGCCCTGTTTATTACCGATCCTATTGTTCAGTTAAATGATTAACAATATAATAATGATTTAAATCTAATTTTCGTCTACATTTTGATTAAAATACTAGTTTAATATCCTTTACGATTTTGCTCATTTCATTACAAACGTAAAAGACAGAAGATGTAATTTAAAAATTCTAGTTTATTATAAGACACTTTGGAAAATGAAAAAACATGATAAAATCAACAAACTAAAAACAAAGAAATGAAGACAATTTTATTCAGATAGTATTTATTAATAATTTTACTGCTGTCCCGAGATACATGTCTCAGACGTCATTTAGTGCATATAACTTTCTGCACAGTATGACGCGAATGAAGTGTTAACTACGTTGAAAGGGTTAATAAGTCAGACTTGGTGTTAAGAAAACCTTTGAGAGTTCCTGGAGCAGCAGCCGTCGGAAGCTGAAATTTAAGTGCCATAACTCACGATGTATACACTATAAACCCACGTGCTCAGATCCTTCCTTGCTTTGGAATCTTTTTGTAGTTAGTAAACAAAGTCCTAAATTAGCTTCTCAAGTACTCTGGCGTTGACTCGGAAGAAAAGACTGGCGATTCTATAAAAAGAATGAAATAAAAACAAATCACGTGCAACTTCGACTTTACCCAGTTTCACAGAAATTCGAGTTCTAACTTTAATTCATTTATTTCTATATTTCAAATTTCGTTATCAAAATATTCCGCCAAATTTTTTGATTCGAGAACTATGTACATACATACTATTTTCTACAAGAAAATAATATGCTCAGAATTCCTTGAAAATAAATTTTCACATATCTTTCTCTTGTTTTTACGGTAATCTACCTTCATTGTTCTATAGTACACTACAATGCAATTATCCAGATGAGTTAAACTATAATATAATAAATCGAAGCTGAACAATTAAATACGATGAAACTGTAATAGAATTTATTCGATTGAAAATCTCAGCACAAAACTTAAGAAGTATAAAAAATAGGAGGTTCTAGGCTAGCTAAATGCGAATCGTTTACTAAATAAAGCACAGAAACGTAGAATCACTGCAGGCATCAAAAGAGAGTGGCGCGTGAAATGAAACGTTAAACGATGAGGAATCTCTCGTTCAGTAGTTCCGGACATTCGTGGTCAGACGCTCCGGAGCGCTTCACTTCGCTCCTTCGTCGCGAATAAAAAGCGTGTAAATGTTTTATCGCGAGGACCACGGTTCTTCTCTCATTGTCAGTCGTGTACACATGAATATTCGCCGGCTAATTTGTAAGAAGCTGCGGACAACAATGTAAACTGTACAAAGGGGATCAGACCGCTCGCGACTAGAATTTACCTTTAATTAGTGTACAAACGAATCGGAAAGCATCGTGATCGTTGACACGAAAGGGTTAGCCACGCTGTTGCGGTGAATGTATAATTGGCGTTGAGTGAACAAGTGAAGCAAGTGGGGCTTGCTTTGATCTCTGGAACGTAATGCTTTCTTTTTTTTCGTGTCAGCTGAAATTTGCTACGGTGGCATCGTGACAGACCCCTGGAATATCGTGGGAAATATTGAAAACTGGTCGTGGACGTTGTTTAATTGACAACAGAAGCTGTCACCGTGGAAATGGTGTTTAATGCTTGGATTGGAGTTAGTGGTTTAGAGTTAATTTTAGGTCGGCTAGTTTTGTGTTAATGTTTTATAAAGTGAAGTGTGCGTTTTGTAATTACACGATTATCCTTGTTTTCAGCTATAGAGTTATAATGATAATCTTTGCTGGAGTTTGTTTGGCCGTTTCGCGGCTTATCTTTTCGTTGTAATAAAAATAAAAAAGACCCAATTTTGTTATGGAATAATACAATAAAATAATAATATTACAAAAAAATCTTCGAATCAGAAATTATTGCTTAACAACTATGATACAAATCATTGGCACTAATTATTCTGCATACTTATACACTTACTTTCGCTTGAACAGCATTCGTGAACAGTAAATGATTTTTCTATTGCAACGAATGTTTACATACAAGATCGCTTTAATTGAATTCCAAATACAGACATCTCCAAGGTTCTGATGCTTTATTGCACAGTTAAAAAATGACGTTCCGCAACCTCAATTTATAATTAATAGTCCGCACTTTACCACCCGATGGAAAGTTTTATGAATAATTTCACGGACGGTAACGAAACCGTGGCAACGACAAGCGAGTAACGATCAGAGAGCGTGCATAAATCTGCCATTAAGTTTTGATTTCGCCTCGCTGAACGTACAACAATATTGCTTTACGATTCGCTGTGCAACCTTTTTTATATATCGGTGTCGAAGCGTGCCGGTGGCTTTTATGAATAGCCTTATGCAGGTGAAAGAAACAGTTGCTAAGACGACAAGGGAATCCATGATACGACCTGCGAAATCGGGTCAACGAACGTTGTAAAAATATTACTTATAGAGAAGCTGGTTCCACGCAGTTGCGTCGTAAAACAAGTGGAAACCGAGAAACAGAAGGGAAAGGAAGTGGAACAATTGATGTGAATTTGCAACAACAACAAAAACTCTCACCGCGGGGAAGCCAGTATTAGCTGACGATTGTCGTAAAGTTTGCCTTACGCTCGCGAGTCTTGGAAATTCGAAGTCTTTCTTGCTTTCACGTTTGCGTGAAAGCGGATTCGATATTCGAACCTCGCCCTTCTGTTTCGAAGAGGTGGTTAAGGAGTGAATTTCCGTGGAGCAGAGGATACACACTCAAGTAGAATATAAACGACAGTTATTTCCTGGCGAAGCTTCGGGAGATCATGAATCGTTATAGTTACTTTGATGTTGCGAAATAGGATAGGAACAATATTTTTATGAAAGATAAATTAAATAAAATAGCGTAATTTTAACAAAGAAAATTAATTCGTCGTGTTGTAATAACCGTTCAGAACAATCTGAAAATTATTCAAAAGCATGATCTCGTGGTGATGTACTTGTAATGAATAGACTGGTACTCAAAGTGTTAACTTACAAAACGTTGATGGGATGTTTGCAATTAAATTCGTGTTGTAGTAGTTATTAAATGGTCGAATAATTTGTACTATTGAAAATTATACTCGGCCATGCCAGCGTGCTGTGATTAGAACACTGCAGTCCCAAGAAATACAATTTAATCATTATAACGTTCATTCGACTGGTCTGGCGACAGTTGGATGGAAACAAACAGATGGAACAGGAAAGTAAAATATTATTTCACAGAGGAAAATATGATAATTCATTCGTTAAAGTTTGCCTTTCATTACATAACTCGAGACAGACAAGATTCCCGTCACATCCCCGAAATGAAATTGCATAGGGATACAAATATTACGATCTTAGTTTGCTTAATTAAACAAACGCCTGGAGAACGGTAGAAGTAACCGAAGTGGGAGATCCTATATATAAATAAGTCAGAGCCCCATTCGCGTCAGCCAAGTACAATATGAAAGAAAAAATCGTGCTCCTGCTACACTAATTGCAAGTTAGTTAGCCACCATTCTGATCGTTCCTTCTACTATAGTTTGTTTTTTCAAAGTTTCCTTCGCTTAGAGGCGAGAAAAGTAATATTACTCAATATTAGGAATAATGTGACCCTATTGTTTCCAAGATATATGCATCGTCGAAAGAGTTTGATACTTAATTGCACGCAGTGCACAAAATGACAGGACGTTCGTTTGTTTGAGTAGCGTACGTGGAAACAGGTTGCCGTTGATTGTTGCCGGTTCGTTGCAATTATTGATGACGGTAGAACATGCTGGTGTCCATTAACAGTGAATGGAAGCTTTGCACTGGATAGTTACGAAAAGAGGATAATTGGCACGGCCTTGTGCGAGCTTTGTATCGCTTAATTCATTTTTCAAACTAGCTTTGAAACTTTTTGTTTCTGTTTAATCATGTTTTCCCTATTTTTAGTACATTTCTCTTATTAGCATTTTAGTCTTCTTCAAAATTCGCATCCGCGTTTGAAGCTATTAAATATAATAAGTAATCTGTTATATTTTAATAATTAATATACTTTATAAATCCCGAATGGAAGTTACTCTATAACACTACCCACTTTCTACACTCAAAACAACTTTCCGTTTGAACAAAAACCGATTGTTTGAAACTTTCACTTTGAGTCAAACTTATTTTATAACAATAAGTATGTTATAAAACGATGTTCAAAGGCTCGTTAAAGAATAAAAACTATACTCCACCCTCCCTCGTTTGTCATTGCATCAACCATTTGACACAAATTCAGCGCCATTAGCTCCACTACCAAAAATTAGTACGTTAAAAAAATCCACGGCGAACTCACGCTCGGAACATCACAAAATCCGCGCACGACAAACCGGAATACAACCACCAAGGGGCTGCGGAACGGTACACAGTCAAAGGAGGTGTGCAAAGGATTCGCGGGGCTGGAGCGTCGTTTTTCATTTCGTCCATTGTCGAGGCACACAATTCACCAGCCTATTATGGTTGTTATTCTTTCGCTGGCCGACAGCTTCGCCCGCGGTGTATACCCGTCGCGACGGACAGTCGCAGTGACGTTCGTGTACGGATACGTTATTGCGTTTCGTTGCAGTGTAACAAGAGGCCCAATATATGTACCTACTACTCGACAGTGTGTTTCTTTCGAGGGCTGTGCACCCCCTGCGTGTTTATTTACTGCGCGCACGAACGATCGACGGCGTTTTTTCTTTTTCTCTTTTTTCGAATGTCGGGGGTTGGGGATGGAGAGCATACACAAGGACAATTACGATCGCGACGATATCGGGTACCATGTTAGCGTAACTACTCTCGAAACGGGACGCGTAACTCAGTTTCGGCTCTTTGTGGCCAGTCGTCAATCATCGACACGAGATCGTTCGGGCTTGCTCTCGAGGCTTTCATTGGCCGGCCGATTTTCGAGAATGATTTGTCGCGAAGGACGTACCTTTTTGCTCTGGAAACGATTCGATCGCAAGCTGCGCTTTTTACCGACCAATTGTAACTCTCACCATTCCTTTGCCGGGCGGTAATTATTGTTTCGATCGCGATAACAATACTGCTACGGTTTTTCGTGAGGCAGAGCAAGTTTGTCCAGGTTTTCTGTGGGACGTGATTGGTCGCGAGATTGCAGCGGAAATAGGTTACGGTGAATGTTGTGTTTGGGAATTGAGAAATCGAAAACTGTTCAATCGATCGTCTGTCTGA
The DNA here is from genome assembly GCA_963583965.1 of Nomada ferruginata. Lineage (NCBI taxonomy): Eukaryota > Metazoa > Arthropoda > Insecta > Hymenoptera > Apidae > Nomada > Nomada ferruginata. The sequence goes on from OY757216.1 coordinate 8,919,345, forward strand.
GTTTTGATCCATTTTCCGCATCTGTCTGACAGGAACGCAAATTTGTTAATTATTGATATATATGGCGGGTGTATTGTTTATGGATTGATGTACGATTGAAATCGGGAGAATTCTGCGCATATGCTGTCACATATTAAAGAATCATTTATATTAATTTTATTATAATTTCAAAACTAATTTTAGAACTGATGTAATCGCCGAACTATTTATTATTATTAACGTATCACTCGCTTACCTCCAACTATTGTTTCTCATATAGAGTTCCCCATCAAGAAACATATATGCGCCAGGAAGCAACAAATCCACTTTAAATAGACGATAAATATAAACCCATAAACTGTAAACTCTCAACGTTTCGTCCCCCTTCCCATCACTGAAACCCTTCTGTCCCATCACGATCAGTTCTAAACTTCATCGAACAGCAAGCATAAACTTTACCAGCTCCAAACCCCTCTGTTTCTCTTAAAAGAAAAGCAGGAACAAAGAAGTAGAAGAAACCCCTCCCCGTATACCTCCTCGAGACATCACCATACCACCCATCCATATCAGCGAACCATGTCGCACAAGCATTACACATCTCCCGCAATCGCTTTAACTCTGCCTAAATGCGATCTGGTTAATTGGCCATCCCTCCCGCAAACCTATCGAGCAAACCGACACTTGAATAGCCGTGCCTTTAGAAGCGCAAGTCGTACAAAAGCGATTACCCGCGACATGCCGCCCCGATAATTGGCCTGAAGGGTAAGAATCGTTGTCACCGCGTGGACAATCGTCGCAGTACAGGCTTTTAACGTGGCGAAACGATCGTCATTGTTGTCGTTCACCGGGTTTCACCCACGGCTGCTGGCTTCTACGCGTCGCCAGTTCTATGGAGTACCGTCGCCCTCCCCCTCTTCTGTTCTCCCCAGCCCATCCCTCACCCCCCGACGTGAACACTGGCGACGCCAGGGTGGGCTCCGGTGCCGCCTCTTCCACCGGCACACATACTCGTTTCAAGTTTGCCCCTCGTCGTCCTGCGGCTTTCCCGTTTCAACACCGTGTATGGCTCCACGCGGGTAACATCGGCCACAACGGCCTCGTTGTATCGGCGTATAAGCGTCGTACGCGTCGCGACGCGGTGTGGGACGAGATTTACGAGCTATGCAGGATACGACGGGCGTACAGTAGCGCGAGTAGCCAGCTACTGCGTCGGCCAACGGGCGCGGCGTCGTTGTGCTTTTTCTATAGTTCGGTGATTAAACAGTTTAATATCACAAATACCGGCTTGGACAATACGTTCGGCCTCGACAGGCTGCACGATGATCGGGGCTGCCTTTGTTCCGGTTCAGCCTGTTTCGTTACCTGCACCGACCACTTTTGGGTAGATAGATAGTCCTCGAGATTGGATTAGCTGAATTTTGGGCGGGGAGATTTATGGTATTTTGTAGAATCCGCGTCATTTTATATAAGGTGTGGCCTCTAACGGGACCCACGATTTTTCACCCATTTGCAGCCATCTGACAAAGGAAGTTTAGAAGAAAAGTTGGAGGGTGTGGAGTGTATAATAGTTTTCGGTAAACAAAATTTCGAAAACAGTTTGTTTTCGTGGCGAAATCGAGATCACCTCGAGTTTTAAAAATAGGAACACATTTATTGTTTTCGATTTACAGTAGTGGGAATGTGAAATGTCTAGCTTTACGTCGTATTTGACTTTAAGACAGTGCAAACATTATTTGACACCGAAGAGATTACTGATTGCTTGATGGGGATATTTTCAGTCCGTTGTGTATCAATCAGCAATTAATATTATTAAAGAATTGCATGGAAGAACCGTCTCAGCATGCAGAGCTATGGATCTAGCAAGTCTAATTGCAGCAACACATTCAAACTTCTGTAAAAGTGCAGAATACTGCGTCGTGGAGGGCGGAATGCATTTCGAATATGTAATTAAGTAAAGTAGATTTTTCTTATGTTCTAGTCGCGTGTTTACATTCAGTAATTTCTTCGGTGTCAAATAATGTTTCCACAGGTCCTAAAGTCAATTACGAAAAGCTAAATATTTCGCATATCCACTACTGTATATCGAGTACTTAATATGTTAGTAAAAATATCATGTAATATGTGTTTTGAATTCGTCTCGATGTCTTCTACAACATAGTTAAAAAAAATATGTGTTCCAATTTGCAATACCCAAGGTGACCTCGATTTCGCCATGAAAATAAACTGTTTTCGACATTTTTCTTACTGATATCTATTCTTCACTCTATACTCTGCAACTTTTGTTCTAAACTGTTGTTTGTCAGATGGCTCCAAGTGGGTGACAAATCGCGCGTCGCGTTAGAGGCAACACCCTGTATATGATGCATGTATTTGTAGGAAAAAGTTTCAGGTGGATATTTATTATTTATTATTTGTTACTTGAACGAACAGAAGGGCTTTTGACGAGGCAAAGTAAAATTATAATATTTAATATTATGTTCGGTACAGTATTGTCTTCCATGCATTACTTTATAGCTCGTGATCATAATGACGATGGAATGGTAAAAAGATGGTAAGAAGATACAGCCATAGCTATTAGTGGTATTCATAGCGTTGCGTTAAGATCTCATCATTATTAGTTGTGCCTCAAAGTATTATTATATTCAAGATTTAAATGCCCTCGTGTTAGAAGGAAGAAAGTCGATTATATTATTGTAGATAATAGCCAGAGTAGAGATTCTTTTTAAAGGATCAGAATATTGTGAATGATAAGGAAAGCATTTGATGGCATTAAAGGAGAATTTATTTTAAAAGGCTTATTTAGATGTATACAATTCTTTAAAATAAATTTTATTCGGCAAGTGTCATACTTTTATCTTCATTTTTATTCTCATTTGGCGATAAACTAGATTTGGCGGGGAAAGAAGTTCGTTTTACTGTTATTTTATTTATTCGATCAGAGATGCGAGGAATTATTCACGGAAGAATCATTGTTGTTCGGAGACCGCTTTCCAATCGGTTTAGCATCAAGCTTTTACGTTTGAATTTCTTTTCGATAATGGATACATACATATAAAACTGGTGTGCACGGTTCTTAGGGGGAAACGGTGTCGTAAAACTCTCGTCGCCGTAAAAAGTCAAATCGCTGAACACAGGAATCAAGCGTAGGAATCCCTTGTTTCGTCTGAAAATAAGAAAACGCCGGCACATGCAAAGTTATGCCTGGGCGAGTTTCTTAAACTTTATTGCCGCTGTCGTAATCTTGATGTAACAAAAAATTTCTACTTATTCGTCCATTTTTACATTTAGAACGTAAACGTTATGAAAGTGCACTCTGTTATTCCAATGTACCTACATACTTTTTTTTCGCAGCTTCATCGCGCATTTTCGTAATAATCTTGAAAGTTGAATACCGTCGTTTACTTTATTACACTTAAAATTGAACTTCATATGAAACGGTCATTGCGACATTAAATTTTCTAAAAGAACTGAAGATGATTGTTAAATATATTCTGGCACGAGATAATACAACGTGTTGCTTGCTTTTTATTACTTATTTCTCGCCTTTGCTTTCTCTTTAAAATTAATTGCACGAGAAACGATTTACATGAATTTGTATAAGAGAAATAGATATTAATCAATAACGAATTTCGTGTTATTATATTTTCGTATTCGTATTTATGTTTACTGCTTTACTATTATTTTTGGTATTTTTATTACTATTTGGTATTACTATTTTTAAAACCGAATAAAACGTACAATTTTGGGTAGTTTGAGTGCATTGTGTAGGATCCACTTATAATGCAATCAGAATAATGTCTGTCGTCGTAAATCGTAGATTTGCTTTCACAGGAAGCAGCCTCAAATCGATGATTAATGATTGAATTAAAGTGATAACGAACACCAGGATAGTGGAAAGCGGAAGATAAAAATAGAAAATCCTAAGAGAAAAAGAAAGGTAGAGTGAGGGTGATCTGGTAACCATCTCCAATCAGCCAGCACTGCGGTCGAATCGATTTTCGTAATGAATTGTGGCTTGGTAACTCTTACCGTCGAACCAATATTGCTTCTTCAGGGTTACAAGTTCTTTCCGTCCTTCGAGCCGACCTAAAACACGATCACTTCTAGTTTTCGATTAAAGCCCCAATACGTTGGTCCACGTGATCCCCTTGTCTCTAAAAGTAGACTTGCCCTGTTTGTTTGGCGATGCTGTCAGATTGAAGTATACGTGTATATCTTGTGTACATTGAAGTGTACATACAAGACGTTTCAAATTTATGTGAAAAAAATAAATTTATCAGATAGTTTGACATTAACAACATTTTGGGTACGAAATTAGACCCCGATTTTTCTAATGTTTATCTATACTTGCTTTGCGAATGCTTTGATGGCTTAAAAGAGTTCAGAAGGTATAATCTATGTGTTTATTAAACATAATTAATAAGCGAAGTTGGGTCATTAAATATGTGTATATTTTTACATATGTTATTGCTTTGAAGTTTTCATCAGTTCCGAATATATTCTTAATACCGGTACTAAAAATTAATATATAATTATAAAGAAGTACTACTTAATAATTGTGGAATGTTTAAGTAATACACAATTATAGAACAATCAATCAGTTCATGCAAAACTTTTACGAATTCCGCCATCGAACACTGCCCAAGTAGATATTGTCGGCAGTAGCCAGACCCGCCGTGAAGTGCTGCAAAATGTATTCCAACAGGACTCCTTTGTTCCATGACCATTATGTCTAATTAACCTTATGCATTAACAGTTCTTTGCAACTTTAGCTTTTGTTTAAACCATAAGAAACTGAGATATATAAAACTATTTATGAAATAAACATAATTAAAAATATATATAAATATATTTATGAAACAAGAATAAAAGTAAAATAAGTATCATTAATTTGATGTGAATAAAAAATTGCGTATAGTATAGACATTTTTTACTTTACCATCCGAGATTTATACAATGGTTTGAATCTCATTTCCACGGGAAGGGGCATGTAGACAAAAATGCTATGACAGTGTTATTTACGACAGTGGCCAAGTCATGCCACAAACGCGTACCCTGAGGGATGGAATTTCTAAAATATGCGAATTATTCGGGGAACGACGGGTTCATAATGTATTCTACCATCCTGGGTGAGAGGAAGCATGACGTCTAGATTTAAGTGCGATCTCTTTCGGGTAAATTTTACTAATATAGTTCTGTGAACAGATCGGTCTCCATTTACGATCACCTCAATAATTGCTGATTATATCTGTTGCCCATTTTCATACACCATTGCTTTCTTTACATTCAATAAATGCACAATTTGTACCATATTTATTTCCATTATAATAAATACATAAACACGAACTGAGATTAGTAATGGTTAAATAAATTTGTAGATAATGTTGACACCTTATTATAAGCCTGTTCGAATTCCATACAAAGTTAGTTGGAGGAATATAAGTCCAAAAAACTCAGGATAAATGTAATGGTAGGTTCACTGTGACGAAAGCATAAAATCAGAATCATAAGGGGAAGTAAAAATAAAAAATTTAACGTGTAAAACGGCTGGAAAAAAGAAAAAATTAGTGTAGCATGCAAAGTAATAGGGGGATGAATAATGACACTCCGATCTCCGTTAAATTGCTATCTCCTATACCCTGTCATTCCTCACAAAATTTGTCCATCCTGACTCTTTACTTAAAGTTCCTGCAACAATTTCGAAAATAAGTATTACTAAAGCGTTGCCCCGAAACTGCACAATCCAAAACATAAATCGAACATCCCCACTTTTTCTCACAGCTTCATCCCCATCGGCAACGCGCATGTGACCCTGCTTGTTCGCCGGTCAATCGAGTCATAATTTCAACAAACCGCAGTCCAATACCATACACGAAAGTGCACCCATACATTCTGTCTAAATAGCCGGCAACTAAAGCCGCGAGCACCGTGAGGTAAATAATTATTGTTCGCCACAGAAATTGCCCGTAGACCTTCGATTCGTCCGCGACGCTTATTCTCCGCAAACCTGACCGCGGGCTTTCGTCGAAATGATGGAAAAAAAATATGAAAAATAGTCGTCCCTGCCACGCCGCGAAACCCCACACACTGCTTACCCCATTCACGAGGGTCCCACCGAATCGTCCAGCGCCGCGAAATTCGGTTTGGAAAACCTTGCAATTCGTCCATCAATCCGGGCGCTTTGCGCGACCGCCGAGCCGCGCTGTCCGCCGTTGGCTGCTATTTTGACCCAGCCACAGACAGAGAAGGAGAACGAATCGCGCGCTCTACCTGTCGGAAAAACGCTGGCCCGCGAAACACGCGTGTAAACGCGGCTCGAAGGTTGCGGATGCAGATTGTTAGCGGGGCTCAATCAACCTATGGACGTGACGCGGCCGACCCGATGGAATGGGGCCCGGTGAAAAGCAGCAGGGAGGAAGAGGATCGGTCGAGGAGGGGTGGTGTCGCGCACGCCACCGGAACATAGAGGAAAAGGGGACGTTCCGTGTGACCACTAGATTAGTTTTGTTCGAGGCAATTTGAATTTAGATTAGTTGTCGCAAATTGCCGCGGCCGATCGCCGTGCGCCGCCCCGCTCGCCCCGACGAGCTTATTCCTCGGGCGTCGAGACGCCTTTGTGTCGGTACCGCCGCTACCGATGAGCGATGGGGCGACCGGTCACTCGGTGACTGGATGATGATTTAGTTCTTGCTTCAGTCTGCCGATGGAATTGGTCGGTATAGACAGATGCGTGGGCCAGGGTTGCAGGATGAGATTTCGGCGCAGAAATATGGAGGCCGTTTAACCCTTGCACGCGTTGTTCAAATAGGTTTAACGTTGGAACTGTTTGGGCAACTTGACCCGTGGCTGGAATTCGTTTGAGTGCATACGTACAGATATGTATGACGAAATTGTAGCATGCTTGAGAATATTGTATGCGATAGTTATGGAGGACGAATGATGTGAAAACTTAAGAGGGTATTCCAGCGTGGCACGCGATTCTTCCAAGTGTTTGTAGGAATTGTTTTTAAGACCTGGGAGAAAGATTTTTGTACTGAACTTTTTACTGTGTTTTTAATGCATCTTCAACTCTAATTAAACATTTTTTTCAATTCAAAATATGAAATAAAGATGACGTTACAGCGCACAGAAGTAGATCATCTTGAAAAAAATGGATTGGTAGGTAACCATGATTCAGCTCGTTCTGGTCATCGGAAGTAAAAAAACCAAGCAGATTCTGAAATTATACGGCCTTGGCTATCGCAGGTTGCAGATTTGGGTTGAAATATAAAACTTTTTTAAAATGGCAGCTATTCGATATCGATTATTCGTTTTTTTGGTATTTTCGTCGTCCTTTTTGGGCAGTAAAATTAAAACGGAAAAACATTTTTACCTAATTCTGCTACGGACGATAGCGACGTATCTGCTGAACATGTGCGCACAAGGTGATTCCGATCGGCTCCCTAGAATTTGAGAAATCGTGGTTATCATGTTCTAAAACACGATTTTGAGAAGAACGCTTTTAAAGTTTTGCTAACGGTGAGAAAAATTCGACTTAAAACTATTCTGTCACGTCTGGTCAATAGAGAATATCTTTCTCTCCACCAAAAAAAACTCTTGCTGGGTAGAAATGACTGGGCAAGTAACTGCCAATGAGAAAGTGCCAAAAATAGAGAAATAGGCCTGGCCGGCATGTTCCATACAATTTATGCATGGTTTTCTGCTCTGAAATATAGACAGGTTTCTTCCGTTAGTTACCCTCCAGTTGTACGGATAATAAATAAATCACAAATTGGGGGATGAAATATGAACTTTGATGGTGTATTGAATAACTGGCGATATTTTCGTTTCCTCGTATGAAATGTCCCGATTGTTTGCCCAAATGAGTAAACGATCTTGAAATTGCATTTGTTTCCATTATACCGGTGATGATGATCCAGTGTGCCTGGTACTCTCTTTCTGTAACAGATCACGCATTCTCCCAATCCGAAATGTCGATAACAGACTGACCAATCAACACTGCTTCAATTACGCGATGATTGTGCCTGGCACGGTTTTCCACGCATCTTCCATTTCAACCACTTGTAGTCTAATTTTCCGTTCGACCGCGGCACAAGGTAGTCGCGTGCATCGACATTTCGGAACAATTATTAATCGGTGCGAACATCGATTCCGCGAAATGCCCGACACCAAAGAGGCGCGTTTACGAAGAACATTGTTCGATCCACCAGTGAACAACGCGATTCGTCTCTATTCTACCTCGTTAAATTCACAAACGAATGAATATTTCATTGTTCCTGAATAATAATTGTTCGATCAGCATATATGCTTTTACTTGCTTCAAAGTGGTTATAAACTGAGTTGAAATTTTCAGACCAATACGTATACAATGTTGTATATTCTTTAATGCAATATAGAGAAACTGAAATAAATTTTATACTTGTAAAGTGTCTCTTCTGTTAACAAAGTTAGCAGGAATACGAGCTACATTTCCATACTTTCCATAACGTTTCCGTATTTTTTATTCATACGTTCGCCAATTAAAAGTCTGTGCTTAATGATCAATTATTCGGATGTTTGCCACGGATGCACTCAATACATGGCTTTCATAAAGTAGACATTACTCGACTTGTTCCACTAAATTCCTAATGAACCTAATTTCAACATTGTCGAAATAGCCGAATTCCCTTTCAGTGGAAAATAAATTCAGGTCAGACATTATGCAATCGTGGATCGCGATGGCATTACCAAATTACATTCAATTGTTCTTCACCGACAAAGCAAACCAAATATTTTATTTAACGAACAGGTACATCTTTGTATCGGGTTCAGAAAGCACGAACAAAGTTTGGCAGAAATAAAACTTTGACCCTCTACAAAACCGATAAATTAACTAAGGAAATAAATGTAAACAAATTCCGACAAATTCAATGTACTGCGTTCATTTCGCGTACAATCGAACAGCAGTCGCATGAGAAGAAAAAGCATCCCTCGAAATGTTCAAAGGGTTGGCTCGGGCGACAATCGCGCCGCGAGACGAGCCATAATTAACGCGTAGCATATCGCCGAACGAAATAATTACGCGTATCAGTATCAAGTGTCGAATTGGTATCCGAATTTTCGCAATTGAACCGTGGCGTCAACACGTTTCCATCGACGATGTCACGTGCGGTTTGCCGCGCTTGACATTTCCCTCGATTGCATGATATTGGATGGATGGGCGGACATATTGCTGAGGTTGTGCAAAAATGAATGTGAAAACAAAAAAGGACAACAACAAGCAGGAAAAAAATGCATCACGTGTACTTCGATAGGCGTGGGTTATTGGTAATAATTACAAGAGAATATTAGACCGATGTATCCGAAACGAATGCAACTTCGATAATCGACGAAAAATATCCCGTCGGATCGATCACTATCCAGCATTATTTTGATTGTCCCATTTCGTGCCTTTCGCCGTAATTGCCTGACACAATTACTGTATTTCGTGTACTCCCGTTATTGCTATTCCATCGATTAAAACTGGTGTAGGAAGAATTGCGACATTGTATATGGATGTACATGTACGAGGTACGTTTAAAGAAGAGATTCGTGCTGCTATTTGATAATTAGAGTTTTATGTTAACACAATAAATGGTTGGTCGTTTTATTTTTCCATTTCGTGTTTGTTTAGTGCGTAGATATAAAAAGTACAAATTACTCTGAACTCATTGATCGTTATTTATAGTACGATTCCACGCCTGAAATCACAAAGTAATCACGTTTGATCAGCTTCTAAACTTCGCTGCATTTCATGTTTCGCCAGCGGTATTGGGGGCAAAATGTGTATCATGTCCATACGGGAATCCCACTGTATTAACCCCTTGTGTACTGTTGAAATAAGTGTTTAAACAGACGGACCCGGTCATAGTATTTGCTTAAATAAATATGGATATGTATAGCAGAATTATTGTAGCGAAATTTCCCAGGATTCTTAATATAATATTTAAGAAGACGGACTTCCAATGATTCATACATGCTTGCATATGTGTCGAATTAGTTGTTCATTATTTTGTTTATGCTTACTAAGAATGTGCTAGCTTAAATATTTAATAATCAACAAATAAACTTAAATATTTACTAAGGTCTTTAAATGTTGTAAAACCGCAATTATACTTAATTAAATTCTGCTCTGGGTTAAAGTAAGACCAGCGGTGCCGATATACCAAGCACGTTTAATGGCCACAAAAATTATATATGTACCGCAAATAATATTATAAGACAAAATGACAGAGCACAGAACTTTCGTCCCGAGCATCAAATTGACATTTACCCCCAGTGCACGGGGATCAAGCAAACAACACTCCCCGTTACTGTCCCAGCAGAATCAATATAATTTTCCCGAGAAACTCGTCCGTCATACGAAACCACACAGGTACACGCAATCGAATTGTCGGCATTAAAGGTATCACGAACTCGCAAAGGAACCACGCGGTCTCGCGTTTCACCCTCTCCATTACTTTTCCGGTCAGCATGGACGTTAAAGTAGTTTTCACGAAGGTATCACATGTACGTGGAACGAGGCGAAATGCTGCAATCTCGCACATACCTACAGGTTCGAAGTGGCTAGTAGTAGATTCAAGCCGGTGACGAGCCTTCAAAGCGTCGGGATGCCCGTGGAAATTAAATTTCTACGGTCAAAGTAATTCCTCACACGTACCCGCGCCCTGGATAACCGTTGTCCTGCAGAGCGAGAGAAACGACGACTTTAGCATTCGATAGAGGCTGACCGTTCTGTTTCTCCGTCGTTGTCCACTAAATTCGAGTGACACCAAGAACCACTGGAAAATCCATAGCCTAGATCGAGTGCTTTTTCAAGCTACTCAACGGCGGATTTCTGTCTCCTTTCTCACACTTCGCTGTCCCATGTTACGGTCCTGGACACATGCATGTAAATGCGATCTTGTGTCCTTTTTTATAGAATTCTTGACGCGTGGTTTTGATGTTCCTAGGGGATCGTTGATGTTACGTACATGTTTTGAATTGATGCTGTGTTTCTTTTGGAAGGTACAATTGGAAGGGTGAATACATGGTAGGAATGTTAAGAGATTTAGTTGGAAGCAGTACGGCCTCGAACGTGTACCACGTTTCTATTTAGCTACTAATGTTTCTTGTGTTTGGAGTGAGTTATGCGCGAAGAGAAATAATGTCGGCTGGTTCTTTATGTTTCGTAATGCATACAGGGTATCGCAAGTGTCGTTAACAAATTTTAGATGTATGTTCTACTTTTAACGTGAAGCGTGCTTTCACCTGGGATATATCGAAGCGCGTCTAACGTTTATGCAGGAGAATTTTTAATGAAATGCTTTTCGAAGGTGTGTCCATTTTAATGGACTCGTCTGTGACAAGTTCCTAAGCTGTGTGTAATGTGTTAGGTTGTCCGAAAAGTTTCTGTCGTTTTCTTACTAGATATTAACTGCAAACAATATTACGAAGAGTACAATATTTTTCAATGATTTGTGATACGTTCTTTTTCACCATTCTCCTTAATCCCTCCGGAAGCATCATGATATCATGTTTCACAAATTTTTTATTTTGTTGCAAAACATTTATCAACATGGTTTCTATCTCGTGTATAGAGTTGAATTCTTTATAACGAATAAAAATTTTTAAGGAAACAAATAAGTAATAATCTGAGTATAAGTAGGGCTAGAATATTCCAAATCAGACCCAAATGCCTTCCCTGCTCTTCCATCTTTCGATACGCGCATGACGGCACTGAGACTATAGATTCAAACGACATTATACTATTGGACAGCTAGGAAACAACTGATGAGTGCCCTAATGTCAACGAAAAATGGACCAGTCGGTGTGTTTCACTAAACGTTGCCCAATAAAACCGAGGAGTCAAACAGCGAAATAAACTTATAACGAATAACGTGTTCCTACAGCATTCAGAATTTTTGAAACATTAGCACATTTAAAATCTTCCATCTTCCCACTGCAATTTCTTTGCCACTAAAATATTACACACGTACTGTCTCTGTCGACATTCGCGGCGATTAATCAACCGCTTACTTCGTCGAACTAATTATCCACAGCAGAGCAAATCTCCTCCAGCCGTTCAAGTCCCGGATAAAACGGATCTCATAAATACCGCGGGGACATCGGTATCGCCTTTAAGCGACAATTTTCCTTTGATCCGATGAATAGAAGTGCTCGAGGTTAACAGTTGAAAGGGGAGGAGAACGTCCACTCTCTCGAGGGTATCTCTTAAGACCGATTCACTTCACTCTATCCAAGTCGTTTCCCTTTCTCCTTCCATTTCGCTCTTTCCTTTTTTTTCTCCCCGTACGTCCTTCTCCGCTCGCCGGCGCGTAGAATCCTGTTGGACGCGCGTGCTAAATTTTTTTTTCATATGCTGCGTGGCCGGAATTTATGCGACCGAGATCCCAGGGCAATAGGGGAGCGTCCGCTTGGCGGACAGAAATGAATAGAGCGGCTGGCTCCCGGGTACTTTACAAATATGTGACCAGAAAACACACCGAGAACATCCGTCCCTTTCACCCCTTACCCTTTCTCATCATCCCCGCTACTCTCTCTCTTGCCCTCTCAGGCTAGATTCGACATCGTCACACCTTCGCGCTGGTCGTTGTCCTCGTGCTTTTGCTCGCGCGAATTTTTCCACCCCGTGCCACGTCGTTGGTACTGGCGAACGAAGCTCATCTCTGTGTATCCAACGATTTTTGAGCCTGTGTTTTAAGTGCTCTCCCTCGGTCGGTTCGACAGGTTTTGTGTTTGTTTCGGATGGACAGGGGCAAATGTAACGGTTCGCAACGTTTACACTCTGCGTTCACCTCGTTCTTTCTTCGTATCGAACAGTTTTTATCGTTGCTTTTTAATTCGCCTTTTTTTGGTATTTTTGAATAGAAGTGATTTTACGGGGGTGAATCATCACTGTTCGAGTTAAGTTTCATGGAGCTTTACTTCCACTATTATTGATTGTTTTTATTTATTAGTTCGGGAAAGTGATTCAAGCGTTTGAATGGATAGGTTTTGAGGAATGGTTAGTGATATGACTGGATTGAAAAGAGGAGGGCAGTATGAAGTAATTCGTGTGATATAATAGTAATATTAGCTAGGTCTATAATAGGGATAAATGGATCAGTGTAATAGACGGCGGGATTTTCTTGCCTCCGTGTTATAGTTTTATGGTTTCTGTATTAAGGGGTCGGGATAATTGAGGATTCGCACGTCGCATTGTTTTTGTTACCCGTATACACGTCACAGCATCCGAAATAATAAATATCTTCTATCACAGTTATTTATTTCGAATAACCAGCTTTCTTCATATCAATAATCAATCCACAATCCGGTCCTAATCGTTCTCTATCTCAGCACGTATATTTTCGTCCCAATATTCTCTTACTCCATTAAAACCGGCCCTTCCCTCTATCACCGTCAAAAGCGAAATAACATGAACTTTCTTACGCGGTTATTTATTTCGAATAACCAGTTTCCGAACATCATTTAATCAATCCTTAATCCATTCCAAATCGTGCTTTATTGCAGCGCTTGTTTTCGCCTTTACACCCCCTCGCCCCACAAATACTGAACCTGCCCTCCACCTCCCCCATTATCATTATCACTCTCTTTCACACTTATCTATTTCAAATAACACGTTTCCGAATATCGTTAATCAAGTCGTAATTCGTTCTTAATCGTGCTTTATAGCAGCGGCACTTTTAGTCCACGCGTTTCTCACTTCGCTAATACCGATTCCACCCACTAACCCTCATCGTTATCGTCAACCATTATCACTTAACTCATCATAAACGTATTCCCATACTTCCCGTAACGCTTTCCAAATTGTCTTCTCCCCCTAATTCGTCCTACCCGCAATTCCAAACGCCGCGCCACCGCCGTCCAGTTTCTCTCGCAATATCGCCTTTGCGTTTATAAACTTTCCGGTCCCCGGATCCACATAAATCACGGTCGCTCGTTGTACGCGTTTCGCGATGCTTCTCACGCGTGTATTCATCCTTCTTCATTTCTCTTCATTCGACCTTTCCGCTTTCACCCAATTTCGCCAATTTCTTGTTTCTCCGCCCCGCGTGCTACTTTCCCCCCTTCCTTCCGTTCTTCTTTTTTACCCCCCAGCACTTCCACCATCTGAATCTTGATCCCGAAGGTAAAGGGCGAGCCCCGAGCCCGAGGCTCTCCCACAACGAATTCCCCGGGAATCAAATATCTGCTGTTGTTCGGCGACTGACTGAATTCACATAGCATCCACGAGTCTCGTAGCTCGATGAGTTATGATCTCACGTGAACCAGTTATTTCTGTGCGATCCTTCTTCCCCCCGAATCTTCCCTCCTCTCTACCACTCGCGCCGCACTCTGTGTCGTCCACGTACAGCCCGTGGAATTGAAACGGCCCCGGATGGACGCGGGGATAAATTCGTTCCGACGAATAAATTGCATTATGTTGGCGTGCGATTGCTGGCGAGCCTCTCGCGATTTGCATGGCCGCGGGCTAAAGTATTGGGGCTCGATCTGTTTCGACGATTTCGATCAGGAATGTCGGGCGACCACGGGAGAAATACAATAAACAGATGGATTTCTCGTTTATCGAAAGAAAAATGCTGATCTATAAGTGCAACGAGAATGACAAGCGGCGTGTGCCGATCAATTATTAAAAGTCGACGAATTATTGTATATCCCGCGGAATGATTATCGAAAGAGCTGCAACGGTTACTGGTGCTCGTATATATTAATCAGAGCACAGTTTTAATGCGCACATTGTATAGTTATTTTCTCAGTAGATTTTCAGCCCGCGTACAGTTCTGAATATGGAAATTCGGTGTGGTACATTAAATATTTTAATTGAAACGTCCATCCCTCCTCGCGTGTCGGACATGTCGTTTTTGTGTTCTGTATCTCGTAGTAAATTCCACTGCGAGAAGCGAAGCTTCTCGGTGCACCATTCAAGTGAATTAATAACGGTCTGTGGTTATTTATCGATTAAATATTTGAATTCGGCTTGCAAAATCGAACGACACAACGAGGGGTTAGGAGGAGGATCAGTCTACTTTAATACTATCGTTTCGTCGGTCGAAATGAAAGCACTTCGCGGCTGGAATGATCCGAAACTTATTGAAACGCTGATTGAAATTACTGGTTCAGCACGTAATTAAACCGACGCTCATTCGATATCCTATAAATCGGAATTTACTTTTAAACGGGCTCCCCTGCTATTTTCCAATTAAAAGTGTGATTGTATTAGCCTCAAAATTTCGAACGACTCCGGGGTTGATTACATGATGAAACAATGGCGTGATTTCGAAGTGATTAGAGTTTCGTCGCCGTCGAATGTCACTTTAGTTTGCGTTTCTCAATGGCCAGAGAATGATCTTCTTTGTTTAGGAAACTTATTGCTTTGCCACCATCGTTCTTGTAACAAAAATTACGTTGATGTTAAAATATTAATATAGGTACACGGAAAGGAGAAAGGAAAAAATGCAGTTACTATCGTTTGCAGAATTCTTTGCATTCGTTATATGTCTGAAAAATATAATTTTGCATTCTGTGTTCTAAATTATCACAACGGCAAACAGCATGTTAGCGATAGCGTATTTTTAAAGAAAGGAATAGGATCAGGTGGCGAGGTGCTACGCACCCTGTGGATAATTTATGATGGGGACGCTGTCCTACGGGTGGTCAAAGAGTGTTTTGGGAATGTCGTAGTATTGACTAACATAAGTTATTGCACGTCTTGGAAATGAATGAATGAAACCAAACATCCTGTCGGCAGGCGGTGGGTGGCGAACGTTCTGGGTCTTCCAACTATCGAGTGTCGAGGGATTGTTTATTAGGAAGAAGAGAGAGAGAGTTTAAATATGGCAAGCGACCTGACGTCCCAATGCTAAAGAATAGGAACTCTGTTCCTGGAGGCTCTGGCCACGGAGTGGGGAAGGCTATGCTTTTTGGTAAGAGGACTGTGATGAACCCCACGGCACTTACCCCAGAACATCGACCGAATAAGCATACATTTTAAAATTCTTACGAACTTATAGAAATAATCGAATTATTTCTGACAAGCGTTGTTACAATGCTTAATAGTTTAACTATTTACTTATACACTACTGAGCGACAAGGGCATTATTAACTTTTATTAGGACGCTTAATATTGTCACCAGTTATTCAATTATTTACTTAATAATTAACTAAAGATATTAATATGCTTTACATCTATTGATTCTTTTACATCAAAATTTATTTCGCGATTAACCGGTCTTGAATTCACCGAATCTATTCAAGAGTATAAACTGAAGTCGACAGCCGTTTGGAAATACCTATACCATTCATATCTCGCGACGCAATCATTTCCATCGATTGTCAGCAAAATGAAGTTGCATTTCCGGAATGCGACTGTCGAGGGAATTCGGGTGAATACTTCGTAGATGGTTGTTGAAAAATTCGTCTCGCTCAACAAAGCATCGCGTTGGCAGCTTCACAGGGAATAATAACTATTTCCTCTCATAAAGTTGGAAGGGGCATTAAAATCGATTAACTGCAGTTTGACGCGTGGACACGTGTTCTCTGGCAGGCTTTTGAAAATTTACGCGAGTGTAACGTGGTCCATTAGAGTGACGATTTTGTACGTTGTTTTCTTCGAAAATTCGTGCACCGTGTGACGTAACAGCGTCAAGGGTCCCGGTGATTATTAAAATTTGTAATAAACGACGCTGTGCTCGATTAATGAAAACTCAAATTACTTGTATTTTATGGTCGCAGCTATTGAGCCTTATTGTTTGACGTTAATCAAATAGTAATTGATTTGACGTGATTATATCGAATATACAGGTTTCAAGAGAGCAACGAATGCCTTCGATTGTTAATTGAGTTAAAAAATTCAGTAATAAGTTACATGTGTGAGGAAAAAAGGGAAGAACAGTGTATGGTTATAGTTAACAGGATGGTAGCGCGTTAAAAATAGATAGAAGTGCCAATTTAATCTTCCAAGATTGTTTAGAGCAATTAAAAAATTGTAGTTGCGCCATTAAAATTTAAAAGACTATTCTGAACTATAGAATTCATAATATCGTATAATAGATGTGAAAACTTGGCCATTAAGGTTCAAAACCCGTGTATAGTATAAAACTGAGTTAAAGCGATCGTTAAACTTTCATTTTTCCCTGTGAAATGTTCTCTTGTTGGGTCGCAAAGAACGACGAGGACACGAGAATATATGTCGGGTCTTTTTTCGTTTGTTTCTTGAATTTTGCATAAGCTTTGCATGAGACTGTTACAGGAGATACTCAAGCGTGTAATACGAGGATGTTGCCCATACTCCTGTCTATGGGAACTCAACGACGACCTCTTGTTCCTGCTTGAAGAGTACCATGTCGTATATTAACAATACAATCAAACTATTAATAATTAATACTTTATTACGAGACTACAAATAGTATAACAAGGGAGGAGCTTCGATTTTTACTTTATTTATTATGCATCAAATGTGGACATTCTTCTTTTTTATGAATGTGTAAATTGAATAATCAATTGCAAGATAATAAAATATTAAAATAAAATAATAAAATATTAGAGCCAAGAAATCTATAAACGAATATATTATTTTGTATCAGTTCGATGTACACCTTAATGTTATTCAAATGTAACTTACATATTTAGAATTACATTGGCAGTTTCATCATATCTATTCTAAAATTAGTGGTCAATTAGATAATTGGCTACTGATAGTACAGCCAAAGATAAAGTAAAACAGATGTCTCGTTTCAATCAACCCCATATACAGGGTGAGTCTCCTAACGTGACGACCTCAAATAACTCGTAAGGTATTCGTTGCACGAAAAAATGTTTCAAACAAAAGTTGCATGGTATCTAGGGGGACATACAGTGCTCTAAACTCTTTTTGATTACCTTACTTTTTTATTGAGATATTAGGGTCACCTTCAGTTTTTTAAATGGAATGTCTAATATTTTTTGTCGAATTCGGATAAGTCATCCAATTTTGCGTAAAAAAGTATTACACAAAGTTGGACTTCAAATGAATAATTACTGAGATATATTTGAAACAAATTTTATTTCAAGCGGTGTTCGAACTGCTGTCCATTACAGTCAATGCACTTATGGGCAAAGCTGGTAAGGTTGAAGTACGACATCCATCGTTATTTACAATTTTGCGATACCTTTTACGTTTCTGTACATTAAAATTGCCATGTACTTTAAGTCTTCGACGAAGCCTTAAGACGGTAGAATGCGATGGCTGATTTCGATCAGGATACTTAGCTTGATACAAGATCTTAGCTCTTATAGCATTTTCTTCACACGCACCATAAACAATTATCATATCGTATTTTTCGTATGCTTCGTATGACCTGCCGTCGTAAACAAAGTCGTGTTAAGAATCGCGTTGACTACGCGTATTTCCTAATAGAAGATTATTAATTTGAAGATATCTCACTAATTATCCATTTGAAGTCCCACTTTGTGTAATACTTTTTTACGCAAAATTTTATGATTTATCCGAATTCGAAAAAAAATATTAGACATTCCATTTAAAAAACTGAAGGTGACCCTAATATCTCAATAAAAAAGTAAGGTAATAAAAAACAGATTAGAGCACTGTATGTCCCCCTAGATACCATGCAACTTTTGTTTGAAACATTTTTTCGTGCAACGAATACCTTACGAGTTATTTGAGGTCGTCACGTTAGGAGACTCACCCTGTATATCTCAGCGTTCAACTTTTCCTGCACATACTCACGGTGAATTCTTTCACTTCGACACGGAGCGTGAAAGAACGAATTACAGAAAATTGTTGAACCGTGAACAACGACTGCCTTGTTTTCTGTATTTCAAGCTAAAGGCATTAGCGAATGTTCATTGTGTGACAGAGAGACGCTCGAATGCCTCTTCGAACGAAATACTGCTTGATTAAAAAATTGCACGCTTGGACGTCTGTCGAGATATCCAATAAACGACAAACGACTCGATGGATGCGAATCTAAATATCGGCAGGTTCTTGTTGCTTCGCTGTCTGAGTCGACCTTATTTCCACCTCAATGAGAGAAATCGATGCCAGTTAATTTCTTCTCGGTCCTTTTGTTTCTTTTTTCATTCTTTCGCTTTTTTCTTTATTAATTAAACTTAACTCAACTAAATTAAACTCAATTAAATGTCCGTCTTTTCGGTTGCTCAATAAAAAATGCTGGTAATCGATGAGTGATTTATTTCCCTGGCAATGCAACGTCTGCATTGAGTTTCTTAAGCTTATTTTTTCGTAGATGATATTGGTCGAGTCAGTGGAGTAGTGTGAAAGAAGTACGCACTGAGTATTACTTTGTGTAAAAACTTGGGTTATTGTTCCCATGTAGATATGTTTTTTTTGTTTGGAAGTAATTAATTTTTTTGTTCAGAACGTAAATTTATTTAAAATAAAGTACTGAATCTGCTATCCCGTTCACACTTTTTTAATACACTTCGTTCTTTTATATCTCTCCGTTTGCTGCTCTCTGAAATAGGAAACTCGATTTCAACTCGTAATCATTGAGATTAACACGACCCTTTAATATTAATATAATATCTGGCTTCAAACGTTCTAAAATTCTCCGTTCTCGTTCTGTGGAAAACTTGCTCCACGGCGAACTTAATATCCCTTTCAATGTCAATTATGATATTAGTATCGAAGCGTGGGCCCAAAGATGAAATCCGCCGACTCGAAATTTGTAACTTCGTGCCTTTATTTTAAAACCGGTTTAATCATCGTACGCCGTATAATCCAGCGTGCGGCCATTCAAATTATCTACACATTTTCCGTGCAGAATTGTTTTGCGAACGAGATCGACCTGATAATTGAAAAGGATCACGCGTATTATCGAAATCCGGTTAACGAAGATTTGCATTTCAATTTTCTACAATCATATTGCTCGCAATGTGCTTATGCGTGTACTCGTTTAACGAGGAACGGGTAAATCCATGCGTGGCGATGCCAAAGCGCGCAGGGGATCGAAATCAGCTCGATTTTAAACAATAAACATAATCCATAATTTACAATTAAATATTGTAGAAGTTATTTTTCGTAAACCTCACGTAGATTGGAATAGAAGACAGGTGGTGTAATAAGACTTCAGTTTACTCTAAATAAAACACTAACTTTATTATACAATATGTCGACACACGACGTTACTCAAACAAACAACGACTCACACACGATACTTTCAATACTCTCAGCTCACGATACTCTTCACTTCGATCCTCCCTTAACTCTCCCTTAGCTCTGTTCGAACTCTCCCTTCGATCTGACTCTTGCACGCATCATTCATTCTTTATATTCTTTCACTCTTACTTTCTCTTTCATTCTATTCCTCATTTGCTCTCACTCATTTAGGACACACCCCGCAGTCATTCCTCGGTGGTGGTCGGTCCTGACCACCCGAACCCTTGGGCCGCTGTACCCTCCATGCATACGACCTTCTCAGGTACTCAGCGCCGAACGTACCTTTCATACATCGGATCATTCTACACAGTCATGCAATATTTCCAATCCTACAACATTGTACTACAATTAAATGCACGGTGACAAAGGTGCAGTTGAAGAAAATGATAAAGAAGAATACCTAGAACAATCGTATTAAACATTCGTTAAAATATTGAGCGCCAGAATAGAAATTATTCACCATTCCAAACGCACCGTATTAATCTCGAAAATTAAAGAAAGATTCCAGCGACGGTTTTGCAAATATATAATCCAAGGACGAAGTAATTAAACGACACTCAGCAACAGTGCACCGCAGAAAATATCGACGGGGTGAAATTAAAAATCGTGCCGCACGAGCGCGAGACTGAAATAAACAAATAATTCTCGCCGCAAGACAGCCTCGGAGGTGGCTGGCGAAAATCGCATTTTAAAGCGACGACGAAAAGAAACAACGCCTGCAGCGTAAACAGGGGTGAGGGAGGGAGACATGGGGGATGGAACAAGACGGGGCAAAGGCAAAAGGCAAGCGGAGCAGTACGTAAATCCGATATACTCACTCGTCGTCTTACTTCGCTGTACTCCGCCGCCGCTCGCTGGAGAATAAATCCGTCTCATGATACGTGATTCTGGGCAGGATTTACTTTACGACAGATTGATGGACGGAGAAGTATCATTTTAGTACAGCGTGAAAATATGACGAACAAACTGTGCCGTGAGTGTGTCTGCCAACGCGACGCGGCGCTATCTTCGACCCACGAACAATCTGGATCGAGAATCGCAGTCGTTTTTGTCGAATAGATTTCGCAGAAGTTTATATTTTTGGAAGGTGTGATATGCAGAAGTTGGTTAGGAGAAATATTTTGCACTTTGTGTGCCCCTCTGTTGAAAGCTTTCCGGGAGTATAATTTTTTGTATTGTTATATTATTAATTTCGTATTAGCTTAATAACAATAATTCAATAAGAATTGTATTAATAATGATTAATAATAGTTATACTTGTAATACAATTGGAACTTTTTAACGGTTTAAGAAAGTTTTGCTCATTTTATTTAAGAAAAAGAATATAATATTGTAATATCAAGTACAAAACATATTATACAATACGAACCCTCGTGAAGTTATTAGAATTAATTTATTTGCTAATCCTATAACCCTAATGATACCTCATTAATATTTTACATAATTAACAAAGGGGACAGGAATTTAAAGACTGAGCTTCAGTATTCATTCACAAATGCCGAATAAAAAGTTCTCTTCACTGTTGCCATTCTCCTCGAACCTGTAATACACGCTGTAGCATAAAGAATGGGCGCATTCAAGTTTGAAGGAAATGCGTGAATCGAACGATTAATTTTCAACGTCAGTAGACTGTAATTGATATCAAACTGGAACGAGGTACAATAGCAGAAAATGTTCATAGAATCACTTGAAAACTCATTCATGGGTTATGTGTTATATTGCTTTTAGGGCGATCCGTTGAAACACGAAACTTTTATGGATTCGTTTGGAACTGTTGTGAAATCGGTTTTTCGTGCTGTATTTCACTTTTTGGTAAACATCCAGGACACAATGCAACTCATGCGACACGCATGGGCCGCATGTAGGACAATAGCGTGTACTCGGTCGGCGAACAAAAGAAGGTGGAGGCCCTCAAAGTATAAGAGATATTTCGTCGGGGGAATTTATGGGAAGAGTACCGAAGAGGAAAATTGGATGAAAGTGGTCTTCCATGAAAATTTGCTCGTCACAAAATGTTATTCGATTAGGGGGATACGAGACGAAAAATTAGAATCAATCTTTATGGTATGTTTAAATAACAATGGTGTGATTACTTTAGGGGTGGTACACTAGCCAGGATTTCTGTATAAACGTATAGACGCAACTGGCAGATAATAAATTCTGATTGTAGATTATTTCGAGAATAACAGAAAGGGTTGAAGATGTGTTTCATTGAAACGTTTAATTATTTTAATAATTTTTTTGGTATAAACGAAAACTGTAAAGCTTGTATTGGATTCCATCGTAAGTTTCTAAAAAATTTGGAATTTGTTTTAAATTGTAAATATTGTACTTTAGTCATTATATCTTGCAAATAACTTAACTAAATTAATAATTGTAATCACAAGTACCCTTCGCCAAATGCTATTTACTTTACTAAATTCTAAGGGCGATAATTAACAAGACATCAACGTGATGCCGAATATTTAATATTTATAAATTTAAGAATGGATTAAATGTAGTTTACAAATATCTTCCTGTCCAAGAGTATTTATCCTTATAAATAAGGGAACTTTTATTAAGTTATTCCATCGTGTACCAAAAATAATGCTTGGATTCGAAACACTACAGTCCATTTAGTTAAGATCGATGAATTTCACGTTAGTGTTCCTGGGGAGAAGCAATTTTAGATTTTACCATGGCCGAAGCAAAGAACCATATTTCTTCGTAAATGGACGATTTAACTGCCCCCGGAGGCAGCCAAAAAATAAAGGCAAAATACAATTTCGTTCGCGCATAATATTGCGTTAATATTTTATCGCGCCGTCGCGTCGGTCTAATTGTTGAGTCGTACCACTGAAAGTAACTTTGGCTGAATAATAATTGATCATGTTAAGGTAAATTATTATAATTGGTAGATTATTTTGAACGAAGATATTGGAGATGCGATGTATAAAATTTTAGTGCTCATCAGGAATGATAAATTTCGTAGTTGTTTGACACGGGAGGAATTATTTGTTTCTGTTCGTTGGATGGGTTATTCACTTTTGTGAATAATTTAATTTACATTTAAGTAAATTGTAGATATATGTTGTTGCTACAATAAACGATGCGAATGAATAAAGGTCAAATGTTTTAATATTGCATGAAAATACTGCAATGCCATGTTAGCAAGTCTGTGATACAGGGCTTATAATATTATAATGTTATACATTAATATAACCTGCACTATAATGATCATAATATATTCAATTCCGTTGGAAAGGTAGTACAGTACAGTGCATCCTAAATTCGAGCAATGTTTATTTTATTTAATGCAGTAAAAAGATAATATTAAAGTCTCAAGCGTTTTCAGTGGACTGACATGTCTGATTTCTGTCTGTGCATTGGCAGTCCGTTACTACTGAAACATTTCGAGACATGCGGCTGAATTTATTCTCCTAGGAATTGAGATTAAAAATTGTCCAGACACATCGGCTATATGTATAATCAAAATTGTTTTCGAATTTCGAATTTTCGTTCGATTATAATTAAACTTTTTATCGAGGGATTCAATTGATAGTTCTCCACAATATTGACCCAGTCACTTCAGAACGCTGCGAGTGATTTCAATAGCAGCATTTACAGTGACGTTCAGATTCAATGTAAATTCACGCTGGAAGTTATTATGTAATCGTGTCAGAATGCACTGTAATGTTTTTTTGTCTTTTTTCTTTAGAATGTTTATTTCACAAAATCTGAGGTGAAATTTGTTAAAGCCAAAAACTATGATGATATTCCTTTTAAGGCAACAAAAATCTATTCAATTTTTTAAATAATATGATTTTTCTTGTTTATTATACAATTGAATTACGAAGTTCGATTTTGTTGCATATTTGTATAACATCCAAGTCCCACTTTTTAACTTCGTCAATGTTACACAGCTTATGTATGTTCGATAGTACAATCCTAAATCTTAAGCTTTCAGTTTGTTTCAGATCCATTAGTTTTTTTGTTACTCTAATGTATCGCGATTCTTCCGTGTCAGGAGATTTGTTATTATTTCTACTGTACTCTTAAATAATATAATACATCTTCTTTTTCTCCGAAAATACTAACAATTTCCTTCACCTTTTCAACTAGGTTGCATTCCGATAATACTAATAACAAGACATTTTCATAATATCTAATGCTTACATAAACGTCATTGTAAAATATTGTACAATCGTTTCGTGTTTTAATATCGAATTCTGTATTTATTTGCTGCTTCCTCAATGCAAAATGTATTTTTACAGTGAGATTTTTTTACATTCTTCCCGCACTTTTTGAGCAAACATAAAAGTAAACTTTCTTAACAACTCTTCGCCGAAGTTTTATCGACATTACTCGGTTTCCTCGTTTTCGTTCCTGGTTTTATATTTGTGCTCTTCGTTCTTTTGTTTTTTTTTCTACGAACCCAGAATAAAGCCGCATTTCGTTCTCTGTGTCGAGGATATTCTTCTGAAACGCTAAGTTTTCATAGCCCGACGATTCTGCCACTCCACTTTTTTATCGTGTTCCCCTCGTTAGGAGAATTATACATTGTAGGCGCAGAATTCTGCATTCAGACGTCGCTTTCAAATGGGTGTTCAAAATATCTAATATTATTTTGTTTTGAATTTTCATATTTTTCCATTTACTCTTCAAACGTCGTTGTTTAATTTTTTGAGGCCTTACATTTCAGTCCATCATCGCCCAATACACCAAATTTTTATAACAAAATTGTTATTATTTCGAATATTCCTTGCGTGGTAACAAATAGTTTAGTAATAAACTTTTCAACCCCCTTCCAATCAAAAAACTTAATTTGCTCTTCTTGAAATTTTACTTTGAAACTTGAAAATTGCTTAAGAAGCTTTCTTGGACAATTCGACATTCATCAAGAATTGCTAAAATTGTTCCCTCCAAATTAAACTACAAGACCTCATTGATATCCTAAATTCCAAAACTTATACTATTAAAATATCCACTCCAAACAGGAAGCACAAAGGACACCTATCGAACCAAAAAGAGGTAAACGAAAAAAGAAAAAACCCTCTTGTCATTCCCCAGAAATATTTACATTCAGTCATCTTTCATCATCGCAATTTCACAGAACAATTCCGTGTGCCAAGCACGCGAGCCTATTTTTCACCTTCCCGATACGGATACACAGGTAGCCCAGCCACTTTCCTTAGTATTCGCAGTTTTCCACCTTGCTGGCCGCCAGCCTCCCCTCAGGGGTAGGTTCGGGGAAGGTTTTAGCAAGAAAGGGAAACGCAGGACGACGATTGTAAAAAGCTATACGACGTGGAGGCAGGAGTTGTTCCTCTCATTTGAATACTTAGATTGGAAGGGTCGTCGAGGGGGTTGGCGGTTCGCCGGAGGAAGGGGTGAATGGCTGTGTCGCGATGAGGGAAGGGAGGGTTGGGCGCAACCAGGGGCCGCTTAATCGCGTTTTCTGTGAAATTTATGAGATCTGAACCGATAAGGTGGGAAATAAGAGCGGGTCCTGAGGAAAGAAGGAAAAGGATCGAACAGAGAAAAAAGGGAAGCAGACAAAAGGGCGGGGGAGGACAGAGATGGCGGAGAATCGTGGCAAGAGTATAACGGCCTGCTTTAATACGTGGAATGCCTGCGATTTTGAAGTAGATAAGGGAAGCCTGGCGCAAGCTAGGGGATGCTTTCGACTGTTTTTCGCAGATACGTACCGCGGATACGAGATTTCGCAGATGGGTTATTGATGTAAGTGTTATTGGGCACAAAGTTGCGCGGGGCTTTAGGGAGCCACCGAATGGGACAGGGAATTGCAGTTTTCTGACGTTCTTGGTTTCTCGTTTTGCTGGATCCTCGAGGTCTCATTGGATGCTATGAGCGGTAAGATATCGTGCCAGTAACGAAGCATCGTATTCAGTTGCTCGGATAGCTTTTTCATGTACACTTTTTTTTTGCGGTTGAAAGTGGGTGCTTTGAGGAAGCTCCGCTTGTTCGATTCAGAAATGTGGAAAACGTAATATTACGCAGAGTACTATAATCAGCTTGCCTAACAAGTACGCGATCAAGGGAGCCTTTACATCCTGAGGCTATCAAAAGGAAAACTGCATTCAATAATTTTTATATTTGCCGCAATCTGAAAGAGGAACCGGCTCGGGAAGATTTATCATTGCCGAGAAACATCGGTATCTAGTTACGCAAATAATCACTCAAAGTGTTTTTTGTTCGCGCGATGGTTAAGACGATTGCGTTATTCAACACGGTCGCTTTTTATTTCCTTATTACGCCCCCCTAATCCCATCGGCCAATGATATCAGGCGGCAAAAAGGAAACGGTTTATCTACCCCCGCTGTTGTTTTTCCACCATCAGTCTACCACCATGGCAGAGAAGTGATATCGATAGATAGACCCGCCGCTTTTTTCGCCGTTCCGACAGGAGAAATCGAGAGGCTGCACGGAGAAACGGCTGATAAGGACGACTCATTGGCCTCAGTATAGACAGACCGCTGTCATTTGTCAGACCATCCTCCTCGGGAAGTACAAGCGCGTTTAGACTTTACCTTATCCAGCCTCTGATTCGATTCAACTGGCGCGTCGCATCAGCATTTTTCCTATTTATTTTGGGGCCAATCCCGCACTGTCGTCTGATCCTTGACTAGAGGGAGATCGCTATCTGCCTTGGGTGAAATGGAATTGGTAATGGCGACGGCTGTCTTTAATCGGTCTTTAATAAAGTGAGCTGTGTAGTTTTTCAATTGTTCAATAAAACATATCTCGTTCAACTGTCAATGTTGGGCAACAAATTTTCCTGAGTACTCCCTCCTTCGTAATCTATCAATAATAAGCACATCTAAAACCATCAATATTTTACTTCGGTGTTTACAAATATTTAAATCGTCATTGAAAACGATCGTGCGTGCGACAGCACAAATTTGCTCGGTATCGCAACGACAAGGGAAATCAATTCTACTGCTCGTCAAATCAGCGAGCTGTGCTGTTGCCATTGAGAAATCCAGCTCCTGGAAATCTTTTCCGTACACGTGCACATTCGCACGCTCTGGTCGCGCTCCCTGGAACGTAGTTTTACAACGGATAGGGAAAACCCGCCAGGAGGTACGCATCGACGGAAAATACACAGTCGAATCGTGATAAAATGGATGCAAAGGTGGCCAAACGGTGACGTTTGGATAAAAACGATATCTCTGTACGTGCAGAGTGTAATCTAAGCGCGTGCTTGTTCAAAAAACGAGATTTGGCGCAATGAAATCAGGTGCAATATTCGATCTTGCACAGTATTTTTTAATCTCACATAGAATCTGTGAAGGATGTGTATGTATTAATGCGTCGAAAAGGTTGCAATTTTTTTCAATCTTTTTGGTTTAATTTATTTGCAACAGTGGTGCGAGTTGGAATTTAAAAAATCCGCTCCTGGTTAAGGCGATACGTTAGAAGTATAATTTGGAAAGCTTGACTGAATGGGATTTGGTTTTAAAATTCATCATTGCATCATTGCAATCTTTAGAAAGGATTTTCTGCGTTGTATCTTTTCTTTTCTTCGTTGCAAATAGCTCTCCCTTTGCACGGAGAATTTATTATGAGGCTAAAATATATTTCAACTTGGAAGTATCTATACAGAATTAGTTTTGTTAGTTTCTGGTAATAACTTTACTTCAATGTTAAAAAGAAACATGTAATCGTTTCTTCAGGAACGATGCAACAGTTATCTTTTATAGAAAAGCTTCAGTGCAGCCCTCAAAGTCTCTTGTTTACGCTGCAGCAAACAGTGCATGTCATATGTAACATGATGTTGCTATAAATAACTTGATAAATATCCTTCGCAGTATTGCGTGGGTAAATAACAGGTCGCCATTTATGTTTACGGCATAGAAAAACGCCAAAACAATTCCATTAACGACGCCTGAACTTTACAATATTATACAAAACCATATTCTCTCTAAAAAAAATTGAATACACTAGTTCAAAATAAAACACACGATACCCCTTCCACTTCCTTAACAATAAAAAGATACAATAAAATACCACAATTTAAAAAAAGGGAGGTACATAAAGAACAGGAAAAGTAAAGATAGCAGAAAGCTTCCAGGGTGCGATTTGGGAATCCCCTAACACAAAAAGGGACGGTGAAATAAAATGCAAGAAGCAAAAGAAAGCCTCATTCACACGTACATCTATGTACGTCTACACCTACACGACCGAATCCGCGTTTCAAAGCCCTGCAACTCCCTCCCCGCGACAGGTGTTTACGCGAGACCACGTAGAAAAGAGAGCTGGGTCCTCGGTCAGGACACCGTGTATATGCAAATTCTGTACACGCGTATTTCCGCAGTGAATTTGCGTATACTCCTGCGAATCACTGGTGTGCGTGTGCGCCTTATCGTGGATTTTGTTCGGACATCCCATCGCGATGTTGGCGAAAATGTGAACATTGGAAAAGCGATGGAACGGCCGGTTCTTTCTTTACTTTACTCGCAAAACTGACCATAGAAAGCTCGTGCATTTCTGACGAACGTTCGCTAGATATCTTGCCCGTATCGCTTGTCAAGTACAATGTGAAACGAGTTACGATAGCAATCATGGCTTAATGAAACTCCAGAAACGTGAAAATTCTGTTGCGGTGCTACTGTATTCGCTGGATATTATGTATCGAGTTGATTTCACGAAAATTGTAAGTTCTGCTCTTCGATTGTGTTAACAATAATTACGTTTTAGTTGAATTTATTGGGGTAATTAACGAAGTTGCTTGATTGTGTGTTAAGAATATGGAGATTAATTGCGATTGAAGATGTTCAGGATTATATTACTTGCCACTCTTCTCAAGAAATGTTTCTTGGCAATAATTGATGACTTAAGAAAGATATAATCGATAGGAAATTTTGTATGATAATCAGGGTATAGGTTAAAGTAGTAGAATGTATATATTATGTGTTGAAAGTTGTTGAAACTTCGCGGAAGGATCCATGTTTTAAGCGAACTAATGGGAATATTAGCGTTCTCAGAAAGTTAAAGTAGGTCGAAGGTTTGCGATATATAGTGGGGAGAGTTAGAACTTTCTATGGCTGCATACACGAAGAGCCTTGTGTTAAATGTTAATTAATCTCTTTTTAAAGAAGTGAATTTTGTTTGCTGTGGGCAATGTTTGACAGAAATTGTTGATGTTATGGAAACTTAAACTCTCGTCACTTAGCTATAGAAGACATGCTGTTAGTTGTTTGGCGAGGTGATAATTAGTTTAGATGAAACTTTATAGACGAATCGTTAGGCTGTGGTTTCTTAAAGTATAGAAGTTTCTAAGTTGTATAGCTTCATAAAATTGAAATTGATTTTACTGTAGCTGTAACAACTTTTAAATAAATAGTTTTCATTAGGAAATCGGTGCAGCGACATCGTTAAGGTGCAAGCATCATTATATTAGGTGCAAGCGATTCGCGTGATGCTTTCGCAAGAAAGAAGGAAAAATGCCCAAAAATTCTTTGTTAAAAGAACGGTGTATGAAATTTGTCGGGTGTAGTGTATGTGTGTGTGTACTTATCACTAATTAGTCGCAAATCCGCTGATCTAGTTGTCCTTTGGGACGACGAATCCCAACTCCAACCAATGAGCCTTAACGTTGAGTGGTGGCTGTCCGGGCAATATTCAAAAATGAATCCTATGGGTATCTAATAGCCATCTATAAGATTTTCCTCTGGTATTAATGATCTATGTGGATTGAACTGAAGATGAATCTTCAACGGCAAATTACAATATAAAAAAGACTTGTGATTTTAACAAACTATTTGAAAGACGAGAGATTACTTCTTTATACTATTTAGAAAATTATTTATTAATTATAAGTTAACAAGTGCTCTCGTTAACTGTACTACAAGAATACATCTATATAGTCTATCTACAATATCTAACATATTGTAAATAAAAATACATAAATCTCAAAGTTCCTTACACTCGTACCACAAAGACTTCCATGCCGAAGAAAAATTTTCTCTTTCACTGGCCGTTCGTATTTAGAGAAGGCCGACGACCTACTCGTGGCTGGTGGCAAATTTGAAATCCGATTTTGGATATTAATAATAAAGGGAGGAAGGGCGAAAGGGTGAAGGGGTAAAGGAGCCAGCTGCATAGGAAGCCGAGTGGCTGGAGTAACGAGGTTTTCCGTCACACGGCTACACATTCACACGGAAAATATTTCACACGCTCGATTGCCTATTGCTTCCGTAACAGCGATATTTTCACGAGGATACACGCGTGCGCCCGCGCGAACACGATGCTCTCTCAGTCAGCCCACCTCGTCGCGAGTCTCGCTACCTGGAGCGGAAAATTGACATAAACTGTTGCTCCTGCTACTCCTCCGCGCTTCTTCCTGTTCAAAGCGTCGTACACGGCGTCGTACAGAGTTTCGTTGAAGCCCTTTTGCACGCCAGAGCACATAGTGAGACGTACTCTCGACGTGAGAGCAGCCTCACAGATTTACTGTAGCTTTTTGCGCGTGCATGATGAATGAACGCCTTCCGACATGCAACAAAACTCTTTACTACACGACTTGATAATGAACCATTGATAAGGTTTCGCGGCATTGTACTGTGAATGGGTTGCATGGAATTATTTGTATTGATTGAAAGAGGGAGGGATTTTGTAGAAATATTTTCCTACGTTTCGGTATTTTCAGACAGGGATATTTTGGTTTATTTATTGTTGAGTACCTGGATTATTATTGAAATATACGTGGACGGAATATGTTAACGATATGTATTAATAAATAATAGTGTACCTCGCATGATTTTATACAATTTATATTATATTTTATAAAGTATATGAATGCGAATATGAGTTAGAGTTTTGACTACTGATAACCTGTTACCGGTTACCTGTTTCTTTAACAAAAGATTCTAGGGCCATTATTTTTATGGCGTTAGAAAATTTGTCTTTAAGATTGAAATATGTTCAGTTACCTTTAGGGAGCTTTCATTTCGTTAATGGTAAAAACATATTTCATATTGTTTATCTACAACTTTTTATCTTTGAAAATAATTACATAAAATGTTGCTTCTTAATTAAAAATTATGGAGTATTATCACGATTCAATTTATTATATCCAACCCTCGGAGATATAAATTTGAAGAAGACACTGTTCTGCTTTCGAGTGATAAATCTTGTCTGAGTAGAAGCAGACGTAGCAAGTCAGCAATTTCTTTCAGTAACGTCGATGTAAAAACTCCAGTCTCCTCGTTGCTCTACTTGTTCCTGAATAAACTTCCAATTTAGTGAGCTCTGGTAAATTCACATTGGGAAAATTCTATTAAATATATTAAAATAAGTAAAATATCTGCCGATGTTTGTGGAAATGTTCGAAATTCACATATTATATCTCAGATAAAATAACTGAAATTATAATTTTAGCAATGATGAAATAGGTCACGATTTTTCTCGTTTAATTAATTAAAAGCCTGCATGCCATGTAGAATAGCTCTCTCAAAGTCCATACAAAATAATTTTGAAATATTGAGAGCCAGAAGAATAACTAATCATATAATCGCGTTCTATTTAAATTTATTATTAAAAATAGTCAATAAATTAATTAATATTTTGCGATTTTTAATATTAACATATTTCATTCTATTAATTCATTTCATATCTTCTCAAAATAAATGATTCTCTGCTTCTACAAAAATACAAAACTTCCACACATGAATACAGAACAATCTATATGTATATGTATAAATATGAACCAATATGTATATAATTAAAAGTTATCAAGAACATTCACTTTTGAATTCCATTAAAATTATTAAATATCGACAATGGATATAAACCACGCGTGAATTCACTTGTTCTTTTATTCTTTTTCTCGGCGAACCGCGGATGCAAAAATGTTACGCACGCCACGGTCCTATTGGTTTTATACCACACAGGATCCGGGCGAGAGTATAACTGTTTGTTACAACGCGCAGTATTTGCACAATTCTTTCTATCAACAGATCCCATTCGGAAAAGCCTGGAATGCGGTGCTGCGAGAAATACAAAATTTTCCTTCTACTATTTATGACGCGTGCATTGTGCCCACGTGCGCTGTATGATTATTCGCGTGCATGTCGTTGAAAGTTTTTTATGAATTGAATGAACAGCTTCACGGTTGCCACTTGTGTATGGAAAATTTTCCACGGTACATTGTGGGCGAAAAAATCAAATCAGCAAGTAATTCGAACGGCATAGAATTCGGGCCTGAATAACAGCAACTTGCTTCATATTCCCCGACGATTTCTAATTATTTTTGCAATCTGTCGATATTTCACATGTCTATTTCTAAACAACACTTGTTACTCAGAATGAAGATACTTTTTTATAATCGTGATTCAACAACGGCGCAAATTTTTGCAGCGATCTAAATATGTTTATAGCGTGTCTGTCATGTAAGAACTAAGAATAGTATTTGAATGTTCGATCGATCTTATTTTGCTTGTTGATACATAAAAGATACAGAGACACAAATGTATGCTTATTTACGCTGAATTTGTTGATACACAATTTAAAGGAAATTAGTAGTGGGCATAAATACCTTTCTGTGGCATAGAAGTGAAAAGTTCAATAGGTCATTAAAAATATACTACTTAAGCCTCTATTGAACTGTGTACGTTTATATCGAGTACGTTTGGAAGATTTGAAACATTCAATATTTAAAACGAGATTTTTAACTGTATTTCATATTTCTAAATACAGACTTGGAAATATACTTTACATAAAATAATTCATAAGGAATTATTAAAGAAATTATTAAAGCAATGCTATGAGAGAAAAAAGAAAGACAGGAAAGTTTAAAAAATGTAATGTTTTATTTTCTTTTACGCAATTAAAGTGTACATTACATTTCTATAATATAATCTTTCCTAACTTTTACATACTGAGTCTATTTTTTTATAAGTTACTGAGCTGCTTGCGTTAACAAGATTTTTCACTTCGAGCATAGCCATTCTTCTACCACAATTGTACACATATGTATACATAGTTGTATCAAGTGCCGAATCATATCCTTAAAATGCTTTCTATGGTTCTAACCTTCAATTTTGGTCTAATCTCCTTTGCATTCTACAACAAATCTACAATTACTTTCACAAGCAGAAGGCACGTCACATTTCTTCCTTCAAGTAATTCGATAATTCAGCATTAGATTGTACTCTAGTCACAATGCCATGCAAAAATAGCTGATTCACAGATGATTAATTTCAACAAAGTTCGGAAAAATGAAAATATACTTCCCCTCATAAATAGTACTAAACGACCAAGGCAATGTACACATTCATCAAATATACATATATACATATTCAAATTTTCTACTCCAATCTACACCCTCAAGGTATTCAAACCGATAACATCATTCACCACTCTCCAAAGACAAGAACATTCTTCCGAGAAAGCAAACGAAAAAAGACAAAGCCAAAAACACTTGCGTCCTACTGCAATTCATAATTAACAACCACAAGGAAAGAATTCTCGTCCGCGAAACGCATGATCACCTTGCACGGTGACGTGAATTAATT
Organism: Nomada ferruginata; assembly: GCA_963583965.1. NCBI lineage: Eukaryota > Metazoa > Arthropoda > Insecta > Hymenoptera > Apidae > Nomada > Nomada ferruginata. The sequence goes on from OY757216.1 coordinate 8,953,038, forward strand.
AAAAATTCCGGAGCCCCTCGGACCGTGTCACGAAGGTATCCCTTGGTCTTTAATCAGCTGAGCATGTCGCCTGAAAGTTAATCAGCCCGCAACCACCTCGGCAGGTGCACACACACGCGGCTGTAAGTACGCTTTTGTATGTTAGATTCCGCGATACGTTTCAATATCTCCTTCGACGTGTGTGTTCTTCGTTCTTCTTCCTTTTTTGTTCGTACATAGTTAAGACTTGTCCAATTAGCGAGGGCCGCGCGATATCGGCGCGCGACACGTCACGTTCCGGATCTTCCGGGCTCTTTGCGATTTCCGACGGATCAGGGCCTGCAAGGAGGCACTCCTTTAGCCGAGCACCCTTCTCTCGGTCGCTTTGACCGCTCTCCTGACGCTCGTTAATTCGAACGACAGCCGATACTCGGGCATCGTATTAATTATCCCGCAATAGAAGCCGCTGCTCGAGTCGCTCTACTTTCGGCCGTAATTAATACTTCACCGCCTTTCCCTAAGTTTCCCTGTGGCGAAAACGACGGGATTCTTGCCTGAATTACACATTTATTACTTTTCCTTCCCTTCGTGTTTGGGATGACATGGAGTGCAAGTGGCGCGTGATTCGTTACTCGGCTTCTTTATTGCCTGCGCTGGTATTCCGTTCTATTTTTGGATTCCTGAGTTGATATGTAATTGGTATGTCAATTGGTCACCGATCGATTGCTGTAGGTGTAAAGGTATAGAACAGAATTATTTATTATCGTGTATATTAGTTGGATTTATTATCGTGTTTGGTGCAACAAGGTTTATACTAAGGTTATATGGAGAAATCAGTTTTTATCAAGGTAGACTTAAGCAATTGTTCAACTACCTCTGATTGACATTCAAATATCGCCAGATAATAAAGTTAAGTGACTCTTGGAAAATAGGAAGTACAGGGTATATTCGTATGTACTTTACCAAAGGGTGTTACTCATATAATAAATATTACTAATATTAATTACGATATCTCATAATTATCTGATACTCAGACTAAGAACACGATATAAAAATATACAAACTATGTAGGCACGTACAGTGAGTATATTACTAATCAACTATAAAGTTGCCATATCAAATGCTTGTGCAATTTAAAATTATCAACGAAAATGTCAATTTCTATAAGTTTTCTGCATACACACACACCTACATTTAACCATGATATTCTATGCCGCTCGGAAAAGTTAAAAACTACGAACGTAGGAAAATCGGTCGATTCAATGTTCTATCTTTAATGAACTCTGGTCTGCTGGTACAGCTGTTCTACCTTTCTCTTTCCTTTATCACTGACCCTCGGCGAAAATTGGCTGTCTTTATGAACTGCGAAAATCACGGGTGAGTCCGACCGCGAGGATGCACGCTAGGTGGAAGATAGGAGAGTTCGAAATCCGTTCTCACACGAAGGTACACACACGCGTAGAGCTGCACAGCTCCTTTGGCCCGGTAGATAGCGAACTCGATGGCAGCGGCCCAAAGAGAATTTCCTAGTGGTGCAGGTCCTGCACGCTTGGCAAGCGGCAGTCGCTTGCAGCCACCTTTGGAAGTCGTCTTCTCCACTCCCCCATGTTTCTCCATTTTCTTTCCGTTCCATTTATTTGCTCGTGTATACGCGCATGTAAATCTAGGCTACGCGAGAACCCGGAACGTGGTATCTTCGCACGGACGGCCACTCTGGTAGCGCATTTCTTTTTATGGACACCGGTGTAAACAAGCGATGTTGCGCCTCGCGCCCCGAAGAGCGAGGCGGATTCTTAAAGTGTCACGAGAGTAATTACGCGTGCCTGTGCATTTGCGTCTTCTCTTAATCGAAATACATTATACATGGTGTTTCGATGGTTTTGCGTAGAGGTAGACGTAGTACGTTCGACGTCGTGCTCATTACTATTTTCTAGAGTCTAGAGTAATATCAGATGAATATAAAATTAGAGGAAACGAAATATCTGTATGGTTTTAATATATCGGATTAATTTTGAATGGGTTTCCACCGAAATATAGTTTTTCATGATCAAGCTTTTTACATTGTATTAAGAGTTGTCGGTATTATGTACATATATGTATATTGTTACTGTTATCAAAGTTTCCTAGTCTCGATATAATACTGCAATAAAAATTTAATTGGGATAATTTCTTTAATAATTATTTTTATTATTAACAATATCGTGCGTACAGATGTAATCGTTGACTCTAGTAGTCCAGCCGTGCAAAAGTCAGACGCGTCGTACGCTTCTTTACAGAACTTTCGATCGGCAACAGAGCCCTCCGAAATTCCATAAAAATCCCAAACTACTATACTGTAACTTGGCTCTAAAATTGTCATACAATTTATAGTCTAAGCATTCCCCGCAAAAACAATAATTCCAGTAATAAGAATCTCATTGTTACTGTCGCTAGTTCTAAAGGACAATATAATTCTAAATTGTTCGAACTCTGACGACCAAAAAAAAGGGGACATAAAGTTAGTGAAACTAGTGCACTGGTCGTGTCGGATGTTTTCGAATCGTGTGTTCGGTCGTTGTCTTGGAATGGCTGGAGGGTCTTCTTACAAAGGTTAGATTGGAGGTTCAGGTGAGTGTGAAGGGCGCCATGGATACAGGTGCAACTGCACAGGTCGTTAGTAGAATCGCATTCGAACTCTCAAAAGTAGTGCTACCTCTTTGCAGGAAATTCTTTGGAGTGGTTGGCCTCTTCAGAGGTAACGATCTTTCTCTTTTTTGCTGCCTCTTTCCGCCTCTCTCTCTCTCTCTTGCTTCGTGATCCGTATCCCTGTCTCTCTCCGCCCGCCCATAGACCGATATCCCTGTGTGTAATCCGTAATAACGTTTGAACGGCACGCTTTGAGGGGCATTAGATGCTGCAGTATCGGTAAGTGTATCTCACAAATCAGCCTCCTGGTTCACTGCATATTTGCTGCAGGAATTTTCGAACAATTGTGTTCGAATGTTCCTGGTCCTTTTGGATTTTCTCGATTTCATGGTAACGTTTAACATATTCTTCAAAGCTTTCTTAGCGGGGAATTGTGGATCAACTATTTATCTTCGTACAGTCTTTTCGTTATCGTTGCAGCACAGTGCGGCTTTGTATATGCATATAATTTCTAATAATAACAAAATTTCTTTTTAAATTAATTAATATGCGTAATTGTACTACTTAAAGCCCACTCACGGGCTCTTCCACACACCGTATTATTACAGAGCACAGTGTTTTTATTATTATTATACATTACTACTGTACCAGTATGCAGTACGATTACGATTACATTATCTTCCCTAATCTGCAATTTAATTTCTCTCCCGTTAAATCTCGCCCATTACACGGTGCCAGAAGGAAACATATTTCTGCGACCCTCAAACCATTCCGTGTATCGAGAAAACGTCGTTAGCTTTTTACAACATCGATACTGTTTTCGACCACGTACCATCGCTTCCCATTCTCGTTCGTTCACCCTTCTATACAATGCACCCCATGAAATAATACCCTTCAACGGGAAGACGCAATCGCGAAATTTTAGAATGGATGGTTGTTCCCTGTTGAACAGGACGGGTGTATCTCGAAATCCAGGCGTGCATTCGATCAGCCCTGGCGAGAAGAACGGTTTGTTACTTTTCAGGACTCGCTGCGAGCAGATGCATCTCGCGGCAGACTTGAAAAATTGCATTCTGTATTCAATAACTAGGCTGTCAGTCCGAACGGCGGCGTTCTATAACTCAAAGCGTATTCAGGTAGACATTGCATCTTCGATCGATCGATCTCTCCTCGGTTCGATGTTCCGCGATACCACGAAACGGTGGAGAAAAAAAATACAGTGAGTGCTTGTCGCGCAATGGTCTACCCTGATTTGTCTGATCTGATCGCTTTCGTTGCATGAGATTTCTACAGTTCACTATGCGGAACATAAATCGGGGTGTTCATGTATGGAAGCGTATTAGCCAAATTATTATTGAGGTCTTTCAGGCATAATTCTTCCCGGATTAATTCTGGAACGAAATCTGACGCGAAAACGTCATGTGAAAACGCGAAATCTGACATGTAACAGAATTAAGAGGAAGCTCTTTAAAAGACGTAAATGTATGAATGTCACTACTTTATAATTCAGGTTAATTTATACGTCGATCGATGGTTCTAACGGCAATAGAAATTCAGATTATTATATCCTACTCTTTCGATTGTAATTGCTATTGGTAGAAATGTGCCATCAAACGCGTTATTTATTTTATTTTATTGTCGCTACTTCACGCAAACACTGCCAGTCTGAGTACATAAATTCATTCGATAATTCATTCGTACCAGACTATGTCGTATTTCCAAAATAAATGAATTGGTTGTTAAACAATTAAAGCCATAAAATATGCACCGCTGTTAACATTACTTATATGGATTATTAGGTTATAGTTTTCTTATGTTGAAATGATTATTTCGTCGGTTAATATTATTCATTTGAAAAATAGTATAGATACTGGCAAAAACCTAGGAATTGATATTTGCTCGAGAATGGAAGAAAATTTCTTGATTTACATTACATGTTTATTCCACCTGTTTTTGCTCGAGATTCTAACAGAGAACTCGGCATTATTAAAATTTTAATAAAATATTACGGAAATATAATATTAACATCGCGTTGAAAGTCATTTTGTATTGTGTTTTAGTAACCACCGTCCCGGATCCAGAGTTCGTTGATCAAATAGGAAATATCACAGTACCAGCGGGACGTACCGTCAAATTAGCATGCAGTGTCAAGGATTTGGGGCCGTACAAAGTAAGTGAACGTATTTAATTATTCTATGACATAACGGGTTTTAAGATTGATTTTACAAATTGTAAAATACAATAACAAATTTAATTAAATTAAAACCGGAAAATTCCGCAGAACAAACAGTAACAGTACTTCAAAACAACAGAGGATTTTTTGTTTTCGTACTATGCGTCCAACAAATACAGTGTTAATATTGCATAACAATAAATTTTCACTGCATTAAAAGATAGTCTCAGCCTCCTATAAAAAGCGATAGAAGTTTACCAACTTTCATTCTATACTGAAATAATTGACTATCCTGGACGGTTTAGGAACCTGCAAGTTCTAAATTCACAGGATACTTTCACATGCGTGATAAGTTTAATGAAATAATAGAAAATCTTGCAAACCAAGGAATCTGGTATCAGTATCATTTTAGTCCACTAATACCAAGTATTCGATTAGGAAATTGATCAAAAATTTCGATGGTTTCTTTTATATCTCACCAGTGATATTTCTTATCCAACTATTTAGCACAAAAGAAAAAGTTAATAATTCAGAATTATTTTTTCAACATTTTTCTTCGCAGAACTTTCTTGTACATCTAATTTCTTACACATGCATACATACATCGTATGAGCCAATGAACACGTTAAATATTGAGCCCCTTAGTTGGCAAGTGAATTAAGTGCCTTTTCTTAATAATTCAGAAATTGGACTATCGTGCAATACTTTATACAATCACTTTACCTACGACGCGAAATATGCCTCTTATCTCTTTCCAGCATAAAAGAAAATATACGCAATACAAATTGATGAATAAAACAACTATTCTTAACCCTTTCGCTACGGTGGACGTATATATACGTCTTCGGATATTCATCAACCGTTCGCTAAAAATTTGCAAGGGCACCAAAAATTTCTCTACAACAGTATATTATTTCAATTATTTATATAAATTATACCTCGAGTAATTAAATAAAGTATCTAAGTGTTTATGCATTAGTTCTTCGATATTAATCAAATCTGTATTGTTTTGAGCACCGATTTTTTTATATTTTTCATGATACCATAGCGAAGGGGTTAATATTCACGATATCTATAACAAACTCATTTTTCGTAATTTTGGACTTAGGCGTCTCGTCAATTGAAGGGCTCATATGTACGTCGAACTGACGTATATATATATATAGACAGAGAGAGAGAAAGGGACAGATAGGTGAGCCAGCACGCGACGCACGTTCACAATCGGATTCAAGAGATCCGCGTGTTTCGCGACGAGAAACGCGTTAGCCCGTCGGACGGGCGTCGCAATGTATGCTAAGTAAGCGGCAGCAGGCGCCTCGAAAGTTCTCCGTTAGCTCGACGCTGATTACGTGGCGTCGTTAGATCACGAGATCGAGCTGAAATCGTGCGGCGCTTTGATGAATACGATTCATCAATGAAGGAGCTCGTTAAATTCGAAGCGCGCCCCACGTGAAACGGCGGAAAGTCTCGAGAACGAGGGGAAACGTACGCGTCTATCCTGCCAGCTTCTTGAATAATTTTCTCATTCGTTGCACTCGTGTACCGAGTGCGAATAAATTAATTACTCCTCCGACGAACGTTGGCAATTTTAATGTTTAGGTGCTTTTTTGTTGTGTGTGTGCGCGCGCGCGTGTGTGATAAAGAGGCAGCTGGTGTTACATTTGGGATCGTGAATAGTGGTTGAATTCTTTCGGAAGTTTATTGTGACATAGTATGATTCTTTTAATCGGTTCCGAATTTGAGCTACTTGTTATTCTACACAATTGGCTGCAATATAGGAATTAACTATATATAATAATATTAAATAGTAACATGTTCTTAGGAATTTGTACTCTAAATGAAATTTCATTATTCAGATTGGGAATGGAAAAATAAATGTAATATGGATATACACAGTATATCAGACGTTTGATTATAAAGTACAGAAGCTTCTTACTTCATTCAAGGTACATACATTCTTCATAATCGTTTCTCACGGAACTCAAAGAATATAATTGAGCTGCACAAAAAAAAGCAACGAAAGAAGAAAAAGGAAAAGAAAACTGGATGCACTGAGATAAAAAGTATATACATCTTCCCAAGAAACGAGCATCGCCTTGAAAAAATCCGGGACAAGCCCTTAGAATCGGGTTACTGAAAGCAAAGATGAAACATAGGTAAAGGACTGCAGTGGCCAGTAGCAGGCACAGAAGAAGAAAGTTCGTCGGCCACCTGAAATTTTCCATCCGTAGCAGGGAGAAAGATTGAATTGGCATCTTCTGGACTATCGCCAACTCGTACGTCGTGCCGTCGTCTTCTTACCGTTTCTCAAATCTTAAATTCGGAATCCACTCGACGGGGTCCTTCGATGCGTTTACGACGCGGCTGACTTTCCTTGCCTCGCCGAAAGTACCTTTCGAATCGTGGAAACTAATTTCACGTGTATGCCAAGCATAGAGAGAAAGGTGGGTATAAAGATGCGCAGATATATCGTTGAAACGAAACGGCTGACTGCTGTTTTCTTTGATTTACAATTTAGAAACTCGAGGATATTATTTTATTTTAAATTTAATTGTACTATAAATTGAAAGATGGTTGTTACCATACCGTTAGTTATTACTGATATTCGACTGAAGACTGCTTATTTTTTAATTTGGAGCATACAATTGAGAGTTCAGAACGACAAAGTGTATTTGCTATATTAGTACTAACAATTTGATTATTCGCAATATTTTGTAATGATTGGAATAACAGTTCGCGATTGAAAATGTGCCCATTCCATCATTCTTATTTTTATATTTAGATTTAATTTAGATCTGTGGAAAATATTTTCTAGAACAAATTAACGTGTACCAATCTCACCGAAGTAGCCAATGATATGTAAATTAAGGGTTTTTTTTAATGAGGCTTGACTGATTGAAGCAACTGTACGAAACGTTGCATCCACGGTTGCAGAATTGTATCACGAGCTGTTAATTAAGGATCATTAGTTTGTTAAAGTCAAGACTTTGTTACATTTTTTCTTACTAGTATACTTGTCCGTTTTCAAGATGCTGTTATGATGCTTCAATCACTAATAAGGCAAGGGAAATCAATGTCTGTACATCTTAATTAAAATTTGCATTTCTTCGTTTTATATACTAACAACACTTTTAAATCGAATGAAATATAATATTATCATATGTACGAAATTATATTTGTTTTATAAATGTTAATCTTGGATTTTTCCTGAAATTGATGGTATCGTTTGACAAATTCAGATATCTTGTTTAACTAATTAATTTATCCCATCGGGTTCAGAATCATAGAACAGGAATTTTACTTCCGGCACATTATTAAAGCTTCTGCGTCTTATTCATGACACTTCCTCCCATTTATGACGCGATGTATGTGAACGATAGAAATTTCACACTACTCTAATTATTTGGTACTGTTGACATAGTATGTAATTTGACCGCCAGCAAGTCCACAGGGAAACTAATTAGTTGTTAATTATTCGAAACGCAATCACGAAATATCTTAATTACGTCAACGGTTTTATACTCACTGCCCTTTCGTGATTGAATACAGATGAATTGAAATCTTTTCCTCCTACTAAAATATTTGTGTCAGACTTTATGTCTAAATAATATCACCAGATGAATAACTTTTCACTCGTCTATTTTCCCTTTATAATTTTACGATATTATGTAATCTAATCACCGACAATTTTAAATATTAAATGTCCTTTGGATCCATCGAACTCAGTTAACTAAGGGACAACTAATTAAGGTCGAAATCTGATAAGAGAAGACCTAGTGTAGTCCTTTTAGGGGGATTATGCTTAAACCTTTCGTCGACACCCCCAAGATCCCTAATAGCACTATAAAGACGACAGTTTGTCAACGATCAAGGCGTCGAGTGATTCTATAGCGCGTTGTACGAGCTACCTTTAGCTGACAGCCCTTCTAACGAGTCGTATAGCTACCCCTAGTGGCCCTTAGTGTCCCGTGGAAAGGTCGCCTAGGGATCGTCACCGCTAAACACGCACTTAAATCGACCGGATCTCACCCCTTAACACAAATCAGCGTTACTATGCATGTTCATTCTATTTACCGTTTGCGGTGATTAAAATAATATGACCACCCACAAAGAATTCATTATTCCGCCTGGAGAACTTGTTATATTGTACGTATATCTAACTTGAAGTAATCCAAACAGGTATTTAGTTTTTGTAGTAACGGTAGTGTTGGCAAAAGAAGCTATAAAACATTTAGGAAAGATATTGGTATGTAAATACTTTGTTGAGAATTTAGTTGATACTTTGGGGTTCAGAGGCCAAATTGTTGCTTGGTTAATTTTTATTTACATCTACCATTGATTTATGTATTATAGTTTTTCAATCGCTTTGGGTATTTGCATAATAATAAGTATATGGTTTAGAAATAATTATGTCGCATCACTTACTCTTTACAGTAGCCTGTCCAAATACTTGCAACTCTTCGTTCTATTTACTTCATTTTACTTCATGTGCCTACTATTACTTCTCCCGAAGAAATAACCAAATTCACTCCCCTTAATAATGACCGCAGTTTTCACTTAAATGTAAATAAAACCGATCATAACTTCCAGTCAAATAATTGAAACATTAATTTCTAAATTTCTAACTCTAGATAAAAGGAGAAGCATTTTTATCAGAACAATCGAACCTGAAATTCCGATCGAACGTGGCTTCCACATCACTGATTTTCTCCATCACTCTTTTCCACACCTTACTTTCCTACTACAACCGACACTCACAATAACAATCTTTCTTTCCTCGAAGCCAACACCTTTGCCGGGAATCGAAGAACAAGGAGGTGAAGAAAACGCCTAAATAACTTTCTCCTCTCTTAAACTATCATACAGAGCACATATCATTTTCTGCTACCCCTCGATACCCCTAGAAAAGCTGTCGTGATATCGACACCGCTAAACATGCACTTGAATCGGCCAGCTTCGTACCCTCGAAGCGAGATCAACGTTATTACTCTACGATCGTCCGGTTCGCCACTCACCGCATGCGGGATCACGCATATGTATACTGAAAGGCAAGTAATTGCTGTGCCGTTCATCTCTGCATCGTTATCGACGATATATTCCGGTCATATTGTACAGGTTTATTCGCCGTTAAGTCGTTTAGGAATTACGTAGCAGTGAATTTTGGACACGCTACGTCGTGGAGGGGACCGATGTATCTTTTTCAAATTGGTACAGATTCCTTACTTCGCTTTGGCCGTTTCAGTTTCGTTTGATCTTCTAATCTTTATTTTTTAATCGCGACCACTTTATTCTATTATTAATCGGTTTGCGTTCGCGTTACACCATTTATCGAATACCGTGTTCCAAATCTGTTTCCTGTTTCCCTTTATTAACACTAGAATTATATATATCTCTATTCAATGTCCATTCAACGACTTTCGTGTTCATAATCTGTCTAACGTATGCTATTTGAATAATACCAAAATGTATCGGTAGTTCTAGCTAGTGTTAATTCAATTCAAAAATTTATTTATTAGATGCTTCTTTGTTTTACGAAATGTTGATGACTTTGTGATTTTCTTGCTACCTTCTTTCGTTCCATAGTGGAATTTATTTCATAGTACACGCTTCTTTGGTTGGTCGATAGTACTTGTGGGCAATTGTCTACAATTCGAAGCTAAGTTATATTGGTTTAAATTGATTAATGGGTCAAACGGATGGCAATAGTGGCCCTTCGCGAGAATTCGTTCACGAGAATTCCTCGAGAAATTTTATAATTTCTTGTTTCTCATTTCTCGAGAAATTACAATATTTCTCCTTCCTTTTATATTATGATTTCTCATTTCTCGAGAAACGAAAAGTATCGAGAAATCAGGAACTCAGATGGCAAAGATCGATTGTGTTTCAAGCACTAGTCGTAGAAATATGTTTTCCATAAATAGAAGGAAACCATTATTATTCGTTATTTAAATTCTACTTTCGATTGATTTCGATAAAGTTACCCTACTGTCAGCAACCGAATACTTTACTGACCAATACAAGATAGATTAAATTAAATTATTCTGTAATCCCATTCTCGACCGACACGTGTCTCCTTGAAAATTAAACTTCATACAAATGATACTAATAATATCTTACCGTCTAACAGCAGAGTGCACGGGATAGGTACAAAGAATGTACGCTGAACGCAACAATAATTCAATTTCTTTCGCGAGCCGGTTCGACGTATCACAAATGGCGTCAATAACGCTTAAGCGCCGTCGTAAAATACGCGACACTTCTTCGGTTCAATCGATACCACGGTGCTCGGTATTTTGCGAATCCGTGCCCGTTTATTCCGTCTCCTAGTCGGGTCTGCGGTAAAAATCGTCGCCGACATGGCGTCTACGAGTCGAGGGCACATCGAGCAAGAAAAATACCATTAAACGTGAGATATTAAAATTCCTGGAACCCTGCTCCACCGTCCGAGTCAATACGAGAGCAGCAGCGACAAGGGTTGGTCGCGAAGGAATTCCCTTTTAGCACTATCGGTGCCCGCCGCTTGAAATCTCTGTGCGAAACTAATTTGAAAATTCTTCGTCTTCCACCCTTTTTCCATTGCCTTCGTTTTACAAATAATTAGTCGTGTTCATATTTACGCGTCGATGTAACGAGAGTTGAAATTGACAAAGACGAATCTTTTAGATTGGTAATTATATATTATTCACATTAGGTTGCTCCATGCATACAAAGTTATTATTTATTAATAATTAAAAGTCGGCACAACTGACGAATTGTTTCTCCCCCGGGCATCCACGATTTAAAAAATATTACAAACTTAAACCGCACCGAAAATTTTAATCGCGCGTTATGTACGTGGCTGGCGATTTATGCAATCGTGCGACCGATGTGTCAGCGTGGAAGCCGAGAGAACTGGAAGTACTTAATAATTTATCCAGGGTGAAAAATCGATGGGTAACGCTAGCGTGAAGAAAGTTTGGTTGCTTGTATTACAAGGCCGTTGTCGAAGTACATAGCTCGGTACGTATCGCGGCTTCATCTAACAGTGGACTTATCTCCCGGCTTAATGATATTATTTTGCGATACTGGTCGCGGCCTATATGCGAGGCTGGACTCCGTAACACGAGTAGATTGCCCGGGACGATCGAGGTTTCTACGGAAATAGGACGAGGAAGAGATGCCCGATAAGAAAATGTATTTCTCGATCCTGACTCAGGATGATTTTTTCCGTCTGCTCCTACGTTTCCCGATTATGGGGTGAAATTGTCGTAGACATGCTGGGGATGTACGAACAGATGACTTTCCCGGATATGAGAAAATTAATTGCATCTTACGTGCAACGCACGTAAAGAGAAAAGTGTGATGGAAGGAACGAAGCCCCCCGGCATCAGAAATGTTTGTGGATTATGCAAAATGATTTACGTAATTATATATGTTCTGAAAATAATTCTGACAAGTATAATTTTTAAGAGGTTCCTTTATATTACCCATACGGCGAAGGAAATAATTATCCCAGTGTCGAAAACTAAAATTAATATCAAACTCCCTGGATTACTTTCTCTGCTTTCCCTAAATTAATCATTTTTTTGCGCACTATTTGCCACCCTACAAGAGTGCAGTGCAATATGGAATAACACTGTGTCCTAAAAAAATCTTCTACAATATAACTTGCCACGAGTAGTTCCATAAACTTGACCGCTATTATTTATTTACCATGCGTCGTTTCACCCGAACTATTCAACAACCCCATGGAATCTCCCCTTCCTTGCCAACCAACCCTCCTTCTGGCGGTCTTCCGATTCGCTGTATTAAGTTGCTGTCAGATTACCCTCCAATTAATTAGCTCGAACGATTTTTCAATTGATCCTCGTCGGACGAACGGGCAGCGGCGACGTCGATGTCAACTTCCAAGAGTTCGTTATCGTGAATTCTCCTCTGCCCCTGTGCAGGAATGGGTAATGAACCGTAGGGCTGGCAGTCGGTTGTATTATTAAGATGTGACCCTGTATGAAAGTCGAACGGACTGTCTGTCTGTTAAATAGTGATGGGAACGAGTGCAGCTTGGGCCCAAATAATGGAGCAATTGTTTCCCTTTTCGATGTGCGATATGTAAATATTGGGAAGATTTAAATTATTTATCCATGGTTTCGTATATTTTCGATACGATATGATGTACTCATTTGAGTAATTAATGAGAATTAAGATAGCCGTGAATTGAGGTAGCTGATAATGATAGTAGCGTGGCGAGACAGAATAATTGTTAGTTTTCACGGAATCAAGTTAACACTCTTTATGAAATCGGTAGCAAGACGGTAGCAAGAATTTTCTAAATTAACGAAGGGAATTGAATTAGCAAAATCACGTCCTCTCAAAAATACTGTGGCTACAAAATTAACGCAGCTTGTACATTTGCGTTTATCTCGAACTTATTAACTCATTGTCAGTCGTTTGATATAAACCATACAATTCCTCGATGACATACATAATGCACTTTTAAACACATTAACAGAAACCGTCGAAACTTTCTGCATCCACCCCCTTCAATAACTCTAAGAAATCTAAAACTAGTACTGTGATACACTTGCAAACAAACGAACTTCCATTATCCTTCGAAAGAATAGACGAAGAACTGGAACTTGTCGATTCCTCTACTCCATGAGATCCGCAACGCTCGTCAAATATTTTCTAGAATTTTCTCGTTAGAATTCCAGGATTCCATTCACTATCAGACGACCGCCGCACAGTGGTGCAAAATCCCCAAAACGTGGCAAAAATTCGATTTTCATGGAAACGACATTTTAAAAATGTTTTACGGCAATATTAATATACATCGATCGTAGATCATAATATAAGTTGAAACGAGAAACTAACATTTAAAACAACTGCGATATATGTTATTTAAGAAAATATTTTTTTTCATTTTTTGTTGTTTTTGAGTATAATCCTCGATTTTTTGAACTTTTATCATATAGATATTTTTCAACGCGATAAGTACTTTACATTAAATTAAAAAATTGCAACAAAATATAAAGTTGAAAGCCCATTATTAATTTTTTTGTTTATAACTAATTCCCTTCGAGTCCCACCAAATTTTTTTTTTTGTTAAAAAACTAGACGTAATTACGAACATTCTAGTGTAAACAGCTTCTGCAACTTTTTGCAACTTTGCTAGAAATAAGGTCACAAAGGTGATGAAAAACGTGATTCTATTCAAATAAGCAGCAAATCCTCAAGAAAAACGCTTAATAATAAATAAATTATTTTATTAATTTTCATCTGGCTCTTTAAAAAACTGAAGGACATCGTTCGGATATTGTTTTAATTTTCTTGGTTTTAAAAATCTTAATATCGAGCTTAAGATTTTTCTTGAGGATTTACTGATTATTTGAATAGAATCACGTTTTTCATCACCTTTGTGACCTTATTTCTAGCAAAGTTGCAAAAAGTTGCAGAAGCTGTTTACACTAGAATGTTCGTAATTACGTCTAGTTTTTTAACAAAAAAAAAAAATTTGGTGGGACTCGAAGGGAATTAGTTATAAACAAAAAAATTAATAATGGGCTTTCAACTTTATATTTTGTTGCAATTTTTTAATTTAATGTAAAGTACTTATCGCGTTGAAAAATATCTATATGATAAAAGTTCAAAAAATCGAGGATTATACTCAAAAACAACAAAAAATGAAAAAAAATATTTTCTTAAATAACATATATCGCAGTTGTTTTAAATGTTAGTTTCTCGTTTCAACTTATATTATGATCTACAATCGATGTATATTAATATTGCCGTAAAACATTTTTAAAATGTCCTTTCCATAAAAATCGAATTTTTGCCACGTTTCGGGGATTTTGCACCACTGTGCGCCGTCGCGTTTTTCATTGGGCAAACACGGTTCGTCAGCCCGCGTCGGTACATCTATCGTTACATCGGTCGTCCCGCGTATTCTGCTCGAACCTGTCGCCAGGTACATAGGACTGTCCGTGGACGTACACACGTACACAGTGGAGGACTGGTCCGGAGCACCGACAGCAAAACCGCAAACACGCGGCTTAGCGCGACCAAACCCCAAACCAAAGCCAACACTATGGCTGCGGGGGTAAGTAGAGCTTATGTAGTTCGAATCGTGGGATCCTGGGGGCGAGGAGCAAGGGGAGAAGGGAAGAACGAAGGAAACGTGGCGTGCTTGCAGTCGGGGTAGCAGACACTTTCTAATTGGATGCACGGAATCATTCGAGATGGAAGATTTTCGACATTCTTGTTAAAGATTTTGACGAACGTTGTTTTTACGAGCAACGGGGGACGCGTTATTTCCGCTCGTGCGGAACGCTCGTGGAGCTTAAGTGTTCCGGTTAGAAAAAGCAAAGGGTTGGCGGTTCGGCAGGAATTTCCATTCGATTTGCATTTGCGTGGATCGTTTGATGGAAGAGATCGGTCTCGTGCAAGAAATTGCCCGGTTAACATTTCGAGTGGCCTTGGGGAGATTTCTTTGGGGATTATTCGTGTATAGAATTTTCAAGCTTGCTGGAAATTCTTTTGAGCACACACGAGAAACTAATGAATAATCTTTAAGTATCGGAAGTGGTAAAAAAGTATTAGACATATATTGTGCAACATGGAGAAACGTGAATCATATTTACTACAATAAAATTTGGAGAATTTATCATATTGAAATTCGTTTTTATTTAGTGAAGTACTTTTGCCACATGTATACATCTCAATTTCTTTGCGAAATGTATGTTTGCTAATTATTTTTCGTAGGAGATGAGAAAAATACAGCACGCGAATAGACTTTGCTAAACTTAAGAATTTCCGCAAATGCATTGCAAGAAATACATATATTATAGTACAGTGATTCAATAGCTTAAAAAAGTCCAGGATAATTGATTTATTATGCAATTTTATTTACGGACACTTTCGCCACTAATTATAGAAATACAATCTGCGATGGGTAGTAACTTTTCCGGCTATTTTAGATAATGTGCAAAACAGTTTTCACGCTCCAGAACCACTTCAACAAGCGCATTTCTGTAAAGATAAATATATCTGTGAAATAATAGCGGAAAAGTATATGTATATCTAGAACCACGAAGCGTTGTGCTATTGTTTACGGGGAAGAAAGCAATTCAACCAGCATCAAAATCAGAAAGGAAAAATAGCGTGGTGGTTGTCACAAGATACGTAGTTTAAGTATTTGCATCCGTTAGACGATCTGAGATTCTCGTAGACCTGCCTCTTATTTCCCGACATTTTCGCTTTAAACTCGTAAATTGCCCGAGTCAGAGTTCGTACACTCTCACCCCTCTATACTGTTATTCCCGGTGCGTTCTCTTTTTGCTTTTATTCTCGGGCGTAATCATTTTAAACCCGTTGTAAGTCGCAATACTTTCTTCCATGTATCGCAGAATGGAATGGCCGACGTATAAAAGTTTCCAATTTGCGCGATCAATATAATTCTTGCTTGAACGGAATCTTGGAGCTCGTTGGAAAACGCTGGAAACACGAGTTAGAAGTGTGTATTAATAACGATTTCGTCGGGTGTGAGTACTGCTGGTAGAATAAACGTGCAGATAAAGCACAAGTGCTTTTAGTGTTGTGATAATTTTGCTTTCAATTGTGCCAGACTCGTTTGACAGTAAGTTTGTCCTTTGATGCAGTGCCAGTTGTAAAACTAATTATAATTTCGTGCTCGCTTTAACGTGGACAGGATAATAACGCGATGAAAGTTTGATTTTAAATAGGCTACTTTAAATTACGGTTTCCTTCGTACGATATTAATCCAAGCTAGCTTGAAAATTTTAATAATTCGCGTTTCGAAATTCTTGATCCTTCAAACGTGACGGTATATTTGATTAATTATTAAAATCGTTGAAAAGCCTAATACATTAGAACGGTTCTCAAATAACCCGCAGCAAGTGGAGTGGCTTTTGGAGAATTAACCTGAAGCAATTAGTAAATTCTAAAATCGTTTAAACTGCACTATTCCAGCATTAAATATAAATTTAAATGGAACATAAAACTGCAAAGAAAAGGGAAAAAGTGTTTTGAATTATTGTGCAACATATATGTATGTATATAGCTATGTATACAGATACTAACTACTGTTCTCTTCTAAGCGTAAAACTGGTTAAACGTCAAAATTATTATTCGGAACTTAACGTTACAATTAAAAATTAACAATTAATCAAGGTAATCGTATGAGCCATGCGCCCATTCATTATTCATCTCATTAAATCAATGTACCTGCAAAAACATGATTAAATACTTAATAAATGACTTAATGCTTTCTAATTTGCTACAAATTTGTTCCACGATGAAGAATGGAACAAAAACTCCATCCACCGTGACAAAACACTGACGTTCCATTACACAGATTGGAAAATTCCATTCGGCCGGACTGTGTTGCACGCAAATCGAAACGGTCCGAAGAACGTATTCGTTAATGCGTTTCTTCGTGCGCGAATTCTCGTTGAATTATTATTTCGCGATTTTTCAAGGCATATATTAAATCGCGCTTTAACACGGAACAGATTGTCCGCCGATACACGGGGCAGCGGAAATATAGGTTCGAAACTCGTTTTCCCACTTGCTGACGTTTCTACGACGAGAAGCCAGGCGACAAGCTCTCGCCTGGTCGCGTTGCGATTAAATAAAAATAGATTTTCGATTTTGTATATGCTGAGCGACAGTGCGACCCGAATAAATTGCAGCAAGTAAAATGAAAGGGTGCGAAAGGAACGTGCGGTTTCCTTTCCGTTCCGGACTAAAGGTTCGATAGTAATGGAATTCGTTGTTCGATGAAACACGACGTCGGCGTGGGGTCCTTTCAACGTTGCTGCATATCGTTCGGATAAAAATAACATAATAGAATGAGCAGCATCCGTAATATTTATTAAAATCAAACGAGATAATAATTGTATGTACGTAATAATAATGACAGGAGCATTTAAATTAGTAATATTAATATTATAGTCCCATTTGTGCAATTATTTCTTTCATCCCGTTGAAAGAAGAAGTATGTAGATACATATATGAAATATGTAGAAAATATTGATTCACAGATATTGTATTTATTACGTGGTCCTGTTATATGGGAAAAAGTTCATACGCGAATTTTTTGATTCGTGTAAATATTAAGGTCCCTTGTATTTGAGGAGATTTATTGGGAGTGGTAAAGTGTACTTTACAGCAGGTGCTATAAAATACTCTGATGGATTTGTGTTGGATGAATAGGGGTTGCAAAGCGTGTAAGAAGATTGTGTGATACGAGGGGGTTGGTTATGGTGAACTGATCGCAAAAATATTACATGTAATATGGAAAACATAAGCAGTGTCTTATTTTAGAAATAAATTTTAATTCAATGCAAGGCATTCAATAAATCAATTATTAGAGTAATCGGAATATCTAGTTTATATTTTAAATAACCATTAGTCTAACAAATGAATTTGTTTGAATGAAAATACTACGCAGGAAATTAATTTTCGTTGAATTCAATTGGGTTTTAGAATTTCAGAAACAAAAGTTTTGTCGCGTTTTACATATTTACATATGCAGGAGCTTTGTATTGTTTATTACAAAATTCCTTTAGTACATTGTATTGTACAGTTTAATATATTTTATTATTTCATTTTCTGGTTCAACTTCTTTTCAAATTATGCGTGTTCGCCAAAATTAAATTTCCTCTTGGGTACATTCCACGAATAATACACACAAAGCAAATCAAATATTAACGTTGAACATTCTGGAATATTTTGTCTCTCTTTAGGATAATACTGGAGGAGAATATTGGACGCTAAGATAATCTCAGTTATTATATTTCCGTGCACCTGTATGTACGTTCTTCTATGCTATCCAGTTTTACATATCATTTAAAACGCCGCACTATGAACGAAGCAATCGATGCAGATGAACAAAATAATTTCGCGTTCATGCACAGAAATGATACGGATGATTTCGTTCTCCCGTTTCATAGTATAACGGAGAACGTAAAATGTAATTTAACTTCGTAATACGAATAGAATGATTTTTACCCCACAATTACTGAACATGTTTTCTCAGGTCAATGGTTTAAGATTTATCCCTGATTATTCTAGTTTACATATCAACAACAATCCTTCCTTTTTCTTGACTACTGTTTAATTCAATGTTATTTTAATGTTATCTTCATAAGTGTTCAAAGTTCCATGTGACGATCGAAAATTCGTTTCATATTTTACAATACAGTAAACGATTTGTTTTACGCGATTAATGTCTATAAAATAAAGATTAAAATTTACATTTAAATAGAATTCAATAATAAAACAACTATGAGCAAACAAAATAGTTACGAAAACGGAGAAGAATATGCGTGTATTATAAAGCACAGTTCTATTCCTGTTTCGATATCTGTATTTCTAGCGCAACGTTAGACATTGCAATAAACTGTTATTTATAGGGTTACCGTATATTTGATAGTTTCCCTTGAATTAAGCTTATACGCAACAATGCAATATGCAATACTTTATTGCAACACGTGCAACGATCGAGCGAAATAAATTCTCGGAAGTACTTCCTATCCGCTCTCCGAAATGCTATTCTGCCCTGCGAAATCTAGATGCTCATTTCATTTTCCAAAATGTCTACATTTCCCCGCTCAGTTAGCAATTTTCTCCGATAAATAACGAATTATTACTACTATCGTTATTATTTATTACTCAACATTCAATACCCAACGAACTCGACTACAATCATTCGATTATTCTCAATATATCATTCATAATATCCAAACGCCAAACACCGTGGATTAATCTCGCCGCCAATTCACAAACATCTGGCCACCGGAAAAAAAATCCCAATCTTCCGCGACGAAGGAAGTCGTGGTACCGTCCATCCGTACGGATCCAGATGGATCGGAACGAAAGAGTTTTAAAATATCCCGGATTTTCGTCGCAAGCGTTTCCAAATCGACAAGTCTTTTTCCCGTGAAACGGCAGAGAGGGAAAATTCGGCCTAAACGAAGGCTGGCTGGGTCCCATCGGTTTAGCTGGATGAAGGACTCCCACGCCTAGGAGCTTTTCGAATAATAAAAAGAACGTGTGCCGGTGGCACACGCGGCGCCAAAGTGCCGAAGAGTGTTCCACCGTGTTCGAACTAATCGATGCGTTAATCTCCTGGCCTTTTATCCCTCCCCCACAGTTTCTACCCCCGACAGGGTTACCGCCCTTTTTCGATCCAGCCTATTCCGGGACGATGGAATATTTTCTCGCCGTTGAATGTCGAAGAACGTCGCGACGCGTCGAGATAATATATCGGTGGATTCTTTGTCGACGCGTTCTCCCTTCAACCACCACTTCCGCCGAACGTCACTGAGGTTACGTCCGCCGATAATCGTCGCGACGCGACGCGACGACGTACCGACCACTTTTGGACGTCGCGTCGGTTCTTCGGGAAATTCGAGTTCTGAATTTCCTCCAACGGTGAAAATGCCCATGACGTTTTGTAACTTCGAGGGAGATCGATATTCTTTGACGCAGAGTTACCCGCAATATGAGAGAGTTGTGCTTGAGTCGGGGAGGCTTTCATTCTTCGTATTGATGATTAGTTTGGGAGTTTGCTTCATTGGCTGATTTAATTTTTGTTAAGTTTTTAATTGTTTCAGGGTGGTTTATAAATTATTTTTTACTACTTGTCAACCGTTGGAGTGTTTGAAAATTTGGCCCGCGTTGAGGAATGCCTTTTTCAGATTTGGTGTTTGAAGGAAATTTGAAAAAGGGAAAGTTAAAGAGCGGAATATTGTATGGCGATCTACCGGATTAATTCAAGTTCTGCGGATTTTCATCCTAACATTGTTCTAGATATTTCTTTCGTGATGCAGACGTTCTAAGTGGGTCGTGCTGAGGGTTGCTGGTACGATTTGAATAATTGGTAAAGTTTATCATGCTTTGGATATAAAGTAAAGTTTAATGGGATGAAACATCACTTTATGATTAGGGAAAGTTGGTGGAGAATTCGTTGCACGGCTGTAGGGTATTGTTTAAATGAACAATATAAATGTATTGCATTTGCAAATAGCTTTATATGCCCAGGTCTAATCTAGCGTAGGAGTACTTTCACAACAAATAACAGGAAATACTAGTTCATGAAACACAATAGTCAACAAAAGTAACTGTCTGTTATTTAGATTCATTTATTATGCGTAAAAGTCAGATGCATGAAACAGCAGATAATTGAGTATCATTGTTCTCGGTTAACTACCGTATCGAAGTGACATTAAAATATAACAATAAATAATGAATGGATTTACGAACGAATGGTGATTGAAACAAATCATTAATATTGTGGCGATTGGAAATTCTTATTATTACTCCAATTCATTCATTAAAATTACTCGTCGACAATATAATACCAATGTTATATGCAGTATGGCTGGAAAAGTAACTGAAGAATGAAAATCCTATCACTGCTGTAATTTTATTAATTAAACGATCGTATGAGTCAATGTATATAATTATTAATAAAAGTAATAATCTGACGATTTGCTGCATCAGCGTGCAATTATCGCAACCAATAAAAACCTCAGCTATTTATCCGTTCAAGCAATAATCCCAACCACCATTATGGTTTGACGGTGTTTCATTGTGCTCTGAGGAAAGTACAGCTGTCAGTGTTGCAGACGTTTGACCGAAAAAGTATCTATGTTATATTGTTGTAACGGCGACGATGCGATGGCTGGCTATTCACGAGTTGACGATAAAGCGGGTCGTATAAAATTTACATCGTCACAGTGATTTAAATATCGAGCCACAGAGAACGCGTGACAACGCAAAGCTTCAGTGCACATGATTTTACAATGGCTATGCCTGAATCTGAAATGAGAATAGCACATTTTGAGCAGCAATATTAAACATACCTTTTTCACCAAATTATTATCTTGTAAAAGTACGTAACTTACATTTCTGTCTATACACTAATTCGTTACCGTGTTAATTTAAATAGTCATCATTATATGAACAGTTCTGAACGCGAAATTGTAAAAGAAATTTGTGGATAATTATTCGCACTAATTCTTTATAGAATACTTTATAGAATAACTATAGAATAAATTAAGAGAATAAAATAATTATAGAAAAGGGTTTATGTCACATGCCCTTATGAAATATTTATACAGTGTCATGCATAACGTGTACTCTTCATCTATTTGTAATTATCAAACGTATTCGTTAATATCATCCGCGGTTAGTTAATAATGTAGGATTGGAAATACGGCGTGAATGTTGAGTACTTGAGAAGGTCGTGCGCATGGAGGGTACAGCGGCCCAAGGGTTCGGGTGGTCGGGACCGACCATCACCGAGGAATGACTGGGGGGTGTGTCCTGAATGAGTGAGCGCAAATGAGGAATAGAATGAGAGAGAAACTAAGAGTGAAAGAATATAACGAATGAACGATGCGTGGAAGAGGGAGATCTAGGAGAGCTAGTGAAGAGTATTGTTGAGAGTGAAAAGTATCGTGAGTGAGTCGTGTGTTTGAGTAATGTCGTGTGTCGACATATCCTTATAATAAAGTTAGTGTCTTTATGTGAGTAACTGAAGTCTTATTACACCACCTGTCCTCTATTCCCAAAACTACGTGAGGTTTACAGAAAATAACTTCTACAATAATATTCTAAACTAAGCTTACATCTAATGCAGCTGTTTTCTCCGGCTGCTGTTGATAAATACATCATTTATAAACTACATCATGACGAACCTTTTCTAATGGGCTGTTATAAAACTGCGCTGTGTCTCATGGCAAACGAATTAAACCAAATTTGAACCACGGAAAAATATTACCTGAATGATAACAAAGGTTCAACGTGACGACATGTAAACAATAAACCTGATAGTTATGAAACCTTAATCGCACTTCGAAACGGATTCTACTAATCAAACAAACATTCACGGTATGGGCTTTAGCAAATTAAGCATGCAAGTGCATTGAGTTCTGGTCGTTGGCGTCCATCAAACCTGCGAGTTACTTCCAATTAACAGCCACCGGTTAATCACACTCGCCCCCGTTCGTACGGGTGCGTACAGTTGTACGAACACGTGGACGTGCTCCCGTCGAATTTCTTTTCGTTACGCGCGGTCTGAATACACGCGAGCGCCTTCCTAATTAATTAGCGCCCGTATTACGTAATCTCACAGGGGTGTGTTGGCGTTTCGATCGGCTATAATTCGTTAGACAGTCGGCTTTTCCGCAAACGTAGTCACGTTGCTGTTGATTCATTAGTGTCTCTGCAGAGATACTTCGAATGGGAATATTAATGGGAAAGATTAAAATATTGTTTAAGTCGAGACATGTATGTAATTCGTGTAACAATTAATATTACAAATTATATCGAATAGTGAATATTCGAAAATATTGGTCATAGAGATTTCTCATTACGAAAAAGGACAGGTGCAGTAATAATATTAATTTTTAATTTTAATTCATTTGAATTTCACCATTTGATGCTAAGATATCGTAATTCATACTAAAGAGCATGAAACGGTGCAATATGCTTTCGGAGAGGATGTTTGAACGTCCAAGAAGTTCCAGTTTCCAATGAAGCTCTCGGAATGTACACCTGCGTTCAAGACAGCAGAGTGATATAAGCGAGAGTGATCATCCAAAACAAACTTTCAGCTCTATAGAACTTCAACATTATTTGCATGAAATAGTACAACTTCTAAGTTGCACTATTGTGGAATTCTGGAACTATCGTGGAATAGTGGAATTTATAAGTCGACAAATATTTAATTAGAATTGTTCCTTGCTGTAAAGAATTCACAAAAAATTGATTTATTCTGGTGTACCTTTTTAAGTGTGATATTCAGCTTACTGTTGTCGAATAGAAAAGAAAACTGTGCCATAGCAGACTGCGCTTTTGCTAATTACCATATCATTCCGAGGTTCAGTAGATCTTAACATTAAGGTTAAAGCATTCGAGAAATAGTGTAAAAGACACACGTGACACAGAAGCTCATAAATTCCGCATAAAATACTAGAAGAGAAAATCCAGTAAAGTCCCCATTTCTAAAAAATCTCCGAATATAAATTCGCCCAGTTATGCAGTCAAATAAATGCCGCGCTCTGTCATCTCCGATAGCAATTACAAGGTGCAACTAGGCAACCATCTTTCCGTCGAAAAGAAACCAGCAGATTGTCAGTGGTTCGCGAGCAATAAGTCACGGAATTTCGCCACTGGAGGATCGGCCTTGCCGTGAATTCCTCGCTCGCGTTGGGATCTTCCTGGTGCGTGTTCCGGAAGAGATGGTACTCATTTTCCCGGCCGTTGATTCTCGATAGTCTCACGAAACTTCTCGCCTGCTCTAACACAAGCAGCAGACAAAGACTGGCTACCACCACCCCCTCGATCAGTAGAAAATGCCCTGGCGTAGTCGTGAAATTTTAGTGTCGCGAATCTCCGAATTGTTCTTTCCCTTCTCTTGCCGCCGTCCTTTTGTCAACCCTCACTTCTGTTTCTTTTCCTATCGTTTGCACCCCCTTTCTGCATCCTTGTCTGCCGCGACTTTTTCACTCGGCAGTGAAAGATGTGAGTTTCAACGGTACTTTGAGTATAGATCGATCTTAAAAAGCCATTTGAATTTATATGGGGGTGAACGTTCAACTTGTTCATTAATATCAATTATGAAAATATTATTTTAAGGTGCAGCAAATTTTTCAAAAATAGTTTCAAGAACGCTGAAATAAATTGTTTATACTATTCTGTTTAACGAGTAAATGAGAGAAATTTATGTTGTAATTTGGTACCAATGTATCAGTAAATTGTCAAATACGCTATTTCTAACGTTCCAATAGTTTGTTTCTTAGTATTCGCCCTTAGCACCATATTTACAGTAACCTGTTTCATTTCAGCCTTGGTTACCATTGCACGAATAAGCAATAAAAAAGAAAAAGTTGACACACTTTGTACCGTCACAGAAAATACCTCGACGAAATGTTCTGTTTTATTCGCATTTGTTTCACAAAAGGCAGACCACCACTCGTCCTGTTCCTTCGCTATGGCATACGATTCTACCTGTTTGTTTTGCAGAGGAGCAATAGGGCTCGTTTGCATGGCTCCATCGATCGTCGGTCACAGGGACTCACGATAATTGAATTGTGAATCCAATCAAGCGGAATGAGCTGTCGAGATTACGAAAGAGATCGTAATACAAGTTGCGACAGTTGCTTTGCGAGGAGTATTGCAATATTGATGCATCCATCGACACTGCACACGCCTGTCGAATTGTGCGTCACGGGAATAAAGTAATACAATTATATAATACATCGTGGATAAACCGATTAGATATAACTTCCATGAATTTATCGCATTGAAACGGCTGACTGCTAGTTGTGAAAGATATTTGTAACAAGATCTGAAATCTCCCTAAAATTTGTTCTTCACAACGAAAACGAATTCCTCCTCGAATTTTGTATTATACAATACTGCCCGGATTAACAATTTACAAATATTTCACTCGTTTCTACTGTGAAAATGATATTACATGAATGAAAATTAATTTCATTTTAACGAAGTATTTTGCACATGTTCCAATATAATTCGCTTGATTTAGCGTGCGATAATTAAAGTACTAATTTTACGAGCACCTACATTTTTTCCGGCCCTGCTTCATTTGTGTTAACCCGACGCACGTTTAATTCGTATAGTGTCAATAAGTCTCACGAGAATGGCTTCATGCATTTTAAAAAAATGTTATAAAAGCTTTGATGCATTTGAAGATGACAGCACATCCGGTACGTACAAAACTGTGACACAGGAATACAATAAAGAGAATTGAAACGTTTTTTCAACAAAAGATTTTACATTTATTTTGGGTAGTATTTTACATGGCCACGATAGTCATCGGATATCATACGAGCACGAGTATTGTTGCAACAAATAACGTTACACGTCCAACCAGTTCGATGTTTCACCGGGGCTTATAAAAAAGCAATGCACCAGTTTTAAACCAGCCAGAAGTCTAAAACGTAATTCTCCGCGGCGAACATGTGAACCGAGTAATTCATTTAAGTCATCATATTAATTTATCAACAATTTGATCCGCGGTTTGCGTACTTTCAACGGGGTTATACCATTTTTTTTCTACCAGGGTAGACTGGAACGTGTACATTGATTTTCAAACTACAATGTATTCGTGCTGTAAAAAAACTCGAAAAAAAATTGCAAAAATGTGTATTGGACCAATATGAGGAAAAAACCAATTTCACATGACAAGTTTCCTGTGAAATATTTGCTTTTCACTGCGAAATTTTATTTCATCAGAAATTGACTGAGGTCTTTTAAGTCGATAATTATTTAATCAACCACCCATTCTATCTGACCCATTGAAACATTTCTCCTCGCTCATATGGAGCAATCTTTATGGTTTAGAGAAGTTTTTTACTATGTACGCAAGTATTGTGGGTATGCATTTGAAGGAGAAAGGGGGTAGTAAACAATGTAAATTCGTATCTCCATTGCAACAAAAGATTATCAATCATAGTTCTCAAACGAGGTGCGACGTAATCATTTTGAATCACGACACTTCAACATGATGTGTGCACAGCGTTTATACAGCGGGGGATATGTGTCCGCGCACGAGTGTTCACCAGAGCGATATATCATTCCCATCGATTAATCGAAACCGCCACAAAATTCCAAAAAAATTAGCTATGGAACGCACGTCGCATAAAATATACTACGGTGACCCGCGAGAGGTAGAATTTTTCCAGAATTCCGACCAAAAATGCAGCCGCTGTAACAGTTCTAGCGTTTGACCAAGTTTGTATTACTTGCACGTCCAACAGAAAAATTAAGAGAATGTACTTCATTGAAGACGTAGGTACGCAAAGGAATATATGTGTGCTTCTTATTTAGGTTCTTGACATATGAATTTTAAAGTATTTATCAAAACAATGTACATATCAGGTGCTTCTGAATGAATATCAATAGAGCACCTTCAAGGAAACGTAAAACAATTGTGTATAACCATACCTCGATAAACCAATATCTATCAAGGTATGCGATTATTTAAATTATGACTAACTATTTGTGTGCATTTCTAAAGGCAATTACAATGTGCCCCATGAATTTTTGATGGTGGTACACACTTTATACTTTTAGCTACTATTATACAAAATAAAATACTTTACACCCCGCCTCAGTTAATATTATTTATATTTAATAATCATCTTTAATAACACACTATGTCTATCAACAAAAACCCCTGTTGATAGAAACCCCTTTTAAAGCAAACCTTTTCCCACTATCTTCACTTCATTGCAGTATACTTTCTGGAACGCACGAAGGTGGTATTTAACCCCTTCGCACCGCGTGATTTCGTTCATGATATGCTATGGACGAGATATCTCGCAACGCAATGTCTTTCATGCGATGCTATGTACGAAATATCTCGCGACACAAAATCGTTCATGCGACGCTGTGTACGGAATATCTCGCGAAGCAACACCGTTCGCGTGCTGCTTTGGACGAGATACCTCGCGCTCGCCTACCCGTTTTTCAATGTTTACAACTGAATGCCACATTCATAGTGACCTACGAATTCATTTTGATCCAAATCGTTGGACGAGATATCTCGCGTTGTAATAGAAAGGCTTGCGAGATATTCCGTACACAGCGTCGCATGAACGATTTTGTGTCGCGAGATATTTCGTACATAGCATCGCATGAAGGACATTGCGTTGCGAGATATCTCGACCATAGCATATCACGTGCGAAGGGGTTAAACCCGATGCCCCTTTTAATTCTCACTCCCTTTCAGCCAATCCCAAAATCAGTTTAAATCCACCGTATCCATGCTAAAGTACAATTTCCTCCTTAATCGAGAAACGCATTCCAACGGTGCCCCGCTAAAAGAAAGAAGGTAATATCAGCCGCGAATGAAATATCCAGAGAGAAAGTCGCGTCGGCCGGGCACAGTAACAATCGATCGGTTCGCACGAATTGCCAGGTAACATATTCCCTTGTTAGGTACAAAGTCAAATCGTTCTCAGACGTCCATTGTTACGTACAGCCCCGATTGCGACGCTATAACATCGTGTATACCCGACGTGTGTACATTCCTGCCGATGTATTGTCCGGGGTCGAGTGTCGGCCACAATGGATCCCGGTTGTGGAATCGATCGATCCTGTATACGAGAATGGAAAGAGGAGGTGGAGGTGTAGGAGGCAGAGTAGCAGCAGCAGTAGCAGCGGCAGCGGCAGGATGAGATAGGATACGAGAGTTAGAGGGAGGAGGAGAAAGAGTGAGAGAAAGGGAGAAAGGGAGCGAGGGAGAGGCGTGTGTTGGGAGGCAAATCAGCGGCTCCGTAGATGATGACTATAGATGGGATGAGAACATATTAAGGAAGAAGAAGCAGCAGCCAGCCAGCTGTTGGAAGTTTTATTAAAAATCTGGCCTGAAGAACGATGGATACTTCGAGGCAGCAGAGGACCTTTCGCTAAGATAGTAGAAGAGGGAAGAATCGCGCGTGAGACTGTTGGGATGGGAAGACGTTGAAAACGAGGAGTGGAAATAAAAGGACTGGAGGGCTTGTTTGTGGAAGTGGGCTTCGTTTGAAAAACCAAAGACGTCGATGAATGGCGAATGAGATGGCAAGAAAGAAGGATTTAATGGTGGTCGAATTGCGTGCAACACAGAGGAGACAGAATCATGATATTAAAATGTAGAGCGGCAACGGAGATGTTGGGAAACGGGTGGTAGGGGTTTGTGGGGAAATTCTTAGGGTGAAACGAGGCCGGACGTAAAAATCGTATGAACGCCTCGAAATTAAAGGAAACGACTGAAGGTAGACGGGGCACAAAGAACGTTGCTTCGAAATTCGGAATGGAAGCCAGACTGTCGGTTCGTCATCTGTTGGGAACAAAGGTGTTCTTTCAATTGCCGACTAGAGAGCGAAGTCGGTGAAAGAGGAGCCAAGGAAAGCGATACAATCCCTGGGAATAGGTTAACGTCGATATCAACGAACGTGAAGGTCCTGCAGGTGGTCGAAGTTCCCTTTTATTGCGGATGGGTTTACGACGTTGTTTGTGTAAGGAATTGTACAACTAATTCCTGCGCAATGAAGATTGATCAAATATGTGTGAAAAATGAACTGGACATTGCACAGATCCAAGTAAAATAATAGAATGATTAAATTATGAATTTATATGACGTAACTAGGCAGTTGATTCGAAATCAGGATTTCGATTAAACCGGAAAAAAATTCTACGCAGGGATTACAGAATTCTGTTTCTATAATAAAGCAAAGTATTCCCGTAGATCAATTGATTTCTCAATGATTACAGAATGGAGAAAATGTTGACTTGACTCGGGCGCTTGTTGTGCAAGTATTACACAGGACGAGCAGAAACATCATAGGTTTCTAAAAATCGAGGTACATATCCTCATATCCAGAGAATAACAAATCGATGCTCAATAGTTTCTTCGAAAACAGATACCGATCAATGGGGAATCTTTTGACTATGAGAGACTGGTAAGTCTTATCGGGGGAATCAGGTTTGGGGCGCAGTAGGCAAGAGAAACAGAGGGTGAAAGGGGGTGAAGGCGATTCGAGAGGGTACTGAATTAAAGCGGCTCATCCTTCCTAACGAAGTCAACACGCCGACCGGGCGAATGAGACTACCTTCTAGAGCGGAGACTGCCGTAACAAGCGTAATCTTATATAAGGGGGCGAGGGATGAGGGGGCAAGGTCAATTGTAGGCGGCACGAGGGGGGTAAAGGCGGAAGGAATCTAAAGGGGTTGGGGTTGGGAAGAAACCTCAGACCACGGCACCGCCGCGCAGCACCGGTTCGAATTATGCCTCGTTCCCTTTTCGAATGAACGCGAAACCCTCCTTTCTGCGTCTCCTGCGATTTGATTCCATCTTGAGGCACCTTTACTTCTTTGCATTCCCCTCCAGCTTTCTTTGCTATCCTTTCTGTTCCATTTGAATTTTTCATTTTCATTTTACATGCCCGTTCGGGGGTAATTTTTACGTAAAAACTTGGTTTCGACACGATTTGCCGTTTTTGTTTTTGGTTTCCTTTTCGATGGGATTCTTAGCTGATATTGTTGGATCAGTTGTGCCCAGAATGTGGATATGTCCGTAGTATCACATCGTGTGTTTTTGATTTTTGAATATCTGTTTGCCTGGCTTGAATGTTGAATCTGTTTAGGATGCGCAATTTTTTTCGGTATTGGTTTTATGAGATATATTGAGATAATATACATTTCACTTTTAGAACGAAGGGGACGAAAGTTCTCGTCGAAGTATAGGGGTGGGAATAATCGTTTTACTCTACTTTGATGTTTAGTAAGAACCGAATGAATTTGATACAATTGTAATGTTAAAGAAAGGCAAGACCTAGCGATCAAATGAATGAGATATTATAATTTCTTTGCAGTGACAGACGACTTACAATTATTATTGAATTGCGACGAAATTGATGTTACAAAAATTTGCGGATAGTTTGTCGGTTACTGTATTATATTTAATAGACCTATCTCCATACTACTCTTTACGCTATTTTATTCTTATCGGTCTAAAATATCAATTAGGGCTTCTTTTCGTTTTATTATTAATTAATGTCCACGTCATTCTAATAAATGCCACGATACGTTAAATGTAAAGCAATCTTTTTATTTAATACTGTTCACTAATTTTATGCAACATGAATACAAGATTTCCCTACAATTAATTCTTAAACGATATTTCAACGCACGTATTTATAACAAATGATTTATCCTCTCTGACAACAAATATTACCACAGGCTATTGAAAAATCTTCTAAAAGTATCTATCCACACTCTTGAAGATTATACATACCTAATATCCCATTCCCATTCAAATGATTTACTCGAAAATGGTCACCTTAAATATTTTCATATCTTCATTATACACTTTTAAGAAACCTCCATCCCTTTATCTACCTGTGTCATCCACTCGTTCAATTCTCCTCCCAAGGCAAACCATTTCCCTTATTATACACCAAAGAACGAATTTCAACCCCCCTGTCCATTGGAGTATCTAATTTGCCTATCATTGTATCCGTCGTATTTCCATATCCCCCCGTTTTTCTTTCCCTCCCCTCACACCCGTCACCTGAACCCTTCGCTTCCCTTTTCCTCCCTATTTTTCTTAGTACGGTCCATCGTCTGCCTTACCATGGCATCGCCGGCCCACCCACTTCGGTTGCTATTAAAATGATAAAATAATGTTTGCGATGGTAAGTGCCACTAAAGCCCGCCGCTTAACCACACCCGCCGGCTCACCCCTCGTAAAGAAGCCGACCCTCGACTTTGTACCATCTTGTCGAACTACTTCTCGCTCACGCTCGTTCGCCCTGCTAGCTAATTTACGAACGCCGTACTCCAGGCGACGAGTAATCGATTTACGGTCGCCACGAACAAAAGATAAAACGGGGGACGGGGTCCAGCGAAAATATGGGGGCCCACTTCGATGGTGAAATCGTAACAGGGGACACTACGGATGGTACTAGAACAACATGTGAATGATATTGAAATTATTGTTCGATCGTGTATGTATATAATTGGGGTGGTTTCGTGGGATATAGAACCCTGTCAACATTACGACGTGCTATAATACTTGGGGGTAGTAGTGGAATGGAAGGGAACTGTTTTGAGGAGTGGATCTGCAAAGATATAGGGTTTGCAATTGGTACTCTAGTGTAGTGTATCTTTCTTAGATAAACAGCGACATTAACGTTTCTGTAAAGGATATGGATTATATAGGATTTTTAATAATAATTTGCAATATATTCTTGAATCTACGTGAACAATTATCGGTGATTATACCGAATACATTTCTCTGTACTTCTTTTCAAAGTATCCACACGGTATACTCCTTATTATACGAAAAGTTATATAAATTTTCTACTGTCACTCAATGATGTTAATCAATATTTAACCGATTGAAGCACAGGTCATCATAAAATCAATCATAAGATCAATTCTTTTCAAGCAAATATTTTAACGCTTTCAAATGTTACACGAAATATTCCCTCGACGTACAAGCTTAAGTCTAACAGAAAGCCGTAGCAATATCCGTAGACAATGAAACCACGAAGTTTCTCTGAACTTCAACTACAATGCTGAAATCTCGCCGTCTTAACCCATCACATCGCGTCTCATCCTAAAAATTTGCTCCCCCTTGTAAAGCAATTACGCCCTTCAAGGATAATAACTATCTTGCAGTAAGCTGACAACCATCAAAACTCACCTCCCTCGAATTCTTTCAAATTCAATCTTATCCGCGGGCACCGCACAGTTTGTCTGGTAACTTGCTCGAGCAGCGGTTACGATCGAAACTTTTATCACCCAAAATTGCTTGATCACATTCCGCAAAAACCACGTATCCATACGATCCTCTCATCCTCTCATCCTCTCATATACACACAATTAAACTGTTATATATTAGTCTGGTACGTCCTCATCTCGAATACTGCAGCACAATATGGTCACCCTACATGAAGAAACACTGTTTGGCTGTCGAACGTGTACAGCACAAATTTCTTCGACTAGCTAGTCACCACATAGGCTATACTATGTCTATGAATAACCACAATTATTCGCCATATTTACAAACACTGAGGTTAACGACCCTTGAAAACAGGAGAGTCGAAGCCGACCTATGGTTTTTATATAATGTGTTAAATGGTAAGATCAGCTGTCCAGAAATCCTTCAGAAAGTTAATTTTCTCGTGCCTTCAACTTACCTACGGAACAACAACCTTATAGCAACTGAGCAACACTCCAATAATTATGGTAAACATAACGCATTTAACAGGGTATGCTCGCTCGCAAATGTTTACCATAATGAAATTGACTTTTTTGGACAGTCACCTAGAGAATTTAAAAAATCCATTCGCAGCATGCTATCACATTATGGATAGCTAACATAAATATAATTACTATTATTATTATTTTTCTTATATATATACAATCTTCTGTAATTATTGTATGAAATGTCCTTTATTATAACTGTTTATCATGTAGTCTAAAGGGGCTATCCCCGTAAATAAAATTATTATTATTATTATTATTATAACGCGTTACTGCGGTCCACGTCAATCCCTCAATCATCCTCACCCTGCTACCAACGCGACAACGTTAAGCGATTAAGCTCAGTTCTGGAGAGGGACGAATCCCGTTTCCTTTTTTCTCTGCTGGTATCTCTAATATGGCTAGAAAGGTGAGAAACGCATGGAAACGCTTTTCACCACTTCGATGGCGCAGATTTTCGTACC
This sequence comes from Nomada ferruginata, assembly GCA_963583965.1. Taxonomy (NCBI): domain Eukaryota; kingdom Metazoa; phylum Arthropoda; class Insecta; order Hymenoptera; family Apidae; genus Nomada; species Nomada ferruginata. The sequence continues at coordinate 8,986,065 of OY757216.1, forward strand.
CCTTCCAACCCCTCTAGACTTTTTTCGTTTATTCGAGCATGATATGGCCTGTTACATTGAAAAGGTAGCAATTAGTTTGTTTGCGGTGGTTTGTTTCAGCTGCAGGGAAGAATAGAGTTGGAATGTTGAAGTAAGATGATGGTTAGCTGTGTTGTACTTAAGGGCGTGTAGTAGATTCGTGGGACAAATTCGATGTTTCTGCTTGTTTATTGAAATTCAGTGACGGATTTGGTGATAATTGTTTTATGTCAAGGGTTGAATAATACTTGTAATACTGTGACACGTTACTCCATATTAGTTTTCAAGTGGATTCGTGGCAAATATTTGCCAGCAGTACCAAATCACTCTTAAACGTCGTTAATATTTTTCGCATATGGTTCTTAAAATTACTGAAAGTATACAGCACAGGGAAGTATTCGATTCAATTTAATACCATCGTCTTGGAACTTCTCTGAACTAAGTCTAGCAAAAGTCTAAGCAAATTCACTCAATTTCTACAGAATCGACATCTATTCTTCAATTCCCTTTCGTATCGTTTCGTATATAATTTTCTCAAAATACTTTTCGTCACGACCAATCGATCGATGCAGCAATAAACCTTGCGTTAAATTTCAAGAACAAATTAACTGAAAAGCATTCAACAATAACTCGACAATACCGTTCTCAACCGCAATATATCATTATTGCAATCACTCATATGAATTATAATACATTTCGTCACTAAACAGAGTATCTAACTGTACCCACGCATAGTTCGTCGATATTAATAAAATCTGTCCCATTTTTTGTACATCGAGGGCATTTTCATTTTCAATGGTCCCGAAGCTAAAGGGTTAAAGTCAAATGAATTTTCCTCCCTTCGCTGAATCATGTAAATTGAAACATCGTAGCACCAGAAATAAAAATAAATGCGACGGATCGTTCGACGTCCAAGTTACAAGTATTTCCGCCAAAACGAAAAAGAGCGATGATACTTATTGGATGCTCTGAGAATGGGAGAAGGAGAGCAATAGAGTAAGAGAATAGAGTATCCTTTGCATGATTCGGTCTATGGAGAGTTTCGAGAGTGGGAAGGAGAGAAGGTGGATACGGGGCTCATTAAACCGGGAATGCTGATTACGTTAGCCCTCGGCAAGTCATTCCACTATCCCAGCTTGCTAAATGACCGTGCATTTCGGTTGGTTTCGCACACATCGATCTACCGGCACACGAACGTAAACACGCACGTGCGGTGGCATGCGGCCCTTTGCGATCGAAAAGCCTACTGATCATGTAACACGCGTCTGTCGCAAGCCCTCATGAAAGGTGAACGTTTCAATTCGGAATTATCAGCAGCAGCGGGATTGTAGTGTCCACGTCGTCTTCGAAGAGTGAAATAATTAAATTATGATAAGTTGGCCTGGATTCTAATTTTGTTGACTCTGTAGCAAATTATTGTAAATGCGAAGATATAATAGCTTCGATATCGGATTCTACATTAGAAGATTTTTCTGTCGATTAATGTAAAACGTTGAGGCGATGAGAATAGTTTTCCTGTAGCGTTATAATACGCTACATGGGCATGTGAATGCTACTTTCCTCTACATATTTAGGGGAAAGTGTCAGCAACTTATTTCGGTATTCGTCAGAAATGATTTAGAAATAACAGATAATGTTTCGATAGCCACGTAATACACGTTAATGAAATATTGGAACATATAAACTAGAAATATTTGACTGGTATTATTTCCTTGAAAATTTCGAGAATAAATATTTTTGTGTGCCAGAATTTACGTTCTACTACTCCATTTTGTAAAAACCATAAGAGCCTTTGCAACTCACGAGCCACTTAACCATGCAAGCAACATTTCTCACATACCTGCACCCTGATCTACCTAGCACTCATCATTCCACCCTCTGAATTTCACCCCTCCAAATGATCTCGAAACATAGTTGGGAAGCTACCCTCGCTTTTGCACGTCAATCCAGGAACGTTTCTTTATGACGAAACATTTTTATGAGTACAATTGGTCGGATACCATTGAAACAAAGTACTCGATCGAGATTGGGCCATCGATCAAACGAGCTGGCGTTAAAAATCGGGGGTTGCTCGTCCTCTCTTCCATCAAGTTCGATCTGTCGTTTTGCTCGGTCATTAAAAAGCTTTCAATCGACGAACCGCGTCTCATTCCACGCGTCGACGCGCGCCCACGTCCATGGAAAAACTGTTTCACCGACCACAGGAACTTCCGGTGGTTTACAAAAAAAAAAGAAAAAAAAGGGCGACAGAAGGGATGAGAAAGAGAAAAAGTCACAAGCGGCGATCGAAAACCGCGCGCTTGGCACTATTTTTGTCGTGCTAATTTACAGTAGGACGATCACTGTCACTGTCAAAGATCTTTAAATATTTTTTTTGTTCGATACACCTTTCCGATTCATTCTTTTCGCGTGAGAAATTGTTATACCGGAATAATGAGCAATTATTCCCGTTTGAAACTAAAAATATATTGTTATGTTTGTCGAGTTCGAATTCTTATCATTGAGTTTTTTCATTCGTTGACACTTTACAGTTGTGTAATAGTAACAATTATACTACTGCCGTATTCAAACTTCTACTCTGAGTAATTTATAAATGCATTATATATTTGACAATAATTACTTATATTTATCCGTTGAAATTATTCTGTATAAAGTTCCTCGCAAAATATGCTACTATCTTTCATTTCTCATACTCTTCCATGATTTTGTTTGCAAACTCAAACAAATCCATTATACTGATATCGTTCTATGCAGTGCGTATAACTGATTAAATAATTCCTTGTACTCCATTATTCCATAAAAAACATGGGAACTATGGATTTTCTCGACACATTATTACAACAATCTCAAAAAGTATTATTCTTTCTCTTGCTTCTTTCTTCTATTATCGTTTTCACTGAACAGAAAAGACAGCTGTCCTGAAAACCCAGATCGGCGCCTCTTTCCAAGTTTCCAGTTGATTCGGAGGTCCCGCTAAAAACTTTTCATCCCCTGGGTTTTCGTCATTGGCCCTTCATGAATATGTATGACGCATCAACTACTAAGAAAATAATGGTATTCAAAAGCACGAGAGTGTCGTGCACGTCGCGACGCCGATGAAATGTTCAGTTGTGTACTCACGAACAATTGGCTTCGCACTGACGATATTTACTAAAAGCCGGTAATTTCTTTTTATCTTTTCGGGATAACTTAGCAAAAATACGCGCGTACATATTGCCTCAGTTTCCCTATTTTTCCCGTTCTTCAAATATCGTTGATGTTCGCGTAATTCTGTTTGACTGAAACGCTACGCATATCGCTTTATGCGATTAAAATGTTTTCATTTGGCGTGTTCGATCCATTTGACGCGACAGCCACATTCGTTCTGCTGTACTGCATTTCACCGCAGGAGAAATTTTTGCAAATTTAATAAATTCCATAGTATTTCCTGCGATTTTTTGCAGATTAAAAACAGATCAAAGAGGTCTGTGTGCTTTTGTAGCGTATCCAAATATATATCATTTTTACCGCTAATTGAAACAGGAATTATTGTCGGCCTGATCTTGTAAATTTTGATGCGGTGTTTTATATTTTTTTTATTTAATTTTAATTATAGGTTATAGGGTGGTGAAATTACAGATTTGTGGAGGAGCATATAAATATTGTTTAGTTGCATACGTGACACAATTAAAGGAAAATAATGTGGCTATATGATAGCTTGTTTTTTATGATGTCAGGAAAATATTATTTGTTATCGGATATTGAAAAGGCATTAATATTGTTCTTTTATTTAGCGCTGTGTATTGACATGATGTAGATAAAAACAGACAGGTACACGTTACACTGCATCACAATATTTTTACATAAAATCCTCGTTTGCCGTAACTCGTTGGGAGATACACACACACAACTTCCCTGCGCTTTTTTGTATTATTTCTGCCATGAAAATTATGCCCGTAGAAAAAAGGATCAGACGTTAAATTCAGAGATAGTATAGGATTTTCGAAATTCAAACCTCTAACAGTTTTAGACTTTTTAAAATTCTAGAATTTTCATTATTTAGGCCCGTCAAAGCTTAATATATTATTATACGCCATGCTCGTCTATTACTATATTTTAGTTGCCCCCATTCCAACATTCAATAAAATTTCAGAACTCACTCATCGTGCTACACATTCTCGTCGAAATAATTACGTCTAGCTCATGGCAAGCGTTGGTCGATTATCGAAGCGAGCCAGCGAATTATAATCTGACCGCGTTAAACAGTGATACAAATTTAACGGCATTGCTATTTTATATACACATGTATGTATGTGTATACATTTTTTTACTGCTTCTTCATCGCCTCGAGGAATTTTTATTGTCAGTGCATTTTATACGATGCATTCTCGAAACAAAATTCTCGAAATGCGGCGATATATGCGCCATCGTGTTACGCCACAGTTGGCAAGGAGTATTTTTTCGCTTTTTCCGCGGCTTCGCTCCCCTCCTATACATTTTTTTTTTTTATTTTTTCTAAAATAAAAACGAAAAACCTGCGACTGTAATACGTTGGTCATATATTTAATCTGTAAAAATTATGGAAGCAGCGTGGCGAAACTCGTTCCCTATTTCGAGCCCGACGTGTTTCGCGTGATTTCTTCCGTATACCCCGACACGTGCTATTGGGATTGCCTGTGTATTTCCGGGATTTTTTTTTGAACTTTTGCGATTTTCACACCACATATAGAGGTATAAATATGCGAGGCTACACACGTGATAATTCTGGCCCGTTTATTCGCGATAGAGTGTAACAGTAATTTATGCAATTGGGATATTAAATGGCGTTTCAATTAATATTCTGTTTTGTTTGCTCGTGATTATATGCCATTCTGTAATAATCATGCTTTGCGAAAAAATCATACTGGTAATCCGAGCTTTTAATAAGACTGATGAAATATAATACTGTTTTCAATTATGGATTTTCATCCCCAATAATGGATATTGTATGAAACCAAATCTAAACTTCGTCTTTTGCATTATTCGAAACCTTCATTGTATTTCAATGTTTTCCCTTTTTAGTTTTTAAATATATTTCACTGACGTATTTAATTTAACGAACATGCACATTAGCCGGTAAAAAGTTTCCATTAAAAATGAAGGAAGTGGCAAACAATCAGGTGGTATAAAATGTTCAGTTGCCCATAGATATATTTACAAACTTTGCGCAACTGCAACCTAGATAAATTTTATATAAAAGTTTTTAAATTTTGCCTACCTCAAATTAATAATTGACATCCCTGTTTTAGATATGTAATCAGTATTCCATGGAATTATAAATGATGACCAAATCGCACGCGAAATATTGTAATCAACAACAAACTATTCCATTTCCATATAAAATCCAATGAATCCTTCGTTCCAGAAAAAAACAAATCATTGAAAATTGCACAAAAGTAATAATAATATAGGAAATTAGGTAGTTTAATGTAAAGAGAGTAACAAGACTGATACATATAACATATAACACTGCACTTCATCTGTCGCACCGTCGCTCTACACTCATCACCTTCGACTACCGTCCCTACGTCGATCATGCCATTTGTTGGACGTTTTTCGACGCAATTCGTGGCACACGCAACGCCTCACGCATGCACACACACACACACACACTTATATATAGGTATTCATCCTAAAATAATGAAACCCTGTCAATCATAACATAGACAACAAGTAGTGGCACAAAAAAGCAGCCAGAGAATAATACCTGAACCATACCATTCAACTCTGTGAATCGTAGAGTGTACAAAACGACGATCGATAGTCGAAAAGCCCCGCTGATCGAGGATCAACGGGAAGAAAAAAAGCGCAGAGATGCTTCGGTGTACAAGTCACCCAGCCAGCGGAGTACTTGAATGTAATCGAAATCCGCGCAGGAAAAAGGATAATCGACGAGGGGGAGCAACGGGCATGGTGGCTGGCAGAGATGCCATAAATTACCGTGACCGTAGTCGCCATCGATCCTAAACACGTAAGCTTTTAGTTTTCACTTTGTTCCCGTCTCGACGTGCTCTATCTATCGCGAACAGACCCTCCCGCGTGGCCTCTCGACGTCTCTCACCTTCGATGGTCAATCCTCCTGTCCCTCTCTCAATGCTCCCCTTTTTCCTTCTTGTGCTTCTCGACAGCCGCTTATGGCTATCCGCCATTCGAATCACTGGACGTCGAAGGGGAATGATAAGCTCTGACGGTTTCAATGCGATTTGGCATCGCGTTTGCTGCCATAGAAGAAAATTTTGCAGCTTAGTTTGATAGACACTTGCTGATAGAAACTTAAGCTGAAATTTGAGCTAATTTAACACGAAACCTAGAAAGGCAGGGTCTAGTTTAGTCTCATTTTTAGACTACGATTCAAACTGTTGTATTGGAGTAAGAAATGAAATCATCTTGGAACTATAGGGTGTGAAATTTATAAAAATAACAGGATATTGCAGGGAAATTTTCAAATAGACTGTATCTTCTATCTTATGTTCGTTCTCCATGGAAACCGAGACAAAACTATTTGTTCTTCAATTCTTAGTGTGTCGTATAAATCGTTGTATTGGAAGGACCTCATAAATTATCTATGTAAATGTAGATCATAGGTAGGTTATTTCTATGGGAATATACATATACATATGTATATGTCTGGGCTCTATTTCCTGCTGGGATGGGTCCGGCCCCGAGGCAGGGACACCTCGGGCCTTCCGCGATATGCGTTGCCGTCTCGATGACGGCATTTGTTTAGAGAATGCCGCCCAATCCTGGGATTTGTATTCGGCTTTGCCACATCCTGAGTCCTTCCACCACAATGAGTAACTGAATGTACGTAAATAAACAAATAATGACACCTCTTGCCAGTTAGCCCTACCTTACAGCATTCAAAGCATTGTCTAATCATAAATACGATCTTCTTAAACCAATAGCAATCTCAAATGACGAAAATTCAATAAGCCCCTGCTTCTCAAGAAAGGACAAATTTTTATAAGATTCAGTTCTGATTTTATAGACAAATCGTCGCACGTGCGTATCTGTATAAATCATAAAAATCATCAGGCTTCGCATATCACAACGAATCGTATAACTTGTACAACGACGTTGTCCAGTTAATATCCATACAACTCGCATCGAAGAATTGCAGCAATCATTCGCCCACCCTAAGCCACTCGTAGCACCTGAGCTTTTCCACGTTTCATTCAATCCCTCGATCTCCACGATCGGCATTGCTTGCTCACGTTCCCGGCGCCATAGATCACGGTGTTTTAACGAGCACGTTCGCCACGCTCTTGGGCGTACGAGAAAGATTTACACGAGCGCCTTCCCACAGGACGCACGCCTTTTATTTCGCAGAACGTTGCCAGCCATTTCTTCTACGGCCGCGCTGCTAATTTTTCCAATACCGATCCAGGGGAGTAAATTACGTTTTGGCACGGTGCACACTGTTAAAATGTGAAACAGTCGTTCGGTGCTGCGAGCCAGACCGCGGGAAACACATATATATATATTCGTGGATGGCCAGAATACTCGGGATGTATGACGACGGGTAAAAGCTTCGTGCTCTTCGCGCTCCCTCGATTTCTCCTGCTTGATAATGCTTTCGTTTTCCATTCTTTTCCCCCCTTCCTCGCCGTTGCTCGCGTACTCATTCCGTTCGCCACGCTGGATATCGCTCGCCATCGTGTCTGTACCGCGGGGAGAATTTATCGAATCCCGTTCGTTCGCGGTGGATTCAACGAAAAAGTCGTGGAACTGATCGTTTTCTTTTCGATGGCTTAAGACAGGAGCCACGACGACTTGTAGTAGCGGTGAATCACCTCGATTGAGGAGGGTTTATAGGGCTTTGCGGGGGGTAACGCAGGTGGTGCTAGTTTTCTGTTAATTCTGAGATTGTTTCTTGGGGGTGGATTTCGTGCATCGTTTAAAGGATGGTTTTTAATTATCGGTGTAAGAGCGCCGTGAAATTATTATTCTGTGTTTCACCCGGCGTGTGCGAAAGTTCAAGGTGTATTTAGGTGGATTAATTATGCGTAATTAAATGTATGTCAGCGGAGGGATAAAGGTATTTGGAATATATACTTAGATGTTCGCGTGATATCAAGGGAATGCGCGCGACGTAAATTGGTTTAATTTATTATATTATATTTATTATATTTATTATATGGTTTAATTTATTATATCAAAGCGGAGCATATAATTTTGATTCAATTGTATTAATTGTTCGAATATTTAATACGGTCAGCTTTTACATTATTGCGTTTGAATGACAGACTGCAATTGCACTTCCATAATAGAATACAGTAATTTACTGTGCGTTTAAATGCATTTGCGATGTTCTTTCCAAACGATCAAAGTAAATCAGGACGGGGCAAGATATCGTAGAGAATAACCAAATATTAATTTGTCAGGTGTACAAAGTTATGAATACACAATAAAATAAAATACTTGATGGGTTTGTTTCAGAACATTTCTTAATTTCTAAATATTAAAGATATAACAAAACATAATGGAAATGAAGGGATTCAAATGAAAATTGTTCTAACAAATGAATTCTTTCATTGTAGTCGAAACCAGAATTTATACAAGACCTGTCAATCAGAGAAACGACACACGTGAGACAAACTATATCCAAAACCCCCGTGTCATCGATTTTACGTTTCTATCGGCAATTTAGTTACTTCGCTGTATTACCATTTCTTATGGCCGAAATTTTCTAAATTACCAATGCAGCGTAATCAAGCGTGAACACGACACTGTGTTAAATTACTCGTGGCTTACAGTTTCGCGAGGGAAAGATTCCAAGATCCAAACGCGGCCACCTATCCTCGTAGCTGAAATCCAATGAAATCGAAGGGGTTGTTCAGCTCGTAAAATGTTTCGCGCAACTTCGCCAATATCCGACGCAAATTTGAGAATACTTTGTCAAGGAACAGGACATGCGCGCCCTTCCATTTCCGGTCGTAAAAGTGCTCATAAACGATCAAGCAGAAGCTACTTACGATCGTTAAATTCGCTGCATCCGTTGCTGAAAGAATTAATGGATTCACCCCTCTTTCTTGATAATTGTTACCATAATTTTTTTAGGGAAGTGGAAAGAGGTGCGATGAATTCTATTTATTCAACGACGAAGGAACAATGAAATATAGGGATTGTGCGAATTAAAACAATCAGATGTGGCCTGCTAACAAATTATTTCCTACTTTCTGATAGCTGTGGAATCTGTTTTTTGTTGCGGCATAAATGTTGTGTGATGTGAACGTGTTGCTACTTGCGTGACGTCAAGCTATGGTGTAGGTGTGTAGGTATAAGGGTTGATTGTGTCGTTTCGTGAAACGTTCGGAGTTTCGCCGGTGTAGAAAAGTAAACGTGTGTCGTGTATTGCGAGTGCTTTGCTACGGATGCAGAGTGCAGTTAGTTGTTTTAGATTGCACTAGTGGTTCTGTCCAGTTGAAGAGGCGGTCTGCGACGAACTTGACGAAAGGGTTGATTCGGTTATTAATTAGATGGCTGAGGTATTAACGTTGTCAGCGGTGTAATGCTTGTAGCTCTCAAGTGCACAATATAAAGTCAGAAATAGGATTATATAAAGTGAAAGATATGAAAATGTACCAATTGTTAAATGGCTTTATATTTGTCAGAGAACATACTTCCCAGTAATTCTACATCGCAGCCCATTTTTATTTCCCAGAATCATTAACGGTGAAGTAACACTGATTTCATTTTACTACTCTGTTCCGCCTAAATATAAAACATCTCGAATTATATAAAAATTGTCAGAAATGCCCTCGGGCAATTCATTTTACGAAACCGTATTAATTTTTGTAATAATTTACCATTGATAACGCGTGAGTGGTTATTCGGTCCGAAATGAAGAAAATAACGAATTCAACGAATTATTTTTGATTTTAAAAGTTGATAAGCTAAAATTGTGCTCCAGAGTTTAAAAAATACCTTATCAATGAAAATTATTTTCAAGCATCGATGATTAGATAACGATAAATCCAAGTGAATTTCCATCAATTCTATATCCTACAGAATTATGTGCAGTACCCTTAACCGGATCCCAAGCAAATTTAGTATCTGTTGATAGTGTAGCCCGACAGTGTCGGAGGAATTTCGTTTTCCCTCGAATGTTTCACGCTGTTCGTCTTTGTCTATGTTCGCGTGAGAAACGAGCCGATCAAGTGGATCGGAACACACGGGGCTCCGAGATGAGAATTACGGGAATTCTATGGGACGCCGGTCTATCTTTTTCGCCGGCTTCTTGCTTGGTCTTTTTGCCCTCTTCTAGCTCTGTCGAGGAGAGCCAGCTCTCGAGCAGAAAGAATCTTCGAGGGGAAAGTGTAAACCGTGGACTAAAATTATCGTAGCATAAAAGAAAAGGGAATGTGTGTCGTAGTAAAAAGGGGAGAGAAAATTCCAATGCAGAGTAGCAGATGGTACGTAACTGTACTCACAATAGAAATGCAAAATGACTTTGTAATACATACTTTTATTATTCGTAGAGAAAATAACTTGACAAATATAAATAATGGGGAGATCGTTAATCTTCCTGTTTTATAGGACAGTAAAACTGTAAAGAATTGAAATGGTTTGATCACATGGGAACGTTGTTTGTAAAGCAAAATAAGGATATACATATAAAAAAGGCACTAAAGCTTTTCTATATAGAATTATTATAGTACATAAATCAGGATAATTTAAACGAAGTTGCGCACCTAATGTAAAATTCCTGAACCAATTTTATTATTCGATAGTTATTCAACGTCACTGAAATTTCATCGAGCAACGAATACACTTATTAAGTAATCGTGGCGATCACGTTCATTTAAAATAACGATGAATAAAAATCGTCAGGATCTCGCAAATACAGGGATCGCGTGTATACGGTGTATAATCGTAGGTATAGCCTTCCTAAATATTCATATCGCGTATTCCAAGCGTGGATACGCCATTTCCAGCACATGGATCGCCGAACGAATATGGCCGTAAGGCATAAAAACCATTAAATTCAGGACGAGCGCTATTTATTTGCCATTTAATCGTTCTTCCGCGAACGTGCCACCAGTTTCCAGTTCTATATGAATACAGCCCTGGTAGCCAAGATGATCATTTCCTGGGCAACTTATACCTACCTCACATAATTCGAAGGTGGCGTCGCTTCATGGGGAACTTTAAAGGGAACTTTACAGTCATTTCTCTGATTTTTCGAATGTATTTAATGGAATATTCATTTTTTTTTTTTAATATAGAGTTTTACGTCGCATCGACTTCGAGGTCTTTAGCGACTTACAGTCTTAACTTTATATTTTTTCAAAGAGTTTTGTTTCCTTTAGGAAGCTAATGGTGTTTTTCTGGTGGTTGTGGGAGGTCAAGGCCGTGTTTGGATTTATTCCGTATTTCACTCTCTGGTTGTGGTATATTTTACAGTCATATAACAGGTGTTGGATGGTTATTTGTTGGTTGCAGATGATGCAGAAAGGTGGTTCTGTTTTTCTTAGTATGAATTCGTGGGTGATTCTGGAGTGGCCAATACGAAGTCTATTCATGGTTATCCTTTCTTTTCTGTTGATATTGCAACTTGGTAGTTTTTCGTAGAAATTATGTACTAAGTCGTGTATTTTAGTCCTGTTGGTTGTAAGCCATATTCTATTCCATTCATTTTTTATAGATTTAGTGATTGACATTAGGAGATCTTGATATGTGACTGGGATGTTGCTTTCACTGGTTCGCTCTGTTGTTGCTTCTTTGGCTAGGGTGTCGGCCTTTTCATTTCCTTCTATTTCTTGATGTGATGGGATCCAGGTTATTACAACTTGTTTATGGTCGTTGGTGAGTTCGGTGTAGGTTTCCTGGATAATTTGTGTAACTTCGTGCTTTTTTGTGTTATGCGTGTTTGTTATGGCGCCTATCGAGGCCATCGAATCTGTGTAGATTACCGATAGTTGGTGTTCGTTCTCTCGTATATGACGTAGGGCTTCAAGTATTGCGTAGGACTCGGCGGTCCATATGGTTGTATGATTAGAGAGCCGTATTTTTTTGGTGGTGTTTTCTGTGACGATTGCGATTCCAGTGCCGTGATCGGCTTTGGAAGCGTCAGTGTAAATCTTGTGGTAGTTTTTATAGGTGTGATTTAGTTTCATGAAGTCTGATTTATGTTCTAATTTGCTTTTTTCATTCTTCTTGTAGTTGGCCATGTATTCATTTCATCGCGCGATTAATCGTAAACATAATTTTTAATAATAATATTAGGATAGTTGTAAATATGCTTCTCAAAACATGTTATTTACCACTCTACTAATACCGTTATGCGTGGCCTTTCAATTCTCTCTTACAGCAAATAAGAAAAAAACGCTTGCTTCCGTAAATATTGTTAACCACAATTCAAAAAACACCGAAAGGAACTGTACGCTAGATACCACAGATTTCGATTACACTACTCAATTGTGTAACGGTATAAATTGAAATATTTGGTGCAAGCTAATCTTCCAGCAAATTATCCCTCGATATTCATGGTTTTTGCGAATCGTTTCAGTGGTTCGTATATACCGTTCGATAATTAACGCGATCGTCCAATTGTGTCCGTATAATTAATCGTAAAGCAGTGTTTACAGGAAGCGTACGGGTATCCTACGATCATATTTCTTTCCGGGTGATCCAAGCGGAAGAATAAATTGCTGCGATTCACGAGCGGGAAAGTTCGAACCCGTGAATGGTCGCGTCGAATCGGAAGCAATATGTTAGCGTTAATGAAGCATCCCGCAGACGTTTCATGCTCGTCTCGTTGGAACGGCCCCGCGCAAATGTACACGCGTCGCATTTTCGCTGATGGATATTGGAAAAGTTACACGCGGCACATAGGACGGGGAATCACCTTTGTCCTATCCACTTCGACTGTCTCTGCCATTTTGTAACGCTGCAACTTTTCGTTCTTCTCGTGTCTGCGTTCCTGCTAGATATACCGTGGAATGCCGAGCGGAATCTTCGAGACATGATGGTTTGCGGAGACGGAAAAGTGTGTCCGGTTTGAACATAATTTATACCTTCGAGGCTTATCGAAGCAAATGTTTCGAGAATTTCTTGCGTTAGTTATTGATTTGCAGATCATTTTCAGGGTGTAAGGGCTCTTATTGCTGCTCCATATTCGGCTCTTGTGTAATACAGTTTAATCATCATGTTTTAAGGCAACCTTTTAGGACATTTTAATGTTCCACTTATAAAAATGTTATTTATTATCGATAGATATTTTCAGTGAAAATTGGAGACATCGAAGGCTTAACGTAGAAGTTTAAACATTTTTGTAAAATAGACCAAATTATTAATATCAAAATTTCAAGAGCGCATAACATGAAATTGAAAGATCGACATATCGTTAACGATTAATTGAATAATAAAGGACAATCTACGGATATTCCTTGGCAAGAAGGGTAGTCAGTGACGTACCTATGGTTTTTTCATTTTATGTGAATTTCGCGTGCGCAAAGTACCTATCTATTTTACATGACAAATATTCGATTCTACGGCGACGTATTTCCCGCTGATCGCTATCACGACACGAAAACCACACACCGTTACCCACGCTTCCGAGATATCTCGTCTGGGTTGTGTAAATTTATCGACCACTTGGACAAGAACAAGGTACTCGATGCGGAGACCATGGTCGTGTATCGCCACGGTAGCTTATCTATAAAATCGTGGGACAGGATTTCTAATCGGGGGTGCGATTTAATTGCGTACACATCGTTTGGGTACGTGTTTTCTTATAATTAATAAATGCAACGAGCTTCCGTATATATTGTTTCTACAGTTTCAGTGATGCTAAGGAAACACTCTCTCTTTTATTGTTATACATATGAGTTTTTTAAAAATGTTTTTGTGTAAATTGAAATTTACTTTAGAGTTGTAACGATGAAAGCTTTATACGGAATTTGATTAACATATTTGTAATCAACTATGTTATATATGTAAACATGAGTTTAAGAAGTGATTTATATTGTTGTAAAATATAAGCGGCTTCAAACAAGCTTGCAGTGAAGTAAATAATAATATTTTTAACATTATTACAAACTGAACTTTAAAATCATTGATATTTCTTAGTAACGCATTTTAAACAACGCTACTATTTTTCATTATTTCTAACCCTTATTTTTCCTAATTCTGAAAATAATCCATATTATTTTTAATCTTTCTATTATTAATTTATCCTGGAACACACAATTTACGCAATCCATTAAGATTTCCTTTGATCATCTAGTATTTACTTAAGTTACTGACATTCTGATTTATCAGGAGCTTTTCTGTGTATCCACTTATCCCGATTTACCACGATTTTCTTAGATATCCCGTCTCCCAATAATTCCTCTTCCCCTTATTAATTCTTCCTTAGTCTTGTTGGCGTTAATTTTTGGCTCAGCATTACCATTTCATTCGGTTCGCTGAAATTTATTCATTTGTATGTTTATCTCCCATTTGTTATATTTTTAATTTAAAACTTTATTCAGTATTGTTGCCAGTATACTTTTCAACCATTATACCACTTTAATTGAAATCAAAATTTATTTTTCCCATGTTTTCTAATTAGTATTGTATTAAATATTCGCTGATATTACTTTCTTTTCAACTGTTCGGAAATTCCATAAAATAGAGCTTCATATTACAACTTCTACGAAATGGTATTTAACATAATTTAATTCCACATTAACTTCGGTTGTTTCGTTCATTCTCGCTTCAATATTCGTTCCATGTTAGCTCTATCACAACTTTAAGCGAATATTTGGTTTTTAAAAAATTATCTCCCCCGTGTATAGGAACTAAACTTTTCAATTATATATTTGTTTTTAATTGCAATTTATTAAGCACTATTCAAACCTCTGATTTCGTGAGATTTCTTCATACGTCAACATTGTCATATCTCACCCACAATTTTTTAACTTCACTCATTATCTACGCCCAATGTTTACCTCCGTTCACTGTAAGCTTGCCCTCAATCAGCCACTATAATCGCACCTTCTGCCTAAAATAATTTACCCTCCACATCTTCTGCACAAACTGCCCCAATGTCTGATATAAAATATCGCGTCACTTTTTTTAACAATCCCCGTTCAATTCCCTAAAGGTCCAATATCCGCTTTGCTTCATTGCTGAAACAACACCCTGACCACTCGCCTTTGTCGTGTCAATTCATCGACCACTCCACTACCAAGTAAAGGGATCCTCCGCGCAAACCCACACCCACTCACACACACACATGCCCACACGTGGGCTCACGCGGATACACACGTATCAATACACGCGTGTCATCCAACACACAATGCTCCCCAATAGCAGCATGTTGTTGGATATTGGTAAAGTTGCACGCGACATCCTGCGACTCGAACAACCCCCCTTCCATCCCCCATCTACCAGAATTCCCAAGCCCAACTGCTGTTGCCTTTCAACCCCGATCCTGCCTCCTACTTCTTCGACTCTTCCCTTTTTGGTAACCTCGATGCGGTCTCTCGAGTTGCCTCAAGGAGCCGGGCCAAGACGAAATAAAAAGGCCGAACGGGGGTAGCTGTGAAAGGGTTGAGGCTGAAAAGGGTACGATGCGGTTCGACGCATCGCGATAAAGCGATACGATCGGCCATCGGAGGTTGTTTCGAGTGGCAAAGATTCTTTCGTGGATCAGCATTGTCGGCGAGGGTGAGAGGCCGCTTAGCGTGATCGTATTTATGGCTGTTGATTTATCTCAGCTGTGTTTGCCGTGACTTGTTATGCAACTCCTCGCAGGGTGAACACTTGGGTATTGTTGTTCTTGATAAGTAGAAAGGAAAACTGATGTAACGTGATTGCATTGATCAGGGGGGAAAGTGTTTGATTCTTTGTGTGAAACCTGGGTAGGGTGAATTGTTTGTGCACGCTTGTGGCGAATGCAAGAATGTGAATGGCGTACAATTGAATTGTGCGGTAGTGACGGTTAAATTAATTGGAACGTTTATGTCACGTTAGGTTTGATGTATATAGTTAACGAAGTTTCTGAATTTGGCTGGATGAAAAATTGCATCGCAATTGGTTGCAAAATATTCATGTGCGATTGATTCATTACAATTCTGATAATTGTTGTTCACTGACCTTATTATCACAGGGTTGGGAGACGTATATTTTAATACATTTGAGCGAGAACGTGTTTACAAGGGTGAAATTTATGTCCTATACTACGCTTCGTTGAAGTAGTTCAAATTTTAAATTCGGCAAATATTTGTTGAGGTAAATTGGGGCATCAACGAGCACATTACTTCGAAAGCATTGGTAATTGCCTCGTCAAATTAAAGCGATATTTGATAGGCTGGCTGGATAATATTTCATTAAACTATAATAAGTTCTGGTACGTTTTTGTCCTCGCTCCTATCCTACTATTGATGATTCTTCCAATGATTATTATTAACAACTATTTATAACATTTCTTTGCAACATTTATTTTAAATCATCAAGCGACAAACGCTCTATTTTCAATAGAGTACTAAATATCAATATAAGTAAAATATTGATGAAAACCTAGCTGAACTACGTACACAAAGTATCGGCAATATTATGAGCACCGCACCGTAGCGAAGGGGTTAATTAACTCTGCGTGTTTCCAACATTTCAACTCGTCAATGTATCAATCCATTCCATATGCAAATCGCATACAGACGACTCTTTTATTAATATCAATCTCCAATTTACTTTCGCTCCTTTCCCTATCCCATTCGGTTCGTTGTACGTTCGATATAGATAGCTTGATTCTCGTTAACATCGATACGTTTCGTGTTGCTTTCTTCGTTGATCCCTGCGAGCTTTATAAGCTCGAAACCCTGACAATCCCCCTCACCCTTTCTCTTCCTCTCTCTTTTCTCGACGTCATCTTTATTCAGGAGAATAACGAGCGTCGTGTTTCGTCGTCGAGAAGGCGCAACCGATCGGCGGGACTAAGTGGACCGAATGAAGACTAATGGAAATGAAAAATGAGAAACGAGAGAGGGAAGGGCAGGGAGAGGCAGGGATGGCGGGTAACTGGAGCCCTGTTAGTATTCATGGAATTCCATGCATTCGGATTATTATTGATTCGACGTGACGCGTTGAAGAAATTGGCCGTGCTGGATTGCGGTTTCCGCGTCGAGCTTCTGCGCTTTCGAATGCGACCGATGTTCCTGAGTTTCCCGGTTTCGATTCGATCGGGCGAATAATTGCGCGAATAACCAGACAGGGGAATGAAAAATGACATGCCTTTATTTTATTGTTAAACAAACCAAGTCCGTTGGGAAGGTGTAGACTTCGATGGGATTTTTTTTTTATCAATTGGAGAAGGATTGCGATTCAGTGAAATTTCGGACGGTTTGATCTCGTTTTATATTCGTTCTGCTTGGGAAGAGTAATTGAGAATATTCTTCCGAGAATATTTTGAGTACGCGTTTTAATTATAATCGAACAGTTTCAATTCTAGGATATGCCGATTTGTATACTTACATCTCAGGCAGCGGTCTTATGTCTCTTTATGTTCGTTTTCTCCATATTCTATCCAGTAATAAATTTAGAAATTCCCGCCATCGTTGATGAAATAATTCCCACACCTATCGATATATTCAGTATCCTAAAATAACATAGTATGTTATGACAGGGCGTCGCTTTTGATGAAGGTTGTAAATCTTCACGATTCCCTGCCAATTCTCCTGCACTTTGGTGTCGTGCAAGAGCCTCGAAAATATGAACTGTTGTTCACGGTGAGGAGCAAGTCGTGGGTGAAGGAATGAAGACACAACCGTTTAACAATAATACTGTTGATATATTTTAAACTGGTGAATTCGACAAGCAGAATTCGATGGTGCTATTCTGACTACTTTCTACCCGTGACTCCCAAATGCTTCTGCCGTCATCGGCACCAACTTCCCCAAAGGAAGCCTACGAAACCCATTGCAGGGGTGGAGTCTTAAAACTAAGGGAATAAGCAATAAAACTATTGGATCAATAACAACTAGGAAGTGGTAAAACGAAAACTGATGATTGGTGGAGGCGTGTCGATATCGAAGATGGTCGTGAAGCGAAAGAAAGGGAAACTCTACCAAATATGGAAACTACGGTACAAACATGAAAGGACAATTTACGACTTCCTGGCTGGTATTGGCGACAATCTAAAAACTAAACAAACGCGAGGCCACCCGAGTCGACCCTTAAAGCCCGGAGACACTTGGGTCCGGCTGAGGCGATGACTCGAGCCTCCGGAACGAAACGCAAGACAACAGCCCTACGCTCGAACTCGATGCAATCCAGACGCGTACCCTCGAACCTAAACAAGGCGATACGCGACTGAACCTTTTTGGCCTCTATGCTGACGTCATAAATACTCGCTCCTCAACATAGTAGGTGAAATAATACCCGTTTGCCAAACAAGATTTTTCGTGAAGAATTGCGTGACCTCCCATAATACGGTAACATTACATTATGAAATCAGTCGCACGTATCAAAGACGTTATTCGCACGTGTGATTCGACTTCTTTAATTTGCAATGTATTTTTGTTTTTCTTTTTTTGTGATTTCTTTAAAGTCGCATCGACTTTTTAGTCATTAGCGACTCCTTGGAGTGGGGTTACATTTCCTGGTGTAAATTGGTGTCCTTTAGGAATTTGAGGGTGTCTATTGTGTGGTCCTGTGACGTTAATGCTGTGTGAGGATCCAGCTTGTATCTCGGTCTATGGTGATGGTATTTTATGCATTCGAATAAGAGGTGTTTTATTGTCAGAGTCTGGTTTGCAATGTATTCACCCCCAATATAGCTGTATTAGTCTTATGATATATATTTCTGTATTAGTCTTATTATCTACTAGTCACTTAAGGATTAAGTGACGATAAGTCACTTTTTAAGTGATGATAAGTCGCAAACACTCGTCATATAACCTTATCGCATCTCCGCTTCCAAAATACCTCGTTGGAAGTTAAATTTTCTCCGTGTCCATTACAAATTAATTAAAGAAGGAAAGCTTAGCTTTAAGATTGGCAAAAGCTGAAGCCAACCGTAAATACATTTACAATACAATTAACTATAAATATCCTATAAGAAGCCACGTTGAATCTGACCAAAATACGATCGTTCCCTGTCCATTCCACAGGATAGATTAAGAATATCAATTCAAACGAAAAGTAAAAATAAAAGGGGAAACAGAATAAGAACATGGAGCAACAAGCAAGACAGGGAAAGAGATAAACAAGCACATACAATATTGCTCGATGACGTGGCCGGATAAACGGGGAACAAGGCTCGCTAATACCCGCGATCCACGGTGGGCGAAAAACAAGCGTGGTACGGCGTGCTGTCAGATATATACGCGCTCCAGTAATTTTTTAATTGCGTTTCCATCGGACATTTTTATGGTCGACTATTCCTCGCGCCACCGCGTATACCAACCGTGTATCCGGTCACGACCAACCCCCGAAAACCATTTCACGCAGCAACAGTACGTGCACGGGCACGCGCGCTCATTTTAAGCGGAACGCTATGGAATTAAATGAATCTGGGTTGGCTCACGGCCGAATGAAAACGCGCGGTAAATACAATTGCCGCAGAGCTTCCTTGTTACGGTGTGAATATTCGCGCGTGTCCTCGCTTCGAATCAGAGACGGCCAGCTGAAAATATCAAAGGTTAAGGGGCGGTTATTTTGGGTGCCATGCGATTCGAGTGAGGCTCTTGGAACGGTAGTCCGAAATTGGCGAATTTATATAACAGCAGTGCACGTACTGTGAGGTGGTTTTGGCGTTTAGAGGGTGCAACCTTTTCGTGGGAGAATTTTTAGTTTAATTTTGCCAATCGAGCGAGAGAAGGATCAATAACAGATTACTGATCAGCTATTTTATTGCGACACGTCATTTAAACCAAATTGGAGGATAATAAAATTGTAATTGAAATGTCGAAATTATAGGAAAATAGTTAAACTCCGAATTAAACGATTAGACCCGATTGGCAGACAATTAAATGGAGGTTCTGTTAACTTTTATTTTTTAATTCTCGCCGCTAAATTGGCTGAAATTGGACTTTTACAAGTAGGCTTACAATTTCAATTTGTCTATAGACTATAGTCTGTCTATAGAAATCTTCATTAATCACGGTCCCACGCACCAAAATTACTGACATTACTCCGACATTACTACGACATACTCCGGAGACATTACTCCGACAAAAACGGAGATTGGTTGTAACAAAAATTAAAAAAATACAAAGAATGTGTGCAAGAAATGAATACAAATGCACTTTCACGTAGTCGAAGATTTCCTGCTTCTATTTATTTATTTTTCTTGTATGTATGTATAAAACCAATACCATATAATCACTAAGTTTCAGAATGACAGAAAAGAAGAATGTAACTGTAACAAACACTACATAAGCATTGATAAATATCGCAAAAATTTTTAACAAATATTGTGCATCAACTTCGACAGTTACGAAAACAATACTACTCTAAATATTAAATTTTCTTTGTCCCAAGTTCGTAAGCATAACCACAAGCATATGCCGATTATAATTTTTAATTCGAATATCAGGTATAATTAAAGACGATACTAATTGAACAAAGAAACATACCCACGCCCATAGGGGAAGCTGTGCTCTTCGAAACAAACTTTGTTTCAAATCGATATCTCGAATGGTTCTCGAGATATAAAGCTTCGGTGACAACTTATCGGTGACTCAAGGGCTGGCCATCCAACAATATGATGAAAAATAAGAAATATTAATACTTCAAAACAGACTCAGCAAATTGTTCCAATCATACAACACGATCGAGACAGAACTGATTATTTTCATGCAACTAAATTTATACCTGTGCCTCATTTCCTTCATTCAGAAGATACATATTTAATATAGCATCTCTCACTCGCTCAAGAAATCGTCCACGTCCGGTGCGTCCTAAGAAAGTCGAACCAAAAATAATCCAAGAAACCAAGAAACAAAATTGCAGTTTCCCAAATCACAGAAAAAGACTTCCAATCAACTCCTACTTTCCCATCCCACAAATTTGTTTCAATCCATTTACATGCTCTTCAGGTATCGTTTAATAGGCCGTCTTCACTTTTATTCCACTCGACTCATCGCTCCCCCATCTCGTCCGTTTGTTTTCGTTCCTTTGGAGTCGGTCCCGATCCAAGCTGGCCTCCCCTTTCCGGCTATCAACCACCCAGGATCAACGAAGCTTTTATTAGTTCGATGCCAGCGTGTGAAATGCTCGTAGAGCAGAGAGGCGTCGATTCTCAGCGGTGGAGCGTCGGGGACAAAACGACAGAGGAGGACAGAGGGTCGAATTCCCAGTAGATCACTGTCAGGCCTCGAGAAGCCAATATAAATACCTCAACGCCTCGCCAGCTTTGCTTCTGGCGTTGCTGTACTGCTGTAACCTGTCTGTCCCGTTTGTTTTCTCCTTGCTCGAGAAATAGACTGAAAAAGACGAAGCAGCCACTGCCGGGGGGGGGGGGGGGGTTGTTCCGTTCTTACACGAAATTAATTTTATGCATTTATAAAAAAGAGTTCATGCAAGCTGTTCGATTGGGAACGATCATTAGACAGTCGATTTTATACTGGCGACAATACTTTCTTAAAGGACGCACGTAACATTAGCTTTGTATAATGAGGAATCACGGAGACTTAATTACCTTTCATTGATACAAGTTACGTCTGACAATACCAATTTTTTACGATTTAAATATCAACCCAGATTTCACGCGCACCGAGCAAACTATAATAACCAGAATTAGATCAGGACACACAAAGTTAACTCATGTACACCTACTGGAAAACAATTCTCCTCCCATATGTGTCTTCTGTAACACAAGACTATCAATAATCCACACAATCACAGAATGTACACACTACAACGTAGAGAGGAAAAAACACGGTCTATATGGAAACCTGAATAATATTCTTACTTCAGCCCCAATTCAACGAAGCACACTCAGTTTGTGTAAGGACATCAACATATCTAAGACACTGTAATCCAGTTCCTCCACTGACAATTGAGATAGTCGCTAATAACCTTGGTAGTTGAAGCGACTTCAAATACTAAATAAAAAATAAAAAAAAGTTATGCCTGAGATTTCATCTTTTAAATTATTTATCCTTTGTTTTGAGTTCAATGTTTTCAGTAACGGTGTTTCTATATGAAGGAATCAGTTTCACCAGTAGTTTTCCTCATTTCTCTGTAGATATACCGAATGAAACTTTCCGTGAATAAATTACATCCTGTAACTCGGAACTGATGAACAAATTTGTATTCTTTCAAAACATTTTGCTAATTGCAAGTTCCATCGATTCGTGTTACAAAGCGTTGCGCTTCCTTCACCATTTGTTGTATAAAATACGCGTTTCACTTTACTTCAATTTAGTTCAGTATCTGGTTACTTATAATCACCACTGTCCATATACGACCGCTGATAATTAATTTCTTTTATTCAAACAATACACAGAATAATAAATGCGAAAATAATAATTTGTCCCTCAAGGGTAACTGCTGATACAGTGAATAGCAGTCAGACTAAAGTGCTTGTTGGTTGCATATGTGTGTTAGGTTTGGTTAGCTTTGGTTAGGTTTGCTGATACAGTGACTAGCAGTCAGACTAAAGTGTTTGTTGGTTGCATATGTGTGTTACGTAACTCCGTGCGAGTGCACCAAAACACTGGGTGTGAGAGAGGGGTAAGAAAGGGGTGACAAGAGACATCCTTCAGCCGGCAAGAAGTATCATACGCGCGTGTCAGCCGGTAACGGATTATTCCACGTACATACGACTTCATTTTGTTGCCTCTTATTCTCCTGCCGACTTCCGCCTCGCTACTCCGCACGGTGAACTAGTTTCCTTCCGGGCGGTAGGTGAATTCAAATTTGACGGAAACTCGTCCGACTCTTAGAATATCGCCACGAGTAAGTTTTGTTGATGCACGACACTCCTCGAAACGCAAGAAAATTTACCTGGTTGCGGTTTATCCCCGGGCAACTTAATCGCGATGGTGCCCGTCTCCTTCCAGGATCGTTGCCTTAGTTCACTGCGATTCTGGATAATAGTTCAACCAACGTGCAGAGAAGAGTATTGTCTTGAAGAAATCAGGAGTTCAGAGCCAGAAGAATAATGACGATGTATGAGACTTTACAATTATAAGTCACTTCTATGTATTTGTTTCTTTTCCAATCCTAATATCATACTTCATGTTCGATTATCATTCACTGGCTCATAGCTTTCGCTGGTAACATACATAATGGTCGAATATTAAGAAATGCTGCTCGACATTTTAATAACAATTTAACTAGTCATCTACATTTTATATATATCTCGATGGAATAATTTGTGATCATAAGGGGTGCTTCCTTTTTAAGATACATGTTGCTAGATTCGCACCTTTCCAATTCCAAGTTTCCAATTGGAAGTTTCCAGTTCCAAAACCACCCTGCCAGGATTTGAAATTCTTGTACAGACTTGCATCACTATTTCCCGCGATTCCATCACATCCTAACTATAATAAGCTAGAAATTTCAATCCACGCCATTCTCTTTCTCAACCCTTCTAACTATGTCGAAAGATCAGGAACCGGAAAAAGAGTAAAATGAACACTGTCACTCCATCTCCACATACCAGGCCAGTTATTAACGATCACGTGTCCCCCGTCATCCCCCAAGATTATCGATTTCCCCGCACCCTCGCACAAGAATGCGAACGGAAAATGCTTGCGACAGACATGTGCGTATATGTATGTAAATGCAGCGTTCGAAAGTGAAGAGTAACGATACGGTGCAAGTTATTCGATGTGCAACCGGCTGTTCCATTCGGTGTCCTGAGGGTTCACACTTTCGGATGGGTCAAGCACGCGTCTCAGACGCTCGTTTTTCATCTGTCCCTAGAAGGACGAAGGCCTGACGGCGCGGGGAATTGTCGTCCCTTCGAGGAACACGTTCCAAGAACACGTTGGAATATCTCGTCACGTAGACCGGCGCGCCGCCTCGAGGATAAAATTAAGGGAAACCTGCGTTTCGAAACTTTGCCCCTTTCTTTCTGATCCGAGGCTAAAGTTGCGGCCGATAGTCGATTTTAAGGTTTTTGTCGCGCGACCATCCAGACAGCGATCTTGTTCGATGTCCACGAACTTTCATTCGGTTTCTTGTCCCGTGTTGAGCTTTCGTATTTGCATCCAGCGAGGTTCTGTTCTTTCGCTCCACTTTTGAATAAGGTGGTGTTGATTAAAAGATTTCGAGAGATGAAATGATTGGACCTTCGAGGCGTTCTTCGTTGGTAGACGTGATATGAACGTCAAGTATATAATATGTGGAACAGTTATACATATATAGCCTTCGATAGTGTAATTAATGTTGCAAGATTTTAATTTGATTAATGGACCTACATATATACCCTTTGCCTTCGTAGTACATTCATTCATATGTTGATTTCGATGCGAAGTTAAAAGGGAGGAAAATTTGAACGGAACACAGATTGAAGCTGTGGGACGATGAAAGTGGAGAATGTGTAAAGAATGTAGTAACTGGAAGGAGCGGTAATTAGCTAATAGTGTAAGCCTGGGCGGTGAAGAATACTGAGTGTAATGCTAGGAGAATTACGCATGTGTATTAAATTAGTATTAAAAAAGCTATTAAAAATGGAAACTTAATATTTTTTCATACTAGACTCTATAATCAGCGTGAGTATTTCCATTTGGATAGGTTGCGTTGATAACATATTACGGGTAGTTATTTAAATGAAAATTCAGTTCTCGACAAAAGGGCGGTTCGTGTAGTACTTTATCCAACGGCTTGTTATTTTTTGAACCATTCAAAGGGGCTCTCGAGTTATTTTAATAATGGAAGAATGTAATGGCTTTAATTAAAAACTGCATGTTAAAATAATACTATCCCCGATGTCGGTGTAATGGATAAGTACAACGATGCGTTAAACTAGTTTTTGGCGATATTCCTCACGATGGAAGAGTTTAATATGAATCAAGAAAAACATGCAGCCATGAGTTGGTCAAATGTTTGAGGTTACAATTAAATTGATGGCTGAATTAATATTGTTGCCTGTATGTGACAACAAATATTATCCAATTGCAAACGAAAATATTGTTTCACGTTAATCGAGCAAACATATATGATTTATATGAAAGGATTTACAACGGACGTGGTGCACTCTGCACTTTCGTTCACCTCTTTAAACAGTGATACCAAAAGTATTCCAAATTTCTACGACCTCAAATTCATTCACAAATCAATTCCCAATTCAGGGTAAATATTTTTTCATCGAAAGACCTTCACGACCGCAAAGATTAATAATTCGTATGGTCAAATATTCGATTTTCCGATTAAAACCGTGGAAACTATTTATGGTGACACTTGAGTTATTCTATTAAGCACTTTCTTAGATTAAATTCTTAAAGCGGTCATTCGTCAAGCATCATCTATTCCTGTATTGAATATCTAAGTAGATAGCATTTACTTTTTCCTATTTAAGAACTTCTGATGAAACTTTGACCTAGCTTTTACCCCTAATTCTACTTTAATAGTAAACGACTATCCTCCAACTTGTACAAATGACAGGTGTAAGGATTGGAAACTTATAATAAAAGAAATCTTATTACAGACTAAATCTGAACGAACAGAATATTTTCATTTAGTTCATTTAATTCATTTATTCGTCTTCAATTGGAACGATAAGGTCATATTTTTGAACGACCGCGTCAAGCAATTTAAAATAACGATTAAACACAAAGAAGCACGCTCAATTCCATTTCATTTACGTCATGCTCGGTGCTTTTATCACCTTAATGATCAGGGGGTGATTTCATTGTCGATCCCGTATGCCATGTGACTAGCAAAGTGGTTTAATGAGCCACCCTGTTCTTCCATTCTCGATTAGTTCGTTCTCAGTCCAACAACCCCAAATTTTCAGTTCTCCAACCTCCACCTTTGAAAACGACCACCCCTGTGTCATCTCTCCTCTCTTTCTCTCAACATCCCCGTGTCGCTGTTCTGCAGCACCTACCTGTGCAACCAGTCTTTGGCCCTGCACAACCTTCGCCACCCTCACAATTACGTCGCGCGTGCTCTGACTAGAGAAACATATACCACAACCAGCATCCCCCTCTAAGTAACCTCTGGAGGCAGAAACGGCGGGTAGTCCTTTCTCCTTCTAGCTTTAAAAGGATCATCGCTTGCTTCCACAGTCGATCCCTCTTCGTCTTTGTCGTTCTTCCTTCACAGCGTCCCTTTTCTGTTTTCTTCTTTTGTTTTCCGACTGCCTGACTGTATGCTTGCCTCGTTTTCCGTATATCTTTTCCCTCCGTGGAGCTTAAACTTTTTGCGTGCTTCCTCCCTGCTGCTTTGTGTTCACTTTGTCCTGTATTTGCCGTTTCTAACGCAAGACCTTGGGATTTTAGAGTTCCCCTTTATACCTTGTAATTTCATGAGTCATTAACTTATCATGGTTATTAATGCGAGCTTCCTTTTTTTACAGTGAACTTTGTCCGTTTCGTTGGCTTCTCTTTGAGATGTGCATTCTTTGATTGTTTCGTCAAAATGTTTCTCTGCTATTGTTACTCTGTTTATTTTTGTTTTATTTCTTCCCTAGTCTTTTATTGCGGTTTTCGCCCTTCTATAAAAAAGATATGTCCACTGACGTTAAATAATAATTATTTCCATGGCCGTTACGGTATTAGATAATGGTAAACTTTATTTCGTGAAATTCCTTTGCAGTTGAGTTGAATAGTAGTTTAGTAGTAGTTGACTAACTTTAATCCTTAAAGTTAATCGCTTGAAACTTGGTTGGCAAAGGGGTCAGGAATAATCTGCGTCAAATCTCGGACTTTTGACGTATTGACGCGGATGAAAGCTTCGAGTTTGACTTCTGAACGACAAAACTGACGTTTGTGAAAGCTTAACTCGTCCGTCGAAATTCGAAACTTCGTCTCTGAGGAAAGCATGAATCTGTATTAACGGGCAGTGCACCGCCATTGTTTACCAAATATAAGCTAACTAACATGATAATAAGTAATTCTACAATTATACCGCCCCTGTTTAGGCAGACAGAATATTAATTTAGTTGAATGGACTACTTTCTTACACGATACATTTATAATGGTTCAAATAGATACATAAATATTATAGTTATTATATGAAACAGTATAATTACAAACATTACAAAATTTTCACGTACCAAGTTTCACCGTGTTACTTGAGCACTTGAATAAAAAAAATATTATACTGGAAGTTAGAAAAAATCAGCAATGTAACATCCAATTTTGTTAACTTATTTACAATTTTACTGTCACATTACGTGCTTCAGCAGAATTTCGCTGATGTATTCTTCCAAACCATTTGTTTCGAAATTCTTAGCCGTGCTTGAAGATATCACAATTAATTCATTCACGCGGCGTCGCTTACTAATTAGCGCGGCTTGAACGTGCATTCGTAAATGTAGAAGAGAACACGGTGTACCAAGCGTGAGGAACTTTTGTAATCGCTTTAAGTGCAGTCGCGTACAACTTGACGAGAATTTGAGCGAATGAAACGAGCACGAAAACGTTCTGCAATTAGAATGCTGTGACTTGGAGATCGAGTCGTTTACGAACTTTACACCGATACGTCTTTTGGCTCGATAAAAATGTACGAAATTCCAAAAATAATTACGGATAATTAGCAACAATTTCTTGGAGCAAGTATTGGCTGTTTACTGTTCCCATATTAACATTCAGTATCTGAAAATTCCAATATATTGTGACAGACATTTGAACATTACTATTAAAACATAAATCTTATGTTGTACAACTTTTGTAGTAAGGTACAAAAGAGGCACAGGTAAATTAATTACAATTTTTTTTTTTATTCAACCATCCCATCCTGCAATTTCTTAACCACGGACATGATTCTCAATCACATGAATCGATTAGAAAACGAAGTGAAGGTTCAGCGACTTTTGTATTAAATATTAATTTGACAACGTCTGATGTCGAATGAACAAATTTAAAAAATATGTGGGACAGTTGTATATATTATATAAAACGAACGATTATAAATATTCATTTGACAGATTACTAGATAGAGGTTGTGACATAATAATGAGGACTGTTCTATTCCAATCGCTGAAACTTTACCACTTGTTGCATTCGAAATAAAATTGTTATCGTACTATTATTGCAGCTCATCATTTATCGTTGTGTAAAAGTTTTCTCTTTTGTGAAATGGAATTTGATGTAAATTACTTTGCCAACTGTGCGGCTTTCAATACAACAGAAAAACTAATAAACGCGCAATTACAAGAAGTTTTATCGTGTCGTCAAATATTCAATGCACACGTTTTCGCGGGAAACGTTCGGCACAATGAAACTTTCAACCGTACGCTTGTTTTTCGAAGCCACTTTCTCGTACCTGCGTTATTTTTGAGTAACGCCAATAGCACTTTCCGCCGTTTGATTGGATTTCTCGGACCTTCGTATCGTTATATCAATTTTAAACATTCCTCCTACGTAATCGACCTTTTTGTACCTCTGCATGTTTCCCGTTACATATTAAACAATTTCAACATTGAAGGACGACGTCGAGAAGAAATTTAATTCTACTGCAAATGGAACGTCCGCCCACTTGATCCATCGTACAGTATCGATATTTTCCTTGTAAGTGAAAAAGAAAGTAATATTTAACGAACTTTCTTTTTATTAAGAATTAATGCTATTATTATTATTTTTAATTATAATTATAATACTATTATCGTTGATTATATAATACTTAAAGCTACACTATCATTAATCAGCAACACCATGAGTAATATTATTCACGAGTACTATTAATAATAATATTAATCGTTTATTTAATAATAATGTTAAGAAGAATTATGGCACATAAAGTGGTTCAACAGAAAATGAAATATTTCAAAACATTTATAACTACAACAATATTCAATTTGGTAATTTCTTTTCTGTAAATACATCTAACACAAAAATTAAATGAACCCACGGAAATCCTCTTATTCTAAACAAAATATACATACATATATACCAGTGTGCAAAGTAATGCCATCAATTCCATTGAAACACAAATTCTGTAACAAATCTATAATCCCGCCTGCTGAATAATCACAGATATTAGTGTCGACGAAAATACGAATGCGATAAATCATACGGCCGAACAATATTGTCATCAACGCTGCCAGCAAATCTAGTACACAAGAATTCGATCGAGGATTCGTGCAAAATGTATGCATTGCCATTTGTACATTTGATTAGAATAGTCGCATTCGCATAGAGTGCAAGTGAGACGGATAAATGGGAATGTTTGCTTTACACTCGAAAATCAAGACTAATTCCGTGTCGGTGTCGCGATCGTCCGTTCGGACACGTTTGTCGAACATAAGCAATGCAAGCACACTGTTTAATACTAACGCCGGTTACGCATACATTATGTCCCGGATATTTACGTCACATCATGCACGTACTATGTTACCAGCGCGTTCGGGTTCAATATTTATAATGCGCGGCTTGCTCCAGCCAGAACCGCAAATATTTTCTCACCGATTTCTAGAACTAATTTTGAGCACGGTTCACGAGGTACGGAAACGGAAGGATCTTCGGGTCAATAATTGATGAACAGACGTGGCATAATTACGCGGTAGACGCTGGGTAAAATTCACGTTAAGTAAGCTTGAAATGCCCTGTGGTTGCGAGAAACTTTTTGCTGTGTGAATAGCGTGGAATATTATGGCGCTGATTTCTTAATACAATTTCTTTGGAAATCTGTGATTTACGTGGGGCGGAATTATTCGTATTTACTGCCTATCTCCCTCCATTAATTGCTGGTAAATATATTATGTCTAGAAATGAATAAGCCGTTATTATTTCTTTATTAGTTTTATTTATTAGAGGTTCTTCTTTTTTATCATACGCCTTGCTATGAAGTATTTTAATAACTGTATTTACATAGAAATTGAGTTTCGTGGTTTAAATTACTGCTTCTTTGCTATTGGTGAGTTTCCAAATTGTGTAAGAACCCAATAGGTAGGGTGATAGAGTGGGAATGAGTGGGGATGAGAGATCGGACCGCGTGTGTACAGAAAGGGAATCGAGACAGTCGAAAGCAGACGCGTTAAACGAATGTGTGAGTGAAAAATACGAAAAGGGAAGCAAGGCGGCGAGCGTACCGTGTTTAAGACTTTGTAAAATAATAAAGGGCGCTGAGCGTACCGCGTCATAATAAAAAGAATCATGTCCAGTATCTTACAATTGTAGTTCGATCAAAGACTGAATTCTTGACTTTAATACAGACGAAACAACAGAGTTCAGGAGCACCACGATAAAATCGTACTATCGAAAAACGACTGTCCAGACTGAAATTAACGCGCAACAATAACAAAGAATTACACAAGAACGAAACCTATATAATATAAATTTCTAAATAAGGTTTATTAAAGATAGAAATAATTCCATCGTGAAGAGCGTCAGAATAATTCGATTGCTTTCCAACCCCCAATAGTTTATATCAAAGATTACAAATTATGGATACACAAAATTCCGATTTAATTGTACGAGTAACATTGACAATGATTCAAGAACAATAGTATGAATCTTGCACACTTCAAAATCATATTTCCTCAAGCGTTCCCCGTTTCTCTAAAAACCGCGAATAAAGAACTTTGGCCAGCTCGTTTCGGTCCAGCCGAGCGCTGGTAAAACGTAGTTCTCGTGCACTTTCCGCCAGCGCGAAAATTTATGGGGAACTGTATAAAGTTAGCGGTGGCCGATTTGCCATCAGTCAACGAGCGGCAAACAGCGAGAAAAGTGTGATCTTTCAGCGGACAAATGGGAACCGCCATTTCCGTTGGCGTACTTCTCCGTGCAGTTTCGCTTCCCTCCACTTACCTTATTCGATTTCACTACCAAATGCGAGAAAATATACGTTTGCCTCGATAGCCGTCGGGCACATATCATCCCCTTTCCCTCTCCACCCACCGTCGCCACTTCCCATACCACCCGTATTGCTCGCGCGTATTTTTCCGGAACCGCGGGGAGGGGTTCGAGTGGTTCGAGAAAGGAAACGCGAGGAAGGGAGACGGAAATGGTGAAAGAAAGGGGTGACAGACAGAGGACGCCGAATAGTGTGAACGGCCGGAAGGGAGAGATAGGTAGAAAAAAAAAGAAGTTGGAAGGGAAAAAGGCCTCGGGCTTTTGAGGCTCGATGGCGCGACGGCGGCACACCATAATGTATCATTCCGATGATCCGATCGCGAGTTACGGAGTTTCGAAAGTACAAGAGTGGATTTACGGCGGTGTGTGAAAGTTAGCCGCTGATCCGGCTCCAAGTGGCGGAATTCACTCTTGCACTTTCGAACCTCATAATTCACGAACCGACTGGATGTTCGGGATTTCGACGCGTTATGGAATAATCTAACGGATTCAGATCGAATTCGTTCTGTCTGCCTGGTCTTGGCCGACGCGTGGACGGTTAAAGCACTGTGCTCTTTTTATAGAATTTGTTATTTCTCTATTTGATAAATCCTCGCCCGTCTGGATGTGGATGTGTAACACTGGATGTGGAGTACTTTAATATTGTGAATTGGGTCGCTAATAGTTGTTGGAGTAACTTTTTTGTTTAAAGGGTGTACTGTACTGCGACATGACTTTTTTTTTACGAAGGCACCGAAATTTAACGTTAATAGCAACACTGAAACTTAAGTTGGATAACACTAGCGAAATTACATTATTTAAACACTTGTTACACGGGTATATGCTTCCCACGATTCTACGTTAAAAATGAAGAAATGATTTTGCTATAACATATTCTCGAAAATCGACTTTAAAATTTGTTCAACTTGTAAACGATTTAGTACAATTTGCTTGTCGCGTATTCCACTACTGCGGTTGTCTCTGTCCGAGACAGTGTTTACAAACATTGATGATTGTGTGGATAGAACAATACAAAGTGTTGAAATCAGAATTATTCGGGTTGGATTTATGGAGGCATTTCAAAGAACAAGTTTATAAAGACGATACTTCAAACATTACACTTTTGAAACGAAAGATTATTGAGGAATTCGAAAACTTAAAAAGCGATAACAGCTTACGCTCTGTTCAGATATAATTAGTCCGTCGTGCAAACTTATGTATGCAGCAACGAGGAGAACATTTTCAACAATACTTAAAATAGTGTACTGCATTGTGTTATAATAGGAAGTATTAAAAAAGAATAAAAAATGTGTAATCAGTAGAAACCCTTTGTATTGTTTTATCCACACAATCATAAATGTTTATAAACAGTGTCTTGGACAAGGACAACCATTCCACAGTAGTGGAATACACGACAAGCAAATTGTACTGAATCGTTTACAAGTTGAACCAACATTAAAGTCGATTTCCTCGATAACGGAGCCCCGGATGAGAAGATGTTATACAAAAATATTTGTATTTAGTGCTCTGTGATATATTCACTTAACACTACAACAAATGTAATTGAAACGCCACATGAAAATTTCTGCAGACATCAACCTACAACTCTCCCAATCGATCAACACAAAAGTTCTACGCAAAGTGCTAACCGATCAATCTTCCCTCCACAATACAGAGTCTTGCTACATGAACGCGTTACACAAACTACCCTGTACGCACCCCCTACAATCTAGGAACGAACGAACCATATGCACTCGTTATCAGCACTCAACGATCTGATGTCGCTCTCGTGACTGATTTAAATCAATCCATCAAACGTATCCACGCGGGTAGATGAAAGAGTTGACTCCGTCGTTGAACTGCAGTCGCGTAAAATGGTACAACAATTTGCAGTACCACCGTTTCACTTAAAGCTGATCGGCCTCGTTACAAATCATTCCACTCTTCTCGTCCGTTCCCCGAGGTTCGAGCTTCAAGAAATAATAACGCGCCAACACTCTCATCCTGCTGTGTTCAATCCTCCGCCTCTCGCGACCCTGGCCCCTCTGTGCTTCTTTCCTTCCACATATTTTTTCACCCTCTTGTTGCTCACTTTTTTGCGGCCGAGGCGTTAAACTGGGCGACTATTAAAACCGCTCCGGTTGCCAGTTCCAGGCGAACGGCCATATTTCGGTGTCGAAACGTCGAAAAGGAATTCATGGCCAGCCAGGGCGCCGTGAATTAAAACGTGGACCGGTAAATGGACGATAGAAAGAAGCGCGTCGTCGGTGTTTTCACGTTTCTGATAAACACGAAAAACAAAAAAACAATTGAAAAACAAGAACGACAGTCCGCGAGCCGCAAGCACTTAGCGAATGATTTTTAAATTGAATCACGCTTCTCCTCCTGTCGGTTCTATATATCGGGATAGTTATGTCTTTGTCCGGTTCGCGCGGTTCGTTCTTTTCCGCGGTCGTTTCGTCAGATTGGTGAAAAAGTTCGCGGGTAGCGTGAAAACGGAGAGGCTCGTGTTGACAAGTGCACGCGGAAGTGGAACAACTCTTCCGGCGGTGTTCTTCGACGTGACAAGAAGCAGCGACTGGTTTCTCGCCAGCCGGCAATTACTCTCGATTGTTTGGCCTGGCTGTCTTTGTTTCGGGGTAAATACCGGGATCGATGTATGCTCGCTGCTTTTCTTTGTGTAATTTTCTCTTGTTCCTTGGAAGTCGAGATCCTTTCTGACGGGCGTGCACGTTCCGATGGATATTTTTATCGAATCGGTATCGTGCCTTTAATTGTACCGCCGCACAGTGGTCCGGATAGAGAAAGTTCGTGCCATTTTGATATAACTTTTGAACCGTAAAAGATATTGATACGAAATTTTGAATCAACAATCTACTAATGGTAGGTTACATATAGGTTAAAGAAAAAATAATAACAAAATTATTTTAACAATATCTTGTTTTTAATATTATTAATTATCCACTTGTACTATATAGAATATAGAACAAGTTTGACAAAGAATTTCTTATCTCCGCGAAGATGTGACAATAGATGCGAACCGTACGTGTACGTGAAGCGTACGGCCTGACTGAACGTTGGCCACTTTAAACGATAATAATTTGTAAAGTGGTTCCTAGGGGGAAACGGTTCTTGTGCCATTTTTTAGGGAAAAGTATGCTGAAAAGAATGCAATTTGTCCGATTGTGGAAGTTGGTGGATGTTTTAAGATATCCCTTGTCAATTGTGATGTATATTCAAAATTTTCATTAGTTCATTAAACATGATAATTATATTAAATTAGGAACAATATTTCTTAACACAAAGTGTGATTCTTATCAGAAAAGTATGCCGAACATTTTTAAAAAAAAACGAAGTGAATATATTAAACAGGATCGTCAGGGCATCGCATTAAAGAGAAGCTATTTTTGTCGTGAAAAATCCTGTTCTTAAAATGTCCAACTTTCAGTGTTTATTACAACTATAATATTTATTAAATTGGACTAATCTTTCCATTTCCGAGGTCCATGGACATTTAGGAAGCAAAGTTCATTGATTAGATATCGATACGAGAAACTTCGTTTTTTGGCCAAATGGCACGAACTTTCTCGATCCGGACCACTGTGCGCCGGTGCATCGATACATCTTACAATTTTCTTTCGAGTGTGATTGCTAGTTTTCATTTTCCTTGTAGTCGCAGGAAGCAGTAACAATTTCTGTTGCTTTTTAATTAAAAATATTGGCGGGAACTCTCATTAATCCGAGTATTTGCTTGCATTTGCTTCGAAGAATCAGAGAAATGCATGAGAAAGTGGAATTTGGATTCCTGTCGAATAAAAATAATTAGTACTGATAATCACAGATTTTCGTGTGTACGATGGTCCGCAATTTGTAGAGTATTTAAAATCGACACGTCTGCGAATATGAAGATACACTCGCTGTCACAATTTTGTGATTAGGGGTAGAACAATCGATTTAACTTTCTTGTCTGCGAGCAGCGGTTGACTTTATGTCAATTTTAAATACCTTATGCTGGTTCCCTCTTTTCGGTCTTATCGGTTCGAGGAAAGGTGGATTTCTGACGGGCGAGATTCTCGAGAAATTTGACGCCGGCAAGTTCTCCCGGCACTTGGATTGTCGGGCCGCAATTTAGATTAAAAGGAATAATTACAACGGCTATTTTGCACGAAACTTCACGTGCTCGTATATCTACTCGCTCACTTCTGAACAGCGAATTTTAGCGGCAACTTCCGCCCACCGATAACGAAACCAAATTAAGACACCTCGCTTACCATTACCCCCAGCAAAGACGAAGTAATTGAGCTGCAAAAGTGGGAATATCAGATTACTTCTCGAACCACGTGAATTCTACGGGAATGTTATTAGAAGCGTGGTTCAATTTTTAACATATTTATGTAGAATTAAAATGATCACCAGTCAAATAACGTGTACGATATTTTTAAAATGGAATAAAGTTGTGTTGAATTAAAGTAAAAAATGGCAAATATTATAGAAATTAAATTAAATACGGATGGAATACACATCTCCAATATATTAAAGAATATATTTCACAAGCTTCTTAGATGTAGTGATTGCAATCTGTAAAGAAAATACAATCCAGTAATGATAAGCATTAAGTAAATACCAAAACTAATTGGTATTTATTAAATACCAAAACAGGAGAGAGTAAGAAAGATATCAGAGAAAGAAATAGATTAAAATAATTATAATGATCACTGTGAATGTACATATTATATGTTAAATAATAATTTTGTCATTAAAATAAGTTCCATAATTTAATATACCGATTAAACAGTCTACAGAATTTATTTGAAAGAATTTCTACTCCTATCGTTAATTTTATAAAATGTTATTTTTGATAATTCTTTATTTTAAAACATTTTTATGCTAATGTGTATTTTTATGCATATGTATATCTAATACGTGTAACATATTAGGTGCATATTTCTTTTTTTTTAAGAAAAGAGACCAATCAATCTGATTAACAATGAGTCTGTAGTGAACAAGTGTTTACAAGAATGAAGTTTAAGCAGACTATAAGTGTTTACTGGAAAATCGAGGGCAATCTTATTTCCATCGTAGTCAAGGATAGTTCTGCTTGTACGTACGTCGATTTAGTGTCTTCGGCGAGAAGTTTCCAGATGCTTTTAGCGGCCTTGGTTGGCGTGCATACTTCCGACCGACTGGCTTACGGGTCCCTTCCTATGCCAATTAAGCGGATGTCTTGGAGGTTGGAGGACTCGACAGCTTGCGGGCTAAGTGGTTTTAATACCTTTAACCAGAATATGTCCAAAGTTCTGCGCGAGCATAGAATCAGAAGCGTGTGCCATTGTGTGAAACCCTATGATGATGAACGTTGAGCCTTTAATGATATCTTAATCGTTGTTCTGCTTGTTAAGCTCCGAAAATGAACAAAAAGGTGTACAGGATTTGTGGGATGAATCGGGTCCAAATTTTCGTGACTTATCTCTTTATCCATTTGATTTAAAAGAAATCATTTGGAAGAATAAAGCTATTTACTTTTTGAAGAAGCTTTCGTATCGTATTTATCTTAACATTAACAATGTTTCAAAAATTAATTTTGATGAATTCTTACATAAGTAAATATTGATAATAAGATGCTGTGCTTTTAATAATGTGGCAAAACCAGAACGAAGAATAAAGGTCAAGTACTCGAATTAAATTTTGTATAGTTTGAATCCTCTAATTAATACCAATACGGAAATCTTAGAATAGCAATATTGTTAGTGCTTCATTTACTGTTTGTTACAAAGTTTAAAGTACGTTGAATATTAAAATTAATATGCAGAACGGACAAGTGGTGAACTTGTTAAGTAAAACGTTCTACTGCTTTAAGTGATTGTAACAAGTACTTAGCCAGAATGTAATCTCGCTTACCACATAGCCTTGAAAACTCATCTCGAGTTGCAGACAGAGTAGTTTGCTGCGGTACTTTGAAATTTTCTGACGGATCACGTCGAGTTTACGAAGTAAATTGAAACTAATTATGCTTGTCAGTATTGATGGTTACTTTTACTACTTGGAGTCTAACAAGACTGCAAAAATGTTTTTGTTTATCGTTACACCAAAGATAAAAATATTTAACCGAATTTCCTTGCATGTTATTAAAAGATTTAGTTCCTATAATATCTAAGAAGGATACACAAATTAAATACTATTATTCGTACAAGACAACTATAATTAAAGTAAGAGGAATTTACCTATTTTAAAAGCTCCGCAAATTTTACTTCATTAATTACCATATAATCACAATCACGACATGTAGAATTAATTTACTTAACCGTATTTTAATGCGTTACTGGAATTCCTTATTTTAAAAGCAAAGTAAATGTGCAAACTGAAACGGGAAAACAAAAATTTAGAATATAAATGAAAGAATAACTATAGCAGGAATATCGAAATCTATATACATATGTATACTAGGTGGAAATAACAAATTACTTAATTACTAATTAAACACTTTCTAATAGTATTTCTGGTATCTCCATATTTGATAACGTTCATTAGTTTCTGAAATAATAAGTTATACATTATCATAAAACAAAAAGAATTACTACGTAAACGTTTCAAAAATTAATAAATTTAAGGTTGCATCGTTTACAAAGGAGTTTTCCTGTTTGCATTGACTTCGACGTGAGACTTACTCTAAGCATTCTTAAAGGGCCAAGACCGCGTTGTGTTGATTATATGCGATTATGCAATTATGTTCAGAAAAAATTAAAGAAATTTACGAATCTAACTAACAATAAGAAGTTTATCTAGACGTACACGTTTTGTTTTCGTTTAAATTCCAAGCTAAAGATCCTCCTTAATCCTTTACAATATAAAAATTATTTTTCTCATTTCTCGATTATTAAATATATCCTAGAAAAAATTCTGTTCCACGTATCTTACTTGCTCCAAATCTCTTTTTTATCGTGTTAAAAAATAATTCAGGTTTACGCATTACAATACTTTCGAAATTCTTTTGGGGAAACCCACCATAAATTTCAAACCTTTGCCAGAAGGGGATGGGTATATATACGGTGAATGTTCCACTGAAAACCAATGATCTAACTTAAGTATCTGTTAAATCGTAAGACCAAGTGGTCGTACCATATATTTCGACGCGGTGCTCGAATATCTACCAACTTTGCGCTCAGACAACGGTGTACAGATGAAGTTGGAGGAAGTTAACCGGTCCTCTTCTTAGCTTTTCCTCTTTCTCCTGCTTTACTGCCACAGCGCGAGTCCCAGACATGTTTACGCAAATGTGGTGAAGTGTTGCTTTCCCGGGAAACTCGATTTATTCGGCGGTAGAATAAGGAAAGAATAAGGTTTTATGAACTGGTATGACCCTTCGATACACTGCAGGTATTGGAATAGGAATAAAGGTTAATATAGGTAGACAAGTTCTATTGCGAAAGATAAAAGTTTGATGAAATCATGAATCAACAAGAGCGGCATATTTTTTAATTGTATTACAGAATACGATCAATCAGAGCACGTTGGAGCAAGAAATGGGATATGCAACAGGGAAGAAATATAGCTTTTTTCTGGCCAAGTATGTGGTAGTATAATTGGCGAATCGTGGAAATAACTTTGTAATCAGAATGTAAATTTAAAACGTAAATGTTCACAATTATAATAAATCTCAACTAATGGGAAAAGCAGATTGGCTATAAATCCCATTTCACTACATTTACAAATGTTTTAAAGTAATAGTGAAATTTAATGTTTCATGTACTCTGAAATAACTCCGTATACTAATAGGTAACGATAATAGCTTTTAAAAATTGAGGCGTTTTAGTAGCAAGGAAATTGTATGTAATATAACTTTCCATATTATTCATTCAAACTTTATTCAATTTCCAAACTTCACCGTATTACACATTACGATGTATATTAATATTTTAATATTTATGATTGTAGAGATTCCAGCATAAAATTCCACTTAATATTCCTTGGCCTGAATTAAAGTAACAATGAATTGTACAAAAAAATATATATCGATACTAATATATTGTATAAAAGAACTAGACAAAAGCAGCCTTTCTAAGAATCTTGGAACGTTATACATGGGAATTATAAATTTTTTATTATTACAACAAAATTCTAAGTCACGGGTATTATAATAAATAATGTCGAGGAGACGAAAATTGAGCAACGCAATTCTTTCCGGAATTCTTGATGAAATCGATCGAGGGTAGTCTATGCGACAATTAAACGGATCATGGGGCACGTCATGGTGAAAGGCTGCTCGCGTAAGGGTCGAACAGCTTGTGGGTTAAGTGGTCGTATTACGTTTAAGTCCAGAATGTGGTGGAACTTTCCACATATGGCGGCGAAGAGGAACGATTTAGCTGTCTCCTAGAAGGTGTTAGAGACGTCAAGCTGTTCTAAAGTTTGTTGTAACACTGGTTATCGCGTAACTTTCAGTCGTTCAATTTATTTCTGATGAGCTCTATAGGATTACACAGAAATTTTAATGTGCTAAAATGTGATACAATTATATCGGATCTGTCGAATAATTTAGGTTTGCACTTTATAGCATAAGTCTGGAAAGAATGATTCAAATCCATTGAATGAGTTATATCAGGATATTTAACTATTGCAATCTTCTTATATATTTAAAAAACAGATAATGCTTGTCAAACAGAATTTAATTTTTTTAGATTTCACTTTCATCACTGTTCAATAAATAAGAACATTGTTTCTGGTGTACTATGAAATTAGTACAAGTAAATAAATCAGTTAGGCTGCAATAAGAAAAAGATACATAATAAAACGCTTCAAAAACATTTAGCGAGCTTCGGCAAACTCAAGCCATAATTCCCTTTCCATGATACCATCAATATTCATCCTGATATAAAATCCAGTTTCTCTTTACACATTATACAAAACGATACCAGAACTTTTCTCGTGTGTCTATACAAACTATGTACAAAGTGATACCAGTAGAAGCTAGAATCGAAGTATGTTTTCAAACCTAGCAATCCTATCAACCAGTGAGAAAAAACGCTCGAATTATGTTAAATTATTCGATTGACTTATGAATTAACCGACGATAATTTTTGTTGTCACATTACCACGCACGTCGAAACATACATACATAAGAAAACCAAGAGGATCGATCCTAACGCAGATCTCAGACTTACGCCACTCCAGTTCAGACAGCTGCTTGAAGAGGGAGAACAAGCTTGTAGAAAGAGGAAATCGAGGGAATAGGAGGATAGTTGGTACAGGAAGAAGAAGGAGTTGAAGAAGAAGAAGTAGAGACTGTGGCACCGAGGACGAGCAGAGCCAGACTGGACGGCGCTGGGCCCGTCGCCCGCGTGGTAAACAAAGCTGTAACTCTCTTTTCGCGGAGGGGAATCAATGCCTGGTAGCGAGCTCTTTGAGGAACAAACTCCCGACGGATGCTCCCTCGGAGGCATCCATCTTAGTTTCGGTGCAACGTGCATGTTGATGCACTTGAGAGCAACAGCGGTAGAAAGTACTGCAATGTATTATTATACTGTGTGGTACTTTATATTATTTTTTTAATTTTGTTCTTCTTCAGTTTCTTTCTCCAAAGTCCAGCTATTGCTAGTGGCTCACTTTCCATTCAAAGTGCGATGAAATGCAAAAAAATCGTATAATTACCCCCTGAAATTTCCTAAGGTCCGCATATACCTTTTAAGTTGTAGAAGTTTAAAAAAAAAGTACCATCTCTTTGCCGTCACCTATATAATACAATAAAACTCTTAACAAGTATGAGCTCAGAGCTGTCAAAATAGACACTTTGCGCTTTAAAATCAGCCCAGGTGGACTGCTGTACATTTCTTTGGTCACGAAGTTACAGCAATTTTGAAATATCAATTTTCCGATGCAAATTTAGTGATTCTTGATTTTTCTCGAGGAGTGCATGTATGTATGTAGGAAATTAAGAAATCAGTTTCGACTCGTTTCAAGTTGTACGATCGAAATAGAATTGCACTCTTAATGACTCTCTATAGCGAGTGCGCTGAACTTTCTTGAAAGTGTGCAAGATGTCACGTAGCCAAGTAACCGAAACGAAAGCAGTGATTTTACTGCGAGAAATTAATGATTCGAAGAAACTTCGGTGAATGCCTAACACTCCTTGGACTGTCTACTGTAAATCTCTTTTCAGACATCTATCTTACTTGCTGCATAAAGCGGTTGACGTTTCTGATATACCAAGCAAGAGAAACGATCCATGAGAAACTGGATTTTTGGTGACTCTCTCAGTATTTCCTGGACATAGTTCTTTGAATTATATTTTTGGAAATACATTAAAAATTTGATCAGCTCATTAACAATGATTTACTGTACTTCCTTGATAAATAACTTTTCTTTTTACTTAAAAAATGCTCAGAAACTTTTTTAATTTGCATGCTATAATGAATGAAGTGAATAGCTGATATTTTACGAAAGAATAGAATGTGTAGAGATTACCGTAAATAATTATGTACATGCACATTTGCAACGATCCTTGATACTCATATTATTATGAGAGCAAATATAATTATTATCAAAATGTTATTACAATTTTATGAAACCTTCTTCAACAGTATTAATAACAAACAGTGAACATCGCAACCACGGTAGACAGATTTAAGCTTCACAATAAAATCGAGTAGCAGGCGATAAAAAAAGGTTCGTGGAACTAAAAATAAACGTTGCTAAACAATGAAGAACCATCTATAACAATTCCAAAGAATTATGGCCCCCGTACTCTCAAATTTATCATTCTTTCGAAGCACAGATTCGAATAAATCGACCACACAGATTAATAAAAGAAAAAAGGAAGGAAAAGTTTCGGCGTATCAATCAACGCTGCTATAAAAATTGGAGCAGTAAACGCAGTTCAAATACAGCGTTCTACAGTCGTTTTACATTCCATTCAGAGAACGGAACAGCAACATTCGGGTTAACAAGCCGCCCGAGTCCCTCAGGTATTTTGTGGCGATGTTTGAGCGATGACATCGAGGTGAAAACCGCCCAGGGAGGACCTGTGGAACACTTGGCAGCGTACACTGAGGTCAATCGCTCGTGACGAAGGTTTTACAAGGGTGGGAAACGAGGGTTGGGGGCTAGACTATTTCAGCAACCATGGTTAAGCCCTCAAAGGTGGTTAAATCGAGACCAAGGCTGGGTTTAGTGGGCTTTGTATGATCTGTTACGGGCACGGAACTTATTGTCTGACCTCACACGACTGTTACTACTTGCCTTTTCAAATTGAGCATAATACGCATGAACATGAGCTTTTATATCAATATCTTTATAACACGTTGGCTTTTTTTCTTTTCCTTTGAAGTAAAAGCTACCTTAAGCAGGCAATACTATGATGCATTACTGTATTAGTATCAAATAAATAGCCATTCAAAAGAACAGAATGATCGATTTTTTTTCAAGATTCAAAAACTGTGTCAGAAAGTTTAAGCCTGATTAATAATTTTCAGTTGAAACTGTCAGAACGTATCGACGCAGAATTAATTATTACCTGTGTCTATAGTATTCGTCTCGAATGAACGAATCGTTAACAAGCCATTCCATATATGTATGTACGACGAAGAAAATAGTCCCAAACTTCTCTTCAAATCACCATTCTACACCTATCATCAAATATACAGCTCGATCTCCTCTCTAACCATCCTTTACCCCAAGAATTCTCATTTCCCGCTCGCGTCGCGGCGCTGAAACGACGCACGCTCCCGTTCCATCGCGCCGAGCGGCCAACTTGCGATGGTTGGCATCGATCAGAACGCTTCTCTGCTGTCCCGGCAAAAGACAAACGCCTGTTGTTCGTCCACGTCCAGGCGAAAGTGTCGGGCAGATTTTTCGGCGAGCCAGCGAGCGTACAATCGCCTCGACGCCGCCTATTTGGACGTGGACACGGTGGTCGTTGTCGCGGAGACATAACCGCTGTTACGCTGACGTTCTGCCCGGACAAATCGAGGTGAAAATTCCAGAGTGTAACGGGAAAAACGAGGGGAAAACGCGGAACTGTCACGAGTCGCTGGCGACGTTGCGAGCTGTTATTGTCTCTGAAACTTATGACAATGGACTTACATCGACCCCCGTTGCGCCAGAGAGCGTAGCACAGCGTGCCATTCGCCCTCGATCTGGACTGTTTCTCCCCGAAACGTGGTGAAAATCCGCGATCTGCTTCTGAGCGGGTCTTCTTTGTACTTAAAAACCCGCCGAGCGTGGGTGTTTAGTTCTGTGGCGACATTCCTTACACTGGCCACCAGATAGGTGAGCGCGAACAAATGTAGCCGGAGAAAAGCTTGAAGGAATCGGACAAAAAAATATTTATAACTACGAACCCTATCCTGACTATCTTCGCGTCTGAGGCACGAACCTAGTAGGGTAGCCTTACAGGTGTTTAGTAGTAAGTCCAGTAATTAGTGAGAATTCTCCTATTCACAATTATAATACCCTTACATGTTCTTAGCACTAAAGGGTGTTGATTTTTTATGTGGATGACTCCATTTTTCTTCTAAGTAAACACAATTATTGCAGGATGGAATGATTTAGCTGACTATGAGATGGC
Source organism: Nomada ferruginata (assembly GCA_963583965.1). NCBI lineage: Eukaryota > Metazoa > Arthropoda > Insecta > Hymenoptera > Apidae > Nomada > Nomada ferruginata. Next base: position 9,029,538 of record OY757216.1, read on the forward strand.
ACAATGTTGTAGATCCAATGATCAATACATTGTATTATTGAGGCCGATATAATACTTTTCGTTAGTCACTGGACCGATTTTGATTGGGTGGTATAGATTGAAGCGATTTAACAGAATAGGGGTTGATTACCTTGGGGGCTCGGGTTGTTGTTAATATAATAGTATAAAGCGAAAAGGGATGCACTGGGTCGATTATACGAAAGGACAAGTTTGATTTTCAGAAGGTAAAGTATTACATTATTTGCAGAGAAATACATTTTTCTGAAATTGTAGTTGATGATACATCTTTATAGTTAATTGTACTTTAAATCGCAATATCTAAAATGGAATCTGCAATCACCAATTTTCACTATGCGTAATCTACTCTTCCCTTAACCGTTTCACCTCGTTCTATACTCCTTCTTTGTTGTGAAACTCAACAAAGTTTCATGGAGAGTCAGAGAAAATGAAGTAAACGAGAAGTTTACAATAATACGGTACAAAGTATTTGACGAAAATTACTTTAGTGATGTTCGTGTCTAACAGCCAATATTATTACTATACTACATTTATAATACTATTACATTAATAGTACATACACCCTAAAACCAAGTCGATTAACAATTAATGCAAATACTTAACAACGGCAAGCAGAAAGCCATAACAACTAGTAATCAGAATTAAACAAAAAATTGGGACGCCCGCGAAATTCAATCACAAATTAAAATTTTCTTTCTATTCTTCTCTTCCTTCTCTTTCTTCATCACAAGATATCTATTTTCTCATTCGCCTTACCTATCTTAAAATTCACCCACTTTCATCGTGTCTTAAAAATCATTGTTCCTCCATTTTCATCAAACTCTATCGCCCATTCACATCAGCTCGTCCAAGACAGGCAACACGAGCACAAAGAACCGGCCATACTCAGAGCGAAGATTTCATCGAGTTAAACGAGGCACTAAATAGCTGCTCCTCTCGCGAATGCATTCCTTCTCTTTTCCTTCCCATTCGTTCCTTTTCCTTTCTTCTTCTTTTTTTTTTACTGCGATCGTAAACATCGGCCGGTTATCGTGAAGCCAGGAGTTATCTCAAGGATGTCGTAGCGCATCGGCACGCTGCCTCGTTGTAAAAAGGTGCGACTACGTCGAGGCGAGGACACCGGAAGTTAGCAACGCCGTGTACACTCGCGAAACGGGACTTCTTATTTCTCCAGGGACGTTTGTCGGACAGAGCGAAAGATTCTTCTTCGCCGTTGCTCTGCGAGTTTCTTCGCATAGCCGCGACGGTTCGTTCTCTCGAGTCGGACGTCCCTCCCCTTTTCTCGCTCGTCCCGTGTATCGATCAACCCTCGAATCGGTCCTCGTGATCGGAATTCAATCAGTTTCTTACGCCGCCGGCTTGATGGTAAATGAATCCCGCCGAATCTGGATGAAATTTTTACTGTGCAGCGTCGCGTCGTCCTGTTTTCCTGTTTGACTTTACGTAACGGCGTTGGTTAAATTTTGTATATCTACTATCAAACATAGTAGGTAGGTAGGATCATTTTTACGCTGTTAAATTTTTATGATTGTAATAATGCTGAACGGTGTCGTATGATTTTTGTATTTAATTATTTGATACGCAAGGAACTAGGTTACTAAGGGAAGAATATATGTAAAAACGACAAAAATATTTATTTGTAGTGACAAAAAATTGACTAATATTATTTACGATATAACATTTGGTTTATCTTATTTTCGTGCAGATGTGTATATATGTACCGAATAATTGACGATGATTAGCGTCCATGTGATTCGACGTATGATTCGAATTCTGAATAATTCTTTGGTATTAGCAAAGTTTCGATCGATCAGGAGATTGATATCCACAGTTACACTTTTCATTTAGAAATGCGTGCCAAGAAGGCGGTAAAATGGAAATTGGGGATGAGTTTGTATGGGCTAAGTTGTCAATGATTAGCTAAATATCGAACACTTTGGAACCAATGAAGCTAGTTAATCACTCTTAACAGCAATTAGGTATTCAGTGCCTTGAATATACTCTCTCATTATTACTTGGCGTTCTAGTTCGGGAACAATTAAGCTTATTCAGTGTTGGAACTTCTGTTAAACATGAGCCTGTGAACGTTTTCACGGTAGATTTATTATTTATTCAACGTACATGAATATGTATGAATTATTCATTTTTAGCTCTGGGAATTTTTTGACGTTTTCCTATACATTAAATTATTTTGCCAGTATAAAAGTGATTTTAACAACTTCGTATGGTAAAATTCAATGAAAGGGATTATAAATAATCTAGAAAGCAACATACTGAAAATATTAATATCAGACTCTTAAAAATCTGGTATGATGTAGGTCATACAATGCAAAGGGATTATACGAAACACTGCAATCTCCATTAAATATTTTGTAATAATACCTCCGATTTACACATTTATCACTACAGTCCTTACCAAAACCGAGATACCACAAATGCGATTGATAATACAGTATTTTAATATTTATTCGAATAATCCTACATAACAAAAGCACTCTCGAAATCATCGATCTCCCTCTTTCATACACATTGCAATGCACATATATCTCTCCTTTACCATTAACTGAATTTATGTTTGGTATACTATTATAGGTTCTGTAATAGCATATTTGCAGAGCAAGAGGTATGTTTGTTAGTACGCTCAATATAACAGAAAACTTTTCTCGTAAAATAATGTCCCTGTGTACATACGTACATAGACAACGTCACGCTCCTATTCGCCCGGATATGTCCATAAGGAGTTTCCTGGCGATCCTGGGAGCAATTCATTCTACCAATGAATATCCATAACCTTAGCGGGTCTGTAGATCAGTTGGTTGCTTGAAAGCACGGTAGATCATCCATTTCGGGATTCTGTGTTTGGTTCTCGCACTCAGCGACGGTTTGTCCGGTTCTGGGCGATTAGATTCTCCATTTAGCACGTCCATTCGTTTCTCCGTTCCTCCGGTTCAATTTCCCCCGTCTCTGCCTTATTCTCCATTCTCCTCGTTCTTCTTGCCTCATTTTTTTTTCTCTTAATCGCATGCACAATTTCTTTGGTCCTTTTTCCTACGCTATTTGCATCCGCTATAGTGGAAACTTCGATGCTTGAAACGCTTGAGAAAGTAGTCCGTCGTTTGTTTGCGAAACGTGGTCGGAAGATCGGAGGACGATTCGAGTGATTTAAATTTAAACCGTCTAGGTTGAGCAATTAAAGGGGCAGCACGAGCTTCTCGTTGTAGGTATTTTGTATTGATGCAGCAAAGTTATTATTCAGCAAAATTTCGATTTCACTGGGCAATGATTTATTATCATTAAATCCTGGTATTTAATTGGTTCGTTTTCCCCATTCGACGCACTTCCACTGTAACCTTATCAACACGAATAGATTATATAATAGATCGCCAATTTTTCATATCTTTCATAATTCTCTGCTTTACTATTAATTTGCGAGAGAGTATCTTTACCCTTTACTCCAATATATTTATTAAAAAATTCATTCGTTAATTAAGGGGGAAATGTTTCGTTTAAATATTTTAATGGTACAAGTCAGTGAATACTTGGATTCTATTTTTCTCATTCACAATTGTCAATATATTACACGGGAATATAGAGAATTTCCAAGCAAGAATTGAATCCAGTATAAACAGGGATAATATATTTCCCGATTTGAATAATAAATTAACCGGTTGCAATGAATTTTAATAATGCCGTAGAATCGATTCGCGAATGAACCCGAAAATAATATGCGTAAGTGTAATTTTTTTCTTTCACTCCGATTTCGCATACGCCCAATATTTCGACAAATGAGTCCCGTGATATTAGCGACGTCTCGATAGGAATTGCAATTTTATGGTAATCGATGCGAGGCAGTAAATCTTATTTATGGCATAACGGTGCTCTCGTTTCGTTTCAGGTGGCCTGGATGCTTTTCGACAAGAGCGCCATCCTGACAGTACAAAATCACGTTATTACCAGGAACCCCAGGATATCCGTATCCCATGATAAGCATAGGACCTGGTTCCTACATATCAAAGAGGTTCAGGAGGACGACAAGGGAAAGTACATGTGCCAGATTAACACAGCTACTGCGAAGACACAATATGGTTACCTGCACGTCGTAGGTGAGTCATTTTTTCAATGCCATTATTAACCCTCGTACAGAAATTTGGGGCGAGAAATTTATGAAAATGTCGGCGGATTAATTCGCAATTTTCAAATCAACTGTATTTTTTATCTGGGACTAGTTTTCTGTGAATATATGAATGGGTTATTTTGATTTGAAATTTGTTATTTCTGGTACATTCGATGTACGAAAACACGACGCCACTGCTGAAATCTCTTTATGAGAAATCTTTATTGATATCTAGTCAGTAATTGAATTAAAGTAGTTGAAATAATTTTCGATGGGTTGAAGTATCGATAGGAAAATTCAGTCACTATTGTAATATAGCAATTTTAATTTAATTATTATTAACAGTCATTACTTTTTCCACTGTCCTAATTTATAATAGTACAATTGTTGGGTGAAAAAGTTGTAAACGACAATGGCCTCAGATTAATTTAAATTAGTTCAACATTTTTACATCCGATTGGAGGCAAAATTGCACATGGCACAATGTAGTGGTGTCGCCTCATTAATAATTTACTTACACTTATGCAAGATTCAAATTCATGACACTTGTTGATACTTTATGAGATAACATAATATTTTACTAAAATCTAAATTTTAATAAAATAAGATTTATGCAAATGAAGTAATATAATATAATATCTATCATGCCATTATCTATCAAAGTAATATGCTTTTCATTCGTATAATAACCAACTTTTAAAATGAAACAGATATTCATTAGCCTTCGTCTCTTCAAGCATACTATACGTGCTTTTGATTTAAAAGTTAAACTACGATATTAATCCATAATGGGTTTGCCTTTCGATTATCGAGTTCTCGTTGAAATAACGAGCACGCTTTATTCATTTTACGTTCTTTCAAGATACATTTGACTCGCCCGCAAACGGGCCGAATATATTTCATAGTTAATCCCGTAACCCATCATCTCACTTTCAATCCTTTGTGTTGTAATTTTCATACGGTGCACTATAATTATCGCGTGTTTGCTCGCCTCCCGTTTCGCGCTTTAATTAAAGCACGTAATTTTGCTTCACATAATTTATAACAGTAGGTACTGCAAAGTAGCAGATATAGATACTATTTATTTATATATTTTTAGGTACTAGACGTTTTGTATGAAAGTGATTTTAAAAGAAATATTGTGAAAATTATTAGAACCGGCAGTATTTTTCGTGCCACCTTCTGTTGCAGTCATAAGTGTTCGTGCATTGAGAACCATAATTCTCCAAATGATTGGTATATCAAAAGCCAATTAATTTGGCCAAGTAAAGTTACGTAATATGTCACTTACGGTGTCCTAATATTTTATTTAGATTTACTTCAAGTAACTGCAACATTTAATTCAACATTATCGAAACTTCATTAACTACTTCATTCGCACTGAATTCGTAACTACAGAATACAAAGAATTGGCTACTGCTATCGTAAAACTGAATTACCCCTTTGCAAAAAAAAAGAAGAGTTGCTAAATTAACCCACATGAAATCGATCTTAATTTATTCAAACAGCATCAGCTTATCAACCCACCGAATTTATTTCGCAATGTCAATAATTCCCAATGAAAAAAAACAAACCAGAACACTCCACAGAGATATTTCCTTATCAAAAAGCACACAGTCTCGCAATTTGAGAGGCTGCCGCTCAAAGTAATTCCCCAGACACAACGAAATTCCAAGTCAAAGGAGAAAGTATGCCGTCCTACCCCCGAAAGAACAGAGCAATAATAATTTAATCAGCAGAAGATATACCTGTGTCGGGACAGAGAGAGTGAGAGAGATCGTGTCGAAATAGGGTCGGCCTTCGTTCTGCCATCCGGGAGAACATATTAATATCTCGAGTTTTGACGTCTGAAGTCGTCGGTAGGAGCGAGGGCTCAGTCGTTTGCCGGCAGCGAAAGGGTGGGGTTTGTTGCAATAGTCGGAGGAGTAATCAGAGGGCTAGATTAATTGTTTCCACGGGACTCTTGGCCTGGGCGTAGCACAAATACACGGAAGACTTCGAAGCGGCACTTCGTGATAATGCCGACGGAACAGGCACAATGAAGCCCCTGCCATAACTCAGGCCCTCAGCCCTCTCTCTCTCTCTCTTACCCTCTCATCCCCTCCCCCTCCTGACTCTCCGGCTCGCGAGGAGAAACGTGTAACGTGTGTAAATATTCCATACGGACTGAGTCACTTAAAGTTACCACCTGAGGCGTTTGCCTTGCTGCCTGAGCTAATAAACGTTTTTCAGGAGTTTGACGATTCCGAAGGGCCGCCCTGGCGTGCACGCTCCTCGCCTGGATTCTCGTGTAAATTATCCGGGAATCGTAACCGCTCCGCGTTTCGATTGTTGCCGCGCTGTTTACCCGCCGCTGAAGCACGTATCTCGCTCTCCATGACGCCGGATATTCGAAGAGCGGGTCTCGAAACGTCCGGGTCCCTGGAATAAATTTTGGAGACGACGATTGCTGTGGATACCAGAAATCTCGGAACGGTTTCATTGCACGCTCAACAGCAGAAATGGCCTTCCTCGTAGTTTGCTGAAGGAATATCTTTTTCTTGTCACCCCCTTCAGTATTATGCATTACTATATTATAACGCTGGACCATCGAATTAAGATCATCGAAAGTGTTCAACATTTTTCATGTGTTTGCTACTCAAGTAATAAGATTTATAAAATTGAAAGCCCAGGTCGACGTTTAATGACAAACTTTATTAATTCAGTTAGTCTTCATTAATTTTGAAGATGTTACTAATTTTTGTTTCCGAATCGCGTAACGTGGTGACCGGTGGCAAGTAGACCCATGGGTGGCCCATGATGATATTCCTTCACTGTAGCAATATGTAAATCAATGGCTACGTGTTCATGTTTGTCCACGTACTTAATTACAATTTGGACAGTTAAGACCAATAATTGACTTCATAGTACTATACTTAAAAAAATGAAACTTTTACATATCGTGCGAATTGGATGGTTAGGAGTCTCAAGGTGTTCCAAGCCACATTGAATATGTTAACTTCTAAAATAACGTTACTCATTACCTTGCAACAAAGAACAACGGCCCCCCTCGACACGCCGCATACAAAGTTCATCAACGTATCTCGCCAGACGATACTCGGCAAACGTGCCAACCAATCAATTTCCCTTTCAAGCGGGCACCCCGTAAAAGATTCCACTTTTAAACGTGGCGCGTCTAACACACGCCGGCTCCGAGGTCGCGATTGAATTCCGCTATGATCCATGAATCGTGGATAAGGGTAACTCGATGATCGGGCTGCTTTATTCAATATCGTGTACACGCTTTCCCCCGTTCCATCTATCTGTAACGTTGAACGGTCGAACGGCTCCGTTTCACCCCGTGCCGATCTTTTTCTCTCTGTCCTGCAGTAAATAAGGCACGGAGGCCGGGACTATCTGACTTTTATTCGATTTAGAGGCGAGTCGGCGAGCTTAACCAGTAAAGAAGCTCGAGTGTGGGAAGGGGGGCCGAGAAGCGCACGGTGCGGAACGTGACGCTGTGCTTTCGACCTTTGGCGTACATTTTTCGACGCTTTCGTGTCTCGTTCCACCCTTTTCCCTTCGTTGCACGCCTCAACCCCTCGGAGACTTCGCCTCTCGACTGCCCCCGGGATACACGGGACTCCGTTGCGTTTTTGCTGGTTATCAAATTGCCTGTCCAGGGACGATTGGGCTGGCTGTTGTCGGTTCAATTGGCGTTCCCCCGTAACCAGTTGAAGGAGCCTGTTACGATACTCACGAGCCTGTATGCAATTTCATATCTGTTGCCGGCCTCTCCGCTCTGTTGTCTAACGTTCCCCTTTATTGGAAAGCCGATAGTCGGCCGGGTGCACTCGCTTCAGCGCGAGGAACAATGAAATTCAAGCGGATCCCCTGAATTACGACGACGACGACGAGCGTGATACAGTGTCGAGGTATTTAAAAGAAAAAAGAGGGACAAAAAGGACGCAGGGCGGGTTAACTGGCTGTTACGGGTTCTTTAACGAAGGAAAGTATTTCCTTTCGCTGTGAAACACAAGCGGAAGCATTTTTCCCTGTGTCGCGTTTTTCTTTCGCTACCTTCGGCCACGGCGCAATAAACCGTGAAAAGACACGGCATTGTTTTACAGCTTCTATTCGGCCATCAAATTTCACAAGTCGAATTCAAGAATACTCAAAGGCTGCGCGCACCGCGTTGTACAAAGGAAGGCTCGTTGTGCAGGACCCGCTCGTATACGTTGCGCATTGTATCAGAGAACGCGCGTGTCGTCACGCGGCCGTACGTCATACGTTACAACGAGCTCGACACCGCATTCCCTAAGGGGGGACCGGTGTAATTAGTAATTTGTGGATGCAGAGACGGCTTCATTCGCCAAGCCGCATAACAGTCATTTCGACACGAGCATCTGACGGTCCTTTGTGTTTGTGTATCGCGCTCCGTTAAGTCGGAAAACGCGTTACTCCGTTCCGCAACGAGGGCCACTTAATTTCCGAATGTCTGTCAAAGCTGGGCCCTACCGCCCCGACCCCCCTCCGACCCGTTTTTTCGCGTTAATTTCGACTTCCTTCGAAGCGTGAGCGCGTGCAATTTCATTAGGATTTCAGTCGCACGCGTTTCGCTCGAAGATAATGAGACTGGCGAAGTCCTTTTGACATTTATGCACTTCGCGTTAGAAGAGAGCGCCGTGAAAAATTGCTGCTGATGCTATTTAGTGACGCACAGCTTCAGTGCGTTTTTATTACCATTGTGGGGATGCAGGGCACCGGCGATGAATATTTCGCCCGAAGAAATTCATTCGAATAAAAATTTGTGTATACGAATTCTTTCATCAAAACGAAACGAAACGAAAAACGAATCAAAGCGGAGGAAAGAGAATTGAGCATGTGTAGTTGTAATGTAAGTATTGTAGAAGTTATTTTTCATAAACCTCACGTAGTCTGGGATAGAGGACAGGTGGTGTAATAAGACTTCAGTTACTCTCATTAAAACACTAGCTTTATTATAATAATATGTCGACACACGACGTTACTCAAACACACGACTCACACACGATACTTTCAATAGCTCTGTTCAAACTCTCTCCTAGATCTGCCTCTTGCGCGCATCATTCATTCTTTATATTCTTTCACTCTTAGTTTCTCTTTCATTCTATTCCTCACTTGCTCTCACTCATTCAGGACACACACCCCAGTCATTCCTCGGTGATGGTCGGTCCCGACCACCCGAACTCTTGGGCCGCTGTACCCTCCATGCACACGACCTTCTCAAGTACTCAACATTCACGCAGTATTTCCAATCCTACAGTATATTTTTTTTTATTTCACCTGGGATGTGTAGAGGTTTAGCAGTTTTATTGAATGGAAAAATTATGTGCAAATTAGTTTTCGTAAAACTCACGCAAGTCAGATAGAGGACAGGGAGGTAATAAGCCTTTAGTTTACTTTGAGTACTAACTAGTTAGTTTATTAACTACATGTCGACACACGACAACTTTCTCGCTACAATAACTACTATTCAACGCATACGACTCGCCAACAATTCCCTCAAACTCACAACGCGCTCTCAATTCTCAAGCAATTCCGACATGCGCATACATCATCCAGTATATTCTTTCACTCTTAGTTTCTCTCTCATTCTATTCGTCATTTTCTCTCGATCATTTGGGGTACCCACTACAGACATTCCTTGGCGACAATTCAAATGCTCGGCTTCAATCATCTCTTTGACACTTCGAAATCAGTCTAAACAGTCGCGCAGTATTATCGATCCCACATTTAAACGACACAATTTTTATTCATTCATAAGCGTTCGTATTTTTTCATGATTGTTCATAATAATTTAACTTTAACACATTATCTTAATATCATTTTTATCATTTTATTCGAAATTTGAATTATCTTTCTGCGGCACTACTGTACGTATCACACGAATTTAAAGATACATTTGTGTCCTTTTCTCGTAGGAGCATAATTTAATAGTAAATTTATTTAAATTAAATACATTGAATTTAAAATTTTAAGTGTACAAATAACTCTTTTCCCAATCAGTTCTTACGAAGAAACGATAAAAAAAGCTCGGTGGGTAAGGTGTCGATTGTTTATTGGTTCGTCATCGATCATCAATACGAATTATTTGGACACTTGGTATACGTAAACAACGTATGTCCCGTTTCAGCAGCTGATCGCGTTTCCGTTTCTGACGAGAATGCTGGTCCCGCTTGGTCTTTTTCTACTTGCAATCTTCCACTTTGCCGAATAAATTCTCCTTCCCTTCCATTCGAATCTTGGAACGCGCACGAACATTTATTTTCCAACTGCATTCGGGACGCGTCGATTTGTTTCCTTTCCTATCTTGTTTTGGCGAACCCTTTTTACAGTAAATGTTTGCTCTGGTTATCGTATATCTTGACATTTGCCAAATATTGCTTCTGTCTGTGTGAAACTTTCATTTACCTTCAGTATGAACTATTTCAAATTTATTATTAAAGTTTGAATGGCAGTTCACATAAAATTGAAACATTTGAATCAAATTAAGGAAATTTCACTCAACAACCGATGATTACTTCTCCTTGCATGCAAAATTATATCGATTATAAAATATCAGGAATTATTGTAATAACATTTCTATACTACGCTTTTTCATTATTTTTCAATTACATTCTTGCATAGTACTTATTTATCGATAAATTTACTCGCACGTAACCAAACAGTATCAAAGGGAACCTCGGTGGTACACTGTTCTGTACACTATACATTAAACAAATCGAACGCAAGGTACAGCCACATACAATTATTTTCCAGCTCGACGATTGTCCACAATTTAGTTTCTAATTCGCCTGATTAAATCCACGTCGTCCAACGTCGAGTTCATCTTTCTCAATAACATACACGTGTCGACTTCTCTCCTATTAGCTCCCAAAAAAGAAAAAAAAACGTGTAACCAGTCAAGCACAAACGTCTCAAGGAAGAAGTTGAGGCTTTTCGAAGCGTGTACATATTTCCCATCGAGTGCCCCCTCCCCGCGCGTTCGTTACCGCGATTCCTTGTTCCGTTATTTGAAGGGAAATTTCCTAATTGGATATTTTCCGTCTGGTCCAGAGGAAAAGCGTCGGTGAACACAATAACTCTCTCGGATCATTAAGCCTTGCGAGGCATATTCGACAGAAAAATTCGCTCTTCCCACCCTCTCTGTGTTCCGTCTCCTAGGGAATCCAATCGGTAGACGGCCAGGCAATAAAACGTACGGTAGTAGAGTGAATCTGCAAGAAGTCTGCTATTTACTTAAGTGCCTACATACTTACTCGATTTGTGGAACGGCGGCCAGCATCTGGTGAACCGACTGGTTCCTCTCGAATAAGGCCTCTCTTGCTTCTTATTTTTCTCTGTCCTTCGAGTGGCCAATTACGGACAACGAAGATTTCACGGTCTCCATTGGAGGGCAGACGAAAGACTCGGCCTGGGTATCGATCGGGGGAAACTGGGATCCTATTCTGGGTCTGATTATTTGGCGGCGTGATTATTTAGCTTCGGAATAGAATAAATCGAGATATCGGCGGTAGGAATGGATGGTGATGTTTTAATGATTTATCAGGTTATTTCTGATGGGTTAGGTATGATTTATAAAGAAGATACACGAGGTATCAATAGTTATGACAATTTGGAAAGGTACATAATTGTTTTAGAAGACAACATTTTTGTAACTCTGTTTGCGAGAAAATTTCAGAAGTCGCTGTTTAATTGAATTTCCTCGAGTTTTCGATATCTTATTCTTCGCAATATCATACGAATTTCGAGCGCTCTAATTGGGCAGTGTTTTTGGTTAATAACTCAAAAACGAAGCTTCAAACAACATTTTGGTCAAGGAAAAAGTTGTTCAGAATCACCTCAGCTACCCCCCATTTCCCGATGTTGCGGTAGTTACGGGACACCCTGTATGGTTGCCTCGTTTTACCATTGTACCTTTCTAAATTACATTAGTAACGATGGAAATGATATTGTTCAGCAAACATTAATAAATGTATTGTTTTCTTTGAATTCCAAGACGGGCAGAACTTTCCGGTACACCTATTATTTAGAAGAATCAATATCTCACAACCAGAATCGCAAGAGAAAGTCTTCCTTCGACTGATTAATCACGTATAATCAAAATTTTGTATATAAATAGGAAATAGAAATACAATAGTAAAAAGAGGCAACCATACAATGGTGAAACTTTCCGGTATACCTAATAATATTTCAAGCGTAATAAAATGTATCAGGCATACCTCCTTCCTAAAACTCTTCGATTGCTCTTATTTCGCATTTGCACCGCCTTGCACAAATTTCCATTAAACATACTTCAGCTTGCGAATCACATACACCCAACACCATGAAATATTGCACAGAGAAAACGCTAATAATTCGAAACGCGGCGACGCGACATTTTCGCGTCTATGCACGTTCTCGTGGTTCGAAGCTCGAAGCAAGGGTTGCACCCTTGGTACTAGCATCCTGGTTTGTTTCTCTTTCCATCCCCCGTTGTCTGTTTCGCGTGTCCTCCGTACGGGCTGATGCTGGCGGAGTTTAGAGCAAGTTAACGCGCAACAACGCCGAAGCAGCGTACACGTGGCGGCGTTTGCGCTTGAATAATGCATCAACAGTCTGTACGCGGCTGCTGTATAACGGGCAGCGCTGTTCAATCTGCGCTTGTTGAACAATTCGGTAACACGCGGCATTAGCATTAATGTAGCAGATCGTCGGACACCTGCGGTAATTCATAGGATTGAGTGGGACTCCACGTTAGCTTTTCCAGGCGTCTCATTGACTCGTGCCAAAGTTTGACGTGGTTTTTTTATTTCCTGTCCCCTTTCTTTTTGTTCTTTTCTAATTGTATATATTTCGAGATGAATAATTTTGAATAACTTTGATCGAATCGTAGTAAAGTGATTCAGTGATGTTTTGTTCGAAAGTGGACTCTTGTGGAAAATTGATGCTCGGCTATTTCTGTGATGAAAATGTTTAATAGCTCCAGCATTAGCTCTAGCTCTAATATACAATTGCAATTTTGTAGACTTGTAATTTTTTAACAGACTTGTTTTTGATATAAGGTCTCCAATAGTGCAGTTGTTCTATTGATTGAGATATCTATTCTAATAGTAATATTATAAAATTAAGGTAGATAAAATGGAAACAAAAATGAATGAATGCCTAATTGAGAGAAAATCTTCACGCGTGGCAGCAAGCTTTAGAAAATAGTTCAATAAATCTCTATTTAAACCTCGTTTCCGTAGTCATGGGCTATAAATCATTTATAAAATCGCCGACAGCGGAGCAGAGATATCTCACGGTTATCATATATCCCGCGAAAATTGTAAGACCTGAATCTGGGATAAGATTTAATATTGAACTTTCATTACCTGGGCATCGAATTAGGTATACAATACTTTGGCGCACATATTAATCAAATTCCGCACTAGCTATTTCATTCATTCGGTTTTTAATTATTCAATAAAACTATTCGTGGTCGACACAATATTTGACCCATTATATACTTATATTTATTAATTAACTATATAAAATTGCACACAAAACGTTTGTACTAATAATTCCTATTCTTCCGTTACAAAATATAAGTTCTGGTAAATATACCAATATACATAGAAAAGAATATTCAAATTGCCTATTTTGCACGTATTACAAATACTTCCTCAAGAATCAAATACCTACATATAATATTTAACAGAAAAGTGACATCTAATTCCAGAAGTTACGATTATTAACCCCCATACGGAAGTTTGTGTCAGTCTGGCCCAAAATCGAGGTACATCGAGATAGGTACCATTCAAACTATTGTATTGGTGGAATAAAATAGATAAAATAAATTAACAAAATGTTAGAATACCAATTTGTAATGTTTAAACGAGGTATCCAATGCATACCATTGCCTGTTCGGTGAAAATGTTGTAATCGCAGAGGCACAAGGGTTTGTCTAATTCTCGGGATGGGTTTATATGTATGTATATGAATATGCACGATCGCCTCTCTTCACTCGGCGTTTCGACCAGCAAACGGACCGAACGTCCAAAAGGGATTCGTTGCTATTTCCAACGAATGCTGTGCATCTTATCGGGATAACTCCTCGAATAAATTTCGGACTCCTCGAATAATTGCCCTGCGGATCGCGTACACTGATTATTTATAGCCGCTATTGTTTGCTGCTAGCCGATAACGAGATACGATGGTAAATTGGCCAGATTTCTCGTTCACGCAGATTCCCAGTGTTTTCTTCCATTAATAAACTTACTATGAACTGTTAATTATTTACCAATTACGATGAGGATGGTTACATATTACTACTGTTTCAAAAAATCTTAAACCTTTTATCTTTTGCAACTAACAGTAAGCTAAAGATTGTTAGCTTTTAGTAATAACGTGTCTAAGGTGGAAATGAAATATTCATCTTTAATCTAAACGAAGCAGCAATGAATATGAAATTATTCGTAGTTTGAAAATTATTAAAATGATAAACTAAATAAATTTAATTATTGAATGCTCGGTTGCACGCCAATACCGATTTGCTGTATCGAATTTATATTCTAGCCACTTTTGCAATTCAATCAAACTGCGCCACCTTTGTAAGCTTGATGAACAATGTCTTTTTGTTTAAAGGTGTCAAAGAAAAGCAAAGAAGAAAACTGAGCACGTCTCATTTAATTAGATAACACGATCCGCTTATAACAACATCCATTGAAACTATTGCACTGACAGTGTACTAACTAAAGCACAACTCTAAACCTACTCCTTAATCTAAATCTCTAAATTCGTGTGAAAGTCAATTCAGAAACGAAGTTTCACAACGCAACGATAATTAAATTATTGTCCCCTGCAACGAAACCAGTATCAGCTTATTCCAGCTCAAGATAATCAAAGCACAAACAATCGAATGCAAAGGTAACACGATTCTCGACGATACCACCGCCACCACTCTGATCGCCCGTTGCAACAGAATCTGCAGAGCAGCACGCTTCGCTATAATGCAATATTCCAAGAGCAACCTGTTCGAACTTTGCCCATAGAAAACTCGAAAACTTTGCAATTCCGTCCCCCACGTTTGCTACACTGAACGCGCGGGAAAGACGGCGAACTAACGCGACTCTGCTCTCGTTTCGTTTTGAAAATGCATTAGTTGCATCGTCGGGAGCGGCATCGAAACGTCGCGTCGCGTCGCCTGGGAATCGTATTAACTATCAACGCGACCCAGTGTGATGCCAGACGCAAATTATTCCTAACGGCGACTCTGATACGTCCCTCGTGGGTATCACTTCGATCCGTGATTATCGGAAAAAATATAAATCGCTAATAAGAGGAGCCATATTGCTGGTATCTCTCTTCTTTGCCTTGTTTCTTGTTTCCTTTGTTTCTTCATTTCGTATTCCCCTCTTTTATTTTGCACCCTACGTCGACAGCATCGCGGCAAACGAAGCGCACGCGTTCAATTTCGCTTGGATGGACGCGTTAATGAGATGAGAATGCTTCTTTTGTTCGACTGTAAAATGCAATAATCAGATTCGAATTCTTGGATGGACGAGGACGAAAATGTACGCCTGGTTGATTATCGTTATCGCGCGATCCACGCGTACGAAAGGGACGTATAAATTATTTGATCGGTCGTGTCGGTCGGATCGCGTTCGCGCGAAAAATTCGCTTCTTGGGATATCGTCTAATTACATATTTTAATTAATTCGGAGGTTCCTCATTTTCGGCGAAACTCGCGAGATCCACGGTATTTCAACATCAATACGCGACGATATATTTTTTTACTTCGTTTTAACATTTTAAACGTGAAAGTTGATAATGAAGCTTTCTGTTACTAAAGTAGAAACGGAATGATATTGAGCAAGTTTTGTCGTTAAACTAGCACTGAATCGGTAAATAATGTAATCTAAAACAGTGATCGTTGAATAAATAATAATGACACTGTATACATACAGCGGGGGACAAGATTGAGTGTACTCTTTGGAAGCGCGGAGTTTGTTTCAGAAGTCTGTAACACATACATACGTGGCACAAATTGAAAATCGATTGAAAGGATGTAAAGGTCGTGCAAGTACAATTAATAGTAAAAAAAATATAGGTAAATCTGATGTAGTATATTCGGAGGGTTCAGAAGCCAATCAGTGTAATCTATTGCTTACGTGTGACAATGGTGACTAAATTAATTTATCAACTGAAAGTTTTAACAATAAAGAGGTTTTCGCAATACGAAACTCATTTTCAGGAAAGTTGGACTCACACTCATTGGCTTCTCAGCCCTCCATTTGAGACATAACGTAAAACAGTTGCGTGTGGATTTACTTTTGACACTCACCGTATATTGTCTCTCACTACGAGAATAAAATCTACCGCTAGCATTACTCATATTATGCATCATTTAAACGAAAATTGAATATTGAAAGGCTAAATGAAAATAATTAAAATATTACGTCTCATGTAGGTAGATTCTGGTAACAGGTTTAATACAAGACGACTTCTAATAACGAAATATTCGCAAACCTATATTCACCGCTTACATAAACGTCTCTTGTATTCTAAAAGTGTTAACAAAAGCTACGATACGTAAACCAGGCTAGCTTGAACATTTACCACCTCCCGCAAATTATTCTTATTAAACCCAAATCAACTCTCTCTTCCCAGCCTACTGGTCAAACCAGCTGCATCACGACTTCCAGAAATTACTCCAAGACGACCATCGATTCCCGTTGAAGCGTTGGGAGATTGAAATCGCGTACGGTCACGTTAATTTCCGTCATCGCGGCAATTCATTTCTCCCAGTCGGTATAATGCAACGCGGATTTCGAAAGCAACGTACCGTCCACGCGGAATATTTTTTTCTCCTTTTTTCACTCTATTTACATTCGTTATCGCGACGGCGGAATCTACAGTAAAAAGAGGGAGGATTCTTCCGGGGGTGAAAGTGGAACGCGTACGATTCCTATCGGCCACAGCGATTGCCGTTCGTCGAAAACTTTCGACGTTTATTTGCGACGACACACGCACCACCACAGGTGAGACTGGCTTCCGGGTTAACGATTATCGTATATTTTTTCCTCGTCGACCGGCATCCCTCTGTCTCGCGTTACATTGTACCTCCCGCGGGGACAATTTTTTCCGCGACACCCTGCCGCGAGAGGGAACGAACAGTTGCAGCCATCCCCCTTTCTCTAGAAGAATCATTACAACTGTTCGGCCAATGGAGCATCGATTTACTGCATGCGCATTTGGGACCATTGACGTTCGCGTTTCGATGGAGAAACGAGCGAACGATGACGACTTTATGCGTTCGCGGCCGACACCTGAACGTCGAAGGTTTTGTGGAAGCTCCATCAGTGGTAACTAAAGGGTTGCTTGATGAGAGACCAGTGGCATTGTAGTGGTGGATGATACAACTGTTTGATACTTTGCAAGATTGAGTTGCTTAAGAAATGATAAATGATTTATGTGTATTAATTGATGCAGCGTCGCAGAGAATGCTGTTTCGGATTCGCGAATATTTTGCTTGGCGTTTGCTGGTAAATAATACTTACTGGAGAATATTGATAAATAATGAGTAACTCCTTGAAATGTTACTGATTGTGTACTTTGTTCGTGAAAATATTTATAGAAATCGCTTATTTTAATACACCCTTGTGAAGTATGTTAGTACTGTAGAGTAATGTATGTGTTACTATAGAGTGTACCTACTGTAAGTTTTTCTACAAACTTCTGGCATCCTTTGAAGACCCAATATTAAAAGTGCGAAGAAAGGGAAATTAGTTTGCGACCAAGTTACGAATCCTGTTTGCAAGTACGAGTGATATTTTATGGCTATAGTAACAAAAGCTGAAAATAAAATTGTTGTTATACACAGACGTACAGTTACCTTAGAACGTACTAAAAAATTCATTGAAGCGATGATAAATCGTGACAATTAAGCTGTCACAGTTTATCATTTCTTGCTTCCTACACTGATACAATCATAGGAAAAATCTGAAAGTTTAATACGAAATCCATCTTTACATCAAACTATTGTAATAAAAGTTGTTTAATACCTTAGAACCTCCCACAAAGAAAATTACAAAGTAAATACAAAATCGGTATGTATTTCTTAAAATTCATAGCAGTCACTTTGATCCTTTAATTCCAAACTTAATTTATCAAAAGAATTTTCATAAACATATTATCATCATACATGTAGCAAAAAATGTGGAGTTAAATTACTTAATTAACAACTCACTAGTAGTGCGCAACAATTATCAGGAACAGCAGTAATAAAAGTAAAGGTGAATTAATATTAATAGCTAAACTCAGCACCAAAGGTACAAAAAATGACAACTCTACAGTTCTATCAAAGGTGTACATTTAAATACATCTAAATAATAATAAAATACTTCGCGTAGCAATTAAAGCATCCACTTTTTAATTCTGACGACTCCAGTCGAGTAATGTGTGAGTACAGGATACACGAATTTCATTGCCACTGGCACACGGAGACAATCGAAGAAAATTTCTCCACCAATTATCATTAATATTGTCGATTGACACTAGTCCCCGGAGAAACGATGTATCGTGGCCCAGATAATCACAACGAGCCATCGCAGTCGACATTGCAAGTAAGCGATGATCGCTGGCCGTATGAATATTTTGATTTGATTACCTCTGTTATCGAGGCGAAACTGTTACACGAATAATACGCGTTTCAGCGACGCGATATGAATATTCTCGATTAATATCCAGCGGAACAATTCAATATTGGCGCTATCCCATCAGTCGCACGATCTCCCGCACTCAATTTTTTCCTCTTCTTCGGTCCCATCTCTCTTTGACCCTTTTTCTTTAAAAACCTTTTCGAGAATCTAAAGGATTCTCACCCTACCGCATTGTTCGCCGGAATAGATTTGTTCCCCCTCTAACATCGTACATAATCGTCGCGTGTTTAATTACGTCAATCCATAAGTATTACACTGGTGTGTGGATTATTCGAATTGCTTGATAAAATCTCGACGTGACAGGAAATTACTGGCCGAATTAAATATTCATCGGTTGAACGGGGTCGGTTTAGCCTGTAAATTGTAAATGACTATTATGACGCATTGTTTTCCGTGTTTGTTTAATTATCTCGTTAGCTAAACAAACCTGTGGTTAAAACGCGAGTTTTGTTACATTTATATACAATGACGTGCTGATTTTTATTGGGTTTTTGTTGGCTTGATAGATTTGGTGGTTTTCAAAAGCATTTCGCGGTAGCGTTATACAATTTGTATACATATATATTTAAATAATATTCTCATTTGCAATTGCTTAACAGAAACAGTTTATATCGATTTATTCCTATAGAGGACGAATATTATAGATAAGAAAAATTATTTGTGCATACTAAGTCTTTAACAATGTTCCACTTCCATATTATATAAATGTGTGCTATTTGTAATATTTTTCAGCATGAGTGTTGATACTTTCAAATACAATGCGAATCTTAGGTACAGTCGATTACTTAATAACAGTGCAAGAAATATACATATTAATAAAAATGAAGTAGCAAAAACAAGATGAAAAAAATTATTGTCCGTAAATTTTTCCATTACACATTTTTAATATTTATTCGCCTGAAATAAGCTTGTGATCTTATTTATTAACCACCTCACTAATCTTCCAACCATTGACGACCAGCATATATTCCAGTTTCATTTGCTTGAATTAAACTTCACTATGAATTTCAAACTAGTCCAGACATCTTACAGTATTTTTACGTTATTTTAAAACATGTAGCAAGACATCTTTTATCTTCACGTATATTTTACCATGCTGAACATTTTATTAATATTCCTTCTATCGAGATTCTAATAGTTATTCACTTATCCATTAAAACAACCTTACGAAATACAATCCCTTAAGGAATTTCATTGACGCGGATGTCATCACGTCAGGCACCACGAATGAAAAGCTCCTAACAAATGTCAGATTAATAAGTAACCAAATCTCGAGAGAAACATAATAATAATTTATCACTGTTTATTACACCAAAGCAACGAGAAATGAATTCAACGAAATAATCGTCGCCGGTCAGACGTAAATCCTCCAATCATGCAATTCGCGACGTCGCGACGTGGGCTAAACAGTCGCGTCGATTTCGATCAACGTCACAAATGATGATCCAGACGAGAAATGTCAGACCGCCGTACACATTTCCCACATTTTCCGTAATGTGACAGCGATATAATTGAGTCGAGTTGTCTCTGTTATTTATTTCCACGTTCGTTTGAATCACGAGCAACGACCAATTGAAAAATCGATATACGAGCCAGATACGTTCGAGAGGATCGTCAAGATTTCAACTGATTTACCTGGAGAACGTTTAGATGCACGAACAACATTTAGACTTACAAATTAAGCTGCTGCTTCTATCTTCAGAACCTCATGCTCGACATATTAATGTAAGAACACTCGTGAAGAACATTCGAACGTGCAATTACGTTTCTTATCGATGATCGTAAAACGCTACTGTTGAAGCGTTTCGATCGAATAATGCCGCAGATTGGCCAAAAGGAGAATGGATCTTGAATTATACGCTGATAGTACCTATGTATGTATAAGGAATTCTTATGCTTTCAGGATGGAATCGATCGTGGTTTATTAAATAGAAATGTTTCAATAAGGCACAGAATAAGTATCTGGGATCCAATTAGCCCACTTTCCGTATTTATCCGCGATATCGCCAAAATGTGGTTGTTAAACTTTAATTCTCAACATGTGTATCTTGACAGGTGGCACGATTTTAAGTGAACTAATTGGAATTATTACTTTATAGCAACTGCGGATTCTCCTTTTGCTGATTGAATGTTAATAAATTGAAGTTCGTGTAATTTTTGCAATTTCGTGCTGAACACGTAGATGAAGTTCTTGGAATTTGATTTTCGTTCGACGTCCAATAGAATTATCGGTTTTTTCATTGGTTCGTACTATGACTCGTAGGAAATGGCTGGGGTACAGGAACTTTTCTGCACTTGCGATGTACCCATCGCTAATTTTAAATTTTCCACTTTAATAGTAGTAGCCTGTCAAAGCTTTGTTGACGAAGGCTGTGCACGTCATACTCTTCTTTTGCTTCGTAGCCATATAAGTGAATTACGCGTTTCCAGGTGTCCGTTTTTGTGCTGACAAAAAGAATGGGATTCCTGATCGATATTTTCAACGACTGATTAACTTATTCTATGGTAGGAAATTTGGATTAACGCGATCGCGGAGAGTAAGAATTTTTATGAGGTACAAAACGAGATCGATGATTTATTAATAATTAATTATTATTTTTTTTTTTTTAATTTCAAAAGATTAACGCTATATAGAATAGAAAACATGATAATGTGGCTTATAAATTTGAATGTTATAGCATTCATGTCATTTTTCATTACAATCACAACAAATGCTATATAGCATTCAGGTCCACGAACGTGTTAAGTATTTCTTTATAATATTATAATTTCTTAGTAATTTTTTTCAATTTTGTAACCCTCCTTGCGTCGATTATTTCTATTTTAATCAGAATAATATTCTGAACGGTAGTAGAAGAAACATTTGACCCATAAGAGTTTTAGAAATGAGAAACGACAAGATAGTTAATTAATACGAATATTGTACTTGAAAGGAAAACATTTGCAATAAAAAGCAAAAATAAAATCTTGGATAAATAAAACTATTGTTTTTCAGTATTAATGCTGTCTATTAGAAATTTCTTATTTTATACAGATATTATGCAAAACCCTTCTTTTATTCATTATACATTACACTGCAATCACCTGCGAAAAGCAAACTCTTCTTAATTGCAAGTAGCTTTTTATTACATTCTGTGAAAACACTGAAATCTATGTTTCAATTCAAACGAAAAGATAAAAATGAGGGCAGGAAAATCTTTTTTCTTCAATCAAAAAATCTTTACCTCTTTTCCCTGCAGTGTGCATACAAAAAGGAACTGCAAACCATGCATTTTTAAATCGATTCGGCCCCCTTTTTTTTATACTGGCGTTTTCGTCATTTTTAATGGTATATCTTTTTTATGCCCGGGCCTTTCGAGAAAAATGAGTCTACGATGACCCGATTTTAATAACAAGTGAACTCACTTTGGCCTGCCATCGTATGACTTTTCGTTTAGAAATTATGTGAATCTACCTTGTATTCGAAAGGAAAAGTAATAAGGACGAATGTAGTTTCTATAATAAGATCTCTGCATATACACAGACGAATAAAGAATTACGACACCAATTAAAAATATTAAGCCAAACATGAGAAGTGAAATAATTTCGGAGACCATTATTTCGAAGCTGAACATGTTCCTTATCGGTATTCTATTAATCACCACGTTTGTAAATGCATGTTCTATGCAGGTTATATTAATAATTTATGGCGTCGAATGATAGGAAATTATTGCAAATCACTGACGACTGACGCCAAATTGAACACATTAAATCATTAATCATGCTAATCGTAGTCTGATCACTAATCCTACATATAACATAGTATCCCCCAATAAAGAAAGGAAAGTATCACAGTAGTCGTAATATAGCAAGATACTAGAGTATTCATAATTAATTAATTTATACACAATTTCTGCTTATACAAAAATATATTTACGTTATTGTACTTACTGTGTACAAAATTTAAATTATTGCATACGTACCCAACAGTCCTTCAAATTCGAGTTAACCATTTTTATGAAACTAAATCGTCATTTTGAAAGCTCGTTTACCCATTACGCGTAGCCCGCAATCGCTATTTTGACGACAGTCAACAACAATCGCAATGGAAATTGAATTCACTCGAGGTTCCATTATGGTCATTCGACGTATCGTCGTTTAAATTATATTCGGGGTTCTCGTGGTCTCAATACCGATTTCATGTTATCACGTTCAACCCCAATAAACTGCTCCCGTCTTTCGTAACGAGTATTGCCTGAAATGGTAGCAGGATTTTTGATCGGTTATTACGTGAGCTTTGGATTTCACGTGTAATACCACAGCTTAGCTGCTGTAGTGATTATCAGAGGATGAGCTGGCGATGAACGACGAAACAGACAGTCCTCATTAGTGCCGTCACACATATCGTGAACCCTCGTATATTTTTCTTGTGGAGAAGAGATTCATTTTTATAGCAAGGATCTATTCTGCAATACTTTTTTGGGGGAATAAAATACTTGTACTAAAACTTCTTTTTTGCTGTCAATTTTATCTTTCATTTCGTACATTCTATAAACGAAAGAGAATCATAAATTAAGTATTTCTTCTGATATTCAGTATTGACCATAATTAAAATGCAGCTTCCAAAATATTACCATAACCAATCTTTTCAGGAATCTCTCCAGTCACTCATTTCGTAGATACCTGTTGAATAGTAGCAGATCGTATATACATATTTTATTTTCCACCCAGCACTTCTCAAATATAATCGCACAATTTTTGTACAATTCGACATCAATGAAAACATGAATTATTTCTGCCTAAAGCAATGCAGAATTTTCATTAAAAGCAATCTCTTCGTGACATAAGTACTGTTTATATAAGAGAACGTAAAAAGAACACGCCAAAATATTAAAAAGATCTGCCGATTAAAAACGATCAATAAACCAAAATATTTAGTACAACAAAACATACCCCATGGGACAATATTAAATTTCAGCGAAAGCGTACTAAAACTAGAAACCTCGTCAACATTTTCTCGATCGTGTATTTCCACCTCGTTCCCTTTGCCCAAGCGACCAGGCTCTTCACGAAGGCATTACTTTTCCCGCGGCTAGAGTCTCTTATCGCCAGTGATTACGACTTTTTAACAGGGATTTCCCCTCTCTTCGTCTTATCTGTGCGAATCTCTCGTTTCCTTTGCTCTCCTGGGTTGCTCGTAGCAGCCTTTTGACCGTTTCCGCGGTTTTTAACTGGATCCTCCTGGACGATCGTCTTCAAACCCTTTTGCAGCCACGTCGCGCCGGCATTCTTCTTTCTTTTTGCCTGCAACTTTGAATTCGATTTGCATGTGAAAGAATGCCATTCAGATCGTCTTGTTCGCCCCTTAGGCTGGTCCATTCCTTGAAGCGTCCTCGATTGAGGTCCACTCGAGATCGTCCCTGTGTCATGCAAATTTTATTATTGTGACCGCTGTCGAGTCCGACCGTTCCGTCCGTCTTTTCGACGCCGCTCTTTTGCCGGATTGCTGGATCGTTGATAAAGATTGAAGTGCGCGTGAACGGTCCACTGACTGACCCTGCTCGGACCTGGCTGGACATTTAAGGCGGGGAATAGACAGTGCTTTTTTTATCCTCCTTTGAGATTTAATGGTAGAACGGTGTTCAATTGAGACTGTGGACTGGTGATAATTTCTATTAGATAAACGAAAAATTATTGTTTACTTCGTCGAAGTATTCAACGTACTGTGCTATGCGAATCGTAGACAAATACACACAAGGTTTTTTTTATTTAGAGCTCGAATTAAATGTCAATAATAGTACAATAGTTACCAGCCCGTATTTAATAATACTGCTTAAATGCTTTAATGCAAATCTGTCGGTTTTCCTTTTTCTCTAAAATGGACCCATACACCACAAAAAATACAAATGCAACTTTTGTTTACGGGAATCGCATATTAATTTCGGATGAATTAATCGCAAAGGGCACTTTGCATAGAATAACGTTACGATGAAATATGTATGTATAGTGCTGGAGATTTATAGGAATATACAAGAAAAAATGTATTTCTGCGCAGTGCCCCCAAATATAGAGGACTACCAGACCTCGTCGGATGCTATTGTACGAGAGGGTGCGAACGTGAGTCTAACGTGCAAAGCAACCGGGAGTCCAAAGCCAAACATAAGCTGGAAACGAGACGACAACTCGCTGATTTCAATTAACAAAACGCTCTCTGGTGAGTACATATTGTTGCATCCGTGGCGTGCAAATATTATTAGAAAATTACAGTTGTCATATTGTTATAATGTAACAACTTTATTCGGAAATTCAGAACTATAATTTAATATTACAATCAGACCTCATGGATACTCAACGAACAAAATACGTGTCACATTCTAAATACTTTTCACACTCGGTTCCATTCAACAGTTAATTTGATTTCCTCGTTTAAAGTACAATACAGGTAATCAATTACTCAATTTACTTCAGAAATCAATAAACGTTTCGAAAGAGAAATTAAAGAAAAATAATTATTTCCAATATATTATATGACTCACTTAATTAAATCCATAAATCTGCATATGTCGCACAAATTAATGAACCGACAACAAACAAGAATTCGGGTTTTTTTATTTCTAATACTTATCAAGGTATTGTACGAAACACATTTACCATCTGCCATTTGTAAAAGTAATTTTCTCCTCATCAGCGTGATTTATTTTGTTTTTATAATGCCTATATTTACGTGTCGATTATACATACTATTTTACACATAGTTTTATGTTAAACATATGTTATAGTATACATAACATGCTTTCAATATCTTCTGTATTTTAACTATCACCAGAACAAAAAAAGAAGTAACACTTCAAATTGTCATAATCCCTCTCATCCAACTCATTAGTACACTTGTCTCACCCTGAAAAAATTAGGCTGCGCCCTTCTCGTCGAAATACGACTGACGTCGATTCGTGACCGTGTTTCGATAGATTCGGCGAACTCGAGACGCGCGGCAATTAAAAATAATGACATCAGTCTGGGTTCTGTCCAAAGATCAAACGCGCCAGCTCGAAAACTATGTTATCGCTGTCAGCACGGGGAATACTGTGCGCGAAGGGTCGGTGGTGGCGCGAAGAGCTAAAGAAAAAAGAAGGAGAAAAAGGAAATAAAACCTTGACGGACGACAGTGCGTTTAATGTAGAAGGAACGCAGTAAAAGATCTTCCTCATTAACGCGTCACGCAATTGCGGGCATTCGATGCCATTAACGATCACAGTGGCGCTTAATTACTTTGGGTTTTGAAGAACGACTAGTCGCATTTTTTTTTACGCGGGATGTTACGAGCAAATATAATTTATGGGGATAAATCAGGGACGCACCGCGGTATGTTGGAAAAGCCTGAAATAGGTTTGTGAAAACTTCAAAACTTGATGCTTGTAAAAATTGACACACTGAGAATGCACACTGATATACGTTCTCGGCTCTTGGAGAAATTCGAACGTTCAATTCCGTCTGTAAAGGCAGCCGTGATCATTAAATGCGTTACGAGAAATGTTACGAACACGCTTAATATGTGTGTCAAATTTTAAGGGCGAGGAGGCAAGTGTGTAATTAATGGGCTCCCGTGGCGATAACTCGGCTCCGCGTTCTAAAATGAAGCTACATTCGAAGAGATAACCTGTAGGGAACCTTGGTAAATTTTAAATAATAAAATTTAGTCTTTTTCTTTTTCCTGTTGGATTTTAGTAGCGTAACAAGTTTATTTATTTTTAAGAAAACAATATTTAAACGAATACAAACTGCTTCCATGTATACTAGGGAAAGAATTCATTATAAATATTTTTAAGTGAAATAGTCCCTATGTACATACGTATGAATTGTGGGATTGGGCGCCTCCATCAAAGAACATAAGAGGAACATGACAACAGTGAGGCCTTTTTTTTTTTTTTTTTTTTTTTTTTTTTTTGTTACGAGGTGGAAATCTTCGAAAGACACCACCTGCCCTGGGGGAGAGCAGGAGGTAGTGCCGGATTTCTACCGG
This sequence comes from Nomada ferruginata, assembly GCA_963583965.1. NCBI lineage: Eukaryota > Metazoa > Arthropoda > Insecta > Hymenoptera > Apidae > Nomada > Nomada ferruginata. The sequence continues at coordinate 9,056,371 of OY757216.1, forward strand.
CTAAAACCACCCCGGTTACCTAACCTCGGCGCTTGTAGGGGAGGCCCCGTGACCTACGGATACCCTTCCGGTGCCTCCCCACCCAACAGTGAGGCCTAAGATCCGATGACTCCCCTTCATTTTTATAAACTTCCTACAGAATTAAAGTTAAAATGCAGAAAATATTGAAATATAGGTTTATTAAATTGAAAAGTAAAACTCGCTGATCGTGAGACTTGTCCCTAACAGAGAAGATTAATATGACGGCAAGTTGAATATGCATTTCTGCATGCATATTTTTCACCCGGGTTCGTTGATGTGTCAATTAGCGACGCATTTTCGGGGTTTGAAATTCTGTCAAGCGGTTTTATCGCGACATCCGGTGGAAAAGATAATTAACAAGTTGGCGAAGTCATCTGTCATTGTGAGATAATGTTTATCGTTTTCAGTATTGGAATGGAAGGGCGAGACCCTGGAAATCACGCGTATCTCAAGACTGGACATGGGTGTTTATTTGTGCATCGCGACGAATGGCGTGCCCCCGACTGTGAGCAAGCAGATCAAAGTCTCCGTCGACTGTGAGTAATTCTTTTCAATTATTTAACATCCCTAATAGTAAACGTGCTGTTGGTGTTCACGTTAGAGATATTTTCATAATAACATATTGTTTGTAGCTGAACTATTTATGCGACACGATCGATTTCACGTTTTAATAATTTTATTCAAAGCGTCGAAAATTTTAGGGCAGATTCCATTTCAATTATAGATGGAAATATTGATTATTTTGCCGGTCTGAAAAATGTTGAGAATACATTTTTTGATTGTTCACTCAATTTGGCTAGGCAATAACTAGAATATGTTTCCCAAACAATTAGGCCTGCAATATAAAAATACTTCAGGAAATGATTGCAGCATAGTAAATAATATCACGTGCATGTCTAACAAAGTCGAAGCAGCTAATTCTTTTCCTCACGCATTGATTGAGTATTTCATAATAATTAATCATAAGTCCATACCATACAAATAAGTATCAAACAGAGTAAAAACCATCAACAATAATTTTAAAATATTAAAAATTCACAAACTCTAATACCAAAAATTAAGGATTAATAAGCCAAAACTCTAAATAAATATATCCATACTATTTTCAACCATCCAACATTAATCAAATATATTATTTAATCCCTTTACAAAAGAATTTCATCGTCCACTCTTGGATATTTCTATTTTCATTGTTCTTAAAATTTATTTCTAAAATCAATTACTGCTACAACCCATAAGCGCGAACATACGCGTACATCTTTCATCCTTCCGGGAAGCAGAAAAACGAAAACACAAAGCACAAAGCTGGCCAAGGGGTTGAAGGATATACAATTTAATATTAGAGAAAGGTGTCCGACAACAAAACGCCTCTTTGCCACTTGCACCCTCTTTCCTTCCTTCTTTCTTCCAGAGAGAATGCAAGTGAGGAAATAAGTGAAGGACAGAGGGTGGAAGAGGGATAGAGAATCGGCGCTTGACTCGCATAAAAGAGTGAAAGCGAACGGTACAGAGGGTGAAGAACAACGTTGGCAGCACATAAAAGTAAGCTCGGGTGAACCGCGACACACCATTACCGTTTCTACCCCTTGTACTTGCCTATTGTTACATCACTACTCTTCCTAAATACCGGGCGCGTGCCCTTTTCGTAGCTTCTTTGTGACATGCCACCTTTTTCTGCTACACCTCGACTGTTATCGCATTACAATAGAATCAAGTGGTTCTTTTTGCTGCTTTTCTCATTCTGGATATGTTAATTACGAAACTGTTTAATTGAGGTGGTTATTATAAATTCGTGGAATTTCATTAACAGTGCTTGTATTAGAATTATTTTCCTTTTTTGTACGTTTGATGAATAAAAGATATTGAATCTTTTGTAAACATAAACAGGCGAACGTAGTGAAAAATTTCGTGATTAATACATTATATACTCCCATAGGAATAATCAAATCAATTTCACCGAGTCTAAAACATTATGCAATAAGAAATTGTTGGAAAAGCATACTTACTTGGTATTACGTAGTATCATTTGTATAAAAATATCTTATTTCTGACAGTACACGTATCTTTTGCGATACAATATATATTACGTATTATCTTATTTAAAAAACAGTACAACAGAAAAACAATAAGAAGAGCAGCGTACAAAATCAACTAATCCACGATAGAAGAATTAAATCAAGAATCCATTGTGCACCCGTTATAAAAAAATCAGAATAAGAGCATCAAAGGAATGATTATAAAAGAAAACTTCGACGACGTCCGACGGTGAACACGATCTTTCGTTGTTGTACTCTCCGTCGTAAGAAAACCGAGACACGCGCACCGAACGCCTCGATGAAATACAAAATCCAAGGAATTATCCCTTTAGTGAAAGCGAGACTAATTAATTTAGCTTCGCCGTAAAAAAGCGTCGAATTACGATCCATGGGCAGACGGGGTGTGGGGGTTGAAAAGAGGGGATGTTCCGCCCATGGTCTCTACGCGGATGCGCGTCGAGGATTATCCTTTTAGGCGTCCTTTAATTCCATTTGTAACCGGTGCCCCCGGGCAAAGGCTTTTGTCAACGAGTATTACCCCGGGTCCTTTGAAGTCAAATTGCGATCGAGTAATGTAATAGTTCTGTCCGCGATATGCATTACCGGCGTGGGCCGGATTTGAAGACGGAGCTCGGAGGGGAAGGAAAATATAATTTTCTGCGTGAAACGTCCTCTGGGCACCCGGGACGAGCATTCTCCATCCAAAAGAATACTTTCATGCTTGTCACAGTCGTCTTTAATATGATAATTTTCTACGTATTAAGGGTGTACAGAAATTGGGGGAGAGAGTAAATTACAATGGTCGAGAATATTAGTTTCACGTAGGGAATTTTTGTAACGTGGAAAAATTGTTGCTTAGCGTCGACTGAATAAGTCGTAAGTGCGATTTATTTTTTTAAATGTTATTTCAGTCTAGTTAGTTTGATTGATAGATTGTCATTCTAGAAGCACACGATTACGGTGTAATCGATCGACGTAAGCAGAGGTGGTAAGAATGAAAACATTAAGAAGGATAATTTTAACACCTCTCACGGGTTCTTATTGGCGAAAGGAAAGATTAATTAAATTGCTAGACAAATTACACTTATCTTCATAGTCTCAATGACATCACGAGCTTAAGCGGAGAAAAACTATTCTTCCTCGACCTCGACAGTATGTCGCACACTGTTTAGATACTAAAGCACTATAGTACACGATCTACGTTTCAATTTTAATGCAAGTTTTATGGCAGTCTTACTACGAAATATGAAATTAGTATTTGGGTAGCTTCGTAATGATGTAGAGTATCTCTTAATTACTGCATGTAGAAGTAAATTATTAAAATCTAAACGGATATTCTGACAAATATTACACTGATTGTGATTATAAATATCGTAATAAACTTGTGTATGTAAGAGAAATATTTGGATTATTATTTTCGATAAATCAAATTCATAGTTTGAATACTTTATATATATGTACTTGCAAAATCGTAATATTGAGTTGTATAAATAGATAACCACGATTGAAGCCTGTGACTTTCACGACAATGGTCAGCTAAAGCATCTTAATGTTTCGTTTTCGACAAAAGCATTGAGCTGGTGGTAATCGGTTTCCGAAGTCTCATGCAAACGCGATTGAGCTATCAAAGTGTTTGAGCTAAGTGATTGAGCTATCAAAGTGTTGCTTAGTTGTTCAAGCCAAACTGAAGTGGAAATAGTTAATTTACTGCGGAGTTTATCGCACGCCACAGGATTTACTCATGTTGCTTTCGTATTGTGCAGTTACTCGATCGAACTTTTGGAAATTGACTAACTTAGAAATTAAATGGTTAATATCGTACCTTTCAAGCGTTCACTCATTGGTAGTCAAACATCTCTGATGACGTTTATTCCTTCAATTATTATTCCTCGACAGCTTAACCCTGTATCTTCGGAAACCAGTAAAGCTTTCAATGCATGTTATAATAATTCGTTTGCAATTTAATTTCAGCTTGAAATAAAAGGTAGGGTATTCAAAATATCTTGTTATATTCCTAAATAGATAATGCCACTTTGAATCTGAATATTTCGGAAAAAATCAAAAACGTACAGATTTTACACGTCCCTGGGTGGAGCCCACCTGACTCAAATTTCAAATTCAATATAAATACTGTAATCCCCAAAAACTGATTATTATTATGCACATTCTTGAATACGACATACATCGTTCAAGAAACCTCAAACGCAACAAGTATATAGGAACAAAATTTCACAATAAAATAGACCGTATCTAAGAGAAAATGACAACTGCAACCTTCTTATTTAATAATAAAATAAATCAATTCAATGATTTCCATGAACCTTCTAATTACCCCTTCCACCCTTACGATAACACAAAAAAATCTTCACCCCGCAAGCTTATCTACCCCTATGTTTCATAGAGTTTCGACACGATTTCCACATTTCTACCGAATTCAAAGTGATAGCGAGATATACGCTACCGTTTTGCATCTATCTCTATACCTCTCACGTGTTTCTCCTCCATCTCGTGCTACACTTTAATCAATCCTTTATAACCGTCCCACGAAGCCTGGCCCATTTATTCTTTCTGACCGTGTCCAATCATTTTTAAAAACACGCATATGTAGGTGCCCGTTTGCATAACGTATCAAAGCAACAGCAGCGTTTTGCAAAGCACGCGTTATCGATCGAGCGTAATCTACAGAATGCAACGAGCAAGGGGGGTAAAAAGAGAGAGAGGGTAAGTCGCCGTTTTTTAATTTGGACACGGCCACCACGGTTAATGGCCGTTGCGCTCGGATTTGCGCGAGGCAAATCTGCAGTTGGGACACGGTAATTCTTCATGGGACAGAGGAACCGAGGACGAAACGTGAGATCTGTTGGGAAAATGAGCCGGGGTCCCGACTCGACTATCCGGTGGTTGGATTCTCGGTCAAAGACCGTTTACTGATTTTCGGGACCGCGAAAACCTTCATCGCTCCGATTAAGTGATGAATACGGACACGCGAAAGATCTTGTCGCGTGAGAATGATTCGTGGACGAATGTACGGGATGAGATTGGTGGATCTCATTATTGCTGAACAGAATTTATTTAACGAGTTCTTTTTGTCGTATACGTCATTTTGATAGTGCTCCTAATTGAATGTGTAGTAGTAGCTTTAGAGATATTTATATTTTATTGTTTATTACGTGTGTTTTTAGAAAAGATTTGTGGGCCTTCTCGAAAGAGGACCTATTATACATGTATATGTATACGTACAAGATTTAAGTAGAGTAGGTGTGGTTTTGGTCAGACCAATGAATATTTGCTTTTACTTTTAAGTCTCTGTAGGATAAGGTATTTTATATTTGTTAAAATCTCGTAACCAAATATAATAGTGATTAAGAATCGGAATTTGGAAGGAAACAAAGGTATTGGATATTGTAAACTAATTAAATTATTTATTGACAAATAATATTTGACTACCTGCAAGTAAGTTATTTTGCTGAATTTATTTGAAGCGTTGGATTTAACTTCGGAAGATGTCCCTGGATTATCTAGAAATCTTGCAATTACAAATTAAAAAGTTCCAGACAGATCCAGTTTTCTTCTTTTATTCAGAATCTGGGAGGACGTGTTAAAAGGAGTTCTAGTTTTCAGAACCTGACGAGAAAGCGCATTATTCCTCATTGCTTAAAATTTTAGTGAAACTTTTCGTCGTCATCCTCAGATTTAATATCTCTCTGCTTTTTTACGCTATGTGTGGAGCATCAAAGGGTCACTGTGTACAATACTTTGAGCATCTCGGATAAAAGAGGGACAAGAAGATTGCGGCAATATTTCTGAATACCCAGAAACTATTATTACATACATAGCACACCGAGGTTTAATTTCCTACCTTTCACTCCATGTTTTTTACATCATAACATATTAACATTTCTATATTCTTGTCTGATATCTTTATTCAGATTCGACATCCAATTCCTTTTCATCATAAATAAAAAATATTAATGAGTCCAATATACAATATTTCACGTTACTGGGATTCGATATTCCTTCTCGAAACTGATATTCCTCACAGAACATATTAATCTATCTTTATATCCAAAAGCCCAAAGATAAAAACGATAGAAAAAAATCTGCCCTTTTAGTAACAGGGAGGCTCGAAAAATTATCCAATCGATGCTGTATCTGCTCGAAAAGACTCATCGACTTGCAAGTGTCGAGGTCGGAAGTAACGAAACTGCAAGACACCGTGGAGAATTCCGACGGGGTGAACCAAGGGAAGGGGTTGAACGGACCTAGTCACGTATAAGCAGTGACTCAGCTTCCACCGTCCACCCCTTCCCGACACCCTTCGCGCCCGACGCTTGAGGTCCTTCCTCCTCGCCGCTTCTCCAGTGGCAATCTGTTATTAAAATCAGCAACGGGAAAAATCCGTGCCGTATCTACCCTGGACGAGCCGCATACCGACAGACGTGTTGCGGCAAAAATTAAGCCACCTGCAAACTCGGAAACAAAATTATCGCAAGGGAGAAAGGGCTGCTTACCGGACGCGATTATCACCAGGTAGAGCTTTTGACAACGTTTCTGGCAAGATCTAAATGCTTTTACGTGCTATTTATTCGTGCTGCTTAGAGCTGGCACTGGTTCTTTTGTATTTAATCTTGTTTATATTAGCAACAACTCTTATTATTTGTGTTTATAATGGAATTGGATAGTTACGTTATAGCTATAATTTCTTCTTGGGGTGGATGTATGAATTGGATTTGTTAGATTCATTGGATGTTTTGATATACACTTTAAGGGGCTTCCGGAATTGCTTGCTCGGCGATTAGGTGCATCAAATTTCTTTGGAACCTCGTGTTAGATGCATAAGAAAAAGCTGATGATCTCGCCGCACATAAAAAATGAAATCTACTTGAGTATATATAAAGTGTGTTTAATAAAATGGAAAGACTTAGTTTCTGTACAATTTTTATAAGCAAGATAGTATATACAGATTTAAATATAAATTGCTAACTAAAATGATTTACTAAATTATTACAATTATTAATTAACCAAATTTTGCACCGTTACTTCTAATTCGATCTCAATATTTAAAATACTGCAATATATTCCTATCAAGGATTCTATGGAATCCCTAACCCGACGATTCGCGTATCAAACAGCCGATTGCGCACTTCCAATCGACCTTTATACGAAAAATCCATTCACATTCGTAGTCGAATAACGTCGTCAAGCGACATCGACAGTCCAAACGGGTCAACAGTCTCCTTCGTTTTGTTTCTTCTGCGTGCCGCGTTTTTCCCCCTTCTCTCTGCACTCGTTTCACGTCGCAGCGCGGGTTGACATTCTTGATTTAAACGATACCACCTTCACATATTCATTTTCCTCAGGAACGGCGTGATTATCGCGTTTGCCGATTGTAATTTAATTGTCCGGCAGCGAGGAAATTGGAAATCTGCTCGCAACGCACATCGCGTGCTCGCCAATATTACAGATCGCTGTTTGAATCCATCGATTTCAGTTTATCCGGCTAAAGCCCCGAATCATCTGCTCCTCGAACCAACGAAAATGCGATTTCGTAGCTGAACGCTAATCTACCGGTGAATTCGCGATCAATCGTCACGTCTCGAAACGCTTGCTGCAGATTCGTAAAATCCGCCCGGCCGAATCTTTGCACGAACGAAGAATTTTCGCGAGAGCTTAACGTGAAATCGTTTAACACGCTTTAGTCGACGCCGGGCGATTATGGTGTTCAATGCATTTGGTGGTTAAATAGAACGAAAGCAAATGCATAACATCGAGTATTGGTATTTGTTTGAAGAATATTGGACACGCGGTATATTGAATTTTCATACATTTGGGTTACATTTATTATTGATGCACGATCCAGTAGGGCAGAAATAGAATGGATCGACGTTACCGTTTTAAATCTAAAATTTTTAAGTTCGTTTATTGTCGGTAGTTTAGTAAATATGGAAAAATATATTCGTTCATTTAAAAAAAGTCTGATGCAAATGGAGGTCTTAATTGCGAGCTTTATATAGGATTGCTGCACGTTTATTTGATGATCGTGAGAATAGTAAAGCTCTTCTTCGAAATTTAATTTAAAAACTCTTATATACATTAACCGTGTCAAGCTAGAGTATTAATATACACAGTCGGGACAAATTTGTTTTCTAATACCATGCTCAGTGATCGAAAGGACGTTTCACAAGTCTCTGTTGAACCCTTCGTAATTTTACCCCGAAAAATTCACAAACACCCGCCCCTTAATTCCAAAGAGAAACGCATACAGCAATCCATCACCAACTCTAACGAACAAAGAAATCCACTTTACCTATGCAAATCATAATTCGCGGGGCAAGCCAGTCGGTAGCTCAAAGGATTCCATTCTTCGATCGAGCGGCACAGAAGACGAATACCAAAAAAAAAGGGGGATGAATAAAATAGGGCTAAGGCTCGAGATAGCGACGACGAGTGGGGTCGGTTCTCTAAAAAAATTTCAATCAGCTCCACCGCTGCGAAAGGAGCCCCGGAACTGCCACGGAAACCCTTTAGGACTGTGAAAAGAAGTACAATAATGATCGGATTTTCTCTCGATATCGATCTCACGGCCGTGTTTCCACGTCTGTCGTGGCACCTACCCGCCTACCTAGCTACCTACGAGCCCGCAAGGAAGAAAGATTGCCACTGAGGCTGCACCACGCCACGGCGAAGAGGGGAGCGTGGAATCGCGTCTATTGCGAGCACAAGGCCTTATCGGCTACGGGCTGGCGTTTATTTAAATTTAAAACGGGAAGATCGATCTCGGGCCGCGGCCACGGCATCGTGCCTTCCTCGTCCTCGCCCTTTTCTCCAGGGGCCAGACCCTGTTCCCCTTCTTCCAGCCTCGCGGTCTCTAATTCCCGGCTCTTGTCGATCGCCTCCGCGCTCGGCACGTCCCTCGAAAAACTCATTAACGTGTCTCGCTGATTCCCCACCCCTTTGCGGATCCCTCCAGCCACCCCTGTCGCTTGTAGTCGGTTCAGCGCGAGGAAAGGAAACGACGACGTGGCCCAGTCGAGGTCGGGTCCACACTGATTCGTGACGCTTGCCCGTGGCGTTGGACCCCTCTCCCCAGAGGGTGGCGAGAGTCACGAAGGTATGCACCTTCCTGGTGGTTTCGGGGCTGGTTTACTACAGGTGGATAGGGAAGATCGCGTATGGGCGAATGTGTGGTGTCGGAGAAACGAAAGGCGCAGGCTGGTACATTGTATAATACGGTTTGATGTATGGGAGAGGTGAGGTGGAATTTGCTGAGGTAGCTTGGAAGGAATGGCGGCGGTTGGGGTGAACGAAGGGCGTGAAGATGTTAATTTGTTGGTTTATTGAGGCACGGTGTACTTGTTTGTGAAGGGATCAGAGTTGTTTGGATCATAATAGAAAAGAGTTTGTATGATTTTTCGATGGACCTGTATAGTGCTGACTAGTAATGAGGCTTGATTTTTGAACGAAAGTGTTGGTAATGTAAAAGAGGTATTAACATTTAACTTATGAAGAGAAGACGTAGGAAAATAATTAATTCGTAAGTTAATGTATTGTAATTTATTAATGTTATTTATAACAGATACCTCACTTGTAAGTTCTCCTTTCGTATTTATACAAATGATATTATTCTAGTTCCTCGATATATTCAAATACTTATTCTTCCTTATTCGTTCGCAATTCTTACTAATAAAATTCGAATGTCGGCAGGAAAATAAAAACTGCATATTTCGATAAAAAGAAACGATATTAGAGCGAAATTTTTCATAGCAATTCGTGCAATGTTATTTGTTTAACGAACCTTCCGTCCCCACCCAACTCCATATACGATACGCAATTGTTAGTCTCTCCCGAATCTGCCTAATTAATTCACGTAGCTCGCGTGGATGCGGAGTGGTCGTTAAGTTTAATCGCGAAAATTATTCCGCTTCCGGGACGGCGCTTATTCGCGATAAACGTAAGGGGGCAAAGAAAGACGTTTCTTCTTAACCTACCCTATCGGTGGAGCACGAGTATCTTTGTCGACTAAATTTAGTCGACGCGCGGAAATAGAGACGATGATTAAATAATCGAGGGTGGCGTGGAAAGGGGGAAAAATGAGAAGGGAGGAAAAAATGAGAAAAGAACGACTCTTAACTGGGCACTCGGTGAAATATAATACTTTATTAACGGGGCTGCAGTAGTCGCAGTACGTATCCAGTGGAACTCGAGGGTAAAGTGTGTTGCGGCACAAAGGAGCTGTGTTCGCACTAGAAACCTCTGGCTGTTATTAATTATTCAGATCATTCAACTTGGATGTTTAATTACTGTCGAAATTGTTCGCGTAGTAATCCCTCAGTCAACCTTTGTGTTCGGCGTACAAAAATCGTGGCGAACTTCCTGAAGGTATTAGAAGCATTTTCCGCGTGTTTAAGAACGCTACAATTTTTTATTAGAAACGTTTCCTTTTCAATTGTTCTTCGTTCCGTGTGACGGTAAGAGGATTGAATGGCGAAAGAAAAATGATTTCTGAGCTGGACAGACTTCGCGGTGGAATACCTTGATTCATGTTAATTGCTTTGCGAAAATGAAATTGGATTTTTTAGTTAAAAGGACTGATCATGAATTGAAAAGCGTAGTTAATTATAATATATGTATGTACGGAACGTTCGTGGTTTTTTGGAGTGTTCCGGTGTTTGACACCGCGCAGTGGAAAGCGCCTCTATTGTGTCAGACAGTGAAGTATCAGTGACTGACACGAGAATACCATTAATTAATAAGAACATTGGCAATTGGCACGGTATCGAAAATTTATTTTCGTAATATCTCAGTGAATCCTTTACAAAATTACACATATAAAAATATGTAATGGGCAACTACATTTTTCCGCTCGCTCTAAATTATCTTGATTCTCTCTCTATAGTCAGCACTATTAAACAATCGATTAAAAATCGTGTACCTTTCAAGGACTACAGTATATCGAACGCGACATCATTCTAATTAAATGCCTGTCTACAATTATTACGTCCACGATGAATAAATATCATTATCGATACGACTCCATCGGTTTTTCCGAATTTTATGCTCATACAAATGCCGCTTTAGAATCAGGGGATCGAAACAGGAACATTCTATCGATTGGTGTCTGGTCCACGATTGTATCCTTCGAAGAAATTCTGAAATCATTACAAGGAATCTGCACAGATTCTCGAGGATTTGTCGATGACGTTGGTTCTGCGTCGAGTTGCAAAAGGTTTCATAAGCGAACGTCGCGAGGTACGATGAAATATTGGCTCTCTTCCTGTCTTCCGCCAACGAGAAACGTGTTTACACGGTGTCTGCACGGGGCGAGAATTATTTTTGCAGTGGAACACGTCGCTGCAAGATTTTAGCGGCGAACCGTGTGTCCTCCTTCTTTTTTGGAAACCGAGCGTCCCATTTTTACGGTGTTTAATGCGTATAAATCATCTGTCTGTGATGTAAAGGTGCGTTGAGTTTCGGTGTTATCGTTCCGAGGTCGAAGGGTTTTTTTTTATAGAAAAGATTGTTAATGGCTGGCGACGGTGAAAGGAAACGAGATTCATTCTGTATTGTGCTTTATAAATTTAGCTCTTGTAGAATGTAAGGCGTAAAGGTGGATTATAAACGAATTGTCAACTAGGAAATAAATACTAGATTCGACGATAATCGTATTTCTTAATTTTACAGTTTACCTTGTTACTTTCATTACACATCAACTCATTCATTAACATAAATATTTAGGATAAATTGATCAGTAAAAGCTAGTGAATTAATTTTATGGTATTTCTGCACGTTATCATAAGAAGACGTTAATTTGCAAACTTCAATAATTCTCGTTTACTTTGAAAGCAAAACAAATATACCCACTCATATTTTACGAGGTATTGACATTAGAATAGAAGCTTCCTAAACAAGAAATAGTTTATTTATAATCCTTGTGTGGAAAATGAATACATATTTTCATTTATTATCGTACACAGCAATTTTTCATCCATAGCTTCTTCATAGAAATAATAAAATCCTCTTGGAAAATTGTTCCTACCCTCGTACAAATGGAAAGTGCTAAAGCTCAACACTTTAAAAGCTTAAAATTAATCAAGTCCACCGAAATGGCAGAATATCACAGTTAAAAAAACTAGCCCGAATCACAGAGAGGTTTTCACCGAATTTGCAAGCGAAATAATATTTCGCGATAAAATTTGATAAGTGAAGATAAAACACGAAACAAAGCAATGTACATTAGATGAATATCCGTTTATTAACCCAACTGAAATCCTAGTAAAATGTTCAGTTTCTCGGATTTCGCTTTTATTCCCCGACTTTCCTCGTAATTCATACATATCGTACATGAAATCTTCAAGTAGTCACGATACCTTCCACCTGCTGCGTTCTCGAATGGGAAAAAGGAAACGGAATATCGCGCTAGAACGGCGAAAGAAAACGGGCCTCGAGCGAACCATTAAATCGGCAACAGGCGACAATGAATACCGGCTCAGACATTTAACCCTGAGAGCACGAGGACCGTCGTGCCACGATTTCGCGGCAACGTTTTTTGATCTCGAGCCTGTTGTTTCGTTGGAAACGGCGCGCGTGCAGTGTATTCTGCGCCTGTGCTTAGTTCCCGTTGTGCATGACCACCGGTGAAAAGGTAGAATGGCTACGAAAACGAGAACGAAAGAGGAAGGGAGAGCTTTTGTTTCCTATTTTTAAATACGACCTGCCTCACGACGCGTATGAATTCTGAGAGGCGCTGAATTTTTACGGCTTTGCACGCCGCGAATTAGGCTACGTTTACGGTGGATGCGAATTCGTACGAACGGCGTTCTGATGAATACGTCTGAACTGTTTGAACTAATGCATTGAAACAGTTCAGACGTATTCATCAGAACGCCGTTCGTACGAATTCGCATCCACCGTAAACGTAGCCTTAGTTTGCAGCCCTGCGCAAACAGCTTCTAATCATTGTTGCTTTGCGATTATCGGTGCAGTTTCTTTCGCTGTGCCATAGAGAAGCATTATAATGCTATAATAATGATTTGGGCGACAGCAAGGGTGTTTCTCCTTTGGCTCTGTTGGTTTTTTTCTTGTGAAACGAAGCGAGGGGTAAGTAATGGTTCTTGAGTATTCGTTTCCTTCTTTTATTTCTTCTATTAATTAGAGAGAGTATTTTAAGTTTATGGGAACAGGAATAGTTATAATTTGAATTGACAGTATGCAAGTGGTAATGAAGAACTGTCTGTGGAAATAATACTTGAATGTAAGAATTTCCATAATGTCAAAATTTCCACAAGTCCATAAATTTGTATAATACACTGACTATTTCTAACATACGTGTTTATTCAGCAGTTGAGGGGAAGAAAGTTGCGAATGGTGATGTAGAAACTGTCATCCATTTTTATTCTTCTAAGTTTACATTATCTCTACATGAAAGTTTTATGAACTCTTAGAGTACATTGCATAAACTGGTAAAAATAACGTGGCACGGAACTTCTATTCTTGTCCGCCCTTTTATTATTCATTAAAAATGTTACAGTTGTCGGATTCTTGAACAGTGTGCAAGTAAGACTTTTATATCCAAATTATATCTAACTGTAGCTTTGATACATCTGGATATATTACTTAGAAATATAAACTGGGGGGCATAGTATACATTGAAAGATCTTGTGGATATCTTAAAATCCAAATATCAGAAATAAAAAGAATGAAAGTGGCAGTTATTGAAGCTAGATTTATATGAGCATGTTGCGAAAAATATGTCCCCTCTTCACGAGTTACTATAACCAAATCAAAGGGAAAGTTTGTCCAATGTCTGGTCGCAGTAGGATGAAAATTCGCGCGTTCGTAATTTGAATATAAATCGAATACTCGATCGCGACCAATCTCTTTTTACGTTCCTTTCTTGGGGGGGAAATATGTACGTCGACCCATAGTTTAGACCTCCATATTATTATAATTAGTTCTTCTTGAAAAATAAAAGAAAAAACAACGTCTTTCTTTGGGGAACGTACAGACATTCAGATAGAAAATAATAATGTAAATTAATTCTATTCATTAATATCATGTTAAAAAGAGAAATAGTTACGTTAAAGGGCTCATAAAAGACGGAGATATAATTGTTTCATCAGTATATAACATTTCTTCCGGGACTTATTTCAGGAAGATACTTACACAGTGGTGATGTAAGTTTGTCTGAATAATTTTGTCGAGACTACCTGTTAAAGTAGAATTTACGACATAGACGTGGTAACATATTATTCCTATAATCGATATCTTCCATCCATCGTTTCTGGCTATTATTTTAAGCTTCTACAGTAACAAAAAGTTTTGGTTCTAATTAGAACAGCGAGGCCGGGACTTCCTTCTCTATTCTCATAACTAGCCAGATCTTGTGCTCACGTGAACCGGAATTGATATTTAAACTTTGCCGAAACTATTGATCGTTCTGAATATAACAATTCCAAATATAATGGGAGAACACTTTCGGCTACATATTATTCATGGAGTTTACGCAAATGAAAACTCTACTTTAAAAATCGAAGTAGTTTATTAATCACGCGAGATGGATAATTCATATTGCATGACTGCTCTAATTAATTGAATCTTTTATCCCGCTTATACATACCTTCCCGATAAGCCCAGTATCCGAAATGGCTTCACCTATAATAGTTCTCGTAATAGGTTTATTGTTCGCCCGGAAGTCGTTGAATAATTTAGTCAAATTAGAACTCGATGTTTCAGTAAAAAATAGTTTCGAAAAGAACACAGAATATACTCGGTATAAACTACGTCGTCTACATTTGCACCATTTATTTTGAAAGTGGTTCAGGTTCATTTTTTGTTGTTTTTTTTGCTAGTTATAAATAGAAAGTTTACACTAAATTAATCACATATTATGTGATATCATTTTTTTTAGTAAAAAGGGCTTACACCACTTTCAAAATGAACGGTCCATTTAGTCGAGCCTTTATATCATTCGTCACAGTGAATTTAAAAATTGAAAATAAATTGTGGGTTTTTTCGACAAAAGTGCAAATTGCAATAGAATAGAAAAACAATAGTAATCGTTACTCATAGACAGACTTTGTAAAAATCTATTGATTCGTTGTCGTATATAAAATGCCAAAAAAAGTAACACGCAGTAACATATTAGATCCAGTAACAAAATCTAAATCACACTGCACTCTCACATAAAATTAAAGGATCACGAAATCTTAGCTGAAAAATTGTCGACTCTTAAACTGCCATAACTTGTCAAAAAAAATCGTACAGCAATTTACCTGATTTTATTTTAAGAAACGAAGCTTCTACCTTCACCTCACTTGATTGACTTTTTTCAAAAACCCTTTTTTATTGGAAAATGAAGTGAAGAACGGTAGGTGGTTTTCTTTTCCGTCAATTACCCGAAATTAAACGTCCTCACAGAGCTTAACAAATATTTTTCACGACCCAAATCACCACGAACTCGAAGGCTGAACTATCCCCCTCGCAACTACGCCTCAAAAGTTGATTTTACTTCACAAAATTACAGCAGTGAAAAAATTCGACAATTCAGCAGGCAAAATTTAGCTGTAATTTAATTGTGCCGAGTGTATTATATTAAATACAGCACGCACCAAAATGTTCTTTAGATCCTCAAAAAAAAAACACGAAAAAAAACATTCAAACGCATCTCTACCGGCCGCAACAAAAAAAAATTCGTGAAAAGCAGCAGAAAATTCTGCAACAACTCTGTACACTGCAGCGCACTGTCGTTCGGACCGCCATTCCATTTCCAAAAACCAAAAGCAAGGAAGAGAAACATCCGCCCGCTTTGATGCATCGCAGACACGGAGCAGCGGAAAGCGCAAGCGATATCTTCCAGTTCGCCAAGCAATGGCCCCATAAAAGCGTGGAATCCGGGCAGAAGGACTATCTTTTCTCTTGCAGCGGCTGCGGGGCTTTCCGCGGGGCGGTGTCGCGCGAAGATCCGCGTGGAATAAATAAAGGAATAAATAAAAATGAGTAGACACGTGTCTCACAAATCACGCGGCGGCGCTCTGACGAGACCCATGGGATGCAGGAGCGAAACCACGCGCTCCTTCTCTCCTCCGTGTCGTGAGAATCGTCGCGAGGGATGGCTTTTCGGATTATTCCGCGCGTGTCCTGGCTTTGCATGCCTCCTTCCACTGACTCGACATCGTCCCGTGTCGCTGTTATTTTTCTGCTGGAACATTCTCGCTGTTTGTAGGCAGCTTGTCTAAGGGGCCCTCTGTGATTTCTTTTTTCGGATGGAGTGGGGATTGCTTGAAGAGGATCTGGTGTCAAAGATTGATAGTATGCTGTAGCTATTTAGAAATGGGTATTTTTGTATCGTGTGATGTGTGGGCCGTTCGCAGACCAGAGCGATTAACTTCACATGTCGATCTTTTTTTTATATTTTACTATCGAACCACTTGATTGCTATTTGCCTTTTTATATTTAGAATTGGTTTACTTGATCATTCACATTCAATACCACTAAATGACAGAGCTTTTGGTGGCAGTTGATTAGTGAATAAATTACTGCAGTAGGTAATGTGATTAACTCTATACGCTAAACTAAATATTTGCGAAATGTCAGTCCTAATATGAAAGCTACATTTATAATAATACATTATACAATGTACGTTTGAATATATATGTTATACACAATTGCTAAAAATAATTTGTATAGAATAAATAATCCCTAGTTTTTGCTCTTTAGAGTCAGTCAATTTGGTAAATCGACAGCTAATATTTTTGTTTGTGGTTATAAGAGTGATGAAAAATTAAATTTGGAATAAGTTCATGTTTTTCAAAATTCTAAATATCTCGAAACGAAAAATATATGACTTAGGCTACGTTCATAATTACCGACACATTTAAAAGTTGTTACGACTAACAAGTGAATTACTAGCACAGGTTAATTTATAAGAAATAATTATGCGATCTGTGTGTTATTCTTCTCTCGTTGTGCAGTGTATTTGGCAATGTTTTTAAACTTACAAACACGAGTTGTTTTTACCCAATTTGTAACTTGGAACGTAGAATTAATCTATGCTGGCAATTACTCAAACAAATACTGCGCTTACGTCTACACGGAACTTATACTATTTCCACTTTAAAGCTACAAATGTCGAAAGCAAGGGGTTAATCATAATTGAATCTTTATAAACGAGCCACTCGTCACATTATTATTTGACGAAACTAAACCGCTTTGTTTCAAGTTACTAAAATAACTTTTCTCCATCGAACCAAATGTCTAAGTGGTCTTCTTAAAATGTTGAATAAACGAAATACTCGTGACACCACGGCGAAATGTTAATTGAATTGTCGTTACATTTCGGAACACTGCATTCTCCGTGCAAGTCCCACGAGCACGCATTACAAAATAATGAGAAATAGTGAACCCCGTGACAACATTTCCTCTTGACGTGGCGTTGCCTTTTACTTCGTTTTCCGGAAGCAAGTATCATTTTGAAATTATTCCATGCATGTTTTACCATCGCACATGTTCACCGCCTGCTTCGCGCTACCGTTGCTATTTTACATCAGTCTTGAAAAAAAACTTCGTGTTCTGTGCACTACATGCAGTTGTACCTCTGCACGCGCAGGCCGTCTACGTTTCCGTGCAACTAATTAGAAGGTGTGATTATTATAAGCAGTGGCATTAATTTCTCGTATGTGGAACACGCTAAAGGAACGGATAACGCAACGTGAAAAGAAAAGCGTGCGAAGGAATACTAATTTAGATTGAATAAATATCGACAGTACAATTTTAATATCCTTAGTGATATTAGATATTGCATTAATAGCAGTTTTTAATATTAATCTTAAATATCCTATAATGGTGTACTTGCACCGTTGGTTATTTTTAGTTTCGGAATGTATTCCGGAAGCAATACATTTATTTATACATATTTTCTATTTATCAGACTGATATCCAATTGCCGAACATACATTAATCATCGCCATTTATTCTAAATGCAATCAAAGTGTGAAATATCTTATAAGCGTGCAAGTAGTGTAAGTCGGTGCGCGGTCAGACCGCGAGTAACTAGGATGAGATACATCTCCAAATGATTATAATAATCAGTTTACTGCGTTTATAGCAAGCTGTAACATAAATCATACATTCATAAATTATTAATAAACATCGACAGGAATTGCAATTAATGCTTGTAAGGGGGTATCAGATAGCGAATCAATATTAATATTATAGAAAGCTAATATACCTACGTCGAGTAATAAGTAATTTTCAATTTAAGCGAGGTTCAATTTCAGCGGCACTTTAATATAAATTAATAAAATAAACTAATGAGAAAATACAAAGTTTAACAATCAGTGCTGTTAATATGTTATACTGTACACCATGTAACGAAGGTGAAATCAGAAATTCACATCGGATAAATTCGCTACTCGATGATTCTCATTACACAAAAAGAAATTCGTACTTTCATAATATAATATTCAATCTAATAACATACCTAAACGAGACACAAGTAGCACTTATTAAATAAGTATTTTAAGGAAGCATAAGTGCATTAAATTTTCCTTCGTCTTCCAATAAAGCGAATGCGCTCAGGTTGCAGGGGAAGCATAATTTAATAAATCTCTATCTTAGAAGGGATTCTATGGAAGCTATTTACAGACGGACGTTTTCCAAACAATATAAACAAATAATAAAATCCATTCCTTTCTGAAAATGTTTACGAGCACGCGTCGCAGAAATATATACGAAGTTTTCCCTCTCAGAATGAGAAAGCTCGAGATGGGTACCAACGAGTTCAGATTCAAACCCCTCTTCGTGGTCCGTAGTGACCCATGAAAAGGGAAGCACAAAGGTTCGGGATTATTGTGTGTACTCGACCACTGTGCACCCTCTCCGTTCACTACTTTCCGTTACCGTGCTTTTTCCTCTGCTTTCCTCTCCTTTCTCCTTCTCTCTTCCTTCGCCGGCTATTCTACCAGCGAGTACTTTGTGTTTGCACGCATGAGTAACGCGCAGTTGCGACAGACATGGATTTGACGTATTGTTTAAACTCCATGTGGTGTCACAGTGTCGTCAGATCTGTTTCAGGTACCATCAATAATGACCCTGGTCTAGATTTCAAACATTGTCATTATTAAATCTTAATTCCATGGTTTCTTTTTAATGATTTATTTCAGAATTTTTCGTACCATCCATGAAGTGCAGAGTATTCAATTAAGTTGTGATTTTAAAAAGCTTCGTGATCCCATGATCATATTATTATTATTATGAATAAATCTATCGTATTGCGTGCAATTAGTTTGATCGATTCGTGAGTGCTCTTGAGTAAAGGAATTTTTAATGATTTCAACGTACATCCAGGCAAATATTAAAACTACCATATACGAAATTATACTGCAGCAGAGATATTGAACAACTCTTTGCTGCTGTTGTGCATTTAGAAATAAATCATTCAGTGAATTGCATGCAATCGTCACGTCAAATTAGAATCACGTGCACTTAATTATTTAATAGCTGTATAATTCCAGCAGTAATGCTCGAGCTAATTTATTTTCACTGCGACTTCTATTTACGCGATGTCCAGGCGCTGAGCCTCAGGCACGAATGAATAAATTGTGACCCGGCGTAATTACACGCAACGCGGAGACACACATCCTACAACTCGTTATCCGAGAATGAATTTTGAAGGTGTACATAAAACACAAATATCCGGGCACAAAGTTGTACCATTGAGATCGTGGAACTTTCATTACTGTGAGTTACACAGCGGTGTAAAAACAATTCCACGTAGTTAAATTCGGCTTGCGTTTAATTTTCGATGCAACATACCGATAGCAGCATTCATCCACGAATATTTTCGTAGCATCGAAAGTCTCGGGAGAGTTCAGACTGCAATAATCACCACAAAATGAACAAGTATCGCCGAGCTTAATAGCAACGACGATCAAATTTCCAGCACGAATTAACCGAAACGGCTTTCCTCGATGTAAAAGTATACTTTAAATTGAAATCGTTTGAATTTTCTCGCGTTCCGAGACGTGCAGATGTGAAAACGCCGTGGAGGAAAACGGCTATGAAAGTTGAAGCACGCTCAACTGCTTCTGTGACTATGCGTCGCTCGAATTTGACCAGACAAATCGGGCGACACTGTTGAAAATAAAGGTAGTCGCGTTCGCGACCCTGTTAACGTGTCATTTGAAACTGTTCGGGGGGAATTTCGGCTTAACAGAATAAAAAGCAATCTGCGAACGGTGATTTTCATTTGCGCCTTCGTTTTATGCCTGGCTCGTGCAGCTCTCGAGTGAATGAAACTAGACTCTTCCGTAATTGGACACTGTATTCGAGTGTTCCACGATGTGTTATTTACAAAAATTCTCTATCACGCGGATGTTCGTTCAGGGGTTGAGAATGGATACACCGTCAGACTTTCCAGAAATTTATTTCCTCCACTTAAGAATACAATATTTCTATTTTTTTATTTGGCCATCTTTTGTGATAAGATTAACAGATAGAGACGATTTCTTTCTGTGTATTTACCTGAGCGCATAAAAGTTAAATATCGGAGAATGTATACGCAAAAGTACTGAAAATTATTTGTTCTGATAGACAGGACCTTACAGTTGCTGGGCAGTTGTTAGACGAGATGTATAATTGATTTGATTTATAAATATATTGCAAGTTACGAATATAGAAGTAAACAAAGGGTATAATTACACTTGCTATGTATAGGTATATTCCGATGGATAAGCTGAAAAACTAGAATATATTGGTAACCAGATTTTAAAATAGAAAACGAAGTGAAAATTGAAATGAATGCCAAGTACTGTCCCGACAGATCGATCCTTGTCTTTCGGGGTGCAAAGATAATAAGTAGACTGAACTAACCAATGAAAAATAAATATTTTACGACGTGGTTTATTTTTGTTAAATTCATGTCTTCTCCATATAAAATAAAAATAAATAAAATAAAAAGGGAGCTACAGTAATCACGCCACAAAGAGTACTCACTGTTACCATCCTTGAAAGATCAGGATCGTTCGGATCACCTCTCGACGTGGCCTTTATATGCAAGGACGAAGTATAGCGTGCTGTAATTGCGTATGGAGTAGACACAGTGCCTGACGCATTGCCAGTGGTTTGTATTGTCACAGTTGTACGGTGTATCGCCGCCGGGCGGGCCTGCAATAATCATGTCATAACGGAATCCACGCGTGCTTTCCGCGTGTGTACGCGAGGCTCGCAATTATCGCGGTGCACAAGGACTCGTTATAGCCTTTAACGTGGCGTGCATCGGCTTCCAATGCGCGCACGCATAAAGTGCTGGTACATTTGCATCAACAAGCTTGCATCCTTGCCACGGCGACGTGTCACAGACAGTGCGTAGCTTTTGAACGCGCGTTATGCGGGTTATTCTAAATTTCGGGTTACCCTGGGATCGTGGACAACTCAGTTCGCCAACACTGTTTTCATCGACACGATTTAGACCGACATTAATGTGGGATTGGACGTTTTAATGAAATCAGGCCGGTGTAAGTGTAATATATTTAACGAGGAGATTATTATATTAATATTTATTAACAAAACACTACACTATTCCTTCTACGCTGTACTACACTGTCTACGCTATTCTGTAGAGTATGTACCTTCGATGAGGCATGTTGAGATATTATGAAAGATTGAATAAATGAAATTTAGAATACTTTTGTTTCTTTTTTATGTTGATTCCAAATACAAGTTTATGAAACTGATCGTACTCGTTTCATTTGATTTGAAACTAATTAATTTGATTAACTTAGATACTAGGAATATTTTTATTCCCATTACTATAGTCCAGCAATGCGGATCATGTATTATATTAAGTTCCTCGCAGAATCTGGCGAATTGCACATGAACTGCAGTATAAAATTGGTTATAATATAAAGCGTGTCGAGTAACCGTGTCACGTATGTTCAACATTCTTCAAGAAGAAAAATGAACCGTCCGTTCCCTTTGACTAGCTTTTCCGACCAGATTTCTAAATTACATTCGCCAGCGCCATTATTCTAGAGTTATCACGATAATCTTGAATTTCAATCTGTTAAAAGTCTACGTTACAGTTTTTCATTAAAACGGAGATTGTTAATTCTTCACTGAAATCGTGATTAAAACAGGAAACCTCTAAGAAACGGGAAAACAATTTTCTTTTCAACCTGCTATCGCAAGATTAGTACTATTTTTTCATATACTCACGTAGAACTTTTATTCATTATTTTATTACTGCATTATCATACCATACCATTCGCCGAAAATCACTGTTAATATACTTGTACGAACTTCTGTACCACAACTTAGATTTCTCATCTTTCTTGCATGCGAATTAATTGAATCTTTCTAACCGGTGATTAGAGCAAACTTTCGAAACGCGAGGTTCAGAAACTTCAGTTGTGCTCGATACCCCTGCTCGCGAGCTTTTTCCATTGGGTAATCGATTAAACTTTAATCTGGCCTCGAGATCAACGCAAGGAAGCTGACCGAGCTTGTACTAGCTACGATCGGTCTGCAGATCGTGGACATGCATACATAGTGTGAGAAAAAATCGAATTCTCACATTGTACGTTCGTGTTAAAAATTCTATCACACTTCAATTTTTTTGGCTGGATTTCTTTTGTTATATTGTGACCACGTTCTTTGTTAAAACGGGCTTCATTCGCTAGGAGAGATTTATATGTTATTTTGAGAATGTAAAATATGGAGATGGCATTTATAATTGTAGGCGATTTGTTATCTTATGGTATTTGTTACAATTAACGCAGTCAATCAGAGCTGAACTGTGATTAAAATGAAAGGTGAAAATTAAATATTTAATTGAATTTTCGTGATTGCCGATTTATAGAAAGTGTAGTACAATAAAAAAGAAAGAAGTAGTTCTTTTAACATTTTTGTTCATAGAAAGGGATGAATTAATTATTGAAATAATTAGTGTCATTATAAATAGTTCTAAATTGTTTAAAAATATGAGCTAACAAATTATTTTCTATATTGTATGAGGCATTTCACTTTGCCTGCTATTTTTCAGTTGTTGCAGCTTCCATTATGTTGGGCACACAGTGCATATTATCACAATAGAATTAATAGATTCAATTTTCAATGTCAATCATATTTTTTGGTGAATGAAATTACCTGGGAAATAATTAAACTTAAAAGTGATTTCTATTTTAAACTCTGTCCGCTGTTTCATTGAAAATGAACGATATTTAAAATTCAACCTAAACTAAAATATGTCTACATTTTGTCTACATATAAATATGGAACATAATTACGGTAAACGAAAATACCATAAGAAAGTTCTAAATACATGAAAGTTTCTGTATAAAATCGAAAATAATATAAGAGCAGTTAAATATTGTATTAAAAGAAAAATAATTATAAATTTGTTAAAGAATATAATTTGTAGTAACAATATTTTGAAAGGTTTCAAAAATTGTGATTGTAAATCAACGGATTGCTAGGGTGGAATATTAGCAGAGAAAAATGAACAATTATTAAGAATAACAAAAAATTAATTACCATTAAGAGAGAACTCTTTAATATAAATTACTCAAAAATAGTACAATTTTAATTTAATTAATACATATTGTGGCAGTAATCTATAAATTTACCATAAATTCCCCACGAATTCCTAAACAATTATTTCAATTGTACAGTAATTACTGTGCAGAATTGATGTCTGTGAAGTTTCATAAACTAGTAAAAACTAAATACTTCAAGAACGAATCATCAATAATCTACATAAATCTCCAACAAACACTGAAGTCTAACTGAAACTAATCAAGTAAAGCTACTGCATAAACTAATATTTCTATAGAAGTTACAGGAACCAAGTTTTCAAGGGCCCCAAACTTCCTTCATCCCTTTCATCTTTTCTATCCAAGTCCATATCTTCATTTATATCTTCACCAATATTTTCTCAATATCACCATACATTATATATCGAGTTTTCCAAATCGCTCCCCAAAGAGAAGGTTACACTCACACCGTCACAGTTCTAGCACCCCCGGTAGCAAACCGCAATCACTCGCTGCATGAGCAATTAATTAACGTCGCCATTGGCGTCGGCAAACGGAATTTTTAACGACGAAAGGGGTGTGAGGGGCGAGCAACGCTGGAGAGGAAGGTTGAGCAACAGAGGGTGAAAGTTTTCTCGACAAGGTTCAGATGCTCAGGTGTGACAGTCCAAGCCGTTTGTGACATCACCACGTAAGAATCGTAGAACAAAGGGATAGTTTCCTATGCTCGGCACGTATCTATTGTCTCGCAGGGGTGTCATCCGTCTCTGCAACGGACGTAGACGAATGAATCAAAAGGAAGCACAGGGTACGAATTATGGATTCGAATTGACTGAGGATGTGTCCAGAAGTTGGTCAATGAAAGTTTGATGATTGTAAACCTATGGCGGGATAGACGAAAATTTCATTCTGTCGTTTCTTTGAAAAATAAAGTAGTATTCAACGAATACTGATTAAATATAGACAATTCAAGCTTGCGTTGCAGGGAATAATTGTTTTACATACGATGCCATTAATTAACCCTTATATGACCCGATACCAGTTTTCAAATAGCGTAACTTTTTCATTTAAAACCTTCAAGGTTATTACTTGTAAATTTTTACGGAAATTCAACAGGGGTGTCATGTCAGTTTTTGTTCAAATTTTAATCTTTAGAATGAAAAAAGTTACACTAATCTATAAAAAGGATCGGGTCATATAAAATCGAATACAATGCGAGGGTTAAGTATAGTGTACTTAGTCATGTCGTTATTTTGAAGGGTTTGTTCATTCCAGTAGTAAATCATTGTTATTATAATGAGATATAAGTATCGTGAGTATTTAGTTTTGTTGCGGGCGACTGTTCCGAATCAAAAGAGTCTAAATACATTATTAAACTTACTAAATATACTTACGCGCCATATCATACCTTTTCTAATATTAAAAAAGAAAATCGAACATCTCTCCCCCACATAAATCTGTGACTTACACATAAAACAAGAATGCACTGCTAACATAATATGTATCCAATATATGTATAAGTTTATTTCCAAATAAACATTATCCTGACAAATGAAGCACGATAATCACAGCAAAGCTCAACGCTTTCGATCGAGCCATCTCCTTTTACAGTCGCTGCACGTTCTCTTCCCGTAAGAATATCCGGCCACGGAACGAAGAAATAGACGAACGGGTCTAAGAATACGTCGACGGTCGGGAAAGCTACTGGCTCATGGCGGCAATCGGCTTTTTATCGCGGTCTCGAAGAACAGTACATCCCCGTGGCTCGCTGCTTGTCATGCTCATCGTATAAGATGCCATAAAATTACGATAGACCTAAAATTAAACCTACCAAAAGAGCTCTGGAGGAAAGATCGCGTATAGTCTTTGTATTTAATCATACCCCGTTCTGTCTTCTTATTTCTTTTTTTACGAACGCTCCTCTCCGGAACTTGTCATCTACGCTTTCGAGCGTGCACGATTGCTCGATCACGGTGGCCCTTGTCGAGAAAGAGCTAAGATTTAACGCACGGAAACTCGTCACGATATGTCGCGAGATTTTTCGAGATTGAAGGAAAAGTTGCCGAAGTGAGGGTGGATTTTTACAGGCCTCGCCCGACGGGTAGCATTCCTTCCTGCTTTGCATTGAATTTAGTTAAGCATCGTATAAAAGAAGCTGGTTTTATGCTCTTAGTATTTCCTATGGTCGTTTTTGGGGGTATGCTTGAGATAAACGTCATTGAATGGCGAAAGTTGGATTACTTAATGCGTTATTGATTCTGCTGTTAGAGTCAGCATTGAGATAAACTTGTACTCGTGGCATTGTTTGTGGGATTTTGTTGGTCTGCTCAGCTTTGTTATATTACCAGATTTGTGGTAATAAAGGATATTCGAATTCTCAAATTCGGCAAGTTCGTATTTGCAATAATAAAGAAGTTTAATGTACTGCGTCATTTATTTATTATTTATTATTTGTCGCACAAAAACGTATTCTTCCACATAGTCTTTCGTTAACTTCCAAGTTAATTTCTACAGATGAAGAATGACTTGATTGTTTAGTAACAAGTGGAAATTAGATGTAAGTTAAATATCACTGATCGCAAAGGAGAACTCGCATGAAAAAATCTTTTCAGTTACCTATCGAAATTAATTTAACACGCGTAACGAATAAATTTGCTAAAAGAATATCGCGATTGAGAATATTTGCTCAGGTGGAAATTTCGAGGCACATCCGTGACAGAACTCTGAGACTGTCTTCTCTCTGTCTTTGTTCACTGTCCCCCTTAATATATCCAATTTCATTCTGAATCTCGGAGAATAGCTTAGGATTCTGCTTTCCTCTGGTACGGTGTACATTTCTCTTTGGTTTAGCTTATGTGCCACACGCTTAGCGTTTCACCCTTGTTTTCTCTTCTATTCACGCTGCACTGTACAACTTTTATGTCGCTACCCCCGCTTGAACATTTTTTAACCATTCCTTGGTGAATACAGATTTTTTCACACGAATTCTATGATTTTTTTGCCAGTTTCAATTTTAATACTGTAACTGCATTGATTATCGCAATACAAATGAAGGCATTGATAGGTAATTGTACGGAAATTAGTTTTGCGGGCATGTTGCACTGGGTGTAGTAGGAAATAAATGTTTTGTATGGTGTTTATAATTTTTGGGAGGAAAATACAGTGTGCTGTGTTACTCCAATATATTGAAAACTGTCCGAATTTTGTGACGTTGAAATACTATGTGGAATTTGTTGATATTTAAAAATTGTATTCTTCGTACCATGGAATATCTTATTTATTAAAGGAATTTTCAGATTGAGTTACAAATCATTCCACTTCAGAGTTATTATTGTCACTGCAATGTTTTATTCAACTTCCTTGTTACAGAACGATTACATTACAATACAAGTATTACAATAATTCATGAACGTAGGCGGAAAGTAAATTAAAATTTGTATGTTTCATATAATTGGAGGCGTGATTGTAGTGAACTGCAATGGTACATATGGGTTAAGTTGATGTTGTGCCCGTTACGTAGATTATATTGATCTGCTCTGGTACGTGCTAAATTAATCTCGTGTGACTAGCGGTGTCTTGGTTTCCGAAATGAGCAATTAATACAAAATTTACCGCGTTTAAAGTGTTAAGGCTGAAACCCTCTCCTAACTTGTATATTGTAAATTAGATATTTGTTAATTATAAAGTGATAATTTTAAGTTCATTATCTTCTAGGAAACGTCTGTATATGAATATTTTTCAATTGCAAAAAGTCGGTCCGCTAAATACGAATAAGCAAGAAAAATAAAATTTATTTTCATTAACTTCCATATACTTTTATTATTTTTAACATGTTTTATTGATTTCAAACGGTCAAATTGTTTCTAAAGAGAGCATAAGCATAAGAACGAATTGCTTCATCAATTCCCGCAGTTCGTTAAAAACAATATTGGAATTGATTTCCAAGATTTCTGTCTTTGCTCAAAAAAATTATCAATCGTTATTGTGTTAGGAACGAAATGTAACTTTTCATTACTCTATTCTATGTACTAAGAATGAAACACGAAGGGCGGCAATTCTATTTTAGAATGTGCACAAACGAATTATTCTGCTACCTTTACGAATGATCCTTGATTAATATTAAAACAGTATTTCTAGGTGCCACCGGTTCGTAAATCTTGCCGGACTATCAATCTTTAATCAGCGTCTAATTAAAACCACTTTTTCCCCTTTTTCTTTCGACGTTAATTAGATTTTAATTTAATGAATTTCCAACGTGCGCGCACACCTTTGTCAATTTCCCTTTATTAATGGTGCCATGAGCCGATATTTTGTGTGTCGTTACTTCGAAACGAAAGAAAATCCTTTTTTCCTCCTTTTTTTTAGAACTTGGACGTTGCGCAATTATTGCAAACATTTATAAAGCAACGACTAGTTTATTCTTTCCATGGTGCGGTATTATTTCATTTTCTCTGCGTAAGTCGGATTGGCTGTCTTGATCACAGAACAGGGATCTTTTTACGTTGGATCAGTGGCATGTTTGCTCGACATCGTTTTACGGATTCTATAGATTTTCTTATCTAAAAGGTGAAAAAAAGTAGTGGAATGCAATTGTACAGTGCGTGCATCTTGAAGGAATATTTGATTTATTTAATATTGGCTATCGTGTAGACGATTTTTAATTAATTCTGAAAATATTTCGGCTAATCATAAACCAAATAATAAGATATCAAATACGTTTTCATTGAAGATAAATTAATATAATACTGCTAAAAGACCTATATTTTAACTCCAGTTTTCATAATTAATCTTTGAAGCTCTTTGGATCAATAAAAAAGATATCAGAACAGCGGAGGTATAAAGAATGCACTATTCTAAATAATTCCCACATATAAAATCACAAATTGACCTCCTGAACTGGAGTTTAGAACAGTCTTGCGATTAGAAACTTCCAGCACGGGGAAGATAGATCAATCACTTAGCATAATTTCACAAGAACGTTCATTACTACGAACGAATAAGCCACCCTGGCACGTTCTCCACATAAATCTCCCCAGTGTCACTGCCAATTCTTTCCTAAACGTTTCATCGTTTTTGGGCCGTGATCAATCGTACCTCCCCATTGTCCTTCTTGAATATAAATTCATACAAACATACAATAATTTATTATGAAAATTAAATTTGTTATTCTTACGTCCACTTACGATGGAATTTCTTCCAATTATCACAAGAACGGTCAAGCTCACAGAAAACGCGTAAAGAAAACAATTGAAACGATCATTCAGCACAGTGTCTGCAATTTTTCATCTTGCAAACTTTCTCAATGGTTCTTTCACCCCTTCTACCCTTAACGTCGTATGAATTCGATTGCGTCATTACGCAGTTCCACAGCCATCTTCTTCTTCATCTCTCTGGAATTTTGCATCTGCTTCCCTTTTTCTAGCAAGCTGTTCCTTCTCCGACAATCTCTAATCCGTGCAAGATGTTGCTACTTTCTGACGGCTCGTCTCCACTCCAGCGCATTTAAAAGGACGGCGAGGCTAACTCTCGTTTAGGGAAATGAAGGAGAAATAATTACTAACCCCTGGAATAATCATTGAATTCATGCAGCACCCCAAGAAAATTGTCAGTAAATTTTTACTCATATTGTATAGGTGCACGCTGCAATCATTAATAATGGATTACAATAAAAACGAAGCAATATCTTGTTTGAACGGATTGAAAGGATAAATATTTGCACGAAATTCACACGAAATATCTAGAAATGTAACGTTCGAATAGCGTTGAAATACTGGCGTTAATAGCCAGTTGTTAAAACCGGTGAACGTGGCAATAACGTTGCGGAAAGTTTAGCGGCAATACCTCCGTGAAGCTGAGCAATAATTCTTTTGTTGATATTCCAATTTCCACCGCATTGGTTAGCATGCTGTTCCATTTTCTTTGTGGATTTTAATAAAATGCCGACGTCCCTGGCGTCGAGGGTAAATTGATTTTTTGTTCATACCCCTGCGTGCAGCAATTGAATCGATTAACAATGCGCCATTATCACCGGGAAATAGTAACACGATTATTGGGATATAATTGGAAGACTTAATTGATTTTCGCTCAGAGCAATTACGAAAACATATACGTATTATATTGAAAAGCGCAAGGAATAACAGTAAGATAATATTTTTCCATGAACATTAATTAATTAATGGAGCGAAAATTGCTGCCTCAATAAAATAATATTATTCTAAATTGGGAGATACTGTTTTATAATTTACAAAAGGATGGAAATTATCGTACTGAAATATTAACAGAACTTGAATTGACTTCGAATAATAAAAAAAGTATAAAAGGCAAACGCGTATTGATGATTTTATGACAAAATTTGCTCCTTCAATGTGTACCTTACGTCCTTCATTCGTATTTCTAAAATGAGCACATTACTGTGGAACTTGTCTTACGATTCGAATTATTTTCACGCGATGCCCTTCCCATCGCTATTCGCTTATTTCTCAAAGAAGTTGAAAGACACATCCGCGACATGCAGGATTAGAGGATGCACGAAGGTACTTGCAAACGTCAGACAGTCGTATTTCGTATTCGAGTGCCGTCTCGTTGAAGCGGCACGTGTGTCTCGTGTCTATATCCGACATGTGTACGTGTTTAAATACGTTCAGGCGATTGCTCATGTGCATCCCCTTGCGTTTACTTGGTTGGCATATTTGTGTGTAAACGAGACGATAAACTTAGTGATCTCTGACAAGTGGAAACTTTGGACTCAACGTTGTTGAGAATTATAAAAATTATTGTAAATTATTCTTATTTAAATTATTCTTGACCATATTTGGACATACCTTCGAATACATTTGAGAATGTTTGAAAATATTTTTAGAACGTAAAAAAAATCATACACTGGAATACTTGTTATGATACTAGAGTGAAGTGAGAGTATTACAAAGATTCTATCATTGCATTTTACTCGCAGACACTAATTCATATTGAGCACTATAATATTTTCCCGTGGTTTTGTAGAACTGCCAGAAAAGAATGTTATTCTGCTCCTTTTCAAAATTCTCATAAAATGAATAAGCTTTTGCATAAACTCTACCTAGTACGTAACGAAATAAAATTCACAAACCGCCAAATTACCACAGCGTCAATGACTATAGAACACCAGATCACAGATTCAACACCTACATTGTGTTCTAGACGCTCTGAACTCAATCAAAACTTCAGCCAGCGGTTTAATAGCAATTCACCGAACTCGCGATTCGCCAGATTTAATGCAAGTGACAGCCACTTCTCGGATATCAGTGCCGAGAATAGCTCAAGATGAAACCATCGTATCTAACGATAATAAAGGTTTGGGGTTTTGAAAATACAAAAATCTGTCGACGTACGAATGCTGAACGAAATAAAGGATGCCGCTCATGGCCAAGAATTTCGTATTCGACGACGGTCGTGGTATATATATATATGTCGTCATAAGGGTGTAGGGACAGGAATATAACTGTTTATATGCATATACCTCTGTCGGGTTTTCTCGTTACGTAAGCATATTGCGTAGCTGCATGCCCCTTCGTATAAAAAGGAGACTGGTAGAGAAGCTCGAACGGCTGTTTAAAATGAAGTACATACTTTCCTCCAAAAAGCAAAACTTGGGGGATTGTGGTGTCTCCAGTCGATAGCTTGGCATTCAGTTCTATCTAAGTCGATTCAACAAAATGTATATTAGATATTCACCATAAACATCAGTTGTGCGTGCACAATAATGTCAATTACTTTCTAGTCAATTTAGTTGTAGCACATTCCACTTGAACAGTAAGGGAAGAGGCAGAAATTGTTGGCGAGCTTGCGAACGAAATTAATACAATAATATTAAACACCCACACACCCACGTCATAGCAACATTTTTTGCACAGTATACCACGTCTTTCAACTTATTCAATAGCGTACAACAATATTTGTTCACTGATACACATTTCAGGAATGGTTGTGGTGACAAATATTATTATCAAAACCTGCATATCTGCATCTAACATAATACTGATAAAGCTACAAAAATTTGTCCATCCGCTGAAACTGTACACTTACAGCGTTTCGTTATTCTCCACGGCGAAAAGATGACAAGCATATAGCATAATCCTATACGCCTTGAAGCTGCACAAACAAAATTCCATGTCGCTACAAAAGTAGCAAACAACGTGGCATAAATATTTATATCTCTTTTTTCGTACAGTATGCGTTCACCCTTTTCGTGTAAACCGCCCATCCCCCCACCCCACCGCCGACCGGCTGCGCCCCCCGTGGAATAACCTAATGAAACTTTTTAATGTACCCACACGAACTCACAGCGTGCATGCATTTTCATCCCCCGTTGGAGGGTGGGGTAGCGGGATGTCGAAGGCGTTCGAACTTTTCCATTCTGCGTGCGTATCGATGTTCAGTTTTGTAGTCCCGTCGAGGGGGCATAAAGTCGAACAGACCGCGCGGTGTGAGTGTGTTTTATGGGGGTTGCATTAATTCAGCAGTTTAAAAAACGTCGAGGGGAGACACGACGGAACGCAGCATCTTCTTTTGTGGTTTATGTTCCGTAATTCCTCGCTGCACCTCGTCAGCTGGAACGCATTTTCGAACCACTTGAAGATTCTGGTAGGGGATTCCAGGAGAATAAATGGAGGATCATTTATAGTTGCTTCTTAATATTTTCAGTGAAGGAAGAGGGCCCATAAAGTGGTTTCGATGAGAAAGAATAAGGAATAGGTTTTTTAAGGGAATTAGAGGAGGAGTGTGAAAGGTGCGGTTTAAAAACAAAAGAAAGATAAATTTTGTGATTGATGTTTTAATGAAAATAAACTTTCGCGTAATTGGAATTGTTGATGTCAAAGCATTTTGTTCCCAATATTTTATTTAATATCTAATCTTCATTGTGTGACTATCATAAAAGTCATATCATAATCATAAAATTAATGTCGCATATGATCATTATATAAAAGGATAAAGAACTTTTAAAGTTTTGGACAATATGTTTGGACGAAACGGTGAAACAGTCTAGCATGAATCCATTAATACGAAATTATATTTCCAGTGGCGAATTTTGTTGTCTCTGGCTACCCATCGACTGAGTGTTTGTGTACTCGTGCATTTAACTTGCTTTGTGGAAATGTTCTTTGTTTCATTCTTTTGTTTTTGGTCTTCGCACGGAACAAGGAAACACGGGAACTATTGTTTCCAAAGCAATGTTGTTGTACAAATTAAGATTTCACGGGTGCTTAATGAATTAGCGCTTAATGGGCTCTTAAATGGATGTAGTACTTTACATCTGTAAATACGTTTCACTGTTAATAGAATACTGATTAGATAGTCCCTTTTGAAAAGAAAAAAATCTAGCACGTTAATTATTTTTTGTATTCTGCTGTTATTTATATTTCGTATGGAAGCTATCTTGGTTCTCAAGCAATATAAAAAAAGGAATGGTTACCTTTACAGCATTTGCACAGAAGAACATCACGACCTGACGTCGATTTACATGAAAATATCCACAAGTTTTATTCTTTGGACGCGTCGTGATCTTCGAGATTATTGGGGACAGAAAAGAAACACATGAGGCACTTGTTTTATTCCAGCACACTATGAAATGAAAGAAAACGAATACAATGCAACAGTTTTTATTTTTACAACCATTCAAATATTTGCATGC
The DNA here is from genome assembly GCA_963583965.1 of Nomada ferruginata. Taxonomy (NCBI): domain Eukaryota; kingdom Metazoa; phylum Arthropoda; class Insecta; order Hymenoptera; family Apidae; genus Nomada; species Nomada ferruginata. Next base: position 9,089,622 of record OY757216.1, read on the forward strand.
ACGAAACAATAGCTCGCTGTTTAATTTCGCAGATTTCGCAAGACCTGCAATACATATTCAGACCACTACAAACTCTACGGCGAATATTTACATATTTCTATAAACAGAGATTTCAAATTCCTCAAACATTTCTGACCGACCACGCGAAAATTCTACTTCCTTAAAATATCCAACATTACAACATTCATATTGTATTTACAAACACTTAATATTTACTTTGGTCAAAGTATCTAAAGCAATTAGAATTTAAGCATTAATTACATACATGAAAAAAAATGCAAAATAATTAGTACAATTGTTCGAAATGCATTATAAATACTAAACTACCGAACATTACTCCACTTCTTGATACCAATGCTCTTCTTGTACCTCGTTGCTCGCCAACATCGTTCGATATTCTCGTTTACATGCGTTCTTGTTCGCAACCGTATATTTAGATACCGTGCAATTTGTCGTTCGATAGCAATGCGTAGTTGAACACGCCCTGATTATCGCAGTTTTCATCCGATACCATGAAATCTAGCTGGAATAGGCGTTGCTTCGAGTCGTTAGCTGGACACGGCGATTCTCCGTCGACTAATCGAGCCGCGATACGGAAATTATGCGACGCGTTTAATACGTTTACCAGAGCGTCGCTCGTTTGTTACGGGCCTGAGTTATTTGCTGATATCGCTACAGAGATGCGGAAACGCGTGCGTTTAACGTTAACGTTGTCATCGTGTTTTGAACTGCTAGTGGACTAATCATATCGCCATAATTGAATGGGCTTGTTCGGCCTAATTATATCTGTTCGGAGTAGGTACGTGGACGTATGTATGGTTTGTGTACGCGTGTAGGGGTCTGTTTGAAGGGAATTAAAAATGGGGTGATTTTGTAAGATGGTAGATTGATTTTGTTATAGTTATAAGCGATGTTGGTTATATAGTTGCGATTTCCGAAAATTAGAAATCATTTTTATTCTTTATGAAAACTGGTATGGACCGGAATAAATGGAATTAAAGGGATAAATTAAGGAAATTATATGTGTGTAATATTTGCATGGCCGCAATTTCAAATACATGAAACTAGAAATTAATTCACCATTTGACAATTAAATAGCCATTGAACGACTACTCAGTAATAATTCAGTAACTGTTAATTAAGCAGCGAGTGACATTCCACTGTTCCCATTTTGCTCTCTGTAGACATTCCCTACTACTTTTAACATAATACAGTATTTTCTCTACATTGTAATCGCCATTCTGCAATATTTAATTAAATATTAATTTATATGGACTGAATATTTTCCATTGCAACGTTGTGTATTTAATATGAATGTAAAGTAACATTAAAATGGATTATTATCGCGTTATATGCAAATGATGCGTGTAGCTACTATCACTGTACTATCATGTATCACAGTGGATTAAAATTTCTGCTGGCATTATTTCACATGTTTGTTAATTAAAATTGTTCACAGTAATGTTTTTAATTCTAGACCAAGAAGTTTTGCGCACGTTGAAACAGAAAATACCGCCGTGGAAACGGCGTTGCTTTAATGCTTTGACATTTGATATAAAAAAAAAAAATAATGGGAAACGCGGAACGGCTTCAAAGCTGAAATTGCGGCGCTACAGGCGTGCACTGGGGAAAAATATTAAACGCATGAAAGTAAAAGCAGATAGTACACTACAATTTGCAGGCAAGTTAATCTGTTTCCAACAACCGCACAGTTCACCAATGCAATAATATCCTCAAATACTATGGCTGCAACTAAAAAATAATTTTCACCAATCTGTTACACTTATGATTAATCGATCACTGCTCTAGTCGGCACGACAATCGATCGAACAAAACGAATCTCGCCGCTATATCCTACACCAAGCACGCCAAGCCAGCAATCGAAAATTCAATTCCGTCTCGAGAGGCTGATTTTCGAGCACAGCCTCGCCACACTCTCGCGCTCGAGATGCCACCGTCGTTCGAAAATATACGATTCGCGGTTAACGAGCGATATCGTTTCCCCGATTCGTTGGAATTCGACCTATTCGAGGGCTACGCGGCCATCGGTAGCGAGAACAACGAATTATCGTTCGTATCGTCCGGTTTGGGTACGATTCGAAATGCAACGCGGCTGGCATCGGCACGAGGGGGTATCATCCGCAATTTCCGAAATGTATTACACAGCTCCGTCCCCGCGGATGATCGGCCCAATTTGCTCGCTTCCTCCTCATCCGTTCTCGGTGCCTAACCCCTCTGCTTTTGTGCTGGCGTCGCTCGAATCATTTGAGCGCGGCATTTTCCTGATTCCGGCCCCCGTGATTAGCACGATGAAAACCGTAATAGGACTGACCCCACACTTCCTAGTTCTGTAGGGGGATGCGTAATCGGATTGATGGATATGTTCGACGACACTGGGTGGTCGGTAGAAAATATAGGGAAGAAGTAGGTAGTGCGGGAAATAGGGGGAGGGTTTTGGGAAATTTTGGATTGGTGTTTTGTAATGATTGTCGAATGCCATCGGTGAGAGTAGGTTTGTTGGTATCTTTTTAAATATCAAATAGGGTAAGTATCTTTCCATTTGGAATTATATTTCTGACGCGGCAGTGCGCGCTATATGGGATTTCCTAATTTATTGAAGTATATATAAGAATAAGAATAGTTATTTATTATGCTAGGAATATATTATTACGGTGGAAGATTATATTCGTCAGAGTTATTAAAGTTTCGAGAAGAATGAACGTGTAATATACTTAAAGGAATTCGGTATATTGTTGTATATTTTATTCGAGAACGTCAAGAAGTTTTAAGCTTGGCTGAAACATTCATGACGAACGAATTCATAAACACGATGCTCTGAAGAACAATAATTCCTTTTATAGTAAGTTACTATGCTTTCTGACTTTCTGACCACAACGTGGAATTTTCTAAGCCGAAAGAATTACTAGAGACGAATCGATCAAGAAGTATCGTTCCCAATATTTGTACACCTCTCCCTGCTATGCGCGATCGAGATTTAGTCTTCTTATTTATTAACACCACGTGTCCATACCCACCGATGTTTTCATTATAAACACACTGCAGGCCGATGTGAATTACGAGCCGAAGGGAAACATTGTCGAGTTGTTTGCGCGTGGGACTGGATTTATTTCAGTGTCGACGTTGGATTGAAAATTGAATTAATAGACGCACTCGACGGGCAAGGAAATTTGATACTGGATTGAATGGAAAAACACAAAAATCTGTGCGCGGATGATAGTCCACATTGAATGTACAATGATTTCAATTAGAAGTTGTAAAGATGATAGTAAAGATTCGTGTATTATTTCGTTTTCTGACAACGATTTCGTTTACGAAATAAGTAAAGAAAATTAATTGACTGACACCGGTAAATTAATTTAATTTAACTTCGTTCTTTTAAAATTTTAAATGAATTTTACACTATCATTGACTGCTCGAAATGTATACCTACTCTATTCATTCTTCTATATAATATCGTCTTCAAAAGGAATTCATAGTGTCCCGACAACATTTTGTAGAATTTATATTTTATTAATATTAATATATTGGCAAAACCGTTCAAATATCGCAATCTCACTAATGAAGCGAACCACTCGAATGATAAAGCAGCAATTAAACACCTTGGAATATTATACATAACACTATCTTCATCCTTAGCAGTAACAAATCATCATTAACAAAACCCTTAGGTACGTAATGTACACAAATATATATGAACTATCGTATTTCACACAGTCTGCCGACAACAACAAAAAACAGACAGCGCTGTCAGTAACATCGAAAACCTATCAGCAACTAGGGCACACCGAAAAGGGCATATAACAAAAGGAAAAAAAAGAAAAAATGGTAACACGCAGCGTGAAAACGAGGAGCATGTTTAATGGTAATCCAATCGATTCGCGTGATAACGGATGTACACGGTAGCAGAGTCACGGATTTATCAGCGACGAGCGGCGAAAGATCGGGGACACGGTTTAATTCGTGAAGCGTTTTAAGGCCGAAAATCCAATCGGCGCGTACAATGGCCACCGTCGACAGATGTCTATCTCTCAATTTCCTGGACGAAAGTTTGTCTGCATATGTAAGCCAGACCTTCGCATAAACTGTCGCCGATTCAACGTGTTCGAATCTCGATTGATGCGCCGGGGCTGTTACGTTCGGATGTCACGGGTGACAACGTACTTTGATGGACAAACGGTTTCTACCCAGACGAGATATTTGCAATTACTATTATTCGTCGCGCGGTGAAATATTTTTACACTGCTCATTCCAGGAAAATTAAAATGGATAGACAGAGTTTGTAAGACGAAACCAGTTGTCGTTCGAATAGTCAATATTTCGGATGAAATGATTTGTCAGAGTTGAAGTTTATTATTATACCCATATTGAATATATGTTGTGCGAATTGAATTTGCAGCGATTAAAAATAAATATTTTGTGTTTATCAATTATTAATCGGGCGGTGAACGGGTAACCGCGTAACTTATATAAAACTGTCCGAATATAAAATTATGCTATTCTACGGTGGTATATTTGAAAGAAAAGAAATAATAAAAAGCATTCAATTATTTAAGCCGAAGAAAATGCTTAAATTTTTACAACTGTTAAAAGCACTAACTACGTAATAGCCTCTAATTGATTGCTATACAAACATGAACGTATCAGGCACGTCAAACGAAGAATGTAAGTAGTATAACGCCGTGCCTGGTCAGACGCGTACTCCGGCATATTTTCGTTTAATTACTTCTCTACTATTTCGAACTATATTCTATTCATATACTCATCTACTCATAACACTTACCAATTTAATTGACATAATTGTAACAATTAGCAATCTGTTTAATAATTCTCTAAAAAATAATACTAAACTCTTTATTAACAGTCTTCTAAGAAAATGAGTATGAAATTGAAGAATAATTTTATATCCATCTGAGTTTACGATATTTCCATTTTCAGATAAGTTTATCCTTGAAAATTATTATCGTCTATGATGAAACTGTTTGACAAAAGGTCGGCAGCTTTTATTCTAAAGCGCGTGGCATGCCTACGGAATTTTGATGGCGAAAGAGGAGCATCTGCTACGTTAATCATAGTAAAAATAACAGAGACGCCGTCAGAGTGGTTTTCAAGTTGCGTATCACGAAGTGCATTAGTATGCGGCGTAAGCGGAGATACCGAGTCTCGAAAAATGGGACATTAATCTGTTACATTACCTGCGACAGTGAGAAAGCATGCCTTGAAGTAACCTCGAGCTTCCAGCAAACGGTGCTATTTATTATGTAGCTGATGCTCCCACCTGAAAAATGCAGTAATCGGGTGACACGATGGAAAAATTAGGGTTCCTTGTTGCGCACTTTTCGGTGACCGTATTACTTTCAGGTTGGTTGAACTTCGAACAAATAGAGGATTGTTTCTTCTGAACTTTTTAAATCGAATTATACATATTATACATTCGTTCATTGTTCGCGTTCGTACTCGCGTCAATACATACAATATATTCTTACATACTTTGTAAATTCAAGTGTATTCTTCCGAAACACACACTACCCCAAACCAATACAGTCCACTGATTATTTACATAGACGTCCTTACAAGAAGTTCGCGTTACTTAATCGTCGCCGATACAACTGTAAGTTTAAATTAAATAATAATAGATGCAAATATGTTTGGCACGTTGTAAAATGTAACAAAAATACCAATATATAAAATGAAATTCATAGCAATCGATTATTGTACAGAACGCAAGAAATCAATAGCTTGTTGGGAAATTGAATACCCCTCGGAAAGAATTTATTATTACTCAAACATTTTCTATACAGATTCATTGTTCTAAAAATTCTTCAATCTTGAACGAAGGGTGCAAAGAAATTCTTCTCACCGTTAGCCAACTTTAGCTATTATTATACAAAAATGTTTCATAAAAGTTAGGGAAACGAAAAATATGATTTATTAGCACTTTCGTACTAATTCCCTCGAAAGATTTGTTTTCCAAATAATAGTCACCACGCGATCTGATGCCTCGCGCCCCCAATCCTCGTTACGTTACACGATTTACCCCTTTTTTCGTCGCCGACACTTACAAGCCGAAAGGAAGGCCCAGTTTAATTCTCGTATCCTCCCCCAACCACCGTTCTCTATTTCTATTCTCTCCCTCCAAACGGTTCCCCTAATCCCAGTCCTCCCTGAGGGCCACTAGCAACCCTCTATAATCAAATCCCACCCTAACTGCTTCCTCCACCCCTTGTGCACCCTCTTCACACGAAAGGAATGTTAATGCGACAATGCCTCTGTTCTGACTCACCTCGCTTCACTGCAAGCTGATTCTCCCTTTCTCTGTCTCCTTCTCGTACCTTCACGTTTCCTCTTTCACGGTGTCCTCGTTTTTCTCCTTCATTCCACTTTTTCATCCCTTTTATATGTATCTCTCTCTGCCCAAGCCTTTCTTGCTGCTTCTTGGGTAGCCGTCTCTCCGCAGAAGCATCTTCTGTGTACCGAAATGAGAGTTCTTCTCGGTCGAAGCCACCCTTTTCTTCGCCGTTGTTTGCCTTATTTCTCACTCTGTCCTTTTCTTTAACTCTTTCGTGCTCCTTTCAACCCCCTTTCACTTGCAATTCTGACTGCGTACCCCTGTCCCGCTTACAGTTTCGTTTCTCACTCACTCTCTCTTTCCATCTCGCTTGTTTCTTTCCTCCTTTCTCTGTTCAATTCTTCAAGTCCTGATTTTCTTCCCTTTTCTCTCGTTTCATCTGCTCTGCCTCGACGTTCATTCCTCGTCCCCCGTCTTTTGTTCCGCGATTACTAAAACGTTTTCATACCTACGTGCTGATTTCCTTATCCGTCTGCATTTTTCATTCCGCCGTACCTTTACGTGATTGTATTTCAATTTTTTGGTGGCATATTTCTTTGCCAAGGTCCCATTCGTACGCGCATTAACTTCCCATTTTTATGCTCGACACTTTCCATGCTTTTTCCTCGTTCCTCCAGGTTCCTGTTTCTCACTTAAACGCACATTTCCTCCTTGCAATCTCTTTCATTTCCGCCTACGGAAGTCGCCGTCTCCACGGTCACGTACTCCAAGAAATCCCGCGAGGATTTCCTCTTCGGCCACCTTTTCGTTAAGTCGGTTAAGGTATCGCGTTGCTGTAGATGAAGTGGCCGTTAAGGCATGTGAAACACGTTTATTTAATACTTATCACATCAACAGACCGACAAATATTTCTTCCAGTATCGGACTCAATATTGGAAAATTGTTATTATCGAACGATAATGTTTTTCATATGATGACCGTTCATAACAACGATCCATTGGATTTTGGCTCTCAATTTGATAACGACATGTTTCGAAATAATTGAGTAATCAACATTTTGTATTTGGCTATAAAAGAGACTAAACAAGGGAAGATTATGTGGTAAATTATCTTGTTATTATGTCACTCATTATTGATCTGCCGAAACGTGCCTTGATATTGTTAATAATAGTTATTGACAATATTACAAAGTTAATAATATAGATAGTAATAAATTATTAGGAACGAATGAAAAATTAATAATATTGACACCGTCGAAAAGATAGATCGTCTGAGAGCTTCATAAAATGTATTCAACAATTTTCACATCAGGAGGAATAGTCCTGTATTCCACATTAAAATTCACAATGACTCGCATGCTTTGTCAAACTACAGACTCAATTAATCATTTCATTCAACCATTATCGACGTAATGATTGTTCAACCACAAATTTATATTCGTAACAAAAAGCATACCCTAATCATTATTCACTCTGTTTCACTGCATGCCGTTCTATATTTCTCATTCTCCTCCAATTACTCTGTCCTCCCTTCCTCATTTTTTCATCCCGCCTGCAACTCTCCCCTCGTAAAATAACGAGGGAAAAAATGGAGTAAAGAAGCGTCTAATCGATCCCAATGCAAAGTGTCTCTCCATCTCTTTCTTTCTGCCCCGTGTTCTCTCATTCGCTGTACAACTTCACGGTATCAGGAAGGACCTGGAAGCCCAGACTCTGCCCCCCTCTCGTTCCCTTCATTTTTCTTTGAGCCAAAAGACCGCGTGTCCTTTGATCCTTGCACGGCCCCGAGGCCACGCGGCCGTCAAGTTCAAACTGAAACGACGGGATTTCACGACGGACTATCTTATCCATCCTGGGTAGTTCGCGGCGAAAAGGGAGGAAGAGGAGAGAGTTGCTCGCGTGACTGTGAGGAAGAGCGCGAACTTGACTGCCTCTTTAAAGACCTTCTTCGTTCCCGAGCACGGCTCGAAAAGAAACGGAGTAATGAGCCGTGGTCCGAGTGGTCCTCTGCTTTCTTTGGGGCTGATTGAAACGCCACCTCCTGCCGTCTGTATTAAATTTGCTATTTTGAAAACGCTGACAACTTGACAGCTGCTGTGGAGCACTGATCGGTTATTATATTGTAGCGCAGGATACTGGATGCAGTTTTTAGATGCATTATTCGTGTTAGTTATATTGGAACGTTATGAGGACATAGATAACTAACGTTAATGTTTGGCACACTCTGTGCACCGGGTACTTGCGAGACATACCTTTGTCATATTAATATAGGTCCAGTTCGTGGAGGGTTCGTAAGTGACACTTTAGACGTCCAATATCTCCTGCCAATGCTTCAGCGTAATATTGCGTTTGTGAAGACAGATTGGCAAATTATTAATGTCGAAATATTGACACAAAATGTTGGTGAAATATTGATTGGTCTATGTGAGCATGCGTGAACATTTTTTGTTAGTTGCTGTGAGAATTTCATTTAATGAACGTATGTATTTGTGTGTAATCAATTATTGCTCAGAATACGTAACCAGTTCAGCAATTCTAATCCATAACTTAAAACTCGATCAACAATGTTAAAAGTATTAGAACAATGGTAATAAATATTGCATATCTTTGACCCTGTTTGGAAGAATAATTTCATTTATTCTACAGTTGCTGTAGAATAAATAATAATAGTCTTTGCGATATCTAAAACCTTTCAGCGATAGAACCTCATTATATGGAAATCTTTCATGGCTCAAAATATAACAGTATTCTTTTGTTCTGTATTTTAAATAGGCTATTCCACTGTATTGGAAAGATTTATGCGGGAAATTGGTTTCTTTTATTTGTAGAAGCAAGAAACAAGAAGCTCGAAAAAAGGAAGGATATTTTAATAGTTCTTTTGTGCATAGGTACTGAAGCGGATTTTTCATAGATATTAAAATGCTTTACAAATTCTTAATCGCTTCTGTAAAGTTCACAAATAGTTTGCTAAAATAGAAAAGCATTTTGCTCGATCTTGACTGCAACACGATACATATTACGAATTCTTCTTTTATTATTCGCTTATTAAGCAGCATGGCGTGATTCTGTTCGAATAGTCTGCAAGCAGTACAAAGGTTCTAATTCTCCTACATAAGTTAAGTCTCTGACATGCATCAGCGTGTTCTTTGATGCATAGTTCATTTTCTGTTTCCTTTTTGGCATATAAACAGGCTTGAACAGACTTTACAATCTCTCCACCAGGCAAGCTCCTTTGCAGGCAATAAACATGATCTGGATAATATAAATATACATTGAATTCTTCAAGCACTCGAAAAATATTTATAATCTCCATTCGCAAGTAATTCTACTCAATAATAATTGTTACCTTCAAAGTTTAAAATCTTCATTGATAAAAATATATAAAGAAATGAACATGTATATTCAATCAATTATACAGTACACGGACTAAACAATTACTTTATTATAATTTGAAATTTCTCGCGAAATCATTATTACGAAATTTACAAGCAGTTGTCCCTTGAGAAATCGAAATTTAAAGCCAATCTCGTAATCTACCCTTCCCGTAAGATCCGATTACACGAATCTACCCTGCGCATAGAAGTGCGACAAATATATTACTCCATATATTTTTACAAATACGAACTATTCTCTCTTCACGTGTTTGCCAACAGGAGAGTTCGATCGCTCGAGACAAACAACGCGATGTTCCCTCTTCTCTGTTCATTTTCTGTAAAGCGGGAAGAGTTTGATCCCGCCGGTACATATCATTCCGGCAGCCTCTGTATGATTGATGCGTAGTGACGTAGTTCCGGTAGCAAGTTGCCGGAACGATGTTGCTGCCAGCTGTCGTTACGAAGATAGTTTGTACCAGTCAAGTTTCATCGTGGCGCTAACTTAGTTTGGCTGGAGCTCGCCGTCGAAAATCGTGGTGGGGCCGCCTGTTTAGACGGGTATACGTACAATACCTCGGCGATTCACTCAATTCTGATACAGATTGTTTTGATTCCGAACTTTTGACCCGTAAATCACGAGCACCTCCACTTTTTAAATTGTGTTTGCACGGCGAGCGAAAAGAACGAGACAACTACGCGAAACGGAGATGCATTTGTTGATTGAAAAACGAATTGTCCCTTCTTCCTCCGCTGGAGGAAGCAATGGAAAATTGAATTTTCTTCTGGGAAGTGTTATAAAATATATTGAAGTAATTAGCAATAAAGCAACAAGTAACGCAAAAATTCTCTTACTATTTTATTACCCTCTACTCCAATAATAGTATATTGAATCATAGTATATTAGATATTAGTCTAATATCTGAAGCATTAAGGAAACTTCGTCGAACCCGTTTATATTATTCAGAAATCCCGAAAATGAAGTCCGAAAGCCGCGGCATGCCCGGAAGCATAGAAAAGAAAGTCACCTAATGGAAGCAGGTCTCCAAGGAAGCGGGGGACAAAGTAATCCACGGCTGTCTGTAATTAAGACGGTTATATGCGTGTTAAACGAGCCAGCAACGCGGCCAAGTGACCGTGAGCTATGCAAAGCCCTACTGATTTCTACTCTGCAGAAGGCGACTCGAATCCGAGAACCCTCTCACACCCTCTTCGTGTTCAGGCGTGTTCAGTTAGCGCGCCACGTCTCCTGCTCCATTCAACGATCGTTTGACATCCGAGAGAACGGAGACGCCAGCGGCAAATGCCAGTCGAATTACCGTAAATCGAACTAGCAGCAAGCCCCGAAAGGCTCCCCAGAGACAGCCAAGCCCCGATCTTAGTCCCTTGCATTATTGGTTACTGAATTCCTAGACCTGAAAACGAGGATCACGCCTCGTCGCGTGGGCACCGGTCGCGCACGCTTCGGCACGCTTGCTGGTTCAATTGTACCGAGAACCTCGACGCGAATACCGACGATTATAGCGACGGGATCAAGAGTATCGTGATTAGTCGTTGGAACGATTCGTGTGTCGCGATCGAACGGAATTTCGTGGCGGCGGGAATCTTGGCCGCCGTCTTCGAAGCAATGGGAAGCCTGACCGATTTGGGAATTTGTGGGTATTAGAGATTGAATGGTGGAATGTGAATGCCGTGGCCGGACTCGCAATGGGTTACTTTCTCACGCTCTGGATATTTTAGTGGTGTTATTTGTTTGTGGGATTGAACCCTATCGCGTGATGTGAATATATTTATTAACCCATTAAAAACTAACGTTGTGTAATAAGGCAAATGTCATTCGCAATTTGTCTTTAATCGTTTTATATCATTGAATTATGGTTTTTAATATTGTGATTGTGGAAGGGATTTACAAGTGCTTCTTCCTTCTGGATTTCACAGTTTTGCAAAGTTCAAGTTAGTGATAAAATAATATTACAAATTATTATTTATCGAAATCACATTATTTCATTGCTCGGTTCTGAATGGCTCAACTGTAGAATACATTAATTGTCTTTGTGATTCTAATATCACTTACAATTACTATTCTTTCGAGCAAGCACCAGTACAAAATGTCAATACCGGGCAATACAAATTTCAATAAATCTTTGAACCTGCCAAATAAATACCTATATAATTATTATTGAAAAATGTAGATCGCCCATCAGTAATTAATATGTACATTATCGCCGTTGAATACATCTTGTAAGAAAAACTGGTTACAAAATTCAATCAGAAATATTCCTCACGAAGACGTGAAACTCCAAGCCGATAAATATCAAAGGAATCGTGAAATCATTAATATTCGCTATCTGTACCTTGCTCATTTTGATCAATAGTTCTGACAATATTCCATACACGTCCACGTAATATTCAACTGTAAGAAAGCTCAGTGGTGGAAGACGCAAGACGCATTTTGTAATGCCAAATGAGGACACCCCCTCGATTCCAACCCGGTCTGTGGGAGTGCAGCAATCAACGAGCGTCGGATTTACGGGTGCACAGGGTCAACTGCATTAACTGGCGCCAACCAGGCCTGCTGGCGGATTGCGTGGAAAGCGCTATCAGCCGAAACACATTTTCCACGTACGACTGCCCGCCATTTTTCACGGTTCGTTTCCCGCGAAATCGATTTATCACCGAGCGCGTGAGACGGCCTGGTGCCGCCGCTTCTCGAATGCCAGTTAGCCTCGCTTCTTCTCCGCTTTATTGGCCGTTCTTCAACCCCTTGTCGCACGAATTACCCAGCCTCGTTTCGTGATTTCGGGGCGTCTGATTCTGATTAGGAAACACCTATGGGTATTCGGTAGAAAGACGGGCCGTAATGTCGAAGTTATTTGCTTGGATTCATTAAGCAATTAAACATTCTATTACGTTCCACTTGTTGGTTTGTGTGTGTGTACAACTAACTGGTTACAGCTGTACTACGTGGGATACGTAGAAAATTGTTTGGATATTCTCGACGGAGATAAATCTCGGTTTAATTTGTCGTTTTTAATTTCTTGAGTTGGGGCGTGACTTTCGCGACGGGCTTGATGGAATCAGACTTTTCAAGTGTATCATAGCAGTAAGAGAAATAGGAAATAATTGGAGCTGCAAATAAATTGGCTGTCTAGTTGAATGGTAATTATAATATTATACCTTAGCTTCGTTTAACGTCAGTTTAGTGCTAGTTTGCTGTTAGTTTAAACGCAAACAATAAGCAATTGAAGTATGGATAGTATAGATACTCAGATTATGGAAATTTAACTAATATTGTATAATTAGGTTTTACATTAGTAGAGGGGTAAATGGGAAGAGAAAATGGTTTATTGCAAAAAATGTAATTTATGTATTTATAACGAGATTCGGTATCCGTCTTTCACATTCAAGCGTCGGTTGCCAACTAACTTATTTGTTAATAACGCATTCGCCGTTTGTCAATGTCTATTAAGTTCCCTCGGAAACAATCGGCTAGTTTTACTCTCTACATATACGCAGCTATAAGGAACGACAGATCTCACAATTATGATATCAGATAACTACTATCAGAATTAAATAAACACTGTCGAACACCAAACGGCGCTATTACAATAATAATTTGTGCATATCGCTGGACAGGCAAACAAGAGTACACTCGTCGCCATTCAACAATGTGTCGATTAAACAACGCATACAACTAAATTATTCACGGCAGCATTTCAAAATTCTAAGAACTCCCAAGTGCTCGCGAATCTTTGCAACTCTCATATATTATCGAAGTTCATCGGAACTAGAGATCTCTGGAAGACGGTCGCGACTCCGGTGAAATCGGGAACAAGGTCGTGTTAGTTCTTTCTAGCTGGACCATTGCTGGCCCACGAGGGTATTACGGAAGGGCAAGGTCAACGGTAATGCTGTTATCGTGGTTGCCAAACAGCTGTTTGCTTATCGTGTCCCGACGTCCATCTCGTTAAACGTAATAGCCGCCGTTTCTGTCCGCGCCAGACAATCTGATCGGGCAAATACCCACGATTTGCCATATATGCTCGTAACTGTCGCCCTCGGATTCTCGAAATAGCTACTTTTCCTAAAGTCCGCGAATTACGATCTTCCCGGCCAGGCTTGGCACCCTGCAAGAATACATCACACCGTGTCGCGTGATAATGCACTTTTCCTCGAATCCCCGTTTTTCTACTGGATCAACATCCGTTTCCAGGTTTTCGCACTTTCCATTTTCATTGCAGAAATATCTACGCTCGAAGTGGATTTAGAGGAATTAATTGATTCGCAATGGATAATAGGAATAAATAATTGAAATTTGTTTAGAAAATCGGGTACCCATTTCTACACTTTCTTTAATAATTTTGCAGGTATGTTCTTGACAGAATACTGGCAACCGTACAAAATATTCTTAATTATAAACTTCAAAGTTATTGAATATTTTGATGGTCTACGCATAGGTGTAGATTGTAGAGTGTAAGGTTGTTCATGAATTGTACGATCATTTTTGCGACAAGGTCGATTCGAATATTGATTGAACAACAAATATAGCACGAGAGAATTGTCATACAAATAGGTATCTCTAAACGTACGAAAAGATGAAAGGGTACCTATACAAACAAAAGTGCAATTCAGAAAAAACAGGGAAAGAAGGAACACACAGCGACGATTTTATTGCGACGTTCTATTCCGTTTCTGTAAATCCAGTTTGGAGTAAAATAGATGATTGCACGCAACTGAAATCTCTCGTACGACGATAAAAAATGTCTTAACGATGAAAAAAATATAGAGTACACGAGGTATTATTTAGTTAACGAATACAGAGTCCGAAACAGATACTACGTTGAAGTTGCTCCCACGTCGGTACACGTGCGGGGGAATCTCCGTACACGCGACTGCAAATTCACTTAAGGCAGGAAACTATGCTCACGCAGAAAGTTCATTCAGACTCTCGCCGCGAGGACTCGAAGCATTTAACCCGGCTGACCCGGGCAGCTTTCGAAACTGTTCGGGCCAGGTAGCCTGGATTTCGCCCCGGTGTGCGTGTAGGAAATTGGGCAACGTAATTGCCGAAAATTTAATCGACATTATCCATAGCCGCGTATTACGCGACACAATCCTGCTCCCCGTTTATCGTCGCATTAACGAAGGTTTCTGTTTGTACGCTGCGGATACGGATCTATCCTCGATGCATCGTAGATCATTTTATAGCATGCAATGAATTTTAACGAATTTATTTGGACGAATTGTTAATAACACACGATTGTTTTTGTGGCTTTTGTGGGAAGTTTAATTTGATTGAGAAGTAAGTTTTTTTATTCCAATTGTAAAGGTATTATATGCTTTCTTTGATTTTCTTATGTGATTAGAATTTTTGTATGAATTAATAAAAGAGTTAATAAAATTGCATATTATTATTAGATGTAGTTCGGATATTTATTCACTGGTTTATTTTACGAGTTACTTTTTTTCTATTTGTTTACTGTCAGCGATAATGATATTATTTACATAAATGTGCAACATATTAGATATTTATTATTTTGGGATCTTTTATTCTTGTTTGCAAACTCAACTTCCCTACATGTTTTAACGTATCAAGGTAAATGAATCCGTACTTTGAATTTGATGTAACCTACATAAAAGTTTTAACACTAAACGCTGACACGCGAGCCTGTCTTGTTACAGAACTGTTTGCATTCTTTGCTCTAGTCCCTTAGTTTCCACTTTACGCGCGTCAGAAGACCACTGCGAGTAAAGCGTGTTAAAAATAACTGTACCGTTTTAAATCTTACTAATGATTATATATCTAAATTTGCACGCGCTTATAAATTACAGTATCATAATTTCCACGTCGTGTTAAGCGTGGTTCAAACACGATAATATAAAAGTATTAGTATTAGAAATTATTATTTTGTACAGCTTCCATTCCTTTCGTCGTTGACAGTTTCTCATATGAAAAGAGATAAGAAATAGTGAGAAAATTGTTCCATTAATTCGAGAAGAATACAATAAAATATCAACAGCCTAAAAGCGACGCAATAACAACGGTTGAAACGTACGACTAGCCAGTAACATACATTCCTTACGAAATTTCCCTACAGCAACCCTCGAATACCGCATGTCACCGTCGCAACTGTTCCTGTTTAATTCAGTCGCGACTGGAGGACTTCAATCCATACATAATAATGTCGACGCTTATTAAATCTCACCACTGCCTACGAGAAGATTAAAATTCCGCGAGATTCCGACACGAGGAAGGAAACAGCGAAACTTTCGACCAAGACGACGAACTGTAGCCAGAGGATTCTGCGGCTTTCACGCTGCTTAATTCGCTTCGTTCGTGCGGCTAGACAGATTTTCTTTAATCCAGGGAGGGTGCCGGATACTTGCCCTTTGAATTTCAAGCAACATCGTTGTTAATCGAGCTGGGAAATTTAATGTAATTTAATTGCTATCGCCTCTTATATAATCAAGGGAAAATAATGCAAGGTAACGTTTGTATTTTTAATGGATCTTTCGTAAGCACTCCACATCTATAATAGGTATGATCGAAAATTTCTGAACGACTTTTTACTCTCACCATCCAGTGACATTCTAATTACTGGCACTTAACAAGTACCAGTCTATCAAAGAATACCCTTTAGCGTTCCGAAAATGCAGAAGGAAGAATCATTTATATTTTTCATTTCACATGTACACTTTAAAAATTCAACAATACTGTTTGAATAGCGGATACTAATTTTATCTTCAGTGAAATCGATGACGGTTCAATAATATCACTAGCACAAAATGTTTTATAAAACCTAGACCTGATCATGGAACGCAATGTCATCAAACTCCATTGATATGTACCATTGTACCATAACACAAGTTTTCTATCGTATCACCTATGAATTTAAGGCCGGGACTTATGAATTCGCGGGGCAACCCTTTATCGACCTACCCCATCAAACCAACGCGTGTATCTTTGACGTTGTTTAACTTGCAGCTGAATTAGCTTTCGTCTACCTACAGGCTTGTTCTCTATACGTTGTTCTCCGCAATCTAACTCGACATCGTTTACATTTCGCGGTAGCTCTGACTAATATATAAACCATACGCTGTATAAAGTCAGTCATTTTACCCTGAAGGCGTATAAGAATGTGATGAGAGTTACCCAGCTCTTTTTCGTGCTTCCTGAATTTCTCGATAATCAGCACCGATCCATATGCGTATCGATACGCGTCTCTGCGTCGTGGTTAGAGTGTGGATAGTCTGTTGATCTATACACCATGTGTCGCCACGTGCTTTTTATCGTTAAATATCATCATTGTAATGTGTAAGCTTTTAGTTATTATAAGAAACGTAAGTCGTGTGTATAAAGTGTATCCATCTTCTGCAATCCCATAAATCCTAACACAGACATTTGTTCGGACAATTTTCTATTGGTGCTTGCTAAAAAAATACTGAGAAAGATTTATATTCAATCCCTTGTAATTTGAAAATTCTATACATATTTGATTCTGATCCATTAGATTTTAGTAAAACATTACTAAGTGGTTTTTTCAATTCGTAATGAGTAATATACATAAAACAAGTGGATGATTGGATGTTTTAACAGAATTACTTTATTATTTGCAGTATTTTGAGCAACAGCGAATAAGAAAGAGTTAAAAATGTTTAGAGAGCTCAGAAATAATAAGTCGACCCTTATATTCTTTCCAAGCGTAAGATGTAACGTGTCAGCCATTTTAAAGTATCCGTACTTGTACATTATGCATTATGTTATACTTATGCAGCCTTGTGGAAAAGTAGACACGATAATATCGTGCTTCACTAGATTCAACCGATACTAATTGAAAAGTATCGTGACTATCCATGCCATAAGCATACGTGTACGCTGGCGTACAGCATGGAAGAAAAATTCCCTGTCGATACGTGAGGTATTTCAGCAATTTCTCTCTCATCCGAAGGTATTCGGGGTCGTTAGCGTTCACCGTGAAAGAAAGTAATACCATTCTCGCGTGTGACTCGTAGAACGCGAACTCCAAGGGCTCTGTGGTAAGTGGATTTAACACGGTAACTCGACTCAACTGCCCTTTATTGCGAGCTATTCGTCAAGGAGGGCAACTTACGAACCTTCTTTCTTCTCGCCCGTGAAAAGTGAATTATCCGTCCGAAACGGTTCCCCATTGTTTCGTTTGGTTTTTATCTGTTCCGACGGTCCTCCCTCGCGTGCCTTCAGCAAGCGGCCAAGCGAAATTTATTGATAAAAATGG
This sequence comes from Nomada ferruginata, assembly GCA_963583965.1. Taxonomy (NCBI): domain Eukaryota; kingdom Metazoa; phylum Arthropoda; class Insecta; order Hymenoptera; family Apidae; genus Nomada; species Nomada ferruginata. Next base: position 9,107,554 of record OY757216.1, read on the forward strand.
GTTGAACGTGACTGTCCTTTGTGGTTTAATGCTGATTGTGTAGGGTGTACGTTCGATTTATGCAGAGTAGAAATCGGTGTAGAACGTTTAGTAAATGTTATTATACGTATGTCAACAGGTACATAATTCTGAAAGATTTGGCAATTTTTCGCCCTTCAGGTTTCAAGCCTTTATACAAAGTGGTATGAGCGAATTCTATGTAATCGTAAAAGGAAATAAATTGAAGGTACGATAAAAAATAGAAATAAATCAATTAAATTAAATTAACAGTTTAATATTATATTCCGCTATGGTATGTATATTTTATTTGAGAGTTATGGGATTCATAATAATGCAACGAATTAAATCACCAGGGATTCGTATAGTGCAAATTCTTCTTGAAGATTGGACAATGTTCTATGTTAAAAATACTATTACCGCTACGTTTTTGTACCTTATTATACATAGCACAGCAGATCCATCATAAATTCAATTCTGATCGACTTTTATATTAATCGCATTGGAAGACCTTCGTGGGTACGTTATATTGAACAAGTAGTCGCACGTGTATTTTATCCGCTATTATTATTTTAAGCAACATATTTCAATCGTTATCACGATACGGATGAAACTTTATATGTATCTGTTTAATAATGGTACTTCAGTTGAAGAATTAACGGGGCCAGTAATCAACGTACTTTCTGAAATTTCGTTTATCGTTTCCATCCTTTATACACGTTTATAGGGTTTTATATTAGTTTCACAGTATTGTCGACGAATGTAACGATAATACAGTATTCCATTCATATGCAGTGTACAGAACAATCGTAATGTCGTGTATATCTGTTCACAGATATTTGGTATTTTCATAAAATTCACAGTAGAATTTACGAGCTTGTCGGATTGCATAGGTAGGAATTATACGACCGCAAATTTTATGGGGGTTGCTAGCTTAGGGGTTAATTTCGTTGCATAACGACTTGGTGGGAGATGCTGCGGTTTACGTTGTTTCAAATATTCCCCTTGGCACGTAGACTGTTTGGCGATTATTCTTTTTGTTGCTGGTGAGACCTGTACAGTGAAAATGTATCATTCAGACTTTGCTTTATAACGTTGCACCATTATTCGGGGTTAAATATCAATTCGTATAAAAATATTTCGTATGGTATTTTAAGAGGATTATCAAAATATTACGTTTACGATGCTGGAAATTCCTCGTAAACTCAAAACAAGTGTATGGCATTTAACAAAATTCTTAAATCCTTCTAAAAATAAAATAATTGAAAAACAAAATCGGCGTTAATATTTATTGGCCATATTTGTATCGCATCAATATCATTGCACGTCTTGCCAATAGTATTATAAGTATTCGTAGTATTTTGTCTATAGTATAGGTATTCATAATTTCGATAAATTTCCCCAGATAAAAATATACATGTTGTACAATAATACAAAATTACTTTTATTATGCAATTGATCAGATATTAAGATCCGCCAAAAGCTGCAAACTTTTAAACTAGTAATAATACCAATTCTTGCATCTACAACGGAACGTTAAGAAAAAGGAAATCTCGAGTCAAAACGTCAACCAAAAGAATAAAACGACAAAAATATTGTGCACCCTTAATTTTTCCCATACAAACTCTGCGCAGTGCAACGTAACCAACGCAACGTACAGTGACTCACAGGTATATACGTTCACATGCTTCCTCAAGTCTTAATTTCTTGTGTAAAAGATTTATTTTCTCGTCAATATTTTCTTTTACTTAATAATATATTAATCAATGCGCGTCTTGAAACACTTCTCGTCTTTCGAAATCGTGTAGGAAGGGCAGGCTAAAACAAAAGAGGGGGGATGAAAAAGTGTATGGATGGTCAAGTGGGTGTTAGAGCGTAGGGACGTAACGCTGGCCGAAAGGTCCGGTATAGCAGATCTCGTGCTTGCAATAACGATCCCAGGCATCAAGCCTAGAGGAGACTCTTCCCTGGAACCTTTCTGTTCCCTTCTCACACTCAGACGGAATGTTTTGCATTTTAAGAAGGTGTCGGATATCCTTTGCGCTATCCGAAGACAGCACTCCCTCGTCGGCCTGCATCGGGAACCAGGGGATGCCGGGTGAAGGACCGTAGAAGGGTGGAAGAGGGATGAAGGGATGAGAGGCCTCCCCTGAAATCCAAAGTAATTCTCTAGGCTGTATTACGTGCTAGGACACTCTTGCTGGGATATCCCAGAAAATCGGGGAGCTTTCACCAGGATCCGTGCAATCGTGAGCGACGACAGTGTCGACGATAATATTATGAACGTTTTGGAGATCGATCGAGATGAAAAATTGACCGTTTGTAAACGTCAAAATTTGTTAAAAACGCCCTTTTGTTTAGTAATTATGTGGGGTATATTTTTCGGTGGAATGACCGACTTTTATGCGTGTTTTATATTATGCGTAAAGCACAGGTATTTAATATTTAATATTATCTCTACTTCGTATTCGCGACAAGGAAATGGTGAGCAAATGTGTAGAAGAAATTCATTCAACAAACTTAAGTGTAATAGTAAAAAATTTGGTTTGCTACTACTAAATGTACTGTATTCAAATTAAAAGTGAAGAGTAACTCTATTTGTTTTTCAAATGGCCTGTGAATTATTTGCATACACAAGTTTATATATGCATATAATAAAAAATAAGGCCTGATTTAAAAGAGTGAAAGAAAATATAACACCGCTGCTGCTGGCAAATGAAAACATTTCATACATGCGAACTGTATCAAAGAGTAGACCTGATAGATTGAAAACTTTTCATTAATATCCATTATTCATACAGAAACTAATAACGTAAAAAGTTAGACATTGTAAAAGGCAATATAAAAAGACTGTTTATTCAAAGTGCAAATACAGTTCGTTATTATCATAGAGTCGGCACATTGTCGAGTCTCGAATACGTCTAGCTTTCACAAAGTTATATAACGCAAAATGCATTGCTCGCAGCCCCTTTCCACTCGATTCGCAACTGTTGCCTCGGAAAATTTACTTTTAACTCCGGCGTCCGATACGCCAAAATAATTTCTCTGAAACCCGAAGAATTAACGAAACATCGAAACATAAATATTGAATCAAGCACCGGCTGAAACTGAAATAATTAATCAAATTTTGACAAATTTAAAAACAAACAGCGTCTGGTATGTACACGTTCATTAAATCGCTGATGTTTTTACCAATAGTAACAATCAATTTCTAATTGGAAAGACAATTAAAAATCTACTACACAACGAAAAATCTATGTTCTAAAATATTCTATAATAATTACTGAGTGGTCAATATTCACTTTCCCTGTGATTAAAGAAAATTTATCTGCGTTAAAAAATGTCATTTATCGAAATAGCGTTTGCCTCGATCCAGCAATGCCATTTCGGCCCAGCTTCAAATACAAAGCCCTATACGGAAGTTGGGGCAAACAACGAGCACCAAAAAAAAAACAAAGAGAAAATCCTCTAAAAGTGGAGGAAACGAGAGGGGATTCCTGCATCACCGGCATGGTCATTCCACGGGAACTGCCGTGAAGGGAGTAGAATTTAATCGAGACCTTATTTACCGGGCCCTGGCTCAAAGAAGCCACTAGATGAAACCGATGTGGAGTCATTCGTTTCAATGTTCACCGCTTGGTAAACTTTGCTTTCTCCACGATTGGAAACCGGAACAGCGGCTTCTCACTGCTTGAACGTCACATTCACCAAATCATCCGAATTATCCTCCTATCAGAGTTCTGTTCTTGCAGAACCACTGATTCGGAAGCGATAACGAACAAACCGCGACAATGAATAGTCTACGATTCTTGACTAAATTTTTTAAAGTGTGTTCGAATATTAGAATTCTATGAGATTTAATTTTACAAGTGTTACAAATTTTTAAGAGTGGATTTGGATTTTCTATGGTGATATCTTCTTTCATAGGAATATATTGTATAACAATCTTGTTGAAATAATATATTTATTTCGAGTAAGAGTATCTCTTGAAATACCCAGATTTTACTTGTACAGGGTGTAAAGAAATGTTTGGTCTTGGCAATCATAGGCGTGTTCTACACCTTCTGATCGGTGAAGATCTGTAAAAAAAAGTTGCCGCAAAATTGTCCTTGACCTTGAATTTCCAGGTCAAATTTTTTTTAAGTGCATTGTATTCTACGCATCATGGGGATAAAAAGTGTCAAAGGAACCATGGGTCAAAACTCGACCGTTCTCATAAAAAATAGTATTAGAGTCATTTCTAATAAAGCAAGCAGTTACTATTGTTGTTTATCTGCTGTTTATCGGAAATCTAACATAATCGATCATAATCAATATTACCTTCTAAGTTTTGAAAGATGTTCATCTTCTATTTCTTCTTCTAAGCCAAAGAACCGATCCATTCTGATGAATATTTCTTAATAGCCGAGCTTGAACGCCAGCTTCAATATGGCCACCATTGTTTTGCAAACACGTCTCTAATCTGTTCTGAATATTGTTTCTAATTCGCTGATGTAAATTTGGAATATTTCGTAAATGTTGGAAGGCATCCTCTATTCGAATTTTCAATTCTTCCACAGTTCTTATTCCGTGCCCCAATCTACATATATATCTGCGCCTTTACCGCTCCCCATATGAAAAAATCTAATGGATTTAGATCGAGCGATCGTGGAGGCCATATAATTGGTGCAGGTCTTCGACCAATCCATTTGGATCCAAACATTTGATTTAAAAAGTCTCGAACCGGCCGACTAAAGTGTGGTGGTGCTCCATCGTGCATAAAATAAGTATAACGACGCCTCTCACGCGGTATGGTAAGACGCAGTTCGGTCAACAATCGTGAACGTAAAAACCTGAGATAATTCTCACTTGTTAAACGATTTGGAAGATAAAAAGGGCCAATAATTCTGTTTCCTAGAATAGCTGCCCACACATTGACGGACTGTGTTTATGTGGCCTTTAACGTTGTAGCGGTGTGTTTACATTTTCGCTATGACTGTGTTTATGTCAGCAGCTAGCATTTCAATTTGAAATGTCCAACTTCTATGAATAAAATTCATCTTACAGCCGACAAAACTTCCGCATCAATTTCTGGGGAAACGGTCGTGTTTTTACCCATGGCCCCTTTGACACTTTTTATCCTCATGATGCGTAGAATACAATGCACTTAAAAAAAAATTTGACCTGGAAATTCAAGGTCAAGGACAATTTTGCGGCAACTTTTTTTTACAGATCTTCACCGATCAGAAGGTGTAGAACACGCCTATGATTGCCAAGACCAAACATTTCTTTACACCCTGTACATATGTACGTTCTAAAAGGCTATCGATTTCAATTTTTCGTTTTAATATAAAGTAACGCTTCAATGGTTTTACAAATAAAACTTGCGAGAACTATAAAAAAGAATGCTTAATTAACACTAGAACTACCAAGGGGGTCAAAAAGACTTGTTTCAGATTTCTTGCTTTAGAATTATTAATATATAGGTATCGTTGTAGCAATTTATGATGAGTTTTAATAAACTTTCCAGTTCATAATCTGTCTAACGTATGATATCCGAATAATACCAAAATGTACCTTGAGTTCTAGTGTTAAATATATACGTTTCCTTATTGAGTTCTTTGAAAATTTCATATACGAAATTGGACGATTCTTATATCATGGTAACATTTGCAGAAAAAGCAGATCAAAGCTGAGAATGAATAGAGGAAGCGGAAAAGACTCAAAAAAAGAATAAATAGGGAGCTGTTGGAGTGAAAGACTCAGCTTAAGGGTAGTCCTAATTAAGGATAAAAGGCGAATAATTTTGCTTCATTGTGCCATATTTGCACGGTCGAGAAATCATTGAAATGTCTTGGGAATTATTGCAAATGGATATCGAGCTGAACAATCCGAACGCAGACGTTCGATGCCCAAGAGAGGTTGAAGGCGGAATTTTATTTAGTTTATGCTTTATTCTTTCTTATAAGCTTGTTGTAGTTTGGGTTTCAAATTGTTATTGAATTCCTACGGCTGAAAAATCCTTTCATACGCTGATTATGGTTATATAAACTTTAATCAAGGAATGAAGATATTCTGGTCGCTTTAGTTGAATGATAGATATTAAAATCATTGATAGTTCTAGTAGATTGTACCATTATAAAAGATATACATGGAATTTCGTTAATTATTGATATAAAATGATTTTCAAGAATCTTGGTCAATTTCTACAGTACTCAAAAGATTCGTTTCTAAGAATGAATATGTTTGTGACTAAACATAACATAAATCCTTAGGAATTACTTATAAGGAAGTACTTTAACATTAAGCTAATTGAAAGGAGTGGTTGAGAAATTCTAAATAAATAAGAATTGTGCCCTTTTGGAAATTACTCGTTAAAAAGAAAATTAATCTAATTTCATTAAAGAACTATGCACCTTGCATACAAGCTATTTTATAATAAAAAGCAAAATGCAATTTCATCGCGTGTAACTCATACGAAGAAAATAATACCTTACAGAGGGAAAATTCTAAAGAATCCACACGGAAAAACTTTATCCAACTTATATCGGGTACGGCGACATTTGGATATTTGCACATTTCCTCACCGAATATATACAGAAATATCTTATTTTACAAATAGATCGGGCTTCCATATTATTCAACCGGTAAAAATTGGTTCAACCAAACTTTCTCGATATCCGATGCCAACTGCGACAGGTTTGAATCATTCAATGCACTTCACGCCAATTGTGTAGAAAATAAACTGAGATATTAGAAATATTTAATGAGTCAAGGCCCTTGCGGTAATCTATTTCGAAAAATGCAGAAGGTATTTCTACCATTTGTATCTTTATAATGAAAGGATAGTCATTCGTATAATTAATTTTTTGGTATAATATTATAGAATAAAGTGGATAATAGCTGTTGAATTTATTTTAATTCTGAGTAAAATGTAATTCTAAATTCTGTTAAATGTATCCACATATAAAAGCTTCAGTTTCACCTGGGTTAAAAAAAAGAAGCACTAAAACAGCCGTTCTATTTTTCTAGAACGAATACTTCGTATTTTTACGAGAAGGATCGATGTTCACTTTCTATATTTTTGTTCGTATTTCAATAATATTTAACAATGAAGACTGAGTAACTTTAGAATGGAATACGTTTCGTATTTTCATTCAAACGTCCAGTGCAACGTAGGTATGGGACACGTTAGTTCACGAAGACAGTAGGAAAATGAAAGCAATTTTAACAGAGTGGGAAAAATCAATGGAGGTGGCAGGATGAAAGAGGAAGGTTCAAAGGAATGCACTTTGTTCCCTGAAGCAATTCGAGGGGGATGTTTATTTAAATTTTCAGGTAATTTACATCCACTTGCCGAGCTGTATCGCTTCTCCTTTTTCATATCATTCGAGTGCACCCTTATTCAGATCGTGATGTTTGTTTTCGCGCCATTAAGATTTCTTAACAGATGTAAATAAATTACGTTCGAGCCAGTACAAAAATAATGATCTGTGGGAAGAAAATATACGATCTTCGCTTCTATTTTTATGAAAATACATTGAGACTATTAAACGTTGCATGTAATTAAATAATCACTATACATACCACATGCTTGCAGATCAAAAAGTACAATGAAAGTTGTATCTCTAAATTCTTTATTTTAAATTCCTTTTTCTTTTCAAATATTTAGTCTTCGTGTGCCAACAATTCAATTAACAATATTAATAATATTAATAATATTTTAATTACATTACACTTTTCCTGAGTCTTAACTAAATTACTGAAAGAAACAGTTATAGAATTTCAATGTAAAATTATTTTTGCCTACCAAATTATAAATAGTCTCCAATTTACTCCGCGTAAATTAAGATTAAACACAATCGAATAGACGAGTTCGCAGCTACATTTATTTAAAGCCCAGGAAAAGGAAACGATGGCGAAAGTGATACTACTTACATCCTCCTCTGGCTTCCGAGAGGAAGATTGAATGAAGAAGGAATGTCTCTTAAAATGAGGGACCGGTTATTAAAAGATGTCCAACCCGTTTAGCGACATAAATTATTTATCATGTATCCGCCAACATCAAAGATAAGCTCTCAGCGTTCTTTAAATAAAACATGCCCCAAAGAATCTTAGAGGATCAAGAAAGTCAAGCTTGCAGACGCTGTTAAAGGCAACGAGATAGGGAGCCATGTAATTCCCTGTGGAATGAGAGGGGTGAAAGTTGCTTCCTGAAACCATTCGACGGAGGATCTTTATTTAAATTTTAAAGCTCTTTACTATCTGCGCGCCTTTGTATCAGTCTTCGTCTTCGAGCCCGGACCCGATGGAGTAAAATCAGATATTTTCTTACACAATATCCGATCTACGTTCCATGCTTTCTGAATAAAAATTAAACGACCCCCGGGTAGGAAACGCGGCATTTCCGGTGATGGGGATGAACATTCCTATCGCCTGTGATAGTCTCGGACGAAATAATTTAGAATATTCATTAGCGACCTCATTTTATAATTTTATTGTCCCAGGAAATATTTTGTCTTTTTCTAAACTCGGTGAAGCGAAGTATAACAACGTGTGACGTTTAAGGGGGTTAAAGAGTACGATTTTGGTTTAGGAGACTAACGTAAATCGAAGCAATTTCATCCCATGAAGGCCTTAATCGAATCAAAGGATTATTATAAAAAAAATTTGTTGCGAAGGAAATTGCTTTTTTATTAGAGGAATTCCACCAGGCTAAACTAGGTAAAGCCCAAATAACTTATTTTCTGTGATTAACAAACTGGAATGAATTATGGCGAATATATTTAAGAGAATTACTGTCGTTTCTACTGTAAATTAATGAATAGTCGTTATTAACGGCAAAGATAATGTGACACTTACTTTCTTCCTTTATATTTGTGACTTTTACAAATCTTCACTTTAACTGTTACCTGCATTCAGTAAAAATTATAATAAATTCATGAGAATGTTTAATCCTGAATTAATCCTAGGCAAGGGAAGTCGAAAGCACCGACTAGAACAGTCGTAATTTAATTTAGTAACTGCCGGTAGCAGCAGATTAATTGTACAACTGTTTAATCTTGTAACATGCACACGTCAAACGTTACTGGGCATAATGGAATCAAAAATTAATTATGGAAAACATTATAAAAGTATAGATGCAGTTTCTGGTTGCATTAATACCGCTTTCACTATTTTCCAGTCAGCATCGATCCATACTCCAGATGAATACTCGATTTTCCTCTCCAAGTCTTCTGACTCGTGAACGCGCTTTCAAAAGACCCGATTAACCCAAATGCGGCACTTCGCTTTACGCTCGAAAAACTTATCGACTCGCGATTATCCTCACTTTCCTCGAATTACAAAGAACGCGAAATAATTTTCGCCTCCATCAGCCGATTTCTTCTGCCTATTAAATATATATCGTATGATACTAAAAAATACCATATCAATAAGCACAATGGAGTAGCAATTTGGTAAATGTAATTGCTCATCGTCAAATTAATGAATAATATTTCTCAATAATTTATCCAGAAAATGTAGTCAAGTTCGCAGTGCAATTTAATGGCTAATAAATCTATAGACCTACTTATAAAAAATAATATGTTTTAAAAATAGTGTTCATGAAAAAATGTAGTTTAATTTTCATTATTTATAATACTCAATACAGTGAACATAAAAGCATCCCTATTTGTCCACACTTCTTTATGGGATTGTTTATAAATTTGTGCTGTTCGCTATACTTAGTTATAGGGTGATTAAATTCGAACAGTGTTTAAAATATGTTAGTCGAAATGTGAAAAATAAGACACGCCTATTATTTATTTAAACTGACGTAAGTCTGTGCTCTTAAAACGTGGCATGTCGGCTCAAAAATTTCAACATAAAAAGGTGTAACTATATTTTTCATAATCCATGCACGCGATTAATGCGTATTTAAATAACAAAACGAAAAATAATTATTTCATTCTTCTTTTTTACTCAACGAACGACTGGCATGTGCCATTACGAAGATACGATCTTTGATCGCAGCTGCGGGGCATCTATTATACGTTCCATGTTCGTTCGATGAACAGCTTATGAAGTAAATGTTCGATCTCGCCTCCGTAACGGTAATACGCCGTTGCGACACCTAACAAATTTGACCATTAAAAGCAACAATCAATCATGGAGCTGTAAAGCAGCGAAAAAAAGAGTGGCCCTATTTTCTTTTGTTCCTTTAATTCAAGGAACTTTATCGAATTTCCATAAAATATCACCGGCATTCGTCTTCATTCTTTTCCGCGGAAACGGGGCAGTTTTAATGCGGAAAAAAACTGGTCGAAACGTTGATGCACGATTTCAACCCGACGCCGTCGTTGTTTCGAGCCCGTTGTCTTCAATCGACCATCTTGACGCTAATTAGTCCTTAATTGCCTGACGCTCCTGGTGCTTGAGTCAAAACTTAACGAGAAGACCAAGGAGAATTCGATGAAAGATAAAAGGGTATAGAGGTAACGGAAGTAAACAGGGACAAGGGATAATTGCGAAGAGCAAAAAGTATACCAGCAGACAGGATCGTGTCTTTTTATAGAAAATAAATGCTTGTTTTGCGTTATTGCAAATCTTACTGCTAGAAAATATGAGGAAAAAAATACTTATAAAACTCGTGCATAGTTACTTCAAATAAAAGTTAGTTCCATTCTTAGCTTCTTTTTTTAATGAATAAATACTTCATTGCAAGACAAATTGAAATATACGATGCAAAATGGAATTTTTCTTTCCAGCTGTGTTATAAGTACTGCGAATGCAGACAAAATCCTCAATTATCAAATTATATCCCTTAACACTATTGAAACGTTAAATAACTTTTCTGCGTATAATTGTCTTGAAATTCTGTACACCCATGCAGGTATCTGTTTTAATGATTTACTTTTCCTGACCACCCACGGAAATTTGTTTCGAATCAGAATCACATTTTCCAAATATCTTAGTTTGTAATTTATCTAAAAACTACTAAAAATTCAACGAAAATTCCACACACATAATAAGGGTTCGCCTATTATAATTAAGTACTATATAAACTGTGAATCAAAAAATTAGGAAACTCTTCTATTTACAGACTATTTCCCGAATAAATTATTCCCAGAAATATCGATTCTTTATAATTGTATCTGACAATAATGTGGGATTGAAAATACTGCGTGACTGTTTAGAATGATTCCGAGGTGTGAAAGATATGTGTTTGGAGCTAACTACTTGAGAAGATCGTATGAACGGAGGGTGCAGCGGCCCAAGGATTCGGGTGGACGCGACTGACTGTCGCCAAGGAATGTCTGCAGTGTGTATCCTAAAGGAATGAGAGCAAATGAGGAATAGAATGAGAGAGAGTAACTAAGAGTGACAGAATATATTTGGGCAATCATCAAGTAACTAATACAATATAAGTATACAATACACTTGGAATCTTCCAAATACATATTTCAGTACCGAGTTTCTAGCAAACTGCGCCAAAGATTTGGATCATCCCCACTAACAATCACTAAAGCTTACTCTGTAAAAAGAATCATCGTCCAAAAGCAAGATGATCATCGGAGAAAAAAAATCATCATAATGATCCAATGTTTCGCGAACAAGACGCCTATACGCCGTCTGAAAAATCATTTAGCAGACGTTTCGTTGAACGTGTCATCGTTTTGTTCCGGTCTCGTAAGAGCGTGATCGAGTCGAGGAGCGCATACACGCCTGTTCACTAAACCCAGACCGAGATTTATAGACGTGAAACGGTTATCGATCGCGTGCTGCTGCTTGTATCGCTAGTAATTGGAACATTTATGACCTAATCAATCACTTTTCTCGTTGCAGTCCCCCCTATGCTGTCGATACCGCACCAATTGGTCGGCGCGCCCTTGGGTTACGCCGTAACGCTGGAATGCCACACGGAGGCTCATCCGACTTCTTTGAATTACTGGACCAGGGAGGATGGCGTGATGATTCACGAGAGCAGCAAGTACAGAGCCACGTCGTCGCCCGAGAAACCCCCGTACAAGACGCATATGACACTTACGATATATGATCTGCAGGTGGGTAAAGAATATGCTGATTTTTGTGTTTGCCGATATCGGAATTGTTTTACTTTTGGGCGCGACCAAGGTGGCCCACTATTATTTTAGTATGCACGGCCCAATGAATGGAAAGTTGGAGGGGAGACACTACCCTTCGATGAAAACAAAGATCTAACCCTGTATCGTAGGGCAAAATTACCGATTAAGGGGCAACATCTGGCAAAGGCAATTCGTTGGCCGCATTCTTGTCTTGGAGCCACGTATTGAACATTCCTTTTCAAGCAACCTTGAAATGAAGTAACCTCGAGCGATGAATTCGTTGAGAGGAAAATCGGCTTTTTCTCCTCTAGCGAAAGGGGTCAGGACAGTGGTGTTTTAATAAGAATCGTGTTACAAAAACGGGTTACGGAAGGCGATAATTTAAAAGGAGAAGGAAGTAATTTTCTCGTTTCTCTATCACAGGTGCCGTGAGTTCTTGAATTTATTATTGCGCTTTTATTTATGGTAAAGCAGCATTAAGCTTAGATAAATAAGGGGGAAAAATGAAGTAGTTTCCACTGGCTTGGAAATGAAACATAAATATGGCTGACAATGAGATTGGATTACCTGTAATAATACAGCGCCACGGCTCGACAACGAAGTAATTTTCATTGTTAATTTTGTAAATTTTATTTCGCCGCACTTATGCGTATCACGTGGCAGCTTGGTTTTCCAGTTATTTGTTCGTTTATTTGCGTTGAAATTATTATTTATTATGTTTCTCTGTTCTCTGCCCTCCGTCGAATTAAGAATTTTTCACACTTTTTCTTAAATGATTAGACGAAGTTCATTTTTTCTCCCCTGTTACATCATTTATTTTCGAATTCTTCTGTGATTAGTTTTATTAATGAAATATTAGTATCTATTTCTTTCTTTATTTTCATTCTTTTCTATCATTTATCTCCTTTTTTCTTTTGTTTGAAATTTATTTTAGTTAGAAAAAATATGAATCTTTCCTATGAAAATATATAATTTCACTAAAATACTAATTCTCTCTGCACATTTTATGTTACCAATGCTATAAAGATCAATATATCTGCGAGAATGTGTACATAAGATTTTTTCGTAGAAGTGCAAGTGCTGATTTCTCACTGATTACTTTCATTTTCATAAAATTTGAATTGTAAGAATGATCGTAATCCATTCAACACAGACTGTAATTCCTGCAACGGGGAAAAAGAAATTTTCCAAATATTCTATCCACGAAATAATTTCGAGATTTTAGTAGGGAGGCACTTATACGTATATCTACCACGCCTACTGAACCGAACTTTATCCAACATGAAGAGGCACGAAGCCAACAGGTGATATTTGAAAAGTTTCGCGACATCACGCGAGATTTATTCACAAATTATTTTCATGAATGGAAAGAACATCCTTAAAATGCCCGTGTAACAGTGAAAGTTCCTCGTGTCGTCGACTCCGGGGAAATATATCCTTTTTTCCCTTACTTTTGCCTTTTGTCCCTTTATCCTTTTATTTCCCGCGGATCTTTATCCCATCGTTTTTATGTGGATAATAAATGCGCCCGAGAAAAAGTTTTAAAAGTACGAACGGGTCAAAGTAGAAGTAACTTTCACTCAACCGGTACTTTATTTACTTTTGTAAATAAAAACAAATGATAAAGAAATTGGCAGACTTCAGCTAAACACAGTACTTTTATAATCACTTTTCGCCTGTGTAATAAAATCAGTCGAGAGTTCCAATTCAATGCTGTTTTGTTGTATAAGTTGATTTATGTAATCAAGAAGAGATGCATAATCTGTGAATTTCGCTACTGTTTGTAAAAATGAAAATGCCGCGAACTAAAAATAATCTTGAGATCTGTGATGTTCACAAAGTGTTTAAATCGCAGTTTATTGACACAAAAAAAAAATTGAATAAGCGTTTACGTACTTTTGAGGATATTTGCTAGTGTTGTTTCAATTAACTTCAAAGGTGTGCATTACATATAATTTAAAAATGCTGAGACTGAACAGCAACAGAGTACAAGCTGAACAAATTATCGGTCAAAACTAATTATGCGACTGAAAATTTAAATCATTTATCTATATTATACAAAAAACATGCGTTTAAGAAAGCAATTGTATTTTAATATCTTATTAATATCTTATTAATATCTTAATTAATATCTTATTAATTTCTTGTATTTAGTATCTTAATTGTATTTTTACTCTAACATTTCTGTAACAACCTTTATCATAGTATAATATATCGACCAACAGCTTTAAATACCTGCCCCCAATTGCATTCCGTATTTCATGATTTCATAATTCATAACATTCATGTTGTTCGAATAGTAAAAATATGCATTCATGCTTCGCGGTGTATTAAAAATAAGCTGAACATTTCGTACACGTAAAGAATTAACTACAGTATTGTCTCGATAGTTGCGAAAAAGAGCTGCACGATAGTTGCAAAGAGTTTATCCCCACTCCTGGGGGGTATACCCCTAGAGGCGTCCAGAAGCTCGCTTGCCGATCAGTGTAACGCGATCCGGGGTCGGCTATATCGGTGAGGTAATACTAATTCAACGATGAAACTTTGCCAATTCTCAACCTTTTCTTATGAAATTTTTACACAGCATAGCTGACATTTTTCTGAGTAAAATGACACCAAACACGATATAATTTGGACTATATTTACTGGCTTAATTAACGTTAATAAGTTTCGACCGCAGAAAAGGATAGGTACTGAAAAGAAAAGAGAAGCTGCGATCGTCTTTTGGCTTGGCTGCTCGGCCGCTTATCTTTACTCGCTGTCCTTTTCTACGTTCGACGCTGTCGGCAAATTTCAAACAACGTAGGAACTACACGCTAGTTGCAAACGTTCAGTCCCGAGGCTTTCGCAACTATCGAGACAATACTGTATATCGGTATTATGTATATATACCTGACCTACATGTTCACCCTCTGTCGCGCATTTCCACCTAAAATCATTGCGCTGAATAACCAGCCGTACAGTAAGCACGACTCTACGGAAAAGCTACCTCTGATTTCGACACTCGTCTCTGACGTCATTACCATTCTGTTTTTCAGGAGGAGGATTACGGTAGTTACAAGTGCGTAGCAAAAAATCCACGTGGAGAGACTGACGGTACCATTCGCCTGTACAGTAAGTGCCGTTTGTTTACTCGTACTTTAAAATATACCGCGGAAAAGTTTGTCGTGCTAATGACGGATCGTCGTCGCGAATTCGTCAGTGGTTCACAAACGAGATATGCGTCGCGTCGATTTTTTTGTGCCGGTAATTTTTAACCTGTTTTTCACTACTCAGTGCCGCGAACGGTTTGCATTAAACATTATTTCTTGTTTTACCTGGCGCGCATATCTAATATTTTTTAATTTTCTCCCTTTTGTAATTATAACGCTCTAATTCGGGCAGAACGCCGTACATTTAATAGCTTCCATGCCGCGTGCAGCATGGAAACTGCTGACAATTGGAACAATACGGCGCTAAACATCGTGTAAAAATAGTAATTGTTCGGATTAAATTTTAAGCGCGAACCATTGGAAGAAGTATATTTAGAAAGTAAAAGAAAAATGTAGATAGGTATTTGTTTAGCGATATTACATTTTCCCTGTGAAAGTTATAGTTCTGTTCAGAGATTCCTGGAGAACAGTATTTATTTTTATTATTAAAATATAAATTATTATAAAAAGGACAGCAACGTTCTTAAGCGAAATGAAATACAGATCTATTACTATCAATATTAGTTACTTCTACGTTTGCTTAACTAAAAACGTAAAATATAAGTTTCTATTAATTAAAACACCACATCCATATAAAGCATTTATACATATATGAATACGTTTTGTAACGAAAAACAGGAGGCGGTAATACAGTGCGAATTTACATAAAATAACCCAGTACAAAATCATAAAGCAGTGAACAAAATAATAAAATAATCCAATACTGAGCCTCGCTCATAAATACTGAAGACCATCATCGAAATTTTAAAATTCGATTCCACAAAATTCGTGATTCAATTGAAAAGTGTAACGATGCATAAGAAATTTGAGAATCACTGGAGCAGTCTTCCTAGAATGTGTTCGCTAAGTAGACGAAGTTGAAACACGTTATTTGCTGGTACACCTACACCAATTGAAGCAGAACGTTCGTCGATCGACACGTTCGGTTTCAGATGGGTCGCGCCACGAAATCCACTAATTCGGGTTTCGTCAGCAAATATATACCGGCAATTAATTAACCAACCTGGAAGCCCGCGAGATCGCTTTTCCGCCGATCTATTAATTCGTGATTAAGTCGTTCACGAAATCGTGCGGAAACGCTGCTATCCTTGGCTACCATTCCATTACACCATTTGATTAGAGACACCAAGTAATTACAACCGTGTGCCGCAATCGTGGAACTTCGTCATTTGTTAGAAATACGCATAATTGAATAATTAAATTGGTAACGATAAGCTTCTGTAATCTGATTCTCAAATAGACAAATACGACACCCTAGCTGTAGTATCAGTTATGAGTATACACTGATACACATGCATTTATGAATGTACACGAACGATTTATGTCCTTGGATTTATTCAGTGTACTCAATATGACTGTCGAAAATAATTCATCGCTTTGCCATAAGTTTGTCATCAATAACCTAAACAAAGGAGAGCAATTACAAATATTTAAATCCCTCGCGTTTTTATGCTCAGTACTGTACTTACTACTGCGTCAACTTTTGAAGCATGCGACGTGATAATTTTCCTGAAACGTTGGAACAGGTGAATTAAATATAAGATTACGTCAGGTAGAATTATAGAGAAGTTTACAGGGGGCTTGAAGTCTTTTTTTTATATTACTTTGAATACTTGCATCATTTTATTTTCTTCTGGACCACACAAAATCGTTCCTGACGAAAAATAACAGAATTCAGTACAACTAATAAAGTTTAATTCAGCAGAAACGAACACTATAAAAGAACTACCATCTAAAATATCTCACTTGCTATAAATCTCACTCCTTCTTTTACAGCCCCCGATATCTTGCACTGTTTAAATAGTTCATGCTCCCAAGCATTACAGCCTGGTCGTTAAAAATTACATCTTTCCTTACATAGTTATCTTCCAAATATCATACAATCAATTACACGCTACGTACACTGCCGGCTAAAAGATTCGAACCACCAGGCGTTTCAAGTTATACCAAATTGTATGACTGATTAATCGTGTTACATTGAATGTTTAACCTTTAAGCAAATGTGGAACATTAAATAAAACATGAAATAAAATTCAAGGCAACATTAAAAGAAACTTGAAAAATATAGTGAAAGGTGAGGGCGTGCAACGGTTTACAAGATTTTACATTTATGAAACAAACTCGATCACTGTCACATTAAATTCGGGCAATCACGCGGTCTCTGTAACCTTAATTTCGAATCAATGTATCGTTAACAAACCGTTCAATATTTATGCAATTATGGAAGTGCTCTGAAACTTTCGGCAAGCTGTGTATATCGAAATTGTTACTTCCATTCATCTCAATGCCAGCTAGAATCATCGGAAATCCTCCAAATGGTGCATCTTCAATTCCACTGTACAGCTCCTGCCGAATTGGCGCATATATGCCGCGTAAATGTATGCATATGACATAGAGAGCCAGTGGAGAAATGGCCAGCCGTTGAGCAAACGTTGCGCACGCGAACACAACGCCACGAACACGTGCAGGTGGGTGGATGATTTCAGTGTGTTCAGGTCGTACCGTGATCATGAAGGGTGAGAAAGAGCAAGGAGACTGCTCTCCATTAGTATGCATCGGTTTTTCGCATTAGCGACATTCAAATGAAGCGAGCGTTTAGCATAAAAGGCTACGGGCAAGAAAAAGACCGTCAGTGATACCGTGCTTGCAATTACCTCCGTAAAACTGGTCGAAAGTAGTTGGGATTCATAGAAATCCGTGGTCACGGAGTTTGCTTTCCGTGTGAATATGTGAATCACTTTTCTATCAGATATCTGTGACCTTAGAGGGGGATCTGAAACGAATAGGTAACAAAATTGTATAATAGTAAGCGAAACTATGTTGAAAAATAGAGAGTGGGATTTTCTTGACGAATTGACATGTTAAGATATTGGGGTGTATAAATTAATCCTTGATATTTTGTACAGTGCAGTATAGAATTATTTTTAACTGCAATTACTGTGATTGTAACTTCGTTAACCTCAATTTCATCCTGCATTAGGAAAATAAGTGAGGGGAGCTTCTTTGTCCAACTAACTTCTTAAGATATTGCGAAATCTGAATTTTATATTAATGTTTGATCTGCTATTTTGCACAGGAAAGTATGTAATTATTTTTCATTCAGAATTATTATGCCCCTGGGTTCGATGATCTGATATTAATTGTAATAGGACTTGAGCACTTGTGTTGTACCAATTTTGAATTCATCAGTATAGCACCATTGTCTACCTATTGCAGAGTATTACCAGATGGAGACCTTAGTACGAGGACTTGGGTTGTTTAACTTTGCACGTGTGATTTTAATGAAGTAGATATACTTAGTACGTGTATTGTTAGGGGTACATTGTAGCGCAGCGAAGTCGCAGCCCTTTTCATTTATTAATAATGCACAAACGTGTACGTAAGGTGGAAATCAACAGCATAATTCTTCTTTCTTAATTAAAAATTAAATATTTAACTTTGTAGCGGAATATACAAGCAAAAAGGTATTTTAACCACCACTATAAAATTATGAACAATCCCTTATGCGATACATATCCCTTCATTCTAAAATACAGCAGCCCATAAAACTATGTAAACCAAAATTAGAACGATTACACGAAATTTACAAAGAATTATGAATTTACAAATACAACATTTCACCCGAGTCAACGCCATTCACTCCTGCGGCACAATTATTGCCGGCAACCAAAAGTTTGCAGTACTCGGAAGTCAATGCGAAATTGATCAATATATCGGAAACAACAATAGCCCATCCGATCAGTTTGACTACCGTTGTTCGAAGGAGAACAACAGCGACGTTAAACGTCGTTCGATAGGGAAAGGTGCATACGTGTTCGATCTTTGACCATAGATCCCGATGCCGGCTGCAACGCCGGATACAACTGTATTCCAAGTGGTCAGGCAATTGGCATAGCGGTAATTTTGAATTATTACCTGATAGAAGGGAGGCTGGAATTAGTCGATCGCTGAAAGCCATGTGCAATAATCGAATGGGTTATGGTGCCACGATCGAGAATCATCTCCAATTTACGCTGATAGTGCAGAACTAATAACTTTTATCGTTGCTGATTATCATCAGTTATTGGACATCCGAGGTTAGCTGATTAAGCCTCGCAGAACGGTCATTAGGGACATTCGCGAGTAATCTGACAATCGAGGAAATTGCGAAAAATCATATTATAATTCCTGTGTCTATTCGTCACTAATCGCTTTAAAACGTGTGAGGCATTTTCAATTTGCAAATTTTTATTCAAAATTACGTAAATTACGATTATATAACTGGTGACTTTGAACATAGTAGTAATTGGATATAATTGAAAAAATTGAAACAACGTTGGCTTGAGGAAAAAAATACAGATATCGCGTAAAATAAAGAGGGGACTGGCGCAAGAACGTAGGACAATTTCAAACTAGATATATGCTATTTTAAGTGTCACGAAAATTCAAGTGGAACCGGAAGTGAAGGGTAAAAAATGCAAGTGGAATGTGCCAGGCTAAGTAACGGGAAAACACCCGTAATCAAAGCGCAATCGCGAAACATAGTTGAAAAAGAAAGAGACATGCATAACGTAACCTTAGCTTCAACCGAGTGCAATGCGAATGCACGCGCAAAAGTAACATTGTGGAAGAGAAAAAGAGGAACAGGGACGGAACAAAGCGGGGTGTAAATGTACCGTTGGTATACCAGAGGGAAATTATCAGCGTGTTCCTGGGAAATTGCTTTCTAATTGGCGAGATTTTTAAAACTCACACAATAGCTCAGAGAGTTTTTTGCCCCATGGACATGAATATTACTTACTAATTGGTCGTTTTTATGATGCAAAGGGGTATAAAGGTATTACTTCTCGGCGTTTGCAAATACTGCGCAAATCCATTCGCAATTATTCAGACTTACAATCAGTCGTCTAAATGTTTCCCCTGATCGTTCGACCGTATTTTTATTCGCTTCCTTCTTGTAAACATAATACAGCGTGATTATTCGCGGGATCGAGTTTAATTTAACATTTAATTGCTGGACTCTTTATTCTGTCTTTTTCTATGTTATATTTATTTACGCGTGAATTGAAAATATTTCTAACGTGTCCATGGTTGAGGGATTGATAAATAGAAAAATTATAAAATAACTGAAGTAATTTGGTTTTCCTTTGAAATTTTAAAAATGTTGGAATGTTAATATTGTGTAGTTGAGCATTGTTGAAGATTATTTCGTGTGCCATGGAAATTTAGCAGCGTGAATCATGGCAAATGAGTAACAGAAGGAAAGAGAATGTAAAGGTGGATTCGCGCACGTCTAAAGTTTTTAGCCGTCAGTTGTTGTGGGGAGTAGTTATAGATTTTTTCGAGCGTTGTCGTGAGCGAATTCGAGAGAGTTGACCTGTACGGTAGTTGATTGTGATTTTCTCAGAGATACAGTCGTCAATAAATTAGCAATATTTTAATAAAAACTGCAGTCTTATTATATCCCTTGTTCCGCTAGAGCACACACCTGAGGTTCACGAAAAATACTCTCTACAGTACAAATCTTAAGTTACAACAATATTATTTGAAGGAAATTTCATCGCTGCCAAGCAATGTAGTTTTTCAAACTGAGAAACGAAATTTAAAAAAGACGATATAGTTCGGTAGTATGTTATCATAGGACATGGAAATGTTTTGAATGCAATATTGTTTGCATATATTGTTTGCATGCTACAAGCTTCAATTCTGTCTACCCTATACAATTTCGTTCCAGGGCCATATTTATTTTACTATCCATTTCATTTTACCTTTTCCTTTTACCTGGACCACACGATCAAATACACAGTGACAACATTTGATGTCTATCTCGTTAAAAAACACGTGATCAAACCGTTGTGGATATAAAATTGGCTGCGGGAGAAACATTTATTATATAGAATAAACTATTAATAGACCACCCTCAACAAGTTCGTGCGTGAACGGAACATCGTTAAAAGTGGGCGAAATTGAAAACAACTTTAACGCGTGCAAAAGCATAGCCGCCGCTCTTGAAAACCCTACTTCTAACACGGAACTTTGAAATGAACTCGTGCAAACGTGTCAAAGAAACCACACGAAACACCTACATAGTATCAAGAAGTTTCTTTTTTTAAGTTACGAACGATCACTGATAACCTTATTACTAGTTGATCGAAACGTGCCAGAAACATAATTATTTAACGACAATATCGATGATGAAAACCCGAAATACCAAAGAAAACTCCATTGCTTTTCACGTTTTACAATTCCGGCAAAGCACACAGTGTCTACTCCCTGTTCCGTATCTCGTCCGCGAGAAGATCGATCTTCCGCTTAGAAACATCGGCTACAAAGAGATGCCGGGACTCGAATGGAATTCGAATTCATTCCGTCTGCGCAGTGGATGGAGTTAAAATACCCTCGTCGCGGTCCAGGGTAGTCCCAAAAGAGATGCTCGCTGCCCGACGAACGTCGAACGAAGACGGCGAGAGGAAATGGAACGCCTGGAAGAAGGATAGGCGAGCGGGCAAACACCGACACGTACGATGGTAAATTCGCAGGAATAGTAAAATGAAAAAGAGAAACAGAGGAACGGATACGGCGAAAAACAGGGGGAATCGTCGAGAGAAAGACGAAAGGAACGGATGAAAACTGAGGGGAATGAGAAAGGGGAAAGAGAGTCGAAGGACAGAGGGAACTGAAATTAAGTGGTAGAAGTCAGAGATATGTCAGGCGAGTTTTATTAAGCAGCATAAAAAAGAGATTTGTAGCCCGTCTTAAGAGGGTGAGCTCTCGTGGTCAGGGGTGACTCTGGTTGCGGGGCTCACCCTCGGGACGGTACCAGTATGGGGATGAAGAACAGAAAAGGTACCTGGGGGGGGTTGAACGAAGAACAGAAGATCGTAGAGATATGAATTTATTATTAAGGACTGCCTAAGGGACAAAGTACCCCTGTTTCTTGATAAGTAACCATCCCACACCGTGATACCTATGAACGTTGCACCCTCACTTTTTCTGAAGAGGGCGGCGCCCCCCACCCCTCCTTGCTCGTCATTCAGTGGAAAAACCGCAACCACGGCTAATTTATTCCGCGCCGAGTCAAACTGCTATTTTGCGAAGGTGGAAGAGACTACTGCGACCCGCAAAACTTGTGTTCGTTTCGTGGATAGCAACAACATTGTATTCATTCAACTGTTCGTTCCTTTTTCTTCTTTCCTCTTTCCAGTCTGCTGGTCTTCTTCTCTTTCTTCTTCTTCTTCTTCTTCTTCTTCGTCGTCTGCTTTTCCTCAGATTCGAAGTTTCGTATACATAATGCAACGCACCTCTTCCTCTTTGGCCTCCGACTGAGACGAGGATTTAATTGTCGGTCGTTAGTCGGCCATCCTGTAGACATTTATGGCGTTGATTCCTCTCCCACGCTTTTTCGCCGGCTGTTTCACTCCTCTTATTAATTGTGCAAAGCTGTGTTTCGACTTTGGAACGGCTCGGAGAGATTAGCCCAGGAGGTATAATTCTTAAATCTTTCTATGTATTACTCAATCTCGCGAAAGATTGCAGGATTTTATTGTATGGGGGGGGGGAGGGAGATTTTGTTGTAAATACAAGTTTCTTTATATGTCCTGTAGGACTCTTTGAATAATTGCTTAAATATTTGAATACCTTGATCCTTTGTGGTTCAACAAATTCAAATTCAACTTCAAATCAATTTATTTATTTATTTTCATACTTTTCAATGCTTTATCATCATTATACCTTGAAAATCCTTATTTTTCTATTCAATGACACATTCAATTACAAGTTAATTTCACTCGTTATTAAGATATAATAAGTTCCGTATTTTTCCCTTGTGATTGTCTTAAACGTATAAGTATCTGGAGAGGAACTTAACGTTCTGAACTTATTTTCTTCCAAGAGATTTTAAAAAAAATATACGCCTTGTCAGTCTTTTAAATTAGTCAAACAATTATTAATCTTTCCAGTAAATGTAAAAAAATATCGCGACTATTACATATTGAATTCTTTGCCTTCGCCTTCGCTCCATGGGGTGGTTTGATAATCCAAGCTCTACTAAAAACGAATCAAGCTGGCATTTTCGTGAATATGCATATTTTTAGGATTAATCTGACGCGTGATATTAAATCTTCCTTTGCGTCCGACATTCTGAGTATTTTTAGCCTGTATCTATTTACTCAGCGCCAAATTAGCTATTCATTTAATAAATTACGTAGATGAATTACCTTTTTGATAAAATGTACGTAGGAAAGTTCCCCACGTATCATCATGAAACACGAGGAGGAATAAAATTTTGCTGCCGTTTTCGTACTTCTGTCACAGCAATATGATTTTTTTTTAATATAACGTACTTTGTATCAATATTTCGGAACGATTTGATATATTAATAATTTCATGATTATATTTGTTAGTTTTATCTTCACTTGTCTTTACTTACAATTAATATTCAGAACTATTGGTTGCCTTTATAGAATTGTAAATATATTTAAATGAATCAGTAATTCATTTCATTATCGTTGGATACTTTTATTTAAATATACAATATAGAATTTTCCAAATTTTAATCAGACTTCATTACTAATTTCACATGAAAAATTAACTTCTATAGAATTTAATGTGCATATAATATGTATTCTACCAATTTTCATTATATCACTAAGTACTTGCAAGTTTTTTTATTAGCGTTTGATCAAGTCTTTACTGACTTGACGTAAAAATGTTCGTACCGTAAATGCTGATTATATTTCTGATTGGCCTGTACGGTGATTAGCCCGTACACGATACCTAATTATAACAGTTGAAATCGATATCTATCAACCATCGTCAAGAAGTGCTTTGCTTCATGTGCTTTTACAATGGAGTGCGCCGTCACAGATGCAAGCACAACGCATAGTAGCTATTAATTTCGCATATTAATTATGCTAATCGGTACACGCCATCCTTGGCATCGCGTAACAGCGCATACGTGTAACAAGGGTTAACATTGCTATAAAATCCTTTAAAATCATAATAAAATGGAAAACGCTGTATCCTGATATACCATGAAATTTCATTTAAGTTTTCAGACTTGATTAAACGTTACATAATTGTATGCAAATTGAAAGAGCAATTTATTTATCTTTACCATTAAATCATTCGTTGTATTTTTAAAAAATTACATATCCGTCATTTTATAACATATTTGATTTCGTATAATATTTTGTACTATTTCTAAATTAATTGAAGTTTAAACATTTTCTTGTGCACGGTCTTAGAAGAATTAAAAATATTATCCTGTACAATTGTTGTGTAATCAAATGACACGATTTCACAGTTTCAATTTTGTGTGTAAATAAAATGCGTAAAATTACAAGTAATGTTTTTATTCAGTGTTTGGACTTCGTCTTCCACTGTAATTTTGGAGATGTTCGATATTCAATGCGTATTCACGAATTTCAATACTTCCATAATTTCGTGGTATCAATTACATTGGCAATGAACATATTTCAGAAGTCTACGCATCATCTTCATGGTTGACGTTATATTCCAAACAAAAACTCTACAATTTAAATGCTCTATTCAATAACTCCATAATAATTAGACAAATTAAAAAACAAATAAGTATCCATACATAGTTCTGCATGAAGGACGTAATGAATCATTTAACGCCCTATTAATATTACATATATTCTATTACCTCAATCATTCAGATATTCGAATAATCATCCTACAAATCAATTCATCAGCAATTTGATTTACATTCAATTTCGTAATTAAGCGATCCCGAAGTTGACAGTTCCTCGAACGATTTCTTAACTTTCCTAACGAGTTGGAGGACTAATTCCATTTCCGTTCAGTAATCTGTCTGTCATAATTACCGTGTTAAACTAGGTTCCATGTAAATAGAATGGTACTTGCCACAGAATTTGGCTACTCAAATTGTCATTGCGGAACGGACTTCGTGAAAACTCCACCTTGCTACCAATAATTTAGATAATGAACGTTTAATCTCGTGACAAGATTAGTGTTTCTCGCGCCATACGTTTATTCCTGGTTTATTCTAATTTTGTTCGGTTACTATTTTTGTGAAATTCAACGTTGACACACATTTAATTATATTGATGAAGATTTCCGTTTCTGAACAAAAAGGAAGCTTCCATCCACTTAGCAAAATAGTCTTTCGTCCTTCATACTATTAAATGGTTTTACATGGCATTACATGAAAATTAAATATTCCCAGCTGTTAAAATAATATTTTAATATATTTATAATATTTTAATTTTACTGAAAGGCAAATATATGAATTGTTACAATTCTAAAGGTAGAGCATACTCCTGAATCAAATGTAGTTTTATCTACCCGACGTTTCTTGTGTATCGAACAGTTACAAATGTACCTTTAGCAACGAAATTATCCTTTTCAATTTATAAAACCAGCATAAATTTCTATTAAGGGCGTAACGTAAAATGACAATAAAATTACCGAAAACTAACCCCCTGCAACCTACAATAAAAGTCGTGTCCTAAAAAGATTCATGAAAAAGTCACGAATAACAAAGTACATACCGAACGACAAAACTCCTCAAAGAACCATAAACGTCGGTCATCTAGGATCGCGCGATGCGCTTTAAAAAATAAAGTAAAACTAAATCGAGCCTTCATCTACTTAAAGTATCCCTACCAACTTTCAACCACAAAAGCATACAACAAGGAGGGGAAAAATGTCAAGCAAATGCGAAGACACAAACGAAGGCCTGCTTAAGATTGAAGAATCGTTCGACGCGCATTTAATGCGTCGCGATCAATTATTCCGCGTGGCTTGCACGGCCGGTTTCGATTAATTGAAGGAAGACGCGGGGCGGTTATCGGGCGTTTAGAAATTTACCGAGCTTTCCCGAGATTTTCATCCGCGGCCCAAGGGTCCCTCTAATGAATTCTTTACCGCGACACGCGCGCAACCAGCTTCCTTCGTGGCTCTTTTGCCCCGCGGTGTCGAACACGCGGCTGGAATGGCGCGTCGCTCGCGGCTTTAATTACGAATTGATCGGGGACTTCCACGAACTTGCCAGACGATGACGGCAACGGGGACGACAACGTCGAGAGGCGTCTTTTGTGTAACCTCCGTGGAGGTGTACAAATTTGCCCCGACTTACCCCACGTGGCCGAAACTTTCGTCGCTGGCTTGGAAACTTTTAACTTGACCCGTAAGCTTCGATTCGATAAATCATTTAGACGCGTCGTGCTGGCTTTCCAGCACCATTTTGTTTGCTACTCGCGGCGCAAACGTGGAATCCCGAGTTTCGAATATTTGTCTCGCGAACAGAGACTCGGTGGATTAAATGTTGGATCACAAACTTGAGAAATTACCTTTTTATATATTCTCCAGTTATAAAGTTGCAGTGTGTATTTTTTTTATAATATCTAAAGGGAGACAGTAGTATTCGTGTAAACGGATTCTTCGAAAATATGGTTAAGCTTGTGTCACCATTATGTGAATTGTGCAGTACTATAAATAACCGAACACTGAGATTAATTTTTGTTCTCGTATCAATATTCATTAGTGGCAACGTGTATAAGTAATACAATTTTTTTTCAGCCCAATATCAATGTCAGTCATTTTCAATACACAATTCCTTAACCCTGCTTGCCCGAGAAAATGGCAACCCTAGACACGCACCTAAGATTGTGCACAAAATTATCGATGCCAGCATATCAAATTTGTCCGCGAACAAGCCTGCTGCATAAATCTCTCGTATTTAATTAAAAACGAGGCCGCCACGTGCAACAAAGAATTCAATATACGCGATGATTCCGCACACAAAAGTGCGCCGCGAAAGTTCTTCAATCGGCCGGTAATCGCGCGATTACCCCGTCGAGCAATATCAGCGAAAGTCTCGCGGAAACTTTCCTTTTATCGTCACTCGAGGGAAGACGCCGCAATTTAATGTCACTGTTGCTTTCTTCCGGAAGACAGACGCGAGGTTCCTCCACCCCCGTTTGGTCGTCGTCGCTCCGGGACAGTCAGCCCCGGCACAAAGGGGTTGAAACGCGGCGAAGACGAGCAACGAAAGAAAACAGTGGGGGTTGGTGGACGTCAAACGGCTTTTTAATTTAGCTTGAACTTTTTCAGTTCCACGGTCCGAATGTTCCGATTTCGGATGATGTGGCAAACTTGATGGAAGGGGCAGAGTAACGAATCGAAACGTTTAGCACGTTGCAACGTGATGTAAATACTCGGGGGTTGATGGAAGGGAAAGGTCGTAATAACAAGGGACCCTCATTAACTCGCTGCTGTCATCGTTGCACCCTTTTGTCGTCAGGCTTGCCTGCGCTTTTTAATTTGTTTCTTTCGAGTCGATTATCTCCATTACCTGTGATTTCAACCCCCAGTTTCTCCCCGACTTTTCCGCGTCAAGGTATAACGTCTTCGTAAATGAATCAATTAAGAATAATAAAGAAGATTTTCGCGGTAGATTAATTATCGAGGTGTTTCGGTGGCTTTGAGGGTGAACATTTAATTGGAAACGGTTCGTCGTTAATTGGGGAAGATACTGTTTTCGCTTTGGACTGATGGGGTGGTTTTTGAATGTCGCGTAATCAATTCTGTTTCAATACCTTGACCAATTTCCAAAGCAACAAAATTAAAATTAACGAAATCGTTGGTCGGCAGAAGTATTGTTTCTGAAACGAAATTAGTTTTGTTTCTTTCAGCTCGTGATTTGAAATTGAAACACGATGGAATATTTCACGTAGCTTTTTCCGACGTATGTAGTTACATGAATCCTTTGAACTCTGCAACACCAATTATCAACGCGTGACAAAGAAGAAAAGAATATATATATATACATATATATGAATTAAATCCTGAAGCCAGAAGCAAAATCTCGTTATCTTCTCAATTTTCCTGTAACGGCGATGCTCTCTGGATTTTTTTTGGTAAACCGTCACCGTGCCAACGGTGGTCTTATTTGGAAGTTTTAATTCGACCGTCGCCCCGGCTGGATGAATTTTTTATTCTCGATTTACGGATTCTTTTTTCAATTAATCGCCACCGGGGACGAATATGGTCGTGTGTATAACCGGCAGAAGAAAAAGAAGAACAATTTCCCGGCGCTATCTCGAAGTCACGATTGAATTTTTAATTTTCCGGTTCCCCGTCGCAGGATAGATCCTCGTTTCTCTTTGTCCCCTTCTTTTTTGTTTAAAAACATTTGCCGTGTTCGTCGAAAGACGCAAATTATTACGCGGACACGGGGGCACGGATACGCCGGAAATTTTAATTATTCCGAAATAGGGAACGCTCGAAGGGAGTTCGAGTATATTTTTGGAATGAAGATTAGGGGCGACGAAGGCCCGGCGGCGCGCCTGTACTTTTCATTCGCCCGTTTTTGTCTCTTTAGTGTGCAAATTACACCGGCTATTTTTTTTTAATAGGACCACGCTCCCTCGCGGTTGAATTAATTGGCGGTCCACGGACGCTGCTTTGTTAGACCCGCGGAAAGTAAATTCGTTAAATATCTCGTTCTTATGACGGCGTTGTTGCACCACCGCAAATACGTACATACATACACGGGCACACGAGCAGCGTTACTACAAGTTTTTCCTGCAGCTTCATGTAAAAATGTTAGATTGTGGCGTGTTTGAAGAAATTGTTTGCTATATAGTAACGTGTGTCAGTAATCGAAACATTCAAATTTCTGGACTTATGAACGCGTTAATAAATAGCTTCATATTAAATGCTAATATTATATGAATGTTTGGTAAAAGTAGTTTCTTTGTTCTCCATCGCATTTGCAAACATCGAGCTGTTTTCTTTTACGATAATAATTTTGGCATTTTTGAAACTATTATGTTGATCATAATTCATTTAACAAATATAATGAACACCATAAGTCACCGGTGATTTTAGATTTTTATTTTAGATTCAAATCTTTATTTTGGAGCAATATTGTCACACGGGACCGAATTTAAATTAAAGGATCCACAAAGTACTTCAAATGAACAACACACTGTAGTAACAAAATACTTTCGATACTCTAGCCTGTATTACATGTAACACTAGAACTGCTACTAGAACTACACAGTGTTTTGCTTTAAAATTATTAATATATAGGTATCGTTGTAGCAATTTATGATAACTTTTAATAAGACAGAATGACAGTTGTATATTTCTATTAAATGTGCATTCAACGGGTTTTGTGTTCTTAATCTGTCTAACGTATGCTATCTAATTGCTACCAAAATCTATCGGTAGTTCTAGTGTTAAACAAATGATATTTATAACAATGGACGATATTAACAGATAAAATACATATAAATGCAAATTTTAGTGATTGCGTGTATTTACATAATCGTGCAACCAGTAAAATGTATCAAGAACATTATGCAATTCCATTTACAATGCAGCATATTAAAATATAAAGTTGTGGCTCGAATTACCTGGCTCATTGTATTTACCTATAGTATAATTTTATATTATATTTTGCAGGGAGCCTGCGATAAGTTGATTTATTAGGTCCTGCAATGCTGTGAATTCATTGATATTCAGAAATCCGGGTGAAACCGTACTACCTACTATATTGATGATGAAATTTCATATTCAGAATTATTAAACGATGCAACGAATAATTATTAAACGATAATTTAATTAAATGATCCTTGTTGCGGGCCTGATTATGCTATCGCTTATTAGGGCAGTCGATAATTCTATTTTATATCAAAGGAATTTTGTTAGGATCGATATTGAACATTATTATTGCAGTAATATTTAGCCAGGTTTAAAATATTTGAATTTACGAAAACATTTAATCTGACTCATCTAATAAATCGTAATAATTAAAGCACAGAAAATTATTACATCATTTGCATAATAAATTTACAGAAACCAATTGATAACTATTAACAAATTACTAATTAATGAAAAATACTTGCACGCTGAATTATTCACAGTGTAGGTATGTACTCTTTATTAAAAGCATCTCATTGCAATAGTCATGTTCTTACATTATTACTATTATTGTTATGTTAAGGAACACAGATAGACTATTTTACAAACTCACGGGAATTAATATAGGTACTACAACATTTTTCAAACCAAAGCCTTAACGATAACAACCTAAATGCTTCCTAAACAATCGCAAATGAAATATCCCTATAAACGTGCACGACTGCCGGGCAAAAATAAACGAAATGACAAAAGAAGCTTGAAGCACTCGTCCGACCGGCTCAATAAAGATCAATCCAAGCAAAACCAGAAAAGACTCGGTGTATCGTCGGAACAGCCGTTCCAGAAAGCGGTTTCGATTTACAACCACCGAACTCTGTGCATCGCTACTACCCGATAAACCAGTCCCGAAACATACGCGCTCCGTAAATCCACTAGACTATTTTGTCCCGAATTCGAACGTCCAAAGAACGAACGACATGGAAATGGAAACCACGAAGAAACCATCGAATTTCGCATAGCATCGAGCATATAGCACTGCGGCGAGCACAACTATTTCATAGATCTCAATCGTTATGTTAAACTGACGTTTAAGAAATCAAAACAGTCGAACAGAAAAGTAAGACGAAAGAAAGAAAAGGAGTGGAAAGACGAAAAAGATCGTCTCGCAGCGCATTAATTTAAGGGACAATTGATGGTATCCACGGGCAACCATAAGGAAGCTGGACCTAAAGTCTACAGGAGTTACTGGTCGCTTGAGGAACGACTTTTGGAATCGACTTTTCCACCGAAGCGACGCGAAGTTTAGCAATTTCCTGGGGCTAATCTGCCGGTCGGTCAGCATTGAGATGCTGCGGAGATACGGGACATCCTGGTGGAAGGCCGGGGGGCCAGGGGACACTGGCTGGAACGTGGCTGGACCCATGGACCAGGAACCACTCGAGGTGGTCCCATGAATTATACAAGCGATTCCTCGCCCTTCTGCCGTTGTGCTTTTTTCTTTTTCTTCTTCATTTTCCTTTCACTTCCTTCCCTCTCTTCACCTCGGTCTTTCTTTCTTTTATCCATTTCTCTTCATTTCTCTTCATGCTTTTTTCTTTCTCTTCCTTTATTCATTTCTCTGTCTCTCCTGTTCTTTTTTCTTTCTCTGTCTTTCTATACTTTGCTCTATCACTTTCTTTCTTTATCTTTTCCATTCTTCTCTCCTTTCTTTATTCTGCTCTACCTCTCCTTCCTACCTTCTTTTTCTCACCTTTTGTCTTCCCCCGCCACACACCTTCCTTTCCTTCCATTTCTTCCTCTTCCTATCTTTAATCTTGGTAACCGTGCGCCCACCTCGCCCTTCCTGCCGCGGCAGCCAACCTCGCATCTGCTGGTTAAGGGTGGGAAAGACACGAAGGGGGACGAAAGGGTCGAAGAAGTCCCTCGGGATACGGGAAAGAGACGCGTATACGTGCCAAAAGCGACTTGAGTTCATCTGTCGTCGACGACCCCTTCCGTGATTGAACGCTCGCACCAATAAACGTCGCGGTTGATCGGATCCCGTGTTTGAGTGGCTTTTAATTAGACCGGATAGCTCCTCGACTCTTCTGGCTTTAATGAGCTGCTTGATGTCTCGAATGAGGGAGAAAGGATGAGAAAAAACAGAGAGAGAGATAGAGGGAGATGGAAAGAAGTTTTTGTGCGCCACGCGAGCAATGGACGCTCACCTGTTCTCTTCGTTGCATCTTTCCTCATTCCCCCCCGGCTTGGGCCGCTTTATTTTCTTGTGAATAAGGCGCTCTTTTATTTTGCGGCCGCGAGGGAGGAGTACTGAGTTCGCAAGGCGGAGAAGGGGTTTTAAACATCGGTGAAATATAATTGAGTGGAATAGGAGCGGTTAGAATGAAAATATTGTTGCAGCATAGATATTCACTCAGCGTTATCTTATTCGTAACATTCTATTGGATTCGTGGGAAGTAAATCATTTATTGTTACACCGAGTTTTACGACGTTACAACCTTTTCCACAGGCTTTTGGCGATGAGTGTGTAACGAAATTTATACACCTTTAATGTAAGGTGTAATTATTGAAATATTATATATTATTGAAAAATTCAATTTCTCAAGTTTAATATTTTGAAAAGTCTAATTTCCTATAAACTCGCAACCCTTCAAAGCTTGACAATCCAAAATATTATGCATTTCAAATAATAAATAATGAGTAAAATTCAAAGTAAAATTAAACGCTTTAGATACTCATTATAGAATATCAGAATACAGATTTGAATGATGAATGTTATACGTGTCAGCAGGTGTATTTCAAGTATTTAATCCAGTTGTCAGCATATTTTAATCCATGTTCAAATAGTGCTTGTTTAAACAATTTAAACTTTGCGAAGGGTTTCAAAATGCTTACATATGCTACACATGAGAGTTTTTCTATATGAAAATTTAGTCATTAATGGAAGGAAATATATGTAAGATTTAGGTGCCCACAAAAAGTATCCACAAAATATTTTTGACTTCCTAATGTCATACCTGACATCAAGACGAATTCAACGCCCTACTATATTATTACCTCAAGTGTTGAAACGACGCTAAAATAATTTTGGTCACGAAAAACGGACCAATAGTGGTTTCCAGACTATGTATTGTGCGGCGAAGTGCAAGGCTTTTTACTCCTTTATTAAATAATGTTGACGTTACCGAGTATATGAATTTTTTAGGTGTATTAATTATCTTAGTTTGTGTTGCGAACTTTTGTTGTTGTTTTGTTGTTTCAGCGTATTAGAACTTTCGACAATGTAATAGTCCCTGCAAAATACATTTGTCAAAAAAATTAAATATGATACAATCGTGTATTAGTTCAACTTATTTTGTCGTATAGTATCTATAAAAAATTATATAGATATTGCAGTAAAAATTTCTACTTAATACAAACATAAAATATAAGCAATTGAATATTGATATGTAATTATTTAATCCAATTCTAAAGTCTTCGAGTTTCAAATTTTCAGACAAATTAACATTTCGTCGACAAGTTGGAAAGTTATCCCTTATTCAGATAAAGCTATATTCACCACTAATGCAATCTATTAATTCAAGCTAGTTATTGAATTAATTTCATTGATACGAGCTACATTTACCAGATATAAGAATTTTCTGGAAAAGTATTGGAAAGCGGTTACTGTACAAAAAAGTTAAAGTAATTACTCAAACTGAATTCTTATCTGAGGAAATTGAAATGTGCAGATAAGAAACGATAAGAAGAAAGTTCTTCCAGAGTGAGGAAAGCGAGTTTTAATTACAGTAAATGCGGCAACGGTGAGTCTTAACGAACGAAGACAGAAATTTTATTGAATGCTTCAAGAAAACGGTAATTTAGATTCCCTGTTAATTGGTATCCAATTAATCAGCACATCAAAGTTAATAATTGTATAGAAGGGGCTGACACAAATTTATTATGCGCTACAACTTATCAGTGATAAGCTATCACACGTTTTGCAAAGAAAATCAAACTAATCAAGTTACACAATAATAATTGGTAAAAAAAAGTTCTCTAACAATTTGTAAAAAGTTAAATAATATAGAGATTATTCTAAATTCCTAACAGTACCTGTAATTATGTTTCTATTCAATTTGCAATAAACACCAAGAATTGAAAACAAAATAGAAGGGAGCAAAATTCAATACTTCGACAAATACATATATATCTTTCCAATCACGAATTCACAGGAAATAGTATTCAAAACTAAATATTTCTATTAATAAATCTCTAAAATATTATTACGAAGAAAATTATAAAAATGATTGAATTCCGTTAATATGTTGCCTTTTCAGTAGAAACTAAATGAGACGAGAAACGATTCAGGGCGTGCAAACGAAAACGGATTTCGAACTTCGGTAGTTCCATTAAATCGGAAGCTCTATTGTCGCTTCCTTGAGGTCGTCGCAGAGGATCTTATGGAAATATTTTCTCCTGCTGCCGTGGGAATCTTCTTTCTAACAGAGCCGCTTCTGCGCCCCCTTTAATCGTATTAGCGCACGTACAGACATATTTCGATTTGCCGAGATGCTCGGTGCCAATTGAACCAGCCGCGGCTTTTCGAAAAAAAAATTCCGTCTTCTCTATCTATACTGGCCCTTCCGTTTCTTTCATTCGTCGAGAATTTCGCGATTTTCCGCTCTATCGTGACTTTAGCTGCATTTCCGCACAAAAGGATTATTCCTTTTGTCGGTTGCGAGTGCGTGTATATTTTGTTTAATTAACAAATAATAGAGAGTTGTATACTTGCGAAATACAAGTATACTTGTGTATTATGCAATTTGTAATACAATTTCGTTTTAACGTGAAACAAATACAGGTATTTTCGTTAAGAAATTAAGCTTGTGTATTTTAAAATATAGAACTCGTTCGATTTAGAATTATTTTTGCAAACACTTGACGCTAAGAAAATCTGTTTACATGGCATTGAGTCGAAGCTGCCTTTTATGTTAAGTATTTTTGGTTTATTGAAGGCATGAGGTGTATTTTTCAACTGGAGGATATTGATCTTTTTGATTACGTACTGTAGTGATTTTAAGGTATTTCTGTTGGAAATTGAATAAAATGGTGGCTATCTTATGGCTTAGTGATTTTTATATTGCAAAGCGGAGTAAGGTGGAGCCCGAAGAAGTTGTGAAAAACTTCAACGCGTAGAGATTAAAAGAAACAAGTTTCCCAGACCCGATCGACGCAATTACGTAAGTTTCTGGGGCGTAATTAATTTCCCTGTTTTATTCTCTTCTTATCCGGTTAATTGCCTTTCAAATGTCGGGATCAAAAGAACCGCAATTATTCGTCATTAATTATTCTATTCTGATTCAGTATGTAATATTTAAAGAAGCCAATACGAATGAATCACTTCAAACCATAGTTTAAGTTAGTTTTTATGAATGGGAAATATTTAAAATGATAAATATATTTTTCGGTTATTATTCCGTCTATTATACAAACGTTATCTTAGGATCTCGAGAATGAAGGGAAGCTAATTTTCATTAAAGACTGAGGCACGTTGCAAGACGTTTCGTAATTTCGTAAACTCATCGTCGAAAATTTCGTCCATATTTAAATGAGGGCAATTTGTGAAAAATATATAACGTGACTAGGCAGATAGATGCTTGGTCATAATGGAAGCAATACAATAAGCTTCTTCCATTTTGCGAAACATAAAATTATCTCTACTATTTTTATTTATATTACACTCGACTCAAAGTTTTATAAAATATATCTTCTAAATATGAAATAGCGATTGAATCTTAATTTCTGGAAATATTGTTTGATCAGTAATGCTGTACAACATGCAATTATATTTAAAATTATGTTCCTGGAACTGACTTTTACTTTTACGAAAGCAATATTATCAGACGGGCACAAAAAATATATTAATGTTCATTCCATTATATTTATTTATTATAATACTACAACATATAAGAATTCAATTAATTTTATTCTAAAAAGCTAGGTTTATCGATATGTATATCGAATGATTGATTCAATTTTTATATTACATATGTAATTACATGCATTATAAAATATATTAAAAATGCAGTAAATTTAATGTAATTAAATTTCTTAAACAATTCAGAAACAACAACAACAGAATGCTCAAAACATGAAACCAAATCGAAGAAAGTTTCCAGAGTGCATTCTAAACGCTCGAACTGCCGAATACATATTTTCCTCGCGAGAAAAACACTTTTCCTCCAGAACAATTAACGCCACAAGAAAACTCGCAAGAGGGCTCGGGTTGCCGCGTGCCGCGTTTCAACCCGAGGCGTATCCGAAGCCAAACAACGCGCTTCTGCTCTCTCGACATGTCGAGTTTCCTATAATACCGCAAAGTTATCAATCCAACTCCGTTGCGCAAACTTGCCAGAGAAACAGGGCCGACGTCGAAACAACGGTCCCACGTGTTTGTACATACGTTCGTCTACGCCATCCACCACTTGCACAGATCTCGTCTTCTTCCCTTGATCCTCGTGTATAATTCATTCTGCCATTGTACTGTTCATCGACTCGTTGCTCGCCTTATTCCTTTTCTTTCTGAAGCGCGCAACATATTCGTAGAAGATACAGCTGAACCTTGCGCATCGACGAATGGCAAGATTCCACGGGGGCCAAATAATTGAATAGCTACGATAAGTCTAGACAGCGGTGGAAGTTGCACTTTCGTAATTGTTGTTTCGAACAAGTTCAAACGACCGTTCGCCTTGAACTCCTGTCGTTCGTGCGTTAACTTACAAGCTTCGTTCTTTCGCGTCGCGTCGCGCGGATATTTATTCGTTTCTGCTCGTCTGAATGGCCCTTTGTAGAAGCGGTTCTTATAGTTGTGCCGTTTCTCGTGTACGTCCCACTGCACGGCGAATAGAGCACCCGTTTGTCCTCGTAATAGCGTTTAACGGCTGTGTTTTGTAATTTCGTCGATCGTCCTGGAACGGTTGCTTTTTACTCGCAGTTTGTCTCGGTGATTCAGTGCTACGAATTTGGATAGCTGTTGAATAAGTGAAAGAACTTGTGGCTGAATGGAAACTGTTGAATTGAGAATTTGTCATTACTATTCTGTTTTCACATTTATTTAATTGTATTGAGTGAATTAGTTTTAGTATTGTCTGATTTATGAACCGTATTTACAGTAGTATTTTATGGTTTGTGAGTATTGTACCAAAATTATATTGTTATGTAGGATTGGAAATACGGCGTGAATGTTGAGTACTTGAGAAGGTCGTGCGCATGGAGGGTACAGCGGCCCAAGGGTCCGGGTGGTCGGAACCGACCATCACCGAGGAATGACTGGGGGGTGTGTCCTGAATGAGTGAGAGCAAATGGGCAATAGAATGAAAGAGAAACTAAGAGTGAAAGAATATAACGAATGAACGATGCGTACAAGAGGCAGATCTAGGAGAGAGTTTGAAGAGAGTTAAGAGAGGAGCTAAGTGAGAATCGTGTGTGAGTCGTTGTGTGTTTTAGTAACGTCGTGTGTCGACATATTATTATAATAAAGCTAGTGTTTTAATGAGTAACTGAAGTCTTATTACACCACCTGTCCTCTATTCCCAAACTACGTGAGGTTTACAGAAAATAACTTCTACAGTTATATAGACAATATATGAAGGAACGTTAGTTTTAAGCGTAGAGTAAGACGTATGCGATGCCCGGACGGTGAGGAGAAAACAAAAGGATAGCGACGGTCGTGGCCGATCGACGTCGACGCTCGCGGTTGAGTTAGTTGATCAAAAAACCTCTGGGGAGAAGTGTGCCTGTCGAAAGCGAAGTTTAATATATGTTCAGTTTGTCAGATTTTGTATTATTATTATTATTATTATTACTACTACTTTATTAAATATACACATTGAATTGAGAAACGTGTTCATCAATATAAATTCCTACATATATATTGAATACTTATATACATCTCTTACTTTCAAATTTTTAAGGAGGGGGATGAACCATTTTTCATTTCAAAGCATTTTTAATATTTTTATTTGAATGTAATTACAACAAATTCCGTGTAGTTTCCCATGAAGAATTTAATGGAAGAATGAAAAATATGTAAATTATAATTTAGGTGTAGTAATTACTGTTCCTTAAAAACAAGGTATTTTGCCTGGCGCTGCGTGAATATTTTCACTCGGTACAATCTTCTAATATCTTCCTTCCAAAGTTGTTAATATAATACAACGAATTCCTTTAAAGGAAAGTTTGCTACTGTTCTACAGTTTATTCTATATACTCTGTAAACTTGGAGTGTAGGTTCGTACGTGGTGTTAAGTAACCAGAACGAGTAATTATTTCAGCATAAACTACAACTTGCTGCTACGGACGTTTGAATCTGAAACCTTGACGTCTGAGTTCATAATTAACCTGTTACATTTTCCATACGGTTGGTATGCATTTTCCAGCATGTTT
The DNA here is from genome assembly GCA_963583965.1 of Nomada ferruginata. Classification (NCBI taxonomy): domain Eukaryota; kingdom Metazoa; phylum Arthropoda; class Insecta; order Hymenoptera; family Apidae; genus Nomada; species Nomada ferruginata. The sequence goes on from OY757216.1 coordinate 9,145,628, forward strand.
CGCCACCACGAATTGCTTTAATTAAGTAAAAAATGATAGCTTAAAACGGAATCACTCGTCGAATGCTAATTGCAAATGCGATTTAACAGCGCACGCTATGAACTCAAATTAAATAATACGAGGGCGAAACGCGAGGGATATTTAAGTAACATACAATTTCTGGCTATTGTGCACAGAATTTCAGTTCTCTTCCTTCTCATCAAAATTGTCACCGCTTTTTAAAGATTCCGTAAAATTGGTGTCCAAAGTAAATTATGACAATTTAATTTTAGTATCTCCTTGCATTTCTCTTTTCCATTACACTCAAGCTACACTTTCCTTCTACCCGTCGTTTGAATTTAACTTAAACGGAAATAGACGTATGCAAAAATTTGATTTCGAACCAGAAATAAATTACAAACCTCACTTAACATCAAGATAAAAATTCACCACCAATTCAGCCCTTCGCATAACATTTATTTCGAACTAAATCTATTTAAAAATAATGGCTAAGGCTACGTTTACGCTGGATGCGTATTCGTACGAACGGCGTTCTGACGAATACGTCTCAACTGTTTCAATGCATTAGTTCAAACAGTTCAGACGTATTCGTCAGAACCCCGTTCGTACCAATACGCATCCAGCGTAAACGTAGCCTAAAGCTGTTGGCTAAAAATACATATACAGCAAACTTTCCTCTGCTATCGATCCCAGTAGATAAGGGCGAGTAATAAGGTTAACGTGCCTTCAGTTATAAGTCTCGTTCTAATGCTCAATAAATTAAACGAAGCCGTGGCGTACGTCCTCGACATGGCACAGACGAAGTTATCTCTTTCCTGACTTTTCCGTGAATTATCTTCGCGGGCCCTCCGATATTCAAGAATGGAGTTGGCAAAGTTGAAGCGACTCCTTCCACCCCCTGAATACTTGCGAGATTGGATAGTAATTACCCCGAAGGTGGAAGATTATTCTGAACAATTCCATAATAGCCGCCTGTTCATCAGTCGGCTCTACCTATGTTATTAATTTTCCGTTTATAAGTAGCAAGATCTCAAAAGGGACAGAGAGCAGAATATAACAGTTAACGTGAAAAGAGATTTGAGAACTCTCGTTTGGGAATTGCTAAAAGCACTTGTGAAACGAAAAACGACGGTGAGAAGTATTGAAATAAATGAGAAAGTTATTTATAATCATTTGTCATAATCATTTATTAAATCATTTATAAGTAACTGAAATCATTTTGAAAAACGTTTAAATTTTAGGGAATATTAGGAAGATAAAACTAATTAGAAAATAAAAGTGATTTACTAACTGCTGTATATCGTGGAAGCCTGTAGTTCGAAACTCTGGTAATCAGTAGTAGTAGTCGAGCTTCGGTCAGACTCGTGAGAAAAGTAAACTGAATCGTTAGGAAAAGATTGTATAATATAATGAATGGCAGGTGAAAGCTACATTTCTTGGTTAATGTATTAAGGAATAATATTAGATATTGAATTAACCTTGTTTTAAATATTCTTCAGAATATAAAAGGTGTATTACACAGTTAAGGTGACATATTAATTTAACTTGCAAGGCAATTTCGTTAATGTATCCCCATGATTATTATCAAAATTCACAGAAATTCATTACCTCGGCAATAATATAATTCATTGGCACTGAAATGTTAATTAAACAGTTTTACATAACAGCAGAATCGTTAACAAAACATATCAGGTTCTTTAACTAAATATATTGACATTCACAGAGCTCATTATTCGAAAATTCCACTATATCACGAAGGAAACGTATATTACACGGCACAATCCGGATGAATAAATATTTAATCTCCAAATATTTAATGACAAATTCCAAATTAAAAGTAAATATGGAATGGCATCGTTATTTCCAGAGTGGTATTAAGAGAGAAACTTTCACGCAACATACATATTATGTAAAAATACGATATATTTACTATAATACTTTTGTAACCGTCGGAAGATTCTGCATTACGAAATATCGCCCGAAATAAATAAACATGATAAACAAATGTTTCACAAGCAAATATTGCACGCAGTTTGGTCCACGACGAAACGGACTGACCGATGGAATTGGTAATTAAACCAGAGTTCTGCAATTGCCTCACGGTTCGATCAAATCTGTTCGAAACGACAGGCAAATCAAGCCGACAAATATACAAATATAGAATACAATTACAAATATTTTACACACCGCATATTTACTATTAAAATATATTCCACGCAACGTAGCAAGAAAATTTGCCACCAAGTGGAACACGATAATTACTACATTAAAGTAATTGACCATCATGAATTATTATTAGAACATCCTTCCAAAAACTAAAGTAAACCTTTAAGCAGCCTTTAAGTAAACCTTTAGTGCATCGTGCCAACCTAGCACGTGGTTAATTCAATTTCAACGAAACGCACGAGGAACGACCCAACTTAACGCCCGGACAGGCAGCAACAAAACTAGGACGAGCACTCGGTAACAAATGCGAACTTCCATAACCGGACTTGGCCACATCCCACCCTATCTTTCATCCGTGTCCCTCATAATGCCGATAAGTCGCAGCCAGGGTTCAAAGCCCCACAATGGACGGCGGGCACGAAGGGGCTGCAAGAGGTCGTCGAAAATCCGTTTCCGTGAACGTGTCAAAACGGACAAACGACACGTCCTCGGGTATTTAGCGGATTCTCCGACACTGTGTCAGAAATCGCGGCGGAAATGACGGGTAATACGGGGCGGTGGAGGGCACTGACGTATCAAAGCCGAAGGTAAAACGACGAGGGCACCGCCATAAGGGAGAGCCGCTGACGGGCCGTAAGATTGATTGGAATCACGGGATGGAAAATTAACGGTCTAGTCTAGCTGGTCCAGGGTCGGGCAAAAGGTGTAGGAAGGCGTCGACGTCGTCGAGGGGACCGTGACAGCAGCCGCATACTAATTCCCGGGTTGCGTTTCCTTCTCTCTGCCGGGTGACTATTTGAACCCCCCCTTAACCGTTTAACCACGCTCTTGTGTTTTGGTCCGATGCTTTCCGTACAAAGAAGTGACTCGATCGTTTATTGCTGACGGCAATTCTTTCAGTGTTTGTGAATGACGACGTTTTGTTTCGCTGTATTATAAAAATTGGGGGAGATAGTCGACGACTGTTAATGTGGTAATACGATGAAATTGAAATTTTCTTATTGGAAATTAATTTTATGGAAAGTTAATAAGGGTGGTCCTCGTGGGGATTCTTCGGGGTTCCGATGCTTGGATCTCATCGTTCTCAGTTAATTCGTTTATTGGGATAGATTTTAGGGGTGGGCAACCCTCTCTGAGGTTTACGAAAGGGGTCCAACTACCTCCCTCGTATTAATGTCCATTGGGTATAGTTAATAATGCAAATTGGTCGCAAGGAATACTTGAATGAATCGGGGTGTGAAAGATATGTGTTTGGAGCTGAGTACTTGAGAAGATCGTGTGAATGGAGGGTGCATTGGCCCAAGCATTTGGGTGGACGCGATCGACTGTCGCCAAAGAATGTCTGCAGTTTGTATCCTAAATGAGTGAGAGCAAATGAGGAATTGAATGAGGGACTAACTAAGAGTGAAAGAATATATAGAGTGGATGATGCGTGCGCGAGGGAGAATAGTGTGGAGAGTTTAAGAGAGTCGTATCGAGAGCAGAGAGTATTGTGAGAATCGTGTGAGAGTCGTTGTTTGTTAGAGAATTATCGCGTGTCGACATATTATATTAATAAATTTAGTTAATAGTTGATGGAAACTGAAGTCATACTACCCTACCTGTCCTCTATTCCAAACTGCGTGAAGTTTACAGAAAACAATTTCTACATATGCAATGTCCTGTATTTATACTTATACTTAAAACAATATCATTTTCCCACAAAATGACATTTGAAAAATTGAAACCCTATTCGCCTGCCGATGTGTTAATACCAGCATGTCGAATAAGGCTGCAATCTTTCCAGCGACCGCAATAAACTCGCCAGAACCCCATTACCAAGGCCACTGTCCGTCTATCAACTTCATGCCACAAATCCTACTATCTGTCTCCGACATCTTCGTCGTACTACGCGCTATCTCCGCAATGACTGCTAATAATCAACTCGCCCAGGCAACGGCGTCCTGTCGCCTTCGAGCAGTGACATCGGTGACACGTTAATAGATCGATGCGCCGTGGGGCGCGTGAATGGGGACGCGCGTCGGTAATTATCAAAGAGGGACGTCGCGTCGCGTCGCGTCGCGTCGTGAGCATGAGATATTCGAGTAGCCGTGATAGAGAGTGGCACAGGGTCGACCGTGTAGAGTGTTCACCACGACGATGTCTATCCTTAATTGGATCAAACGAGCAACTATCTTCGACCGATACGTCAGCGGGGATTCCATTGCGAGTAATTACAGATGCTACAAGAAGGTATCTAGCACAAAAGGCGCCGACGTACCCGGCCATTGTTCCAAGATATTCGATTAGTTATTCCGCGGGCAACGAAGCTGGCAATTTCCCGGCTGTCCTATCGCATCTGCTGATTCGATGATGAGACCCGGCCAAATTATTTCCTGCCGACCTCGTCCACCTTGTGCACGGTCGAGGTTAACGATCGTGGCCACGTGGAATTGCAGGGGCATCGATCCTGGAAATTATGCTTCCCGGATGGGATGAGGAGGAAAATCGGAATAGTCGAATGATTTGTCTGTCGAACGGCGCTTTTGCGGGGACGTAGCGTTTGATGAGGGCCAAATTCGAGGTAGGGTTTGTGGAAAATTTAATTCTTGCGTTCGGCAATTGATCCTCGTGTACAGTTTAATTGGTAAAAGAAAAGGTAACTTCCTTGCTGTTATAAGTGGTGAATATTGCTAATTATCCAGTCATTTGAAATTAATGTTATAGGGACTGGTAGTAATTAGCTTTGTTTGGGTGCGTTTGAGTTTGGAAGTGTTCTTGCGATTCAAATTTATTACTTGTTCAGACATTTCTCCCACCTTGAAATGAAAGAATTGAAACGCAAAAGTGGAAAATGAAATGTAAAGTGTAAAAATGATTGTTTGTTCCTGGTAGTACCAATGAATGGAATTTAAAAATACTAATGAGGCATCCTAAATGGTTTGATTGTATTTTGACGTCTTTTCTACAGACGCCTAACATTGTTTGGAACTTAAAGGAAACCCGAAAAATCGAAACCAAATGGATGGAAACTTATTAACACGCGGTATGTCCTACTGTGTCTGCCAAAATGTATATGTTCAAATAATAGTGTCGGAATGCACCAACTTTTACCTGAATTGAAAGTTATTAAAAGTAACTCGTGGAAAAAAAAATCTATTCCCACAATATTCAGTCACTGCAATTAAAAATACAATATATTCTGCCTTGGTAATGAAATGAGTTATGCCATGTAGCGCGTTCACATCATTTAACTTCTTCTGTGAAGCGGTGAACTGTTTTAAATGCATCAATATTAGAACGAAACGATGCTCTCAATAGAGTGCTCGAAATTTTTCGGCCATCGCATCTATATGGATAGGCAACGGCAAGCTGAATTGTTTATCCCCGTAGCGCATCATTTGGAACTGGTTTCGATACATTCTCGTCACCGTTCTCCTATTAATGCACTCGCTCCGAATGCCACAACATTTAGTGGCGCAACCAAAGCGTTCCAGTGAAATGTCGAGATTAGAGGAATTCAATGCGAAATCATTAAAACGATTGATTTTGACCATAAAAAATAAAAATTTGGTTCACATACATTATTACTGTAACAACATATGTACATACTATATACCTGCTGTTTACAAATTTGCGTAAGAATCATAATTATCAGCAAAAGAAATACGAGAGAATTTTAGTACGTGAGAATTTCTGAACAGGAATATTATTTTACGAATGTTGGATTCGTTATAATATACAATAAATATAACAAATCGTAGTTATGCAGTTTTATAATTTCCCACTAACAAACGAAACAGAATCGTTGTTACAGTATAGAATACTCTCGCCAGATAGCGATAGATTAGGTTCGTTTGTTTTCCCTATATTGCAACACACGATTCCCTTTCATTTATTAATTAGAAAATATAGGAGTGTACCAAGCCTCACTGTATGTATGTATATGTATCAAACATACCCAGTCTCCCCTAACTGCGGATTGTACCAAATTTATTTCCATAGGATCAGTCTCGATTAAATTGGACGATTTTATGAATATACTATTAATTGCACAATATATCGCATTGTTTCTTTGAGACATCTCTGCACAATATGATCTCTGTAGACCAACAAATTTGTTTGATGGTATACACTAAGCAGTGCCAGGTAGCACAGAACGGGTAAGAAGGCTGATCAGATTCTAGACGTGGTAACTGAGAAAAGGGGACGAATTTCATCGTTATACCCGATAAAAAGCGAGTTCCCTCACACGTACAAGGATAATGCAGTTTTATGAGTTCGCTGGGTTTCGTATGATAAAGCGCGGATAAAAGTGAGAAATGTATGGCTTTTTATTAGTGGACCCGACCGCCAGTTGCCAGGATGATACAGTTCCACGTCGTGGACCGGATATTTATCGTACTTATTGAAATGTTAGGAAGTCCTCTAAGGTGGTTGGCGTCACTGTGGTTCCGTAGTCTTTCAGTTTCTTCAATTGTGCACCGCGTCAAATGGTAGTGTAATATTTAGAGCAGGAAATGAGTTTATTTGTTCCTGGAAAATGTCGTGAATGTGAATAATTATAAGCGAAAATAATTCTATACATTTTCTATCAATTCAAATAATTAATGATTGCAAGTATGTCTAGATATTTCTATATATTAACATTGCAACTACTTGTATCTAAATTATTCAATTTCATTTAAGAATGCTGGAACGCCACACTATCATATTATGCTAAAATGAATACAATCGATTGAATTAAATTGTTGATTTGGAAATTCTCGTAAAATGCTGATCAGGACGCTAGAAAATGTGTTCTCTGTTTTGTAACATTTCAACGCATTTCCTAGTATACTTTATTCGCAAATTTCAGCTTTCATAATGATCTATTAACATAGCTGCACAAACGTGAGAAATTGAGGGTCAGGTTTAAACTGTAGAACTTTGAGTACAACTAGTGGAACGTGTTAATGCAAGTACCAGAAGTGCAAGATACATGAACGTACTCAAGTGCTTTTACTGTTCCAAGCACAACTAACAATAAGATACTTTATTGTGCGCGAGAGTACCATTGAAACATTATTGTCCGAAATTTAGATACACATGCTTCCGCAGGAATAATCCAGCACGTTCAAATTGTGAAGAATGCATTAATTTATTTATTACATTATTTTTAAATTTATATTTATTTTTAAATTTATTGAAACATTTCACGACCGAGCAGCCGAGAAGGGAAGTGAATTAAAAGGAATACAGATTTATTAACATAGATTAATAGCCCTCCTTTCATTATGCTTCTAGAGCACGTCATACATTTCCCGTCGTTCAGCTGATTACGGTGCAATTTAATTCCCAATTTATATTCACTTAGCACGCATAAAGTAACATCCGACTCTATCACACGCGCTGCTGCTCCTCGTTCACCGCGTCTGTCCAGGAATACGCTCCGGCCACTTTTCCCTCGTCTTTCCAACGGAAAAACACGGTACAGGGGAAGATGAGAAGGAGGCGAGTCTCGAAGTGGTGGCCTGTTACAGGCAAAATGCACTAATTGGAATTAGTACACCGGGCAATATTTGAACAGCTTCCAAGTCCGTCGCGAGGCAACGCGAGGAAGAAATTGGATGGAGCAATGGGCGACGGGGGGTCGTTGATGGACCGACGAAAAAGGATGATGCTATTAGGCTAATTAAGGCGTCTTAAGATTTTAACGAGTTCACTTGCCTTACCTCGACGGAACTTCAAAATAGTCGCGTGTGGCGTGTAAACTTTACTGCCAGTGAATTGTCATCCAGCCTCTCTGTATACTTATTCGCCCTCTTAGAATCTCTTTCATTTCCCGTCTGCTCTTTACTTTAAGTAAAACTTGATGGGCTGCCATTCTTTCGAAGATATTCGAAAGTGTCCGGTCACGATTAGAATAGACGTGTGTTTTTCCGTTCGCATTTTTTAGAAGGATTAGGAATTTGGAAGAATGTGGCACAGGTGAGCTGTTCTCTGTACCTTCATTTTCTTTTCAACAGCAACATCTTTCATTAACATTGTCGTTTCGGTCTTCTAAAGAATTAAAGGTATCTATTAAATTGAAAGCAGGAAAATAAATCTGTCCCTGTAATCTACTGTAATCAAATGAACAGAAACAGGCAAGGAACACAATAAAAAAAGTTGCTCACCTTTCGCAGCTATTTTTATTCATTCGTTTAAGGACACGCGACTAATTAATCGCAGCAAAATGAAGGATTCGACGAATCGAAAAAAGCGGACGCGTTGGCTGGTCCAATCATCAATCAGCTAGGAAAAGTTAAATGGCCGGGACAACGGGTTTTAATATCTCCCGGGAGAAATAAAAGTTGGCGTGATAAATCAAAAGTGAAAAGTCTCGGCCCGACTGTATATATTTCTCTGTCTGCCCTTCCTTCTTTCCATCATCCTTTCTTCTCCGTCGTCTTTTTTTCCCCTCCACCCTTTCCTTCCGTCTGCCACTCAGCCACGTACGAAATTTCCCTCGGTTCCTCTCTTTCGCTCGCTTCTTCGATATCTCACCGCCCTTCGTTTCTTTGTCCCTCGTCGTTCTTCAAGAGCCTAATGCCCCTTCTTTCCATCGACGACTTGCAAAAGTGATAAATGAATTTCCCCGTCCCCCGTTGCCTATTTATATCTATACGTTCGAAACGAGTTCGTGCTACCTTTGAAATTGGATAATCCAGCCGTAATCACGACGAACATAATTTTCATGCGAACATATGTAGACGCGGTACAGGTCCGCTTTGATTTCGCTGCTTTTGCCAGTTTTGTCGATTGGAATGTTGGATAATTAACATGTGCACACAAACATTGATTAGTGGGAGCGTAGATTACAGTTGTACGTGTTACATTCATAAACGATTGATTACTAGAGAGGTATTCAACATATGCCTAGAAACATTTAAAAATACGGTTATTTGAACAATCGCGTTAATTTACAGTAAATCACATTAAGTGTATGATATAATTAATTGTATAGAAATAACTTTTTTAGTAAGATTGTGCTATTATTTATTGCGAATAAATTGGTATAGTGCAAAAACGGTTTACTCATTTCAATATATAATTTTTGTTCGTTATCATATTATTACAATGATCGGAAGACTCTGACAAGTCGATCATTAATTTTGCTTCTCACGATATTCGCATTGCTACCTGATGCACGAATTTTGCACTATCAGGAATGTAAAAATCGTTGAAAAAATTTGTGCTTTTGCTGCAGGGATACCGGATTCGTTGCCTAGTAGAATAATCTCCATTATCGGAATCCTCATTATACAAATACCCTACTGCTCGAACATTCTACGATTCGACCGTTCTATTTCATGCAAAGAAAGGTACAGCTAGTCTCTTCTGCAAAGAAACGAAATTGTCATTTACATTGATGCAAATTTAAATGTAATTTGTTAGTATAATTAGAATATTAAGCAGGACGATGTGTAATAAAACTGATACAAGAAGAGCAGGAAATGAATAATTAAGAATCTTGAAATTATTATCATTTATTTGTCCGACTATATTTTAGAATTTCGAGCTCCATATTAGATATTTATCAAATATGTGCCAAATTGTATATCAGATTCTTTGACAGTGCATTTAAAGCATTACGTATCGAGCTGTTTACTTTCCTCAATTGTGCTGTTTATAATATCGATGCTGTTATCCCATATCTCCCAGAATATATTTTTGTTCTACAACTCCTTTCTATCGAAAAGGAAACCATTAAATCACCCTCAATCGAGAATTACTCGAAATCTCAAGCGCATTGGTTCGGCGTGCCGTTTAATCGTGCTAATGTATCTGAAAACAAGACGAGTATAAAAAGCAGCGCAATCCATTTCGCCGGTCACAATTCCTTCATCGAAATCAGCGAATCTGTAATAAAAAAAATTTCCATAGGCGAACAATTTATTTTGTAGCAAAACTATATTACAAAATAATTGCAATCAAATGGCAGTTTGTGCTCACGTGTCACAAATGACTACGAAGTACCTGATTACGTTCGAAAAGGAAGATCTCTTTACTTGCTACATTTAACCCTGGTCTGCCTCGAAGGGTTCATTTCCAACAGGTGCACAGTGGCTTTTTAAAATTACATAATCTCGGAAATATCAGAATTCAATGATTGTAGCCAATGGTGGCAATAAAATCAATTAGCTACACGAATAAACGAAGAACGCAATATACACAATTTTGTCAGCCATTTTCCTCCCTCATAGTACTCGGAAGAATATGCAGCTACGAAACTCACTGACGATTGCGAACGTCGAACAGTGTGCTATTAGTATAGCAAACCCTAAATTGTCTGCCAGGCCATAAGGGAACATTAGACGTATCGAAAATCTCGCAGTTCAGAAGTATCATATTTTTAACTTAAACAGCAGTTTCCAGCACTACTGAGTCCACCCAGATCATAAAGTTTGCGTTTCTGTTACGTCATCTATCCTTATCACCAAGTGGCACGCGCTTACACGATTACAGGTTGTCGCGAAAATCGGTCGACGCAATTTTCTTGTCTGTTACAAACTGGGTCGCATTCGACTAACTAACTAATTTGGTTTAACGATTGATATCCTCGCGACAATTAATAAAGTTGCCGTTAGCAATTGCTATTACCCGAATTGTTTCCGTAAATTGTAATATTACAACTATCGTAATAAGCGCATGCATATTCCGTGTAATAATGTTAGATCACCTTCGTACGAAAATATTCTTCCGACCTCTCTTGAGCGCGTTAATTTGTCCGCGAAACGCCGTCTGAATAATAAAGCGACGCTTTTCGGAACGGAGGATCGATAATCGCGACGGCTCGCGATGAAAATTAATTGAAAGCGGCGAACGGGATTTAAATAATTTCCCTCGTCACTCGTATCTGTCTCCAGCGTCCGTTCGTTTCGTTGCCTCTGTACCTCTATTTGAGGATTAACGAAGAGTCTCGTTTGATTCGGGTTATGTCCTTTTCTTCTCTTTCTTTTTTTTTGTGCATCGGTGGTTTAGGAGGTATAGATTTTGCAGTGTATATTGGATAACTGGCAATAAATTCCTAGCTTTATTGATGGTTTTTCACTTGGTAAATATTCAGAAGTGAGGGAATTTAGTATATCTCTGTCAGATAGCTCAACCGATATTGGTATTTCTTTTTTTGGCTGCTTCCATAAGGTGAATACAGGGAACATTTCTTTTTGAATGATTATTTGACTTCCGTGCCACTTTTCAAAGATTTTCGAGTGGAAGAATATAAGCTTCATTTGATTAATTTGTGCACTTGTCAGAGTCTAATGTTAGCGTTCGTTTCATTTTGTTGCTAAATTATTTATACCGACAATGAACGCGACGAGGAAACCTTTGGAAGGTGAATCGTGTAAAGAGTACAGGAAGCTAGACACGTATCGAGGTACTATTAATTCTAGGCAAGAATACAGCCGTAGAATTCGCTGATGAACTATTTACACTTCCTGGGGAAACACTCTAATTGTAAGTAAAACAAAACGTTCCACCCCACATTAACTATCCAGCATATTTCTAACCCTAGACACATTGTGTTAAGGCTTCTGGGTTCAAGCCTTAGATAGTTCCAACTTGCTGGTAATTTAACATCAACAACCGATCCGACGTTAATTTAACAAGTTTCATAAACTTCTGCTCTCAAAATGAAATTCAATATGCGAGTCGTCGAAGTTTAAAAATATGAACTATGAAACTTATACAAACAGTTGCACGCGGGCCCAATAATTATCCAGGTTCGAATGTTTAAATTATTGTAATCTGGAAATGAAATTTAATAACGATATTTAATATCATCGTCCAAGCAATTTCGTAACAGTATGTAGCTACATTTGAACTGTACAATTAAAACTTCAAATCAGGGAAAAATTATTCTAAACAAGGAAGAACTGCACACATCACCAATTCAACCTCTAACGTTTAAATACAAGAATAGAAGTATAAAAAGGAAAAAAATATCGAAGTATGTGATTGCAATGCAGAAAATGCTAAATTAAAAACTTAGCTTAATTATATGTAGTTGGTTTGCTTAGATAGTTAAAAGAAAATGATAAAAATAAAACAGAAATTTTACATGTTACAATTATAGCTACTACTATTGTAAATCGTACAATATAAACCAGCGTGATAGTAATTTAATCCTGAGCCCGTAATAAAGGCATCGACAGCATATTAGCATTATGTCCAAACGTATAAACACATCTGCCAAGATGTGCTCTTTGTCATTCCATCCTATTTATTTTCGGTAGCGAGCAACTATCTTGCTGGCGTGCACCTTTCACACACGGACAATCGTTCAACGGTCTGTGACAAGTAACGATCACTTTTGCGATGAATGTGTCACTGTGACGTTGAATTAGTTGGTCCGTATATAACAGAGGCGTAGAATTCCTCTGCGGTGGCCTTTGCACACAATTTTTATTCACCCTGTATGTCCAGTATAAATGTGAAACCATATCGATATACGATTCACAGGGCGCAACAAGACAAGATTAATCCTTCCACTCTTACTCCGATTCTCCTAAAGATAAAAAGAAATATTAAATCCGACACCAATGTCCAGATTTTTATAGTCAACCCACCCACGTTATTTCTCTCCTAGTTACTGAAATTTGTTGTGCAATTATCGACTAATAAAGCTTTTCTAATAATTAAACCAAACTTTTCGGACTAAATAAATAATGATTTAAAGACTGCCCAAGTTCACATAAACTGCACGGTTGAATATTATCGAAACCCGTGGAATCGTGGAACGATGGTGACTAATTTTACGTGAGTTAACCCTCATACGAGAAGTAACAACATTCTTATCCCCACCCCCTATTCTCTACACGACCGCTGTCACCAAACTTAGCCGAATCTGCAGTCAGCTGCAGCTCCACTAAATCCGCGCGAATACTCACCTGTACGGGGGCTAGGAGCACGCAGGACGAATGACGATATTAGAAATAATTACTCAACTGTATTCACCGGGTGACAAGGATGTAGAAGGGGGCGGCGGGGGTGGGTTAGTTGGCCGTAAAATATGATCTAGAGTTTGGCCGGCGCCACGGTGGCTAATACGTTTGAGGGCGAAGTTAGTAACAGGTGGCGCGATCCATAACGGTCCATGCAGCTTCTCCGAGCCAACCCTCTAGCCACCCCTCTATCTCCTCTGCTTGCATCGCCGGATGGCGACCAACTGCCCTTCTTCATTGCCCCTAAACGGGCCACGCGCCTACGTACCGTCGAGCAAGAAACTTTAATTAAAAATAAAAACTTGTTTCTTTCGTTGCAGAGACCGCATCGCCGAGCACCAGCCCCAGCCCACCTACCACGGAGATGTCGAAGAAAGGTGAGCACGTAAACCTGTCTTAATCGCGGAGCAAAGCAATGATTTATCTCGGTGACTGGCCTGCTGGCTTGATGTGTCAGTATTTTGGGGGGGTTTGAGAAGCTTTGTTCTTTGAGATTATTAGTTTATTTTTTATTCAGTGTTCTTGTTTGTTGGGTCTTAAGAACTATTATAGTTTGATATATATGGAATAGATAGAATGTGATTGAAAATGTTTAGTTTATAACTTGTAGTAGAAAGTATAAGTATGAAATACTGCGATTGCTTGGAGCATTTTATTAAACAATGCATAATTGCGGTAAAAAGAAAATTCTTGGAAGCTTCTGACAAGGGATCATAGTATGATAATATCTGTTGCCGATTTTTATGGAAATTTGATAGTACACGAAGTTATGTTTGGTTTAGTAAAGTAAAGGGAGTGGAATAATTTTTCCAGCCATAGTAATATTTGTCTGCTTTAAATCTTTTTCGTTGAATCTGCTATTATAAAATCCAACATAAATAAGTAATAGATCAACTTTATTGACTTGTTTGCGTGCACTTCGCACACGAATCACAAAAGCAGCTTAACTTCTGCCAGTTCCTTTAAGGGAAGCAATTTACTATCCGAACCGCCAGTCGAATGGCCACAATTTATTATTTACACAAGCCAACCGTCAACTACTACGTATACATCGGTTAAAACGAAACGCAGCAGGCGACCGAACTTCTTAGAAATTTATATCTCATAGAATCCCAGGGGTAGATGCTATAAAATGCTATTTTCTGTACAGATTGGGAGCTGATGGCCGAAATGAATAACTCCGTTTACGGGAATCCAAGCTCGCTAACGATTCACAATGAGAAAAGCACGAAAGCAGGTAAGCCTGCATATGAATTATTGACACAAATATGTACGATGAATATACATATAATTCAAGGGAAACAATGATCAAATGTATCACCAAAGTTAAATCGATACACGCAGCTTTCCGACATTAACGTAGAAATTTAAATGATCGCAGTACGCACAAGATATTGTGGTGGAAAGAATTAAATACATCGTGCGGATATATATGTGCAGATATTTAATAAACTTAACTTATAGTAATAATTATCCTCGTGCCTCGTGCATCGCAACAAGACCACAACGCTCAATTGTTTCACTCTCTCTCTCTCTCTGTCTATTCCATTCTCTCTCACACACGCAATGAAAACAACCACACTCACAAATATAAATACATTCTACTTGCTGTAAATCAAAGTGCAATTCTAATCTTAGAACGTTGTGCAAAGGCGCCCACTTAACACGAATAGCACACGGCAAATTTACAGTCCCATGTATATTAAGCATGTGACAAACGGAATGCCGAATTAGTTAGATCAGACACATGGAAATTTCGTACCGTTTGAAGGAAAAAGTAAATGTAAATGGCAAAAAGTTTCGCTTCCGGAAGTTTCTGTTCGAGAGACGTATTCTCTTCAATCTTGATCTTTTTCCCGAAGAGCGCATCGATCACTCAGACATCCCTCACGGGGAACACGAGGGAAAGAGGAAATGGCTGCATCGACGCGGAAATGCAACAAAAATGTAATAACGTGATAAAATTAGAGATCAAATAAAGAAAAATGTATCAGGCACGTAAATTTAGGTTACGTCTATCAGCAATAATAATAACAGTAACTGTTTTACATTTTCATATACTTATTTCTTCATCGGTGACTACATTTCTTATTAAATTTCGATCTGCAATATTTTATCATATTATATATTATTATATATTATGGTTCATTATTTGACTGGTACACCAATCGAATTATATTCAAAAGTAGGCAAATGGCATTAAAACATTGCTAGATAGGAATTTGCTACTCTATTATGGCTAAAATTAGCGATCTGTTGCCAGCGTTAAATCGCATGAGACTTCATCGTGTAGACTCTCGAATTTCCAGTAATTAAGCTAACTGTTAACCAACATAACCCGTTCCGAATATCCTTGAAATCGATCGCGGCTTCGAGGGTGGCTTTAAGGACTTAGAACATCTCAAGATTCACAACATTTAGATTAATCTACAGAACGAAAGGATACAAAAAGAATTAAAAGAGAGCTCACTCGCTCGTTTGCGATTTAATAATGTCCTGTTCATTCGAATTACAGACGGTTGCAAATTACCATTATACATTATATTACTATATTAATACGAATATTAAAAATGTTTTTTTCTTTAAAATGTGTATAATAAAATGATAATAACTATTTTGTAATACAAAATAATAACAGGTATGAATGGAAACAACGAAAATGATTAAAACATTCATAAACGCTATGCATTAAAGGCTCGAATATTATTCGCTAGAAATTCGTACGTGGTTCATCGCGTAACGATAAAAACCCTTTTATACCAACAGACATTCCACAAAGGATAACCAAAATGCATTCGCCAGATCCATAAATGCAATAACAATCCCGCAACTAAAATACTCTTGTCTCCATATCCTCCTATACAGACAAATCGCGTAACGCAAGAGAATTCAATCAACAAGACCACGAACCGAAAAGCAATGCAAATGAAAAAGTTTAATTAACAAACGAGCACGAATAAAAATCAAACAAAAATCCGATCCCTTCCCCCATCTCCTACGAAGCACCGAAAACGCTATAAAACGATCAAGGTGAAAGAGCTTAAAAGCCGGTAAAAATCGTGGACACAGAGAGTCCCTTGGAAAAAGACACAAAAGTTTACACGAGGACAACGAGGGAAAGAGGACTCGCGAAACTACAAGCGGACGCTCGTCGTGTTCGTGTAAAATCTAAAGAGACAGGGAGACAAGGAGAATAAGGGATCGTGGGTTGGTCGAACGAGGACGAAGGTTGGGCTCTCTGTAACATCAATATTTCATGTATGCTAACACGCCAGAACTAATAATGCTCCGGCGAGGAAGACCCAAGAATAATATCAGCCCCGCCGACGGCGCCCGATGTTCCCTCTCTCTCTTCCATGCCCGTTTTTACAACCATTTCATCATCCTTGTCTGCCCCGGAATGATCCGTCTCCCTTTCTCAAAAGCTCGTCCAAGACGAGCCGTCGAACCTTCTTGTCCTTTCTTCTTTGGTTGCAATACCGTCGGGAACGATGAAAGACGGTAACGAAAGACGGTTACGAAAGGGAGAACCGTTCTTCTACGCTTTGCGCTAAATTTAATCTAACAAAGTGCGACGGCTTTTCGAAAATTCGCGTCTCCTTGGTGGGCTGCGACAACCCCCTTGCGCCTCGAGCGCTGCATCTAAGCTGCGCACACAGGGCCAAGTCGTCGACGAAAGGGTGAATGGAAGGGAAAGACAAAGAGTTGGAGGCTGGAAGGTATGCGACATCGGGCTCGTAAGTCGGAACACGCCGTATTCCTTCTTGTTTCTCCCTCTACCGCGTAGCCGATCTCACCCCTGCGTTACCAGCGTGAAGGGAGGCAGACAGCACGGGGGTGAGGTTTGTAATTGGCGCAACATCTGCGGTCTGCGGGGTGGCATTAATGTTTGCTCCCCTCGACGCTTCACTGCTCTGCTCGTCTTTCCTCCTCGTTCTGTCGTATCTCTTTGTTTTCGCCTCGTCGTCGCCGTCTTTCTCTGCTCGCGTTGTTCCTCTTCGTCCAGCTAGCCTAGTAGTCCTTTTCATTCGTTCTTTTTTTTTTCATCTGATGCTTTTGTGTTTGTAGGTTTTGTTTCTGTTCCTTTTCCTTTCTTGGGCAGGAAAATTGAGTCGCGAGTAATTCCTGCTAAGGGGGAGCTGCGTTTCGGTGTAATTGAGCGGAATTTATGTACGTACGTTTTGTTTTTGGTAGAGGAACGATTAGGAATTCCCTGGAAACGGGGGTCAGCTTGTGAAGAATTAAATGGACGTTAAACAGCGGATTTGTGGGATAAGAAAGATGGGCGCTTCTTTTTCTAGTAACAAATAGCAGAGAATTTAAATGCAGGAGAACTGTATTACTTGTGGAAGGGAGGCGATTAAAGTATTAATGAATGGCTAGTGTTAGAGAAGTAATTAAGAAAATGGTGAAATGTAAAATTGCTTTCAAGTTTTACGCATTGAGCGGCAAAGTTATAATTAAACACGTCTTGGGAATATTTCTTTAATTGTATTTGGAGGAATCTTGACGGCCTCTTCATCTTCAGATTTGTTTTGTAATTATATATTTTGCTTATAATATTCCTTTTGTTATTTTTGTAAAATTGTTTATTAACATTCCATGCTATATAGCAATATTTTAAGATAACAGTACATTCATATTTACTTTCATTTTCTTTTCCATCGCGTCTCATTCATTTTCATTCTTTCCCATTTTAACTATGTCAGCTATACACAGTTTTGTCTTTTAATTTGTCGTTCTATTGTACCTATATTGGAAGTGCTTTCTTCTGCTTTCACTCGTATCCAGGCTCCTTCTTCACATTGTCTACTTTTCCAGTTACCTATTATCTATAATTACTTTCCTAGTTTCTTATTTCTTCAATCAACAATTGAAAAACATCCTTTCTCGTCTTTCTATTGTACACTGTCTGTGATTTCTTTGCATTGATTTGTTCGCATTGTGTAATTTCAGTTTTTGATACCAAATAATGCAATGTTTCGATTCAAAGAGTAAAAACTTATTTAAAATACACAGCACCAAATTAAATTTAAAATTTAGTACCACACACGAAAAACACGAGCAGTACGCTAAAGCAGCTATTGCTGCCATTTTCAATATAACAGCATAATGTTTCGCCGAAAATTTATAAAACATTTTAATTCATATAAACGTACGACTTCCACTCTTACAAAGAAATTATCGCCCACTGAATCTCATTAGAGTCGATAGAGAAAATATGGGGACAATTAACCATTACTCGAACGTGAATCGGATAACCGATGGATCGTGCGTTTCATCTATTACGTTCCACTCGTATTAACGCGTTTGATATACAGTGAGTATATTATACATATACGCCACCGTATTAATTATCCCCCTCGAACTGTTTACCAGCACGGTACTTGTTTGATCGAATAATCCGACCAATGTAAACTTCATTGCCTACGGTTTCTCTGCGAGTAGTGTTGAGTATCGTTGGAAAATCAGCTCTATAACAAGTTTCTAAATCTCCCTTAACCCTTTCACCGCGAATGCTACATATAACGTATGCACACATCCTTAGAAATTCAACGAACATTCCTAAACATCTATAAAATATTCCCTACAACAATGTATTATTATTACAAATTATTTATACAAACTGTCCATTGCTTTATTAAATAAAATATTTAAGTATCTATACGCATATACATATATATTTTATATAAATGATCGTACATCGTGGAAATTTTCGATTCTAACAACGGCGCAGCGAAAAAGATTAAAAGCATCCACCCTTCCGCGAAGAATTCCGCTCGATCGAATCAATCATACCAACAACAAAAATAAACAAACCATGAACGCACCTTTCGAGCACGTTTCAAGCCCAGCACGAAGAGCGAACGAGGCATATATGTCAGGTGGTAATGCGTCAGGGCAAAGTTACAATGGCAGATGTAGTTGGCTATGGTTGCAGCATCGTGACACCTTCCAGACCACATACGCCCTTAGGTGTCCCTTAATTCCCCGGGGAACCGTTGTTCTCCTGTAATTCTGCGGGAGAACGTACAGAGATTGGCTTAGTCGCATGCTTGCATATAGATAAAGCGACTGCTATCCTATCATGAGCTCGCACATACGATGGGGTTGGTGGCAAGCCGAGAGGGAACGTGGCTGAAATGCCTCGAATGCATCAACGACATCAACACGGGGCTGATTAAATCTCCGGTAGGAAATGATCGTTGGGGCCATGCTTTGCACGCTTTCGTCGGATCATAATGAACGACGACGAATCGTATAATGAGAAGACATTCATTTTCTCACGTGTAGCACACCGTGGAATTGATGCATTGTGTAAAATCAATTATTTGTAATTGTCTGTGGTTCAAGTCTGAGAAATCTTTTTACATAATAGATGAGTCTTTGTTTAATGATATTACTATTGGAAACTGTTGTATATACCTGTAAAAGAGTCTGTAAAACGGGCATTCTTTATGAATTTCTTTTCTTCTTTTTTTTGTAAAGACTGCAAATTTGGTATTTTACAATATTTATTTACTAATGACTTACCATTTATTCTGGGTCGATGCACTGCGAAATGAGAGGTGTTTATCTTGATGCTTGTCCAAGTATTATAACTTGAGATCGATTGTACAAGACGTAAAGAATATAAACACCCAGAATCGATGTTAATAAATTAGAAATTGAAAGAGATAAACGATGCAGGGGAAATTATGGTTAAAAATATAGTAACGTAACGAAAACTTGAGAAGTCTGCAAGGCATATACATACATACATACATACTCCAGTATAATATAGCGTATCGTAATTTATTGGTGGTCGTGAAGCCACGTGGAGTTTTGGCTTTTAGAGGCTGCCGTAACCCGTTGCCAACCTAATTCCGTCGATGCTCTCTGTTATCTTCGATTGCCTGGATTTCGAGAATGGTAGATATCTAGATTGACTTAACCGCGCGTATACGCACTGTCAACACGTTCTACACACTATTGTGCGCGTATGTGCGTGCAGGCTGGCTTAATATTCGCCAAATGGGGTTGGAAGGACCGGTTGATCTGGGTCAATTCGGCCACGAAGTCGATCATGGCGAACGTTGGAAAATCACGTGTCCGAAATACGATGTGGAAATTACTCCTGCGGGCTTCAGGGTGTTTGCATCTACAAATCCATCAACCAGCATAATTGGCAGCATAATTACGTATTATTTATTCGGGCCATTCTTAAGCATACAAAACTTTAGGACCACCAGGCAACTCAAACTATACAGAAATTCTATGATTGATCCCCAATTTTAATTTAAAAATTCATGAACATATCCAAGATAGACTATATTGAGATAAAATTAATCACCGCCAGTTTCCATAATATTAATTTTGAATCAATAAATCGTGATCAAGTCATTCAATATTTGTACAACTAAAGAAAACGTCCCAAACTATTGGCCGACGGTGTATGTATAAAAATGGTGTTTTATACATACACCGTCGGCCAATAGTTTGGGACGTTTTCTTTAGTTGTACAAATATTGAATGACTTGATCACGAAACTGGCGGTGATTAATTTTATCTCAATATAGTCTATCTTGGATATGTTCATGAATTTTTAAATTAAAATTGGGGATCAATCATAGAATTTCTGTATAGTTTGAGTTGCCTGGTGGTCCTAAAGTTTTGTATGCTTAAGAATGGCCCGAATAAATAATACGTAATTTGTACTTCATAGACATTAGAATTTCTCTAAATTGATACAGCTGTTCTTTTTTTGTATTAACGTTATGAAACGTTGAATAAAAGAATAAATTGTCATTTTAGTATTGTACTGTAGCACTATGTATGTTATTGAAGTAATTAGATTTTTTATTGCAGAATAATTTTTCTTGCAGAAAAATTTGACGTTGAATTTATACAGAATTGTTATTTGCAATATAAATTCATTCAATTAAAAGAAAATGCTTGGCGATCATTTATTTTCCACAAAATAGTAGCACGTTCAAAAATTGATACATGTACTATCTTTCAGATAGAATTATGATATAACATTATAATTACCAAGAAGATTAAAACGAAGCCTACGCTCATAAATTAAAAGAAAGATTTTTTAGAACTATAGAATACACAGAAAGCAAAGTGTGGTCCAAGGAAATTCCAAAGTGGAACAGAATGAATATGAGGAGACATAATATTCATCGTAAAGTTCTCTCAACCCCTTCGTTGTACATTCCAGCTGGCCGATTCGGGATGGTCGGATATCGACACCGACTGAATCACAGACCTACCTATTGTCAACACGCATTGCATATTATTGCGTACACGTGTGTGCTGCACAGTTTAATATTCGGTCAATGGAGAGGTCGAAGCGGTTGATATACGAGCTTCATGACATGCCTAAATTCGACAACGATTCACCACACGAATCATGCACGCCAGGCATGCGATGTATGAATTAGAACTAAATACTGCGAGGATTCTTCCGCTTCACGCGATCTCCGCTATATTTAAGAGACAAACGCGCATAAATCACATTGCCCACTTGTCGATTTATTGTTATCTCCGTCGATTCGTTCTGTCGTGAACTAATTATGAATTTTTATTTCCTTTAACAATTTTATCTCTCGTCTCTACCACGCGAATTTCGATTATGTCTTTAAAATAACTCGAATCAAAATTGTATGACTAATAGTCTGGATAGAAATACCCTGACAAGAGGGTTCAACGCGCATCCAATGCTTGGCGATGGTATAAATAATAAATATTTGTTACTGTCACGTTGAGAAAAAATTTAATATGTACGTACTCACGAAACGCACTCCGCATTATTTAGTGCAAAGATATAGTCGACTGTACAACTGGAATTTGTGCGAAATTCGCCAGGGCTAAATTTATCGTCGTCCGTTTACAGTGAGTACATTTCCACGCAACTGTCCTTATTTGTCGATCATACGATATTAAGTCGTGACTTAGCCAGCTGCCTATACACGCTCAATGTATATACATACCTCGTGCGCGTAATTAGAGGCACACTCTAACACGTAATTAGAGGCATATCGTCGCTGGCTTAATACTCAGACTACGTGAGTCCTGCTATGACGTCTGCTAAATGATATGTTTATGTCGAACTTAATGCGGAAATCGTGAAGCACGCGTACAAACGCCACCCCCGTATCATAAATATTAGCAGCACTGCCGTTCTAATTTGCAATCTTGGAAATTCGTTGCATTTCAAATTTCGCGCGTTCCGCTGATGAACGAGCTGGTTTGCAAGGCAGAATAAATGGAAATGAAAGTGTAAACCTGCACGCTAATGATCCTGGAAAGTGTGCATCGTCGAAACCCTGTTTTTTATTCATTCTCGCGCTAGAGTTAGGGTGTTTCCACTGATTCCAGTGACTTTCTCTTTCATGTGCGAATAGGTGTTACACTAATTGTCAGTGCTTTATGATAAGGGGATTATTTTTACGGAAAAGTGGTTGCATCCCCGTCAAACTTAGACCCGGTTTCATTTTTCTGCACAGACACGGTTGCACAAAGTGGCTGTATTTTGGTTTGCATTTGAGAGAATAATTTGAAGTTTTCTAGCTGAAATGGTTAATCTATTTATGAAACTTCAAAATACTTTTTTTCAAGTATTTCAATTTCAAATAAAGTTACAGGAAATGCAATACAGTTTGCATTACACCGTTAAATAATATTTCGTAAGTTGAATGCTTCGCACGAATTCTTGTTCAATTCAAACATTTAAACACTTTAGTATAACTATTGTGAAACACTTTAGTATTACAAAGTATCAATAGTTACCACATGCTACTTAATTGAACGCGTTTCTATTGTTGCTCCATTACTCGATTTGGTATAGTCTTATAGAACAACCAGTGACTAACAACCCTCGAATGTAGAACAATATATAACGCTGCACCTGCCCCATACTTTCCACATTCGAATCGACTATACAGATTGTTTCCTGTTTCGAAATTTAACACAATCTGGCGAGAGAGCTGATTGAAATTCTGACCGAAACGTTCTCCGTGTTCATTGATAAACTCCACACAGTACTGCATTTTGCACCGATGGACAGGTGGATGCAGTTGAAATACAATCTTTGAATTTTCTGTAAAACGATTTTCGCGAGGTACGTATTATTACGAAGACAGTAATATGTTGTTAGTCAGGACTCTGATCTAAAACTCTAACTTCGCCTTTAATGGCCCGTGGATTTATCTAATAGAAAAATGTGTGAAAGTAGTAGCTGGCAAGATTTTATTACAACGAATTTTATAATTTGGATATCACTCAGTCTAAGAATTTATTTGAAATTGAGAGAAATGTGAAATAAACGAAGTTCGACAAGATAGAATAAGACTCTTACAATATCAAATTATTCTTAATGCCGCGTCGAGATTAAATTCGATTTGAAATCTTGTCTGCTTACTTGCAAATCAAATACCTTGCTCCATTAAATCCAGTAGGCGAGCAAACAGGGATGATTATAAATACAAAAATGGACACAGTTACTCCTGGTTGAAATGGAAGCGTGAACATGCTAATGCTCGTACGTCTCGAATAGTTTACTTTGATTTGTGCAACTAGAAACCGGGATATCTCGGTTCACTGGTAATGCACGAATGTATGCAAAGTACAGTCGACGAGTTCTCAGCCTTCTGGTGTAGTTGCCTGCAATACTGACGAATTCTCAGAAATCTTCCAAAGTTAGTAATAATTTAGACGCAAGCAGACGCGCAATCATACCGATTATGATTTTAATAGGAAAACTGTAGGTGCGCGTATTTCTTTGACAGTGAGAAACGGTTTGCCGCGGTGGTTAAATTATTTCTTTGTAATAAAAAGCAGCACGAAAGTATACTCAAGATTCCTCCATAGAATAAAGTATGAATTACAATGAATAGTTATCTAACGTAAAAATGGCAGCAAGATAAATAATAAATGACCATCTGCTTAGATAAAGCTTATCTCCAATATATTTAAAAGATAAAATGTTGAACAGAAACTTTCGACCTCCTTCTCCTTTCCAAAATTTAATTTAGTTTCTGCAACAAGTTATGAAAAATGTTCTTCGGTTATTACCTATAGAATTTTAACGACACCTGTTCCCTTTAAAGTGTTACATTGTACTGTTTGCACGCTGCGCAAAGTCTAATCAAAATATCCATAGAAAAGGAAGTGAGCTTCCCAATCGTGCGATTCGAGTAAACGATATGGTCGTCGAAATATCGCAATAAAATAGGCAAAGAATCAAAACTCTCAAGAAAAAGTGAAGTTCCAGAGTTCCATATAAATCACAACGCTCGAACGCGCAACGCCTACAAAAAAAGCCACAGCACGCGTTTGTACTTGGACTAGCATAGTCAGAAAGCGCGTACATGCTCCAACACCTCAAACATAATAAATAAAACGTACCTCCAAAAATCATCATCATCAACCCCCTTAAACGTTCCGTGTATACGGTACACCGCACGATATACTGGCACCCCTAATGTTTGGTCGAGATTTGCATACGTCTGTCTGGCCTATCCATTCCTCGGTGCGCCGCTCTGTCTTACCTTGTTGTCCCTGGACCTGCATAGAACCGGTTAGTTGGGTCCCCTTTCCTCTATATCGAGACCAGGGATATTGTGCACACACACACGCGCATACATGCAATCGTGCGAACAAGTGACTCACGGCGCACGCGTGTGTACCAGGGATGATCGCCCATTACCTTGTCCAAAATAGGGTATTGTGCCAAGAGCCTGTTCCCCTGCAGCTTGCCTGCATTTCCCGACCATCCTCCGGCCGAGGAACTTACAAAATCTAATCATCGAACCGCCAAGACAAAGCAGCGCGTTCGAGCAGCTTGCAACGGAGAATTAAGTCCTGGCTACCGGTGCTGACAGGGTTTATCGATATTGTTTCGACAAGGACGATTTCCAGCGCCGCAAGTTTTGCCACTACGCTTCCAGCTTCTGTGGCATTAAGGACTGACGTCGGGGGTTTGCAACGGGAGATGCTTGTCAGGATCGAGAACGAGCTTCTTCTGAGAGCTTCTGGGACTGCTTGAAGGATAGCTGCGGGGTCGGAGGCTTGTTTGTATGAGTTGTAGAAGGGTGAGAGAGGTCGTTGGGTGGGGATGCGTTAACTAGTGTTTGTGGCACAGCATGGAAATGGGAGGATTTTGGGTGTTAAACGGTTTCGGGCATGTTGCTCAGGAATTTCGGATGGTTAGGGTATCGTGTAGTATAACTCTTTTTAGCCGGATGAGATTGTCATTCTTCCAGGAGGATTTTAAGGTAATTTTATTTAACGAGTTTCGACAGAGCATTGCTAGTACTCAGTTAGTATCTGCGCGAATGTGGGCGGTGGGCAGATAGGTTTGGGATAAAAGTAGTACAAGAAAAACTACTAGGTTTTATTTAGATGTAAGGTGGAGGGAAAATAGATAGTACATATTGTTTTCAGTAAAGTCGCAGAAATGGAAACGGAATGCAGGTCTTGGTTAAGGGGAATGTTAATTGGGTCGTGAGGAAGTATGATGGATTCTACGCGAAGAAAGACTAGGAAGAATATGGAGTTTTTAATTTTACTAATTTGGAACATAATGCCTTGTTGGATTATAATATGCTTCATTACCTAATTGTACTGAAGGAATGTAAATGCAGTTCTATTTTCGCAATTCGAAGATAGAATGAAGCCAGATTTATCGTAGAATATGGAAAAGGACGGAAAGGAATTTTAAAGGGCTTGGAAAACTTACAGAAGATACGACTCTACTTAGAGATCAATTTTCAACTTGTTCAACTTGATCAACTTGTTTGTATGAGTACAAAAAAAACTATTTAAAATTCTTTCAAGCGCGAGAATAAATCGCCCAATACATAGATGGTTAATCTTTAACAAAATAAATTCCCATACTTAATAACTCCAGCGAAATATATCCGAACCGTATCCAAAGACAGCCATTCACGTCGAACCGTCCCCGTGTCGAACCCCCAGCCGAAACTAATCAAACCAGCCCCAGAATTCCAATTCTAAACACGAGCCTGCGAGTCAGACGAAGGACGTGATCAAGCGTGGACACGTTTTTTCCGCGCAGACGAGCCCGACGAGAGGCCAGTCGAAACCAAAAACGCTAACGAGAAACGCAGAGATCCGTGAACGGATTCCGTTGACGTCCCGCAAACTTGCGAGCACGCGATCCCGTCGACGAGACCTTTCCTACGGGAAATTCGGCCCCCTGGTACACGAATTTTCATGTATGCATGCAAATGTATCCAACGTTTGCAACTACAAAATTTCAACACGACAAATACGTCCAGCTGGTCATTGGTGATTTACGCATAACCACGCAGGCTTATCCAGCGAAAAAACTCGTCCCTTCTCTGTCAATCCGTCTGTATTCCTCTTCCTCTCCGTCAGAGAGCAACGAGCGTGTACCTGTTTCATTACTTGATTCGATCCGGCGGACTGGACCGTGACAAACGCGCCAGCACGAAGCAGCTCCACGACGATGCAGTGGATAAGGGAATTGTGTTTACTCGTAGTTTGCATACTAGTTACCGCGTTTGCCGCCCACTTTACGCGTAACAGACCCGTAAACATCTTCAACGGATGGGCCACTCGAAAGTACGAGCCCCTTTGTCTGTACTTCCTTTGCACCTCCGGCCACTTCCTTCCATTCTTTAACTCGCCGCGTTTCAACCCTGTCTCGTTCTCCCCTTGTGTTCTTTTCCTCGGAGGCATTGTTTCGTGCCGCCCTTTGTCCCCGTCGTTTGTCGTATATATTTATTTACGAGGAGCAACTGGACTTGAATCGACGCCGAAGGAGGTTGCATTTAACGATAGGTGGTACCAGTGGACAGATATGGGTACCGATTTTTGGGGTTTGCGAAAGCTGTTTTTATTGGGGAAGATGTGTATGTATGGAATTGAACTTGGATTTGAAATTGGAATTTTTAGGAATTTGTCTGATGATGAAAATCGTGGCTGAAGGATATTCTTATGTATTGAGCTGAAAGATTAGAGATTTGCGAAATAAATAAAGTGCTACGCTAGCTATGCTGAATGATTGTATTGAGATAGAAATTTGCAGAAATAAATAAGTTTCGCGGCAGAGATTATTCTTTACTATAAACGAAATGTGTAGTATTTGGTTTCCACTCGAATTTGACAAAAAGAATTTGCCAGGTTTCCCTGAAATAAGTAATTACTTGGCACGAACAGCTAGTATTAGTGAAGACAGTAGAAGACAAATTTTAATTTCGTGAAAAAGTATCAGGTGAAAGACGAACTGATAATGCTTAATCAAAAATTAGGAAGATAAATTACACGCATACGTTGATAACGAATTTTCGACAAATTCTTCACACAAAAACGAGTAGATATTTATTTCTACTAACTGGTACATTGAACATTTAATCCACGAATATTCTGATTATAAGGAAAAAGAATTAAAGTTCGAACAATTTTTACTGCATTTCGATAATGTTCTTCAATCCAAAGCTGAAACACCGGCACAGTAACAAAGCAACAATAATTAGAGAAGAATACCCGAGCTCTGTCAAATTCAGTGAAATTCTTTTCCATTTGCGAATTTTCCAGTTCACAAGGGGCCAACGTGTAATCCGGTTTCAACGACGGACAATAATCTAGCGTTTTCACGTTACACCCATTTCCAACTCGATTTTCAACGATGTCGAACGTGTAACTAATAACCGTCACTCTTTTGCTCCCGTTTTTCTTCAATTTGCAGAAATCTTTCCCGAACGAAAATTCGACGAAGCATCGCACAAATAATGAAGCATAAGTCAACGAGAAAATTACGGTCGCGGTATTGTCGTTTCATTTGATGATCTCGTACATTCATTCAAAAATAGACAGTTTGGATCGATACATGGTCGAGAGTCAATGCAATTTCAGATATTTCATTGTATGCCAAGCCCCTATTTAGGACTGTCGGTTATTTTTGCTTGCAGGTAATAAATTCCAGTCGAACCTCAGCGAGATCGGCAAGTCCGAGCAAAAATCGAGCGACCTAGATAGGAAAAGGAAATACAATTGGACCCCAGACAGCGGTAAGCTCTGTTTCTATGTATAACCGTGGACTAATTTAAAACTAGACAGCCTGACAGACACATCTAACGTTCTCCACTTTCTTATTTCCTGAGTTCGTTCACTGAAAGAATCGTCGTTATTAATGCCTGACGTTATAGCTTCCTCGATTGTGTGCGTCAATGTGTGGGTGGTATGATAAGTGGCACAATCTGATATATACATTTCTTGTTTAAATGAGGATGCGTATGACAATATGGTGGGTACAGTATTGAAGGGGATTATTGATTAGTTCTTGCAGCAGAACTTCTTACAAAAGGTGGACGAGGATTTCCTCAATTTATATCGGTATTATTATTTGCATGGAAAAATTTGTTCGATTATAATTACCATACGATTGCATAAGAACTGTTTCCTTATACGTCGAGACGCATCTCAGAATTTCTTTTTTTCATATTAAAGCATGTATTGTACTTTGTATAACAGTATATTACTGTCTATCAACAGCATCGTATACTCGACAAAAATGTCATACTTTGCTGCAACAGAGTTGGCATTTAGGAGGAGCCTGGTAGAATAACTTAAACGGGGATGGAAAATATTAAATAAACCTCCAATCAAAGTAAAACATATTTACTTCGCGAACTCGCAACAAATGTTAACAAATAAATCAATTCTAAAACCTTACACACCAGACTCATTACCAATGGCGCAGACTGCACCGTGATAATTATTCAACGGCCAATCATACCCTACCAAACCCTGCCAATTTATTCCGAACAAATTCTCCGCTTTCTCGATACACCGAGGAACGCCCGTTCCACAATATAAAACCGTGATCGCAGGTCGGTGTCTCGCCGATGAGGAATTCCATCCCGGCTGCTCATTAATCGCCAGGCTCGTCCGATGTCTCGCGTCTACGAGTCAGAAGAATTAATAATAGCCACGGACACCGATATCGGGAACGGAACCGGTCAGCCGAGGGGGTCTGTGTCAGAATCGAAGTCTGATAACAGCCGAGTCTGAACCATTGAAGTCCACGTTGAATAGGGGCGACGCGACGTGGCAAATGAGCAAATCGAAAGAAACAAAACCCCCGGTATCCAGCGAACTTGCGGTTTGTCCGTCACTTTCGTGGCTGAACAGTGGCATTTAAATCACAGAGGCTCCGAACGTCGACCGCTGGCCAGGCTTCAACACTCGACGGAATTCCTCGAGGCCTGCGGCATTATCGGAATATTTCTTTCCTCGCCCGTGCTTACGGCACCCCGTTCCAGGCTGCCTCTCCGCCCTGGTTCAACCTGTTCCCTTTCAGAACAGACAGAGTCGAAGCTGCGCTCCTCCCATCGTCGATACAGCACCCGGTCCGTTCGCTTTCCGCAGCGGTGGTTTCTTTTTAAAAGGAATTTGCATAATGGGAAAGTGTGAAAATCCGTTTTCTCCGCGGGTTCGATCTCGATAGTCCTGTTGGAAGTAGGTAATTTCGCTGGGGGAGAGGTCGGGAACGAGAAGGAGGACGGCGAGAAAAGAAAGAAGAAGAAAAGTGGGGAACGACGGGAACGCGGCTGTGGAACCGCGTCGCGAGCTTCCACAACTTGATAAGTACTTCCCGGTCTTTGGTAGCACGGGTACCTCGTTGTATCGAAGGTCGAACGCGACACCCACCACCCGGACCACCCTTAGGTTAAATTCGTTTCCGAAGTGCGAGTAGGGGTCGGCCGATATCGAGCCGTGCCGAACTGTCTCGCGCAGCAATCGGCCGGGCTTGGTGAAACCCTCGTGAGTTTTCTTGGAACGAGGACTTCGTTATGCGAAGATTTTGCCCCGGACTTTATCGCATTCTGCTATGCGTTTGATTTGAATGAATGGACCCCTTTATGTTCTTTTTTCTTATCGCGACGAGGGGAAATCCTAATGCAATCGGAATTAAATTAAAGGTTGGTCGGTTTATTCAGTTCTTGGTTTCTTGCGATTTTCTTAGTAAGGAAATGTGGCTTTCATTGGTTGGATTGTTTCATAGGTATATAGAGGTGCGACGAGATTATGAGATTCTTTAATTTTGTAGATGCTTGATAATTTCATTCATTCTTGTGGCTATGCGTGTAAAGAAAAGTGGTTGAACTGTGTAGTGACGGAATAATCGTTCATGCTATGATTAAAAATTTCTTTACAATATTTGATTAAAAATATATAAGCAAGAGTGAATAAAACCTTTAACCCTTATGTTAGCAATCAAGATGGAGTAGATATTCGAAGCTTATTGTTAGTTATTCAAATTATTTTGCATAAATTTCTTGTCACAAAACGTGAGTTGATGTGAAATTGTTCGAAAAATCGAG
Source organism: Nomada ferruginata (assembly GCA_963583965.1). Taxonomy (NCBI): domain Eukaryota; kingdom Metazoa; phylum Arthropoda; class Insecta; order Hymenoptera; family Apidae; genus Nomada; species Nomada ferruginata. The sequence continues at coordinate 9,176,103 of OY757216.1, forward strand.
ATCCAGACGGGTTTTGCGATATTTTATCAAAAACATACAAAAATTATTCAAGCAAATATAGAAATGGGTACCCGGGTACCCGATTGCTAACATAAGTGTTAATAAGAAGGCCAATATACAATCTTAGCTATATAATATAAATTGGAAACCCAGATCAGATTGGCCAATGCAATTTAAACTTTGGGAGATATATGGAAAGATGTTAACTCTAAACCGAAACGGAGACAGTGATATACATATTGCCATGAAAATAAATTGATCAAAATAGACTATAAGATTGTAGAAGTTATTTTTTGTAAACCTCACGTAGTTTGGAATAGAGGACAGGTGGTGTAATAAGACTTCAGTTACTCTCATTAAGACACTAACTTTATTATAATAATACGTCAACACACGACGTTACTAAAACACACAACGACTCACACACGCTTCTCTTGATACTCTTCACTTGGATCCTTCCCTAACTCTCCCTTAGCTCTGACTCTTGCACACATCATTCATTCTTTATATTCTTTCACTCTTAGTTTCTCTTTCATTCTATTCCTCATTTGCTCTCACTCATTTAGAACACACCCCCGCAGTCATTCCTCGGTGGTGGTCGGTCCTGACCACCCGAACCCTTGGGCCTCAGTACCCTCCATGCACACGACCTTGTCAGGTATTCAGCTTCGAACGTACCTTTCATACATCGGACTCATTCTAAGCATTCACGCAGTATTTCCAATCCTACAAGATGATACAGTAAATAAAAAAGTAGGTGCCGTGTTGCATAGAGGATGCCGAAGAAACGTTATAGAAATATTTCTGAGAACATTCTGTCCACTTAAATGCATCCTACCAAAGATACAGACACGTTTAATTATAGCCCAGAAGAAGAATAATTTAGTCGCGGGGCACATTTGAAGAAGTCGAATTTTTTACATCTTTAAAGGGATGTCGGAACATTCCTTGTTTAAATTGCGGCATGAAAGTAAACAACTTTAAACGATCAGAGGAATGGAAAATGCGGCTCATGAATTATCTATCTCTTCCCCGGAAACTCGGGCTCCATGTGAAATGGTTAGCGACACGAAAAAACACACCGAAGGGACAACACGAAAATGTAAAATGGATACGTTGGATTGGAACGAAATGTACAAAATCAACATCGCCCCGTTTATTGACAGTACTTGTCGAGCTCGTTGTTGGCCTAACCCTTTCCTGCCTGGCGGTATTTAAAACATTGTTTTTACCATTTTGCTCTCAATCATTGTACATCTCTCGTAAATTCAAATTCGATTGGGCTAATTGAGATAAACACAGCTTGCGATTTTCCGAACGAACCGTTAACATTTTGGCCGTGCCAATATTAATACGTAAACTCGTGGCAATTCATTGCTTTTTCAGGCTAAAATGTTGAATTAAGGGATAAAGGGTTTATATTTTATATTTACAGTGTTGGAAAACCACCTGCAGTTTGTGCGACTATAATAATAGTTGAAGTATAATTTTAAGTGCTTCTGGTGTAATTAAATGAACCGAAATGCAGCGCTATAAACTTTGGAAGATTCAAGTAATTTTAAGAAGGGACAAATTATTTTTCGATAATGCAATGATTCCAAACAGGGAATATTTCTGAACAGTTTTTAAAAAATACTATAAATATAATCAAGTTATATACTAAAAACGATCGTAAAATAGGAAAAAGCGAATGTAAAAACTTTTAGTTTTGCTGAAATAGTGTTCGAAATATTTTTCCCATTCGATTTCATAACGCGAAATTCCTTTTTTATTCTTTATTCATGTGGACATATACTTTTGAATGATCTACGGGACAGCGAATCAAATATTAAACGCGTTTGGCTGGGAATAAATGAAACATGGCGAAAGTACATATATTCTGTTTGGACGGCTCGACAATTTTGGTTAAAAGGCAGCGCCATGTAGCACATAGAAGAAAAACTAAAAATGGCTTTGATGCTTCCATCAAAGGGGTACAAAATTTGTCCTGAATAAAGCATGAAACCAGAACCGTACAAACAGAATGTTTATAAATCGTTTTGATTTCTTTATTATTTGCCAGCTTATTTCTTCTATTCACAGATATAATTTTAATGATTTTCTGTTAGCAAAAAAATTACTAATTGTGACATAATATGTACAAAATCTGAAATATTTAGTAATCAAAATTCAATTACTGTATTATCAATTATTTCTGATCTTAGAGTTATAAACATTTGGGATCTATCCAGAGTCCTCGCATTTTACAATAGTACCATATAGTTGCACTTGCATTGTAAAAAAGAAAACATTGCCTTAGCATCTGCGAAGATTTAACTCCAATGGCAACTCCATCGTCCCCAAATTTTCCAAGAACTTTTCACCTTTCGCGAATACTAATAAAATAGAAATGAGAAAGGTCGACAAATTAAATCCCCAACACAACAGCCAGCAAACGAAAATCCCCAGTCTGCCCCAAACTGCGCGAAATTAACCGCCTGCATGCAACGCGTCGTTAACGTTAACGCTAACGTTAACCTCGCGACGTTAGCGGAGGGATCAATGATCGACGCTCGCGAATTATCCTAAAAAAAGTTATGCTCCAGAACGCTGCGCGATCGTCGAGGCAGAAAAAACGAGGCAGCCTCGACGGGGGCTGCAAAACCGAGCTGTAAAAAGCCGACGAAGAAAAACAACGTGAAGCGAGGGGTGAGCCCGGGTGGAAAGAACGTCGGTTGCAAAACCAACGAAACGAGGGACCGTCCTGAGGGTGGGACACGAGAAGGAAAGGGACGAAGAAACGTCAACTTGGCGACTGCTCGGTGGCCGCGGAGCCGAGAAACGAACGGGAAATGAGCACGAGAAGGTGGTCCGAGGGATGATTGGGGCGACGGAGGACTTGTTTCTGATTTGTAATTAGAGATGAGTGGGCCAGAGGAATACATCTCTCCGGAAGCGAGTAATAGCCGAAAGTATGGGTCAGGCGAGCCGGAAGAACAACCGACGTCCCCGTTCATCTTTGCTTCTTCTCGTTTGCTGCTTTTTCCGCCCCGTTTGCCGACGCTCGTCTTTCACAGTCGGCTCGGCGTCTCGTCTCGTCTCGCCGGAGGAGACGAAACGTTCGCAGGTTGTCCTTCCGCTGGAACAACGGCGGCATATTTTCAGCGGGAATTTCTTGATTGCCGGGGAACCCTTTCGGGGTAACTGACGCGATTTTTTACGCCTGCGAACGTGGATCCACCCACGTTATTCTCTGTTGAAGCTGATGCTTCCTAGGCTGGCTTAATCTGCGGCGAAGGGGTGGTTTTCTGTGTGTTTTTTTGTAATTTTTATTCCTTTTACTGTGACTTGAGACCGCCTGGAGACGTGGGTGATACTTTTCTTTGAATAATTGCGATATTTGAGGGGGCTGCTTGAGGTACCGATGGTTATTTCGGTGTCGACCCAATCTCTGGAACTATTCTGTAAGATAGCTTTTACGGATATCGTATGTTGCCGTGTTTGGAACTTCTTGGGAAGATGAATTGATTAATGAAAGGCTGTAAGATAAACTAAATAGAACTTTTGCTATTTATTATTTTCCTTTTTTCATTTCGTTCTGCGGTTTATGGATCATTTATCTTCGATTGGACACTTACAGTGGGCCAAAGGAGTACAGTACTCATACAGTGCATTAGTTTCACTTGCAACTTCATTATTTTGGTGTTGAGGTTCCTAAAACAATATACATGGACGTGAAGCACATCTGCAAAAGTGTAATTGATGTGCTTGCAAAATAATGAAGTTGCAAGTGAAACTAATCCACTGTACGAATACATTATGAGATACATCCTTATGAGAAATTAATACGTTACAGCAGAGGATGGTAAAAATACAAAATTAAATATTATACATATACAGTCAGGTGCAAGGGTGGTTATTATTCAAGTTAAAATAATATGACATTATGCTTTGTTTCGCCATTTCTGTGTGGAAATTAAACAGCTATATAAAATACAAGATTCCTTCCTGACATCTCTAATAGCTCATTTTCCTTCTTGTTTCAGATTCATCGGCGAGCACCACGACGACAAGCCTGTTCGTAACGATCACACTAATCGTGGCGTCGATTATGCGATAAACGGAACCGGAAGGTGGATGCTTTGCACGCCGATCGTCTGTAATTACGAACTGCAGTTATATCGCGAACCGCAAAAATAATTAAAATTGGAAACCGGCTGGACTACCAGAACTCCTAAACATACACGATAACACACGATACACCACACGTATATATATACCGGGGAAAAAAATATAGGTACAAGAGGCAGAGAACGAAGGATTGACTGAGTAGTTAGTGTCGTACTTCGAAAATGAAAGGCAAGGAAGATTATAATAGTAACAGTAATAATTACGCGTGCCAAGTCAGTGTAGCGCGGTGTCCAAGAAGATCGCGCAGTAAGAAACGAATTTCTACCGAGCAACCAATGTGCACGAGGCGCGGAAGGTAAGAAACGGGGTGGCAAATCACAAAGTGCAACGACTATCGCTTTCAGTGTAACATATTGTATAACGCCGTAACGTCGCCGCAGACAACGCGCCAACGATCTCGAGTTTCGTTGAAAATCTCGGGTCTGTTCGAGGCGAAAAGCCAATCCCGCGGTGCCGTAGCCGCAGAGCTTTTTAAGTCTTGCTACTTTAAAGCTGTGATGAAAGCTAAATATTTCAACATCGTTAAAGTTTTATTTGACTACGAGAGTAAATCGGCGGATTAATTTCGAAACGAAATTTAGATGAACATAATTCCCCCTGGGTGGCGTATAATTTGTTGCAGCAATTAAAAAACCTTTTCGTTTAATCTGTTTTATTTTGCAAGCGCGTGTGTAAAAAGGTTGATATTTTTGTACGATAAAATTGATTAGAAACGTAAGGGAAGGGAACACATTTTAGAATGTAACGTAAATTGAAATCTGAAGGAATGTTAATTGTACAAGCTGATACAATTCTTTGGGTTAGGTTCTTAATAAAATACTAGTAAACTGCAAATCAAAGGAGTGTGAAATAGCAGTATAAACTAATTATTGATAAAGTCAAAAACTAATTATGACGTTTCATTTCGAAATTAAAAACAATCCTTCACACACTTTCTAGTCCAAAGATATTACTCTAAAATTTTATAATCAACCATTTCGTGTTAAACTTTAATAAGGAGCAATTTTTATACAAAAATAACACAAAGACTAGAACTAGCGATGCAAGCAAGAATTGTATCCGCCATCGATTCCGTACTTCCATTTTTTCTCTCCAGACGATGTTCTACTCCTTTTTATTTCGTCTGCGAAGTGTTTCTCCTGCACCAGCCCTCCCTTGTGCACAGTTTTTCTTTCCCCATTCTATTGGTCCTCCCGTTTCTTATACACAAAATCACAGAACCCATCTGGATGCTTGAGATTAAAACGTCAGATTCGGTACAGAGGATGTTCGTACACGAAGCAATCCACGAAAATAAGAAAGATGAAATTTATTTTTCTGAATATCCGCTGAATATTAATCTTTATCCCTCCCTAAACTTCAGTTATATAATGGAAATTTCTTCACTAGTTAATTGAACTGAAAGATTACAATTTCTAATAAACCTTTGTCAAACCAGCAAACAATTCATTCTAATAAATATTTTCCATAACTGCATACATCGTTTGTACGAATATTGTTGACAACCAATCCAAGCATACATCGTTTCATTTCTTCACATATAATCGAGGGAAAAAATCGGCTATTCCCCTATGAAATGTTTCTCCGCGATAAGACGCGAGAGAGATTTTTTCCAAATCGAAGTTTGTCAGAGAAACAGAAAACAGAAGGACGAGCAAAGTCCGTCTCTGTGGAGTATGTGACTACAGTGAAAACAAACTTTACACCCTTCGCGAGAGTGCCAATTGGCGCGGCAGAGAGTGCGACTTTTTTTCCTTTTGTGTCGCCTGGGGAGAGTTCTCGGGGGATGCTTGTGTAAAATGAAGCACGACTTAGGGTTGGCAAAACACGCGTCGCCCCTCCCTTGTTTCACGCAATTTCATTCATCCACGCTCTTTATCGTGTTGTTTAACTGCTACCGTATTGTCGTTGCCGAAAACTAAAATGAAAAATCAGAAACATTTTACGAGAAATTAATTTTTGCATTATACGCTCATTCCCTTTTATTGTCGAATATAATTATCGGCACTTTTGATGTATTGAATGGCGACTGAGAAATATTCCATAGCTGAAAAAGTGAAAGTCGTTTGATCTTTAGTCCCTTTCCCTTTCTTGTTTTTCTTTATGTTGCTTAGTAATTGGCAGTAGGCATTGATCATTTTGAATTCAAAAGAAGTGCAACCTGACATTTAATTATGTTGTACTTGTAAGCTTTGTTTTTTTTAATTTGATTTGTAGGATTCTTATACGTTACAGATTATTGTGGCCTTGCTGAAATTATTGATAGGGGATTTATTTATTTTATCTAGAAATCGAGAAGTAAGAAATATATTATAAATAATATTATTGCATTAAAATAGCAAATTTAAAGCTGACAATGAGTTAAAGTTTCAAGTAATTTTCGATTTACTCTCATGAACGTAAAATAATTCAGTGTTTCATGAAATATTTCTTTCAGTTAAATGTTTAATATTCTCACAAAAATCTACTTACAAGATCATTATGAAAACCACAAGGTTTCGCTCTCGAACAACCTCGACGATGCAATCCTAGAAGGATTAAATCCAGGGATTTGCAATTACGATGGAATTAAACTAAAAATGAAAACGACGCACCGAGGCACATTTCGTCACGAGTAAATATTCTTTAAGCTGTACCACATCGACAGAGACTAATTGCAAGACGCTCAAATCGTGCGTATGATATCGAGGAGGAAGGAATATCGAAACGCATCAAACTAAAAACAAATCAGAGTACATATAGAAATAACAAGTACGACAGGATTTTCATTTGGACAGGAACAAAAATGTTATTTTAATGAATAGAATTTCATTACTTGCGCAGCATGTAGTGGGTAAAGCATGTTCATCCGTTTGTAAAAACATGGAAACCCTTTCACGAATAATTTTACAGGTTCATCGACGGACGCGAAATACCATTCACAATTTTTCGATTTTCAAACAGCTTCGACTGTAGGCTTTAATCGCGAGCATGGATTTCGATGATTTTTGCTCGAAAAACATAGAAGAAAGGACGAGCATTTCGCTTGGTTCCTAGAACAATTGTACAGGAAAAATTTATAACGCAAAATAATCAGAATCGCGCTTTCAATCGATTTTAATCCATCAAGGGTACCTTACGCGTATATAGTGTATCGAAACTGTGTACGAAATGCAAAGAATGTAAAAGAATTCGTTTCGTTGACGAGGAGATTTCCACATACAGAAAAAATGACGGAAGAATAACTACGTATATGAATAAAAATTCCACTTCAGTTATACCGAGATACATTCTGATATTCATGTAGCGCGGGCTCTTTTCCTTACTCCTTTTGTTTACAGAGAAAACTTAAAACGTCTGCAATACGTGGTGTGTTAAAAATAATCTTCCACGGCATGTTTATCTACGTACGTATCGATCATCCAGAATCCACTGTGTCAAAAATAGTAATCACTCGATGTAACGTAAAAGTAAAGCAGAACGAATAGTGTGCCTTAGAGAGAACTATTATATTTTTAATCAAATCGATTTCTCGACAGAACTATTGAACTAAACAAAAAAAAGTAATAACGCGCAGAAACTGCAATGAAAGTTATATCATTTAAATTTAAATAAATCAACTCACGTTTGCAGAGAAATCATAAAATAATTTCGAATTCAAAACTCACATCATTAAGTTTTAATGCGGCCATTTCAATTTCAGATTTATTCTACGCTGCCTCGCTTACTAAATAATCATGCTGTGGAAGGGCTGCTTTAATGCACGTACAAGAATAAATATTAATGAAACCTATGAAGATACTTGCGTAAGCTCGAAATGAAATCTTCCAAAATGATTAATGCAACGAACTAACAGTAACATTCTACTGAATACCTTTATTGAACACACTTTGCATCAACAATAAAAATATGAATCCTTCTCTTGAAATAAAATGTCGAAAATATTCGCTGCAGAAAACTAACAAAAAAAAGCCTGTAACTTCTGTCAAATTTTTAATCCACTGTGTCAAAAATAGCAAAGGTAATTCTTGTTAATCCTCCTGGTATCGCGAATCACGTAGACTGTTCGCAAACTTCTTCCCCCCATGACAACGCAGCTGTTCATTAAATCGTCGCACGATTAATTCATTCGCGTGTTAATTATCGAGGTTCGGAATTTCTCCATGAACGCGCAAACACGGCTGCGCCTGTTTAAAGCGGGCTTCGAACTACTTAGGAATATCCATTATTCAGCGTACATCTTGTTTAAAGCAACAGGTTCGAGAGTTCCGCTGCTCGATGCGAACGGGTTACAGCCCCATGATGGATTAAAGAAGGGTAGTTCAGGGATCATGCGAGCTCACTATCACTGGATGTTTCATTTTGTCAGCAACTCGAATGCGTCGAGTTTTTGTGATCCCGTAATCGAACTTCGAGCTTTGCAGCACTGTACTAAAACCCGTGGAAAAACTGGAATACAGCAGCAACGTAGATAAATCAAATTCTTTGTAAATAAATAATTTTCAAACGAGTAAATGTTAAAGTAGAAGGCAGCGCTAATTTTGTTTTGTTAAATTAAATGAACGAGGAAAATAAGAGCAAGTTGTTTTTACGTGAAACAATTTCCCTGTGTTTGTTAGTAAGTAAATAAATGTATGTTATAGATATTATATATGCGACGTTACTTTTTACATTTACGATTTATGTTGAATTATTTTAAGTCTCTCTGTGGAATTTAATTCAGTTGAAACCGAACGTAATAACCTCTGGAATAATATTCATCGATTCTACGAGCCTCCGTGTGTCGATAAAGATTGTGAAGCAAACCGATACCGCGATCGATATTTACGAAATTCCGGTCAGAGAATCATCACGCGAAATAAGCGTCGTAGAATGAACGCAACACAGAATTGTGCTAATAGCAACTAAGAACATTTAGAAAATGCAAAAACCCAGAACGATTTGTATACCAATGAAGCGTACCTACAATATCAATAAAACACCGCGAATAAAAAATGTTTTGAGCTTCCACATGCGAAGCGGAGCGATCGAAACAATTTTGAAGAGAAAGTAAACGGTTCGAATTAGCACGGAACATTTGAAACTTCGTTCGCTTTAATTTTTATCCACAAATTCGGAGGGTGCATTATAATTAGCACAGTTTGGTTCACAGAGTAAGGAATACGCGAACCCGTGTATTTCCGCGGTCTGTATTCCTCTCAAGCTAATTTCTACCGACACAGAGAACGATGGCGCACACTATACGAATATCGGCCTGAGTATAATAACTTTCGACTCGTCAGCTGGCGAATCCTGTACATACGAGTAAATAGATTAAATAAGCATAGACACTGGGAGAGAAATGGACGGGGCGAAATGTTCTCGCGATACCATTGAAATCGTCGTCATTTCGTTCGTACCCCGAGGGACTCCCTTCGAGAAGGAGAATTTCTCTCGCGACGAGAATTTTCCTTTGCATTGGGAGAACATTTCGCCCCGACTCGTATTGAATTTAGAGTAAGTACACCGAGGCGTCCGGTTAGAAATCGAGTTACGGCCGCTCTGTAACGAGGGAAATGGTCCAAGTTGCTGGATTCGATTTTTGTCTTCCGTTGAAATTCATTATTATGAGTGAAAATTCAAGCTATAGGTGGTACTTCGTTACTTAATTTTTTAATAAGGTTTAGAGGGACAGTGATGAACGAATATGTGTAATGAATTTAGCTTTGATGTGTTATAATTATATGTTTTACATAGAACAATCTTTTATATTGGTGTTTCTTGTGTTCTTCATGCAATGGCCTCTCTGTTCGCTCAGAAAATTCCTCGCGTTACAATATTAAGAGATTTCGCGTGCTGCCTTTAATAGCCATCGATAATAAGTCAATGAAAGTATCTGAATTAATTTATCATTAAAAGTACATATTATATCGAATAATTATAAATAATGTGAAAATAATTAACCAATGATTCTTAGGTAATACTGTAAAAGCTACTCCCTTTCGTTCTAGCAATCCTTAACCACATTTTCATTTCTAAAACATATTGTTACAAAATATATTATTACGCACGGCAAATTTTAAGAATGATACACTGAATATTCTTTCACAGATTCAGTCTTAACATAAAAAAAGCAGCAAATGCTCGTCCCTCAAACCGTTTTGATTTAACAGAGGAATATATTTCAGCGTGAAAGCTGTCGATTCCAGATGCTTGAGTCGTTTCCCTCGTAAGATATTCTGGTTTCTTCGTTCGATTGATTTCACCGTGTTTTATACGGCCATTGTAAACAAGGGTGGAGGGTGGCGCAGAGAAAAGTAAATAATAATACCATAGGGAGGAATATTTTGACCTTAGCGTGTAACGTGTAACGAAATCAATGCGAGGAACGGTCTTCTTAGCGGTTAAGTGGTTTTAAGTGGTCGGCCGCATCGTTTTCGCTCGAAGCTCGGCGAGAAGCTTGAAACCGAAGTTATGGTGAAGTTAAACGGATGGGGAACTCGGTATTTTGCACCGGGTAATATCAGCGAGGGAAGTTTGTACATTGAATTTCGCCTCCTTTCGCCTGGACGTCTGCTAAGTACATTAATTACAGCGCACGTCGATATTGAATGCCGCTGAAACGTTTAGTAGAATTGAAGGAAGTTGTATTATAATTGGCATTTGATAACGGCGAACTCCGGTGCAACATTATTCTCGACGAATGTAACGTTGAAGTATGAATTATTTTGTATAGCGAATGGAAAATAGAATTCTATATTTGATTGCATTCGATTTTCAATGCCGTCGGGGGAATGTGAAGATGAATGTGAAATTATTGTAAATTATTTGATTCATTAGGGCTCGGAGTAAATACGTAATTTACATATAGAAAGTTTCAAGCGAAAGGATTAGAAGTGGAGTCCTCGCGTCATTTTACGAAGCTTGATATTTAAAGCGCGTTTCTTTCGTATTTTCTGGAGAGAATGATGCGACCGAGACTTGCAAATAAAACGAATTAAATGCGAAGGTATATTATATGTATACATGACACAGAATATAAATATATAAATATAAATATACGAATTAAGAGGGACTATTGAGTAATGATATATCATATATATATATAAATATATATTGTATGTTACATGATATATTATTATAATAATATTATGCTTTGCGCCGTTGAGTTGAATGTTGTTATTTACATGAGAAAACAAATGAAAGAGATTCTTATGGATACACTCGACATATGTAATAAAATGTGGGCGAAGTAACTGCCCTTAAAAAAGCATTGCGTTCTTCCTTATCAAATATCACTTAATCCTTTAATACCTGTCACAGTTGCAGATCTTAATTTACACGAATTTTTACAGAAACTTGTTAAAATATTTGACAAGATCTACTGAATATAAATGCATCAGTTTTAGTTTCATCGTAAATTACTTATTTTTAATTAAAGCTATATTTGTCTCGTTAAGTTAATTATTCCATGTGTGTATTAAGTGAGAATTCTATAATATTAAATTGCAAAGATATATTTTACTATTATATAAATATTGATTTTATAAGGGAAGCTTTCAATGATATATGAAAAGGTGAAATAATCCTGATTAACTTTGCCTGAACTTATTTTATTCAAAATATAACAACCAATGACCCAAAATTAATCAACTGTAGTCTGTAATATTGATGATAAAAATTCTGCCAACATAAAGCTTGCTTTGAAAGTTTTATTAGATTTCGAAGCATCATCGACGTCATAATGTCATAAGCAGCAGATTCTGAGCAGATCCAATAACTGCTTCTATGATATCACCGAAATGGTGGGATGTACCTGAATTGATTTTTATTTAACTACTTTACCACATCACCGATCATAAATCCTTAATTACTACGTGCTTACCTACCCTTACTCGGATTTCACAGCGTGCTGCTGATGTCACAGTAAAAAACAGAACAAAAAAGTACAAGTACACAGAAACGCCTCGCATTAATGTCGCTTTCGTCCTTTTAGGATGCTAAACGAGCTTAAAAACTAATAGAAAGTAAATTCCTCGCAATAATTTCGCTTTAAATACTCAGCCTGATATTATTCTAACATACATTTTATATTTATATGTATGTATAACAGCAACTAATTTCACATTACATTTTCCAATATATCTTTCACTCTTCGATCACAAATAACAAATGAACAAAAGCAAATTAAAACTCCAAACGAACGCCACACGTCAAACACACAAATCTTTCCTATTCCAACCCCCAATCCTAAACACAAAACACAAAATCACCCATTCTACGATACAAACCTAACCCAAACCTAACCCATTCTACGATACAACCTTCACGCAGTATAATCGACTAACTCAACCAATTGGACCGATTCCAAAACGAACTCAATTGAAATGCAAAGTTCGATGGGCACACCGTGCATTATACTAACACGCACCGGCCTGAATACACCAACGGCGATTCGAGATAAGTGTCGCCGAGTAAAATCCGCTAGAGGAGTTCAGTCTCTATCTAAGATCGGCAGATTAAACGGGGGTGGCTGGCGTGTGTTTGCCATGGCGAGAGATAGGTGCGTGAAAGTTCAACAACGGGCACACGTCTGGCCGAGTAACGGGTGATAGCGCCGCCGGAAGGTATATCGGCCTTTACACAATATTTCGCGTGGTTATTACCAGCGATGTTGTAACAGCCGGTTCGCCGGCCGCATACTAACCGGGGGATTAATTCGCGTCGAATTCAAAGTCGGCTTACAGTCCGGCCGTGTGACTTTTCTCGGACAACCGGCAGCTTTCGACTGCACCCCACTTGTCCATCTCACCGATGTATGTAAGTGCGTACATCGGTGATCGCGAGGTCGACCCGAGTGAAACAGGGAATCCGAGGGTTTAGACTAGAGGTCGATCAAATTTTCTGCGTTGGTTCGTGAAGGTAGGAGACGAATGATACAAGCGGAAGCTGCAAGGTGGCTGCGAGGGCAGGGAGAAAGCTGAAGATAGTCGTGTAAGATTCGCAGAATTCTAGAAGGAGCTTGAAAAAAGTTATTGTTTTTATAATTGGATCGTTTATTTTGAAAGTGGTGTAAGTCCACTTTGTTACAAAAATGAGATATCGCATAATTTGTGATTAATTTAGTGTAGACTTTTCGTTTATAACTCATTTATAACATTATAACATGCTACATATACTTCTCAGACAACAAAAAATAGAACGAGAAAAGCTGTAAAGTTTTATAGCGATGTAACAACGTTTAAATATGTAAAAGTTGTACAAAAGTTTGAAATCGGTCAATTTGACCGGGAGTGGTGTTAGATTTCGATGGTGAAGGATACGACCGATTGTACTCAATAATACAATATTTATTCACGGTTCCCGTTCCCACTTCAGAATACAGCTATTGCGAATACGTAGCAGTTTAAAGAACAACAATTTTATATTGAAATCTGTTAACACTAAAACTACCAAGCAAGTCAAACTGACTTGTTTCAGATTTTTTCTTTTGAAATTATTAATGTATAGCCTATCCTTGTAGCCATTTATGGTGACTTTTAATCAGACAGAATGACAATTGTGTATCTCTATTAAATGTTCATTCAACGATTTTTGTGTTTTTAATCTGTCTAACGTCTGCTATCTATTATAAATGGTGCCAAAATCTATCGGTAGTTCTAGTATTAATATCATCGCAATAACACGCTATAACTTTTAATATATATCGCAATTTTACTATATAATTTATTTCAGCGAAGTCTGGAGTCGGTTCAATTTAGTCCAACACAGTTTCAACGTTATTTAAACTTATTTAAACAAGGGTCACGAATCGTTGAAACTATTTTTAGTATAACCGATGCTTTATCAACAGTATGCAATGTAATTATACATATAACTGAGGTATTCTCATAAAGATTAACATCATGTTTTAAACCCCCTGTTTATTTAGGATTTGTTTAAGAAACATTACGTAAATTGTTTTAGACCTTTATTATTTGCCGGCGAAATGCCAAATCGTAATTCACCTTCGCCCATAGCTTCCCAGAAAATTATTAAAGTATTTTAAAAAATTTGTTTAATCATTTATTTACATAACAAAAAAAAAAATTAAATTATTAACCTCATAGTCCGAAATGTATATTAAAAAAGGTTCTACCGTTTTCAAATCTATGCAACCAAAGTGCAGAGCACCGTTTCTAATTCCTGTACGACATTTTTATATTCATTAAATCGCTACACGTCATCCGGCAATATAATTTGTCGCGGTTGAAGCTCCAATTAGCCCGCGAGCCAACGGGGCTTCAATGAAATTCAAAGGAAAGATCGATATTCGGGACGCTTTTGCGTAGCCAAAAACGAAATACATTTTGCACAAAACTGTGCTGCGAAAATCGGGATTATGTGTAAAAAATTATAACTGCGCATCGTTGGGGGTGTTCGCGTTTGACGGAGCAGCAACGCGTTTACGCGAGAACTGTCGCGACGCGTGACATTATGTGACGGTGGTGAAATTAAAAAGTAATAGCGTATGCACAATGCGTGCGCGCAGAAAATTTCAACGCGGTTTTACGGTGAAATAACTCACGATCGTCTATTTTACGCCGAAATTTTAGCCAACTGGACGCGTGCTGGAAATGTAAACGTTTCGTGAATCGACGCTACGTATCTATCGCGAAACATTTATCGGGCACGCAATATTTACGACGAAATAAAGCGTTCGGGAACGCAACATCTGGCCGCCGGTTTTAATCAGATTTATGCGACGTAAGGAGAGCTGGACGTTGACAAAATATCGAACAAAAATGAACCGCGTCGATCGATAAATGATACTCGCTTCAATATTTCAAAATTATTTCAGAGTATTAACGGCTTACTTTGCTGCATGCTTTCCCATACATTTGCAACGCTGGTAAAACCGGACGAAATTCGGCGATATTCGATTTGACGAGTTCGTGTATCGAATACACTTTAAAAATTCCAAAACGTTTGAAAATTGCGTGCACTCTAAATAACAAGAGACACTGATACATATTTGGTATGCACACACCTGCTTGTAAGTCACAGGACGCGTGGTGAAATTGTATAAAAGTTGCAAAATTTATAAAAACCGGCGGATGCCCCATGATTTTTTGGCGCGAGTGTACGTGTGTATATAAAAAAAAGCGACTGATCAAATCGCTCGATTCGGGGGGAGCGAAATCGAAAAGAAATGTCGGGCAAAAATTTCGAGCAACGCGAACAAACGGGCAAACGAGAGATCGGACGATTTCAGATCGAAATTGCTTTATTTTCCGAGTGCCATCCATTCGAGTGGACCGTGTTCGGGTGGCAGAAACGACGAAGACAATGCGAATCGAGAAAAGATGATTCCACGTAACCATTGTGCCTGAAGCCCCGACGATTATCTGCTGTTTCACATTGTGCGAAATCGTCGTACCCTCGGCTGCCCCATTTAATGAAAAATCGGCCACACGTTGGACCGATCTTTGATTACGAGTGCCATCTCCGCGGCGATTCGTTTCAGGCTGAAACAGGCAAATTAATTCGACTAGCGGATCCTTCCAGGTGTATTTCACGTGATGATCACGTTGTAAAACGGTGTAAAAGTGCGGATTCGTGGGAAACTACGATCGACTTCGTGAGTTTCGTGAGTTTCGTGATTAAAGTTTTTATGGTGTCTGGCGAGGATTTAGCGAAAGTCGATCTGTTTCCTTTGTTTATTCTGTACTTTTGTTACAGAAGTTTCGTTTTCAATTTAGGTCATTCCGAGATGTATCCTTGTATTGTTATTAGTTACTGTTATTACATCCTGGATACCTGACTTATAGTGGAAAACGTATCGCTGAATGAAGGAGTTTCTGTACAGGGTGTGCAGGGTTTGTATAAACATTGATTCGCGATTAAGGAATCTGATTTGATTTATAAACGTTTGATCATTCCATTAATGATAGATTTCGTGTAGATTGACATCTCAAACATCTTTGAATATTTAAAAGACAGTAACGTTTGATATCCGATTCTCTAAGTTCGCAGCGCGTAATTAACTTTGATATTATATCAAAGGTTAACGTTTCAGTTTACGCATAGATTTTTCTAGCACAGACATTTGACGGATAATACAAAAAAGCAAGGAACAGTTCCCAAAAATATTTAAAGTCCGAATTAAAGTCATTATCCTTATTTTCAATTACAAGTAATGATTCCGCGCATTTCTTACTTGCTATATAAATTTATTTCACATTTTGAGCACTTCCATTACGTCGAAGTGAAACAAAGAAAGAACAATCGCGCGTCCTTCCCTCTTGTACGATCACCGCGCAAATTCATTCAACAATGGGATCGACAAGTTTACCAAGAAACGGCTCCTTAACGACGACAGAAACTTCAGTCTCCGCTTTGGCGAAGTAATAAAACAGGGATCACGAAACACGACGCTAAAAACGCCAGCGGGCACGAACGAAGCGTCGCAAAAATTGGCTTCCTTTCAACGGAGGCTCGTGTGCCAGCGATTTCACTTCAACATTACACACATCCTGTACCTTGACCGCGAATATGGGTAATGCTCCTTGGAATTCAGAAAGTTGGCCATACGCTGCGGTATTTTGAAAATTGCAGCAAAACTTCGCGTAGGAATCAAATACAGGTAACCCTCCTATAACACGGTAGATAGGTCCCTAGAAGATGCCTATTGTCCTCCTTTAATAAGTTACAAAATTTAAACAAACAAATTTTAGTGTATAAATACATATAAGTATAAACCCGCGTTGCAAATAACTGTATTGTACGAGGGTTTCCGCAAATTTCCGATCGTATCAGAGCGAAACCGTGTTGTTGGATACCGTATTATGGAAGGTTTACTCTTTTTCCTGCACTTTTCATTGGAATGCATTTTGAATTGAAAATAAAATGTAACATAAATCACTGTGTAGTATTAGTATTGTAATGTATGTTAATGTGCGTTCGTTTTGGATATTGATTAGTTATATGTTTTTTGTTATGTTAAGAAGTTAGTTTATTTATCAGTATCATAGTTACACAGTTGAAACAGCAAGGCTCAGATTGCTACAAGACGTATGTAGAAGGTGAAGGTCGTATAAGTTTTTCGGAAATTAATAACAGTTATTTTTAAAAATCGCCTACAACTGGAAACTTGTATGACTAAGAATTACGAAACAATCATTCATTTCGTTTAAGCCCGCTGCGTTCCTTTTTCGACTCGACTCGTGGTTATTTCTTCAAGAACTTCTACTGTTTTGAAAAACAGTGTATCGAAATGATTATGAATATACATACTTGTTTACGTTACATTAACATTATGGTAAAAGCCCGTTGGCCCTGGTCATATAGTCCGGTACTATTAAAAATAGTTACATATAAGGTCATAGTTAAACAAATATACAACATATACAAATACATTCACGCAAAATGATAAGGAAATTGAAAAATTCCAAAACGGAAATAGTCTATACGCTATCCTATTAACGCGGGTGAGCTGTATGTACATCGTACTGCGTCAATCGCTTTCGAACAGCTAAAAATAAGGGTGGACTTCATTCAATTCTCTTTCACCTCTAAAGACGGTAACTTCAAATACATTTCCCAAAGAATTCCAAGAAGCAGCCGCACAGAGGAATGCTAATGGATTCCAAAGGAATGCCGTGAGAATGATCAGAACGTGGCAGCAAGAAAGCTCCCGCGAGTACAAACCACCCCCTTAATATGTCATAGGCGTAAAACGTTCTGGACTTTACGGTGAATCGCTTCTCGCAACCCTGTTTGCGACTTTTCTACCCCCTTCATCCCTCCTTTTTCTCGCATAAAAGGGTAAGGTCGAAACCAGCCGCGATATCGATCTCCTTTTGTCCTCGTCCAACAGGGTTTTTACGTTCCCTTCCCCGACAAAGGTGAAACAAGTTAACGAAATGGAGAATGAAGAGCGGCGGGAACACAGAGTGCAGTAGAAGCACCATGTTACAATCCATAAAATCGAGACCTGGCCGTCGGTGAACGGTTTCGTTTACGAGCCACACGCAAATTTCAGGTCTACCTGGGGCGATAGCGGCAGTAACCGCGGGGTCGCCTCCTAAATCATTCTAATAAATCGACAGTAAAAAAATAGTTACGCCAGCGTGGAAAATATTCATAGGTCCGATTCCATTCCGTCGTCCAACGAGCTTCGACTCTCGTATACGACGTTTTTTTCTTTTTGACGATCCCGAGATGCAGAAGGATGTATCGCATGCTTATCGTGGAATTGTTCGAATTAACTGGACTCGCGTTTTAATAATATCCGTGCCGAAACTGGTTTTGTAAATAATTCCACGACTGGTTGCTTCGTAATAAAAAGGGGCGACATTACGTGGCTCTGTATGGGGAGATAGGAGATTTTGAAATGGAACTTCGTAGTCGTTTTTCGCGGATTTCATACGTATGTTTGAAAGTGCGATTTTTCAGCATTTCGGATGCAAAGTGTTGCCGCCAGGAAATACGTGTATATCTTGCCTTCGGAAAAACTTATGTCCTGCTATTTATGTCGGCGCGCAAACGAATTTCTGTTTGGTTATGCTTATAGCGAAACAGATACACATAGAGCAGAGCAGTTTTACTATGCTTGTCTAATTTCACGTGGCACGTGTGTATTCGAATTATAATTATCATTAGTCTCAACGCGGAATATAATTTGAGGTAGCTCGAAGTTTAAACAGCTAATGGTTTTTTTCATTTCTAAAACGTCACGCTTCGCAGGACTAATTATTAACAATACTACAAACATAAAAGTACAGCCATTCCATCGAACCAGTACCCATGAACAATTCAATTACCTGGCGAAACATAAATTACAATTTAACCTATGTACTAGCAAATATCCATTCCAGTAGACATATAAAAAATCACCCCTAAACACGTTCAATTAATCATTTCATTAAACGAAGCAACGTAACCGCGCAACAATACCCAGCGATTAAACATTTCCCCCCGATTAAATCCACCGAATGAACTATTAACAGACAGGGGTTGAACCGTTCTGTGCAACAATGAAATGCCAATCATCCAATCCCCTCTATTTCATAATCGACAAGTGTTTACGTAACAAACCATCGTCTTCCCCGTTGCGTTTTGGCCTGTGTTCAACGTCATCGCGGAATCGCGGACCCGTTTCATAGAACCATCTCCCTCTGGATATAGGGACGAGTTCACGGTCGGCAACGGCCGAAGAAAAAGGCCTCGTGAAACCTTGATGAGCCGAGCTGCCGGCAAGTAGGCATTGTGGCGGATTATGAATTAAATTCACCCTCGACTAGGTCCGTGCCAGCACTTGCTTCCCTTTACTTTACCCCATAATACGGTCCGTAGCTCGCGGCTACCCCTTCGGCTCTTTTCCTCGACCATTCAGTCCTGGCTCACTCTTTCACCCTGTCCACTGTCCTCCTTTCTCTGTCCCTCGCCCAGCACTGTTCCACCATCTCCCTCTGTAACGCTGCTCGCCCCATCCCACTAGGTTCCCGCGAGGTCTCTTCTATCTTGATTCTCTTCAGCTTCTTCTTCACTCTCGAGAGACTTCGCCGAAAGTGGCCGCTACGAGCAGCATTAACCAGTGTCTGTATACGGTAGTCCGCGTTATTAGCTTCTTTTTCCAGTTAAGCTCGTGTCCTTCCTTTTTCGTTTCCTCTCGCTTTGCTTTCCTCTTTTTTTCCCTTTATTTATTTTTGTTCCTTTTGCTTGTTTGTTCTTCTAAAGCATGCCTGACGGTATGGAAACGCGTGCCGGTTAATAAAGCCGTCTACGTTTTACAAGGTTACTATTTATTTTTTGCTTATTCCCTGCGCCCGTTCA
Organism: Nomada ferruginata; assembly: GCA_963583965.1. Taxonomy (NCBI): domain Eukaryota; kingdom Metazoa; phylum Arthropoda; class Insecta; order Hymenoptera; family Apidae; genus Nomada; species Nomada ferruginata. Next base: position 9,196,047 of record OY757216.1, read on the forward strand.
ACGTCGTCCCGAGTTGCTGGAGGATTACCTTAGGCGCGTCCGCACCTTTTGGAAAGTTTATATTTTCGTGCCGATGGGATTGAGGAAGTTTTGACTTTTGGGAGCAACGTGTATGGGAGAAGATTAGACGATTCATGTGTTGAGGAGAGAAAATTTGATGGCGAGGTCGATCTATTCCAATGGAATTTTTAGAAAAGGCTAGGAGACTGAGAAATGAATCTGCTTTCGAATTGCTCGTGAAATTAAGAGAGGCTATATCTTTGAAAGGGTAATAGATACGAGAAAAGGATACTAGGGAAAATTAAATGGTGGCACGGGCTCTAACCTTTTATGTTACCATAATATTATGCATTTATGCGCGTGCATGCGGCTGCAAAGTGCCGTTGCATTTTTTTCCTTTAAATTTTCAGCCTTTGGATACTTTGTACACAACGCGAATTTTTATTCTCGAAACAAAAAAATTATTAATACAAAAGCTTTGCGCTGTTATCGTATGCATTATTCGTGGACAAATATTTGTAGAGTTACGGCTCGAGCTCATACTCGCAGACACCTTTTAGATTACAATGGACATACTCTGAATTCAAATTCAAATTTGTAACATAGATATACTATTCATTAACGTTACAGATACAGTGGGAGATGAAAGTATTCCTAGAAGAATTCATCAAATTATTATACGACTGTAACAGTAACGACAGTGTAATAATTCTATAAAACAAATATAGGTACGTACTACATAATTAAGAATGTGTCGAATTCAACTTTTGAGCAAATTCTCCAACAAATTATTTTAGTTTTTACCCCGTAAAATAAATAACTGTGCCCCCTGAACACCTCTCTATTTTTTTATACTGTAGTTTCAAGCTCGAAATTTCCTAACTCATCTTTGAAATTGACTTACACGAATAATTGATTCATAAAATCCAAATATCCTTTTCACCGCCACCGTTGTATTTTTTCCTTTATTAGACTAATACAACGTAACACACTGGACATGTCCTTTTCTCGCTACGATTTTAAACGCTATAATTGCGATATTCAGTCCACACTTATCAACTTTTGATAACGACATTGCCCGAAGGTTTCTCTTTACAGCAGTAGTATACACGTCGAAATAGATAAACTATATATAGATAAATAGATAAATAGATAATCGTGAAGAGTTTCATTGCTTTAAAACGCAACACTCAGAGAGACCCCGTCTCTCATAGGATGACCCAATAACAGCGAGCAAATATATAAGACAAAATATTGGCTACCAAAAAGAAAATTGATTACAACAAATGTACAGCTGCTTCATACATCTCGTGGCCATAATTTTCGTGGCAGAACGCACGGCTGAGTTTGCTCGGCAACGGGCGGCGAATAAACTTTTTCCAGTAACTACATTGAGAGTGCTAACTTCTTCCCTCGCCAAATCCTAAACCCATCGTCCCGTCAAACTTCCGTCTATCTCTGGGAAAGAGATTTCGCTCTTCTTTTACCACAATCGAGATAACGAATCCTCGCGCGGGGGTGGGGGAGGGGGCGCAATTATATCGATCGTTTCATCGGCACGTACGTGACGTCCAGTTACTACATCGTATCCTCTTCTCCCACTTCGAGGTTCGATTCTACCCGCGGTGTCCTTTTTATTGCGAAAACTCTGCCTTCTCCGCCGTTTCTTTTCCCCCTTTTACGCCGTGAACGCGTGCAACGAAAACACACCACTTGGCTTCGATACACGACTGCGTGATCGCGAATGCGTGTAGGAGCTACACGCTGAATAATTTTAAGAATCTATTCAACGAGGAATTTCGTTGCGGCAAACGCGATTCTTGTATAGTAAGTTTGGCTTCGCGAGATTTAGAACAGTGTCCGAGCTTTTTTGTTGAAATCCACGCATTAGAGCGTTATTGTAATGAAGTGTTGAAATGAACGTTGCTTTTAGTGCGAAAATTGTTTCAAGTAGATAATTGATAGTGAATTCTCAGAATTGAACGATTTTTCATTTATATTTATAATAGATGAACGATACTGTAAATTACGAAAGTGTGCATACATGAGTGACAATAAATGGCAACGTTGTTAACAGTGAAATTTTGCAGTTGAAATACAATAATATATGTAATGAATAATCTCCAATAAATCCTCTCAAATATTCCAGCCTCGTACGTCTGAACGAACGTTACCCCAAATGCATCAAGAAATCCACCCTCTTAACCCTTCCGTGTAACAACCAAGTACTCACGTCTAAATGTCTGTCAATAGTTTTCTTGTATCCCCAATAAAATATCTTGCAATACGAAAAATCGTCGATGCAAAAAATGTCGCCGCAAAATATTTCAACCGACCAAACTTCAAGCATATCGAAGAATTCTGATCGCCCTTGCAAAAGGTTTAACCCGCGAACAGCAGGCGCAAAACGATTGTCCATGAAACATTTCCAGGGAACTCGAGGCACCTATGTTCCCCCAACAAACCCCGTCGCGCTGCAACGTTAATTGCCCTCGAATGCTTTCAACTCTGCCAGACATTTCCACGGGATCTGTTCGTCCGTGCGTCTCCAGAATTCCCGCGGCTCTCTTTCGCCGCAGCGGCCGTCCATCGAGGCGTCCCGTTGCTTCATTATGACACATATCCGGCATACTTATCCAAACGACAGTATGGCCCGCGCGTAGGAGATCGTGGATTACCCGTGGGAATCCGCAATCCGTTTACGAATTTCGAACAGCAAGTCAATGGCCCGTTAGGAGACGCGCGGTTAGAAATTACAATTCGAATTCCAGAGCCGTAGCGCGGCGTGAGAGACACGGTCTCACTATTGGAGAAAGGTGGCCAGCGAGGGGGTGGAGGGTGATATACCCGGAGAATAGTAACCCCAGTTCGGGCTGCCAGTTGACCCCCACACGGATATCACAGGCTTTCGATCCGTTCGGCATTCTGGAATTGTAATCGCAAGTTCCATTGGAACCCCGACACACGACTGCATCTCTCTCTCTCCCTCTCTGTGTCTTGTTCTCTTTCGCTCTTACTCTGTCTCGTTCAATGAACGGTGAACAGGGGATCTCTCTGTCTTTGTTCGATTCTGTACGCATGTAAGCCGTTACGAACGTAGAATTCCGTTTTAATTAATTCCCTGGAACCACGTTCTTGAGGATATTTCGGTCGAAGCTGGAGGTAACGGCGGGGCTCATATCGCCACGATCGTGTCGACGTTGTTTCGCGAGCAATTTTTTGATATTTATGAGGGAGAGAGGGATACAGGTAGGTGAATTTTGTTGGGGAAGATGTGGAGTTGAAAAATGTATCTTTAGAAATGGATCTTTTTAAACCACTTCTGACAAAGTACAGAATTTTTGTTAGAAACGGGAACCATCGGTTCCCTAGGAACCTTTTCTTACCAAAACTATTCGCCTGCCCTTCTTGCAAACTGCTACTCGACATCATAAAACTCTGCATCGTTTCTTCACTACTTTACTTGAAGCAAGAAGAAACAAATCTTCAGAGTACTTTTTTACGATTCTACATTTGTGAGTACACTTTAGTATTTATCTCTCAGGGTTTCACGTTCAACCAGACATACCTGGATATCTTTTGCAATTCATTTCCTTATGATCCAACGCAGAAAAAATATTTCGACACTGAAATCCTGCTCGATTGCAAAAAGAAAACGAGGAATTAACATTTTTAATTAAACTGAAAATTCATATTTTAATTCGTGCTACGTGTTTCTTATCAACCGGTAGAGCCGAATAATGGTCCTCGTAGACAATACACGCATTTTCAACAGGAAGAGACTAGCCAGCCCTGAAATTAGTTAATTTCATTTCCAGCACAGTTGGGTGCAAATGTTTCCAGATAAAAGTCCCGGGGAGTTTCTGTGCCAAATTGACTCTATTTGTACATAAACTAGGCCCGGAATCGAAGTACATACGAGAAAGTGTTCCGGTTATCATGCGAATATGAATAGCTAAATGTCCAGTTATCACAATGCAGGGAACGGCGAACATTTCACGATTGTAAATTAGCTAATCCACTTTATTTGTTTTAGAACCGAAACTACGTGCATTGTTACTATTTTCGTCAGATATATAATATAATAATAGTTATGAAGACTCGAATATTTAACAGACCTATAATGTTACTACACTGTTAAATTAATGTATACGTTTCCAACGTTGATAATTGAAATATCTACAATTATATTTTACTACGCGCTGCGACTTTGGATATCGAATACAAATCTACAAAACCTATAGGCCTGCACTTACGTTAGTCTCCTCGGTATGAAATAGCCAATAATAGGTGAAATGAAAAAAATTCTTTAAAAAGAAGAAATAGTTGCAATAAAAAACAGATATCCATCGATAAAACCGACTACCTATAAACAAATCTAAACAGAGGAATACTTGCGTCGACGCTAATTGTAAGGAATAAATGTTCGTCGAACTCAAGAAGATGCTTGTCAATTCGTCGTCGTAATTCGATTCCACGCTCTTTCACCGCCGGAAAAATTTCAATTCCCCCCTGCACAGCCAGCACCCGCTGCTTTTAATTCTGTATCCTGATTACTGTTATTGCCGGCTTGTCGAAAGGGAGAAGAAAATTCAGGAAGAAGAGTGCGCGGGCGGCGAAGGGGGTTGGAAAGCGAAGTGAAATAGTTGGTCGGGTTTAAACTCCGGGAATTGCATCTTCCGGAGGAAAGCCCGTAGGCTGTGGACGTTGGACAATTACTCGTGGCCGAGCAAAGTAAACTGACGGACGCAGAAATAGATTTGCATTTTTATCGGAGCCCCTCCTGGGAGTTGCGCCTTACGTGTACCTCGAGGTTTCGTACTCCTTGCTTCTCTGGGTAAATACCTAATGACTCGAGGCTCCTGAAACTTGATAGTGTAGCCCCTGAATATTTTAACGACGCCGTTTAACGCGCACAACGAACCTCTGCGACGCGAAGATGAATTAAGGAAGTATTCTGAATACTTCCAATGCGACCACCTTCGATCATTTTTAAGATACTTGCGAGATGTCTTGAAACGTACAATGACAAGAACGGTTCGGCGTCTTGCAATTTTTGAAAGATGCTTGTACCAATTGTTTGATATTATTGGATTATCGAAACAGCGTTGTGGTATGAGTAAAGTAGCCCGTGACAGGTGCAGAATTATTTTAAAAGAAACCATTTTGTTTGACGGGTGACAGAAAATTTTTGACGAGTTCTCTGTATGAAAAGAATAGCGAATTTTTTTCCATTTTCGTCATGTCCAACTTTGTTTACTGCAATTTCTCTTATGCGAAGTACATTCGTTAATACGTTGTTTATTCATAATCAGTTTATCATAATCAGGGCCTGTTATTTATTTTCTATATTTTCTTGAATACCTCGTGAATACAGAAATCTGTACACTGGCGTGGAAAATTAGAGGTTGCCCAATTTTCGATATTTGAACTGCTGTGAACTTTGCGAAAAAAAATCGTACATCAATTTTTCTGCGATCGTTGTAAAGGGGAGACTTCAATCTTCCAATCCATGCTGATTTCAGTAGTCAAACCAATTTTTAAGGCCCGTACAGTTGTTGGAGTTCGTGAAATTTGCGGAAAAAAGTACATTCTCTTTCCCACCCTCCAGATGATGTAACAAAATCGTACAAAAGATGAACTCATGGCTGTGAAAATAGAGATTGCGGGCTGTAAAATGGGCGCAGGTGGATTGATGTACGATTTCATTTTACGAAGTTACAGCAGTTCAAATATCGACACTATTTCATCGAAAATTTAACGATCCTTTAAATTTATCTTTTATTTCAAATATATAACAAAGAGAATCAAGGCACCAGTATTGTATTATTTGTTAGAAATAAATTTAGGCTTGACAACATCAAATCATATAGAATTAAAAGTATATTTGCTCTACCTGTAATAGTAATAATAATCTTATTATATTTGTAAAAAAATCACAATATTACGAAACACGTACACAGGGGAACGTGATTATTATTCGTTGAAACTGTAACTGTAGCGCTTTGAATGGGAAGAAAAGAAAAAGTATAGTAGAAATGTCTGGGGAAAAAAACTTGACACCGGCGTATCTACACGGTTTTATCGAACATCACCTGCCATAATATCAGTGATTGCGTGGAGGCACAGTGATATAGAAAATTCATGAAAATCTCGGCGAACTCTATCCGCGTGTGACATTTGCAAAAGTTTTCATTCGATACTTTCAGCTGTTCGTGCCTGGCGTTTTATACGCGAAACCGTTTTGCCAGCCGTATACAAGCGATTTCAATTAAATTAAATTCGAATTAAATTGAATTCCAATTAAATTATAGGCCGGACCCATCCGACGTCGACAGACGGAGCATATACATATTGTATATGTATAGTCGCGCGTGTATTTCACAGTTCCTCCAATAGAGGCGGCGAATATAAATAACCCGATAATTTCTATCGCTCCTTTATAGCCTCTAATCCTATTAAATCTACAGATATATTCGAAATTATGATACTAAAGAATTAAACAGACATACACGTGGATGTGCAGAACTCTGCTCCGAAAGTAAAATTAAATTTGTACAAGAAATGTGCGCAGGTATAACTGAATTTACTTCGCATTAGTGAAATCCTACAGAAATTGTGATGCTCTGCCTTTAACGCTATTATTTGAAATAAGAAAAGAGGTACTCATACGCAATTACATTATAAAAATTGATTAAAATAAGCAATTATATTATAATATATATACAATCAATTATCTCGCCTCCTGATTATTATTTTTTAATGCACATGACACGATCGAAATACGAGACAATAAATGCATCCAGATACATCAACCATTTCGTTTTCTTCACTCGCAACCTGCTCAACCGTGCGCGTGTCAGAATTTCATGGGTGTCAATTATTCGGAATTTGTAGATATGAACTGTAGAACAGCTGAGGCGCGCGAAAACTCACGTTCGACAGAAAAGTACGATTTGTTGGTTTCGTTACGAAGTTTCCAGCTGGCAGGAAATTGATTGCCATCGAGACCAGGCAAATCTGCAAGTCGAAATAGACTTGCGTGTTTATCCGAGACTTGGTAAGCTACGAATGGTAAATACTGCCTGTGTACCCAGTGTTTTGGGGCAAGGCAGTGCCCGTTTCAATTTGCCAAGAAACTATTTTGCTTTGGCAGTGCCACTCCTACCTGATTCGTATACGGAAAACAGGAAATGAAGCGCAAATTACTCGCGAACATGTGTTTCGAACAGAACTGTTTTTCCAGGAGGAAAGGATTCCGATGTCTGTCACTGCTCTAGCATCAATTATTCTACTATTTTTTCAATAAGCAGTGTGTAATAAACTAACGTGTATAATGTACGAAATATAATATAATGTAAGTTCGTAATAATAAACTATAATAAATAACTAATGAATACAATTCTCCCTCGCACTAATTTTCGCAGAGGCAATTAAGAAATCTATAGGCAAACTAATAGAGATCATCTGGATTAAAGCAATTTAATTAAATAAATAGATGAAACACATAGATCATTGCACATATGTATAATATATTGCAAAGTACAATAGATTTCGGGCAAGAAAAAAACGCTATGATTTGTTTTATCGAAGTGAAATTTACTTGAGAAATAAAAGGAATAACCAAGTCACTTGTAATATCGAAGGAAAGCATAAACACCGTAAGATAACATTATTTTTTGGTATACCACGACAATAAAAAATGGGTATGCAATCATAAATCATTTGCAAGGAAACGAAAGTGGAGAAGATGTATTTAAAACAGTTCCGCATATAAAACTACTATTATGTCTAACAGATATTATCGATAATACGAAACAATAAAAGAAGTGTATAACAATAGGAACCTAGTTGGCAGTACGCAAGACTTCTGTTTAAAAAAAATTTAATCCTGCTTTATGCACCAGCCCGTCGTCATGCATATGCAGTAATGATAACAGCCTTCTTCCTCTACACAAAAAGTGAAAAGTTAAAATACATAGAGTACACATGAAGAGGAGCAGCATTTTGTTTCGCGTTTGTAGTTTACGTAACACCAGACAATATTACAGTTTTCTCATGTCACCATGTTTGACAGCATTATTCTTAAATTAACATGATATCATTCTTAACAGAATTGGATTGTCGAACGATTATATTAAACGGTAGCTGAAATAACTTTACATTAATATATTAACGGTTCATCCGATGGCAGCCATCATCTAGAATCTAGATATTATTTTAAGAGTCCACTTAAGACCGCCAAGACAAAAGCTACTTCAGTAAGCCGATTAAATATTACAGATCTTCTTGGTTCTTTATAATGCAGGGGAAGATATGTAAGAATGGAAAATTCAAATATGGCACCAGTGACAAAATTACTTTAGTAGGTATACATACATGCCGTTAGCAAAATTGCAAAAACTCGCGGTATATTCACATTTGAATAATAAATGAGAGTTGCTATGTCTCCTTTTTCTTCTGAATTAATTACCTTTCTACTTCATTCCCCGTTTGTAAATGTCGTAATCCATACAGTGATAAAATAAAAAGCTTGTAATAGAATGTATCAACGTAATCAAATTACTGTAAGGAGTGTGAAATTCTTAATAATCAACATCATTCTTATTTGTAAGGAATTGTTAATCACGAACCGTGCTGTTGTGCAAATCTTTGCAATTCCCAATTATAGGAAGACAAATACAGCAGCGTGGAATTTCACATAAATCTAACTTTACGTTAAGGTATTATATACTTTTTATGAGTAATTAATTTCTACTTTAAATAAAATCTCAATGTTCTAGAAGTGTAGGACCAAATATTTTTATTTACCTAAGAAACAATTGATGAAACTAAAGTATGAAAATATTCCTACTGATTATGAACAAATTATTTTTAAAGTTTTATGGTAGGTAAAATAAACATGAAAGTTAAGAATTTCAAGGCACAGTCTTTTAATACCGGCCATGCAACTTTATTACCACTTTATTACCACTACAATAGAGCATAATTCTGATGTCATTGGAAACATGTATATAATTCAATATTAAAAGAATGTTGAAGGACTAAGTATGCTCAGCGCTTTTATTTCATAATCAAAATTTGCATAAAACATTTACTTATAGCATGACCTATAATAGGAATAACAGTGTAATAATAATTTTTTATTGCGCTATAAAAATAACTACGACATCTGGTCAATACATACTACTGACAGTTTTCTGTTTACCACTGTTTCTTCCCTAAGTTTCTCACAACAGCAAACTACGTACATTATATTGAACAACTTATTATTAAATATACACTGATGTGTAAAATGAATGTATCACTAAATTTCCGATGAAAAATTGTTAATCTTTGAAGTACTATAACTTCGTGAAAAAAAAATCGTACATCAATTTTGCTGTGGCCGTTATATACGGTAGCCTTTCGTTTTAAATCAATCGTTAATTCGATCACGAAAAAAATTTCTTAAGGTTCGTACAGACGTTTGAATTTGAAAAATTTTCGGAATAAAGTACCTTCACTTTCTCACGCCCTACGTAAGGTGCGAAAATCTTAAAGAAAAATTAACTCAGAGCTGTCAAAGTGGAGATGCATTCGTGCTTTAAAATGAATCCAGGTTTATTATCTACAATTTTTTTCACAAAATTACAGCACTTGGAAGATCCACAATTTTTGCACCGAAGATTCCAGTATTTGCAATCAACGAATAATATAACAATATAAAGTCGAAAACGTTATCACAATTACTATCCAATTATTCGAGCCGATATCGCACCAAATTCGTCTGCGTAAAAATATAGCAATCTCCAACAAGTCTCGTAACGAGAAATCCAATCGAGGCACAAACTTCGATCAACGTTATCCAAACGTCGAGGCTCTTCGCCGATAGATTTCGTCGCTGTGTACCACGTAAATAGCTGCACGCCTAGGCAGCTTTGTTTATTGGAGATTATCTCCTGAAACGGCATCCTTCGTTCACAGTGAAAACACAGTAAAACGGTTGGGCCGTGCTTTCGGAAAGCAGATGCCCATACGATCCAGAAAGTTAAGTTCGTTAAGTATCCTCGGGGGTCGTGTCTTATCGGGTAAACGTGGCTCTGATCCTCCACCTGCCGTGCCGTGGCATAACAATTACCCTATTATTTTGCACACAGCCAGTGCCAGTTGCTGGCCCTGTATGCAACGCGTCTCCTTCTCCAGGTGCGCGTTAGTTTCGTAGTTTTCGTTGCTCGCCAGAACGTTTTTACCTGTGAGTTCGTGTTTGACTGGCTGTGTGCGTCTACGCTGCGCCTAATCAGCGGAAAAGGATTAAATAACTGTATTCTTTAACGCGGTATCTTGTAATTGGCCGTGTCGTTTGGATTAATTGCACGGCTGGTACGAAGAGTCTTTAATAAGTGTTGAACTGTGCGTGCGTAGAGTTACATATACCATTTTATACAGTACTGGGCCCGTCATGGGGGAGAGTAAGGTAACACTAAATTCTGTTAAGTCGACTGCTACGTGTGCAGTTAAAAGGGCTCGGATTTTCTCTTTATTTCGGATACTTCTGTACTGACAAAGATAGTGGACACGTGTGAATAGAACGCCTCCCAATTTTGCACAATATTTCAACTCTGTGAACACTATTCTTTGTTACGCTTGAAAGGATTTTAGATCGTTAAGTGTGAAAGGAAAATTAGTGATTCTAAATTCGCAATGGGTAATGGAATACGAATGGTACAGTTGTAAAGTACTCTGATAACTTATTTAACAGAATAAAATAAGATTTACAAAATACAGCGGGACTATCATTTATTATCTCCTTTTGTACTTTACAAGATAATTACAAAAATTATCTCTTTCTTATCATTTTTACGTTTAACAGAATTTAGTTGACGTCTATTTTTAAAATTCTAAACATCTCGAAACCAAAAGATACATGACATCGGACCACATTCATAATCATCGTCACACATACATCTATGTATGTACACGTGCAATGCTAAAACAAACTAAATTGATTTTAAACACTGACCAAAACAAGCAACGTTATTCCTTAACAGAACGAGTGATCGAAAGATTGTCGTTCTACTCGTAACAAAAATTGTTAACCTCGAATAAGCTTAAATTGAGCTTAATTTCTACTCTCGCTGATTCAACTTAAAAAGCTACAGGCAGGCGACAGTTGATTTACGGGACGAGATCATGCAATTGGCTCCGTGAAACAGCAATGCTAATTTCATCGTGAGCATATTCAGAAATTCGCCTTCGTTCTATGCCTATTTACGAGCTCCACGGGCTTTTTATTGTTACCGTTACCCTTATCTTATTTTATAAAGCAACGGAGGGCTTCACGTTTTCATTGGTCTGGTTATTCCCGTTGCAACTCTTCTTGCCTCCAAGCCTTGCCTCCAAATAATATTACCGTAGATTTTAAATGTCGGCCCGAGGTACGAACTTTATTTCCAATTCCGAGTAAATCCACAATCGTGACAACTATTATTTCCACGTTTCCCAATGGCGGCAATCACCGTAAAGAAGTTTTTTTCAAATATCTAAAAGTCTATTAAACGATTCAAAACGAAGAAAGGCGGATACTGGAAAAATATTTGGCATAGCAACGGTGTGTTACGCTAGAATGGTTCGTTCTCGCATTATTTGAAGCAAGCCGCAGTTGCAATTAGAACGAATTCGACCACCGAGGGCGAGTTTAATTCGGCGGAATTAGGAGTACGGAACTGACTCTTCTCCGTGCGGGAAACTCCGGAAATTTCGAGAGTTCGTCTGGACGTCTTGAAGGGGAGAACGGAAAAAAGGGACGGACAGAGGGTTGAAAGAAAAAGGAACGGGAGCGAGACAAACGTCGAACTTCTAAAGAATCGACGGGAAAGCGAGTCGTTCGGAGAATAGCTAAAGCCTGCCTGCGCATTTGGAAATTCTAAGATCGTGGAATTCACATAATCCTTTCGTTGTGTAGAACCGGAAATCATTGTATAACTATCGTACGAAAACCCAGATCGCAGTTCAAAAAAAGTTTCCACGCTTGGACGAGGCGAAGTTTGAAGTCAGTTTGGAAAGGGGATTGTTAACGTGCATAAATAAAATTGAATAAAGAAATGGAAGATTTTTAGAGCAATTTAGTATTGAATAATTTAGAGCTCAAGAATCTTTATGTATATTAATGTAGAGGAGGATAGGAAACAAATTAAGAGGTAAATTCTTTCGGCATGAATCTTTCATTTACATTCCTCTTTAAACTGATGAGATTAAGAGTTACATTTGAAATTATACCTCCGACGAATAAATTGTACCTTAGCTATTAGGTAAGAAAAAAGACAGAAAAAGTTGTAATTACATCAACGAGCAAATCATTACATTACCGAGCATTTGTTATTTACCTCTACTTTCCCGCAATCTTTTCATTTTTATACTTTGTATGGAAATAGAAGAACAATTTTACAACGAAACTATTTGCATTCACGCATCTTGCATAAAACATAAGATAAATCAAAAATACAATTAACTTCTGTATGTTGTAATTAGGTCTATCAAACGCCTTACTGGATGTAAGTATTAATTAAAAAGGAACATTTACTTCATGCCTTTTCTAGATTTTCCATTGCACAGATTTCTTCGTATGTCAAATGCATTAACTAATTAATGGCATACGTATTGTTTTAAAGAAACTAATTGTTTTCCTTTAAATAGTAGCAAAAAGTTAACGCTACTCCAAGCCAATGCACCGTTTATGTTTCTTCCTAAGGCAAGTTTGTTTCAATCCTACGATATTTTAAAGTTTTGTGATTGTAGAAGATTGAGAGTTTTCAAGTAAAATGAAGAAGGAAAAGGTGAAAAGTCAAAGGTAACCTCGGTCATCGTTAACAATTTCAGCGTACCAATCACCAGGGCGGATAGAAATATTCAATAGAAGTTAAATTTGCTTATTTTGTTTTTTGCAATCTCCGTATCTATCTGAAATCATTATATTAATCAGTGCTGCCCAACGAAAGTTTTATTCAAAATCTTCAGAAAGATAATTGAATTTGTTAAAGGATATTATGAACAAATCCTCAACGGGTGGTGACAATATACGGTAATTTTCTATACGTGTACAATATACAATATACGTTGATATGTCATAAATAAATAAAGAATTTAAATAATTATTACGGGCAAATGAATAAACTTGCAACAACGGAACTATCACAGGTGTGTAGAATATTCTTTTCCCTCTCATTTGACACCTCATGCATTAAAAAGTAACTACCAGAAGCCGAGATAAAAATTTATAATTTTACTTTCGGGATTACATCGTGAATTTAAAGAATTGCGTTTTTCTCCGTTTGCAGTGAGTAATTTTCAACCGGACTGGTTTCAAATTAAAGCTGAAATGCTTAGCTTTACTTCCATATAGGATTCAAACATATTGTACTTATAGTTTAAGAGCCATTACCAATTTAAGAATCAGCGAAAACGCACTTCGGGGCTACGCGAATGGTTTTTTTCTCAAAAAATTTTCGAACAATTGTACGGACATTGTACATCATTGAATTAGCCTCAATGTCACCTACAATACTACATAGAAAGAGTTATACACAATCGATTAGAAAAATCAAAGTGATTCCTATTTTTCGCAGAAAAAATAGTACTTTAGCAATTTTCATTTGTGCTGATTGTTGGCGATCGAGCACTGATGATTTTTTATTTCAAGCATTTTTTCTCACACTACCAAAAATGTCCGAAAAATCGTAGCGGCCGTTGCCATGGCCGAATTGGGAAATATTTTATGATAGGTTTCAAATAGTTACAGTGTCGAGAATTTGACAAATAAAAATACCTACTACATACAGCAATAACATAAGTAATAAAACATACAACACGTAACAATGATTTATTCCTCGCTGTAGATGTAGAACATTCAATACAAAACGAAATACGAAACAACAATGGGCATTATTATTACTAGACTGCGGAAGTTCATGCAATTACGATATGCAGTGAATATGCAGAGTATATGCATGATGTATGCAAAGTATGTGCAAGATATATGCAATGTACATGCAGGGTAAATGCGATAAAATACACTTGCATATAGACTAGAAAATTTTGGACAATTATGTTTAATCATTAATTACTGTATTTCACAATATATGGGCATTACACAAACTGTTATAAAAAATAATTATATTATACAGCTTGTACCATCAAAACACAATATAACATGAATATTAAACTTCTAAACATACAAAACACTATGTAACATAAATATTAAACTTTCACACACTTGATCCGTAAATAAAAAAGATAATGCCATTTTGACAACCCCACAGGGTGAGATCTGTACTGTAAATGATCAAGGCAAAAGGACGCTCTTTCCTTCTTCGGACTGTATATATGTTAATGGGCAGCATTTTTAACACAAAATGTAAATGGGAATGAAAGGGGACATTTTTCTGTTTATTAAAGTATAACTACTTCCCTGACGATACGACGCGGTCTGCACCCCCGGCCGATTTATCTTAAAATATATCGTTAACCATTAGGTTTAGGATCAACATAGGTTTATACTTTTCTACTTACAATTTAATGTTCTTTCGAACTGCGGTGAGAAAAATATATCCTTTCATTTAAAAAAAGGAAGTTGACTTTGAAATTTCGGAAACTATACCACCGACGAGATATAGGAATAGACAAGACATCCAATGTATTTTTTCGGCCCGAATTTCTGGGTGCCTGAGGGACCCATACCATTTCCAAGTCACTCACAACGTTACCAACAGATTATAGAAAACAATGCGAAAATTAAATAATTTTAAAGAATTCTTTTGTTCTTTGTAGCAATGAAAGGCGGCAAAGCGTAGCAAACAATTAATGTTAATTAAAAATATTAAAAAAACATTACAACACGTTTTCTTATTTCAATTGTAGTATTAATAAATGAAATAATTTTGAAAGTTATACTTTACATTATTTTCTGGTAAATGACAATAAATGATATAGAACTACTTACAATGGAGCTAAGAGTCGTATATTTTTTTAACACCCAAACAATACAATTGCCGCAATGAAAAACTTGTGACGATCTTGTATACTACAATTATTACTTATATAGTTACTATACAAATTCTTTAATTATCTTTTTCATTGGGGCAATTTTTTTGTTAATGAAAGACACCATTTTTATTCTTAATTTTATTCTTTTCAGCTACGTATTCTTACAATTATTGACCTGTTGTATTTTTCATTACGTACTAGCACCGGTGCAAAATATATTTAATTCAATCTGTACAAAGGCGATCTAGAGTGGAATTAACAATTACTTTGTCAAATATGTAACACTGTATGTTAGTCTAGCTTTCAAAAACAGAATTGATGAGAAGAGAAGTAAAGAAAGTCATGGGGAAGTCTTAAAGACTAAATGTATAATCGAAATGAAATAAGGGGATAAGTAATGGGGATAATGTGTAAGTATATAAGTAAGTATGGGATAATTGAAGGTCTAAATGTATTAGCCCAAGGAGCCCCAGTGCCCCAAAGGGCCCCAGTGCCCCAAGGAGCCCCAGTGCCCCAAAAGGCCCCAGTGCCCCAAAGGGCCCCAGTGCCCCAAGGAGCCCCAGTGCCCCAAGAAGCCCCAGTGCCCCAAAGGGCCCCGGTGCCCCACAAAAGGCCCCGGTGCCCCACAAAGGGCCCCGGTGCCCCACAAAGGGCCCCGGTGCCCCAAAAGGCCCCAGTGCCCCAAAAGGCCCCAGTGCCCCAAAAGGCCCCAGTGCCCAAGGAGCCCCGGTGCACCAAAAGGCCCCAGTGCCCCAAAAGGCCCCAGTGCCCCAAAAGGCCCCAGTGCCCCAGTGCCCCAAGAAGCCCCAGTGCCCCAAGGAGCACCAGTGCCCCAAAGGGCCCCAGTGCCCCAAGAAACCCCAGTGCCCCAAAGGGCCCCAGTGCCCCAAAAGGCCCCAGTGCCCCAAAGGGCCCCGGTGCCCCACAAAAGGCCCCGGTGCCCCAAAAGGCCCCAGTGCCCCAAAAGGCCCCAGTGCCCCAAAGGGCCCCAGTGCCCCAAGAAGCCCCAGTGCCCCAAAGGGCCCCAGTGCCCCAAAAGGCCCCAGTGCCCCAAGGAGCCCCAGTGCCCCAAAGAGCCCCAGTGCCCCAAAAGGCCCCAGTGCCCCAAGAAGCCCCAGTGCCCCAAAGGGCCCCAGTGCCCCAAAAGGCCCCAGTGCCCCAAAGGGCCCACTGCCCCAAAAGGCCCCGGTGCCCCACCAAAGGCCCCGGTGCCCCACAAAGGGCCCCGGTGCCCCAAAAGGCCCCAGTGCCCCAAAAGGCCCCAGTGCCCCAAGAAGCCCCAGTGCCCCAAGAAGCCCCAGTGCCCCAAAGGGCCCCAGTGCCCCAAAGGGCCCCAGTGCCCCAAGGAGCCCCAGTGCCCCAAAGGGCCCCAGTGCCCCAAGGAGCCCCAGTGCCCCAAGAAGCCCCAGTGCCCCAAAGGGCCCCGGTGCCCCACAAAAGGCCCCGGTGCCCCACAAAGGGCCCCGCTGCCCCAAAAGGCCCCAGTGCCCCAAAAGGCCCCAGTGCCCCAAAAGGCCCCAGTGCCCCAAGAAGCCCCAGTGCCCCAAAGGGCCCCAGTGCCCCAAAGGGCCCCAGTGCCCCAAGGAGCCCCAGTGCCCCAAAGGGCCCCAGTGCCCCAAGGAGCCCCAGTGCCCCAAAAGGCCCCAGTGCCCCAAGGAGCCCCAGTGCCCCAAAGGGCCCCAGTGCCCCAAGAAGCCCCAGTGCCCCAAAGGGCCCCGGTGCCCCACAAAAGGCCCCGGTGCCCCACAAAGGGCCCCGCTGCCCCAAAAGGCCCCAGTGCCCCAAAAGGCCCCAGTGCCCCAAAGGGCCCAGTGCCCCAAGAAGCCCCAGTGCCCCAAAGGGCCCCGGTGCCCCACAAAAGGCCCCGGTGCCCCACAAAGGGCCCCGGTGCCCCAAAAGGCCCCAGTGCCCCAAAGGGCCCCAGTGCCCCAGGAAGGGCCCCGGTGCCCCACAAAGTGCCCCGGTGCCCCACAAAGGGCCCCGGTGCCCCACAAAGGGCCCCGGTGCCCCACAAAAGGCCCCGGAGCCCCACAAAGGGCCCCGGTGCCCCACAAAAGGCCCCGGTGCCCCACAAACGGCCCCGGTGCCCCACAAAGGGCCCCGGTGCCCCACAAAAGGCCCCGGTGCCCCACAAAGGGCTCCGGTGCCCCACAAAAGGCCCCGGTGCCCCACAAAGGGCCCCGGTGCCCCACAAATGGCCCCGGTACCCCACAAAAGGCCCCGGTGCCCCACAAAAGGCCCCGGTGCCCCACAAAGGGCCCCCTTCCAGTGCCCCGAATGGGGTCCTAGTGCCCCAAAAGGGGTCTTAGTGCCCCAAATGGGGTCTTAGTGCCCCAAATGGGGTCCTAGTGCCCCAAACAATTTTTTATCAGATGTATAATTTAAAAGTTATTTGAGGTGTGCATGTTATATGCAACGTATATACAGAATATGCAACATATATGCAGCATATGCAATGTATATGCAATATGCAAAATATGCAAAATATGCAAAATAAAAAAATTTATTTTTGAAAACGTTTAATGCTGAAACGTGTTTATGTCGAAGTCCCATTTGTTTAATCCATTTCCCCAAAATATGCATTTGCATAAACTTCCGCAGTCTAATTATTACATTACCCTCCTGCACCATTTTGTTTCACGTGTAAAACGGATTAATATAGCAGAATGTCGCGGCTAATGTCACCACCGGAACATCGTAAATATGTGAACCAGATGGCGGGCAGTAATTTCGAAAATGAACAGTGGAAAACGTCAACGATAATCGTGTTAGAACGTGGACAGGAGGTCAGTTAACGAAATCGTTCGTCTATCGCGACGTACGCTGTTGAGCAACGCCAAACTTTATACGTGTAGTATGTATAGCGTTCGTGAAACATAAATATCGTTCAACGTTTGCATAAGTTTGCCGAAATAATTAGAGATTTCCTGTTCTGGTGCAGTGGTTATCTTTAAACCTCTTACTTTCCCAACCACTACGCCTGAGCAAATACTACGCGCTACGTATATAAATTAAATTTCCGAATGAACTCATGAACATCCTTAAACAACCCTGCGAACATTTTGAATTTTTATAACAATTCACGTATCCAAATAAATAGAACAAATTAATATGCTAGTTCATTAAATGGTCACAACGTGCGCATGTTGTTCCTTTATATTCTTTCCATTCAATTTAATCCAACAATTTTATTGCCACTTGATTAAATCAATTTTGTAGGAGAAATATTTCTTGAACGAATTCCAATTAAATCCTAGCAGCACTCGAACTTTCTCCCTGTTGTACAATAGCAATCGATGCATCGTGAAACCACAAGAACACCAGATTTCAAAGAGGTACTGCTGGATTGCGGGCAGTTTCTCAAGTCACGAACGTGAGCTACATTTCTGCATCGCATATTCACCTATCGTATAGACTGCTTCTGTGTAAAGTGCATGGAAAATTCAGGGAACCATGGAAAAAAAATTTCATCGAAATTCTCATGATCCACTTCGAACTCTCCTGGGATATACATATCTTGGAAATAACTCTGAATCATTTTTTAGAACCAAATCCATTCTGATTTACGATGCCTGAACTTTTGGCAGCATTGTATTCCAATACTGATAACCCGGCGTATCTTACGACTTTTAACATTTCAAGACTGATAAGCTATAAATTTACAAGAACGATGCACCCTTTTAAAGTTTTTGAAAGATAATTGCACCTCAAGGATTAAGTAAAAAAGGAACAATTGTTAATTAAACTTTACTGCCTTAGAAAATTTGTCATGTACAATACAATTGGTATTCATAAGGAAATAAAATAGGAAGTGTCTGAAAAATAGCTACACCTGAAGACTAAGGTAAATGGAGAAGAATTATTAAGTAAGTTTCGCTGTCCTACAAAATTGATAATACTTATATAGATGCAAAAGATTAGAATGGCCGAAATTCGACCGCGAGAGAAATCCTCATATGTACTTATGCTGCGCTGGAATAATATACTAATTAACTTAAACAGGTTCTTCGACGTTTCACGCTGCGATTGGACTAAACGTCAGATCGAGTATAAGAGAACGAAAATGATAGGAGGTGGAAGTTCATTATAACCCGGCGGCCAGGCTGCAAAATTATTCGGCGAACTTTTGTGAATGGTAGTTAATTATAATTAATTTCATATTGTCTGGTGGACAACTCGTGCTGATTCCTCGCCAGGGTAGAATCACTAGTGGCGTGGCCGCGAAGTTTTAGTTATTATCGGAATTAATATGAATACGAAATTAGTATGCATGTTACACCGGCTGGACAACTTTTCACCGCTATTTTTTTCATCCTTCGTTAGACATTATTCCTCGGTGCACGGAATTCTATCGCTGGCATGAATTTATCACCCCTTGTGCTAAACTTTCATTCTGGATCCAAGAACTTGCATCCCAGCTTTATGAATTAAGTAACTATAACTTTGCCATTCATGTATCGTGCCTACAAAGGGCGAAAGTGAATCCGAAATTGTTCAAATTCATTTCCATTGCCCGTACTTACCACCTGTTCTTCGAATTATTAATATAAATTTCAACTAGAATATACCAACGAATGAAATTACCGTAAAAGACGTAGCTGTTAATATTTAACGAGTCGCTTAGATCACAATGAAAATCAGAAAATCATCGCAATCCTTCCAATATAAATAAACTTACAATTCCTTCACTGAAACAACCCCCTAAGCGTTCTCATATTCATAAGCATTCTGTATGCTACAGCGCAATACCATAACGAAGGGAATAAAATGAAATTCCAAACTTCCATCATTTGCTGCCCGCAACTCTAGAATTCTACACGTGCGCACAATACTCTACGTACCATCGAGCACCTGGAATCGAGGAATACCTACCTACCGCAATACCCAGTTAAAGCCTGGTGAAAGTCTATCGAGAGGAATATCGCGCGAGCCAGCAAAATTTGGCCGGTGTTGGAATCGTACGAATTTAGGTTTGCACATGCTCGAACGGGGATTTTAACTTGAATACGTCGGAGAATGCAAGACGAACCAGCCAGAACCGCTCAGAAGCGTATTATCAGTTCGTTCTACCCTCATAGGAAACCGCAATTTCCACGGATTACGCGGACGAAAACTGACCCCGGCGGCTGTACCCCGTCAGCCAGGCTAGTGGAATTCATGGGTCGCGGGTTACGCCCCATCCGGAGGTATGTAGTAATTAGCAACATTGCACCCAGGACACAAAGGTGGAAGGAGGATCGGGCTATCGTCGACGCGGATTTCATTCGAAGGAATACAACTGGCGACCACGATGGTACCTTGAAAATTATTGCTGCCACTCGACCAATCGATGTTCGCGTGGTGAATGAACAATCAGGTTCGAAGGGGTGTTTATTTTTAATTCATTTTCTCACGGCGATTCGAGTGTTACGATTTTCGGCGATTATTAATAATTTAACTTAAGGAGAATATGAATTTCCAATAGAATTTTTATCACAGCGTTTAGATAAGAGCCATACACATAAACTCACGCATTCGATGTATCGTCCTACATGTACAGGACGAGGCACCTAACTTGAGCACCTCGAATAACTTCTAAACTATACGTCTAGTAAAAAATTGTTAAATACGAAAGTTTCAGGGTATCGTAGGGGACATCATGTGGTGTACATGACATTTTTATAAGTGGAGGCGTTTAGGAGATTTGAAGGTCACTTTTTCGTTTTAAATGGAATGCCCTATATGTTTTTCAGCCGTTCGAAAGAGCATTAATATATAAGTAAAAAAGGATTAAACATTTGTTTGTCCTAAAGCTAATAATTAAGGAGATATTAACGAAAGTTTGATAAAGCCCCCACTTATAAAAAAGTCATGTACACCACATGGTGTCCCCTACGATACCCTGCAACATTTCGTATTTAACAATTTTTCACTAAACGCATAATTCTGAAGTTATTCGACATGGCCAAGTTAGGTGCCTCATCTTGTATGTATACATACATATATGTATAATACGACCTCCGTAGTGAAAGGATTAAAAGAAAGATCGATATTATAGCATTAATGGCCCATTATAACGAATTAGCAGGCGACGAGTAACAGACGAACTTCTTAAGTAATGTTAATAATACTTTTTGCGATGTTACAAAGACACCCCGGAGACAATTCAACTACTTGGAACGCGAATGCAACCGTTCCGGCGAAGCTTCTTAATATCAGCTTTAATAAAGTCTCAAACACCTGTAGCTGAAATATCGCTCTAGTTTGCTGTTTCCCGGGGCCAGACAAAAACCCCGTTGAATGCAAGACGACGAAATAATTTCGAGCTTCTTCCCCGCCGCCTTTTTCATTATCAATTTCTACCTGCCGGTTGAACTTCGACAAAACTGCGGGAACAACTGACGCTAATGCAACTTCGTAGGTCGTTACCGAACAGTTTAAAATGCAGATTCGCGTGTAGCTGTTATAAGAAGGAATTTAGGGGTACGGTGAAAACAAAGATTAGACCATTTCGCGAGAACCTGCAGGCGTATTTCTGATGGTGTACCTTGGAAACTTTTAATGTTTGCCCGAAAAATCATTGAATACGTAGAACTTATAAAAACAGATAAGTAAAAATTATACGTATTCTCTGCGTCGAATAAGCTCCAAACTGTCTACTGTCCGACAAAGGAAAATAGAACGCGATAAAGAAATTGAAAGGTATGAAAATATTACGCGAGTGTAGCGTAGCCGCGTCTGACTACGCGCCGACTTATTCTACTTCGGCGCAACACTACCATCTCGTTCTTTTAATAAACTTAGCTTCCTTCACTTCCTATGTGGCAAACAATTACTGTTTTGTCAAATGAAAGGGGAAGAATAAGTAACTCATCTGGTTTTCCGTAATTATTAGTTAAATTGTTTAATTATTTGTAACAAATGAATCACGCACCGAATATTGCCGATTTCTGTTGGAGTTTGTAGCTGAGATTTCTAGTTTTAATTTACGCCTCCATATGAATACCGTATGAATAAAATTATCATGCGTTTCTATCAATATGAAATTGAAATGTACCAAGCTGTTGCGTTATTTCTGCGAATCTGGATAAAATGTCTTCTTTACACGAGCATTGCATCGGTGCTCTATCTTATCATTCCCCACTTGTACATTTTGCGCTGATAAATTTGTGCACTCGTGGATATCGCGGTAGATACATTTATTCATAGATTTCAAAGGAGTAATTTATATTCTGTCACCTTTCACCTCGTATACGAGGATACATACGTCGAAATAATACTTATCAACATGCGCATGTTTGATAAATTAAATTTATATTTCCCAGTAAATCACCTGGGAGTATGATTGCTCATGATTCAAACTGTAATCAGTTAATTAAAATAATGACTAAAATTCTTTCCCCGTTTGCTGCCGCAACTATAAGCTTTTAATTTTTACGAGTTTTCTTTTCCTCGGGTGATTATTGAGTTTACTCAATAATGTACACCCTTAAAATTGTTTACACGCCACGCTCTAGATTATCAGTACTTACGTACTACTATATGGGCGAGAATATAGTAACAATTTATTGTTGCTTAAATGGTGACGATTTACAAACACGCACGCGCGGCACACGTGCTTGCTATCATTCGCGGGTAATGCCTCGTTCGTCGTGTGCTCATCGTAAACTGAATCTGTGGAATATTCCGAAAGGCTAACAGAAATTGAAAGCAACAGAAACACGAGGTAAATATAATATCTAAATATTAAATATTGTTCTATTACGTAAGGGAACATCCTGAACGAATACGGGATATTGTCGACGTATGTTCATTTCAGGTTTCACGCTGCACGTACAGCTGATAGTGATCTCTTGTAGTCTAGCCGTGATAACGAATTCGAATACCGAGATGTTGAAGCAGAGATCGAATTCTGTAGATATTCGAGATCTACAAGATACAGAAACACCCTTCGGAGTACCTTTAACGGGAGTATATAAACGGTAAATAATATTTGTCATTTCTGTTTAACCTACGAGTTGCAAATTATGTATTTAAATGTACAATATTTGGCCATTCCACGTAGTACATTACGATAATAACTAATTCATATCAATTTCGAAATCGGGCATGCTTGAATTTTTATTCAGCATCATATTTACGAAGATATTATATTTGTCTAATTTACTTTTTTTATTCATTAACATTACTTCCGTTTACTTGTAGGAGCTTCGCTTATGTAACAATCAAAGATAGATTACCAGTAATTCTAACTAAAATTATCGATACCCTCAGTCGTAATAAGGAGACTATAGCAGTGAAATACGGAGAGGTAAGGTGTATAGTTCTAAGAGATATTTATTGTTATTTAGTTATTCGTTTAACAGTTACCAGCCTGTTGTATTTCAGGGTACCACAGAGGAAATCAAACAGTTAACAGGGTTTATTAGTAAACTGAAGAACGAAATAGGAACAAATAAAACATTGAAAGCTATGCGGCTGTTACCCAATGGCACTGACGACGCAGAAGAATGGAATAACTATATGATAAAGAGGACTGATATAGAAGGCGGTACGCCAACGTGGTATAATACACCTTGGCTGTATTGTGAATGCTACATGTATCGGGTGTTAGCGCAAGAGATTGCGCTTATGTAAGTTAGAGAAAAGCGATGATATGGTATATAGTAACAGCAGTAGTATGTTTAGAATGATTGAAATATAGATTTCTTTGTTTCTAGGAAATGTATGAACAAATACGATCCGTTTGAGCAACAAAAGCAGAGTGCTTTTACAAACTCATTACTCAGCATAGAAGCCCTTGCTGCTTATACTGTAAATCTCGTACATAGAGCAGAAGATTTATCTCTAATCGAAACTAAAGAAGAACTCTTCAAGTTCCTCAAATCTAATCTCTGGGGCAACAAGTACGTTCATTTCTCGGCATTTCATTTCTATCTCGCGCTGTAAAATTCTATGAAATTTACCAGTGTGCATTCCTTGTAGATGCGATTTATCCTTAAGCGCGGGAGCAGAAGTTAGTCAAACTAGTAATCCCATAGAAGTATTATCGTCGCTAGATAACGATATTCTTGTAAATAATTCAGAATTTGTTTGGAATTTGCTAAGGAAGAAAGTCAGTAGTAATACAGATATTATAGATATGGTACTTGATAATGCGGGATATGAACTTTTTACTGATTTATGCTTAGCTGTGTTTCTGATTGCTTGTAAACTTGCTGGAAAAGTAAGGTTTTATGTAAAGCGTTATCCGTGGTATGTGAGTGACACAACAATACATGACTTCCACTGGACTCTAGAGTACATGAAAAACTCGTCAAGTGAAAACTTGCAAGAATTAGCGAAATTATCGTACGATTACTTGCAAAGTAATACATGGACGATTGAGGTATAGTTTACACTCTTTTATATGTATAGTTTCGTTAAACACACTCTAATGTAAAGGATCATTCTGTATGTATTGTTTAGGATGAACCGTTTTGGACCGGACCCTACGATTTTGCAGACATGAAAGAACATGATCCAGTATTGTATGCAAAATTGTCAGACGCCAAGCTGGTAATATTTAAGGGTGACCTAAATTACAGAAAATTGGTGGGTGATATAAATTGGGAATACACGACGAAATTTACGAAAGCTTTAAGAGGCTTCCAACCGACGAACGTTTTAGCTTTGAGAACAGTGAAATCGGATGTCTGTGTTGGTCTATCACCTGGCGTAGCAGAAGAGTTTTTCAGGAAAGACGAAACTTGGATGTGTACAGGACAGTATGGGCTGATTCAAACAACCATAGCTGGAACTTGTCAATGTTCCAATGAAACCTGTTGAAATCGTTTGAATTACGAAATATTCAATTGTGCTCAACTAATACGAACATATTTCAATAAACTATCGCATGTATTTCATATCATGCATGTACTATTCACAGTTTTAATGTATTTCAACTGTTATTTGTTCAGTGTACATACATAATTCACAGTACATATTATATAGCTTATCAAATCTAATTATAAATCTTATTTACATATCTTAATTGTTACAATAGTTCATATACACTTCATATACACACATTTCGAAGGTACAAAGAATACCTAAATTGTATAGTGTATAATTTTAATTATGAAAGTAACTCTGAAGAACTGTTCTATAGTAATATGTCAAAAATCTTCCCTTAAAATTCTTGTTATAAATTTCTATGTATATAAATATTGTACTGTAATAAATATAGCCTTTATAATCAGAATTTTCATAGCATAAGCTATTCTTCCAAAAATGTACGATTTAATATGTACAGTACTGTATATGTACAAAATAAAATAATATTGCAATGAACCTATTCCAGAAACTCAAATGTGTTCTTTCTGGATTATGTTAAGTAAATTAATAACCCTTTTTATACGTACACCCGATTTTATTATTCGTGCGCTTCATATCTAAATAATTTCTATTTCAATTTGCAATATTGGTAAACTGTATTAAAAGTGTTTATATTAGTCTTCTTTTTAATGATCTAAAATCTAAATGATAATGAAGAATGTTAATATTGAATGTATTTTGTATTGTTTCCATTTTTTTGTGCTTTCCCATGAATATTTAAACAATAAATAATTATTTCGTTATGATTTCACGTATATGTTATTGTTCCGAGTAGTCTACGATTAATATTTATTAGTTAATATCGTAAAATTCATATGCTATAATATACCAATCCATACTATAATTTTGTATTGATAGACATATTACTATCATCCACTGAAAATAAATTATACACAACATTAGAAACAGATTTTATATACGTATAAGAGCATAGATGCTGGCCTACAGTACGAAATCTATATGTATTTCTAACTTATAAATGCAATTTATTCATAGTATATATTGGAATTCCAAAGAGACGCATCACATCTTTTTTCGTAATAAACAAAACAAAAAATTGGCTGGACAGGTATATTATTTATAAAATTAATATATTATTTACATTAAAAGTAAATAAACGCTTCCACATGTGTAATTTCCATAAAGATGGTTTTCAGAATATTGATATATACCCGTTATTTGAATAAATACGTTTCTTGTTATTAATTCTAATTAACTCCTCTTTCGTATTATAATACAAGATTGTTACAATTGTTTTTCAGACAAATAAACTATGAATTACAAGATATTCCAAATGTTTAATGTCCTTTGATTATTCTATATTTTAATATTATCTCTTCTACTTTAAAGTATATTTACCAAATATAGAACTCAAATTCTATGGTCTATGTCTATATGGATACAGAAATGAATGTAAAGAAAACTGGAAATAGAAAACTATAAGTTTTACTTTTGCACATAGCACCATACCCAAAACTCTAAAGAGCTTATTCAAAGTCTTACCAAGTGGCAGTATAGTCCTTCGTATTAAAGTAACTAAATATACTAACTTGTCTTTTAATGCAACAATATATCATTACCTGAATAAACTAGATTTACTTTTGTGGGAGGATTGAAGTATTGATAGGATTATAACAATATGTGCTAGATACACATATTTAATACATATAAAAAAGACTTGTCCTGCAAGTTTATTACAAGACATTTTATATTATTGCAAGCAAAGTTTTCAATACTGTGCATGTACAAAATTATGATATTTATTAACTATTTCTCATATTACAAGGAATTTAACAATAGCTCGTATTTTCATGTTAAACCAGTTCGGATAAATTTTTGTTGTTTCAGATGATGTATTTAAATGTTGCGATACGAATATAACAAAATAATAATCTAAGTATAATCTCATAATGTTGAGGCAACTATATTAAACAGAATGTCCACTCGTTTCTTTTGTTCATTATTTCCGAGGTGTATACATATATGTATATGTATAGACAAAAATGAAGTTACTGTTTTACAGTACACAATTATTTAAACATATCGAAATAAGTTTTCTTGCAACTCAAACGTATGCAGAAAAAAACCCTCAACATTGCAAACAATACATCAATTGAAATACATGCAGGTAGTTGGAGATAAAATTTATTCTGGACCAATACAGGATGTTCCAAGAAATATTAATCACACGAAGATAATATAATACTGTATCCTACGAACATTTATACTACTAAATTAATTAAATTATTAACATTTTTTAACTATACTCTGTAATCTCTTCTAATTTAAATGCTACAAATAGTACCTACGCGTATTTAAAATGTACGAACATAAAG
This sequence comes from Nomada ferruginata, assembly GCA_963583965.1. Classification (NCBI taxonomy): domain Eukaryota; kingdom Metazoa; phylum Arthropoda; class Insecta; order Hymenoptera; family Apidae; genus Nomada; species Nomada ferruginata. Next base: position 9,223,259 of record OY757216.1, read on the forward strand.
TTTATTCTTTAAATAAAGTGTAATAAATTTCTAATACAAAACTTACATTCAAATCAATATGATCAGCACAAATATTGTCGCAAACAACAATATATCGTCTCTTACAAAGGTGAATATATTTCCACATTTTTGGGAATTAAATATTCGAAAAAAAAATGCGACTATTAAGTTCATATTGAAGATAAGAACATTCAGTGCTCGGAATAAACACAAATATCTGGGACTGATGATTTATAAGTCACATAAGTTAGTGATTTAATTATTTTAAAATATATATGTGTATATATATGTATATGTATGGTACAGTAAACAATAGATAGAAAAATCAAATATCTTAATCGCCTCTAATGTTTTTATGACTCGAAACTTGCTAGAGAATGTATAATATTGACGTATACGAGCTCTAGAAAAACAGATTTGATATTTCTTGATCACCCTATACACATTGAAAAATTCATAAAATATGATAGTATATATTTCTGATATTTCTGATATTTACTTACATTTTTCCATCTTATTAAAACAGTAACGACAGTTGCTCTAGAAAATTCCATGTCCAATTTTAATGTCGCTTTTCTTAGTTGTCCCCACACAGTGTTTTATTAATCGTAACGGGCAATCCCCCAGTTTGCATTTTTTTTTCTCTACTTATATATATCACATCGTATAATGTTAATAATAGCAACATACACATCATAAGTTAGTAACAAAATGTATCCAAAAACGTACGTACGTATCGCGCGATAATTAAAAACGTATCGACTTTGACATTGTTTTCTTCCACAACATACCGTCCCCGCTTCACATTTTATAATCATTGATCGTGGCGGTGAATCGAGAAAGATTTAAATGTGTAACAGAAATGACATTTACAAAGCAAAGTATATTTTTAACATCTGAGTACTTTACTGCCACTTGGTAAAGCTATAAATGTAACGTTTCTTAGAAAGAAAAGAAAACCGTTTGGGAAGTACACCTACTATAATCCAGTTTTATAAAATGAGGAGACTCGAAGCATCCGTAAAAATTCGTCGACAATCGTCAGAAGTGTGCAAAGAATTACTTTCATTGCTTCGACATCCAGAACAGTAGCAGAGTTGGCCAAATGCCGGCCGCATAATTCGCCGCGTCTACGAGCAATATTTGTAGTCCATGTGCAGACACAATAGAGACTGAGAAATGACGGGACAAAACTCAGCATAGTGCAACCCTTTGTTCCTGAGCTGACATGGCACTACTCCACACGCAAGATACACTCATTCACGCTTTAAATTTTGTAATTTTTTTCTTCCTTTTCTTGTAATATTTAAATATGAACATTCATAATTCTGCTATCAAATGTATTGAATAACAAATAATGGAAATGACTAATATTCTATATCTGCTTTGCACAGTCGGGTTCAAGGTATTTGGTCTGAATTGTATGATCGTTAACAATGAATGCGGTTATTCCATTTCAGATTGCAACTAAAACTCATGCAAAATTGATAGTCCCAAGTATTCACGCTAATACTCAATATTTGCTTTATACACCTGTAGTTCGTGAAAAGACTGTTACTTAGTGAACGCGGCGAATACCGCCCAGAGAACCGGATTAGCGTTAGGTTTAGCAGCTTCCGCTTCAAAGTCAAGATCCAATAATGTCCGCACTCGTCGCATCGCTATTTCATAATCATCGTCGGAGAGTGGGGCAAACGCATTTTCTAATACATCAGCTGCATGAGCTAATATAACTAAAGCTAGCGTTCGTCTATCCATACGACCGGCATCGTTTACCCAGCGGCTCAATACAGCTTCCTGAATCTGCGGATTTTAAAAATATACATTTCCTTTGTAGCCTTAGTGATGATACCATTGCGATTAAATTACTGGCAAACTTTAGAGAACTAACAAATAATGCCAAGTATGTACATATTAAAAATCTATGCATAGAAACCTCAAGCACCATGCACATTGTTCAATCATGTTACACGTGCATCTGAATTTTCCCTAGCGATGTCAAGAATATGAGTAATTATAAGAAATGATATAAATTACCTTTTTTACAAGACGGCTTTTGGCAAGGTTATCGGTAAGGGGGTGAGTAGTCATATCGAAGAGTAAGAAATTTTGTTTTTCTGTTGTCAACACTCCTTTCTCGACAAGATTTTTCGCTAGTCTTTCCCTAACATTTTTTAATTGATATCTTAATTTCAATGGATTCCATGTTTCCCCTAGACAAATGTACAAAGTTGTAGAAAGTTTATAGCCATATAAGAATGACGATATAAACTGTACAAGCTATGAACTAACCACTGAGGTATTCGATCCAACTAGGAACAGTTTCGGGTGGATCAGTTTCCTTTAGGTGCTTCAGAGCTTCGTCCAATAAAACATCGCCCGTCGGAGCGTCGTTTTTCAACAGAAGCTTCCTGACCAGCAGCCCCTTTTTGCGCATACCAGCCTTCTCTAATTCTACTCTACCACGGAATCCCAGTTCCGCTAAAATACACCCGCGTAAACCAGAACTTATGCAATCGTTCCAAAATGACGTGTAACCCTGCGAAACAATATACCTTTCAATATCCAACTATCGATTAGCGAGTCTCGCAAAGCACAACATTAGAAGCGTTTGCCACTCGTAACCACAATACTGCTGCATGAAATTTCGTCCACGCAACTCGGAATTTTGATTCTATGTACGCAACATAAATTATTTAACGTTGTAAATAAACCTGATCTACAAATAAATAAAATCCAGCTTGTCGTTTTACCAAGCACAAGTGTGAACGAAATATCTTTTCCGACACAGTACGTATATAATTATCGAGTTGACGGAAGTGAAATCACGAAGTCGTGCACGAGCCCAGAGTGTTGAGAAGATGTATATAAATGAAAATTCAATGCAATACTGTCAACGAACCTCCTTATCCTTCAAACCAAGTAACAAAACTTCCTCCATGAGTGTCAATCTTGTTTCCTTATCAGAATCGTCGTCGATCGTCGGATTCGAGTTAAGATCTTTCTGCATGGGACAATCTGTGTCCATGCCATGACCGGACAGCTTTTCATTGTGTCCAACATCGTTCGAGCCGTCCTGACCCAGGCTGCTGCTGCTACTGCTGTTAACCACACGTCGTCGTTGTACCAATCCGTCAGTACGATTCATCGTTTCACGAAGCTGTGCTTCTTTCGCGATTACGTCCTCGTGTCAGAAACGCCACCGTGTCGTTCTTCACTTCTGATGATGATTACGCGTGTCGTCAACCGTAGTTAAAGGAGGCTGGCGGCATGTATCGAACAATACACACTATATTGTTGACGTTTCAAACGATACGACATATCTTTCCAAGATGGCCAATCTCCCACGGATGTCGTTTATTTTGTTACACTAGTATTATCCGCTTTTATTGTGCACCTATGTTGCGCACAATTTAAAGAAGAAGTCTATCCACGACGTACGTAACACTTACGGTTCTAGTAAGTACGTAGTTCGTAGTTTCGGCGATACATTTACCTAGGCGCTAATGTTTTTTCGGAAGAAACCTCTATCGCAGTTCAATCCAGGCCCCCTCGACTACTCGACGAGCCTGGAACGCGACGAATCGCGTACCTGGTATAGCTGTTGCTTAGAACGCTCACTCGATATAGAAAGAGAGATTCACCGTACTCGGTCGGTAAGTTTGCTTTTACGAACGCCGCGCCAAATTTCGCTTGCTAGCCGCGCGAATATTTTGAATACACCGAGCGTGGATGGTTTTTGTGTTGCTTTATGCCGTCCTTAATTCGCTCGTGCAAAATAGCGTATACATTCAAAATTGATTAAAACAGAGACTCTCTCTCAACTATGCCTATTCTGTAGATCTAAAATTATGTGTTTAACTGTAAATCCTGTAAATATATTCCATACTTCCATGCTGCGTCGTGCTGCAATGTGAAATTGAAATTCATTCGTCTCGCGATAAGCGTGAGAAATTTGTTTAGTACTAATTAATACTGAATTATAAATGCGGTATAATTGAATAAATGTGCGTGAAATTTGAAAATCCAATGTTCTCGCTAGTTTAACTTCTTCGTTTATCTAAATTCGTGGTAGTAAGTATGCGCTATGGAACGGGTGCAACGGTACCGAAATAAATTAGCTTTATTACATTCCAGCTGGAGGCAAAAGCATTGTGTTCACAAAAGTGCAGAGGCACTTCGTTTCGACCTCTACTGTGCAATTTACAATGAACACGAACGCAATTGCACAGCGCAAAACGTTCAAAGGCCGCTCCATTTCTAATAATAACATTGCGCAATAAGTACTCTGGTAAACTGAACTTTTCCATACATTGCAAAAAACGTAGGAAAATCTACTGGAATACTTGCCAAATAACGGATTAACGTAACCCGGATGAGATGCTTGTCCCTTCGTATTGTAATCAATTTGGTAACCGTGGATCTTCTTTATCAGATCGAAATATGTACATACATCCCCCGATGTATTAATTACCCTGCGTACTGAATAAGGTATTCTTCTACACCACGATTATAAATTATAGTCTAACAACATTTTACAATTCCGTCCGTGGCAGTTCCTCTAACACAGATTAGATGATCTTGCCATACATCATTGTTTTATCAGGGCCGTGTTTCTTTTAACCACGGTACATGGCGAGAGCCATAGTCATCCGATGCAGTTGATACTATATCTATCCGATAATAACGTGGCTAAGATTAATATTACTTGCACGCCAGCTTCGCTGCAAGGGAAATATTCGCGGAGGGAGTTGTAACGTGCATCGCGGATCTCAACGCGCATTATCACTGACTCGTTTCGATAAAGGGAAAGACGCCCGCGTACGAGCAGAATGACGCAAAGAAAATACACTCGGCACCCCTCGGTCTTGCAAACTTTCGTACAGTGCCGACAACACGAGCCACGCTAACGATCAATTTTTATTGCTCGTGAACAATGGAGCGAAACGAAAATTACAGCCCAGTCGCGAGGTTCGCTCCGTCGTTTCGCAGAGAAACATTAAGTTTTACAGTTAAACCATGCACGTGTCCTCGAAAGTACCAATAAAATGATACGTGTACTTACTCGGGCGTGCGATACGCGCCTGCATCGCTCGATAATGCGTGACACTTTGAAAGTGTGACGCTCTGTGATAAAAGAAAAAGAAACAACCGTCCTGAGGTTTAATGTGCGTGGAGAAATATTAAGTTATAACGATCGTACGAGGAACTCGTGTATTTATTCGCGGTGATAGTTATATTATGTACAATAGACCAGAAACGTGTTTGAATTGTCATGGTTATAAATTATAGCGTGCAGGATATTTGAATTATACAAAAGGGGTGGAAATATTGGTTGCGATGGAACACAGTCGTTAAAGTTCTATTGGCGGTGGTTGAAGGGGCGGAAGGCTGTGCAAATGTGCGAATAAAAATGTTTAAATCAGCAGTCAACAATATTTCATTTAGTTAGATTTCATATTGACGTGGGATGTATTATGCTTATATTTAATTCGTAACTTTTGTCCGGTTATGCTCTTCGGGGTTCACGGCAGTCCAATTATTTTCATTGAAATTCGCCTCGCGACCTCCACATACCAGCATGTTCAAACATCTATCGCGTTAGAAATGAAATGCAAAACGTTTTGTGTTGGAGCGAGGTGAGAGTAATCACTATTTTATCGCGGTTAGTGACACTACGCTCGATCGTGGGGTACACTGATATTGAGCTTAATAGCCGTTTCCCGGCGTTCAATGTCAACTGTTCAATGTCGGTGACCACATTTGCATGAAGCACGAGTGGGAAAGTTGCCAGCACAGGGGCGTAGATCGGATATACTCATTTAAAAAAGTGTAGAAAAGCATCAATTTTCTTCGTTTCACGGGAATTCTAAAAAGAATTTTTTTTTTCGATAACACGTGAAATGTACATTACGCATTAAATCGTTGGATTTCAACCGGTGCTATATAAATAAATGATTTGTAAACGCATTGACAATAAAAAGCGCATGTTTAATGCAGCCAGTTAATTATTCAAATGTCACAGATTTTTCTCGCGTTTCCTTTCCCCGCTCGACACATATGTACTTCCATCCTGTTCAATGGCAATTCCACGCCTATAAAACTCGGCCGCATAACATTAATTGACACAATTATATATAAATAGAGGGGGCGAATAATAGATGCGAAGGCAGTGGTAGTCTAGATCGGTGCGAAGGATGTAACCATCGGAAGTATACGACATCAACAGAAATAAAATGTATTACAGCTAATTAGGTTCTAGCCTAGCGTCCATCTATGAAAATAGAGATCGATCATAGTTTCACAATACGATCAAATTAATCTTGCAACTTCGATATCGCATTTCGGCAAGCAAACTTTAACCGTGAAAGTAACGTTTACCGCGGCAGACATTCATGAAAGCTAAAACAAATGTAAAAGTTACATACGCAACATGAACAAGGTATGCTAGTACACTTGTAACAAGAAGCACACAGAAATCGATAAACAGACACGATCGATATTAACCAGCTGATCAAACAGTAAGCTCAATCGTTTCTAGCGAAAAACCATTTGTATAACGTTCTAATATACAAACCCCAGTAGCAACAAGTTGTAATTGAAATAATTTAACAAAATTATCAAATGATTTGCATCTTTGTTTTATAAAACGAATATTAAACATTTGAAATGTTAAAGAGTACAGAGCGTGGACGAAGCTTATCAAAGTGGCCCAAAAGTCCAATCGCGCTCATTTCGTACAATCAAATTGATTTCTTTAAATCGATTTAACAAGTTATATCCGAAGCACTGCAAGCGACGGGACAGATTGTCACTGTACAATTTCTATTTACACAGAGAGAAAGGGAGATACTAAAACGAGGAAGAGGGAGAAAAAGAGAAAGAGAAGGTAGGAATCGAGGCTGTCGGTGAAGGCGCAACGAGAGGCACGTTCAGTCGCCCGGACCCGCTCGGTCGGTCTAAACAGACGATACCTGATCGTATTTTTCGCGATCGCAGTGGTTCCTGTCAGGTTCTCGATCGTGCACCAGAAAACATTTCCCTTAATTGTGCACTCTTCGTGGAAACACACATTGTCGTAAGGATAAACGTTAACGAGCAAGACCGAGGATGATTCAGTGGGACCACTGTTGAATGCATCGATTTTCTACGAGGGCAGGTATCAGGTGAGTGAACAGTGCATTGATTAGCTTATCAGGAAGACTATTTCTATAACAAACTGCGGCGTGATAATGGAAAGAATGGAATTAGTTGGTGATACATGCTTCCTTTTGTCGCGCAATATCAATTGATTCGCAACGGGACTGTTTGGTCTCCCACCCGCGACTGTCGCGTTTTACGATAACGATAACAGAATACGCACTCCGATTGGAGCAGCTGTTGAAATATTTTACGGACTACCCGTAGAACGCGTGGCACGGGGTCGATGGTAATGGGAAAAATGTGTCTTCCTGGCAACGCGTGTTGCGGTGAAGTTTTATTGCCATGTAATTGGAACATTCATTACGAGTTGTCTACGCTGTTCGAAACGGACGGTTATCTATAATTATACCGTTCGGAGAACTTATTTTTGAGTAATCACCGAGGCCGATATCGCGCGTATATTCGCCGTTTTATTATTCATCGTTTTATCGATACACAGACGTATCGAGCCGATTAGGAGTGTGCAAGAACAATGTTGCTCAAGCACGTATTAAAGCTTGAACCCATCGGAATTTCATTCTCGCGCTTCTGCCGCGCTGTGTGAATCTCTGCCGAGTTCCCGGTTGCTTGTGTGTTCAAGGGTCTCGTCTACGGATCTCACAAAAGGGAAACCATGGGAAGAATCGCGTAATCATATTATTCATAATTAAGCAGAACGCTTTACGACGCTTCGAAGACGCCACTTTAACGATGTGAACGTCGCGATACCGTGACTACGAATTCGGAGATGCTAAATAGCTAACGTAAGATTTGCTTGCAGCTTTTTTTTCTTCAAGAAGCATCTCACAAGTCAGTTATACTTTTTGTATATTTTGTTACACCTCTGTTGCCATCACAGACCCGTACAATGTGCGAAATTATTTTAACGACGCAGATTGTTATTTTTTAATTTTAAACAGTTACTTGCATCGTGCATGTTTTCCGCTGTCTAGTTTTGGTTATATAATTATTTGACGATGATAAGATGTTGACATTTTTATAATACGATCTGGTGTCTGATTGACATTACTCGGCAAGTCAATCTTCTGGATAAGTGAAAAATCATATTGTTAGATAAAAAAAATGTGCGCATTAGGAAAGACGATAACGAGAGGTCGAATGCTTTTTAAGTTTTCGACAGTATTTTTTTCTGAGAATGTATACTGATCTCATCGCCATGACTAACCCCACATGTTAACAAATACGCGGATTATACTGGTCCCAGAGGAAGATAAATTTAGAGTTCCTTTATGTGGTGCCATTGAATGCGAATTAGAGTAATTTAGTTGCACTTTGATCATTGTACATAGCTTCGAAATGAATTGGTACACCTTGGTACATCCTTTTTTCAACGATAAAGAGATCAGTCTTTCTGTGTGAACAATCCTGTAATTAAATTGAACGCTAATGGCAAAAATTAATTGGTATATTAATTGTAATTTATGTTTGCTGAAACGATTTGTACCAGACGAGATCTATGTTACGTGTAAAATTATTTATATATTACGATTTGCTCGCTATATGGAGAATATAGTGAGTCATTTATGAATTATGTATCGATAATTTGAACCGGTTATTGTTTGCGTTATTTCTCGGATTTTTAGAAGAAGTCTGAAAAATGTTTCATCTCATTTGAGAAACAGAAAACAAAAAATTTATTTAGCGGGTTTAAGGACGCGGTTATCAATTTCCAGTTTAAATGAAATGAAATGAATCATACTTTTTATTTACGAATTAAACTTTAAACTACATAATGAATTAGCATTTCGAGTATTCTTAGAGCTCCGTTATTTTCAGAATGGAAATTTTATTATCGAAGATATATTCACTGATCTGTGCGATATATCATTTTTCTTTTTTTTAAATTTGAAGAACACAAGACTGCTGTATAATTTTAATGAAACTTTTCTGTACATCCATCAACTGTACAAGTTTATATAAAAATTCAAAAATATATTACTGTCACGAGAAAGAAGAAATACCAGTGCCCGTGGCGGATAAATGTATCAAATAATACGGCAATTAAAGAACATTCTGAAAAGCGATATGAAGACACTGTCGTGTTATGTGTTTACGACTGAATACCTGCATGGCGATGATATGCCACAATTTTGTGCCCTGTTGAATGAAAGGCCCGAAGCCGTACATGTGTTACAATCTTAATATGACGTATACTTCCACCAGTAGTACACGAATAGTACATTACCGTTCGTTAGGTCATCAGAATATTACTCTTCGAGTTACATGTAATCATGCGTCGTATAATTATACAAATGCTATCATCCAATCGGTCAAGGTTTGATAAGCGTGCCTCGAGTGATCTTTCCTAGATTTCTCAATGATCCATGGGCCTTCATAAATTGATTCGTTTACGTGACATTATTCGAAGAACCGTAAAAGTGTTGCTGTTAAAGTAGACCCTTCCTTCTCTCACGAGCTGGTCGCAGACTGTTCTCTATGAAGGGTATTCTGTAAATCCGAACTCTCCATGGCTTTACATTCCTAGGATGATTCAGGTATGCCTCGGTGTTCACCGTGGCTCGTCGCCAAGGCTCGCCGATAGAAGTCGATGGTTCTACTTGTTAACGAGTTTTCATCGAGTCATTTGTTTCTTAACATATCTGCTAGCTCCCGGGAAATATGGGCATTCTTAGGCTTCTTCTCTTCGTAATATGCAGATTTCACTCTTAATCGTTACCTATTCGAATAAATCCACTTGTCTTGCACTGCTCGCAATTTTAATCCAATTTATTCTTACACTTAGCACATTTATTATTTTAGCAATATTTAATGGAAGTAATTCGTTTTCAGTTATTTAGATAGCGAACAATTTGGCACTGACTAATACATTGCGTTTCGTAACTATAAAACTATTCTGAAATGTCTGTAGTCACGGGAGAGTAGTAGAACGGGTTCTTTTTTTTAATTTGTTCTTATATATGTAATGATGTACGATGTTCCTTGGTTAGAAATATAGTTTCTCGGTATACATTCATACATATTACACTTGGTTTGACATAAGCTTCTATTTATTTATTATCGACAGGATAAACGCTTTGGTACAGAAAGGATGTAATGTATGGGTAAAAAAAATGAAGATTTACATTCTCAATATTCCTACTATAAGATTTTTCAGCAAGGATTACACTTCCGTATGCCAATATTGGTCTAGCCAGTTGACAGTAGATAATTCTAAGGGGGTTGATATCATTAAAGAAGTTGGATGGTAATACCTACACCCTTAACACTGCTTAGCGCAGACAGCATAATCCCATTTCTGGTGTAACCAAAGCAATATTATTTTTCTTATGATTAAATCTGACGGTATTACACTTCAGTGAATTTGGGGGACAACTTATTATACGAACACCGATGAAAAAGTCTATTGGGGTCATTCTGAGTATTAATGGCAAGATACGAGAATCAGAAATTCCTGACTGGTTCTACAGTTATGCGACGCAGCGTAGCAAATTGTAGCCTCTTTTAACGTTTCCCGGTATCCAGGATTTTGCATCTAATATTGGCCGTCGATGTCGAAACCGGTCACCCGAAATTGGCAGTGAAAACGAAAGTTGATCGAACCCGTTAGTTATGTACAGCCGATTTGTAGTTAACTATTGACGCAATGGTGGGCAAAAAATCGATTGACCAAGACAAGCTGCACATTTATTTTGTCTTTTTCATACCGACACCGTCATGTTATTACAGATTCCGTTTTATATCGCCAGCTTATCACCGTCCTTTATCAAGTTGCCCTTTTCCTCTCAGGTACGCGCACCGGATGTTCGTGTACGTAACCCGGTGACTAAAGATAACTGGTTAATTGAATCGTGCTTATAAATTGCGGCAGGGAACCGGGCTCGGTGATACCGAAGCGCAGGTTCATACGTGTTCGTTATAGCTTTATTATTCTCTTATTTGCCGCGGTTGTCGATAGTGGCCATTCGTTGTGCCGTGCATCCATTTTCAACACGCTTCCGTTCCCCGGTTTCAATGGGTTCAGTGGTTCGTAGAAGATGATGGTAATCGAGCACAACGAACAAATTGTCGACTTATTCTGCGCGGAACTGGATTGGCGCGTAGAACGAATAATATCGTAAATATTTGATAGTATTAACCCTTGCTAAGGGTTGATAAGTTTGAAGTTCAGTTGCTTAACATATTTGGCATAAATTTTGTTCACAAAACGTGAATTGACGTAAAAGTGTTCAAGTAAGGGAGATCCGGGGGGGTGTTTGCGATATCTTGTGAAGAACATACAAAAATTATTAAAGGAAATATAGAAATGGATACCCGGTTGTCGACACAAGGGTTAACCGCGACGCAAATTTACGCGCGCAAGAAACGTTAATAAATGAAATTATGTCACCGGCCTCGCCATGGAACGGAAATTAGGCATTCCGTTGTACCAATACACGCGACATACTCGTTTCGTTTCTAGGATGAAACGCGCTAGGAATTTTTATGTCATAATTGGTTCGTTGAAATTTTACACGTCGACGGGCATAACCGTGGTCATTTCACGCGGAAAAATTACAAGCACTGAGAACGATCCACGATTACTGGAGCGTGTATTCGTTACACGGACTGTGTACGGGTACGTAGTCCGGCGATCGCCGGTATGGCTGGTCGCGAAACGAAAGCTTTCGAGTGAAAGTACCGCGTTTCTTCTCACGTAAATTCTTCATGACAAAATGTAATTCGACGTGGCAGTACTTCGACGAACGATCGGCGAGCTGCGTCGCCGGAAGGAATGTGAAACGAGTAACTTGTCTTCGCTTTGTCCGTGGTTACTTTTGCACGTTTAACAGAGGCTAGCAGCGAAATAGAGAGAAGGAGAGAGGGAGAGAGAATATCATTTAAGTGGCGCGTGGAGTGAAAGTCCGAATATATCGAGTGCACGAACCCCGCCAATACCTGTTTCACGTGCCGCATAATTAATATTCGTTTTGCAAGGACCAACGTATGCGATATTGTCTGTCGGCGATTTTTCTTTTTATCTCGAGCGTGCAACGGTGAGTGAAGCACGGAAATGCGTGCTGCTTGGTAGGTGCTCCAAGATAACAGGGGAAACGTTAACGATCTGATAAGTAAGCGTTAATTCACTAAATCATATTAAAATACTGTCAACGAAATTGACATACCTCCATGTAATAATTTCTTCGTAATATTGAGTGACGTGTAGAAAATGAACAGACTCGAATACATTTAAGGTAAATATATGTTGTATGTTTTTATATTCGAGAAGTTATCGAGAAATATGAAACTCTTTGCAATAACTTCGAAATTTTCATAGCTCCACTAAACGTACAGCTTTACTAGCTTTATAAAAGCAACGTATTTTATATGCGTATGCAAGCGTACGCAACCATTGCAGTCGATAAGAATTAAATATCCACTGTCAGTCATCTACTACAAGCAACAGGCAACACTCTTAATGGCACCATGGAAATATTAGCACAACAACTGAGCCCTGTACAATTTTCCATTTAATTAATAGATTCATTCAGCGACCACCGAATTCATCAAATAGAATCACTTCGACCCACACGTCAGTCCCTATCGCGAAACAATATTCTCACAATCAGTGAAACCACCGCGAATTCCCAGCGTCACCGCACTTACGGGCTATAATTCGTAACACAAAGGGTTGAACGATTTTCTCCCCCCACGAGCACGCGCCGATGTATCTCTGTCTTTGATCGGAATTCGAGGCACGGCGTTGCGTTCGAAGGTCGCGGATAAAAAAGAAACGTCCAAGAAAATTCAGAGGACAATCTGGAAAGGCACTCGATCGCACGAACGCGCGAATGCTATCGCTGGATACACATAATTCACACCACGCTCGCTCCTATTCCTTTTTTCTCCCTCCTCCTTCTTCTCACCTGTGGCCGAACGAGCCGCAGTAAAATCGCGGTTCTCCGGGCGCTGGCCGGCGTGACTCGCGTTCCACGGATTCGCGTATCAACGTTTAAAGTTATTTTACACGCGCAGAAACGCGGACCAGTTTCGTATCCTGAACTTCAATCGACCAACGACACGGTAGAACGAATCCGCGGTTGTCACGGCGCCTCTCCGTCCCTCACTCGAACGTGCCCTTTCCTTTCTTCTGCTCCGATAGTAATCCGGCAGACAGATATCGGAATAGCCTCGAGCCGACAGCCGGGAAGGCCGTCTACGGCCGGTGGTATCGTCCGATTATTATTGTGCATGAATTTCGTGGACCGGTCTCGTCCGTCTTTGCCACCGCCCTGAGGATTACGTAACTGGACGGGAAAATCGGGGCGCGATGTGCTTTGGGCGTGCGTCCACCAGGAAACGAGGATACACAGGGTGTTCATCCTAGTACGCAATTGGTGTGGATTAATTCCGGCGATTCGACGAGAAAGAAATTGCGAACATTTCCACCCGGAATTCTTTAACGTTGGGCGTATTTTCATTTATGTGGATGACAGCGCGAAGATTTTTCGTTTCATCGAATTTATCTTGCCGAGGGAATATGTTTCCTATTTCACTCGTACATGATTCTTTTCGCCGGAGGTTGTCCTCGTCCTTGGACGGATACGGGATAGAACGTGATGACGATGAGTTTAAGAAATGATGGTAACACGTGTTCTTGGAGAAGATCACGTAAGGTGCTAATAGTTCCGTGATATATTCGTAGCTCCTAGTGACGGACCACTGTGTTTTATTTCGCGTGCCTTGGAATATAATCGGTGTCGTCGTTTAGAAAACATTTTTTACAAACGTTCGTGTAATTTTTTAACGTCGAATGTTATGATGAAATTTAACATTAATTTAATATTGGGCGCCGGTGTTATCGAATTCCTCGTTTGTTAAATAATGCCGTTTCTTATTCAAATTAGGTACACTCGTAGTAACTTTGCAATGGCGAGCACAGTGTCCTCTCCGCTTAACACGATCGTGGACGTGAATGCTACAGCATTCATTGCAATTGTGATGCAAAATGACATGAATGCTATAACATTCAAATTTATTATTATAACATTATTATTATCTATTCCATGTAGCGCTGATATTTTGAAATTAAACAACCAAAATAATAATAAATTTATAATAAATCATCTGCCTATTTTTCTATCTCATTCAAACTCTCACAGTCCGCGAACGCGTTAAATTCGTCGAGTCCGTAATGGCGCCGCAATAAAGCTATTTAGACATTCATGCGAGCGCGGACAGTTACATTCGCCGTATGACACCTCGCCTACTTTACGCCAAATCTTTTATTTATACGCCACGAAACGCTCATTTACATTCCTGCATTATTCTGTTCAAACAAACCACTTAACTGTGCATCATGCTTATTTGCTAGCGGCTAAGGATTAACCCGGTAACCAGTGAGTTTTCACGATCTGCTTCACGATCCTCACGGACGACCTCGATCGCTTGTCAGTCACTGTCTGCGTAGTCATCTCTACGACCGACATTCGGCGCCATTTAAATTCAACATCGCCACCGGAGTCTGGAAAATCGTGTTTCGTATTCAACGCGGGGCTAGGCCTAACCGCAATACGGAGTTCGTTGTGACACCTGGACGAAGAACACGTTGGCGTGAACACGTCGACAACCCTTTTTGCATATCATTCTCAATGGGGCAATTTAGCGCGAGAGTGCGTGCTTCACTTTAAACGGCGAAGAGAACGGGGCTCGGGTTTTTAATCGACACAGAAGAAAGGGGTTCAGAACGAACGCTGGACGTGTTTGACATTGCGACAGGTAAAGAAATAATCCTCTCGCGTGGATTCATTGAAATTCTTTTCGTTTCCTTGCTTACTGACCGATGTGATCGTCGTAATACAGCATTCGGTGTATGCAACAAATGTAATTTGTTTAGAAAGTCGAACAGGTTTTGACGTGTTTTTTATTCGCTGCAATTAATTCCATTTTCTTGTTAGAGGAGATTGTTGCAGTCTTTTTTATATAATGTACTGTAATTTAGAGTATGCGTCGCGTACATTGTTACACGGAAAATTGCTCGCAGGAATCGGGAAAAATTAAAGGCTCCCTCTAATGCATTTTAATGAACGCCAGACGAAAGTCCCTGCTTCTCAATGGGATTCGAGACGGGTTCGCATATGATGATTTTCCATTGTAAAAGATTTCCTCGGTTTGTATATGCGTTCCCAAGGTTGAGTCATCGTAGCAGCGTTATGTAAGGATGGGATTACCACGTTCAAGAATGAAAAATATATTAGAGATATCGACCGTGTGTGCAGATCGAGGACACGAGGGATGAAACTTCATTATAAGATAATGCCAATCTCCGTGTTAATAAGAAGGAACGTGAAGGAGCAGCCAGCAGTTTCATCTTCTTCGATCCTATCGTTTTAGTTACTGTTTCAGGATTGGTAAATCTTAAGAAACAAATTATTTCTGAATTTTCGTTAGCATTTTAGAAAGGGGCACTTCGAAACAATTCCGTAGGCATTCCCCTGATAATTAACCGAGTTTTATTACTCATTTTTAAACACATCTTTAAGTTATTGCGATTCAAGGAGTATTCAAATTTTATTACGACGGCAAATATTTTACTACATTGTGGAAAATTTTATTATTAAAGAGCAAGGAATTTCGCCACTTCTGTAGAAACTTGAATTGTCCGGATTCTCTGACTCAACCAAGCAAAATAAAAGATTGCTTTTCGTGAACGTCTGGGGCTGCTATTCTACGTCACCGTGTCAACGGACCCGTTCGGGTATTTCGTGGTATTGGACCATAACTGGGTATAGTGACTCAGAGCAAAGGATTCCCTTGGCCATTCATGAGAGGAAAAGAAAAACCCCAGCCCTTGATCTGAGGACGACCGTTCTGATTCTCAGAGTTAGATGAATGAAACTAGACACCGTTCAACAATCGACACCTGTGACGTTGAAGTATTCTCTTTCGTGTTCTCCTTCGTCCTATCTCGTTTCTGGTTCACCGATAGTTCATTCGATATACCGGATGACCACGAGAAAAATCAACGCTTCTTTCCTACTTCGTCCGTGATGCATCGGATTTGTACCATCGCGTCGGTTAATGTAACTTCCCCTGCACGTGGGAAAATTGTGGAGTTAGTGAACCGTTGGATAGTGTTCACGGTGCGTGTGAGAAAACGCTGTAGCAATTATTCGTCGTAATGATGATACGTGTTACTTTTTCTTCTCATAATCCGTGTATAATTTTATGATTTGAATTTGCTCCAGAGATCATTTGCCTCCAAATTACACCATTGGATTACACCATGGTCTGTGTCAATTCGGATGACATACTAATACGATTATTGGACCGGTTTTGAGAACTAGATTTAGAAAGAACAGCCACGTGTTTCAGTTATCGTGCAGCAGCACTTCGAAAAGCAGATAAAAACAGGAAACTCGCGTTGTTTCTATTAACATGTTACATATGTATTTTATTCTACCTTTATTACTGTATCTTGTTATTTAGTTTGTCATTTATTTCACAGTTACTTATCACTGTAAGTAATTATTGCACAATAATTTACTAGAAAAATTTAATTAGTGCCAGAGGTCTTGTCTAAAATCGAACGAGTATCTTTAAATCGTCAATATTTCTAAATTACATCGAACTGAACATGGATAACACGAGACATCAGTCGAATAGAACTTCTCAACTAGCTGGAGCGCGTGGAAAGGACCAAAGGCAGGAAGATCGTTCAGCAGAAAAAGGAGCGATTAGAAGAAAAAGTGGTTAAACCGGAAAGTCGAGGATAGTCGATGAGAGCTTTTAGCAAAATTCACAAATTTCATGAAATTCTTGGAATTCGATGTGAAACTCCACAAATCCCTTCCCACCTCCTTAGTTATCATATTCGCAGATGCGTTCATTATAGGGTTTCGATTTTTCAAGAAGTTCCTGAAAATCGAACAATTGTGTCCCAACAAAATTCCAAAAATATTGGCACAAAGATCGAAGAACCACAAAATTTGTACCGCATTCCCTGTTATTTTATTCGCCAATATTTGGATACCTCTAATAAATATTCCGCGGAGCCTTCAATTATTATGCCTCGAAGAAATTCGACGGAAATTACGTCAAATCCTAGACACTGATATCCGGAGCAATCATCCTACGATCCTCGAACAAGACATGTAGCCAGCTCTCAGAGCAACCATGATTACCCCCTGTAATTGCTCGCGCCGTAGGTATCAGACTTCCGGTCGTGAGCTCTTAAGAAGGATGCACGGTCCAGGGATGGCGTGCGTCCTTGCGTGCGCCTCGAAACACTAATAACACCATACAAGATCCTTCGTGCCTTGAATGTTTTACGAGGCTTCGTTATATAAGTAAGTGGTCCACGACTTTCGGATTAAGGAAACTAGGTAAATTGTATTCAACGAATGAAAAGTTCTTGGACACTAAACGATAGAAGAATATTCAAGCGTCGAGGCAAAGTGAACTGTGACATTTAATACTGTTTGATTAGATGCCCGATGTTAATAGAAAAGACATTGGACACGGTATTTTTGACAAATATTCGTTTATCGGCTTGCTGTTACGTTTCATTCTGTATTCACGCGAAGTTTTTTCCGCGTCGGTTTTACATTCATCCAGCAATTTCATTGGAGTTGAAAATCAGGTTTCGAGGGTATAACGTTTTGGCGACTTTGCTTTAGGATTGAAAGCATGATTAATTTCATAACAGTACGAAATTTATTTCGGATGGCATACGGTGGGAATTTAAATAGAAAGTTTCCGAAATGTTTATGCAGAACAGAATGCTCGGGCCAGTCTATGATAAATAGTGAACACTGTCATGGTATTCGCTGTTAATATCAACGACGTTTTCTTAATAGATTATAAAAATATGTCTGGCGAGCGCGTATTCGAGACAGCTTTCAGATACCTATATCTCTTATAACCAGTTCTTCGGGAAGATGCGATCGTTATATACGCGCTGAATGTCCGGTCGCTCTCCATGAACTCTCTGGGGAAAGTCAAGAACCAAAGGGAATATGTCCTTGCACGCATTCGACATGCGACATCGAATCCTTTTCCTATGATTCTAGTCACGTAGCTTTATTTGCAAAGTTTGCTGGAAAGACAGTAGCTGCTTCTAAATTAGATCTTCGCGTTGGCCAACGGCGTCTGCCTGAAGACCCCCAAGACATATAATTTTCATATCACGAAGATTATTTGAAGTATCGAGATTCACTGTTATTGAAAATGATCCAAGGAATTTGTTTTATGTACACTGATGATCAAATGTATGGAACCACCTATTTAGTTGTACAAATATCAGTATTATAGAGGCTGATAGTAATAAACTTTGTTTATAATTAAAATTATGGATCACTTGTCTTTCTGTATAGCTTCAAATGCCCGCTGGTTCCAAACTCCGATAATTTTTCGAAATTTCGCCAACGTGTTCCATATCAGGGCCTCTGAAACAAAGTGTGTTATATCATACTTTTTAAACTTTAAGGGTGAACCAATCAGAGGTGCAAAAACCTTGTAATGATATATGGAACTAATGTAATTACACTATTACATTAACCCCTTAACGCACAGTTTTTTTGAAGAAATAAGTGTTATAGCTTACAATCCTATGTAAATGATAAATATCAATAAAACGATTTTTTTCTTAGCTTTCGCATTGTTATTTTCAATTCTCGATTATATTCAAGTGTGAAAAATTATAGCAGCATAAAATACAACGCCGCTTGAATTATCTCGAGTGTGCACAGTTTGGCCTGTTTAGCGTGCAAGTTAAGGGGTTAAAAACTAAATTAGATGCGGGAAACATGTAAAATGTAATTTCTTGAAAAAGGTCGACTTAATACACTCTGGATTTGGGGTCTAGGTATAGTTACAATAATATTTTCTACAACAGTATGTATTAAGTATCTATCCAATCAAGGAGCAAAAATATAAGAATCCTCTGATCATGCACGCGCTAAACAAGAATACTGTGATTGTACATTGAGAGGAACACCGCACAGCAAACGTTCCTGCTGGAACGAACGATCCCAACGTTTTTCGTCGCGGTATCGCCAAGTTTCATGCTGCTTCACGGAATCGACGACTGTTTCTTCGCAAACGCACATAGTAAATTATTGCATGGTCACAGAACTAATCGGCTGTACGACTCGAAAAGTTCGCGAAACAAAACGGATAATAGACGAGCGACGAAACCTCATCGCTTGCCTACGGTCTCTTCTGGTTAATTCGTTTTGAAAGCCCATTAATATTCCCGCGGCACTTGCACATACAACGTGTACACGCGAAGAGAAAACGAGTATCGGCCGTCGAAGCGTAGAAAGCATTAAAACGAAAAGTCACGTACTACGTAAACACGTTCGACAATCGAGTATACTATTTCAATTCCGCGAACGAAACGATTGCCTCTCCAAGGCGATTTTTCATTTCTCGACACCCGAACGGAGCTCGACTAATTGAAAGACGAATCGATTCTGCATCGCGTACGCGCTGCAATTTCATTGAAACGAGGGGATTGAATGAAACGTCGGCAGGCTTGTTTAATGTTTTGCTCGATCCATGACTTCGAAAGTGCCCGTTCAACGAAAAGTGAAACGTCGGAAGATCCTTTTGGCTAGAATTCTCATTCTCGAAGGAAGAATGACTGGGGAGATATCTGGCGCTCTATCAGGGAGATCGAAATCGTCTGACGAGAAATTTTAATGCATGAAAGTGGGCATTAACCGAGCACATTGGCTTTTTCCTCGAGGTATCGTCAAATTGAGAGAAAAGGAATTCTAACGTTGCACAATGCTTGAAAATGCCCAGATCGAGTAAGAAATTGGCATCAATGTGAACGCTTCAATTTAAACAAAAATTACTAGTTTATCCTTATTGACAACATTTATCTTTCCTTAATAAAAAGACCTCTCGCCCCTGATTAAATGATATTATATTGTTCAAACAAATAAAAATATTAACCACGTGTGACCAAATATGCGAGACACGGTAATTCTAATAATCCCTATCCCTTACAAGGAAGGTTAGGCAACCCGAAGATTCAGAAATGTATGAAACTTTGCATGCAAGTACAGTATTCCACCCGCAATACAATTGTATTTTCCGTTCGTGCCATAATTCGGTTTTAAGGGTTGAAATCAGCCCTTGAAAAAAATTCAGAAATTTTTTTTTCGTGAAATATCTCAAGAACGCTGGGAGATATTTAAAAAAAGTATAAACAAAACTTGCATCGCTTTATTGCGCCTACATAACTGCGTAAAATTTTTTTCTGAAAAATTCGCGGAAAAAGAAATGAAAGAACTCATGGACTTTTCAAAACATTTGTTTACGCCGTCTTGTAAACACAATAAAGTGATGCAAGTTTTGTTTAGAAGTTTTTTAAATATCTCTCATCGTTCTTGAGATATTTCACGAAAAGAATTCTGAATTTTCTTCAAGGGCTGATTTCACCCCTTAAACCCGAATTACGGCACGAACGGAAAACAGGGCTGTATTACGGATGGCATATTCTACTTGTATGCAAAGTTTCATACATTGCTGAATCTTCGGGTTGCCTAACCTTCCTTGTTAGTTCAAACATTTAATGCCTGCCTGGAACTCACAAATTTTTGCAACTGGGGCACAGTTTTCCAATCTCCACCTTTTCCTCGACGTTCGCCACAAGTCTATCTTAATAGCCGACTTCTGCAGGACAATTTGCGAAACGTGACACATAGTGGACAACATTTGAACGCAGCATTGCGATCATTATCGTATTTGAAACCCGCTTATCCAGTGCCGTAAAACATTTGCCAATGTTTCACCAACAATACAGGTACACGGTAACAGCCATTTATTTAAACAGTCGAATGTTATCCTACACACGGCGTGGCACTACCGCGTCGTTGCAACGCAACTATGTTTGATAAAGGTACACCGTGTTCGTGGTAACTTCACAACTTCGAATTGTCTTTCCTGGTGTTAAGGATGGAGAAAGGGTTGGCCGGCGATCGGCCTTGGGTCCCCGTCCTTTACGCACACGTATGCGCTCTCGTATCGCGATTCTATGCGTACACGCGTGTAACCAGATGCATAAATGTCAACTACAGGCTCCATTTTAATACCACGATCCTTGCCTGTCCGTTGTTGCACGCAGTAAAATTCCATCGAAAAGAAGAAGAAAAATGGCCAATGATTTGCAACTTGATCGGGCATTCGTTTCGTCGATGATAAATGCACCATAAAACGAAGTAATTAAAGAACGACTCCGTTACTTCGTTTTAATAGTCGAAGCAGCTGTTCCTCGATGCGCTCTTCTTTATATAACTTCGCGATCGATGCAAGAAGTTCGAAAGCATATTAATATTAATACGTGTTTGCGCCGGGAGGAGTACTAGAGTGGCGAGGTTCGCGAAGGAAAAATTCCAGCGGCGGACGGTGAAAGCGAGTGCAATGATTCTGTGGCAAAATGTTCCAGATACCTGCACGTCCGCGATGTTTGAACGTGACAATTAGCGCTACGATACCAGCGTAGGTAGAGTGAACCGCAAAAGGTCAGGCATAACAGCTCCATCGTGAGTCCCTACTATGAATATGCATGCGCCCCTATAACGTCTGTCCATGCCCAAGAAAGAAAGTGCGATAAAAAAGATACACGCTCCGACAAGACCGCGAAACATCGATCGGAATAATAAAGCAAACCTCGTCCAAAGAATGCACTGAAGGTCTGTACAGTGGCATCGTATACAATTTAACGATTAGGAATTTTCACGAATTTCGAATAAATTCCAAAACTGATATTAAACTTTCACCGTGATCGCGCCCGACTACGCTTTCTGAAAGAAGATTCGACAAATATGTTAAGCCGTCTCGAGTCGCGTCTCGTCGCGTCGGGATGAACGAAAAAACAGTGTACAGAAGTCGACCTACCCGTCCCCATGAATCACACGAGTCTCATAGGCGAACGTGAAATTTCCATTAAGCGCTTTCACGCGCGAGAAAATCGGTATGCCCGCTTTCTGTGGCTCACCCTGTATAAAGCAACGTACACAGGCAAGTGAAGAAAACGTGCACACGCATGCACGCCTGAACACGCACGATAGTCCACGCCGTGGGCATAGTTACACGGCTATTCCAGCGAGGAATGCCTGGCATGTCGCTCTCGTCAAATGGCCAGAAAATAAAAGGACTAGCTCGGCCGCGGCCTTGATAGAAGGTTTCCACTGAGCATCGAGTTCCCTACGTTCAGCTACCACTGATCTTAAGGGGTCAGCTTCCTCGAAGATGACAAGATACGAAACACACCGGCTGCCGTGTCTCGTATACGTTCGAATATTTCTTCATGGCTAAAGCTAGGAACGAAACAAGGTCCGGCGAAGTGCCGAACCGATCGATTATATCCTCATAGAGATTAATGAGTTCTCCGTTCGGTGGTTCGGTATGATCGATGAAAACCATTTTTTTTCTGCAGCCCCCGTGAAGATTAAGCTTGACCATGATGAAGATGAGGAATTAAATTTTCGAAGTAACGACCAGCTGCGATTATAATATAAAGAGGAGACGCCGTGGATGTGTCGTTACAGTGATGTATTCCCGACGATTTCCGTGAAAAATCGACGGCGCGGTTTTAAACGAGGCTGACAGGAATCTCCTCCGGTGTAATTTCTCGGCTTGGCTTTTAATAATAAAGAGAAGGCGTCGAAAGGGGAGACAGAATGTGTTAATGGTGCCTGATTTGTGACACCATTTCGTTACTATTTTTTTACTACAGCCATGTTGAAATTAACTGGCATCGAGGAGTATTGCTGTAAGAGTAGAATACAAATCAGTTTTACCAGGGACCAGGTTCATTCGACACATGTACTCGCGAAATACGTTTACAGATTATTCGAAGTACCTTTTATATAGAAGATGTAGAATGAATACAGTTACTGACGATACGCAATATTTATAACATTAACATCTTCTCTATCGTATACGCTATCAAGGTTTCTAATTAAATATAGATTTAAACTTTATTTTAGAGGAAATATGCACTTCTTTTTTTTTATTAAGCAGTTTAATCGCAAATGAGATTATTTGCAAGAATATGCACTTTAATTTTATCTCGCATACAAATTATAGTGTCCACTCAAGCATTTACTTTGACTTCTTCTAATTTCAATCGGCCCTGTGAAAACTGTGCACAAATGCGTACGCATATTTAACCCTTTAATCATTGCTCAATATCCTCGACAAAATATTCTCAAACCGTTCCGTGCACTTCTACATTCATCCACGTTTGATGATAACAACATTTACGCAAAAGTCAAAACACTTTCAGCAAACTAAGCTTCAAACTGTTCCCTGTCCCGCTCGAATTTTCTTCGACGTTGCATCCGCGTTCGCTAATTGCCCGAAGGAAGTCTCGATCGTTCGTGGATCGTCTGGTTCACCTTGCGACGACGCGATACCTGCGCAGCGCTTACGACCCTGGCCTTGATAGTGCTTCCGACGGAACGTAGGATTCCCATGTACCGGCTCGTTGAGACGCGCCAAAGGGTCAGCTTTCTTGTGACACCACAGAATCCGTGTGGTTGGAAAGCTACGCCGAGAAAATCCACACACACACACGGCTCGTCCTCTCGAACGTTTCGCTCCCTCTGTGTATATACACCTTTGCACCTGCGTTTACCTTATCCGGCTTAGGCGCCTTGGGGTCTCCCGCGATCAGAAACGAACGAGGAATCGATACGAGATCCCCGTTGGAGAAGAGGTCGGTGTACCCTTCGAACAACACTACCTAGAACTGGTACGCGGCAGAAGACGTCCGATAGAAATCGTTTGGCACACCACGAGCGTGCTCGTGACCGCTTCCTTCTTTGGCATAACGAGAAAAGCGCAACGCTTCAATGGCGCGTCGTTTCGAACTTCTGGAATATCGTTTAGCCGGGCATTGTTCCGTGCACCGGTTGGACTACTTCGCGTCGAAAGAATTCCGCCAATGGCCAATTATCTTCCTGTTTTGGCGTGGCGTTTGCTGGATCGCTGTGCACCCGACCGCCTATGTAAACGGTGTTTGCCTGCTTTTCGTGAAAGTTGCTCGGATGATTGAAACTATGCCGCCGGTTCGGTACGAGGTGGCATACTCGTTCGGTAACATATCGGTGGTTTTATTGATTTCGTTTTTTTTTATCGTTTAGTGGCAAGGAATTCCTCGTGTTTGCGCAAGACGAATATTTGCGGTTCAGATACACGTACTTCGCTTAGATTCGAGGGAGAAAAATATCATACCTGGCTGCGTTCCGTTGTTGCGCAACAAATGTTTGCTCGAAGATTTTTACCTTATGCTCGGGCGCGATTGAAAACTTATGCGCTATCTACAGTGCTGTATATCGCACTTGCAAGACTCTCTGTAATTAAAACTATGTAGAGTCTGTTCGGTTCGAGGGTATAGTATATATGATCATTTTCCTAAGTGGTAAGAATACAAAAAAAGTCAGCCGAATGTTGCATGCATCGTAATGATAATTATTTAATTTTGCTGTGGAAAGCTCTATGAAGATCGTGTTTAAACTTTTAAACAGAACTGTATATTTTGTATTACATATTCTTGTAGTATACAGGATATACCTACTGCATTTCTTAAAATAACAATCGATCTTCAAAGTAGTATCAACATATCAGTATCTGAAAATTACTCATTCAACACAATATTTGCCAAGTGTCGGTGTGAAAAATATTTTCCAGTGTTAATATTATAATTATTCCCCGTATAAAATACACGTTAATGTGCCATGGCGTGGTGGCTATTCTCGAATGCGACGCAATAATACGTGCAATGTATCTGTCAATTTTTAAATACATTTGTTGTTTTGCATTTCCGTTTGCAGTCATTAGCATAGCAGATATATGACGCAAACGCTACACAATGTACACTATTTGTACCCTACATTTGTTATCTGAGACAGGGTTCGACTTCTGGCGAGTACAGCTCGTGGCAAGTACCCTCTATGGCATGCCAAGATCGATTATATCCATCTAACTTCGAATTCCGCGAATTAACTGTGTTCAGGTGAACTCACGCGCGAAAATGCTCAGGCTAGATCAAAGAGTCCCGAGGAATGCTGTTAGGTCCATGGCTTGGTTCGTTCGTTACGTGTAATTACTGATATCATTGAACCGAGCCACGAGCCAACTGGTATCGGGCTTGTTGCGAGCGTACGATATAAATTAGGTATTCAGTTGTTCCGTGTACACATAATCACGCGTATTGCATAACAATATGAGTATGAGCTCTGAGCATTGCGTTTGACTGAATTTTATGTTCACGAACGTATGTATTTACTCTATGGTTGAATTCGAGAAAGATTTATTATTATTTTTGTTGCTCTGAGGCGGAAGATTTCAGGTTTACATTTTTTTTTATACCAGGATCTGCAAATGTGTAGGAAATAAGAATACCAAGGAGTAGTAATGAGTTGAGTATTGAAACGAAGTCTTTGGATCGCGTTTGTAGCGTAAGAAAATATGAAGATAGCATTGCTGGTTGTATTTACAAATTTTCAGACGAATTGTTTTATTCAATATTGACAAGTGTGTAATTATGAAAGTGGTCTAATTGTATATTTGTATATATATTTTGTATATTTTGTGTTGTATGTATTTAAATTACAAAATTATGAAGCTAGTTTAAGAAAATCACAGAAAATTCAACCGTCAGACGTGGTTGAGAATAAAAATATTCAAAATATTCATGCGCTTTCACTTTATGCTAACACCAGGTCAGTGACAAAGGAAAAATATAAAGATATGATGGATTTATTGTCGTGCATTCGCCATATTTATCAGCATTATTTTAAACTACTCAGCATTGAAAATTCCGCTTTATAAAATAAAAATTGTATTAAGCAAAATTATAATTACACAGTGTAAATGATTATGTTTGTCTTCAACATTTTTCTAATAAGGTTCATAATTCTAGTCCTTCAATTAAATTCTTAATGTTATGTGCATAAATTTGTGTCTAGCCCGTAGCAAGAATAAACCATTTAAGAATTCGTATTAAAACGTTAAAAATTTGTTCATCCTTCTTTGCTTCCTCCAGCTAATTTCTTTTGTGAAGAGTATGTAATTTACAATGTAACTATTAAGTGTAATTATTAAATTTAATATTAAAATGGATACAAATATTTAAAACAATCGAATAATATTGTCACTATTGAAACGATTGTAGAATAAACTTTTTCGGGCAGGGAAGGATAATGTTTAAATAAATATTGCGCGGCAATTTTTTATATTTCTATGACCAAGCACATGCAGCCATCGTTCTTAAAAACACCGCAAA
The DNA here is from genome assembly GCA_963583965.1 of Nomada ferruginata. Lineage (NCBI taxonomy): Eukaryota > Metazoa > Arthropoda > Insecta > Hymenoptera > Apidae > Nomada > Nomada ferruginata. The sequence goes on from OY757216.1 coordinate 9,249,705, forward strand.
TACGGCTACCGCCTTGATAAATGTGCATCAACAATTGCACGTGTTATGTGTTCGAGCGTGCATAAATTTTCTGAGTTATCTTTCCCTTTCTGCTTTCCTTTCGTTTAATTATTCCCTGTCATTTCTAATACTAAACAAGTGGAAAGACGGAAGTCGTACACCTCCATTCATAAGACCATTCTTTTTACAGGAGCGCGTTTAAATCACGGGGTGTTAAATGCAGTTAGCATCGCAAGTATGACTTTCCATGCAACGAGTTACTCCGTGAAAAACAGTTTCACTTCATAGTGCAACGATGCAGAAAAATGGGACGTGTGTAATTATGGGTCGTTCATGAATGTAATTTGCTGTTGGTACGTCCAGTAAATAATTCGAAGGGTTTGAACCCTAAACACTTCTGAACAGTGATGCTTCTGAACGCCTTCCTGCTTCACCTTTTTCCGTGCTTTTAATTAAACCTCTTGCGCTATTTACCTGCGAAAGAACCCTGGGGGTAACTTTTTAGTCTCTTACTTGTTATTTAACGCAGGTAGTCTAGTAAGTACCTACATATGTATACCTCTTCTGCATACGAAGAATGCAAGACAATGATATATAAAATTCAGGTTGCAATTGGATTTCCAAATATAAGTAGATAAATAAACAGACATAAAATTGTATGCAAATAATCAGATGAAAATAAACGATCTAAAGATACAAAAAAAAAGAAGTTTCTAACAATTGGAAATTATATTTTATCAGCTGAATTATAATTATAAAATTGTTTCTTTACAATATTATAATAGATTGGAAATATAAAAAAATGTGAAATTTCCACAATTTATATCTATTTTTGAGAGAATCGTGATAAAGCTTGAGTCGCTGAAGAACGTGGTTTCATTTTTAAAAGGCCGTTTTTCACTGCAAACAGGACCTTTGTGTCGTGCATCTGCCGCAAACGCGCGTTTGCCAATCGTATAAAGTGATTCATGCGATATTTTTATCCAACAACCGCCAAAAAATTTCGGGTATCGAAGCCCTGGGATGCCCGACGTGTTTGTACCTCTACGCTTCTTGTACAAAGTATCGCGTAGAAAATGTATTTTTAACGAGTGACTAAAACGGGTTATTTGGTTCGCGAGCGTCTGCCTTGGTTTAAAGTACCATTAAGAAATCCTCGTAAAATTTGCGATGCCGTTGGCCGTACTGTGCTATCAAGAGTAACGTTATTCCGGTCCGATGAACCGGCTGCCTTTTATTGTAAACCAATTTTCTTGAACGTCGCCGCGACATTGTTCATTTGTTAGCGAAATAAATAATTCACGGATCTTCCCCATCGAACGTGTTTTAATGCGACGTTGTAACACGATCCGATACAATGCGGTATTATTGTTAGATTTAATAACGGTAGACGTTCAGCATGAGTGGCAGTAAGCAGTATTAATGATGCGTAGAACATGCTTCAATTTCCTTCTCGTGTAATGATCTCCTAATTTTGCGCTGCAAACATCGAGGCGGAAACTGTTTGACTTGTAACAAGGGCTTATGAAAAAGAAATATATCGCGGAATAATGCGCAAAAAGAGCGGTGCAATAATAAATTATGTAAATACGGCTTTAATTTTAATACTGCAGAACACTTGGCTGGGTAATTTTATTATGTCCGTAATGAATTAACGAATTTTTTAATAGCCTGTAAAACTTGCATGTACAGTAACAGAGTTCATCGAACTATTTATTCTTACTTGAATTCGTTGCCGATCATTAAATACGATCAACTTTATGTAACCTCTCTAAAGACAAACTTCGCCGATTATAAAGAGAGATTCGATAATAAATTTCTGTGCATCGATATTTTTCTTCCCGCCAAATAAATTGCTGTAGAGCCTCGTTTTATGCAACTTTATGCACGAATTTAATCATCGAAATTATCCATTCCCTATTATCATAATTATCTCGACGATGCCTTGCTATCTATTGAACCTTTCCCGTCCAATTAATCCCGCGGTAATTTCCTTCCGCCAATAAAACCGAATTATTTACCCATTCGCAAACGTTTCGTTGAACCAACCCGGCCCGGATTCTTTTTCTGCTTATACTTTACGCGCCACTCGACGCAATTTAGCAAGAATTCGCCAGCCTTTGACTCGTAACATTATCCACATCGGTCGAGAGTGCATCGTCGATCGCTGCGAATTGCATCGGCTGCATTTTCCGGGCGAATAAGGGCTCCGTTTGGATATGTACGCGCTTACAGTTGCGTCCGGTTAATCTACGGTCCCCTGACAGGCCGATCGTGAAAGGTGCTATGCACGCACGACGTTAATTGCTGACAGTGTGTATTTCCAAGTTTTAATAAAGTGACGGTCGTTAAGATCGCGAAGCCAGTTAACTTCTTGCCCCCGTCAACCGGTCTCGTTACGTCGCGTCGCGTCGCGGTGCCCCGTGGATTCTGGAATACCTCAGCTGGAAACGAGATCAGCTAAGTCCACATCAGAAGCGGACACCGTTCGTCTACCTACTTTTTCTACGTTCGTTCCAGAATCTCTGCAGCTGAATAGTTTTGTAGAGAACCATGCCGTTGGTTTCCACGGCGGAGTGAGTAGTTCAACTTTGTATTTCTTTGACGCCTGAATTCGTCATACTTCGACGTTAGAACAGATTGGAAATTTTCTTCTTCGTTGGCGTGGAACAATGTTCTTGGAAGATTTCATCGAGGCGTCGGTACGTTTATCACTGTCCATTTAATATACATTTGGTCACTGATGAAAGTTTCGATGCGACGTGAGTTGCATTTCGTTTCAGATGATTCGGGTCGATCGGGTATTTAGAGAAATGAGAAATATGTCTGTTTGTCCGAGGTCAGTAGATTCTATGATATAACAGCTGATGCGTCGATTGCGTGCATTGAATAGCTGGCTTGTATTGATAAAGTAGTACAGCGTGAATAATAACAACGGTTGTCTATAGAATTTATAAGTTTCTTCGTTATTAATGAAATAGGTGATTGTTCTTAGTGACTGAGGATTAGCGTTTTATGCTGTTTCGTTGAACACTTAATCCTTTATCGTTCGTGCTCCTTTGGTATTGACGGTGCATCTGGTGTCTGAGTTGAAGTGAATCATTTGGTATTAAGAATATTAGGTTTTTACGTAGCTGGCTATATTTTATATTTTTTTTTGTAGTATTAACTCTTCCTATTGCAATTAATTGAAAAATTTTCGGTATTCGGTCGTTCGACAAGATATTGCAGCCGAGGATATTCCTTTGAAATAAATGCGAGGCCATTTACAGTGGCCGCCAAAAGTTTCCGGCTAAACAATATATTATATTAATATAATATAATACAATAATATAAAATACAATATATTCTCTTAAATAAAAATTAATAATGTTACTTCTGCAAACGGGTTAACAAGTGGTACTTTATAATCTAATACAGAAGCTATAATTACGCATCGAGTTGTTATTTTCAAAAATCTGTAATGGCAGCGATATAACAGAATTTCATTTGGCAGCCACTGTGCTTAGAATCGAGTATGTAATTATATCGCTGGTAGAACAGTGCGGAACGAGAATATTTTCTTTACGAATATTTATTCCAACGATCTGTTCGAATCCCCTGGATTTCTGAAATCCGTGAACATTGCCCCAGCCTTAATTAATTCGAGAATCTTTTTCGAGGATCTGGGCACAATGATTTAAGAATCTTATTAACGCTTCAACCTTGCATTGGTTTGAAGCGTGGTATAATCTGCGTTTATGGTTGACAAGCCGGCGTATTTTTATGCGTTAATATTTCACGTCTTTCGGTCGAATTGTCGTATAACGTTTAACGTGACCGTTTGCGGTCCCGCTTGCACATTTCGTACGTTTTCCTATGTATTTAAAACCGTTTTAAATCTCGCTTGATTTTAATTGCATCGAATAAATTGGCGACGCTTTATGGGCTGCCTTAAAGTAACAGTTAATCTGAAAGAACTCCGGATGTGACAGTCGAACAATTTCACACAATTTCCTACTATGTGTCATCCTTTTGCTTTACGCTCGATGAACGCAGAATAATTTATATGTTACTGAATTGTCCGTTTAATTGTGACGACGATAATAATGATTCTACGACGAAATCTTCGATTTAACGATATAGGCGATGCTACATTTCGGACCTGCTTATATTTGGAAAATTGGTTTTAGAAAAATGTTAACCATACGGAGGAGAATTTTCAATTCATTAGCATGACCATAAAAATTTTATCGCCGAATGGCACCACGTATCATTGAGCTGGGGCTCGTAAAATACTTGAGACAGTACGAATACAGCCAATGAATTGAATCGTTCGTACGATTTGTATGACTTGGAACCGAACAGGTGGGATTGTTTAATATTGTTGTTTTCGCTGAAAAACAGTTTATGAACGGCTAAGAACTTGTTCAGTGATGACATCGAGTGAGAATATATCTTATGAACAGAGATGCAGTGTGTTAGCACTTGTGGAGAGGCTTGGAAAGGGTAAAATTAATGCTGTATCGTAACTCTTAAACCGCTTTAATTATTACTTAAATACATACTCTGAAAACTGGTCACATATACTTTTGCGAAACTATAAGTGTACATTCAGAATGCCACTTAAATATTTTATTACACGCTTTTCCTTTATAAATTGTGTGTAATCTACAAACGCTTCTTTCTTGTATATGTTTAGAATTTTGTAATTGCATAATAAATAATATATCGTGCATTTCATTTGAATTTCTTATTTGATAAGATAGAAAAGATCCTTCTGTTCCGCTATTAATATTCTGACAATAATTTGAAAATATCTTTATCTTAATAGAGTAGTAGTGTCACTGGATAATTTCGTAAGAAAATAAAGTTTTTAGTTAAGATAGGGTACCATTACTGTATTGAGCGGGGGGCTACCTACACTGGAATGCGCCTTTTAAAATGAACGCCGCACATCAAACGAATGGCGACAGTGGACGGGTTCTGGTGCACGTTAATTAGCTACGTTATGGTATGTACGTTAGAGCCTCGAACAAATGTCGACAAGACGAACGTAATATAGAAGTCACGTAACCCTCTCACCTGTTCATGGTCAGCTACAGTCGATTTGTATCTCCATTTGTCTTTGGTGAATGTGTTTTAGGGACCCTCGGCTTCCAGTTATCTATAATAGAAAGTATTTTTATTTTCAATATAAATCACGCTTTATCTCGTTCTGTTATTTATCTATTTTAGAACATTTCAATGCTACTGAGCAAATAAATTTTTCTAGTATTCCAATATTTTAGAATACGTTGAATTAGCTAACTTTTAATTAACGATTAATTATTATTATAGCTACATGAAAACAGCATTATTTTCATGTATGGTAATGAGTATAAAGCACGCCATCCAAATAAAATTGACAGAATACACCTGTTAAATATGTTTTTATGTATCATTGCGAATGAAATGAAACTTTGTTCTACTAGTATTCTGCACCTGTCGAGCCTAGGATTGCCATAATGGTTTAAAAGTTCATATAAGTACGTAACAAAACTGCTATGCGTACAATTTAAATTAATCTGAATTTACGATAATAGGATACAGGAAAAGATAAAAGAGAAACGAAAAATTCTTTCCTCGAAAATTTTTGCATGGTTACGGTATGGTGGTCTTGGCCGTCTGGCATCGAGCACGTTGTTGTTCGTGTGTAGCAGAAATGGTGGGCAAGAAGTTGCTTGGAACGCTTCTTCTGCAGCCGCTTTGTACACGAGCCGGGATTCAAGAATCCTTCGGTAAGCCAACAATACCTAGGAAGCGGAGCGAGTTACGATGCGGTAGCCATACAACGGAGAATGCTTTAGGAGCACTGAAGAATGTTATGCATACGAGTCACGTTTCGTCTTACATTTCGGCTGCCCATACATTTATCGCTGATCGTTGACATTTGTTGTTCAATTTTCGCGCATTAATGTTTCCCCCAAAACGCAGAACTTTGTTTTCCACGGGTACAGAATAATTCTTCGCGATTGGTCCCAGCTGGACCTTCAGAAGTACCTTCAAAGGTGCTCCTCCGATAAATTATTTTGCATTCACAAGCTAGGAAATTTATTCTTTAGAATTTAATATTGCAATCTATTTACATTGTACAGTATAATTTAATAATATAATATAAATTTTTGTATATACTATATATTAAATTATATAATATAATATAAATTGTAATGCAGAGGACTAATTATAAGTGTAGATTTATTTGATGTTATTCATTTGTAAAGTTTAAAGCACTTCTGTAATTTAATACTTTATGCAAATTAAGTACACCTGTAGTTCTTTATTTTATTGAGCGTATTTCGTGATTCCAATCGAATTATATCACGTTTAGTGTACTCATTTGTAATTGTATCGATAATAGTACTTCAAATATGCACAGGCTTTCTCTTGAATTTAGTCGTTCTGAAAAAGTACCCACTTCGTGGACAGTATTATTGTCATGCAAGTAGTGCAACGTTTAGCTGCATTTATGTTCTCCTTTCTTCACAAAGTCAGATTCGCAATTCGCCTTAGAAGACGAGTAATTTTCTTCTCACGAAGAAAAGTATGGTGATCCTTTATGTTTTATAAAGTACGTATCATTTATGTAACACAATTGTATAATTTATTAGGCTTTCATAAGCAAAACCATATAATTAATAACGAGATAGAGTCAAATAAACACTATAATTTCCTATATTTCCCAATATCTATTCACTCTTACTTTTCTTTATGCATTACCATCAGGATACTACAGTATATCACATATTATATACTCATTTCAACGTTCACGTAACTTTGCGTATGTTCATTATCTCGGGAAAAATTTTCGTAATTCCTGTCATATGTATGTACCACTTTCACAAATTGCAACATTTGTGCCGAATCGTGGGATTCGAAGATTTACACGGGGCATCGAATATATCGAGAACTGGAACGATTTACCGAACGTAAATTACGAGTTTGTATGCGTATAACTTCTTCATGCGACATGGTCATTTCATTACAGGAGTGCACGAAATGAGTTTTAATCGAACAAACGCGATGTGTTAATTCGGTTTCACTATTTACAATTTACGCTTCAATGAAATGAAAAGTTATCCAAAGTGTATAAGTGTATTTACCAACTTAGCAATACATGATCTTTGTCAACTTGTCATCTAGGTATGTAGTGGCCAATGTATTACCCGTACGAATGCATGTACTCCAAGCTGACTTGTTTCTTTGTTAATAATAAATTAAACCGTTTTATTAATGTTTATATCCATATGCCTGTAAAGAGTTTCAGACTGCAATTACTAAAATGTGCCAAAATAGAGCAACAAATTAACCCTGAAAGAGCAATTCGCTTTATTTGTCAAAATTAATCCTGCACTATCTAAGATACGTCGTGACGTGGGTTGAATCGTAATAATTTACTTGCACTCTACGGCATTGTCACGTGTAGAACGTTATTAGTTTCGTGTGAATCATCGTGGGAGTGTACTATCGTGTAATCTTCTTACATGTCGTGTCAACTTGCTTTCTTAATACAAAAATGATAGACTCCTAATAAAGGAACTAATTTGCTTAAATTCTTTACAATTAATGTTTCGACCGCTGTTTACATATTGAACATTAATTATACATTTAATTAATTAGCTGAAAGAACATTTTCTTATCCAGATTCATAATAATTTTAACTTACAAGGAACCATACCGGGGTGTCCGCCTCCGATTTTGATGAAACTTGGTGGATATATTAAGCAGGCGAAAACAAGGGACACGTATTTTTTTATAGCGGCCCAATCGCAAGTTTAAGGGTGAAACCACCCCCTTGAAGTTTCAGCAGAGAAATGTTATCTTGAAAACGGTTACAGATATAAGAAAACTTCTTAAGGAAAAGTTTCATGGTTTTTTGAGGTAAAACAAATGGTGGTCATAGATTTTGTAAAAAGTAATTTGTTTATAACAAACAAATTTATTGTCATTGTTTTTACAAAATCTGTGACCACTATTTGTTTTACCTCAAAAAACCATGAAACTTTTCCTTAAGAAGTTTTCTTATATCTGTAACCGTTTTCAAGATACCATTTTTCTGCTGAAACTTCAAGAGGGTGGTTTCACCCTTAAACTTGCGATTGGGCCGCTATAAAAAAATACGTGTCCCTTATTTTCGCCTGCTTAATATATCCACCAAGTTTCATCAAAATCGGAAGCGGACACCCCGGTATGGTTCCTTGTTAGAAAATTGAGAATTTATTAAACTTAATATTGTAAATTTATTCGTTCAAGTGGATGAAATACTTCAAATTGCCATCTTCCACGTCAACTCAGGCATGGTGTTTCTGCATACTTGTATCGTGTAAAGCAATTCAGAAAAGTAACGCCGAGAAACGATGGTGCACAATTACGAACAATTAATAGCACGATTGGCTTACGATCACCAGGCAACTCAGACGTACGTAGAAATGCATTAAATCTAGATGCATTCACGGGCGCTATAAACAATAACAATAACTGAGAATTACAAGCATTCATTTGTACGAATAGATCGCGTGATATTGGCTGGAAGCGAGAAGGTAAAATATGGTATTCTACTGGCTATTATTCCTTCTTCTCATTCCTCGTGAATCGAGTCGTAGGCGTTTAGTTTTCCATGAGCTTACATTATACGATGCCGCGAGCTATTTGTAGCTACGCGTAGTTATACGTGGGCAAGTTGTACTCGAGAAATGTAGAATGTAACCATTCTGCACCGAGATACATCGTTCGCGTTCCACCGAAATGGTACATCGAGTACTTTCAAATCGAACAAAATAATCAGTCACGTTTCCGCACAATGCAGTTCACTTGCGTGTCTTTGTCCCTGTTTATTTTATGTATCCTGTTCCTGTAATTAAATTACTTCTTGGTGGCACACAGTTTTCAATATAATCTCTCCTGTTCGCTCTCTGCTTCGCAATTTTTCTTTCTTTTTCAGTGTTGGCCGGTTGATTTTTATTTTGCGATTGTTCAAATGGTCTCGATCTGGCTTTTCCAGTCACAAATCTCATCAGTATCGTGTTTGTTCTGACGGCGCCTTGTATTCGATGATAATAATTAGGATAACCGTTGATAAAATTCTCTAATACCTCTGCGATATTAAAAAGTCGACGGCTACATTTTTTTAAATGTAGCTATCTAGTAAAAAAGAGTACGCATTTAATTAATTCAAAGAGAAACGTTTAATTGGTTTATTGTGAAATGTTTGATCGTGTCTGAAGATTTAACAAACCGCAAGTACATTCGTGGAAAATGTACACCCTGGAACATCCAACTGAAATGTATATTGAGACATCTGCTGCTAGTTTCCTATGATTTCTTATTGCAAGACATTGTGGCCATTTGTTACATCGCGCGGTAGAAGCTATTCAAGTGAGATGTACACCAGAAATGTGAAACTTGAGACTCGAATATCTTACAGTGTGGCTTGTTTCTACGCTAACTAAACGCGTGCTTGTTCTATCAGAATTTCATTCTATTTTCTACCACAGAAATACCTGTTCGAACTAATGGAAAGATGTTTCAATTCTCTGACTCAGAGATAATACATTACGTTCTGTACGCGTACTACACTTTTATCTTTCCCCTCTTTTTTAGTGAAAATATTTCTCTTTAATATACTGTATATGAAGTAAATATTATATATATGATTTAAGTAATTTATAAGGTACAGTATCTCATAATAGCTTGTAGATTTCGTTTCGAATTTTAATCAGAGTAAAATATAAGTTATATAACATACAATAACATTAAAATATTACGTCCAAGCCTATATCCGTGACTGTCACGTTTACGTAAGCCCACCGCATCGAGACACCATTAATCACGTTCAACATTAAAAGAATCCAACAATCATTACACCTGACACGCCGACGAATATACCTTAACTGTAATCAACGACTATATCTCAGCCACAGAATTACAAAACAATCTACAGAAAAAAAAGCTACCACGAAATTAATATACTTCAAGCATCGGCAATCCCATTCTCTCACAAAGACAAAGTTCCATTCCTGCCTAAATACCTAACAATACAAAACCCGAACACCAACAAATGAACAATTTCCTCCACCGACTCCCTCCCAGACTTTACTCCAAAACCATTTCACAATGTTTAACTATCCTTCAATTCCCCAATTCCCCAGCACCCTTTCCGAAAAACTTTCCAAACCACCCGTCAAACGTAACTGTTCCCAACCCAAGGACCAACCGCCGCCAACAAACGACCAGCAAACGACCAGCAAACATAAAATACATTACCAGGTTCAAGCCCGCTCCCCCGTTCACCGCACAAATCACACGCCAAGGGAACGTGCCGTACGAGCACGGGAATCGATTAAAAGCACTTTCGAGCCGTGATATGAGAAACAGCGCGTGGACACAAAAGTGGAGGTCCCGGCGCGACTATTCACGCGACGTCTCGTTACCTGGCGCCGCCCCCTCGGTCTCGTAAATAGTTCAGGGGCCCGCTAGCACACCGGCGAATCGTAATTTCCGCGCGCAAGAAAAACCGCGGCGATATTAAAGCGAACGCTCGTCCGCCGGGGTGCCACCCAGCTGAACACGAGCACCGAGCGAATCCACGGGGTGTTGTGTATTTGTAACGAGGCGCGGATATACCATCGCCTGGCGACCCACGCCGCACGATCCACGCTCTACCTTAAAAGCGTATTTCGCAACGCGCCGCGACGGTCCCCGCGTGGACGACCGGTGACAAATCACCGCGGCCAACTCGCTGGAACAAGCTTTAATCGTCCGTGTCGCATACCGATGTCAGCGTGACGTTGCCCCGCGTTACAGAATCGCGCGGCGCGTGTTTAGATTTGCATCGCGAGGGTAGCCCATCCGGGATTCGTCCACGGGGCAGTAAGTTTTTTCGCCGCTGAGGCACTCGTGGGGAACGGTTGCGCGGAGTGATCATTCGTGATGATCGGGCCCGGCTCGTTCCAGTGATTGTGCTGCCCTCGTTCTCGTGGCTTTGACGGATGGTTTTTGAGGCGATGCCTGTGGTATCGTGTACAGTACGTGATATCATTCCCTTCAGCTGCCAGCGGGATTTCGCGTGGTGCTGAGGTTTTTCTGCTCTTTTCTGTTTTCCAATTGGCGAAATCAAGTATAGCTTGGTACCGTTTCGCGTGGAATGGGTGGTTCTTGTTTGTTGGTTTGGTGTTCGGGGTTGAGCTATTGTGAAATTGAAATTTATAGATCGTGTATTCTTATTGCGATTGTATACTGCCGGCCAAAAGATTGGGACTGCTTTCTTAATCGTCTGTACTGTAATTTATTTTCACCCTTAAAAGTATGTTAACGCTAGAACTACCAAGCGAGTTAAAATGACTTGTTTCAGATTGCTTGCTTTAGAATTATTAATATATAGGTATCGTTGTAGCAATTTATGATGAGTTTTAATAAGACAGAATGACAATTATATATATTTGATTATATAATTATTATATTAATTATATTATATATTACATTAATTATATTAATTATATATTTAATGTCCATTCAACGACTTTCGTGTTCATAATCTGCCTAATGTATGCTATCTGAATAATACCAAAATGTATCGGTAATTCTAGTGTTAAACAGCTTTTTAAAGGGAACAATATTTGTTATTTTGAATTCTCAGTGATGGGGGTCAGGATGTCACTTCCCTTAGAAAGATCATGACGTTTGTGGAGACACGATTCTCGGCCATCTAGAGAAGATGGTGTACTGTTGTTCTGGGAATATTACAAGCACCGTTTTTTTAATTTTAATGTTACAGTGCAAGAGATGAAAGCAGCAGTCACTTCTCTGTTCTTCCATTTACAAGCGTGTGCTTAATATGTTACATTTTAATGAAAAAAAATCAAGCGACTTAACGTTTCGCAACTGCAATTACCTTCTTCCACGAATTTCAAGTGTTGTGTAACTCAATTGACGTAACTCCAGAAAACTTGTACGACCGCTACAGTAAATCTTTGACAATTTGAGTCGAGATCTGTTGGTCAATTAGTTTTTCAGTTTCCCCGTTTCAGATGAACGAATGATTAATCACGATCTCGTTGTTACTTTATACGCTAAATCGTCGTCACGAGCAGAACCAATTAACCGAGCAGCGTGGTTCGTTAAATCACAGACTCCCCCGGCAGCTCCGCGTTCCATCCAACCACGATACCATCTCCCGCGTAATTAGACGCGTGGAAAGGCTAAAAATTTCGAGAGCCTGGTAAAAGCCTGCGATTTCGAGAAATGTCATTGCCAAACCGAGGTCGCGATCTCACATATGGTTAGAATAGTTGCTCTGTGCACCAGAGAGAATTATGAAAGGTTAATTAAGAAACGGAATGGCGAATAACGTTACACTCCCGACGTAATATAGTTTTAAACAAAAATGGATAACTTTGAATTAATACGAGGATAATTTAAAAAAATTTAGTTTCGTAACATAATAAGACGATACTTGTAGAATTAATTATAATTAATTGCAGCAATAATTACGCGACATTAAAATTATAGAGCTACATGCAGAAAAGATAATAATTTTTCAAAATTAATTTACAATGTGGTAAAAAAGATATGAAAAGAAAACCATAGTTCTTCAATGTTAATTCGTAAAATACTGTAGCGTTATATGCAAGATTCAGCTTTAACTCGATAAAGGTCGTAGCTATGTACATATGTAGACGCATACGTCATCAATCACAAAGGTGTTAAACTTCTAACAAAGCGACCGTGAACCTACGGGGATAATCACCTGTACGACGATCTAATGATGGCGGTATTTTATTGCCATTAGCAATTGGAACGCTGTGAATAATTGTGCCTGTCATTTGCCATGAAATAAGGAACTCGCGTACTGCCTATATCCAGGTATTATACGACCCACTTTCTCATGCCAAGCGCGTGACTAATCTCCCAATGTACTTTGGCGTTAAAGCTGTGGGATTGTTTAAAGTTTCCTGTCGATACTGCGTGCATGGTTAAATATATATTTTGCTATTATATGTATCTGTTTTTTAACGTTAAAACTCCACTTCTTTTCTGCCGTAGTTATTAGTAAATTAAATTATTAAATTATCCTTTTGTGGAAATTATTTCTTGCATTAGCTGTGTCTCTGGCTCAAATTCTTTTCTTCCAGACAACCACACAATTTGCATTAATAATTAGGAACAATAAAACAATAAACCTAACAATAAGAAAAATTATTTTAATAGGCGAACGAACATCTAAGAAATCGAAATAATTTCCTTTACCCAAAGAATGAACCCAGCACACCCACAATATTCTCCGATTAACCACTTCATAAAATTATTAACAGAAAGCAAAACCTCCTCCGCATTCCTCCGTTCGATCGCCGCTGTTTTAAGCAGAAGCAATAACAAAAGGAACCGGTACAACGAGCATCGTACAATAATCACGTATCACAATTGCCAAGAAAGTAAGAGAAAAACGTAGAAGAAAATAAGCCAGTAAGCCGTTTGATTTTCCATTTGATGTGCGGTTGTAACAGAATCCACGTAGAGCGCAATGAGAACGAGAGAGAGAGGGAGAGAGCTCTGAAGCGGATTTATGGGTCACGGTCGAACGAAAGAGAAGTACGAATCGTATTTTGTATCGTCCTCGTAATTTCCGCGATGCCTGCACCCGCGAACTTCGCCGTCGTGTATAATTCCCCGCGTGAAGTCTGTCTTCGCGATTCTACGAAACGACACACGTGTGGAGTCGTAATAAGATAAGCTTTGTACGAAAGCCCAAACCCCTCTTCACCCCTCACCCTTCCTTTCTTTTTGTACACGCGACAGCACGCTGTAAGCCCGGAAAAATTTCCAGCAATTTAAGCGGAGAGCGATAATTCGCACCTAGTGCCAGCCTCGAGGTGAACCCGAGGTTTATGACTACGACTCCTTCATGGAAATGCACTTACGTGGCCTGGCTGATGCACGCCGGGTACATGTGATTTCCGTGAATGGAAAATGCGATAAGGTACGCGTCGTTGCGAATACGACTTTCCTCTCGCGGCCACGTCTGCCTATTTTTAAGCGAACGTTTCAAGAAAACCCTAAGATACAAGTGAAGCGTACACTGCCGACTAAAAGTTGACGGCCAGGCGTCGCAAGCTGTACATACAGAAATTGTTTGCCTGTTTAGTCACTTCAAGTTTGAAACTCTGGAATATATTCAATTTATCAGTCTCTATCAGTCTCTGATAGACAAAACTATCAGTCTCTGTAACATTAATTTCAATTGAATGAATCGTTAACGAGTCGTTTAATGTTTGTACAAATAAGGAATCGATACTGAATTTTTGGCGGATAGTGTATATACAATACGACTGGTTATTTTTATGAATCATTTGGCATTTGCTTTGACCGTTTGCTTGGTAGTTTTGCTTGACATGGAACGTATGGCGAGGCGTTTGGCGGATTGTTAATGCTTTTTAAGAAATTTCGAGCTCAAGTTAGCTTTCTGGTTTACAATCATATATGGAGATTCTGGAAAAGTAAAGTTGTCTGTGGACGTATGTATAACGTACGTGAACCGTTCATTTGCCAAAATCCTTAGGTTGACAAATTAAAAAGTAGAGATAATTGATTTTATTTCAATTTTTTATAAATTATATATTCAAACATACTTATTACAATGTATCATTAGTAATAATCTATTACAGATGCATTGAAGTCAATTATTTCTTAACAATTACCATACAAAGCTTCGCCATTTAGTGGTAACGAAAGCAATTATCAAGAACATGTACTTTATAATTACCTAAAAAATTGAAAAAGTGGAATTAGTTGCTTTGGCCTTGGAACAGATCATGTAATTTGATATCACTGCGAGCAAATGATGAAATATAATTTTTAGTTCGAAGCTTTTCTAAAGATATACCTGCTATTAGCGTTTTTCAGATATGTATTCTAAATATATATTTGATCGGAGCTGCAAAATGACGGAAGTAGTTTCGTGTAATGAGAAAGCGGTCGAATTCGTGGTTGTTGAGAAAGTCTCGTGGTCGGACGGAAATTGATGAGCACCGTATCTTGCGTTAAATACTTCCGGGTGGAGTTGAATATCGATTTCCATTTCTTGCATAGTAAAATATGATTGGCTTTAATTGTGAATGAAATACGGTTCATTTTATTGCTTACCAAGTAAAAGATCACGATAGAGAGTTACGAAAATGTTTCTGTAATTTTATAGCCTGGAAAATACAACAGTGTTTGATATCATGATTAAATATAAACTGCAAGTGAATCAATATAATTTTTCACTACTTCTCCTTTGCATTTCGAGAACAATTAAAACAATTACGTGTCGTACCAACGTCTATGATATACAAATGCCTTTATCTAGTTCTGTTTGAGTCGAAATATCAGAAACCTATAATAATAATATATATTATATTATATAAACTAATTTCGAAACATCACATGCATAGAAAATCAAAGAAATTGTAGAAGCAATAAAACATGGTTCAACGAGAGCATCAAAATGATTGTAGTAAATGGTTGACCCTCTTCTTCGCAGTTTTCAAACTCACCTTCAGTTTTTATATAAAAAAACCTATTATCATACAAATAAAAAAAATTGTCGATCGACCCGCTAATCACAGGACAAACCGCGTCTCACAGTTCACCCTGTACACCGCTATAAACCTTTTTCAATAATATCACAAAGCCATCAGCACGATTTACAAACCCCATTCCCGTCAATCCCATACGCCAGCCACTCTAACACCTCCACAAATCAGCAAGCGTCAAGCATTTCGCTATTCAAGAAAAATTCCCAATACGTTATGCAAACTTCGTGCAATCGATACAGTCCTCCCTCGAACGTTCCATCGCGTAGTACGCTGGCGAACGTTTATGAATCTTAAACAAAATTCGACACGGATGGTGCGGAGCCGTCGCTTGAACACAATCAGAATGCCAGGCGAGACCGAACGATTCCGCATTGCAGACAAACGCGACGACGGCGTGCATCCGTTCGAGCGTTCGCCCGCGCGTTTTTCCATCCGTGGAAATTTTCTGCACGACGCTAACGAGATAAACTCGCGTCCCAACGGCGGAGGTCCCGATGATATACACCGCGGATATGTCGAACATACGCCTGTGGTGGCGGTGTTTCGAGAAACCCGTTCGGATAATTCTGGTGATTCCCCGAAGATTTACCTGACGCGAGGAAATGGCCGCGCGAAAACGCTTCGCCCGCTGGCGTAATTGCATAATTATCTCTCGTGCACGTTGCCTTTCGAGCGGCAGGTACGTAGAGCCCCGCTCCCATTTTTTATTCCCCTTTCGAAACGGAGTCGAACGCGGTCGCGCGCGGGTGTCGATTTATTTGTACGTGAAAAGGAAACGCGTTGGCGGAATCTCTGACTTGACCAATCGTGACGTGATTGGTTACAGGTGGTTTGTATTGAGAACTGTTTTAACAGCACCTGTCTTTCTTTTTTTTTTGTTTTTGCTTGCGAGATTAAGTGTGTTGAAATTTTCTTTCGTGGTAGTGACTTGATAGTCGGACGGATTGTTGTGTGCTGTGTTTTCGTAGATTATCTCAGAAAGTAGAATATTATATATTATGTGATTATGCGAATATATAAACCTTAAATAAATTTTGGATAAACTGCGTTCCGATGTTACCAATTTTCATTCGAGGTACATACAAACTGTTCGTAATTTATTTCTTACAATTAGTCTATATAGATTACTCGGTAAATTTATCGACCTATATGCTCTGTATCTGTGAAACGTGCCACATGATATATAGATAATAAAACTGAATATGTTATTTTATCTGGAACCGTTAACAGTATGTAGCTGTTGATCGCGATTCGCAGAATGAGTTTAATCGTTGTTTTATTGAATATGCATTATACCGTTCTGCCTGTACCGCTTGCTACTTGCCATTGAATTCTGTTAATTGCTGAAGGAAAAATGCACAAATACCGTGTATGCATTATTCCGTAAAAATAGTAACGGGAGCGAGAAAAGATCCTTGCCCCTGAATTGAAAATAGCAGATTTTTTATGAAAGTCAATGTTATTGTCGTATTGTTAATAATTTTCTGCATACCGACATACAATTTTTTGTACTTCTCTCTGATTGTCTGCCTCTACAAATTTCTCATTTCTTGTTACCTTTATCTGTTCCATAATATCACCAAGAAGTAATTTTCGTAAAGTGGAAACAATACTTTCCAAAAATAATTGAAGATAATTCAAATAACTCACAAACAGTCGTCTCTGGACAATCCAGAATCGGATACCTTTACTGTAACTTCAATAACGTGGAGCATACATTTGTATTCTCCGATAAATCTGCTCCACTTCTTACAGACTTCTCATTTCCCGCTAACTTCGTCTGCTCGTCGTTGCGTAAATCAAACCGTTGAATCATCACTACTTTACTATAGTTATAATCATTACTAATATCCTATTCATTCCCCTCGCACTGAATAACATTTATACATCTGCGAAACGCTCGAATAATTTGCGCGCCTGTTTACCTACAGTTTCGCCAACAATTTGCACAAATTCAACGCTGAATGGAGCACGAACAGTTTTATCATATTAAGTACCCACTCTATGCACTTCACTTACCATATCGGCCAGTCGACTAATCGATCTTCACTCCCATCGCGAATTTCCGGTTGCAACCGTGGCCGGATAAGTTCTTCTCGGCGTGAAAGTAGTTTACGATCAGCATTCGCGCGACGAGCGTCCTGAAAGAATCGGGTTGTACGCAACTCAAACGAAACACAGGAGTGTATATACGTATGTACACTCGAGTTACCTCGTTACAACGGCCGTCTGTATGTGTGCGTGCAACGACTGTCGCGTAAGTGGGTCACTTTGTGGTACCAGATTGAAGGGAATCGTGGATACCTTCGTTAGACACCGCCGTCGGCGACGTTGTTGACGAAATCGTAACAGGTTGAAATGCTGTGAGTGTCGATCGTTCTTAAGTGACAATTCAAGATTAATTGAGTGGACTAATTAATTGGATCGTTGCCAGAATTTCGTGGAAATACTCCTACAACAGAAATATTTTTAACCTGTCAATCGAGTTAGCTTCGAATCGGGCACTTCTTTCAAGAGAGGAATAAAAGATTAACCCTTTCACTGCGGTGAATGTCATGACATATACCTTCACAATTCTTAGTGCAATTCCAAAATACATGGAACTTGTTGCACACTGCTGGTTGTTCCTCAACGATATTACGAGAAGAACAAGTAAAATAGGCGTCGTTCCGTTGGTTTATATATAAAAGAAATATTAGCATATGAAAGAGTCTTCTATATTCAAAGTGTTAGAAAGGCTGCTGTAATAGACAGATGCGTGTAAGCCGCATAGTTTCAAGAGACAACCACTCAAAGTTGCAACGTGAATTATACGCCAAGAAGCGTCTAAATTGATGTACGAATTACTTTCAAACGAACGTGAAAGGGTATTATCTTTATTTCAGATTCATCAACCTTATTGGTCTGTAATTCCCTCAATTCCATATTTATAAACAGCAGGAAAAAGCGTAATTATTTTCTTTTAACATAGCTGCATATTTTTCAGTGAAATTCTTTTGAAAAATTTATTTCTCGAATACGTATTCCTGAAAAAACAAGAATCTACTTAGATATTTCTAATTAAGTCTACATACTTATTGGACTAGTCCTATTTAAATCAAACCTAACTATCAATAAAATATCATTTCCTACAATATATCCGCGCATACCTGATTGCGAAAGAAATTGTCTAATGGCTGTTTTCTAAATATCTACGCGGTCGTGGTTTAAGAAGCAGGAAAATGTAACACCTCGGCGTTACAAGTCCAAGTGTGATGAAACAGCGTCTGGCTAATAAGAATGCATCTGCAGTTACGGTCGTTCCAGTCGCGCAAGATCGATAGATCGAGGCCAATTACCCGGTAGTACGATTCACTTTGCCAGAAGAAAGTCTCTTGGATCGCTACTCGGTACTACCACCCCCAGATCCCTTTGGGTACTTTCTACTTTCATCGAGCAACGTTATCGATGACTCATACAGACCATTTTGCTTCGATCTTGTCGCAATTCTCTTTACCGAATCGTGAACAAAACGATTCGATTCGGATGATCGGGTCATTGATTAAACGTTCGATCTTCTAAACCAATTTCTAAGGTAACTGTTTCCTGGAATATTCTGATATTACCTTGTATTCGTTCACTGTAACCGTAGAAAGGAGTTGCGTCGACCGCAGTAAAATCAACGAGTTATTTAAATAGCAGATAGAAATTATCATTACGATAGATTACGTTGTGAATAATTATGGGTTAAAACCTCTGAGAACGAATAAAATTGGCTGTGGGAAAGTGTGTCAGACTTTATTTTGTGTAACTACCTTTTATCTTCGCTTCCTTTCTATTTTACCGCGTCATCGCGTTTTATTTAATTGCCTGGAAGATCAGCGAAAGCGTAGTGGGTAAATTACTTAATGGCTCCCGGTAGTTATCATGAATGCAAGAAATTCGATTACGTCTAATGCGATCTCCCGTGCATTTATAACCGAAAGAGCATTTACGCGGCATCGCTCGACGAGTGGCGTAAAATCGCCTGTAGGCGAGATTTATTTGCTTTCTTGCATTGCAGAAGAAACCTGTCACAGGGGATTGATAGAGTCATGGTTTCACGTGATGCAACGAGCGTTGTGTCAGCAGTAGGTTATAAAATTTGTGGTTGAACTGGGGAAACTTTGTTGTCGTTTCTTGCCAAGGCTTGCATATTATTATATAACTGTGCGAAATTCAACGCATTCGCTGAACTATTTCAATATTAAGCAACTTTCTTTATTGCCATGCTTAGGCAAACAACAAGATCGTCCTGAATCTCACCTCCGCGACTTGATAAATTAATCGATTTTATATCGAACGCCCTTCCCATTTTCCACGAAGTGATCTTGAAAGTGAGAGTTTCGTAAAGTGCTGTTTCACTCGGTGAACGCCAGCTATATGCTTGTCTCGTGAAGTGACTATGACGCACGCCTAATTTGCACACACGGATCTGACATTTCAAACATCGTCAGGAATTCTTATTTACGTAATTCTGCCTTTCCCTTCCATTGGGCGAAAAAAGATAAAAAGACGTCAAGGAAATACGAAGAAATATTCGTCAGAAATATAATTTATCTGAATCTGGCGATATTCTTCATCCGAACAAAATTCAATCTGATTATATTCGTAAAAAATGATGACTAAATAGCCGAGGAATAATTTCTCTATTACATACGACTGTGCTAACTTCAATTTCACGCCAAATGTCTGTCCACGACGCGGGATAAATTACTGCAGCTAATAAAGCTGAAATGCTGCAAAGGCCGAGCGGAATGCATTAGCGTAATAAAGAAAAAGAGTCCTTTCCGACACGTTTTCGATAGCCTCTTCTACCCCGGCTGACCTTGCTGCCTCTTCACTTAAAACATTGCAAATCATCCTCGTCCAGTGTCTGACACCTACGTAAGCGCACGCTTGTTCACACACGCCGTATCATCGCGCTTCACGACTAATAGCCCCCTTTCAGGAATAGAAAAGTCGTCGCGAGCAGGCCTCGAAAGAAACGAAGGCCGAGGCGGCTAATGAAATTAATCGTCCAAAGTTCATTCGGCTTACATTTAACCACGGTCTGCAAGGGTATCGCGAAATCTACGGCTAAGTGCTGCTGGTATTACCGATTCCCGATAGCAGCCTGTGACGGGGGCAACGAAGATATACAATCCGGAACGTCGAAGAGATTTTAACGCCAGAGTGCCGGGGGCTGGAACGAATCGGCAGCCACGAAAGTGGAACGATAAATCTGTGAACGGATAACTGGACGCTTAGCTTCCAGATTCTTCAAAGCACTAACGACTCGGCCACGACATGAAATTTATCGCGGGACACCCGTGCATAAATGCATTCGTCTGGTCGTTTATGCATTCATTCGTGAACAAGATTAGAGGACGAAGATTCGACTATCTAACGTCGAGAAAGAAAGGGGCACAAAGGGGTTTTGGTATATTTTCTGTGGAATGTGGAATAATACATATATTGGACGCATTTAAGGAACTGGTTATTTAAATGTTTGCTAGATCTTAATAGCCGGGTGGTAAATAAACGATTGATGTTGCTATGGCGACTGTCGTTGATTGTTTTTGATCTTATCGACACGAGGTTCGCTAGATTTCTTAGAATGATATAATGTATTATGTTGTGTTGTTACATTAATAATATTTAGAAAATGTCTGCGTATATTGTTAACATTTTTAGACACTCATAGAGAAGTGTCTCAGATAAATCAAATTTTCAAGGAAACTCTTGTTACAACCAAGACTTTTAAAAAATAGATTAATTCTGAGGGAGCAGAATTTTTTAAGAAATCGGCGGATAACGATTGGCTAGATTTCTTAGAATGATATAATGTATTATGTTGTGTTGTTACATTAATAATATTTAGAAAATGTGTGCGTATATTGTTAACATTTTTAGACACTCATAGAGAAGTGTCTCAGATACATCAAAATTTCAAGAAAACTGTTGTTACAACCAAGTCTTTTAAAAAATAGATTAATTCTGAGGGAAGAGAATTTTTTAAAAAATCGACGGATAACGATTGGCTAGATTTCTTAGACTGATATAATGTATTATGTTGTGTTGTTACATTAATAATATTTAGAAAATGTGTGCGTATATTGTTAACATTTTTAGACACTCAGAGAGAAGTGTCTCAGATAAATCAAATTTTCAAGAAAACTCTTGTTACATCCAAGTCTTTTAAAAAATAGATTAATTCTGAGGGAACAGAATTTTTAAGAAATCGACGGATAACCTTAGGGCCAATAGCTCAATAATTTCCTATCAACCTCATAAAAGATATTTAGAATATTGAAATCGTATTGAATTCTCTGGATTTATAAATTTCTGTGACAGTTAGTAAAATTGAGATACATATACTTCCGCGACAAACAAGCATCGTTTTCATTCTACAATTAAATTTCTACAAACTCTTCTATTCGCTTAATGTACGTAATTAGTACCTACAGTTTACGTTCGTAATTACAACTTAGATACAAATCTTCTAAAATAACGCTTGCATTCAGCCACATTTAGTAACTATATCTCGAAACAGTCGCATATATTTCATCCAAAAATTTCATCCTTCTTACGTCCACAAAGCGCTTCATCACGTTTCCCATTCACCCGACATTTCCACACCAGAAAATACTCTACCAATACCTGCAACTTTCCAATCCCTCCTCGAACTATTCATCCATGACCATTCTCAACCACCAGCGCTATGGAACATCGGAAAGAAAAGAAAATGAAAAAAAGGAGAACAGACACGAGAGACAACCGCAATTCGCCAAACGAAACGTATCCACTTAAGTTTCACCGGAATAACAATCGAGACCCTCACGAAGTGGAGCATGAAGCTCGCTCGTGTTTCACATAATCTTTCCAAATAAAAAAGGCACTCGCGTAAATGGCCGGCTCGTGTGGCGTTCGCCAGCAGCATGTATGGTGGTCATAGCCAACCGAGTGTCACGGACCGCGTGTTCTAAGGCATCGAGTTCACGGCCGTGAACTTCAGACGTCGAGCATCCTTGATCGTGGTCCCAGATTCATCTTTGATGGCCGTAGGTCGTCTGAGTGAAAAGTGAAAAGCAGACGCGTCGTGGGAGCACGGAAAGGTGTCGTTGGCACACATATTTGCATCAGAGAAAGTCACCTTTCCCCCCTCGTTTCCATCTCTCGCTCTCTCCTCTCTCTCACACTCTTTTATTCTCTTTCTCCTTTTCTCACACGACACGCTGCGTGTACATAATCGATGCATTAACACCTTGCATAAGTCGGGCTCCCTGTATTAATCGTGCCATTATGCGATCGTCTCGTGGAAACGAGATTCTTCAGGTTTTAGTCGATGGTTTCCGTGGTCGACAGGTACGCAAGTGCGGGCGAAAATCTTGCGAATGGAAAGGAATGACGAAGTTGAATAATTGTCAGACTTATAGCTAATAATAAGTGTCGGAAATTGATTGAGTCTTTTCATTGCGGTGTCAGTCAATTTTGTATCTTAAATTTTGCCGCGGTTTTATTCTGGGTTTCTAAATATATGATCCGTGTTGTGGTATTCCTCGTTTGTTCCTTTAGTAACTGGGAACGATTATTTTGGGCAAATATTTTGAATCATCGAAGTCCATTTTCAATGTTTTTCTATAACGCGTACATACCTATTTATTTCGAACTATTTATTTGTGGACGAAGTTTTTTAACTAATTGTGAACTGCATGGCATTTAAGGTAATGGTATAATACATGCATATATTAATTGTCCTATCTTTGTTCCCTTTCTGTTCCCCTTTGAAGCGAACAAAAGTTAGAACAAACTAATATAGCTAATAATAAAAGAATGTTATTCGTCGTACAATCGACCACAGAAATAAACTGATTCTAATTATCCGAGTAAACCTGCTCCTTTGCTCACAAAAGTGGTGGATTCAATATCATTGAAATAGAGTTACGCGAATACACATCGCTGTTTCGTGTTTTAATAAATTCCACGCGAGCAGCGAATCGTTTCTGCTCATTCGGCATTCCGCACGATACTACATTTCCTTTTGACCCCTTTATGATGCAGAAACGTAAATCAAAAACCGTACAACTCCCGTATACTATTCTCTCCGCTCCTTTCACAGGAATAATTTCCAATGAAAATGCATATATTTCTCTACGCGTAACAATTTTTATTATACCTCCAAGGAAAACAATCATTCTATCCCGAAACAGTAAACCCGTCTAAATTCTTTTTAAATCAACAAACACATCTCGAATTTTCCACAGCATTTTCCGCAACAAAATTGCTGTATTGAGCAAGGGAAACTGAATTAGAAAGTATAAAAGGAACATGCTATGTGCTTCAATTCGTTGACACAACCAAGTACATATTTGCTTGACCAAGAAAATAGCAACATTTCCAATCACCCGCTTTATCTGCGACAAGATAATCACGTTCAGAATCCATCGTTCCGCTGAGCATAAGCTATCACGCGGAAACAGCATGACTCTCCACGAAGGACTACGCGAACCGTTAAAGCAGAAGCTATTATATTCCTGGGTTCGTTTCTATGAGCTCGAGGTGTCTAAATTACGGTTTCTACCCGGAGCAGATGAACGGTAACGCCTTCGCGAGGATTCCACCTGGCAGAGAATCGCGAAGATCCGGGCGATCGTTCTGGTAGCAGCAAAAGGATAGATTTATCGTCGACAGTTGTTTGCAACGGTACCTACACGAGGAGCGGAAAATTTTCTCGAGATGTCTGGATCATTTTTCTTTTTTCCCGCGATTTATAGATTAGCATCGATCGCGCCGCGATACTGGAACGGAAACTTCAACGTTCACTAGTTTTATGGGAACGATTGGTGAATAGCACCGGTCTGTCGGATAATTTAACAGTTTGAAAAAGTTCTTGGTACGGTTTGTCTGTTATTGCTGATTGTTTACAGTGGAGATTTTTATTTTGATATTGGTTGTGTTAATGAATTAACGTCCTGTCATATAAATAGAATAAATAATTATATTATTATTCTTTGTAATAGGAATCTCGTATCGTTCTTGTCGTTCTTTTTGTATTATACATCAAATTAGTATCTTGTACGTCTTGTACTCGATAGTTATCTGAACGGGTTTAATGAACGTTCATTCAGTACAACTTTGAACGTTAATTTGAGAACAAGATACTGAAGTAATGGATTCCTTAATTACTCCAAGTAGTACATTTCATTAACTGTTTCCATATTTTTTGCCTCGTTATATCGCCCAATTGCACATTATTTATTTCCTTCGCTCGACGCGTGATACGATTTTTTCCCTCTTGTACATATTTTTGTAGTTATCATTCGCATTACTTTTAAACATTATTGTTGGCATTCGTTAATCACGAAGAGCTGAATGAAAAATAATAAACATATTAAAGGCCACAGGCGAAAGTTAATCTGACAATAAGTGCATGCAACAACGTTATAAAGTATTACATAAATATTATTATAAAAGATTGTTCGTGTAATCTAAAAACAATTGATACATAGATCTATTTACCAGTAAAGTCCATGGGAAATATAATAATAATAATAGTATAATATAATGTAATATAATATTATATTATTATATAATGTATAATATTTCGTAGGCATACTAAATATATTCCCTCGAAAGCCATGCTGATGTTCCATCTTTTCAAATGGGGAACATAAATTATCGATTTCAACTTTAATCATTTTTGCACCGACCCATCGAGACTTTTGCGTCTATTTTTCTTAAATTAATCACTCAATTGTTATTCGGCGATCGAGTAGAACAACTATAACGCTGAACGATAAAATTATAATTTATAACATCCTCCATTCTTCGTCAAGGCTATCCATTGCTAAACTACCAGTTTTTTCCTCGATATTCTGTATGAGAAACAAGTACAATCACAACGTAAAAAGAAATGGCCTCGGTTCAGCGATCGCAGCGGAAACTGTCGCTGTTTATTCACGCGAAATCCATTCGCTGCGTGTAACCGTTTCACTTTTGTGGATGATTATTGTTCTTAGCGACCAGTGACAGACGGAAATTATCACTGTACTCGCATTTTTCTATCTCTCCCTTTCCAATCTCCAATCCTTCAAGTTCTCGGTGATTAAAACGCATTTGACTGCGGTGAGGCGATGAAGTAGAACGTTTCTTTCGGTATTTTTTACTGTATTAAGGAATTACCGTTGCTTCCTCTCACTAAGATTAATTTATTTCGAAATTTCACGCGGTGCTAAATTAAATCTCATGTTTCTCAATAGCTTGTTTGATACCGTTCATTGATAAATGGAATATGCAGGTACTTAATTAGGGGAAAAACATTCAGAGAACGGAAATGCAATACCGTTGCGCAAACTGTCGGAAATATTGTTTTCTGTATGCACTCATGTCTCCTTAATTTTGAGCGAAAACGAAATTGTAGTATGTATTTCGCGCAATTTTATATCAGGAAATTGGCCAGAGGCGATTACTTTTAATCATTATATTGGTTTCCAAAGAAAATGGCAGCAGGAATGTGTGAAATATTTGTTTTTATTGTTTCAGAGATGCGTTGGTTTCGTGGCCACGCCGAGGCGCCAAGACTTTTGAGCTTAAGTCCTCTTCAAGCTGATGAAGACCTTGACGGTGCATCTTACCACTTTCATACCACGTCTCAGTACAGAGGTAAGAATCGTGAGAAAACACTGATACAATTACCTACCGTACCGCTAAAAACAGGATGCGACGCGAACTTTCATAATCCGATTCACAATCGTTCCAACGTTAATTAGCGACTGATTGCGTCCCGAAATCGAACGCCAATTTTCCCAACGTTGAACAACTGCTTGCTGCATTCGAGCTCATCCAATAGAATCTTTAATATAATTTGCAATAATAAGATAGTTGATGTTGATTCAGTTTAACAAATTATGAAAAACGCGATGAAATATGTATGTTGTAGCTAATGAAATTCCGTACTGACTCTTTATTTCTTATTGGTTTTTATTTCTCCTGTATTTACTGTGAAAGGTACTGTGTCTGTCGCAACGAAATTTTTTAATCTTGCAGCGGGTACATAAGTGTAAGTGAATGTAAAAACTATGTAGATATGTGATTGAAGATACTGAATTTACATATTGAACGTTTCTATTTTATTAAAGATCGATATTAATATTGTCGAACAAATATTCTATTAATATTTCTAATAGTTAATATTCTTTTCAAGTTATCAATATCACCGGATATTTTCTTTCAAGATTCTCCTTCGAAGTGTTTAGTGAAAATAACCGCAATCTCACATATGAACAGGAAACGAATGTAAAATTAAAAATATAGTTTATTCAAAACTTTCGGTGTAATATCCTAACATTTCATTCAAACTCCCGCACAGTAGCTTCCAGATAATATATTTTCTCCCCAAATACAATAGTTTGAATTTGTGCATTAAAAATGAGGAAGGGATATTCGTGCCTAAATTTTGGTTTAACCTTCTAACCATATTTATACATCTCACCTTAAATCATCCAGTCAGAAGTATAATAATATACCACATCACGATTCGACAATATTCACTATCCAATACTGCTGTATTATTAGTTAATATCCACAACAGATTGCTTCGTACGGGGATTATTTCCAAGCCGAAAGGTTTCATCTCAAACAAATTATTACTCAAGGTTGCATTACGCGATCGTCCGTGTGACGAGATGAAAAAGTGTCTCATTGTTTCAAGTATATGCATAAGCACGCTTCTCGCGTTGTTTCATGGAACGTTTCGTACTGATTCTTTTCGAAACGTACAAATCCGTCGTTTCGTGTATCGTTTCATTAAAATCGCTTTCGAAAGCGAGGAAACTTTGCATAGCCTCGTTGCGTTTGCGAGAGCCGGTTTTTATAAACGCAGCCTGCGCCAGCGGCTACGAAAGAAGAGAGATTTGTCATACATACGCACTAGAAAATGCGTTATCACGGTGAATAATTCGATAGCACGTGGAAAAACGTGTGTTGCTAGGATGTTGAATCTTCTAAATGTATGTATGCATCGTGTATATAATGTTTTTGATTCAATGGATCGAAAGAACTTGTACTTATTTCACGGCTGAAGGATCGCGGTATAATTTAATATTTTGCTCATGGCTGTAGAAAAATAACAGGACGTCGATGGTGATTTAATGCAAGCGGAAGAAAGAATAATGTGAATTAAACGTTAGTATGTGTATTGCATATTATTGGAATCTTGTAAATTACTCTTCTATGACTATACCTTTCATTATTAATCACAAATGTTATAATACTTTAATGTTTCGCTGCATTTGATCGTTTTTATATAATTCTTGAACGAATCTATTCGAGGGGCGGTGCAATTAATAGAATTAACGAAATTTTATTATCGTTGCTGGTATTAATCATGATAATAAGGTAAATAGAAAATCGAATTAGTAAATGCATTTCTTTGGAACAAGTAATCCTAGCGCTTCACCATCGACTGTATATATGTATGTATGTATATACGAAATGCTGCTAATCCCAGAGTGTATTTGCGTAGCCGACAAACGAACACCCTCACCGGAAAACCGCAGTGTGAGTCAACGCGCTTCTGTGAACGACTGTGACAACACCGTTGCGGTTTTTTGGCGAGACACATCGTGTTAAGTGCCACGAGACGTTGACCTGTTACTATTTTTACGACACTCCCTTAATCGCTCTAATTCTTGTGCAATCTTTCTGGTTGCAATCGAATGAACGATAACGGTATTAATACAAGTCCACGAGGAATAATTTTTTCTACAGCAATATTTGTGCGTTCTGCACTATACACTAAAGATAAGCGAGAACAACGATAGGGTTATACATAGGATAGTATGCGATGAAAAGATGTGACTTACGATACCTACTGATAGTTGCTTAACAAATTTTTGTTTAATAAATTAAGTAGTTGAATATAATTATAAATTGATAATTAACATAGAAGTGATGTTAATGGTAGAAGAATCTTGTCGCGAAGTGTTATCTTTTATTATTGTATATTCATTACTTTTCTAGCGTGGAGTTTTCGTGCAAAATTTATTTTATAAACAATTTTATAGAATAAGTGAAATTTATTAAGTACGACTGCACAAATATATTTGGCAATCGAAGCTTTTGATTTGGAGCGCGTAGAATTAGTGTCGCGATCGAAGTGTTCGCAGGCTAACAATTCTTCTTTCGAATATAAGAAGGGAAAGACCAAAAGTTCCTGACCACCATAACTCTGCATCGTTACGTAGACTTCAGCAGGTTTCTTTGTGGCCAAAAACCACCGATGGTTAAAGGTTTCATAATAACGTGTTACTTACGAGCGAGGACAGTGCGAATTATTTCAGACACCGTTTCAAGGGCTACAGACAAAATTTTGAGGTGTTCGTGTTTAATCGTCAACTATTGTGTAACGCAAAGTTTAAATAATTGCATCCATGCGTACGTGCGTACTATATTTATTAAATTTAATCTGCATCTATTTCATATAAAATATTTCAAAGCTTGGAAATAAGATATAAGTATCTTGGACTAAGAATTTTTATATTTTTCAACGCTTATGATATACTGATTTTTCTGTATATGTAATTGATGATTTTAAATATTTACAACGAGAAATATTTTTATATATATATTATAATTGATCTTTTTCTTTTACCAATATTCCTCGTCGTAAATTAAAACGTTCAATATAAGTGTAATGCTTTTATTACGCAAAAATGAAGTTTCGATTAAATAACCCTTTACTTGAAGTAATTAGTACGTTTCGTAATGTTTCCCATTTCATCTCCCATAATGCATATACGAATATTTCCTATGTCATGGATTATTACATTGGAGGCTATTATAAAATGATTGTGTACCTTCAGAGTTTCAATTTTGCGATGTAGGAGATAAGCTTCGATGGTATCGTTTTAATTAAACCGCTACTTGTCTCGAGCGAAAACAACGTCATTTCGCAGTTGCTTCCTTTTACGGCAGTTCGTTATGTTACATTTACCACAAAATCGATCCTTCCTTTTTTATTGCAAAACGCTTTCTTCGGTCCCCACGAACAACCCAAAGGTCTATTTACCGGTCTACTCTTACCTGTTCTCTCTATCATTATCGTCGATACTGAAGAAATATAGATATCGCGTGAAACGTACTTCCTGCGATTCGCTAAACCCACTCCGACATTTCGTACGGGCGTAAAAATTGACCGCCTCAAGTATTTACGCAATTAAATTTATATCGGTAATGTATTCTGCACTTATCCCTCTGTATTTACCGCATGTAATATTCATTTCTCCCGACTGAAGTTTTTATTTAAAGGAATTATATGGCATCGCTTGATCGCAGAACATTATAGTACGCGAAATACTATAATCATGTAATACTTAATCATGGAAATGTTTACGGCAATTGACCGATACAGATTCGGCCTTTTATAACTACGCATTTGAATTATTTAATTTTATAATGCACTTTGCCCAGAAGTTCATTTTACAAAAATGCACCATTCAAGTAAATAGGAGATATTTAAAATTGTTTCATTGTGAAACGAATTACCATAACAATCTCGATCGCCAACAATCGAACCACAATTTATCCCGAATTAAAAATGAAAAGAAAGCAAGATCATACGTACTTTCAATTTAAATCGAAGTACCAAGAAACATGTCCGCTACCCATTGCAAAAATGATAAACAATTCAGTTGTATCGTACGCTATTCACGAAAATGTTCCACAAGGAAGAATTGAAACGTTATATTTGTCTCGCCCCCAAGAAAGTCGCACCAAACGAATAGTTACTTCCGATTCTCTTAATTCTTCGCCTCTACTTCGCCACCGTGGCTCGTTCCTATGCCCCGTGTGACTATTTTTACTATCGCTCGAGCGGCGTAACTCGTGTGAATTGCTCATACGGGATGTCCTGTCTTCGCATCCTGCACGACACCGTCTTGTGCCTCCACTGGAACTCATATAATGTCACGCTTCGCGGAAGAGGATCATTTTTGTCGCGGCTGTCAGTGGCAGACGAAGTTTCGACTCGCGACGCGTACACGTCTGTGCTCTTCAAACGAAAGCGAATCGTTCGGTTCGAGGGATGGCGAACGTTTGGTGCGATAGACCTTTACACACGGATCATTCGAAGACCTCTATTGACATGCAGGTGTTATTAAAATGTAACTTGCTTTGGTGTTAACTTTTTCGTCGATGACAGCTACGAAACTCTTTGGTGAATTCTTCGTTCTGCGATTATTGTGAAGTGATTCGTTGAATGTGAATAAGCGTACTAAGAGTTGGTGACAATTGTGTGGACGTAGATATGTGAATATTCTTGTACATATAAAATATTGTACATAGCTTTCGATTTCGATACTTGGCAAGTTTTGTAGGGATATTGGTTATAGAGTAGTGTGAGGTGCGCAGGAAGTAATTGTGAGGTCGTGAATTGTACGTAGTAATTATGCAAAGCAGTTGGATATTTTGGAATAATTTTGTTTTATGATCTGATAAATCGGTTTCGTTACTTGGCAACTGAAAAATAATAAATACGTAATAATGAAATATTGATTGAGTCAGCAGTGTTAACAGTTGAACGTTATGTTTCGTGGAAATATAAGATAAAATTAAAAGAAATAATGAACGAAATAATTTGTTGCATAAATTTGACAAAAGTTAAACATTTATTTTGCATGTAAATACTGCTGCAAGTAACGAAAATTAAAAAGCCACAAAGAGCATCAATTTTTGCTTTTCGATATTCTTTTAAATTTGGCTCCCTTCGTTACTTTGCAGCTTTATTTCAAATCTAATAAATGAGTTAGACTGACAGTGATAACGCTAGTGCGGTTAATTTTGCAATTGTTGGTGAAAACAAGAAAAACTACGCTGTAAAATTATTAACTTAATCAACAGTTCTAACAGGAAAAACAGAAAAGGATACAATAATATCTCCCTATCAAAAATAAATCCAATAAGATGTAAACACAATACCCAAAGGGTTGACTAGAAAATATAAAAAAGATAAATACTAAAATTGAATTCCAATTCAACCGTACATCTCTTCTTATAACTTTCCAGACATGTCTCCAGTGCGATGGGTTCGCCGGAAGTCGTCGAGTTCTGAGTCAGAACGGAACTGCTACAACGTGCAAACATCGCAAGTGACCACCGAGCGGAGTTCCACCAAGAAGGAAAAGAAGAGAATCCAAGAAGAGAGGCGGAAGATCTGCGAGAAACGAAATCCTCTCCTCGATCGAGTAAAAAACACGAGGCTCAGCTTTTTCAAAGACCGAGACTCCGATGAGGAGGACCAAGAAGAAGACGAAGACCCAGCAAAGCTACAATTTCGTTCCATGAGCGAGTTAAACCAGCACGGTTTAACCAGAAGCGAATTCCGTAGATCCGTGTGCGAGTCAGACTTGAAGGAAATCATCGAGGAGGAGAAGATCCAGACGAAAAGAAAAGGGCGCTCGAAATCTCACAGTAGACTGCCCTATAGAAAGCACCAGGAGGAACGTTTCTCTTTCCTGGGCTTTCGCCACCCGTCTGTACACAAGGTAGCTGCTTTGTCCAAGGGCAACGTCATCCAAGAAATCGGCACTCAACAAAATCGTAAGTGGAGGAAGTGCAAAGAATTGGTGCGGGATCATCAAACTTCCAGACGATCGATCAATCCCGATGTGGAGGTTTCCACCAGCACGGAAGATCCGTCGTTCAAGGACGGCTCCCAGTTCGACAGTATAACACCTTCCAGCTGTTTGGCAGCAAAGTTCCGAGCGATGCAGGACAGGTATCTGAAGAGCTCCACCAGCAAACTCATCGCAAAAATTTATAAAAAGGAAGGCAAGGACAGAGAGAGAAGGCGACTGAGAAGTTTTTCGTACGGTACTCTGCCGGGTCTCGAAGAGCTCAGAACGAATCCTCTTTACGAGGAACAGGACCAGGACGACAATGATTCTGGGATTTTGGACAACGATTCTGCCACAAGTTCTTTGCTCGAGGACAGATGCAGCAGCAGTGCTTCCGGTATGTTGACTAGCTTGAACGACTCGTCCTTGAGCTCTCCGCCCCAATTGCCACCGAGGAAACCTTCCTCTTCTATTGGCGACGTCGAGCGAACTGCAAGACTATTTTCCAGCTTAGATATCTATTGTGGAAGGAACGAAGGGAGAGGTTGTAGAAGGGACGTGTCCAGACTGAGCGCTCTTGAGGATACTTCGAGTCAGATCTGCCAGGCAGCTAACAGTGAGCTGATAGATCGACAGAATCGTGATGGTACCAAGTCTCCCGAGAGGAAAGACGCGATCGATAGGCTCGATAGTAAAGACTCTTTAGGCTCTGACAGTTATCAAGGTAGCAGGTTGCCTGTAATTAGGAACCGACCTTACACTATGGAGACTATGGTCGTGAAGCTGCCTAGGGAAAGTCCTGACCAGTGTCTGGGTATCTTCATAGCAAAAACTGCGGAGTCCAGTCCAGGTTACCTGGTCGCGCACGTGGTACCGAACGGTCTTGCCGATAAAGAGGGAACTTTGAGGATAGGCGACGAGATTCTGATTGTCAATGGTAAAAGACTGCGAGGATTAAGCATGGCCGAGGCTAGGAAAGTACTTGGTAGCGGAAGTGGGCCTGGTGACGTTGACATCGTTGTCTCGAGGTATTCCGCTCTGGACCAGTCGCCGAAGAAGTTGACAGAGAGCAGTGTAGATTACGAGAACGTTCACATGGAGAACGGGCACGGTGTTATCGTTGAGAATTCGCCCAGGTCGCATTTTACGAAACATCAGACGAAACATCATCGCGACAGAAGGCACGAGTGCAATAGGTCTATCTCCTCGGGGAAGACTACGGTGAATGTAGACAACAGTGGATCGCAGAGTGTTTCGAACTTTTGCACGCTGCCGAGGAGGCCTAGGAACACTGTCTCGACGTTTTTGACGGTTGTGTTTCAGAAAGGTCCTGGGAAGAAGTCGCTGGGATTTACCATCGTTGGTGGAAGCGACAGTCCTAAAGGAAGCATCGGTGAGTTATCTATATTTCATGATATTATTATTAATATTAATATTTATAGGTATTTATATCTTGCGATATTACTATCATTATTATCTCATATTTTATTATCTCGCTTTGCTCGGTATTCTGAACATTGTATACCGTGGAGTTTTATATTTGAAAATATGAACTATAAGCTTTGGCTTTGGTAAACCGGTGTCTATGATAGTTACTTTTTGAGAGAGTATGTATGTGTTAGGATGGAGACCCAATATTTTCAGGCTATAGTCTGCTGCTACCAATTATTATTATTATTTTGCTATAATTCTATCTGATAATATTGGGATTTGTAGGAATATTTGACCACGTACATATGTATACATATAATAGACGGTAAGGAAGAGCAAATGTTGGAGGGGGATTTTTTTAATGTTCTATTGGTCAATAATTTGGTTAATCATAATTGTACTTAATGTTTCGTTTCTACTAATACGTATCACAGGATCTATAAAAAAAGTGTTTACATTGTTCTATAACATGATACATTGATTATAAAATAGTTAAACGGTAATAGGTAGATTTTATTGATGTATATATGGTTAATATTGCATAAATTAGTGTCTCACTATGTGGCAATTGATGGTAGCAATTCGTTGCTGTTATAACCTAGAGTTAATGCTACTTTCTTCAGTTTATTCATTCCAGCACAGTGCGTAACATATTCTATACATTAATATTCAAATGCAGTAGAAATGTTTAACAGTTGTTAATTATTATGCAAGGCAACATTGTTACTACGCGTTATTAATACTATTATAGAGCCTACAGTTTGAAAAACTTAACAATATTAAAAGTGTTCTATGCTAATTAAAAATTTCAAGAGCACTACTACAATCTATAAGTAGTCTACTGTTAGTGTATAGACCTCGTTCCTGCTCCAAGTACGATTCGATATATGAAAACCTTCTATTAACATTCTCATTGTTTATTAACAATTACCTTGGAGGACAAAATTCCAACGCTCTAAAACAGCCCTATATTTTGGGCAAATTTATTTGCTATTCAATTCAACAAATACCAATCTCCAGTTAAAAATCCTATCATTCGAAACTTACTTTAAACTTCGAATATAGTAATTAGAAATCCCAAACATTTCTATATTCCAACGTTAGTACATCTTTGTTTCCTAAATAATTCAAAGTCCAGAAATCGCGCTACATATTTCTCGAACCCTCAAATCCATAACAGCACTATATAATTTTTCCCAATTAATCAATCTTATTTAAACTTTAAAAGCCGCCTCAGTCGTTTAACAAATCCTGATGCCCCGAAAATCTTCGCCCCTCCGCTACACAATCTTACCTCTTACCTCTACAGATTGTTCTACGCCAACCAGTTTATTTCTCTCTACTTAAATAACACTAATATCGATAATACTTAAGTATACCATAACATCTATGAAATAAAAGGTGGTTAAAGGACTAACGATTTAACCCTCTCTCTCACCCCATTCAGACCTAAACTGTAACATACAATATTTCAATATATATCCTCGAACGCAGTAACCAATCGGTGACAATCAGTTAACTATAAAAGATATCTGATAATTTAATAATAAAAGATATGCTGTGCTCCAGAAATCGCAACCAAACGTCGCGGTAAAAAATACCCCATTCATGATCTCGCGTTCTCAATCTTCGGGTAAGCTGCTTAGCATCTTATCGCCTCGCGTTCCCCATGCCTGTACACGCGTGTTCGAAGAGTATCGACTGGTGAAGAAGCAGAAATAGCAGAGGGATCGTCCGCTGCTTAGAAACTCCAGCGGTTTCCTGCCATAACGTTTACGCGCTCGCTCGGCGTACGCTCCGCTTGCCGATAAATTGCCTCCGCTTTTATACAAGCGAGACCCGAGTTTTACGCGCTCGTTACGAAGCGGGCGAGCTTCGAGAAGCCCGTGGAAGCCGCGTCTCGTTCTTGCTCAGAAATATCTGCCTCTTCGAAGCGAGCTTCGAATTGTGTTTTACATTCGTGCAAAATGAGCATTCTTGCACGGCGAAGAAGGTTGCCCCGGAAAATCTGTCGAGTTGTTCCTTAGCCGAGGTTCTTTTGGATGAAACGTTTGGCCAGACGTTTCGCGATCTTCGTGAAATATATATATATATTTATTTATTTATATACAATTTAATAATTATAAATATGTAGAGCACATAAAGCTGTGGTGCAAAATGATACTATGTATTTTATTTATTGCAGCCAAGGGAGGATATATTTTAAATGTGAGAAACTTGTTTGAATTTTCTATGGCAATAAGCAATTATATTAGTTAGAACTGTTGGCTTTTATTTTCCTACGTTTTATGGAAAAGTGAAAAATACTTTTGCTGGCAATTTCTTTGCGATTTGTCCAATTTTGCACCTTATGTTCTTATATGTACACATATATATATTTCACGAATCTGTATTTTATACTTCCTTGCGTGGCAAATATTAGCTAGGCCAAATGTCTAGATTTATTAAACTTGTGATTTAATGTAATTTTGAAATATGTGAGCAGGAACACGAGGAAGTGTACCAAAGTAATATATTCACATATCTTTTAAATAAAGCCACTTGGAACTATTCTTCAACTTATGCCAAGACTCAACTTTATAATTTTTGATAGTACAACTTTTAAACTATTTTGAAAGATGACAATATAATATACGGTTCAAATAATCGACTCTATGTGGAGCAATAAAGAAATCTAGCACAATAAGTCGTTCGAATACTTATCTTCAGTACTGTATATAAAGTGTACAGTATATTTGTATCTATATGTTTTCTCTACATATATTTATTTAGTTTTCTTTGTAACCATTGATAGGTAAAATTGATGGGCTAAGTTGTTCGTATCCGTACAGTTTTAATTATCTCGTATGAGGCCTCGATATTTTATATTACTCTAAAGTTTAACAAATTTTCTTTATGAAAGTCAATAAAAAACGGTATATTATTTATTATACATATAATTATAGTTATAAGTTAGGTAAATCCTATTATAGATGCGAAGCATTATTTCTGTGGTAAAAGTAATACAAATTGGAATAAATATTCACTTATCTGTTAAAGAAACTTTTTAAAATAGATTTAGCATTCAATGGGTTAAGATGAAATCCCGTTTTCTTTGTATTGGTACATGTATTGGAATAATAGGTTAACCAAATTTGTACTTAATAGTATTTATAACATGGGATAGGAATGTGAGGTTTCTTATCGAAAATACAACTTTTTTTTGGAATAGAGGAATTTTCTCCATTGTTTGTCCAGATTTATATTTTTGAAAATTCCAGTACGAAAAGACGAGTCGTTTGAGATTTCTGCAGCCACGATCTTTCACGAATTCTGTTCAGTTCAATAACAAGATTTCGATCGCCTTGTATTTATAATTTTATAGTGTCACGCAAGCAAGATCTTCCTTGATCAGCTTCATGTTAATCCCTAGATAACTGCTACAGGCTAAAAAATATTTCGTTATTACTACATCGTTAGAACTTCTTTAGAACTTGTCGGTAAAGTTTATTTATTAACACTATTTTTATTTCGTTCAATTGTGTATGTTCGCCTGTTTTACCTTCGAATAAAACAATAAAAACATCATCGCGTTAGGCGCATTTTCTGCGAGCATTTTTTTGCTTCGTCAATCGATCGTTGCATATGTTTCTTTGTATAAATAGTTTACAATAATATCGCGTATGCGTTATGTATGTTACAGGTATCTTTATAAAATCGGTGTTGCCAGGTGGGCAAGCCGCAGAAGATGGCCGTTTGCGTGCTGGTGACGAGATTTTGGCAGTGAATGGCCACGTTTGCCACGACTTGACCCATAGAAAAGCTGTTCAACTTTTTCGTAATATCAAAACTGGACCGGTTGCCTTGCACCTTTGTAGACGCGTTAAAAATAAGGAACTACAGTGAGTACGGCAGTGTTGTATTGTTATACACAGCATCCTACGGTTATTATCAACACCAGTTAGAGTTAACATCAATTCGACCTATCCTAGAGTCTTTCGATCGAGTCTTTCGATCGTGATGTCGAAAAAGTTTGTCGAAGTTGAATTGCGTCTGTTACCATATAAAATGTTATATTTGACAGAAATCGTACTGGTTATATTGATAAGTTGAACTAATATTTTGGTGGAAAGAATACTATCCTGTTGCTTGAATCTTTCTTTATAAAATAATTTGTTGTTGAAAGGAATCTCTAAGCCACACTAAATTTCCAATATCGAGAAGGTGAAACCTTTCGATTGTATTTTATA
Organism: Nomada ferruginata; assembly: GCA_963583965.1. Classification (NCBI taxonomy): domain Eukaryota; kingdom Metazoa; phylum Arthropoda; class Insecta; order Hymenoptera; family Apidae; genus Nomada; species Nomada ferruginata. Next base: position 9,287,568 of record OY757216.1, read on the forward strand.
TTATAGAATGTAATCTTCGCAATTTTAATCTATAGTTTCGATATTGTGCTATAGAGAGGTCGGCTTATTTATTTTAGAGAAAAAGGATCAAGCAAGGATCAAGCAAGGTGTTAATATTTTTCAACGAAATGATTAAATCTAAATATCAGTTATTAGCGACGCTTGAAATATGTATATGTTGTATATGTTTCGCAAAGCACAGCCTTCAATTTTTATTTTCTTCCTCGTGTATTTTGAAAATACTTTTTTCTATTTGAAATATACGTTTCGTCGTTAGATATTCGATGATTACGAATAGTTTTATTATACAGTATTATTATAACTTTTTACTGCTAATTTACGGAATACGCATAGAAAGTACATGAATTTTAATGCGTTCATACCTTTCATAACCAGCACAATATATGTTAACCATCAAATAACAAGAGTGACTATTATATATAATTAAACATAAAAATTCCAATAATTTCTGTTTTTTACATTTCAGAGCAACCAAGGCTAAGTCGTGCGCAGACCTCTTGCTCGTCGACGCGTGAAAAGAAGCTGTACAACAAGATTATAAAAAAACAAAGGAAACACGGCGTGATCGTTGTAAAAATAATTTCGGGGCCTGTATATACTGTAAATTTGTAAAGTCTCTTGGAAATAAAATTATTATTTAATAATTGTCGATATTGACATCGTTGTTCGTTGCACACCAACGCTTTGTTAAACAAATCCTTGAAGCACCTTAAGATTACGACCTCTTTATTGTCCTCTATAATAATAATAATAATAATAGTAATAATAATAAAAAAGAAATTGCATACAATGATTCACGCTGCTATAACGTATATGTATAAAATCTTATAATCATAATAATAATATAATATGACAAAAATAATATAATAATGTTCAATAATAATCAATAATATTAATAATAATAATAATATTCATTTGATAATAAACTTAACTTGTACGCAACTGTGACACCGTGATAAATAAATTAAATGAAACAAACATCAAAGATCAAAGATTCGTTCTGATAGACTAGAATCCTAAAACTTCGTACACAGCGAACCATAGGTCGCTTATTGTTAAAATTGATTCGAAAGAGCACTTCCGGCGGGCAGATTCGTCCACTTCGCATCCTCCTCAGCATGGCGCGGATTTTTGCGTACTTTTTGGATACCTATAACAGAGAGATCAAGTTCTTCGTAGGAAATATAATTTTATACATTCATTGACGAGGAGAGATTGAATATTTCAGCTGATCGTACTGAAATAATTGTAATATGAATATTTAACTCTAATAATTCATGACAATGCACTGTTGAAAATATCAAGACTTTTTTAATACAGTAATGTAATTTTTTGTCATGATACTTTTTTATTTATTTCAACACGTATTCAGATTTTTTGTCGCACAAGTTACAATACAAATTTAATGAAAAGACTATTTTTTGAATGATTGTAAGTAATATCATATGGCATAGTGTTAATATCTAATACACGTAGAATTTAGTATTATTTCATATAATTTATGTTCGATATAGAATTGATTTTTATTTAATAAATTGAATTACTTAAACATAGTGCCCTTATTTAATATTACAATGCATAATATATTTATTCAATAAATAGATATTTTTAATGGTTTATGATTTAAGAATAAATTCAACTCACGTCGTTTATTTTCTTGGAAAAGTGTTCCTAACTGTGATTGGTAGTCTGTGTAATAGGAATTTTTGTTAATACCTGTGCCTCCTTGTGATTTCCAACTCAACCGGACCTTCCCTCACTGCTTTAAACAATTCGATTACTTCTTGGTGTGTGTAACCACGCAGCACCTTTCCATTTAAGCTTAGAATTTCGTCACCTGTAACAGAAGTTTAAACATTTGATTTAAACTAAATATTTATATAAATACTATGCTGAAGCTTTATTTTTCCAGCTTTAAATCTAGATCTGTATTGCTTATAAAAGAAACAATGAACACGTACCAGTGTTGCTTTTGGTTAACTGTAGCAGTTGCAAAAAAAATCTACATAACATATTTTGTTCCGGCAAAAACGTTCACCCATACAATGTGCATTAACAAAAATAGTTAGATTTACTGCGTGGAAAAAAAATTTCAATGATGGGATTAAGTATTCTGTATGTACCGTCATTATATTTATTTTTCTAATATATAAAACAACTGCACACCTTCCTTTTGATCCACTCTTGAAAATATTAAACTAATTTAACAGGTCTGGACCATACATTATGGTATTCCCAGACAAACAAATCAATCCAATTTGATATTCCCATGTTCTACATACGACAATTCGAATTCTGCTCAAAGTTAATTCCAATACGGACCTAAATTAATTCCTTATATACCTGATGTCCCTTAAAATTCACACAAATTATTGATTTAAATATTGTACTACAGTATTAAAAATATCTACCACCCATCTCCTAATACAACAACGCAACGATTTCCTTCCAGAAAATAAACAGCCCATTTGCCTATATCTCTATAATGATTTAAATTGCAAGTGTCAACAAAAATAATAATAATTAAATAACTAATTCCAATAAACACGAATCGCAAAGCTCTCAAAACTCTTCCTTTATTGGAACAGCTGAAAGGTTTGGCCTTTTGGCAACTGCGGGAGATGCATCGATCCTGCACTTATGCAACCGAAACGACCAGCAGTCCGTTATGCAAGCATGTGGCAGGGTGCAGCGGCACGAGGAAACCGCGGACGTTCGCGTGCTCGTAAAAAGCGTCAGGATCGGTTGAAACTCGAGACGTGTTGCGTGAAGCCTGCCGGTATAACATGTTGCCGCTTACCGCGTCGGGAGCTTGACAAAAATCACGCAGAAGACGGAACCTTTTTGCTTGTTCGCGAAACTCGATTCGATGTTAAATTAAATGACGCTTAAAATATCGAAAGAATAAAAGAAAATATACATATATCGATTATTGATTATTTAATAACATATTATAAACGAAGGACAGAGCATTGATACGTAATTGTTACATTACAACTACAACAATTAAACGAACTAATAATTATTTATTCGTGGCGATGTTTGAATGAATTTTCCTAAAACTATGAAGAATTTTGAAAATATTAGGTCTCCCGGAAAGTCCTGTCCGATAATGTCTCAAGTTTCACCATGTTGTATTTCTAAATATATGCTTTTCTAAATCGCATTAGTAACGATGGAAATTATATTGTTCAGGAAATATTAGTAAATGTATTCAAAATGTATTATTTTCTTTGAATTCAAAAACGGACAGAAATTTCCGGTGGGCCTATTTATATACAAAATTTGGATCGTACGAGATTAATCAGTAGAAGGAAGACTTTCTCTTGCGATTCTGATTGTGAGAATTTGATGCTACTAAATATAGGTCCACCGAAAGGTTCTGCCGTCTTTGAATTCAAAGAAGATAATTTATTTATTAATATTTACTGAACAATATAATTTCCATCGTTACTAATGCAATTTAGAAATGCACATATGCAGAAATACAATGGTAAAAAGAGGCAGCCTTGAGATGACATTATTGGACAGAACTTTCCGGTAAACGTAATATTTAGTAGTCCTAATTCGATAGCAAAGAGCTGTAGATGTTCAATATGCTCGCGTCGGACTACGAAATTGAACGTTCCAAGTTCTTTTGATATTCCAAGTATGGATTGAACTTAATGGAGTGAACTGCGCGAGAACAGTAATAACTACAATGTTATAAAATAGTAAATATTCCAAGATAACACCTTTCAACAGTATTGTTACCTATATCTATATAATATAATTTCGATTTCAGATATTTCAGAATCCTTTACCTCGTCCCTCACAACTGTTCCGATTCGCAAGAATAATATTCACGGTACGAAGAAACAATAAACAACCCACGGCAAAACCTACCCCAAAGCCCAAGAGACCTCAATTACATATTACGTTTCCTAGGTGCAGCTATTTTTTATCAATTTGTACACCCCTTGAAATAAAACATCCCACCATACATACACCCTTATATGACGTCGATTAAATAGAAACCATGAAACAAACGATCCAGAAGCTTTCAACGACCAACAGGATTCTCCGTTACTCCGCAAGAGAAACGCGCCGACAGTCTATCCTGCCTACCCAGATTCACGCTCTCCACGGTTCATTAAAAGCCCTGACTCCGTCAGATCTTCCAATCGATCCCATCCACCGGTCCATTTTCTCTGTTGCGATCTACAAAATGAACGCAACCTCCGGTTCCATTTCGCTTGCGCGCCTTTGGCAGCGAAGAAAGCGACAGAAAAGGCCTACGCTGACAAAGCTGACGAGGCCGCCGAGCTGTGCTGTGCCGAGTCCAGTGGCATGCGGGTTACAAAAGGCGTGAAAAGAAAGAAGAGTGGTGACAAAAAGAAAAAAAAAGGAAAAATACGTACAAAAGGGGAAGCGAGGGGGAGAGGAACGAAGAAGAAGAAGAAGAAGAGGAGGAGGAAACGAAAATGGGGGTGAGAGAGAGAGTTGGCAGGGCTGTTTAGAAATGCACGCGACGTCAGGCGTTGGATTAAAGATTCGAGATGTGTTCGACGCGTCCACAGCGTGAATGCACGAGCAACGACGACGCTGTACGTGACGCATCGACACTCTCGATCCATACCGTGATCCTGAAATAGCGAACTATGCCGATGGAACGAGATCCTTGCACGATCTCGTGCCCGAGGAATCCACGATCGGTTGCGTCACACTAACGGGCGGAATGGTAACGTGAGAGATCACACGACGCTGTGTTAAACCCGTAAAAGGAATAGATGGGGTCGTGACGAGTCCTCGGGGAGATCGTTCAGACAGGTGCGCCGATCGATGCATTTGGATCTAGCTGGTTCTTGCGCGATTTTAAAGCTGGTCTCCCGAGTGCACGTTAAGTGGTTTCAATTAAAGCTTTTGTTTGGGAAGGGGCGTAAGAACGAAGCAAGGCACAGGTAACAGGTTCTTCTTTCGTAGATTCTTTAAGTTCCAACTGTTGCTGTAAGTAAATTGTCTGGGGCTCGTGTTAGGCTATCGTATAATTAACGGGAATATTTTCTTCCTTTGGAAGATATTGGAACGGAGCAATTCCTGTACACTGATCGATCGTTAACTTGTTTTTATATTATTGCTTACAATCGGTGTATTAACAATTTTGGCAGCTGTATACTTGGATCGTTTCATCGCAAGGTCGTTAGTTCTTTTCCTTTATGGTATAACGTTAGTGTCAGTTACAATCAATCAACTAGCAGACGGTATGATCTCACAATTCTTCCAATGCTGTAATCCAGCCTTGAACTTTATCAATTCTATGCCACTTTCAAAGTAAAAGTTGTAGGAGTTCTATTTATGCAAAGAAACAGAGCTAATTTCTTCTAGTTAATATTACAATAATATACGATAATATCGCGGACTGTGCATTATTTCCCGTAACCTCCCCGTAATTTGTAATCGATAAATAAATGTCCACACTACAATGGTAGAACTACGTGCACACACAATCCATTACATTAATCTTCGATAAAGCTAAAGGAACTGTATTATTAATATCTGTATCGTTACACCCAATAAACTAGCAAATCTTCAAAATGCTTGCCAATAGCTCTAATCCACAAACCCAGCTCATACTCGCAATCAGAGTCCTCAAAGGACGAATACCTATCGATGTAACTAATAAACTCAAACGCGTTACGCAGATTTACCCTACCTTGAAACAGCGATTTCGAGACGTCAGCTTGGCCACCAGGGAAAACCCTCCTCACGAAGATGCCCATCTCACCGCGAGGACTGTCTCTGCCACCCACGACGCTGAAACCTAAGCTAGGCTTGCCGTATCCCTTCTCGAATTTGGCAATGTGCCTCGTCAAATACTGCTGCGGTTCCGACGTCGCCTCTAAATTGCTCTCGGTGCCTTTACGGCCCTTGGATAAACACGAAAGTGGTAGAAAATCCGGCCTCTTCGTCGACTGAACGCCCTCTTCCGCTGTTGGCTTGCTCGATTGCTCCAATTGTACATTTTGCTTCGTCTCACTGTCGATCAACGACAGATTGGAAAGATTCTTCGCGTTTTCCAGGTACTCGTACTCTCCAGGTAGGGTTGGCGGGCTGACGAACACTTGTGGCACCGTTTCCTCGTACGCTGTCATCAGACGTATCTTGTTTCCGGTAAAGGATCTCAGAAACTCCTGAACCTCCTCTAGGCTCTCGAGTGTCCTGAGTTCCTTGCCCTCGACTTCCACGATTTCATCGCCAAGTCTCAATCTGCCGTCTCTGCGAAAATTTTGTTTGTCAGCTACCAACTTTGTTGCAGCGCGAAAGGTGTAAAATGGCTTTGGAAGTTTTTATTCGCGTAAGCTTTCAGTGTGATTTGATAAAAGTTGCATTGTACATGAAGTTCTTTTTTTTGTAATGCGAGCACTTTGCGTTCAACTGATGAATTTCATTTGTAACCATGGAATTATAATCTCTGTTCATATTTAATAGTCCTATAAGTTATTATTGTATGTGTACTTTGTATGTGTAGCTAAACTTGTTTAGTTATAAAGATATGTAATATTTTTTCTTTTAGTACGCAATTCAAGAAAATGTCCCTTCAGTTACATAATAAGAAATCAAATAATTTTGCTTTACAACGTTACTCCTCTACTGCTACGCCACAACTATCAATAAAATGTTTCCCAAAATCAGACTAATTAAAAAAATTGAAGAAAATATTCTGCACTTCCTGATCATTTGAAATCATCATATGAAATAATATCTATAAAATGCAGACTGTTTAAATCGAATTTTATATAAAGAAAGACAAGGAGTGCCATTTCGAAGAAAAATATACAATAATGTGAATCGAGAGAAAACTGATATGCCAGAATAGTAGAATGCAACAAGCCACGTAAAATTTTCGTTCACCAATTTCATTACGAAAGCATCGGTGCTGAACTTTCAATATTTCTAATTCGTGTACACCTATATTTTACAAGAAATTTAAAAAAGAATGTATATAAATATATCAATTCTTTCTACTTTTTATTTTGTGGAATTAATCACTCTGTCAGACGAATATCTCATTTATGTAACCTCCTATCACATCCAAACCTTACCTGTGAGCGATTCCATCGCTTTCCAGCTGAACGACAATGTACCGAAGCTCCCCCAGCCGTTGCTGAGCCAGCCGTATCCCCAAACTTTCCTTCGGGTCTCTCTTATGTAACTGCACCAATCGGCACCTCCTCACTCTTTTCGGCGGTTGGATAATATCACTCAGGAATCTACTCTTGTCCTGCTGCAGTCTCATCCTGTGAGGCGCGACATCCAGCGACTTCGGCGAGCTCTGCAGCGCATTCAATCCATTCCCGCATACTGGAAACTGAGAATTCATCGCAGTGTCGTCGTACGTCTGATGAATGCTCGGCAACAGTCTTCCAGAACTGCTCTGATGCCACCTAAGACCGTCTATACCGTCGCTCAATTCCGAATTACCAGCTCTGACAGCGTCTGTTTCGGAGTTCTTCCTTGTCCTGGCATCGTGGCTACCCTCGTGCTCCTGGCACTCGCTAGGAGTAGAGCTTCTGATCGGCTTCTCCAATTCGGAGTCCACCACGCTGCTGGTGTCCGAACTGTCAGTACACTTCAGACTCAGACCTTCGTTCTCCGAGGCGGCCGCGGACTCCCCTCTAGGCCCGTCACTGTCGTAACCAGATTCATTCGAGCTTACATAGTGCGAAGAGAGCCTCTGCTCGCCACTGGGCGCAGAGTTCCGCCTGTGATTCCTCAGCGTGGCTACCATGTCGATGTCCACGTTTAACGACGACGTCTCAGAAAACCTGGACTCGTTCATTCGCCCAGAAAAGTCCACCCGGTCTTGACCAGCCTCTTGGTGTTTAACGATGACACCGCCTCTGAGAGACATCGGGCTGCTGTCGTAAGAACTATAGCAACCGTTGTCCTCCTGCTGAAAATGATCGTCGATCCTCTCCAGGTGACCAGAATTCAGACTGTACCTGTCCTCGCACCTGCTCGAACTCTTCCTGAATTCCGTATACGAATTCCTCGTTGTTTTCGACGTGGACGGTTCCTGAGACTTGTTCGCGTTACACCTGGACAAATTTCCGTTTCTTGCTCTACGCCGACCCAGCGTCGTCGTCCCGGTATACGTGTCCTCTATTTTTAGTGCTGGAAAGTGTTCCTCGGAGGCGGTCTTGAATAGTCGTTCGTCTTTCGACACGAACGTGCTGTGACGTTCCTCGGGTAAGACGGAGAGTTTCGATCGGAGAAAAGCGTAAGGGAAGCTGGACTTCTTGGCTTCCTTGAAGTCGCAGCTGCTGCTTTTTCGCATCGGCGTTTCGTTTCGAGACTGTCCAAAATCGCACGGACTGAAGCTCGCTATCGATTGATTCCCTAAGGGATACAGGGACGAGGATGCGTCTCCTATGCGCTCGTCCAGCGCATCGTCGATCTGACGACCGGCTAAATTATCGCAGGACACCGTTTTGTCCTTGCGACTGGAGATCTGCAGATCGATTCCTTCTGACGGATCCTCACCTTTCACGTAGGTCGGGCTGGTGTTCAATTGACTCGTGCTACAGCTACGGAACAGATTCTCCTTCTCGGTGGATTTTAACCTGTCGTCGGCGTTCTGCGAACGCCTGTTGCTCCGCGCGGAGTTCAGCATCCCCGTGGAACCCATACGGATGAAGAAGGATTTGAAGGGCGAGGGTGATCTGTGAAACGTTCCCGGTACTCTCTTTTCCGACTTGCTGTCCAGCTTTAAGTCTGCCAGTGGTTTTTCCATTTTCAGACTGATATTGCTGTTGCTTGTGGAAGTGCAGTTGTTGTTGTTGGCCGTGATTGTGGCGTCCGATCGCTCGGATATGGAGCAGATCGTCTCACGGGAACCAGCTCGTCTGAATGAGTCTATCTTCTTGCTCATTCTGCGTCCCCAAACTCCTAGACTTGAACCTGAAAATAATGTATGGTATTATGTGAATATAAATTGTACAAAATTGTTTTCGATCGCAGTATGAATTAAATGTAACCTTTAAGTCTTTAATATTTTCCTAACACATCAGGTACTATAAAATATCATCGCTAATTAATCTTTTTCTTGTGTAAATAAAATATAGTTACATCCACTAGAACCACGTCTTAAATACTTCTTGTATACAATAATTATATAAAGTAGTACTTTCATATCCGATTATATTAACTACACGAAATATAGGCAAACTAACTTTAATGTACTTAAATGTATTCTGTACTTGCATTAGAAAATCAGCAGACTACAGTTTACAACGAAAAGGAGAAATACATTTCAATTGAGCATCAATTACATGCGCTGTGATCCGCGAATACACGGTGAAATATGCAAAAGCACGATCACAAAAGGGTTAACAATAACCATAATCATCTCTGCATCCTCGAAGTTCCATCCTAAAATCGCACACACAAGAAAGATCGTGGGGTCTAAGCATGGAATTGACTAATACGCAGAAGCGTAAGATCCCCGGGAATTCAGCCCCAGGCAGTTCAGCGGCCCGAGTCCGAGCAAACAAGCAGAAGAAGAGATACCGGGCCATCTCGGGGGACGAAAAACCACCCGTTGGCATTTTTATTCGCGGTCGACATATGGCCGCCCTCAGGAACGGGCAAGAGGCGAGCAGGTCGCGCGATGGTTCCGCGTATTTTGGGACTACTTTTTCGAGGTGTCAGCCCCGGTTAACGGGGCCGGGCCATTCGCTCCTATACGATGGGAAACGATTGTCAGGCTGCTCAGGTATCGGGTACACGTGTTTTGCGATAACACGCGCGCAACAGACTGACTGCTGTACCGCGATACGACCTCGTTAACCCGTTGCCTCGCGATTTCTTTAATGGCTGCCTGCGCTCGCTTATTTAACAGTTCGAGCGACGTGATAGATACTTCGACCCTGATGGAAAATGATGGAATACGTACTAACGATTGGATGGGGGGAGGGGGCGCTTAGAACTGCGGGTCAAGGATTAATTGGTTAATGGAACTGGTGGATACGAGTGACGAAGGTTTAATGAACGTTAGCAAACTGTACTTAATGATCTCTTGCCACGGAAATACGTATACGTATATATTGAGTTCTCTGGTGGATCTAGGAATTGGGTTGAGATGGTATATTGGAATTGACAGGCAATTGCGCGAAATGGTGTTGGCGTAAGGAGTTTCGCTTGTGGTTAATACGGTTGGTAATTGGTAATGTGCAATGGAGCTTATGGGCGAGATAAATTTTTTAGACTCTTCTCTTATGGGTGCAAGTTTTAGATTTTCCTGTATGCGATCAAGTTAACTATCTATACACACGTTTAGCTTTCAAGTCGTATACTCGATTAATATATACGTCGTGAATCTTATCTGAATTTTTCAAGTAATTTGTCGACGTTGCAGTTTGTGCCATTCTATTGCAACCGATGTATTTATTATACCGTGTCGCCTGTTGTGTATACAGAGTCGTAGGTTCGATTTTTTCTTGTAATGAACTGTTTAACATCTTTTCTCTTATCCTCAGGGCTGTTATATATTTTTCTGTATAGTTTCTATACGTTTTGTTAGGTATTACTAGACTCATAGAATGGTTATGTAAGATATATCATAGGATGGGAGTTCTCTAATTAGGAAGAAAAGTAGTTCACGAATTGGGAAGCTGGAAATTCAGGCCTCATTAAAAAGAGAGTTTTTCTTTTCTGATATGATGAGCCACCTTTGTAGGCTATAACGAGGAATATTCATGAATTGAGGAAAGGGTCAAGATTAAGTAACGTTTTATTAGGTCGATTTTAAATTTAAGATCGGATGTAATTGAATGTTTTCTTAAGAGTTAAAAAGCTGCAAATAATTTTTATTCAATGAGAGTGTTTTTTTCTCTTTCAAGAGCTTTAATAGGGCGACCAAAATTTATCCCTCTTTTTTCTAGCATTTGTTATTTGATATTGCCCAATATTTATCCCGGAAACAAGTTTAAGACTGCCATTATTTTCGTACTTCGTACTTAATTCTGCGCGATACAATCGAAGTCTTTGCAGATTCCTCACATGTTTCCTACATTTTATGGGTGTCATTACGATTTAATTATATGCTTCCATGGGCAATACATTAAACAAAAACATTAAATTAAATGACAATAAATTCAATTAAATGCATCGTTAACGTAATATCCACTTCTACAATATATATTTTAACGACGAAAATAAAAGCTTCCTCATTATTAGCCGAATGAAATTACTACTTAATAGTATTTATTAATGGCCGGCAATAAACATTACATACTTATCGTTTCAACTTTACGACCCTTTATTTGCATACCTGTTCATGTGATGCCGTTCATAAAACCTTTTATTAACTGCAATAATTGCACGTGCTTCACTTCAATTATGCTGTAACACCCGATCGAACTGTCAAATGTTTGTCTCGTGCGAGAAATTACGCGCTTTCTGCCCTATTAATGGAAATAAAATGAATTTCATACCAGCTTTCCAACTATTGAAATAATTATTTCAATAGTATTATACGAAATATAATTTTATTATACGAAAACGCGAATAACATGTGATTTACAATCAACTATAACGTTACACAAGTTATTTCCGGTTGTAATAAAACTTTTACGACTCATAGGTAATATCATGTCGTCGCATGCATAATAATATATATACTTCAAGAGGAAACAAAATAAACAAACAAACAAACAAATATGAGCAACGAAACTAAAGTTAGCATATACGTTAATTACACAAACAAATTACAAAAGTATCCATTTAATAATAAACCGCTCCAAATATACTAAAATGCAACCAATAAAAGACGAAAGAAAGAATATTAAGTTGATTTAGACAAAAGAGAAGTACCCACGAACATAAAAGAATGTTACATTAACGAAGAATATTTAATGAAATAAACCAGGACAATCAAAACTCTTCAATTGTCAACGAAGCAGATACAGCAGCGAACAAACAAATAAATGATTATTCATGATTGTACAACTTTGTTTCGGTTTGATATTAAAGAGCCATTCCCGTCAATCATTTGCATTCCACAGTGTATTGCATCCTGAGGCAAATTGAAAGATAATAGAACGAGAATAAATGGCATATACAATGGGAAGACGATAAGTAATTCCTCGAATCAATCTCGTCGGATTAAAAACGAGAAAAGTCATGATAAATCGAACGCGGCGTGACAAGTGCGATGACTTACACTATCATTAAGGTAACGACTTTCATTCCTGTATCACGATGCACAATTAAAGCGCGAATGTATTTTCATAGACACAATATCGGTGTTACACGTAATTCGACCGCGACGATGTCCAGACGTCATCGCTTTATTCTTGATTAATTAGTTTCTTAATTAATCAACGGCTGAACAACGCTCAACGAGGCGATTATTATTATACTTTAGGCACCGGGCTGAAAAAGATTGTGCGTAGTTTTGCATGAACATTGCGACATTGATTTTAAACACAAATTTTTAAATGAATGCAGCTGCAATAAATGTTCAACCGTACATAATAATAACTTAATGTATGTGGCTGAAGTAATACATAGCGTATAACAGCATTATTATTATTTAAATATAAATAATAAGAATTGTATATTCCTTTCGTGTAGTCAAAAGCACTTAAAGTAATCACCTTGCTTAATTACCATCTCTGCGTGTATGTATACCTAACGTCCATTCCGAAATGTATTATATTCACAAAAATAATTCGAAGGGAATACCTTCTGCAATTAAAATTAATATTATTAACGATCTTCCACGCGAACTTATTAACCTATCTACGTGAATCTCGGCTACGGAAAGGTGCAGAATTTTTACGAGGTAAGACTTACATCGTAACCTTGTTAGATGCACCACTCACACGCAAACCAGAAAACACTTGTTCCCTCCATTACGCCGGCAGACACGTAATGACAGCGCGTTAACGTTTTAATTAATTAACCATATCATGCATGTCCTAGCGTATCGCGATAATGGCACGCCGTACAGCCCCGTTAAAGCGATAACTATATACTTAACAGGCGTTTCCGCGAATAGCAAACGGACAATAAGACGTACATTCTCTTTATTCTTAGACCCTTGATCATGCGATGAAATTAGATAAATGATCAATCGTCGTTCGATTCAATGGAATGTAATGAACGTAACAATTAAATGGTAATTAAGGGATGCGTATCATTTGATTGAATTATCCGTGTCATCGATTGCATTGCAATTATATAGGTATGTCAAATGTGTCACGATTTTTACGCGGCTCGCTAACGGTAATTACGATTATCAGTATTGTAATTATTTTCCAGGTGTATCTGAAAAAATACGATAGCGAGAAATATGTTCCAATGTGGCTATTTGCAGCGTAACGATTTACAAGTTTTCGTGTTTGGTATTTATTTAATAATGGGGAACATCGTCGAATACCTGTGCATAAGTAATTTTAAGGTAAACTCCATTTTGCAGTACGCCAATTTTTAGCCAGTTTTATTATTAAGGCTGTAATGCTCCTGCATTTGAAATACATGGTTGATATTTTTTATTTTGACGTGCTAAAGATATTTGGAAGGATTACTAAATGGTGTACGTGTTCAAATTTGTTTAAATTGCTTACAATTAATAGCAAAGTCGATTAATTAATGCTAGTAATTTTTAAATGCAACTTCTTTTTATTTAATTGTTTCGACAGTTCTTTTATGGAATATTTATACCTTTAAATTGTATTTCTGTAACTTTGTTTTCAGTTACATTAATGACACTATCGGTATGACAGGTAAGATTTTATGGCTGGTATCTGACAATTATACTATCAGACAATTATACTCTGACTGTAAAAAACTGTAATCAAAGGTCACTACAATGTTTCAACACTTTACTGCATACTAATCTTAACATGACTATCGATATAAATCAACGTTGAACAGAATAACGCCAACCAGGAATTTACCTATTAGCACTGCAGACTATAATCCCAGTGAGTGACAATTTCATAAATGATCTGGCGTCGTATGTCAGGAAAATGATAAATTTATGTTACAGGAAATAACTGCAGGTCGTATAGTAACACTTGCAAAACAAATTTGTATTGAACACCAATGGTGATTCCACACTAATAAAATTATACATATTACCACAACTTTCCTGTGCATAAATATTTTCCACTCGAATTAAACGAATATTAAAACAAAAGATAATGACTCTCAAATACTCTGAATCATCCTCATGCGAAATACCATATCGTTTCCAATTTTTCAATATCTTTTACTATCGCCATAAAATAATTCCCTCTCGTATCGTACCTTCGCTTATCACCAACAATATAATATCACGATTCACATCCCAACCACGTCAAAGTTATAAATCAATGAATTCCATTCGCCCAGGTCAATCCCTTGTATTGCAAAAATCATTCTGCCCACCGAACAGCCAATCCACTCTTAAATCACCCCTTGTCAGTCTTCGTCAACTCACCCCCCCCCCCCGAATTTCACATAGATCCCAAAACAAAATTCTCTAATCATTATCGCATTTCGCCAACGCCGTCGTTCGCAATCAGCCCTCGTATCATCGAGTCGCTCGTCATTCAGGAAGCAATTAAATTACCCCTATCCAGGCCAACCCTTTCCCGTCCGTCTGTTATTTAGCTTTTCGAACGGGACAAACTCGCGGCGGAACGAATGTCGACAGAACGCCTAGCCGATTGTCACTGTGGAAGAACTGTTTCCCGAGAGAAGCGAGAACGAGGCTGCGAACCGGCGACGAGTTACAATTCGCAATTTAATTCTAGAAGAAGGCACCGTAACACGGAAGCTGCGACACGACAAGTTGTTTCACGCCGCGTTTTAAACGCGACCCACGAGACGGCTTGAACGTGCATCGCTTTGCTGATTTTCGAAATATTCCGGGACGCTAAACGCTGCTAATTCCGTGCGCGAATTGCTGTCATATTGCGCGACGTTCGCAGCGGTGTAGGTTGAAATAAAGATGTAAAACGGTTGCTAAATATTACCTGGTAAAAGAATTCGGTACACAAATGCTTTTAAATAGATGGGAAAGGATTGATGTTCGGATGACTGACTTAATTCGTTTTTATTACTTGGTTTGTCATAGTTATTTAGGAAAGGCTTCTGGTATTGTTATATTTATTGTTGCCCAAATATTATTGGGTAAAAGAATTCGGTATAAATATTTTTAAATAGGTGGGAAAAGATTAATGTTCGGATGACTGAATTAGTTAATTCGTTTTGGTGCTTCGTTTATCACAGTTATTTAGGAAAGGCTTTTGGTGTTGTTATTTATAACATAGAAAGAAATCAAAAAATTGTTTTCTTAAGAATATTTTTTATATTAATGCGAATTAAGGAAATGGTAAATGAAGGAACAGATAATTTTTGCAACTGGAAATATGCATTGAGAGTTTCCTTAAGGTAGAATTGGAACATAGTGTAAGTATTGTACATACTACGTAAAAAAGAAGAAATATTTGAATTGTTGGAGAAATAGAGTATTTCAGTATAACTTTCGAAACTATTGTATCAAAGTATTTAGACGTTATTGTAGAAAAATAATGATTGCGATGAGTTATGGGAAATATTGTGCACCTCCTATGCACACCTGGCACTGAATTGGAGAACATTCATGATTTCAGCGTTTAATGAAAGTTTCTCTTTCGTTAATTATCGTGGACCACCGGTGGGCCAGAAGCATTAAAGGTGTTAATGGAAGCTATAAAAACGTTGAATATGCGTGAATGCAGACGGTATTAATTTGTATGAAATTAAAAGCCAGGACTATTGACTATTTCAGATAATTTTTTACCATGTTCCTACCTTCTTCGTATTAATAACTGTGATTCTTTTATTAGAAATTTAGAGTGATAATTTATTTTACGAGCAATATAATGAATCTTGGAGGATATTTCTGGCACTCAAAGGTATTGTGTAGAAAACCTTTATTAAAAACCAATAAAGAAACTGTGAGTATGTTGCATTACGTAATAAAAAATGGCTCAAATATTGCAATTCGTAGTATGCAATTAATTAACTGAAACTTTTACTACGGGAAATATTGACATGTGTTTCATGCGAAACCTGTTGTTCCATAAACATTTTACGCTAACGAGTTCCAAACAATTCTATTTATAGCTCCATTCGTTTTCTTCCTGCCAAGGTAGTTGATGCAGGCCCGCTAATTATCTAACGTTGGCAAATATTTCGTAAGTGTAAAGTTGCAAACAGTGTGAAGACACCCTTAAGTAAACAGGCGTTAACGAGACGAGGACCAAGCAGTTTCAGTTGGCAAACGAATTGTTGCATCCTTCAAATGTTTATCAAGTAATTAAAAAAGTTTTCAGAGAACTTTAGTAAACGATATTACAGAATTCCTTTTGTATTATTATTCGTAAAAATGGCTACTACTAATCGATGATAAAACGGAGTTAAATAATATTACATTAAAAATATAACAAGTAAAAAAATATTACAAACAGGCAGGGAATTTACAAACACAGCATCTTCTTCTTCCTGCTCTCGATTCTTCCCAAGAATTGCCACTTCGTCCATAGTGTCTATCACAAATGGAGTTTGTTTTCCCTTTATCATTTACCCGCTACGTTGGACACGTTTATTAATAAAATTGGCATAGCGATAGTGAAAATAATAATAAAATGCCACTACTAATAGCAATAATACTGCAAGGTCAAAATTAAAAGCCCACGTGGCTTGTTAATATCGACATTTAAAAAATACATTACACCTGTTCAGACCACCTGTGCGCGCCGCGCCGTCTTCAAGCTTACTAACTCGCGTTGTGATTAGTAAAAGGATGCGAAAAGTTCGAGTGTCAGCATCGCGTCGCCGCGCCGGTTTACAAAAGAGTCCGGCCACAATACCGAAGAGCAACAGTACTTCGTGATCCGTTGCTGTCGAGCAAAGAACCCTGAAGAAGCCATCAGAGCATGCAGCACTCTTTGAAAGCAGTTAGAATCGCCACATCAGGAAACTGTGTCCACCGTTTGTACTGTTCAACCAGGAAGCGTACACGTGGCAACGATTCTGTCTCTCCTCTCTCTCCCGTGAAATTCTTCCCGCGAATGATTTCGAAGATCCGCGGAAGTATATAAATGCGTCGAGAAATCGCCACTTTCACTCACGTTTTTAGCCTCGTGGAAATTTAGGCGATTGTTATATTCAAGGTACTGATTCAGATAATTCCTTTAAAAAGCAGATGGGTATTGTGCGAAGGGAATTAAATTGATAACGTTTTTAATGAAACACTTGGTGTCGGATACGTGCTGAGAAAAATTGGTATCGTTATGTTTGTTTTTTGTTGTTCAAGGAAGCTTCGAATCTACGGATTTGGAGAAATTCGAAGGATTATCACGGAGTAGAAAGCCTCGTTACAATTATACATGTACTTTCACTGCAATTGATGGGAAATTAAGATTCTTTAATTGGTACTTCGCATGAGTTCTAGGAAAATGTTCGACAAGGTAAATAGGCGTACGTTTTTCATGAATCATTCATAGAAATATTGTTACAGTTAAGACTGTAATACGTACATACACAGATCAATATCCCACAATACAGAGTACAGTAATCGTAATGAATACACACTCTCTACTTCCATAATTTACATGTCAAATAAAACATAAATGTTCCGATATTGAAATCGCAGTTCCTCACCGGAACTATTTCAAAACATCCACCTCGAAAGTGTCCATCCTTAAGGCAAATCATCCTTTCGCTAACTTTCATAGTCCGTTCTATAATGCGATATTCACGAAACTCATAGACACCTTCCAGTCTAGCACCGGTTCTCAAATATTCATTTATCTTTTCGCATAAAAATCGCCGCGGTGTTATCTGAAAATCTATATAAATATACAGAATAGAAACGTAAAATTGTACAGTTAGAATGTGTTCCATTGGACGTGTCGTCTTGGCAAAGCGTTAATTTCACGTGACGAGCAAAGCAAACCAATTCGAGACGTCTTTGAATGCAATTTGAATGTGAAAATCGTGCTGTTCGATCCTGGACGAACACGTTCCTCCCTTTTTCCCAATGATCTCCACGTCTCACTGTTCGAGAGCTGGTTAACGCTCGTTCTGGTTCGAACGTGCGTCGCATGCGACGCGTACCGATTTTGTAAATGAGACACTTTTGTTGCGGATCGAAGCATAGGTTTTACCGTAACGACCAAAAGGGTAGTGCACGGTTAACTGTACTCCGTACCAGTCCGTTACCGCGGCGCCTGCAATTGATTTTAATCGCGCGAAAGGCGATAAAGATCGTAATAATCGGCGCCGTTCCAAGTCCTGACAGCCTGTTTCAGCGGTGAAAATGTGTGGAAATTACGGGGAGCGATGGAATCAGATATAATATTTGATTTGAAGATCGTTCAACGTTCAAAGTGTGTCTAAATTGAATATCTGTAGGCACGTGCGATGTTTATTGCTTGTTTGTTTTTTTTAATACAATTTTAGTATATCGACGTTGTTCAATCGTGCGTCGCTGGATATTCGTTCAATCGTGGAATTCGGAGTTGTTAATTTGATGAAATTCTGACGGATATTGTTATTTCCGCATTTTGCAAATGCTAGGTACTTGATATTTTTATTCGGTAATGTTTTTTTTTATTCTGGATGTATTCATTTAACGCATAGGTTATTAAGATGAATGGCGTTAATAATGGTGATAATAAACCTACGAATCGCACGTACGAATATTCTGGGCAGAATATCCGAGGATTTTTGTTCATGAAGGATATTCTTTAGTGAGTTATTAATGAAACTATGGATTGAATTAGAGTAATGTGTTCGTTATATTTCTATTTGATATTATTATGTACTATTATCATTGATAAGAGCAAGAACGCCGATACTAATTCATAATAACTATATTTAGAAAGAGCGACACGATTCTATTACGCTAGTGTCTCTCATTCATTCGACAAAGGTTTCAATAGTAAATCCTTTTAATTAGTAAAAATGATGGTACGCATTAGTCTGTACACAGAATCAACAGTTTGTAATTACAAATATGTAATGGAAAAATAATAATAAAAGTACCGTTTCAAATTGAAGATACAAGCGAAGGTAATAGGCACTTTAGTCTGGTCTATGATTACTGTGCCAGCAGGCAGTATGTAATCTGCTTGTGATATTCATGTAAAATAGCCAGTATACCAAGATTAGTAGCAGCTCGCATAAGGGAAACGATTGATCCGGATAATTATAATTCTCGAATGCTTCATATTCGTTTTGTTTGCATAATGTCAGGCCGCCACTCTTAATCATGAAATTTAATTTTCAATCGTAAAAATTCAGTCTTCTGCTTACATTTAAACTATTATTTCCATATACCTAATATGAAAATGAATATCACATGTTTTATACATTTATTATTTAAATTTCTCTCGCACACGAAGATGGACACCATCTTGCTATGAAGCAAGCAAAAATTTTCTTGTACCCAGCATTATACTTATTTAAAACAATTGCTTAAATATTCTGAGGTTCTTTCATATTTTATTCTACCAATTCTAGGCTGCTAGAATACAGAATTATTGGAAGATTCGTAAGTTAATCCAAACAGTTTATAAATATTAATTGGTGAATACAATGTACATAGTTGCATTAAAACACATCAAAATCCTATTCATTTTTCTACGAATTGGGGGCTATTCGAATGCGGAATTGTTAGAAAATTTATAGTCGAATATAAAAAATATATTATACACCAAAATATAATATTGATTGAAGTCAAATTATTCCAAGGTACCTTCTACAAAAATCACCATAGTTCGTATATTCTGTGCACCCTATGGTACGCTACAATAATTCATAAAATTCTGCAATCGTCGACCGTCCCGATGCAACAGTGTCGCATCCCCCTGTGTACCATGAACGTTCCGTTTCTTCGACGCGTGCAAGACCGCGCAAAGTACAAGTGAAAGAAACGGGAGATACCTGTCGAAGTGAAGCTGCGATCGACGCGGATCGAGAATCGCGAATCGTATTCGCGAACTCGCACGCCCCCGGAAAAGAAACGTGCAAATAACTGTACCACCTTTCGAAGAAGAGTCGAGGCATTTCGATTCCCCACGAGTTTAGAAAGTCGTTTGGTTACTGACGATTGTATGCAACCCAAATACGTTTGAACAGTTCAGTCTAGACACACTGTTGTGATTGTAAAAATGCCGAAGATGGAAAATTGAATGACCAATAGAAAATACTTTTCCTTTCAACATATTTTCAACTTGAATTTCGCAGCTTTTAAGCGGAATTATTCAATTTTAAGGCGGAAGTATGAATTGACTTACGTTTATTACAACTGTTTGAACGAAACTAGGAATGATTATTTGAGTAATAGTTACACTTCGACAAAACTTTGCTTAATTATATTCTCCAAATTATGCATAAACAACACTTTGCCGAGTTATAGCTCGAGACATAACATTTTTACGAAAGAAAGTTTGAGAATAACGATTTTTATTAGAAATGAAAAATATAATCCTCTCTGTAAACTTTTCGTCCAAAGCATAAAGTGTGATTTATCGTGAAACTCGGCGAAACGTACATAATATCTGGCAGGGAATGGCTTTCTAACCTTCCAATCTTTTTTAATCCGCAGGTATTTCCCAACTACGTAGAAACGTAAAATAGTGATTAAACGTATCCGCGATAGTTAAACGTCTATTAGTATGGGGAAACTGACGGTAGCTATTTGTCCCTATGGATAATTATGGACTTCTAGGTTCACTAGGTGTTTTACGAATCACGATATCAGCTACTTGTATCCACTCATCGATGCTTACCGATGTAAGCATCATAATTTGTTTGATTGCCGACGAAATTACGACGTCTGTTTCAACCTTTTTTCTTCTCTTTATGTGTAATGACGACTTGTGATCGATTATGTTAACTTGTTCTGATCAGAAGGATGCAGAGTGATTGTTCATAATTGCGATACCGAAAAAAAGGGGAATTAAAATCTGTCCGTGCTTTTAGCAATATCCTTGACGTGGGATACTTAATAAATACAAAGTAACTGAAAGCGTTATTAAGAATCACTGGCCTTGCTGTTCACGTATTCCCCTTGAACTTTCAATATTGCGTCTATCACACTGCTTTGCATATTATTATGCATTTTGTAACAAAGGTAGAAGTACTGTTCTTACAGTCAATAGAAGTTAGCATTATGCGTGAAAAATTAGGTAAAGCTGCTTCATTTGTGGAAAAATATAACTTTTCCATTAATTTTTGTTAGAATGTATAATAAATTTCATTAAGTTGGAGTCTTAAAATTCAAGGCAAAAGATATTTTGTGTTGAGGTAAAATGATATTTTAAAAGTAAAGTTGAACATGTCAATTAAAAATAGGTAAAGGTTTTTCAAAAGTTTTTATCTGATTCTCTAAATTCTCCATAACTAAGGCATTTTTACTAAAATCTACAACGAAAAACAAATTGTTGAAAACGTAAATATTGTTTGATCATAGAAATTGTAAATGAAAATGGTACATATGTATAATGATTAACGATGACGTAATATAATTAATGAGCAATTAATCAATCAATAAGCATTACGTGCGTCTCGGTACGTTCTCTGTTTCATTAATAATCATAACACATAGGGTCGAATGAAATTCAATTTGGCGTACATTAACCCCTAGGCAGACGTGCTAATTTCAATCCGACAGACTGACGTGTTGGCATTTAAAATGCGGCATTGTAAATTGCCCTTGGTTTGTCTGAGAAAAATGCCCAGATTGGAAAACAAATATAGATCATTAATTAAACGCCATTGATTCATCTACTCTTAAAACGAGTAACCGCATAAACCTTACGAAATTGATAAGAATTTATTTTTTAATTGCGGTACGTATTCGTACGGATGTTATGAATTAAATAAAATATACGATCTTCATTTTATTTTTATATTATATTAAATCTAATAAGGCTAGACGTTAAGCATTAGATACGAAATATTATTAGCACTTTATTATTCCTTGTTTCTTTAAACAATTGAAGCTCACAGTTAATGAATTTACAATTTGAATCCAATATCCCTAGGATGACAGATCTATTCTATCTCAGTGATTGTAACGTAGGATCATAAACTAATACCACAATATGTACATGCATATCAAATAATGCATAACAATAGAGATATTATTCCATATTCAACAGCAATTCCCCACTCAAAACCACATCCGTGGCCGCAAACTACATTATAACCGACCCCTCTGCTATAGCTTTATTACATAATGCACTTTAAACCGAATGTAGCTCGAGCTAAGCTCTAAAATTTAGATTCCCATCCTATTCTCTTTCAATTAACATAATTTAAAGGACCGAATATATTACAAAAACATACTCGGCGAGAAACAAAATCGCGTAAAACCTTCCACTGAGCCTATTTCAATTTTCCACCGGTGTAAAAATAGTGGTGACACAGTAGTTCATATTCCTACTTTTCTAAATTGTTGATATAATAATAACTATTATTATCATTATCATCGTCACTATACAAATAAAAATAATAGCAGATAATTATTGTTATCATTATCATTATAAAAAGAAAAATAATAATTATGATTATTATCATCATCATCGTTATGAAAATAATAGTAATTATTATTATTATATATTGCGCAGACAACATACCTCGTTGCTTCTCGGGCTCGTGTTCAACAATAAACGCGGGCACGGCCGTGACCATTTGATAATCGGCCTCGGCGACATCCTGGTCCTGCTCCTGTTTGGTGGCAAGCAGAGCCTGCATAGCGCTGGCATCTCCACAGCTTCTCCTGGTGTACTTTGTCCTCGAAACCCTCAGCAGGGCGGCGGGGCTGATGCTCTGGCAGTTGTCCCGTGGCGTCGACGTCCCCGGTGGCTCGTCCAGGGTCGTCGGGCTCGACAACGAAAGGGCTACGTCGTCGGCACTGTGGCGCCTCGACTTTGACAACCGTTTAAACATCCTTCCACCTGAAAACGAATGCAATTTCTGGATATTAATGATACTTGCATGATCAACCCACCATTTTTAATGACGAGGCAATTAACTTGCTAATAATGTCGATTTTTTGGAATGAGAAACTGTGCGAGGCGAAATAAAATTGTGATAATTGTGAATCAATTTGTGTATGTTCTAGGCAGAATATTGATCATTCTAAGTCGTGTTTTATTAATCAACGGGATAACGTTGATAGTATTGCATGCGAATTTAATTTGCAATTTATAGGATAGATAAAATAATCATTTCTTAGTCGGATCTTTAAGTGAATTCGAAACAGTGGGTGTTTTAGTTATTTTTCGATATTAAACTCTGACTGAATTCCATTCGATTATGAAATGGCAATTCAATTTGCATTGTAAATTAAATTTCAATTCGGTTCTGGTGTCCTGCAGTAAATCTATACAAATAGAAAGATATTCCTGATATTCAATGAAAATATGGTGAACGCAAATTCTATA
The DNA here is from genome assembly GCA_963583965.1 of Nomada ferruginata. NCBI lineage: Eukaryota > Metazoa > Arthropoda > Insecta > Hymenoptera > Apidae > Nomada > Nomada ferruginata. The sequence continues at coordinate 9,311,063 of OY757216.1, forward strand.
TAAATAAATGTATATTAAACGCTGCACAATTACGCAGGAAAAAATAACTGCAATTTATCTACAAATTGCAAAAATTGATGTACTACTTTACACAATAATTGCACGATTCCTTGTATCAAGTCGTCTTAGCAAGTTTCATTTCCATTCCGTTATTTATCATCAGTGTGAATATATATTTTTCAAATATCCGTTCTGATCGAAGGATGCGTCATTTAAGAAAAAATTAACTGCACTGCAAAGTTTTGACCTAAAACCTTTTTATTGCACTTGACTGCCATTAACAGTTATGTGTAAGGCCTGGCTTCGATTGCAGGTCAAATTTTTGCTCGTGAACCATCTTAAAATTTAGCTTCCCTCTAAAAAGTTATGGCCACGTAAAAAGGCCAACGAGGAGGCCGTGTTCGTTATAACGTAACAGTCGATGCGCATCGATTCACAACTTTCCAAGTAGGATTTACCGTTCAATCTTTCTGACCAGAGCCGATACCTCGCAGCTTTTTGCGACTCGAAAGGGTAACGATAAGCTCCATATAAATCACCCATCGACTGAAACAACAGTGATCAAATCCATCCGCGAAAGCAAGAACGCATGAATCATTTGTGTTTCTGAGATTTGTTTGGTCAAAAAGAGGGATATGCGTGGACAAACGGAAAAGCTGTTGGTGGAGCGAGATAACTGGTATTAGGATCATTAAAGTGTTCATAACTTGTATCAAAATAAAAGAATATCGTGACAAGAATTTTCATCGAACGATTATTTTAATTTTCTCACTGGAATTCGAGTTTGTTTCTTTTTTTTTAATGTTCGAAAACGAAAGTTGTACAAGCATTATAGTTTGTGATTAAAATTAAATAATTATCAAGAGAGAAATTTTATACCCAATCCTTTTACGAACTTTATTTAAATCACAATAGTATATGATAAATCAAATTTAAATTAACGACAATACTGCTGTTTAGTGTATACACAAATAATAATCATGTTTTGCTCAATCGCACATCATTGGGACCAAAAATTATTCCCAGAAACTGATGAAATTTTGCACTCGAGAAACGTTTGAGTCCTTCTATTTCATAAAAACGATCATACGTCTGCCTTCTTCTTTCACGTGCCGCGAAATACAATTCTTAACCCTATTGCAAGGAATTTACGAGAGTTCAATTAACAAGAAAACACGCAATAAACTGAAACATCTTTTCCTGATCATTTATTGCATATTTGTTTCTCATCGATCGTCTCACTTCTTGGCGCGCGTTACCCATGTGTGCTTCGTCATAAAACTAAGAGTGCAAGAACCTATTCAATGAACTTCGAAGGTCGTGCTGAATGCAACGACCCCAACACGAGACCACCATGGAGCCAGCAGCGATTGCAGAAATATTAGTGTTCCACTGTTGCACGCCACTCTTATTAGAGCATTGCATATTACAAAATTAAGGGGGGATTCTACGTGCACGAGTTCACGGTTTCTGCGCCCTTTGTTCTTAAAAATATTCATTTTTACGATTCCTACTGATTACTTGAGGGCAATGAATTTTATTTTGTCGGAAAGATATTAATGCAACGAGAATGAAATTGAAGTTACAATAGCTTTTGTACATGGTATACTTTTTCGTGGGTTACGATAATGATTTATTATAACTAGTTATTAATTTCAGGCATGTGGATTGAGAAATTTGTATCTTTTTTCTTTATATAAGGTACAGGATAATTTATATAGGGATCATTCTTTATTTGATGGTAAAAAAAAATACTTACAATTTAGAAATGCAATATTTTATTATAAATTCGTAACCAGTACCCATTCAACATGAACATTTATAATAAAAAATAAAAAGAAAGTAAAAAATTCCTATTTTATGGACAAAAAATGAAAAAGTGGAAATTAATTAAGCGAAATTTAGTATTACACAGTGAAACTATAATTTAAAGACACCTTGAAAAACAGGGATAAAAATATAAGTGGTGTTCCAGGACAATATACTTGCCACCCATGTAATACGTAGAGTCTTTGACATTATTATCATTGAATTATATTTTACAAAGTTATAAAAAAGGATTATTTTACGACAATTTGTTTGTTCTTTTAGAGATATTCGGAATATCCGATTCGCCCCAGGCTCGGGGTTAATCGGATATTCCGAATATCTCTAAAAGAACAAACAAATTGTCGTAAAATAATCTTTTTTTATAACTTTGTAAAATATAATTCAATGATAATAATGTCAAAGACTCTACGTATTACATGGGTGGCAAGTATATTGTCCTGGAACACCACTTATATTTTTATCCCTGTTTTTCAAGGTGTCTTTAAATTATAGTTTCACTGTGTAATACTAAATTTCGCTTAATTTAACTAAGTATATTCGTGGAATTATTCTTTGTAATGTACTATGCGATATTAATTATCAGTTAAAATATGTTGCTTCCTTATTACATGTGTATAATTAACAGAAAATCCAGAATATATTCAAAAGTGTGATTTACTTTACAAATAGAAATGTTTCTGCACGTAGGTAAACTTAAGATTGTGTAAAAGAATAATTAATCTCATGCACATGAATTAGTATCAATTCCTTAAACATAAAGTATACACATGCTATGAACTGTCATTCATGTTGGCAATATAAAAATGGCGAAACGCTATTCTTACGCTGCACGAGAGCAGAACACTACTGTGTTCAAGGAATTCGACGGAAAACCGAGACAAACGGAGTTGTTTTTTTTGTCAAATCGCTGCGAAGGAAACGGATGCTTGGAAATACGGCGATTTCTGATATTAAAAGTGTTTTGCCGATTACTCTTTACTGAAACTCGTCCGTTCCTATGCAAGAACAAATCGATACGCTCACCACAAATTGCAACTAACGACCGGGTAAAATGAAAGAGGCAGCAAGAAGAAATCATCGGTCATTCACCGCATTTCTTCCTTATCAAGAACAATGACCATTACCTATTTCAGATCACGTGTCAGAATTAAATTACAATTAAAACCGTGTATCGAGGGAACTAAAGAAAATTAGTCATGTTATAACATCAAACTAAATCATCACTTAATTTAGTAAATATAATACACACCATGGATTAAAGGGTTGACGTCAGAAGGAGAAGCAAAACGTTGCAACTGCATTAAGAATATTTCATTATATACATTGAAAACCATTTCCAACATTAATTGTGTCGAAACGAAATAAATCATAACTGATATGCGCAATAGTAATTCCGATTTCATCAAAAGAATATACAGGGTGCCATGTAATTGGTGATACAACCGAAAAAGGAGAGATTCTACGTGAAAGAGTAAAACAAAAAATAAAGGGTGGACCAGGGACCATGATCAGGTCAAATTATTCGGTTGTTAATAAACTGATCGAACATTTGTTCAACTGGTTATAACGTGGTTCACGAGAGCTTCAAAATGATTGTAAATAAATTGTAAAAGTTTTCAAAGTCGCCTCCAGTTTTCTACATTAAAAAAATGTAGTGCAATAATCTTAACCCTTGTGTGGGTAACCAAGATGTTCAATAAGTTTGAAGTTTACTTACATAAAATATTTTGCATATATTTTTTTCAAAAGAATGGAGATCCGGAGTGGTTCTACGACATCTCTTCAAGAACATACAAAAATTATTAAAGGAAATATAGAAATGGGTGTTGCCTACACAAGGGTCAAAGCTCCAATGAAAAAATGTTACAGCAAATAAAAACATATTCGATCAATCTATTAACAACAGAATTGATAATCACGTTTCGCAGTTCACCCAGTGCAAAGATTGCACACAAATAATACGCCAAAACAATATTTGCAACGCCGACCAAGCAATTTCAGCTAATCGATCGTACGCTTACTTGTTATAATTCGTGAACGTATCGATACCGGCGACCACGACTCGCCATCGAACGAGACGAAAACAAGGGAAAAGCGACGGTCAAGAACACGAGGTCGTGGCCGTCGAAACGTCCCGTGTAACAGTGCCATTACACCGATCACGGGATATTATTTTCGAACCACGGTAGCTCGACCGCATGGAGAGCAATTAACTTCTCTCTCGCGGTCGGCCACGAAGGCCGCTCGCTATTATTTATTTTCCCTCGCCAAGGTCCTCTGGCTGCCCGAGTCGGAGGTCTAATGCACGCGAGGGACACAAGGCAACGGGGAACATGGTACCCGGGTGAAAGAGACGAGGCAGAACTTCTTCCTCGGTGTGAACGTCCCGTTTCTTCCACCCAACCATCCACGCGACCCGTTCGCCACGCTCTCTGTCCTTTGCCGTTTCCGTTCCACAGCGTTCGACTTTTGCTCCAGTTTAGAGGGCACGAGCGTGTGCAGCGAGTACGGCTGCAGGACTGATTCTACGGAACCTGGGGGTCGTATTGGGGTCGATGAAAAATTTCGATATCTTTTTACGCGTTTGTTTAGGAAATTGGAAATGCCGAAGGCAAGTTTAGTAACGAAGTTAACATTGAAGGTTTTAGATATATATATGTTGAAATATTGTGCTTCCCCGCCCCTTTAGCCTTGATTGTGGCTCGTTTCCTTTTTGATATGCTCTGTGTACACTGTGTTATCGTATCTTTTTTATTTTTATGTTTTCATCATTTTCTCGAATATCTAGAATCGTCGTTTTTAAAGTGGATGGTGCGGTGACCGGTGATGAGTAGACAAGTGACTGGAATAGGCTCTAGATATGTTGAATAACGTTTGAGTCAAATGAATTCGCTGGCCATGAATAAATGATCGCAGAGATAAGTTATTATTATCTTTGCAATGTATGAATTATATTTGTGTTCTAATTAAATATTTACAGTTAATAATTATTAATAAGCAGTTAATAATTATTTATAAGCAATACGATTTACTGTAAACGTAACACAGAGTAGCAAATTATCTTGAGGAGGGTAGGTTGTTTATATTTAAACAGAATGGAAGGAATGAATGAGTAAGTATACAAAGTTTGGTCGCTATCCCTGAATAAACCAAGAAGCTTTTGAATAGATTTGCTATTCTTGAATTCCATTATTCTGGAGCGATTACGTTATGTGAAATGAGATTTATTTTCGGAATACCTACTGGCAACAAAAGTAGATCCATTGGATGCACTCTTAAATTCAGTAAAATCAGCGAAATCAGAAAATTTCAGCTTGGTAAGAATTCTATAATACAAGCAATTAATAAATGAGTAGTAAATGTACATATAATTATAATATTTACTAAATAAATATTGCTTACAATTGCACGTATAGATAAGTATTATTTGAAGAGCACAAACTTATTATTTTTACAATGTGCCGTTTGATTTTCTTAATATTTGCGATGTAAAACCTCAACCCCTCCAGTATTCTTTTATGCCCTCAGGCGTTCAATATTTATTGTCAATATTTCAGTGCTGCCAATATTACCGATACTGGATTGCCAATAAATATTAAGAAGCGGTCATTCCCTTCGCACGATCACGTAAACCTACGAAATTCGTACGTCCACTCGAAAAGATGTTTAAAATTAATGATAGAAGCGTGTCGCCAATATTTTAAACAACACCAACCCATCAATCCGTCTCTTCGAACGTCGAAAATGAAATACTGGCAGTAAACTTCGAACACCTGCGATACCTCTTTGGAAATGGAACGCAGCATAAGCTAACTAACTCGAAGAGAATTCCCATTCGCCATGGCATTCCCTTTGAAAATGCACAGGATCTATACGTAAGCATACGTATTAAATAAATCCTGGAGATTCCATTTTACCACCCTTACATTGTACTCGGCTCTATATGACTCAATCGCTGTCTCAGATTAGTATAACATTTCCGTCTAACAAATTTTAAAGCTAAGTAAAATCTGGCGAAGCAACATTCCTTCAAAATTAAAAACTTCCAAATACAAGAGTTTGGAATACCAAAGTTGCACTGATGCACAACCAGGATCGAGTCTATGTAGACCTCAACGCAATACAGTAGAACCTTCGTTTACACGAACAAGTTAATGCTCAGCGTCAGTTATACGAACTCATCACAGATTAAGGAGAAGCGGTTGCCTAGAAACGACATAATCAACCACAGTTTTTGGAACACTGGCTTATATTATCCGAACTAACAAGAACAGCTGATGGGGATAGGTAGTGAACCTTTGCTATCGGAACTGATCGGTTATCCGAACTGCCTTGTCCCCGAGCATGTTCGGATGAACGAGGTTCTACCGTAGCTAAATTAAATCCACGTGGCACCTTACATTTATAACTAAAACGAGCATGCATCAGGGGAGAGCTTTCCTTCGTCACTGCACTCTTAATTCTCTGTCTCTCGGCGAGCTTAATTAGCCCGATGAGTGAGAAGAAAGCGAACGCCAATCGCCTTCTTCCTCTCCTCCCTGCCCGCGTTCTGCCACGTGTTCTCCTTTCCTTTCGAACACACCCGTTCCCTTGTCGCTGGCCACGGTGTGCGCCGGTTTTGCTCGTAAATTAACCGTTTTGCAGTGAAAGTGGCCTGATTTTATCAACGAAACCGCCGTACAGAAAGGGACCCCGTTCAACGAGACACACGCGACGAGGGATCGTCCACGATCACCGGATGCCACGTCGACCGTCGCGTTTCTTATGGTGTCGCATGGCTATTCGGTGAAACGGATTCAAAGTTACACACGGACGGCTAATGCGAGTACAGTAGAATTTCGTTTACCTTTATTCCACTTACCCGGAGAATTAGATGCCCAGTTTCAAATGTACGAACTCGTAACGGAGCTTCCATTACAGGAACTACGATCGAACGTTGGATCCTTATACAGTGGGCCGAAAAAGTATTCATACAGTGCATTAGTTTCACTTTTGGTGTTAAGACAATGATCGTAAAACAATATACATTATTTTAAAGTGTACTCGATGTGCTTCGTATCCATGTATATTGTTCTCGGAAAAATCGTCTTTACATCAAAATAATAAAGGTGTAAGTGAAACTAATGCCCTGTATGAATACTTTTTTGGCCCGCTGTATATGAACGCGCAGTTGTATGACGAATGCGAGCGGGCATTGTTTTGTGTAAAGAATACGTGCACATGCTTGAGGGATGAAGGGTTGAACACGATACAGACAAAACGCACAAAGGTGGTCGACTCCGGTATTCTGAACTGCAATTCCACTTTTCGCAACTCATAAGTAGAAACCTAATAGGTTAATCGATTTCTTTGTTCGTTTGGCAAATGGACGAGGCTTGATCTGTGAAAGTGATCGATTGCTTCGGTTCGTTCTGAGAGATGGGTTAAGGGAAGGTTGTAATCCTTGACACAGATATTTAGGTGATCGATATATTTTATTCTTTAATGGTAAGCAAGTACTGATAGCATGAAATATGTATGTATGTACATATATATTGTAATAATACATTAGGTGATACGAACACTATCGAGCAAGTTACTGTAGTTATACTCGAGTTTTAATTTAAAGTTAGTTGAATCTAGTTTTTCCATTCTTTCCATAAATGATCTGTATCTTATGGCGATAAAAAACAAGATTAAAATAGACAGCAATAATACTAATATCCACTCTGATTTCTATTTACATGACGCTGTAAATCGAACGTTGCGTTACTGCCATTTTCGAAATTGTGTTGAGATTGAATGTACAAAAAAATACAGAAATTACTTCTTGCTTTTTATTATACATAGGTCGACCAATCCACCCACAACGTTTAAATCTCATTTCCCGGATACAATGCGTTAAAACAAGTCTCATAAACGTCAAGCCAAGATTGAAGCAACTGACACGGAAGTAGAAGTTCGTAAATAAAAGGAACGAATGAAACCTTTAATTGGAAAATTGAAGTTATAATGTCGAGGATAAATTGCAAAATGAAGTTACTCCATATGAATTGTACAATGTAATTGTTGCAAAGCAATTGAAACTGAAACAAATCTGACAGGAATCAATCTTTGCATTATTTCATCGATACGCTTTGTTATTTGGAAAATGGCAACGAATAAATAATAAATTAAAATAACAAAAATATGATAATAAATACAGGCAATTGTCAAATTTATATTCTATTTATATTATATTAATTATAATCGAATAAATAACTTACAAGATATATAACAAAAATTTGTCTTGAACCTTTAAAAATATTAAAATATGACAGAGCTCGATGGTGACTAAAAGAGCGTCTAATTCGTCCCGGCGCTTTATTAAGGAATGCATTATCGATCGCAAAGCAGATTACGTTTTTCGAGATCACGAGTTGAACCGCTGCCAAGTGTAAAGAGAAAACTCCGAACGTCGCGTCGTTTCATCGGCTGCGGTAATGGCCCGGTACTTTCAATTTTCATTTTTCTGCTTTTCAATTATGAACACGCTCGTGCACCACCGCCGACGAACTGTCGGTTTCAATCCCCTTTCGTTGGCATGTTCGACGCGGCGATTTTGCGGGGCAACGAAGCGTGCATTGAAACTGGCAGATTCTTAGTTCGAAAATTCCCGTCTCGAAATTAATTCACACGCGTTTTTTGATCCCCGTCGACGCGTGTCTCGTGTCTGCGACGCGTGAACATTGACGCGTTGAAACCCGCGTCGAAAACGGAACCGGTGGGGTTGCTGTTTTGAGAACAGACGGGTTCGAAACGCAAGGGACGCTTGAATCGTGTTAATAACGCTGCTAGTAAACGGAAAGAAATATTGGTAAAAAGATTTGCGAGAACTGAACGAAAATGTAAATTATTCGATGCGTTGCGTTGGTCTTTTCACGTCGGAGTTTTACAAATTGGACTCGACTTCGAAATTCTTGTTTTATTTATTAATAAATATTCAGTATTGCAGGCGTGACAATTTCTTTTAATGTGTCTGGATTTTCACAATAGAAATTGGTAGGGTTTGTGCATATTCATTATTTCCATTTGTTCTTCTTATTTGAGCTTTTTCAACAGCTTCGTCTATTGTTAACATACAATTAATGAATTTTAACAGCAAGAAGTGTTAAATTCTAATACACTTAATTTTGCACCACGTTATACGTATCTGTACAAATGTTAATAAAGAGACGATGGCAGTATTGATAGCTCTCGTGGAACATAAAATAATGCCTCGCACCGTTTTAACATAAATCTGAGATCACAGTAAAAGAAAAAATCATAAATAAACATAAGTTCAATTGATTATAATAATCTGTATGCATTTTATTTGTGAAATAAATAAAACAAAAACTAATGAAAACTTAATATCTGGTTTAATCAGCCTAAATACCCTATCATTATTGCAATATCATTATTCTAATTTATATCCAAGTAAATTATTATAATACTATTAGTTATTTAATATCCCGTAACATCAGCAAATTTAGTCTAAACGAAGAAAACCTCAAAATGGAACGTCAGCGTTACGAATCGTAAAGCAAATACATACCTTGAAAGATTAGCCAGCCAATTCGTTACAATCGTCGAATCGTTCGGTTAATAGGAATAATTAAACACTATTTGAGGTAAGCAATGCTGTGGCATTCAGGTTACACTCACTCGGACGTATTACAGGTGACTTAATAGGAAACGATTGGTTCTGTAGAATGAGCTATTAGATTGCTTAACGATCGCCGATTATCCATTTAAAAGACTGTTAATTAACCCGTGAAAACTTTATCAAACTCAGTCTATCTCTGATTTAATTAATCAGCTCGAATTTATCGAGCTGTAACTGATGTATCAGGAAATAATATTTTTAATTAACGTAGTAAGTAATTTCTCTAGAACTCGTAATTTTCAGTGAATGACTGTAGGATTGTGAATGGTACATAAATTTTCATTCTTATATTCATGAACAAACGGAAATCGAGGTTGTAAAAATTATTATTATCGTACGTTTCGAAATTGGAATGTAACATACAGGATCCAATGTTTAAGATCGATAAGTTGCGATAAATTTCTGACTGCAGTCTCAATATTCATATTCTGTCTTTTTATAATTATATTTTTGTTTAAAACGAAAACAGTTCACATTTTATTTACCGAACAAAAAGGTTCGTTGCCAAAAAGATTACAAATATTTAATATTTGTAAGCTTACAGGTGCCCCTTATAAGGAAATACATTCCTTAGAAATACATAGAATTATTAATCACGAAAGCTGTTGAATGTCAAGTAAATGAATATTCGATGTCTTTTAACCATACCTCGATGATTCAACACGACTATATCGATTAAGAGGCTTCTCCATGCTCGTAAGAAATCTCTCTTGAGACTGGTTCTCCTTGTTACAAGCCGCGAGGAATCTCTCATTGTTCCCTTTTATATCAAGCACTTCATCGATATTTTCCTGGCGAAGCACGTGGGTATTTTGTTATAAATTTCACATGAAACAGACAAACTAATATTTAACGCAACAACTATTGTTTGCATTAAAAAGTTTACTGAGCGGCACATTACGAAGACAAGAATTATAACATCTTACGAAATATAAATTAATGTACTGAAATTAAGCAATGAAACGAAAAAATGTTATTCTACCAACAGACAGGTACATCGCGGACAAACAATAAAAAGCAGAATCACAGAAGGGAAACCAAGAAAACAACACCACCAAATATACAAAGCTATATCTCTACCTGAAATGAAATGAACCGTCCGAAATCCAATTAGTGGACGTAGTAGATAAACTACGTAGCTGTTTTTGCCACGTTTTACATCCACCCCCTGCCCCCTAGAGTATTAAGTAGTTTTTCATTTTATGTTAAACAGTTCATCGGCATAAAAATAATATTTACTGTTAATACTTGATATATTATACATATAACTTTCATCATACAGAACTATCTAAATTTACCAACGGTGAAACTAACCACTCATGTAAATCAGTTACAATCGGAGTCTTTATCAAGAAAATCACACGACTCCTTTGCTCAACTCGATTTTTTTTTGCAAAAATCTCAAGTAAACTGCTACCTAACTTTTAGACTTGGACACCCCTCTATATCGACCCCGCAGTTTAAGGAGTAAAACCATACACCAGAACATTCTTAATATGTACACACTAGAATGGAAAGCCATGAAATATCAACCAGTATAAAATACGCAAAGCTATTGCGTAACATACAATACTTATACGAAATAAACTTCCAGTCATTTTCCAAATAAAAACGATTATCCAGCATGGAATGCTTGCAGTTTGGTCCCGGAACTTCTCGACTTCGTAAAAGCGTGCTTCGAGCAGCAATCGTCGATCATCGTTCCACAATGAAGTGTTGCAAGGGCATCAGGATCGATTCCCGTGCCTCCAAAAGACTCCGGGGGCCCGTTTCTTATCGACATGTCAACGGGTTAGAGAATTTTTTGCCGCGGGCAAGAGGACTCGCACCCTCGGCCCGCCAATTAACGCGTACAACAGATAATCGCTGGGACTCGTTAATTCGCGCGGAAATCACCTGTCCGCCGCCCGAGGACGTGTTCCTTGCGACTGGCGAACGACGCGCGGCCAGTCTCCATCGCGAATCGTTGGGCATGGGACCGGCAGTGGCTATGAAATCGACTCGCCAAATCTTCGAACATGGTCGCAACACTGCTTCAAACCGCGGCACATCGCGACGATTATAATTGCGTACGACGGTAAGCTTTTAGGCGGTCGACACTCTTGCCGGTTTATCGCCGCGTTTCTGTCGCCTTCGATTAAGCACGGATGATTGAGAGGGTGGATTGTGGAAATGGGTACGGGTATGCGGGTGAAATGGTTTTTTGCCTCTAATTTTTCACGTGGAAACGTTTGTTCGGAGAAGGGTTATTGGATTTATTTTATATGCAATGCTTGGTTATTGAAAGTCGAGGGGTATTTTTAGTTTCGTATGACTGACATAGGAATATTAACCCTTGTACAGAATTGTAAATGCAACAGGTAAGACATTTAATGTAGTTTAGAAATGCAATTAATATTGTAATATTTAGATATCGATTTAATATTTCAATATTTTGTTGGATTTCCCATCGAATAGTTCTAAGATAATTTTTTTTTCGTCGAATAGGATAGTTTGAATGGTGTATCGATAATAAGCGTATTCTTGTTTCAGTTTTGGGGTCTTATTGGCCTAAATTTCTTTATGGAGGTTAATTGGGATATTTCCTATTTTTGGTTAGAGAATATTTCTGAACTGTACGCCCATGGAATTCTTGATGCGTAGAACAAAATTTGGTTGCTATAAATAGTAAAGCTAGTTGCTTAAACGAAATAAATGGACTGAAAATATTTCAAGCATAACGAGGCATTACTGAAATAAAAGTTATGCTTTGGCAGTATAAAGTCTATGTGAGAAAATTGTTTGAGGTATATGTATATTAACATAAATGCTAATAGTCTTTGAAATTTTGATTTACTAAAGAATTCTATGTAATCTATTATCTATTAAATATTTTCACTCAACCCAATTACCTTGCAATAAGCAAACAGGAAAAGTTCCAGTCAGAATTCCTTTTACTTTTCTGAAAGATCAGCAAAGTCGGATAATATCTATCACACGAGTGCATCGTTTCTTCGTGGCAAGAGATTTAGAAATCGTAGTTACGTGCAGGAGAAAGCATGTAACAATTAACTGACGGTTGACAGAAGCTACGTTAAAGAAACAAGGAAAGTTTTTTAATGAAATATACCGCCGACGATCCACCGTTGATTATGTTATAAGAGATGTGCATAATTTATCCACTCGCAAAAAAAAAGTAAAAGTCCATGAATCCCTATAAACTTTTATCAAAATATAATGCCTTGTTTCTTTTTATTCTTTATATTTGTCTTCAAGAATTATCAACAATGAAATCGATCAACTAACATATTGTATAACTAACAAACTAACAAAACAAATGAATAAATGAAATATCAAAAACATGAAGCCTTCAAAAACGAAGATCTCCAACTGATCTCCCTTACTCCAACTAAATCTCCGAAATTTGTATCACCCACAATTGCAATAACAATTTCCAACTAAATCTCAATTAATTAAAAACAGAACCCCCAACGAATTAGGCAAATACTTGCCATAAATGATGACCAATATACAAGCACCGTTTCATGGTAGAAGTTAAGAGAAACGACGCGTCGCGACGTTCGCCCAGTGTCTTCTTTCGGATCATCATCACCGCTCAAACACCTGTCGCACCTGACAAACCGCTAACGAGACCTGTAGCATTCGTTTCCCTTAATCCGCGTCTTTTATCGATTCGTTGTTCGTTTCACGTGTACGAACGCCGTTGTAAACATGGTACGATGATCGTAATTTTCTATCTCGATCGAGGGAAAGAGCGCAGCAACTTCCATCGTTAATAAAAGGGAATCCGTTTCCCTTTTGGAATTCCGGCGAATGGTGGATCGCCTTAGAAACGCAGCGAGCATCCGGCCACGATGAAAGGATAAGCCGAATCGGCCGGCTTCGAAGCGCGCGAACGGTTTCGTTAAATATTCATATACGCGGCGCGACGAACGGAACTAATGGTTGAGAATGATGAATGACGAGGCCGTTGCGAAATGGAAAATTAAAATTTCTCGACCGTCCAGTCGTGCTCTCTGTAGCCGTTTGGAGTCCGAGGGACGAGGAGGAATCAGATCGTTTTAATTTTAAGGGGGGCGGTTCAGAGGCATGGTTAAACATTTGGAGGTATTTCTGGTATTTTCGTCTCTTTTGCCTTTTAACCCTTTTGTTTGAATTATATATTAGCGCTTCGTTAACAGGTGACCGCAGAGTTTCTTCTGTCTGGATATAGTCTGGATGATTTATAATAGGCGTTTCAAATATATGGAGATTGTAAGTTTATATAATTGTTATATTAAAGAGAGATTGCCCTTTTCGCGTGGGTCCCATTTTGAGATATTTTAATTGGAATTTGTACAGGATTCTGTTTCGGACTTCGGGCGAAGATATTCGTGACGGAAACGTACTTTCTGTTTATTAAATAAGCATGAATAGTGAGAAAGGAGGTGCAAGTGTAGGATACACTTCCGATTTCTACCATTCTCTTATTTTCTCGCTGTAAATGACGGGATTAATAAGCTGTAGAAATGGTGTCGGCCGATTAATAAGGATCATTTCTTAAGTAAAACATCGTATAGAAATTTTTCATCGGCAGAAGTTAATTAATTGCGTCATTAATTACCGCTTTATATTCGATTCCCCTGTGATCTCACCGTTGGAAGAAAAAATGTAATATTAATCAAAACTTTCAAAAGTTGCCAGAATATGCATCTACATTATGATAATCGGTAGAAATTTGTATAAGCCTGAGATTTCGAATTTCATTTTCATTTTTTACAAACTAAGTAATACATCAAATTGTCTGGGAGAGTAATATATATAATTACTTGCTTGCTTCAACACCGTGAGTTTACTTTCACGTATATTACATTGAAAGAAATACACCTAATTTGTAATACAAGTAGTAAATAACTTCGGTTTAATCGCAATGGAATATCTAATTTCGTTTCCAGGTGCGATTCAACACATTTTTGTTAAATTGCTAGGAGTTATCCCAGGTGCAACTAGCGTTACAAATTGTTACTTGCGTACTTTACTTCATCACGCTTTCAGACAAGACATTCCTTCCTTAATTCCCAAACATCGATGTTCAAATTTCATTCTATCGTTTTATAATGATAAATTGCTCCGTGAAATCAAGAGTGCTATATAAGAGCAACCCGTAAAACGTCAATTGATTAATGAGACGAGAAGTGACTTCTTTCTTTCCTATTCCTTGTAACTGAGAATGCCATCAATCAAGATATATTAGATGAAAGGAGTTTGTTTGTATCTAGTTACTGAAACGAGAAATATTCTTTTCATTTTCCATTGAATACCTTATATATTCGAATTTAGTAACACTATGTTCCTTTATCAATTCATAAGAAATGTACAATTAGACAATTTGACAATTTCGAGATTCGAAATTGTTATTAACAATTAATAATATGGCGATTAAATAATTTCGATAGAAGCACATTTCTTTCCCTACTTCGAAGAAACACACGAGACTTACTAATCGCTATAAATTATACGCATGATGGGGACACTGCTAATTAAGAAATTCCACAATTAACAGTTGAATAATAATTAGAAAGCCCAAAAGGAACGCACTCTTTCTATTCTAGAAGTCATCGTAAACCTTACAATTCTTGTTATCGATCTTAATAAATTACATAGGTAAATGTAGGATACATTTGTGGTCAAGAAATTCCAGAATGAGGAATTCAACACAGACAACGCACACCGAATACGTCTTTGTCCAGGCTACAAAATCTCTCAATTATACATAATAAAATTCCCCCTCCTACTAAATAATCATTCATTATTTCACAACTGTGCATTCATGTATACGATAATGAGCAGCTATTGGCTGGAAACAACGTGTCTTGCTATCAGTCTCTTTTATCTTTCGTGTTGGTGATGTCAAATCTAAATACTGTTACTGTTCATTGGGGAAAACTTGTAATGTTTTGCGAGGTACATGTTAGATAACATAATATTTAAAAGGGAGAAACAATTAAATACCATAAACTGTCTATTCGATTCACTTATGATTTTCAGCTCCGAAAAATATGTTTATCTATATTCTATATCTTCATATCGCTATCGATAATTATATATACATTCTGTTCCCACGTCATCCCTATGCATTATTAATTAATCGAACAGAGTATCAAAGTATTCTTCACACCCATCTATATCCGAAATAAGTCAGAAATAAGCAGAATGTTTCCTTTCCTAAAATTTAGAAGCATCACGCTCCACAGAAAAACATCCCTCCCGAACCGCCCCGAAAAAGCGGTTCAGCAACCCCGAAACGAGGACACCTAATCAGCAACAATTGCTTAAGCATACACCATTTCGCGTCCAATTCATATCGGACCACAGAGCAGCCTCGGCTTTCCAATTAATTAATTTAAACGGTATTACACATAATTACGGATGAAACCGCCAAGTACGAGCGGAGATAACGGCAACAATTAAAATGCATCAGCTTTCTGCGCGCGGAAAGGAAGGAGCACAGTGGCTCTTTGTGCCAGCGAGCAAACTTACGAGACGCGAACACGTACTACGCCCCGGGCTGGAGAAAGTCCTCTCCTTCACTACCTGTAATGCACCTTTATGCCATCGAGGGAATATTGCACGGTTTCACGTAACGCACGTGCCGTGTCGGCCGGGCGCTAGGACACGTTCCGAGTCGAGCTGACGATCGACCATCGAGGTCGCCGTCGATACTTGTGCGTCTCGCGGGAATGAACGTTATTCGGACACGATCACGGTGAAATCGGACGAGAATCGAACGTTTCCAAGTTCGAATGGTTTTATTTGCCGCTCTGACGGACGCCTTTCGAACGCTGCTTTAACGACGATGGAACAACGCAACGCTTCCGCGATGATTTTAGAACGGGCGATGACTACTAGTGAGACCTATTCGTGTTGAACTGTTTCGAAATATTTAGCTCAGGTCAATTTCATGTTATTCGTTGCATTTATTTCATTCGGAAGAATGAAATGGGTTTTAGAAATCTGTATGTAAGGACAGTAACAGTGCTCTTAGAAAGAAAAACAGAAAGAAGAAGGTACATATAGAGATTTATTGATAGCGTACTGTGACAAGGATTGTATGTTTAAAGTAAGAAACAGAATTGTCGAAAAAGTGTAGAATTTATTCGAATCTATTGGCGTTTAGGTACAAAAGAGTTAAATACGCTCAATCAGTTAAATAAGTAATGTGATTTTGTTTTAATAGAGAGACCTTATTACCGAGCCAGAACTAGTCAGTAGCAATACTGTATGAAAGTGAAATCTAGAATTCTACTGAATCAAAGAAACACTGAACTTTTCATTAAATAATTGCACGCTGTTTGTATTTTGTGTATCTTCGTTCAAATTTTTCTAATTCCAAAATGACCCACGATAACAATAATCACGAACATCTTCATACTATGGCATGCTTAATAGAAACGAGATTTCCAATCGGGAGAAATCTCTTGTCGCGGAAGTTCGTCCGCATTTCCTATTTTTGCACAATACATAAATGCTCGGTGAGAAGCACACCGAAAATTTCACTTCCCCTTTAAATTACCGCCGTAAGAACAAGGTTCGAATAGTCGTACACGGATGCTGTGCCCTGGTCGACCACGAAGTGAGGTTTCTAAACACAGGAGAAACTTAACAAGATTTTATCACGGAAGTTCAATCCTTTATTCTGAGTAGATGTTAAGTGGTACGTCATCGTATTGAATTGAAAAATTGCTCTGCATAGTACAGAAGTGTATTCATACTTGTAAAGGAATTATTCATTTAAGTGCTGATGTCAGTTTCAGGACATACGGTGTCGCTAAATAAATATTGCATGAATATTAAATTCCAATGGAAAATGATAATAGAAAATTAAGAATCTGTATTTGAGAAATGCAACATACATTTATAGAATAACTTTGATGCTGCAAGAAATTAGGAGGAATTGAAGCAGTTTAGTCTAAAGATAAATTCACGACCTTTGAATACAGATATATTAATTGAAAAATAATATATTATATCTAATTACAAAGTATGTATAATTATAAATATAATGACCAATTGTGCTAAATCAACGTTTGCCAAAACGATAAGTCTAATACTTGCATAATAACCACCAAAATTAGTATTAAAAAAATACAATATAAAATTTACAAATTATTCTGTTTTATTTGCAAACACACCTTATTATTAAATTACTGAAATATTGCAATCAAATCATTATTCTGGTCATAGACATAATTATATTAAATTTTTTTTACACATCATTTAGATTCATGCGTTCAACGCATTTAGAAACTAGAAACAATTGAATTCTGTTTTCCATTTTTGAGATACACAATGCGTTTGTAAATCTAAAACATTCCATGATATTCGATAAATTCCTTTTAATGTGTACCAGTTAGGCGCTAAAGGACAACGTATTAGCAATCTCTCGTTACACAACGCGATCTACAAAAACATTATCAGCTTTCCACAGACCACATTTCAATATCATTAACAGTTAAACATTTTTTCCACTCAGACGTTAAAATTTGTATCAAGTCGTGCGCGAAACTAATCGAACTTTCGACTTCTCTGATCGATAAGAACAGTATAAAGGTGAATAATATTTTTTTCCCCGCTCACATTGGCAATTTCTCTTATCTGCATTCTAGCGTGATATATCACTGCGTTTGAAAAGACTTCTCGTGAAACAGAAATTGCGTTTAATTGCGTTTAATCGAACGGCACGTTTACCTTTGCACGCTTGTAGTTTCATAGATATTAAAATACGTATTTCATGAGTAAAGTGGTCGGCAAACAGGAGAAATTTCTATTCCACCATTTTCCTGTTTTAGAGCAAATCTAACTTTCTGTACCAGATTAACCTGTTTATACACAATATTACAATATTTGTGGGCTATTGTTAACCAGCATTTTTCAGGATATTCTCAGTTGCTGTTTCAATTTTACTCGTTGCTTGATTGTATTTGAAGGAAAGATTCGTTTCTTTTATATGTTAAAATAGTGGTGATTATACACAAACGCACCACTAAATATTTATGATATTCCATATTCCCATTTTACAATTAGTGTCACAAAAAGATACAAAATAATTTTGTAGTATTAAATTCTGATATTAATATATTTTTAATATATTTAACTCTATTTCAACAAATAAATCATATCATTTCTTCATCAATATTCTCTATTTACGTATGATTTTTGTGTCCAACTTTTAGAATTGTCCTTCTGAAATATCCTTTTTATTATAATAAACCTTATCTAATCACTTTTATTCGGCTGCAATACCTATAAAATTCCCATGGACGAATTCAAGCGTATGTACGTGGATATAATTTCTATAGCCTAGCCAGGGATGACGCGAAAATCTCGCAACGCGCGTTTATTTACAGTAGTTATTTATCCATAGCGATGACGCGTGCCAGACACGTTCTTCATCCTTTCACTGCGCGGATCGATTGGCTGCATTCGCGATAGAACTACTGGAATCCGCGTTGTTCAAGGTATACCGTGTAAAATACAAACACCGAACAAATACTCGGCCTTGCATTTTTGTACTGCTTGTCCTTGTGTTCAACTTTGAATGGCTTACTTACAAGTTGTTAGTGAAGAAGCTGCGTTCCAGAAGCTATATTTTTAAGGAGACAAGTACTAAATGTAATACATTCAAAGTGTGCAGTTTGAAGGATGCATGTTACTACGGTTTATAAATTATTGTATCATATTAATTTTATAAACACAAGAGAAAATATTTATTTCCTGAGATTTAGGTATTCTTATTTACAGAGAATAATGAATTACGGAAATTTTATTTCTTTTCACCAATTCAAAAGGAAATTGAAAGCACTTGACTATTTTATTAATCAAATAGATAGGATTTTTAAAATATTAATTTTCCCTTCATTTAAATTTCGACATGTATCAATTCTACAGAATTATTAGTAAGAAGGTAAAAATCGCGTAAAAATCGCCTGCGGACGCCTAAAAATGATACAGCTTCAAAGAACCCACATTTGGGTTAAACGTTTGAATTTTCTTGTTCCAATTTCACGAATGTATTTTACAATAAAAATACACTGCGATACTGTCCAAGTATGAATATCTTCAAACTTCTATCATTGCCGAGTGCATCTTGAGCTGAAGTCATTAAAGACGCGGAATGTTGGAAACGAGGAAAGATTTAAGAACCTCGACTTCAGAAGTAATATTTTAGATGAAAGCCCGCGACACAAAGAGCCGAGTAGCCTCGGGCCTCGATTATCACGGGAATTAACTGACGGCGAATATTCGCACCAGAATCCACGATAATAGTTTTAATAGCCGACGAGCCGCCATCATTTTGTGCAATTTCACGGGGATAAGCGATAAGTTAAGTGCCAATTATCACCAACATTACTTCCTAATTAACGTAATAGTACAAAATAGTCGTTCGCAATCAGCTGCTCATTTAAAAGATGAAACTCTTTCGTTTCGCGTAAATGCAAGGGGAGAAACCAACCGTTAATTAGCGTCATCATAAATTACAGTATTATAAATTTAGTCGTTTGATCGTCAATTTGACGCTATTCTCGGCGGCGCGGATGATATTTCTTCTTGAATGTTTCAACCGTGGCAGGACAGCCAACGTGAACGCCCCCTTACATTCAATTACTCGTTAACATGAATTCCACACCGGCTGAGAAATGAAATGCCTTCGGTCACGGTGTTTCTAATCGCTCTTGGCTCGAGGAGCTCGGTCGAACATTTGTTCTCCAAGCTTTGTGGATGTTTCATCGATTACCAGTTGCCCATTGCTTCCATCGAATTTGTATACCAACTTTCTTTGATTCCCTTTCTACTGACACATTAATCCCGGCTATAGATCCTCCAGTTGAACGGTTACAATGAAATAGGGAGATAAGGCTATTTGTTTGCTTCCGCTTTGATGGATACTTTTCTTTTATTATAAGGAATATTACAAGCGGTAACTCTGATAGTGCAATGTAGTTTCGATGAAAACATTGTCCGTAGATGTTGATTGAGATAAAAAATATACGTGGATACGCTGTCGTTAATTCTTATGTAAGCAGGATATTTAATTTGTGTAGGTAATTACGAGTTAATTTCTATAGTTAAATGGATTGGTATTTCGTGCATGCAAGTTATTTTATAATGTTCCAGTGGTATTGTAACAATATTATATCAAGTATTAATCAATTGTCGCATTATTAATCGAGATTCACGATTAGAAAATATTATATTAAAAATAATGCAAAATTATACAAATTTTGTTAGCAGAGAATGTATGTGCAGGCAACTTACAAACCTTTATCAACATGATAATATTTATAACAGCTTAATATTAATTTGAACGTTTATTTAAAATCTCCTATTTTTAACAAATCGATCGAAGAGAAGAATAAAAGGAGAACGAGGTAAATATTCCCCAGTCTGTGATTCACTGCAAATAACTAAATCTCATTTTCCGCAAACAGTGCTTCCTATGTACATATATCTACTCACAAGTGCGGAACAATTTGTAAAGCAATTTGTAAGCGAACCGGGTACCCGCGGGTGTAGTAAAAATTTATTCGTCGCTACCATGCAATTCCAACTATACTAGTGCTCACCATAAAGTAGAATACTCTTATTTTCTCTGACGTTGAATGTCTCCAGGCTTGACTTTCTTAGAACACATCTATCGACTACTTAGGGAAAGCAACGCTGGCGATCTGATCCCGTGGCAATTTGCACGTGAGCGTTCAATAGATACTGTCGACGCAGGTATGCGCATTGTGGGCCGAGATTTTAGACGCATTCCTTGCACAACAGGTAATTTAAGTGGCGGACGTTTGAAAGAACGCGACATACGTAATTTCGCCGAGAATCGGTCGACAGTATTATCGACAAACGTGCACCGGCTTTTAAACGTTTTAAACTGTCCAGGTGAAAAAAAATTCGATCGTCAAAGGATGTCCTTTGCGATTCAATTGTTGATTACATTCGCGCCACTGCTGACACTGTGCCACCGTAACGAGAATCACACTTTTACGTTGTTACTTGCAGAAATGGTATAAGTATGAATTCGCAGCTGCAATAGAAAGTTTGATGCGTGGCGAGTATGTACTTCGTGACTGGTTTATAGGAATTCCCCTATACGAATTTTCTATTCTGAAATAGAAAATACTGAACGATACCTTCCAGGTGTGTAATACGATACATTTTCAGCCAATTTCCTCTGTAATAGATTTAAATTTCCATTGCTATTAATGGAGATTTGTACGATTTATGATACCGATCGTACAAATGTCCTGTACATCAAGAATTTCTGGTCCTCGATTCACAGAACTGGCGATTCACAGTGTCTATTGTGATTTTAATTTAATTTCGTCGGAGCAATGGTTCCACTTATAAAACCAATATAAGTTTATTGGGGCGCGCATTCATCGCAACTCGATTCTAACTTTGATTTAACGCGGGTATTCGAGACGCAAGGTATTTCTAAAGCATTGTTATTGTAATCGAATCGACAAAACTTATGCTCCGCCGGCTGCAGTAATGCCGTCCCTTTAACCGAGAATTTACTTTTCATTTAGTTTAAGAAGCCCGGTACACTTTATCTCGATCTTAACCTAGTTCCTCGCACTCTGTACACCTTTGTGCAACTTTAATCGAGTACACAGTTACACAGTACACGACAACTCTTGCTCCAAAGTTCAATTTTCCTCGGAGTTCTATTCTAATTTAAAGACTACATATTACGTTAAATCCTGTCTGACAAGAATTTACCTTTGGACTAGTTCGCCAAATTACAATATCCCTTATCTCAATACTGCACTCGAAATAATTTCGCTGTGCAAGATGGTGCACAGAACTGGGTCAAGTTATAATTCCTTCCTACCTGCGTTTAAATGGGGTGTTACAATAAAAAGTTGTTACGGTTGAAAAGAACTACAACAATTCCAGCAGCAATATTTCTTCTGTAAATCTAAAGAATATATCGAATTCAATGCAATAAATAAGATTAATTGTGCACGTTCTGTGTCAAAGGTATTTATTCGAAATACCATTCCATTAACTTTTCGTTCGGCTTTCCTCGATACATTGAACTTTGCAATTCTGAATTTGCAGAAAGAAATCAATGATTGTAAGGAGCCCTTATTTCCCTCCGAAGAAAATATCACACGCATTTTTTTGGCACACGAAAAACATTTCATCCTCAGAAGAGATATTTCCCCTTAATTAATTATTTCCCAATTGCACGCCCCCTGCAAGGACCACCCTTTACACAATTCCAACGTGATATACGGTCCTTAATTCAATATCACCTCGATTCAAAACGTCTACCACTATTTCCCCGCCAATCCCCCAAGTATAACAACTCTTCTTTTCCCATTCCCATAACCTTCACCCCCATTTTAATACTCACCCCCCTAGCCAGAACCACACGAATCACCGCGTTACATTTGCCGTACTATACAATATTCAAATCGACTTCCCATTTCAATCTCCACTGCATTCACAAGACCCATTACCTTTCCTACATCCTTTCAATCGAATTCCTGTGACTCCCGGTGGCAAGTGTATATAAGTACACAAGCTGGGCTCTTCGTGTTCGCGACATTTTTAAAAGCGTCGCAACATTGTTGCCGATACGTAAGTGCGAACGAGCCCCGGACACGTTATTACACAGGTAATACACCTGTTACCATACGCGTTGCGTAAGCCTCTTCAGAGGCGAACCCTTGGCTGAAACTGGCCGCAAGAATTCCAAGTACTTTCACTCGAGTCACCGTGCGGCGAGGAGGTGTCGCGCGATACATGCACACGAAGAACCGACAGTAATGTATATAAATATATGTATGTACATATGTATATGTGTACATATGTGAACCAGCAGAGACGGGAAACACATTTGTTTCTACTTGGCTGCTACATGGCCGAGAAAATTCGAGTGAAATTAATCGTGGAGAAACGATGATTTATTATCCGTTGCGCGATCGATTTGAGGGGTGAAATGGAAGGGGTAGCTGTGCCACAACAGTAGCGTTTTGAGGTGTTGAGACTTTTATGGAAAGCAGTATTTCAATGGAAATTGTACAATTAAGACTGATGTTCTTTTTTATTGAAATTTATTTGCAAGACGATAGCGTATTTGGGGATATGTTTTGTATTTTATTCTACTTTCTGCATGGTTAGATCTGAATAACGGAGTGAAAAAATTAGCTTCACAAAAATGCGTATGCAAGAGACTCGTTCACACAAGTATTGCAATAATAGTAGAAATGACGAATCGTTTATTCATTTATTTCTTCACTCAGAAGAATTTACAGTTTTCAAATCATTTTTGTCCGAATCCTTACGATATTCGTACTTACTAATTAACATCGTTCAAAATACTGAATAACTCAATGGCACTTTACATCAGGCCTGTGCTGTGCAAATAGCAACAAATCGTATGTGTATTGAATCCGTGGCCCGTGTATTATGAACAGATGCATAAGTCAATGAGTAATCGTGATTCAGGATCGAAAGTGCAACAAGATACAGGGTTCTAGATTGAGGCCTCAAGGAACATGATAAATAAGATATTTATTGGCGCAAGCTGTAGTATCTCGAAGCGTAAATCGATGAATAATATAGCGATTAAAAAGAAAAAGAGCGGCGAAATTAAATTTATACGCGACGCGAAACGGAACTGTACGAGTAATCATAGTCTATCGTCGATTCAGCCACAAATTACCCGAGAATGCGTGCGTGTGCAGGATTAAATAAATCTGGACCAGGAAATTGTATGATCGATTGCAAACACACACTTATTTCAGTTGCTCGCAATAAAGTTCACTATTGCGGTTTCTTACACTTGTTGATCTACATACCACGAACTTTGTTATTAATTTTACGGTTATGAGGAATTTATAATGCTTCTCTCGTCTTATTTTATTTTAGCATTACGTACCGAGCAATAAAGCATCGTTCTTTTAAATACTAATTTGAAGTACTACAGGAAGGCAATATTAAATTAGTTGATGTATGCTTCATTTGCAGCGTTATTTTCTAATAAAATTAATCGTAAACAAAATTGTCTTCTACAACTTCTAGAAACAATACAGTGCACATATTAATTTATGATTCGCTGTTTGCATAAATAAATCTAATCCAGATGGAACAGTAAAAGTTTAGCATTTCGTAACTTGTGTTTAATAATTCCTTCGTTCCTAATTTAATTAATTCGTTCAGTGCCTAATTCAATTACTAATTAGGCCTTCAATACATGCACCAAGCAAAATTGTTAGGAAGAAGTTCCACTTCTTCGCGACATTCCTCCAATGAATAAAAATCACTATCTTACCGCGCAATATTATTCGTTCGAAGACAATCAATTGCTTGCGAAAATTTCCTCGGTTCGAAGACGATCCATTATAACACAGTGAGTGGTAATTTGCTTCGTCCAACGATTTCCAGCAAAACTCGCAGTTTTCCTACGTAATGCAACTGCTCTTCAGTTACGCCTTCATTATTCCGAATAGAAAAACGTTCGTCTATGCATTCTAGCACGCCGAGACCACTTCGACTCTTTACGTTTCCTTTATTGAACATGACATAATCTGCTACGAAGTTTCTGCAGCTTTCCCTGACCCTCGTCAAATGCTGTGCCCCGTCTATAATTTTCAATATTATACGCTGTGCAGTTCGAAGCACAGATGTTACTCCGTACATCAGTGGTTACAAACCTAACCACTCTTTACATAATACGTTTTCCGCGTTAAAACGTTCATTTGTCCACCTGTGTCCGAGTGAACCCCGTGAACGTGCTATCGTGCGTTGAATGAGAGTTGGTTGAAACCCTCCCTCGTTTGGAAAAATAATTGAGAAGTAAAGAGAAGAAGGAATAAAATGGCCAAGAAGAAGTTGTCTAGTATGAATTACGAATTAAGTAAACATTATTTTTAGATTAAAAATGACTGCGCAATGATCAGTGGACGGTAACATTGCTTCATACATGGACTATTATATTTATTTATATTTATATATTATTTATATATTATATTTATACTATTATAAAATAACCTTCCCGACGTTCTGTAATTTTGGTTACTTTTCTGGATAGATTGAACTGGCAATGCCAAAATGAATACATAGCATTTATTAATCAGTGATGATAACTCTCTAAATTTTATTCAACAAGTTTTATTCAGTTTGTGAAGAATTTGTCTACCTTCCTTCTACGTGTACTAAAATTTCATTACGTGTGAGCTGAGATAAATACGAGTAATGTACATTTAAGTTTTTAAAAATTGTCATTACCCGTTTCCGTACATTATACTTTCTCGAATGAACCATTATTTCTATTTCACCTCTTGCAAAATTCCAAGATCAATCAAAGTTCGTATTAATTGCAATCGATAATGAGATCTCGCAGCGACAGAATGTACACCAGTACACGGGCTCGTATAAAATATGTGGTATTAAATGAAGTGGTATTAAATCTCACCTTTCGGCAATATTTTGTATGGATAATGAAAGGTTTCCACTTGTCAGGTCATTCCGGTGGCCCATTATTTCAATACAATATGAATTATTGAACTTGCTCCAAATTCTATACTCCTACTCGATGTACTGATTGCATGGAATCCTTGCGGAAGACAAAAGTACCATCGCATTTATTCCACAACAAAAAGCTGCCTTTCATTCAAATAGAAATCAGTATCACAGAATATTCGGACTTAAGTTTCAATATACATACATACATATTATAAAAGTTGAACAAGTTACGAATGCTTCAATGGGCGATATTTTCTACTTGTACACTATTTTAATTATTCGTTTACTATGTTTCAGGTGAAAGACTACATGGACAAATGAAAAATAACATGTGACACGGGAAACTCGTTAAGCGCACTTGATAAAGTAAAATTATTGCGCTGCGTAGGTTGAA
Source organism: Nomada ferruginata (assembly GCA_963583965.1). Taxonomy (NCBI): domain Eukaryota; kingdom Metazoa; phylum Arthropoda; class Insecta; order Hymenoptera; family Apidae; genus Nomada; species Nomada ferruginata. Next base: position 9,337,471 of record OY757216.1, read on the forward strand.
ATAACCTACACGTCGTACGCCAACTTAATCTTCTGCGACTGGTGAATACGAGATGTATCATACACGTACATATGTACGTCGAGAACTTAGCTAACATCAGTTATCTAACAGAACTGTTATCTGTCAGACTTGTTGCAAGTTGCAAAAGCTCTTGCACAAACTTTACCATACTGTTCTGTAGGAAGTAGAATATACTATAATTCTAAACATTAATATTTAAAAGACTTATTATTTATTATATTAAATGTAGATATTATATCGTGGCGTGAGAATGAACGATTGCTGTAGATTTAAATTCTTGTTCCTTACACCGTTTGGTAAAACATTTTCATTTACTTAATCACTTTGACAAGTAAGCAATCAAACTGAAATTTCTAGTACTGTATACTTTTTCAATCACAATATAATTAATGGATTAATTCTACTAAGAATCAAACTGATATTTACTACATCTGCGACACACAAAATAGTCCTTACGAACGCCAAGCATGAATTTATAAATTCCTTCTGGACAGTGAAATATTAAAACAAAATAAAACGGAATATTTTTTTTTTTTTGTGATTTCTTTAAAGTCGCATAGACTTTTTAGTCATTAGCGACTCCTTGGAGTGGGGTTACATTTCCTGGTGTAAATTGGTGTCCTTTAGGAATTTGAGGGTGTCTATTGTGTGGTCCTGTGACGTTAATGCTGTGTGAGGATCCAGCTTGTATCTCGCTCTATGGTGATGGTATTTTATGCATTCGAATAAGAGGTGTTTTATTGTCAGAGTCTGGTTGCACAGGTTGCAGATGGGCGGCTCCAAAACGGAATATTAAAGAAGCACAAAAATACCAATCACTGAAAGATCAACGTCCTACAAAGTCCAGGAACAAATTTCCAACCTTTGTTAACTTCAAGCTGATGGTTCTACGATCTTTGCCAATCTATTTGCTCGATCGAGCCAACTACCATCCTCAGTTTCTACTTCGGCGAGCAAAAGAAACAATTCGTTTATCACGCCAACGAGAATCACTTTGCCGATGCCAAGTCGGCCTCTGCTCCGGACGAAAAAATCCGCCAGGAATTTCGTCACATCAACCAGCAGTAGCCTGTTCGACCGTGAATCGAATTCGCGTTGCGTCACGGCACGATTTTCCTTTCGCCTCGAATTACGCGTAACCTGCTTGTATTTACTACAACGAAGCTGCCTCGGATCGAGAAAGCCCCGCTGAAACTACATACGTTCGAACTAATAGCTCGAAGGATCTTTTTTGTTCGAGCCAAGGCAATAAACTTCTGAATCATAAATGAAGTCACGTGCGTTTACTTTCGAGTAAATCATTACCTTGCTTAATGGTTCGACCACTGGTAATTAGTGACGGATTTCGTAACGACCAAAGTTTTAGTTGGAATTCTTTTGTGACGTGTGTACAGTGTTATGAGGCGAAATTGATGAAAATAGCGAGGAATGGTTTTAAATGTTGGCCATTCAGCGGATTGGGATAATAGACGACAGGTTGATGAATGGAATATTATTATTGTAAGAAATAATACTGCGTATATTATATTGTTGTAATATAATAAGTATATTGTTATTTGATCTGCAGACTTTCGTATTATTTATTTAATTTTAACAGACGCTACAGAAATAGAGGTTGTAATGTTGATAAATTGTACTTGAATAATAAATAATACAAGTTGTAAATTGGGTAATGGAAAAATATATATAAAAACATCCAGTGTTAGATGTTCTAATGTTGAAATTAAAGTATTTCTTCGAAATTTTGCTTTGAATAGACTTCTTTTCCATTTAGGATCCATTAATCAATTCTATTGTCTTCGGGATATAAGAATAAACGTTGCCTGCGATTTTGCAATGCGATTCATGCGTTTGCCAATCTCTTCTTTTTATTCTCCTGTTGCAATTTCTATTTTCTTTATCTATGCTCTTTACGCAATACTACAGGTGTGCTATGCTAAACAGCAGTTTTACTTGCCGCAACAATGTAAAACAGATATATTCTAGATGAATAACTGAATTAAAACAGCCTCCTTCGTGTACTTTACTAAGCCATGATAATTACATTTTGCTTTTATGATTAGATAGAGATCGAATCTATGAGAAATGAGACAATAAAAATAGTTATACTCCGTATAGTTTTTGAAATATTCAACATTAATTTCTTTCCCTTTTCCTTTCGAAATCTTTCAATACCAAGAACCAATTATATCCCGAAGTATTGTAATAAAAAGAACACCCAATTGCAATTTTTATTTACAGTAAAGTTTCATAAGCTTCCACACACAATACCACAAACATATGATCAAAAAATGAAAATTTCTCACTATACGAAATTCAACTTAATAATTCGTATAAAAAACAGTGATAATAATTTACGCCTGAAGGAAATCACGTAACATACTTATAAGTGGAAAAAATAATATTCACCCTGGAATGAAAATATAAAACAGTTTATAAATAGTTCAGTGTAATAAAAATTTTAATGACGATTCAATACATCTACTAAATGTTGTTATTATTACAGAATTTGTACAGCAATGGAATATTACCATAAATGGTATTGAAAACAACTTAAACTGTGCTTAAAAAGTATAAGTACACGAGTGCCGGCTGTCGTTCGAACAATAAAATAATAATTTCAAATAATAAAAGGATCAATTAGGAACCGTGTTTTCGGTTGTTGCGGCGAATACGCACGCAATCATTCGTCGCGGGACGCGAGCTCGCTTTTTCAGAATCAGCACGAGTCGAGGGGGCTAATTCAGTCGCTTGACTCTAATCGTGTTGGCCGGTTAATCGCTCGAAAATCACAGTGCGCCCTGACACGAGGGAAACAGGCGGACCTAACACAGCTTGTAAACTTTAGACGCCAACTTAATTACTAGAGAACCGACTGTAATTAGACGGTCGAGGTGACTTTTTGCCAGGCGAGCCTGTAACACCGCCCAAAAGTAACGAGGCCCCTCTAACTAGAGCTTCGTTAAAAGTTCAAGAGAAGCTTCAGGCATTTCCCTTCTTCAACTTTGAAACAATTTTGTAGAATTATCGTAGACAGAAACGGTTGGGCTCTGTTAAGTACTATTGAAATTCGTTGGCTCTTAGTATTTTGATAGTTCTAGTTTATTGATAATGAAAGAAATGTAACATGAATGTGCCGTTAAAAAAAGAAAAATGTTTATTAGGACCAACGTATCATATTTTGAGATAAAAAGATTTAATGTTGCTCGAGGAATACATAGATTTAGAATTTAGAAATTTATTAAGTATAATATATTACTATTGTTAAGCACGAAGTGGACGATTAGTCAAAACGGTTATAGGATTTAAAGATAAACAGCATTATTGCTGTGAATTTAATTTTCATTTATACTAAATCCTCTTAGTGCACTTTATGCAGAAATACGAAAATATTGTAATGAGAATACTGTTACAGCATTTACTAAACTATCGCAATAATAAAGTTCACTACTTGTCCAATGACTATATTCCTGCTGACTGCCTACATATGTTTCAAGTTGGAACAGATTATTCATGTCATTGATTTCTTAATTAAAAATACGGGAAATCAAAAATAAAACTATATACATGTATATACACACATATGGAAATACATATACTGCATTACAGCTGCTTTTGAATCGTTAATTACAGAAATCGTAAAACCTAATCCTAAGAGATGGCATAATAATAGAACACAGAACATTCTTTCACGGTTATCCAAATATCTCTAACGTCCGCATAACTCGATGCTCAATGACGAAATGGTGAACGAAGATATGTAAAAGGTTTATTGCCATGCCACGAAGGAATCTGTGATATTTAATTCAAACCAACGTTATCATCAGAAGTCTACTTTCTTATAGTATGCAAAAGCTAGCAATGGAAATACCAGCAATCCGATAACACAGAAAATGCAATTCTATTAACGTAACCATATTTTTTAACTTCCTATCCCATGTGCACGGTTGATTACAAGCAAATTGTTAAGATGTATACTACAAAATAATATAGACGGATGAAATTACATTCTGCAGGCAATTCTAATTTAAATTTTATTCTTGCTTCTAATTGAAATATATATACATTTTAATATGTATGATCTTTTCACCGTTTCGTTTTGTTTTTTGTTACTTAAAACTTCTATAATCTCAAGATATGTATCAAAGTTACTCATGATTATTTGTGTCTGATATTTGTTATTACTTTTTTGATACCACGGAAACCTCGTTGACATATTTCAAATAATTAATTCCATCATATTTATAAATCAAATAAAATATCAAATAAAAACAATTCAAATTTATTTTTCATCTTCTTATAATACTTGGTTCATTGTAAAACGGTTTTTCTATTTTTTGCAGTATTTGTAAATTCCAAATATAATAAATATCGTATAGATTAGAATCAACTGTAATCTTTAAGAACCAATGCCGTGTTTGCAATACGTACATATGTGCCGACTTCATTTCTGGATCTTTCCATATTTTAGCATTAATTTAGAGATTCGTGCCCGCACATTTTTATCTATATCGTGTATACATTAAAGCCTACCACCAACGCCCCGTTACTTAATCGCAAATACAATTAACTGTAACAAACTTGATTAAACGAACGAGATTAAAAGCATCACCAGCCACGTAATTCGTAATCCCTATTGCACTTCTCAAGCTTCGTCCCATTCTGCATCGTCCTTTGCGCGATTTATTAATAAACAATTCGTAATTAATTGAACGTAACACCAACACCCTTTGCGTGATCTCAAAAATGGTACGACCACCCTGATAATTAAATCTATCAATATCAATCGAAAATCAACCCGATGAACGTATATAACGCGTAATCCTTAATCTCATTTCTCAAGCTTCGCTCCATTCTGCATCTCACTTTTCACCTGTTAGCGATACCTTGCAACGCGCAGCGTATTTTCGAAGCCATTGAAGCCTTAACGCCTTCCGCTTTCTCGATCCCGGTGGAGGAGCAGCACGACCGTAAATAAATAATAGAATTTAGCGAACCCAAAGCGGCTCAACGTCGTTGAAATAGGCCCGAGCACTGACCTCACGAGCTTCGATCCGTCGCATAATCCACGCTTAATTGGCCCCCTCTGTGTGCATGCATTCGCTTGCACACACGTATCTCTATAAACGTGCGCGCCCACGTGCAATTTTAATCTATGCGCGTGCCTGGCTTCGACACCGTGCATACGCATGTCGCTAACGCGAAAACATCGGGATGCGATTCCGCTTGTTTCACGCCACGAGGAAGTCGCCTTGTATTAAGACTCGAGTCGCGTGTTCGGTTGATTGCGCGGGGGAAAAGAATTTCGAGTGGCGTTAAAGGTTGCGCGAGGAAGATTCGTCTCAGAAGCCTTTTATAAGCCTAATTCAGCTACGTTTGCTCATATTATTATTGTTATTTAATATTAGTAACGATCTATTAATTTATTTTTGATATAGTGTCGAATAAATAAATAATATGTTTGTGAGCTATACGGTTTATTAATAAATAATTATTGTATTCGAATGCAGCAATCGTATACAGGTAACCCTCCCATAACACGGTAGACAGGTTCCTAGAAAATGCCGTGTTATGTGAAACCGTGTTATATGAGAGACTTGGGGGTGGCTTTCGGGGTGGCGGGGATTCGACAATCTATTACCTTTCTTCAATAAGTTAAAAAATTATATTAAATTTAATGTATACATACATACATATATGTATATATATAACCGCGTTGTAAATAACCCTATTGTACGGGGGTTTCCGCAAATTTCTGATCGTGTTAGAGCGAAACGATGTTGCTGGATACTGTGTTATACGAGGGTTACCTGTATACTTAAAATTGTGCTTTATTTAGAAATTATTATACATATACATATGTATTTGTAAATGCAAATGTGTTGTATTATTTTTCAATAGGATTAAGGGTTGCGCGGGGAAGACGGTCTTAAGAAGAACATGAAGTCTGAAACATAAGTTTAATTCAGCAGTGTTTGTTCTCTTGATATATATACGAGGTATAAGGCATGTGTATGTAATGTATGTATCTCTAATTTTGTGTTCAATATAATGCACACGACCAATGGGATATCTTAGTAAACCGGAAAGTTCAGGCTGAATCACAAGATATTCTGAGTCTGTATATTGTTGGCACTTGCTGGGGCAGAGTATGGAATTTAATGTAATGTAGTTTACTTGTTTTTCCATCGAGATAGTAGATTCTTGCAATACAGTTTAATGGAAGTGGTGAAATAATTGTAAATTAATATACCAGATACAATTTGGTGTATTCATGTAACAGAATTTCCCCCGCGTGACTGGGTGATTTTATTCCTGACCAAGAACAGGTGTGAATAGTGGAGAATGTAGTTAGCGTAGTGAATGCGTTAATTACGCTTTCGTAATTAGTAGAGCAGTTATGCCGCTGCATTGCTCGCAAAAAATATAGGAAAGTGGTTCGATAATGAATTCTGTTGAACAGCACGCACTGTTCTTTTTTCAGTTATTAACCACACATATTATTAACGAACTCCATTATAAGTAAATGTAAAAATTCTTAATTGCATATAATTACTGTACTAGTACTGTAGTAAACACGTGACATTTCGAATTAATTTAGTTTCCCACGCAGACAATGTTCGTTTCAACGTCGTCGATGCTAAGCGAACAAAAAAATTAATTCATTTTGTTCACTAATAACTTCCATTTGTATTTGGAATCGCTGCGACCATTTCCAGTATTACCTGCAATCTTTTACAGACCACCTGCAATTAATGCCATAATCGACAAATAAAATCTCTAATTCTGGAAATTCGAAGCTTGAATGAATACCCGCAAAGTACTTACTGTATTATCTAAAATTATCAGAAATTCGTGAACATCGTCCTCTGGCGATTAGAAATCATCGTAATTAACGTTCTCGTTTCCGGACTGTACGTCGTTCCAAATTAATCAAGCCGCCGATTCCGTTCCAGACGTGGCATTGGATTAAATGAACGCGAAAATACAGTAAATGGCGGACGTGAAGTCGGTAACGCGAACGTTAATTCGATTTGCGTTCCCGATGGCCCGCGATTATTAAACGGATCGAGCCGTGTAACCCGCACAGAAATGGAACATTAAAAGCTAAACACACTGGAGTCGTCCACCTTTACCGATATTTCTCAATATGTGTATTTAGGTACCGACAATTATTTCAACTGGCGACCCTTCAATTGACCGCATGGAGAACATTAGCTTCTGCGTGATCGATAAATAATCAGGATGCTATATAATTATACATAACTCTCAATCAGTGAATGTTTGAACTACAACGAACCGTGACAGCGACCCCTCCTACATAAAATTTCTCAGCTAATTTATACGTTTCCCGGTTCACATTTTTCCCATGTACGAACAACATAACTGCTCGTCCACTGAATAAATTTTTGCTTTATGACGACACAAGATTACACACATGGGAAATGAATGAATTTATTTATAGAATTCGCAAGGTTAGTCGAGATATACGGTTCATATGAACCTCGTCGATTTCTCAAACGGTATTAAATACGATTATCGAGAACAACATGTTGGAAGGACGAGTATTCTTTCCAGTTAGTGCATTGATTTTCGATTGCAACGATTGCAAGGTTGAAACAACGTTAAGGATACTTCTATGTCGACGTGCCAAGTATCAGAATTTTATACGAATAATATTACTTGCGCATATTATAGGTGCTTTTAAAACGCTTTATTATAAATATCACGAGTAGTGTTCGTCAATTACTTACAACTTTTCTGCTACGTTGAACGAAATTTGGCAGTGAAGAATTTACAGCATTATTGGTTGATGTGATATGATTTTATCAGTCTATCTGAAACAAAATGAAAAACGCGAATTAAAATCTGTATGTCAAATATTCACAGATGTACATATTCAAATCAACTCGAATTCCTAATAAAGTAAATTTAATTTCTTCGGCAGGCAACGCCTTCGCCTAATACTATATTAAACACGTTTTAAAATAGCAATATAGACACTTGAGGTCTTCCTGTGTCAACACCACATCTGCAAATCGCTATATTAATCATCATCCTCCTACGACTTTCCAGATCATACGTGTGTCATAAAACCCATTAGAGTTCCCGAACGAAATATTCTACACGATGTATGTATGTAGAAAAATATCATAGTAGTTCTTATACTTTCCATATTTATTCGCAACACATAAAATACTGATGTACTAAAATACCACTTGGTCGATCGTTTAAAATATCTCTTTCAATATTCACTATAATTTCAGTTTTTGGCTTTCATTCTATTCAAACGAATTTTGCTGCAACATTTTACTAGCATATTCTGTATGTAAAAAATTGTCGCAAAACTACCAAAGGGGATAGATCGTTCCCTTCAACAGTTTATAATCCTTAATCCAGTAATTAAATGTCTTTTAACAATGTCTCACATTATTCGAAAAGAATAATTCATGGGCATAAACAGTGATTAGTACACCTCATACTTATTTCTATTGATAGTTCCTTGATATATCATATTGCTATGTACTCGATGAACAATAATGCGTATAAAACCTGCGAATAAAAAGATACACGCACAAATATTCCAACCAATTTATCTCATTGGCATCCACACAAAACAAAACGAAAAAAGACAAGAAAAATGTGCAGGGAAGATTTATTTTTAATATTTAATTTATCTCTTCCATAACAATAAAAAACCTATGTAATAGTAAAAAGCTTTCTCATCATTCATGTTCGCAATTTTACAAACGCCCCAAAGGGTTAACGGTGATCGGACGACCGGATGGCACGTCGAAGAAGGAGAAGTTCACCCGGCCACGGAATCCATCTAGAGGGTGGCGAGAGAAGGGCAAGCAGACCAAGAGGGGTTTGGCAATGCGACAAGCGCGACGCTGAAAATAGCAGCCGGGGGTAGGGAGTACGGTTTATAGTTAGCTCCTCTTATAGTTAGCCTCTGACTAGCTCACTGCAGAATGCAAAATGGGTCTCACAGCTTTCTCTTCTCGTCCCCTTTCGTCGAACGCTTCGCGTAAATGAAGCTTCTCTTTCGTGGGGTCTCGCCTTTAACTCTCGCAAATTTACACGCTTATCCGTTTCTCGTTGTCCGCACATCTCTTCCTCTAACTTATTTTTCTCTCCACTCGATTGAGCCTCCTCGCATTTTTCCCACCCTTCTGCACCGTGATCGCTCGTCCTTCAAATCCAATGTAGCTTCGTCTCGCTCCGCCGTTTATGTTTCCCCGCGTTCGCACTTTGTTCCAGTCGAGTTTATTTCTGCACGACACTCTGTCACACCAGTATCGTGGACGTTCCTCTTTGTGAGCGTCTCTTGGCCCAGACTCCGCGGACGTCGAGCGATGGAATCTTGGGTAAAAAAGGGCAGCAACGACCGAGAAGTTTGCTCGGGTCGGGAACGAATTCCGGCTACACGTTGCGAGTGTTATGGGATCTAGCGACGAGGGATGTCGTTACGACCGCGTCTGGTTGTCTGGCCACACCAACCGTCGGGGGTCTTGAAAAAATTATGTAACGCCATGGATTTGTGCACGCTTTGGCAGGCTTTAGTGGGTTGCTACTTGGAGAGCTTGAGACAGATGGTGGTTTTGTGAAAGGTTTATCGGGATCAGAAGAAGGAACTGGATGATCGATTAGAATACTTCGGTGACTGTATGGAGTTTCTATCTCGATTCTAAGATGTCTTATATGGTGATGGTATGGTGTTGAAGAGACCTTACTAGTAATATACATTACCTGCTAAAAGTTTGGGATCAGTACCTTAGTTGTAAAAAATATTTTGGGTGGGTTGTTTACAATTCAGTGGTTACAAATTAATTAGCCATTAGCTTTGTTTCGATATGTTATATTTTGGATGCGGATGGTCAGCAGACTTAATTGATTGTTAAAGAGGACTTGTCAATGGATGAGTTCTCATTACGCCACAGGTGGTACTGTTGACTCTACCCACGTTAGGAAATGAGTTCATACAATTATACTCCGATTGTTATTGTAATAAAATTATAGAAAAATTGTCAACATATAGTTATTGATTACATGGTTGAAATACCAAGTGGTACAAAAATTTTTGCTGGCAATGTATAAACGCGGTAGTGTCGCGTTAGCTAGCCGTAGCTTGGGACCAGATCTGGTCAGCTATCAAGGGAAGTAGAGTTCAAAGAAACACCGACTGTTTTTCTTCTGTACTCAGTGCGAGTGAAATATTGTATATACAGATAATTGACACGATGTATCGGGGTTCTGAGGTTGTTAGGTAGTTGTTAGAATTAACATATGTAACTGGGTGTTGGGACAAGCCGAATGACAGAAATATTGGAAGATAGGAACCTCACCTCTCCAAAGATGGAAGTCAGTTTTCAATAAAGGGTCTCGGATAGGTTTGCTTATTTTAGATAACAGTTTGAAGAACTAATGAGGATAGTGATTATGTATCAGCTACCAAGCTAAAATCCTGATTAGGTGATGTATGCATGTACACATATAGATATAAGGCCACTACTGTATTTTTGTAATCGTATTTTTTAATTGTAAAATGATTGGCAAAGGTGAAACATTTTTCCTTGGATCTGAATTTATTTAGACTGTTTCTCGATTATGCTCATCAATAGATGATCGATTAATGATATATTAGAGAGTATGCAATTGTGAGTAAAGGAATTTTTAAAATACATACTCGTAAGTTATTTCTCACAAGGCTGCCGTTAAAGAACTCTATTTTTCATATTGTATTTCACTGCTAAAGTGAAGTTTTTTTAATGCAAAATTGTAATAAGAAAACAGTTTGCGGAAACGTCACAACACAAATGTTGAAAATGTGGCTTGTAAATTGTAAATAAGTAATACCCTTGACTTTGAGTTACTCAATCAATAAGATACATTTTGTATGTCTCACGTTCTAAAATAGAACGTGGCATGTTGGTGTAAGATCAATCGAGGAAACTTGGTAATTCGTGACGGGGAGCTGGATAGTAATTTAGCACTTGCGAAGCTGAAATTTAAACCTGTGTTAACTATAGCAATGAATGAATAATGACGATTCATCCATTATATTCAAGGAAGTTGCGGGATAGAATAATTTCTCATGATACGACGAGTACACGAAGATGTATCAAATGCTCTACAGCGGCGATTTTCAAACACTCCTTTATCCCACGCCACGCGTAAACTCATTACTAAAACAATTACCAAAATTCCGCGGCACACCAAAACTTATATTATACTTTTTCGCCGATCTATCAAAACAGTGTTCCTTTTAAGAAAAATCTTTTTAAATACTTGCTCCATTTATATCACTTTTTTCCAAAAAACAAATGGTGCTCAGAATTATTTAAAACTTATTCCTAATCATTGCTGCCACGTCGCATTAACTTGTATCAAACAATTTGTGACACGCCACTGGCCTTCTCGCGGCACACCGATTGAAAATCGCGTATTAACTCCGTAAGTATTACAAGTACACAGAAATATTTAACACAATTGTTGTATGATATCGGGGGGGGGGGGGAACTCGGCCACGATTAATTTGATCGTGGTCAATTTATCGTCAGTAATGACTCCACAATGACATAACTAATTTAAACGCGTGTACGATCGAAACTCGATATAAATCCACTACAACTAAAAAATAAAAGAAACTCTGCTGGATATACATAGTGCGACTTGTCAAATTTCATTTTGGCGCCTCCGTGTGAAATTATCGCACGTGAAACCATTCGATATAAAAAGAAAGAAGATGGAAGAAGCATATCTGTGCAGAAACCGATACATATGAGCCGCACATTACCCAAATTGCATAACTCAACTTTTTACATTTTATCGTCAAAGCGCAAACTTGTTACATCTTGTTACGTCTAAAATAAATTTCCCTATTTTTGTTTTGCGGAGCTAACCGATCTAGCGAACTAGCGGCTCATATATCAGGGATAGAATGTATATCATTTCTGTGTTCCATTGTCAGAAGGGGATGGCTTTGAGTAATCTGCACGATCTGTGTAACATTTAATAATTAATAATTTGCTCTCCTGCTAAGCGCGCACCTCGCTGTTTCACGTCCGCGACGTTCACGTGTCGGAATTCTCTCGGACCCTCAATTCCTCATTCGAGCAGGCTGATCAAGAAAGATGAAATCGCTCGTCGGCCAATGAAAGTTGTTTTCCCGTGCGTGACTTCCGCCGGATTCGCGTCGACAGTGCTTCCATTGATAAATAGACAGCTGTGCGCGGGTGTGCATCGGAATGCATCACACGATTCAATGTTGAGCAACTTTAGTACAGTGGAACTCCGTTTATCCGAGCACGTATGGGAACAGGCGACTGATATACATATTTCGTTGTTGCAGATGAAATATTCGAAGTTTTGACAAAACCGTCAGGGTGCATAGCTTTGCGGAAATATTTACTGTTAAGGTGCGATACATTATTTATATACTTTCATTTTTTGACACGTGTAAGCCTTGGACGGTAAATCTTACAGCGATTTCGTTAATAATTTTTGTGGTTCGCAATTTTGTAATTGAAATTCTTCAAACCATTGGTGGATCGTTACTTTCACTTGCTGTACGTTTTCCAAAATTTTGATACTATTTTTATGTATTTATTTATTTTGTTATTACGAGTAGTTCCTATTGCATTGTGCCAAAATTTAAGTTCATAGAAGAAGAACACTCGTGTTTGTACTTTATTCATAATACGTATTGACACATAATCTGTGAATATTGACTACTATTTATATCACATTTGCATTTATTTATTTTTCTGAAGCGAAATTGCAAAGTAAGTATTGCAATTGTTAGTTGTGTTTGTAATTCATTGCAGGCAATCAAGGGTGTCAATTCATATAGTTAAGTTAACTTCGAACACTTAAAATCTATATTCAAATGGCGTTTTAATTGATTCCATCCGGCTTCCCTTACAACTCTAGACTTCCCGGAACTTTATGTAGGATTCATTTATTCAACGCTAATTAATCTAAGTTAGCAATAGTTGTGTAAAACAAGTTTGAATAGGAACAATTCTTTTTTACTCGCAAAGTAGATTTATTGCATTTGCCTTTCTAAACAAGATCGTTGTTTCAGTAATTGGAGCATAACAATTTTTCACTGGCTTTTCATGAATGGTCTCATAAACTTTCAAATTGTAATCAGTGAACATTCTACAGCCGAGCACTTCTACAAGAAACGCATACGTTTATACGCCGTAATTGTTACGCAGAATAAGTAAACCGTGCTGCAATATACATGCCACAGAGTCTTCATTATTCACGCGTTTAAAAATATAACGTACTCATAATTTTAATTACACGATTCGCCAACTGTCAATTATAAATTGAAAACAATTTTTCACTTCATGTACCCACAGAGATCTTCTCTATCTGAAAACGAGTGAAGCATAAAATAAACTATTACATATTGCTTCAACAAAAGTGTCAGCTACAAAAACATAATAAACTCAATAGAAACGGGTCTGCGTATCAAGAATTATCGAATCAAATCAAACCAAACTCAATATCCAATTTTCATTTCCACGTCCACTTCACACCCATCAACCTTAATCGAAAAAAGAACCCTCCCACACACCAAAGAAAACGATTCCCATTCTCCCAAGGCGCCTTTCCTCGAACGAATCTATCGAAACGTCAACGTCTACCTCGCCCACCGTTTAACTTCTCAGCCACATCTCGATTTTCTCCCCATTTTCCACACCAGTCCTCCCCCATTTCGCCCCAAAGCACAGGTATAACAAACCTAACGTCGGCGTTATCCAAAGTGAAACGAAATATGTGTACGAGCAATACAGCGTTATACGCCGCGGGCAGTCGTCGTTAGAACGGCTGATTCTCTTCCTCTAATTACACGACCCTTCCGACCGGACTTTTACGAGACAGAGAGAGCCTTCGAGGAACGAAACGTGCAATATCAAACGCAACATACGAGCTAACGCTCACGACGAAATAATTAACTCTCCGAAACCGATCCTCCCGCCCCGTTTCCACGTTTGCTCGCCCAACGCCGCGCTGTTTGTCGCGTTAATTCCATAAATCCAGCTGGAAGGATACGAAGATCCTTGAAATATACGTGGCACGGTCCTCAACGTGGAAACGTTGCTCGCGGCTAACTCCAAATTATAAATAGACTGAACTATCCCATTTATCAGCGTCAATAGAGCCGTAAATTTTCCGCCTAACTGTTCTCACTTTACCATCTGGACAGGGAACGGAGGGAAGTGTCCCGCTCCGTGGCCGTGCAAACTGCAAAACACACCGGCAGGGATACGTTGCAATCATCCGACGATTTCAGGATCTTCGCTGACTGCGCCGCGTCAACTATCTTAGATTCACGCCGGATAGCCCGATCCGTGTTAAATGGCCGACGCAACTATCTAGATCCAAAGTGACTATTTCTGGTAAAAGGGAATACGACGTGGCGGGTGATAAAAAATGGCCAACGACGAGATTCGAACGGCGATTCAGGCGTTGCGCGCGCCCCAGGACGAAAAAGCGAATTCCTCTTACGCGAGTTATCCGCGCTGTATTATATTTCAGGTGTTATTTATTGGGACAGCGTCATCGGTGCCAGGACCTTTGCCGAGATTATCGTGTCCCCGCGGCACTGCGCGCATTCGCGTATTAGTATTCAATTTGCGCCGGTTTCTCGCCGATGCTACGCAAGATAGAAGCGCGGATTGTACGGCCGTTATTTATTTATCATTGTTGCTGGAGTTGCCTCCGGATCGTACATTTAAATACAATTGTGATTATTTCTGTATTTTAATGATTCGATACGAATTTTCCTGCGGACAATGTGTACCTGCACGCACTGCAAGGTGAACAGATTCGGAGTGGCGAGTATATGAATAGGGGAAACGAATGATGTAGAAGAGAAGCTAAACGAGAAGTACCGACTAATTTCAATGAATTGGTTGAAGTCGAGTAAAATGTATATTAAACGTAAGGGTAGGCCGACGAAGTATTAACTGTAATTAATGTATGTGCAAGTTTCAACATTTCATTACCTGTTCTTATTATTTTCCATACTTTTGTGTATATTTTTAATATAGGGGCGTAAGAAGTTAAATTCAACTATTCACAAGATACAAGCAGAACGAAAAGTATATTTGTACACAAAATAAATAATAAATAAATAAATAATAATAAATTAATTTACGGGAATAGCCCCTTTAGATTACATGATAAACAGTTATAATAAAGGACATTACATACAACAATTACAGTAGATTGTAAATATATAAGAAAAGTAATAATAATAGTAATTATATTTATATTTGCTATCCATAATGTGATAGCATGCTGCGAATGGATTTTTTAAATTTTCTAGGTGACTGTCCAAAAAAGTCAATTTCATTATGGTAAACATTTGCGAGCGAGCATATCCTGCTAAATGCGTTATGTTTACCATAATTAGTAGAGTGTTGCTCAGTTGCTATAAAGTTGTTCCGTAGGTAAGCTGAAGGCACGAGAAAATTAACTTTCTGAAGGATTTCTGGACAGCTGATCTTACCATTTAACGTAAAATAAGAAATATATTTACCGCAACCATTGAATGGAGGGTTCAGAAGCCAATCAGTGTACGCTCCATTAGCATGCACACCGAAACAAATAAGGTATTTACAAATCACTTTGAAAAAAATGACAATGTTAGTACCGTCATCTATCGCTTACGTATGAAAATAGTGATTAGAATTATCAACCGAAAGTTTCAACAATAAAGTGGTTTTTAAACTACGAAACTCGTGTTCAGGAAAAGTTGGACTTACACTGATTGGCTTTTGAGCCCTCCGAACATTAAACGAAACTTCCGCCTCGATATTCCATCTACTTTCCGAAAAAATCATCTCCGACGATACTTACAACAACGCCCCCGAGCTTAATAATAACATTACCAAAAAATAAGTCCCAAACCTTCATCGAACAGTACAAGCAATTTACCAACTAAAAGAAAGCCCACTATTACTCCCCTGGAACCAAAACTAATAACAGAACCGACTGCAGCCTTGAACAAATTTCCCCTTAAAAAAATGCCGCGCTCCTATCATTAACAAAACCGCAAGATACTCCAAATCACCTTCGTACACCTTCGCAGCGTCTCCCCATCAAGCGACCGATCCCGTCCCCTCTTACGTAACCGCGAAGACAAAAGATCAGGCCAAAGGGGCCAGGGCGAAAATTACGAGCTGGCCACTTTCCATAAAGATTAAACGCGCGCCTGAATCACGTGAACATGACAAGCTGAATAAATTTCCCTCGGCCCGTGGAACGATACGTTTCAACGTTTTCGTCCATCAGTCCATCTCGCGTATTCCTTAACTTTAACGACTCGGACACACACACCACACACACGCACGCACACACAAACACACAAACACACAAACAGACACAAACAGATACAAACATCGTTCAACCTGTCCAAATAAATGTTCACCACGATTCGAGGCTAGCTCCGTTGATTTCGTTTGCTACCACCCATTATAAACATATTTCAGAAGCTCCCCCTCGCGGACGTTCGAGGCCCGTGCCCAGTAATAACACGAAACCGGCTGCGCGTTCCACAGATCGCTTGCACCTACACGAACTCTCTTCGACGGAGGCCGGCTAAATGAATGCAGTCGCTTATAGCTACTGGATACGAAGATTACCCCGAAGGTAATCCTGATCGTACGCATCTCTCGAAAGGATCCCCCTCCGGCTAGATTTCTCCTCGAGCAGTCGCTTGTTCCTTTTATTTCTTTTCCTCTCTTCTTTCTTTCATTTTCTTTTTTTTGTCTTCGCTTGATCTTCTCCTGCGCTGACGAACGCAGTGGTATAGGCTGGATTTTTTTACGAGATCGAAATTGTGGGGCTACGCGGACGAAAAGATGCGTTTCTGATCGTTGCCTCTGATGCGGGAGTGACTCGGAAAACTGGTCAGCTTGCTTCGGTAAATGTGTATCATGGACAGCTTTGTAATGGGATTTCTCGTGGTATTGATTTAATGAAATGGGACCTTTTTTTCATCGAGGAAATGTCTCGCGGGAAATGGTGCGAGCGGCTTGTCGCTGATGGTGTTCGTCGGAAGTGGTCGAGCGCGAGCTGAGAGGGTTCGAGGTTTTGGTAGAGGTAAATAAAGAGGTAAATAAATTTGGTATGACGGTAAATAAATTTCTTGAGGCGTTGCTAACTTTTGGCGTCTATTGTACAGCTACAATTTCGTTTTTGGATCACTGACAGACAATCCTAATTGATTACTCAAGTTATAGGGACGAATATTGCGCGCTATGTGCAGATGCATACTCCATTCCTGGCTTCCTGCTTTCTAAGTTAAACAAAAACGAAACATAACTAAACGAAGTATCTACGTATCCTCGTCACTTTATAAGACACAAAGCAACGAGTACTTTGCAATCACGAACTGTATCGCCGTTCTATCGCAGAGCCCTGACACTCGTGGATCCACGTAGCAGATCAGTTGCCGGCACTATCTTTTACACCAGAAAAAAGCAACAACTAGGTCCGTATCCCCGAGACGGCCCCGAGGGCTCGACTGGAAAAAAATATCTGGATCGTCTAAAAGTTAATTCCACACCATTGTGCGTGTCACTCTGTCCCTCTCGTTTCTCGAGATCACAGCCCACTCTCCGCCGCGGTTCAGCCTCCAGGGGAGGCTGTTCTATTCGCAGAGGAGAGCAGAGGAAGCGACCGATTAAGTTTTTGTTCCCCCGAGAATTAGAGGTCGAGTAGAAGCTTGGGCTGGGTGCAAAGGAACGGGGGATGCCGAAAGTAATGTGAAGGAAGAAGAAGAACAAGAAGAAGAAGAAGAAGGAGGAGAAGAAGAAAGGAGCTAGGAGATGAAACGGGGAGGGAAAGAACGGGACCGTCCGTCGAATGGACCAATTCGCGCACCTGTTCGACTCTTCTGGTCTGCTCGATTCCATAAAACGTTAACTAGCATGGTCGTCATGGAACCCAGACGAGGGTCCATGCCTTTGTTCTTCTTTTCCTGCCGACTATGTATGTATGTATGTATGTAATTGGAGCCGCTCCTCCTCTCCGCCAGACTCTGATCGATTGTAAGCAGTTCATTACGAGAGGAAGTTATGTTAATAAATTTTAACGTCTATGACGTAAGAGGGAAGCAGAAACGATTCTGAATCAGAACCTCGGTCGGAATACCGGGAACCATTAGGATATTAACGAAGATCGCGGATGGGTGATTAAAAGTTTGATGGACTTTCTAATATAAAATATGAGAGAATACATTTTTCGTCTTTTCTTTTTTCTTTTGCAAGAGGACGCGCTAGTGTTTCCATGCTTGTCGTCGGTACAGTGGCTGCGATTAAAATTTAATTAAGAAATAGGTAGGAGGAAACTCGTATTGCCCCCTTGCTTACTAATTGGACGGCTGTTTTGTAGATAGTGAACGAGCGTTGCTGGGATGGCGTCATAATTAAAGCTGGTGTTAAGTGAAACTTTTGTTATCGATACGTGTGCATCTTGGTGACACGGGTAGTTGAGTTGTAGTAACGTGTTGAGCCTTCGAAATAGCTTCCAATACTTGTAATAAGAAAAAGACCTAATTCGCGATGAAACTTACATTATCTACGATTTTTACTATTTATTTAACTATCACCTATCAAGAAAGTAGTTGCAAATGAAAAATCGTACTTCGAATGAAATTATTCAAAACGTACTTTACGTTATTCCACATTTTCTCCGCATGGGTACACGGTGGAATGTCTCACTTTCATGAATTATGATACACCGTGAGCGGGACTTAACTTACATAGAATTACATTCAAATATTTGCTCGTGCCGCCAGTAATTAATCAAGGGAAGAGGAGGAGGATAGGCTGGGACCGTAATCGATTTACCTTTTTAAATCGTTCTGACGTGTACATACAGTTAACCACGAGGACCGCGAAGCCGTATTTCCACTGAATGAACATTTCTATGCGGCCTTTTATCAGGCATTAGACATATTACGTGTTTCGATAAATCATTCCTTTCCGCTTGAAACGCACCCCGATAGGACAGTCTCTTCTTATGGGACTGCCGTGCATGTCAGCATAATACCAAAGTCGCGCTGTATCGTTTCTATCTCCGCTGCCATGCACCACGATGCCGTAGGAAAGATAGCGGTTTTGTCGTTATTATTACACGGACGTTTCTTCACTTGTTTCGTGGAACTATACTCCTCCATTCTTTCTCGCTATTGGAAATAAATTTATTCGTGTCACGTGTGGTGGTAGGGAAGCGGAATCAACAGAGTAACTTCTTAGTGGGCGAAAATTGGAGAATTAAGTCAAGTTCAATAATATTTGATCCAGAGATTTACCCAATTGATTTCTTTCTTTTAAATAATGACAAATTAATAATATTTATATACATTTTGTGTATCTTTAAACAGAATAGAAGTTTTATGAAGATTGTTTCATTGCCTCCATGTGTGCTAGATTGTAAAAATTATTATGATTGTATATTTAATTATTTAACACTATTTTGTTTGTTCTTGCATTATAAATTTAATGAAAATTCGTGAAATAATGTTATTACTAAATTAGCATATCAATAGAGCACTTAGGAACCGCTGTGGCTAATTTTTGTGAGAGAATTTATGAAAATTGGTCGCTTCACTTTTTACGAATTTGGATTTAGTTAATCAAGCAGTTTGTAAAAAAGAAAATAAAATGGAAAAGGCACACGTAAAGTTGTGTACTTATTATATTATACACTTCGGCATTCGACATTACCCCACATATAATACTTTCAATAGAAGGGGTTAAATTGTTTCAAAGAAATAACACTTGACACCGGTACTAAAACCGCTGCGTATGATCAAAAGACGCGTCACTATAAATTTCACCCGGGATTAAAAGATCGGACGAAAATGTTGTACACACCTTTAATACCCAAGATCTAAAGCAAGTGATAATAAAAGAAGATGCGAAAGTAATGCGACAGCGGCATCAACTGTTCGAGGAAACACGACTTTAACTCGACTTGCTAAAAGTAATAATATTTTTAGCGACCTCAGTGAAAAATCGGCAAAGTTTTAATATAACATAATGGTGATTCGAAGAAATTGTTAATGGTTAAGAAATTGGTAACATAATAACAGAAATAGGAAATAATAAAAATAGAAAAAACTTTTGAAGCGTAGAAATTCGCTTTGCATGTTAAATTATGAATAAATAAAACGCAAAAATATTATGAAATGTAATTATCTACTTGCAGTAGGAAATACCAAAATAGGATAAAACTGCATGATTTAACTCGATGTAAAATCGCAGCGATCAAGATTAATACTTTTCTGTTACATATAACTGTACAATACAATACAATTTAAAGCAATGAAAAAATTATTCCCCATCGTCTCTTCCCTCGTATACATTATCGTACACCCTAAATAGAAATTACTCCAACCCATCACGATTCATCCCCCCCTTAGATATTCAATTACCAATGACCCATTAAAACAGCAAACACAAAAACTCCGTAC
The DNA here is from genome assembly GCA_963583965.1 of Nomada ferruginata. Lineage (NCBI taxonomy): Eukaryota > Metazoa > Arthropoda > Insecta > Hymenoptera > Apidae > Nomada > Nomada ferruginata. The sequence goes on from OY757216.1 coordinate 9,357,998, forward strand.
AAATCAAGTATGCCTCCGATCCCATTCTCTCATAAGGACCGAAATAAATCACTGCAAATTCCTCGATCGTTCACCGACTACTGTTCGCCGCGGATCAACCCATCATCGAGAAACTCAGCCAGCGGCGATACGCGCTTGCGATGCCTTCATTACACGCGGGGTCGGCGCGTTTAATTGCGATACTTTCGTGACCCAGTGTCAGGCGTAGCGCGGTCTTCATCTAACCGTTTCTATCCCGGCAACAAACACAGCAACCGTGATGCCGTAACACAGGTGGAAACGTTAATGCTTCCCGACGACGACGCGATAAATCACCGTGTGTATCTACGAGAGGCTCGAACGGCGAGCAGCGCCCGAGGAAGACGAGGAGGGCCGAGGAAGAGGAATTCTGACCGCGTGTAATTCCGTGGAGGACGTGGAACGGCAGAAGATCGAAAGTCGAGGGACCATGACGGGCTCGACCGGCGAAGGAAAGCATGGACTTTCATCGGGCCAGGAAGCCGTCTGTTCACGGATCACGAAACGCTTCTCCGCGGAGTGTCTCGCGGGTGCAGGTTGTTGAATTTTAACGAAAAAACTTGCGGGATCTTGTATAACGCGTCGAATGTCGCGGGGTCATTGACGACCGGCCGCAGAAGGTTTTCTGTGGCGCCATGGGGCTCGTCGATCACCGTTAATGGCAGAATTAATGGTGACGGTTGGAATCCGATGCGGGGCAATACTTGTACATTATTCAGTGCTGTCAGTGTTTGCTGTGGCGGTGGGAATTATTAAATATAGCGTAAGTTGTAGAAGATGATATCATCATTTTGGTTTTAATAGAGGCGTACGAAATTGAGCAACTAATAGTATTAATAATAATTGTTATTTTTATTATGCATAAAAGTTTATGAGCACTCTAAAAAAGTGCTTGTATTATACAAATATTGAATGGCCTGTTAATGTTTCATGGATTAAAAAATAATATTATAGAGACTAATGGTAATTAACTTTTTTTTTAACTTAAACTTCCCCCTGAAAATTATTAATCAGCCACAAAATTTCTGTATTGCTTGAACTGCTTGGTGGTCCCCAATTTTTGCCCAGTAGCGCAAATGTCTGTATTAATAATATGAAAATAAGTGTTTGAAAAACAATTGTGATGGTAACTCCAAAAAGCAATTAACAATATAAATTTGGACCTTTGGGAAATTGAAATAAGTGTGTAAATAGTACTGCAACTATGGAACGGGATTTGCTGCTAAGAGTTTCGAGTTGTGAAATCAATTATTCTGCAAATTTGCGAAAGAGGCAGATTGAGTTGTAAATTATATTAGTTAACGACTAATTTAATAATTTATGAATTGAGTTATAGTGATAACGTGACGTGCGGAGTGACGATGAGACCTGATCGATTCGCGTTATTTTCTGGAGTCTGTGTGACAGAGATTTAGGACAACGATAAACGAGAATGATAGAAGCGCTGAGTCGAGTTAAATGACGATGGAGATGGGGGTGGCTGATGAGCGATAATCAAGTATAATGAAGATGTACTAGCACTATACATAAGTACTGAACGCTATTCTATTTAACAAATATTAAACAGTAGTTATCGACAAATAGATTTCTTTTTTAATTTTAAGAATAGAAATTGCCAGTGTAATGATAAAATTATGTTCACGCGTAGTTCTATAAAATATATCACACTGAAATATTTCTCGTTTTAATAAAATGTATCTTTTTATTCATGTCGTGTCCTCAAAACGAAGATTTTATATATATGTTTGATTGAATGGAATTTGTATACAGCAGACATGTAAATCTTCGTTTTTGTAATCCATCAATAATTCATTAAATAATAGAAGAATGCGTTGAGTGTTCAGTAAAAAGAAAACGCACACCAGTCACTGGTCAAGAGCATCATTTGCCTATGCCAGGAATATCCAATGAACATAAACGCATGCATGTGTATTTATGATGTCAGTCGTTTTGCGTGATATTGAGACACACGTCGCAAAAAGATTTAACAACTGGCCTACTCCCTCTTTTTTTATAAACCTTGTACATCTTGCAAACTGGTTTCGTGTAAAACTGATCCTTCGTGTCTGCTAATATTTATTGAAGCCAATAGAACGAGTGGAAATAAAAGTGCGACAGGATTCCACATCCTTTGGCTACTAATTAGGTACAATTACGGCAACTTATTGCTTTCGCAGCTTTTATTTTCCGTATAGTATACCTTCATCATCGATACGTATGGCAATTGCATAAAGAGAATTCTAACATTAAATAACATAAAATGAAACGTGCAAAAGGAGCGATCGGATTTCCTGTCGTATTTAATAAAATACTGTTATAATATTTCAATTTCCGCAATTACTACAAGCAAATGACCATTGGTGTACAAGAGGTCGAAGGAATGTATCGTCGAGACTGGATCGTTTAATTGGCTACTGCCAAAGAAGGTACAATATCGTTATATCGTGATATCGTTTTCATAGAGAGACCCTACTTTTCACATAATTGTATAATAATAGATTTATAACCGCGACGATAGTAGTAGCAGTGGTAGTAGTCAGCTCGTTATTTAAATATTCCTTAAATAATAATTCATCTTGAAATTTATCAAATTATTTACGTATTTCACAATCGTGTGGGATAACGATAAAAACGACTATCCTTCCAGACGAATAAAAACAACTTACTAACGTGAACTTGTAGTTGATTTATCAGTTTGCTTAAATTCGAATAACAATCATTTTCACTTGTCCCCCGGACTTGTTCCACGGTTAACTGCAGACATCCTCCAAAAGGCAATCAATTTCTGCTGCTCCTCGCCTTCAATTAACCTGTTCCATGAAAGAGTAACTCGACGCAATTCCAAAACCTTTGCAAATGTGCCTACATGCATACAGGCAGAATCGAGGAAATACAAGAAACGTGCAAGGAACGGTGAGCAACGCGATGTTGTCAATCGACCCAAGCCTCAACCTATCCCGGGGTCCATGAATGTATGTATGAGCATCGACGGACGATGCTGCGAGATTCGAAGATTATAATGTCTTGGCCTGGCTAACAGGAAGAAGGCAGAGCAGATAGGTACCGAGCACTTAAGACCGTAACGACGTAATCTGGCGAGAATAAGAACGACGACTTCCTCCGGGTATCGAGTCGCCGTTCCTAGATTTTATTACTTGGCTCAACGGGAGAATGTAACGCGGCTCCGTTTCGCTACGACCACGAGAGAGGCCTCGGCGAGGTGGAACTGGAATTCCTCGAAAGTTAGGCGAAGCCTTAATATCTTCAGCGTTTTCCTTCGATCGTGACGCAATCGATTGCAGAATGCATTGTCTTGGAACGATCATGAGTATTTCGCATCGATGAAAAGAGCTTCGCGGGGAGACACTGCTGCACGTGGTACTTGCATTAAATTTGTCGAAGTTGCTGCACCGTGAATTATTGTACAGGAAATTACAGTGCACGAGCGATGGAATGCGTAAGAAAATTCCTTGAATAGATAGTTGATAGGAACTGGTCATTCTTATTATTGAGTCGATGATTGGTGCGATAGGAAATGTGCAATTACTCGCGTGAAGAGTAAAGGAAACGACTAATATTCGCACAAATAATATGAAATATTACATTAATTACTGATATTCAAATTAACGTATTATTCTGTCCACGTCGAAAGTAAATGAAACAACCATAGCTGTCAATAATTATCATTTTCATAAGGTTTACAAAAGTTTACAAAATTGATCCATTCGTTAGTAAACAATTGAAAGGGGGACTCGTATATGAAACGATGGCAAGGATATTCTTACGCGACTATGCAACTCTTTAATGGTTTCCCCGTAAAAATCGTTCGCATTAAAAGTGGAGCATATTTGCATGCAATTAGAGACAGCGAAAGATTGAAGACCGTCCACCTGTCCGTACTATTCAACCGTGAACGCCGTTATCTGTTCTCGACGACTGGACAAAAAAATCTGTATCACCGACACACGGGTGCCTTGATCACGTATCTCGCGTAAAACGCATTCCGTTTCGCTGTTACAGCAGCCATTGCGTTATCTCTGATCCGATCATGCTAGTTATAGAACTGCAATTCCATAGGAATTAAAGAATCATTTTCTTCGAGACAAACATCACGAGCAACATGAATTTTCGAACACATCTCGACAATGATTTCAGTTCTTCCCCTTTTCGTCCGGCGGATCGATTCGAGTTCGATCAATTAAGAAGTAATCACATTATCAGTTTGGATAAATAAGTCACTATTTGAATGGCCAACGGGACAGTGTTTTACATTCTTAGTTAAATTAACGCAACTTACGATACCTATTCGTAGCAGGTAACCATTCATCATTATTCGAGGCTATTTATTAAAGTAAGAAGAGCCACGGGATGTATGTACGTAGTTACACGATATCTGATGCCCGCCAGCAGATACACGACTAGTTTCCTTAATCCAGCCAAGTGGGTAGTCACAAGAAAGTGATTTTATAAGATAGGCAGAGCGGAAATGAGAGTGGCTTGAGGGAAAAGGTTGCAATCGAAATATAATACGATGCAACTTGACATTTTTAAGAAGACGTTTGCAAGGAAGCAAAAGATTAAATTAATTTTCGAGTTGATCGATGTTCTATCAAGCAGGTTGAAAGATTGGGCTGTATCGTATATAATTTACCCCGCAATTGATGCGGCGAGATTTTATTTTCAATCATCTTTAAATAATAAAGGAACATTCACATTCTTGTATTCAAAATAAAATAAAGCGGCACCACCTTCCATGATTCGGTTCCACTGACAAGGAAGGTTAGGCAACCCGAAGATTCAGAAACGTATGAAACTTTGCATACAAGTACAGTATGTCATCCGTAATAAAACCTATTTTCCGTTCGTGCCATAATTCGGTTTTAAGGGGTGAAATCAGCCCTTGAAAAAAATTCAGAAAGTTCTCTTCCGTGAAATATATCAAGAACGCTGGAAGATATTTAAAAAAAGTATAAACAAAATTTTCATCGCTTTATCGCCACTACAAAACTGCGTAAATTTTGTTTTTTAAAAGTCCACGGAGAAAAACAAATTAAAAAATTTGTTTACGCTGTCTTGTTTATAATTTTTTTACATATCTCTCATCGTTCTTGACATATTTCACGAAAAGGATCATTCTGAATTTTCCTCAAGGGCTGATTTCACCCCTTAAAACCGAATTATGGCACGAACGGAAAACAGGGTTGTATTACGGATGACATATTCTACTTGTATTCAAAGTTTCATACATTTCTGAATCTTCGGGTTGCCTAACATTCCTTGTGAGTTCTTTGGAGTACTTTGTGAGAAGTAGTAACCCAATACTGTCGATAAATAAATAATTTGTTACCGCTGCTTTTCATTGACGTTTGACAACAGAATATCGATTACCGTCTCAAACAAACAAGTTGCTATTCATATAAAGGTGAATTACAAAACAGTTAGTCACGATATGAAATTTACAATTCCTCTGATATATCTAAACTTCTACTAATAATGAAATGAATTTTGGCCACTAGCAAAAATGTAATCTGATTTCCTAGTATTCACAAAATACGTACAAAAAAACGAATAAAAATATTTGTAAGCAATTTTTATACATGTTTCTATAGGAACCACCTGCAGTCGTAATTTTCAAATATCTCCACACTTCTACCATTACAATCTACAGAAAATCATAAGGGTCAACAATGGGACGAAAACAAAATTCGCCGCGCCTTCGTTTTCCTATCGATCATCTCGAAACGGTACCGGAAGTTCGATCCTTCGTTAAATCATCCCTTGTCGCACCTGTTGACCCAGATAACCTCAGGGCGTCGCACGGCACGCGCCGCTATTTTCTATTATTTATATTCATCCAGGTCACGAAGCACGCAACCGCTGATTTACCTGCCCTGTCAGATAAGACAGTCCAGTTTTTCCATCGTGGCTGCTAGCAGCGGATCAGCCGCGAGCCAACTCGAGCCACGCGCTTCGGATAGAATTCAAATGCGTGCGCTAGAGAAATTCCATCGAAGGATCGCGATCGCTGAACTGGCAATTGTTGCTTGCGTGTGCGTGCGACAGCTTCGACGTGCGTCAGGAACGCAAAATTCAAGGTACACGGCAAGACCATAGCTCCCGAGTTGGAGTTCGAATACCAAGTGACTGGTGGGCAATCGTAGCCAGGCCAATGAGTCCTTTCGGACGAAGTTCGAGTGGAACTAGTTTTAATGAACTCATTCTGACACTTTCTTCACGCTGCACCATGAATCCTTGGAGTTTGCTGAAAGTTTGTCGGTGGTGCGGGTGGAAATCTCAGACTGATCGAGGTGAATGAGTAAAATGTTCTTCGCTTTTGGGGTCGGGTAGAAGGAAAAGTTAGTCGTACAGTTGAAAGGAAATGAAAATAAGTATGAACATATTATCGCTTATCGATCCAATGTATTTGGTACCTACTGCATGGGTGCACATATTTTTGGACATATTTAATACCGTGGAAATATACATTGCTTCGTTTCCCCATTTTTAGATTGTCTATCGTTGAATACTTCCAGCTAGTTTTTACGAATGTAGAACACTTGATGCCAGCAATATATTATAGCGTTTTTAATTTATTTTATTCCCGGTTCTTCTTCAAGTTCTTCAAAAATGGAGAAATTCATCGCTACACGCGTTAATATAAAAAATTTGTTCAATCTTCAAACCGATGAAATAAACGTGATACTTTCTTATTTAATTTTTGTAGAAACTTACTATTCCGCATTCATGCTATTCTGTCGATTGATTGAAAAAGAAATCAATCGAACCATTACGTACGGTTGAAAGTCGGCACGATTTTGCATGGGAAAGCACGAGGAAATTTCTCGCCGGCCGAAAGTCATTTCACGCAAGATAAAGTGCATCGCGCAAATACGTTGCGTGACGTGAAAAATCCAGTTTCGCGACGCGAATAACAGTACCGCCGGCTGAGATAGTACGTACGTGTCTCGAAAAACCATTTGAAAGCCGAAAGTTCCAAGTCAGCTGGAGAAATACAATCTCAAACTTTAAAGGGGGGCCACGTAGTCCGCGTAAAAGCTCCCGTGGAACGGAGCACGTCTGACGAAGAGATCTTCTCGGAGAACAGTCGAGATTGCGATTTAACGTGCCTCGGATACGAACATTGGCTCGAAGAACGTCAGTAAATCGACCGTGAAATCGAGTAATTCGGAACGATTAAAGTCATGCGTGAAATCATGTGACTCGAGATGCGAAACGATAAAAGATATAAAACGACGTAACGTACGATCAAGTATTCCACGAATGCCCGTGCATCTCTTTCACTTCCAAATGGTAGAAATTAGCCAACCTCGAAAGACCTGTGCCTGTCTTAGGTCGTTCTTGACATTCGTCTATTTTTAGGGAAACCTCGGTTTGCTTTTGTAAGCGTATCTCGTCGAAACTGTGTGTATTTCGTCGAAGTGAATGGAAAACAGATACATACATCGATATATTCCAAGAACGTGAAACTTATAAACAGAAATCTATGAAACGTAGACTAAGTACCCTAAAACTTTCTCACTATATCGAGTAAATGTGTGTGAAATAATTTCAAGTAATGAAAACTTTCTAATTACAATGTTTTATTAAATCTTTAAGCTCGTGCCAAGCAGCTGCACATTTTATTACACCACCTGTTTCTTATAAAACTCTAACACTAAAATCCAAATACATTCTAATTTCCCCCCATATTCGAACCATCACTTCGAACTACAAACGTCGAAGGAAAGTCTCTTGCCACAGAAGTACAGTATATTATACACTTCAGTATTTTCCAATAAAATGCACCTGCTCAAGCAGACCAAGCTAAGGGAGAAAAGAAGTTTCACGAAATCGACGAAATACCTGAAACTCTTCAAAGTCTATTGTCGATCCGCCCCGCATGTCAGATTCAGCTCGACTGCTGCGTCGAATAAGCATCATAAAAGTCGTTCGCTGTGGACACGCCGCTGAATACATTCAGCCGACATTCGACGAGACGAAAAAACGGCGTGGACAAGTTTGTGGAATCGCGAGAACCGAGCGCGAAAGCAAATGGAACTTACGAAAGATAGGAGAGAAGATTGAAAGAGGAAGACGCCCACGTGGAGTGATAGTGAAGCGGTAATCAGCCAACGAGAGGATTTTCATTCACAGATCTCTCTGTCATCGTCCTCGAGGTGGACGTTCGAGATTATCGCAAGGTTCCTGGTCAGTGAACCGCGACTATTTCACGGTTATTAAACATATTTGCACTTTAGCTTGTGAAATTTTTAATACATCTGTTAAAGTGTGCTATTTCACGTGTATTAACGTATCTGTATTTTTGTATTGAGTATTTTGTAAAACATTGGCACTCTAGTGTTTGCGCGTGTGTAGGTATTTATTGCAATAATATGCAGGATGTAAATAATGTTTTATATACTACGTCACAAAATTAAATGGTCACTAAATTTTCAATGAGAAGTTGTCGATCTTTAAACTACTGTAACTCCGTGAACAAAAAAGGGCAAAAATTCTGGGTTCGTTTTAAAGTGTGAAGTATCTACTGTCACATTCCTGAGTTTTTTTAGGATCTTTTTACTTTATGTAGCAGGTAGAAAAGTGAAGGTACTTTTTCTGTTCAAGAATTATAAAAATTCAAACGTCTCTACCGATACTGAGGAATTTTCTTTATGACTGAAATTGTCATGGATTTAAAGATTGAAGTTTCCCCTTTATAACGATCACAGAAAGATTGATGTACGATCTTTTTATATTATGAAATATTACATTTAGTCCCGCATATATTTTCACTTTCATATACGTACTTCAATAACTCTGTATAAAATATAGAAGTCAAATGATGAGCACTTACTGGAAACATAATTACGATTATACAAAATTTGTGAGAGCGTGAACGTCACATACAAAATACAAACAGCTTCGAAAGTAATAAAAGGCGTTCATGAATTGAAACTGAAAGGTAATGTTTATTATTCACGCGATTCGAAGGATAATCTAAACCAGTGAGATAAATGTTTAAGTGAGCTGAGCTATTGCATTGAATATAGAGAAATTGAAAGTAAAGTCAGGAGTGAAACGAATTGCTGAAAAATTATCTAAAAGAGACGGATTGGTATAGTCAACTACACAGGACGACGAATGCAAAATCGTTAAAAATGTTTAACTCTAGGTTTACGGAACGCGTCAAATTAGTGCATTTCAGAATTTGAAAGACAAAGATTAATGATGGTCTGTTAATATTATATAATTAAATTAATTATATTTTATTTCTATATTAAGTGAATCAATTTTGTAAACAAAATGCACGTTTTTATTGGCAATCGTTAATCTGAAGGAAGTCAGTAAAAATAAGTGTTCAAACTTGTCTGCAAACCTGGCGTTAAAGTGTGTGAACGAAGGAAAATTGATCTTCAATACGAACCTACCACACTGATAGTCTTGGCAATAACAACATTGTATTCGAGTGGAAAAATTGAAGCAACCCAATGAAATATCATCTCTTCTACATTACATTAAAAATATTACACCTGCTTCTACGACTAGTCGCCAATAGAAAATATTAAACGGCAATCAATCCTTAAAACGTTTACCATTTTAATTGCAATTTATACGCAACTACTACGACCCAACAACAACAGTTGTACGCAATTGAAATTCAAAAAGATATATTACCTGCGTACTAAAATCTACGTTTCGCTTCAAAGAAATTTATACCTGTGTAATAGGTACTACAGTAAAGAACATAACTCTTGTCTCCTGCATAATATCACATCTGCCGCTGATTGCTCTTTTGACAAAAAGATTACACCTCTGGCTCATTCCTCCTCTGTATAACATAATTGCCAAAGCCAAAAACCCATACATGCTACGTGCATACTTCCCACGAATACTGTTGCGTCATTGCCTGAACCTAACAATTTCGCGTATAAACTGCAAGCATAGAGGAAATCAAACGAACCCATCCGAGCATTAAACCGCGTAATACAGCGAATCATTTCGAGTTCACTCACACGTGACAGAACGAGATTCCGTCAGGGCGCACGCAAAGGTGATTCCTTCGCGTAGTTAGTCGCTTAGCGAGGTCCACCTGGTGGAAGTGGGAAATAAAAACGGGGGAGAAAAATTGATAGAAATGATTGTTCGTCGCGTGAAACACGGTTCTTCTGAGGCAAGCAAGAACCAAGTGAAATTCGTTGGGACGCGTCGCGTCGCCGTGAATGTGCAGGAAAGAGGAACGTCGCGTTCTATTATGGCGAGGCCAGCAATAAAAGTCCATCTACGCATCTGTCTTTCCTAGTTTTTCTCGGTAGGCAGCCTCGTACCGTCCATCCAAATGGATGACGCAGCGCCTTTACCGTGGCACTGCACAAAGGATTGCACCTGGCCTACCTTGATTCACCTGATTCTGCGTTTCTACAACCGGGAAGTGTCCCTTGTCGCTGGAATATTCCGTGAAGCAGGAAGAAAACGGCACGCTTTGCGCGTAATATGGATAACGTAATTGCTGTCGAATCAGCTTCGTCACACGGAGCAATGTACGATTTCAATTAGAGATTGAAATTGTGATTGCCGCCGTTTCCTTGTAAACAACGATGAACGTATATTTTCCGTGCGAATGTGATGCGATGCAGGGTCTTTGAAATGGCTGTTCGTGGCACACGAACGGGCAATTAGTAGTTATTCAACAATACAGCTCTTTGGAGGACCTACGTCAATGAACAGTCTATAAAATGATAACAGTCACTGAACTGAAGTGTCAAATATTTGGCAGGAAATTGAGAACATGACAAAGAGAGATTAGTAGTAAACGGAATTGGTACGAATCACAGTTTGCACTCTAATTTTATACGTCGAACCAGAACATCGAAGGACTATGCTATTTATTTGACTACTGGAGATTCGAAGGACTAGCAAGGAACAACTTATTTTATTACGTCAAATATACTCAAATTCTCATCCTCGATATTCTCACAAATAATATTATTAACACGTTGACCGCCGGTGGAGCCGGTGGTCATATGTGACCGCAGATTGTTTCTCCTGGAGCGTCACAGTGGTCATCGGTGACGGGGTGCTTCAAACGTTTATCATTGTGAAAGATGAATGAGCATCGACAGAAGTGAATTTTGAACATCGCCAATTAGAGAACACTTCGAAATAAAATGTGCACTGTTCAACTAAAACTTTTTATTAAAAGATCAGAAATGAGAGAATCATTTTTGTCAAATCTTCTATCTACCAATACTGTCGTGGCATTCTGTGCAAAACATGTGATTTCGGAGTGGCGGTCAACGCGTTCACATCGATTATTGATTTACGCATTATTATTAGCAAGTAAATAAAGTATTTCATAAGACGAAACGAATGAAACGAATGAAACGTCCAAAACGTATGTATTCGTTGATGAATAATTTCACAACCATTCAGTCCCCGAGTCATCTGATATTAAGAAAACCTGCAGCAACACCACTCGCCAGTTCAGGAAAATCTTCTTCAATCTAAACTGCCGTTTAGTATTAAAATTTATCATTTAGTAGCGACGAGCCGGCTACCCCGAGCCTACCATCGAGAGTGGAAATAGCTTTGGCGATTTTTCAATCGAGGACGCTTATCTCGCCAGCCCGGGAACGTATACTTTAAAATCACTTTAATTTTAATCGAACCTCGTGGTCGCCATCAATTAACGTGCATTAAAGCCACGACGAGCAAGAGTGCTCATCCGGAGGGAAGGAGTTCATTCCTCTTTAGCTGCATCGCGAAACATAGACAGCCGGAGAGGGACAGCAAGGGAGACTAGGCCTCTGTAGACGTTTGCGCGTGTGTGTATCGAGCTTAGCGTGGAAAAGATGGCAGCTCTCATAGGTTTCAGAAGCCCTCGGGGCCCGGAGGCCGTCAGCCTGGAGGCTTAGAATTCGCATCGAGAGGCACATCACGTCTCCATAGGGTCTTCTTCGTCTTCCTCGTCTTCCTCCCGCTCCATCGTCTCTTTCTTCAGTTTCCTCAACTTCTCCGCCTTTCTACAGCCGCGTTCCCCTTTTTACTGATCATTCTTTCGCGTTAGGTCACACAGACAAAGCATGCGTCAAGAGCCAAGGGGAACCAGTGTGCATATACGTGTACGCGCCGCTTTCGAATGAATTTCGTTTGAATCGGCCGATTGCATTCCAAATGTGCCCAACCATTTCCTGTGCCTGTGTCCTCCAAACAGCCTTGCAGGCGATTTTTTTCTTTTCATTACTCTCTGCCCTCTTCTTCCTCCTTTTCGTTGGCCTCTGCACCACGATCGAGCGGCAGATACCATGCTGATGGACAAGCGGATCGTGCCCGGCGGTTTATCATTCTATTCATCGATTGTAGTGGGGACTTGCATTATTGTAATCGCTGATTCAGTGGAAAGTTTGAGGGGGCATGCTTGAACAGCGTTGCTTAGTCTACCTGTTTGGAGGAACTGAAGGATTGCGCGCTCGAATGGTAGCCTCGCGCGAAGAAATTAACCGCGGAGATCGTGGTTTTCAACGCGTATTAATCTCATTATCTATCACGTTTCTGTTTTTTAATAATCTAAGAAAGTATTTTGCGGTTGTACCGTTCTACGGTAACCAGATCGTTCATTGTGTTCTACTGACCACTGTAAATTTAGAGTCACGTGCTTCTCTCTTATAATAAATTATTTAAAATCATGTCAATCAGAAGAATACATTGGGGTACGAATGATTAAAAATTGCGCGCAGAATAGAAAGCACCAGGCTTTAAGCGATATTATAAACATGAAGTTATGAATAAATTAAGTATTCCCAACATTCTTCGATTAACATTTTATCAGCCATCAAATAAAACGTAATAGAATCCTTTCAAACAATTGTTTGTACATGTACAATGTGCATTCGTCTGGATAATGGTTTGTGAATGACAGTTTACATTAATGAAACCTTTCGCTTCAACGACAATAATCCCGCGAAACACGAAACACGTGCTAGTTCAATGACTTTCGATTGAAAGCTCGTCCAGAAAAACATCACGTGAAAGTTGGCGCAGTCGAGGCACGAAGGGCCACGACATGCGTATGCAAGCTATTAGAATACATTTCTTTTGTTTCATACCTTGCGGCCGTTCGCAATGTTCCACTGCATTCCGAAGGGCGTGCCATTTCCTGCACGTGTGTCCTCCAGGCAGCCTTGCCCCCTTCCCTGTGCTATTTCATGTGCATTGACATATTCATAGAGCCGACTGATGAATCATGTGCTGCACACTTATCTACTGTCGTTTAGTCATTTTTATGGTACCGAGAGCGCAATAAAATCGTTCTGCGTCAGTGGAGAGAAAATTGGTATGTGAAAGTGCCGATCGATAGTTATCGGAGAAACAGTTTCACTTCTTACATTACTTTCAAAATGAATCGCTAAAAGCAGACAAGTGGCAATCTAGTTGAGTAATTTAGGTCCATGCTGTTTTTTCTTAACTTACTGTAATAACTTAATAGTTTACTCGAATGGTTCTACTTGATCCAGTAAGAGTTTTGATTAGACATTTTTTGATTAGAAAAAAATGCAATTAATACAATCTGTCAAAAAAAAAACTCCGACCCCCTTTTGTAGTAATCACCTCGCATTACGCAACGCTTCAGGAAATGGCGCAAAAATGGTTCGCAACACGGTCCCGAATTCACCGAAATAAAACTTCTGCCCTGTGCCAGAAATTTCAGTCGTCGGCACAGTTCCTCTTCCGCGAATAGCGAAAAAACTGGTCTAATGACCAGAACCAGGGCCACAGTGAAAAAAGTTTCCGTTATTACGAAAATAACGAGCAAGCCGTTCCATGGGGACCATTTTCGGTTAACCAGGAACACGGTAACTCGATGAAGAATCAACGTGGCGAGCATCGTCGTCGTCGATCGACGATCGTGTTACCTGGCACAAGAGTCTAGACCCACCAGGAATCCGCTCGGGTTTCTCGACGACTGGATTTGTACCGGGACACTCGGGTAACGAGAACGCGTTCACAAAATAAAGACACCAGATCGGGGCAAAAAGCTTCGCCAGTGGTCCAGTGACATCCTAAGACGGGCCCGTCGCTAACGGATTCTCTTTTTCTGATGTCGAGAGTCAGAAGATGCTCCGAAAGTATCGAGGTATGTGTATGGGTATACACTTTTCCACAAATTCATTTTTAATCATGGAGATTTCATTACACTTATGAGATTTCTTATTTTCTTCTTCATCACTTGCTTCTTGCCTTCCATAATTCGGCGCCTTCGTCTTCGTTATCGATACCGTATGAGATGTACAGTGACTCACATGTTCGTTCACGTGCTATTAAATTTGAAAAGTAATGACTTCGCCTTTATACTCTGTCAATTTACGATGAAAACACTTCTTTTGTTATATCTGGTCACGTTCAATGAAGACCACTTGTCTCGTACAGTAAGTGCGATTATATTTTTTAAATGGATAAATGTATCAACTCTTGCGAGTTGATTTGTGAGCCACTGTGCGTATAGCAAAAAACGCTATTCTACGAATTCAATTATAATTATCGAAATTGTTGTTCTGCAGATATTTGGAAAATAGAGTACTGTGTCGCCGTTTGCTTATTTTCCTCCTTCTCATAATTTCTCCAAATTTCTGTCTTCGTTGTTGCCACCTTGTGGTCACACAAAGCTCCGTCCCATACGAGCTCCCAAACTTAAGAATTACATAAAATCAACGAACCAGGTGTCAGGATTTCGGATATGGAAGACCCGATCCCACGCTAATTATTATCAGGACGTTATATTTTTCTCCGAATTCCCAGGAAAACCCTTTATAGAGACACCTATGGAATACCACAACCTAATATTAATCGATATTCTCCATCTAAAGCACTAATTTGAAATAACCAGCGCTTCATTGGCGCAGGAACCTGAAGCGCACACCGTTAGCAGCAATTGAGCCTGCATTCCTGTTAGTTTCAGAATAATTACTCGTCTGCGTAGTGCGGACCGAGCTAATGGTCGCGGTAATAGAAAAAAGGGGATAAACACCAGATGATTGCTAGGCGACCTGATTTATGGTTCTCCCTTCCAACAGTTGTTGGATCTGCAAGTGCGACCAAATAAAATGCAATCTTTAATAGCCACCTTGCGCTAATAACACCAACGTTTTCCTTCGTTTCCGCTTTTTTCACCCTCTCATTTTTCCTCTCCTTCTTCATCATAGGAGGACGCGATAAATCAGTGCTTCTACGCAGCTGAAACTCGCGCAACGGCACTATTACCATCGAATTTCACGTCGATGTCTTTTGGTCGCGTTTATTCTGGGTAAACACGTTAACGCGCTCGTCGAGCTATGGAGAAGAAGCTTCACGGGAGATTCGGTAGTCCACTACGGGAGGACCAGTTAAGTGAACGCACAATGATGAATCATATCTCGGGCAAAGAAATTGGATCATTAAGTGGCTCGACCTTGAAACAGCGACGCAGAAGCCGCAGCCCGCGAATTAACGTTGTTATCGTCTTTTTCTCTACCTTTCTCCCCCTGGCTAATTACGCGAATCGAGCAATTTAATTAATGAGACGTGCACAGTTTCTAAGATTACGGGGAAACCTTCAGACGGGTTAGTTGATACATATGTATATCGTTGCGGCAATTTGAATGCTGCGTTGGCCAAACTTACCCTCATCATTTGACGATTCAGCCTGTAATAAATTGGACGCAGCAAAAAACAATCGAATGATGGAAACCAGTGGTCAAGGTGGAATAGTGAAAAATCGAAGGGAAAGATAGATAATAAAGAGCTTAAAAGGTTTAAAATTTGATTTCCAGTCAGATGAACAAGTATCTGAAGTTGATGGTCACGTATCTGACAATGAATGTAATTCCAGCAGCCTGGACGACGAAATAGAGGCGAGTATTGTTTTTCTCTTTTTTTGCTACAGAAGATTTGATAAAAGATACAGAAATATATTTCCACACTTTTCATTAGACCGGGTCTTTTTAGTCCCAAAGAGCTTAAGAGCACAGTCGAATCAAAGGCGTTCGCAGGATTAAGCAATGAACGCGTATCGTTTCCCAAAACACCACTTGCAACAATATTCAATACTGGAGTTACAAGGAGTTCGTCAGGCCCGCCATGGCCTCTCAAGCGACCGCTCTCCGAATCCTCTCTCAGAATCCCTTCTTCCAACGGAATCCAACATCTTCCAAGAAGTACTCAAACTTGTACGCGGCGCGAGTTGGCGCGGAAAGAGCCGGATGAGTGGATGCATAATGGTGAATCATATCGCTGCCGAAGAAACTAGATCATTAAGCCATGCAACCTTGGATTTCTTGCCAAGTTCAGTGCACTGCCCGGCCGGCTAGGCTGAATATACCTACTCCGGCACTATCTGCCACCTCTGTCTCTCTTGCCCTTCGTCTCCGCTCTCGCGCTCTCTCTCTCTTTCAATCCCCCTTAGATCGCATGGAACTTCTCTTTCCCTTCACTGTTCCTCTCCGTTTCATACGATCAATCCAGTACAGCTCCTCTCTTCCCTTCTTCGTACGCACTTAAACGCGTGCACCGAGCTGGCGTGAGTCTCCCTATTACTATCTCCGTCTCTTCCTA
This sequence comes from Nomada ferruginata, assembly GCA_963583965.1. Classification (NCBI taxonomy): domain Eukaryota; kingdom Metazoa; phylum Arthropoda; class Insecta; order Hymenoptera; family Apidae; genus Nomada; species Nomada ferruginata. The sequence goes on from OY757216.1 coordinate 9,374,600, forward strand.
TTTCACTCTCTGACCACGGTAGCATTTTTCTACCTTTAACCTTCCCCTGTCTCCCGAGGAACAGAACCATCTAGGCCTATCCTAGTTTTTGCCTATCCGCTGGCCGGCTCAAGGGGGAGGAAACCTGGACCCGATCCGCGTAGCCTGCCACCGGTCTTTCAAACCATCTAAGGCCAGTCCCCCCCAGCCTTATACGATCATTTCTCGCGGCGTGTAACGCGCGCCACGCGAATCCCTATGCGACCGGGAAACGGAGGCCAAATAGAGCGAGCTGTTGGCGTACGTCCGATCGAGAGAGCAAGAGGAAGAAGAGAAGGTTCAAGGTAGGAGAAAAAGAGGTAGCCGAGCAGGGAGAGAACGGGCGACACGGGTAAAGTCTCAGAGGTGAAGACGAATCGAAATCGAACACAGACACGTCCGACACGGAAATCCATGGAACGAGGAATAAGGGAAAGGACGAGGATGAGCACAGCGCGGAGGAACTGCTCGCAAGAGTACGTACGAGGGATGAGTCGACTGGGTGGAGAGGGAAGAGAAAGGTTCTTGGCAGACAGCGATAACAAAGAGGTGGACACCACTTTCCATCGTAAACATTTCGAGGCTGGTACGCCAAAGACGATAGGACGACGTCTGGATTTCCTAAGACGTTCGCGCGGAGAATGCTAGACGCGATGCCTCGCCGGCCAGTCTGCGAGGAATTTCGTAGCCTTAATATAGTGCTCGAAGGGAAATAATGCAACGCGACCGTGCCACGTCCGGCAAGATAATGCTGTCTCGCTGGCTGGCACTCAAGGCGACGAGGACTGCCCGTCCGTGCTCAGCTTCTATGATCCTTTACGCTGGAGAGTTTATATCGCGGCCGTGCACCAAGTGAGATATTACCACGGGCGACCGGTGTAACGTTTAAGTGCTGGTAATTCGCGGTCGGCGATTGGAATTAAAGAAGGTCGCGCCATTCTCATGCTTTGCTCGCGAGCTTTACGTCTTGCGCATTCAATATCCTCCTGTTTGCGTCGAGCCCTCTGGTGTGCTCGGTACAGGGGACGCGAGACACTGCCCCGAGCGGCTTTTATTCGCGATACGAGTGACATCGCGGGCGATTATTTCAGACGCGATGAGATGATTGCTAGGAAACCGTGCGGAAGATTAATGTGTCATTTGTGCGGCGCTGCGGCGTTCGTGGCGAAAGGATCACGGATGAAGCGAAGTAGAAGGGCTGTGGAAGCCTGATTGTTTCGTCGATTGCATGAATATTCAGATTTTGAGCAGCAGATTAGGTATGGGGGAGCTTTCACAATTTAATACGGCGAATGTGTATGTATAGGAATGGAGTTGGGTTTGGAAATTGTATGGAAATGATGCAGACTTTAAAGAGTTTATGGAAAGACATTTAAGACGGTCAATCATTAAAATGAGATACAGATTTTAGTTATTTTTTTTAACACGCTCCCTGTCACGAGTGTCGTTTTGGATGTGAGCGGAACTCGATTGCTGTTATGAGAAAGAGCGCAGTAAAATAATATTCTGTATTGTCTGTTAGAATTTTGTTGTCAGACTATTGTATTTTGAATATTCACTTTTATATTGAATAGCATTCGAGGTGTTAACAAAAGAATTAAACTAATTTAGTTTTAATGAAAAATGAAACAGTTCAGATATATTTAAAAGGAATATTCAAAACTCAATTTAATACGCTCTTCAGTATATGCAAATGGTTCATTTAACAACACCCACAAGGTTTAAAAGTAAATTTCAAAAGTAAATTGGAATCAAGATCAACCTCACACTTGAATGACTGCATCATCATAGAAGTTTAGTCGTTTGCAGAATGTTGATTAAAATTTTTAAAGATGTATTCGCTAAATTCTAAACTAGATACAAATAACCAAATAAAGAAATAAACACAAAAAAACATTCGCCTTATCCCAACAAATCTGAATTCTAAAGTATTGAATTATTCGCCCCTAATACATTCCAATTATAAACACATACCCTAATAAAAAGAAAAAGCCGTTATCCCCAGCTGGTTTGAAAAAATCGAAGCTCTCAGCACCGCTTCTTCCTTCCTCCAATCTTATCAACCCAAACACGGAAGCCTGCTGCCGGTTTATCGTTCGCCGATAGTCTTTCCGAATTTGTCGTATCACCGGCAACAAATTTATCACCGTACGATCGTTAACGCTATCTAACGCTGTCGTTTCTTCCACTCCCTTATTTAGAGATGCAGCCGCGTGGTCTCGAGCATGTAGCGCCGCTAAGGACCAGTATGCGCACGAGCAAAGGGAACGAGGCTTTAATCGTTCCGAAAATTACACCACTCACGAGATCCACGCGGCTGCTGTGCGTTACTCTAGCGGTCGTTACGTATACGTATAGGTACTTACTCTCTCGGCCACCGAGGAGCGTAAAGAGAAAGAGAATCACGGCCGCGTCGTAAGAGGAGAGTAGCAACGCTTTTTCCTTGGCTATCCGGCCGCGTAACTGTTCCGCTTAATATCTATTATAAACTTACGCGCCCCTTACGCCAAAGGGATAGGGCAGAAAGAAGGAGAGAGACACGACGACGGAATATGCATGAGAGTGCGGGCAAGTTCCGTGGTTTATCGTTGTAACGTTGCGCACATTGTGTTTAACGGTATCCGCCTCGATCCTAAATAGCCATCCGCGTGATACTAAAGCGGTACGATGCTCGTCGGTGTACGTACGTACACGTACACACGTACGCGGAGCGAGCTTTGATTATCGCTAATAAACGTTTTCGCGGCCGGTCGTAATTTATGAATGGGAAATGAACGATAATGCTCCTAATTAACACCTTGTTGACTGGTGGCGGCGGCAGCGCAGCGTTACTGTCAGTTCTGTTGCAATAATAGCCGGCGGTTCGTATCGTATGTTGGGAAGGACAATGCACGGGATAACGTGGTATTAACCATCCCTTCCGTGACCGGCTGTCTTTGCGATGCAACATTATCGGTATATAATGAATAAGCTCCGCCAGGCGGATGGATATTGATGCGTTCAGACGTGATGGATCGCAGCGTTGTATTAATGACGGTAATGCGGAAGGAAATGTTAATACGGCAGTCTTATTGATACCTCGACAGTATTGTATGTACACTGTTGGTCAAAAGTTTGGGACTACATAGTATATACTTCCTTGCAATTAGTTAGACGAATATTAGAATGGGTTTGTTAGCGATGCATTGATTCGAAAATAATATCGTGGGCTTTGGTAGTAATTAACTTTGCTTCGATACGTCTTGCGTAGGTAACGTTCTTAAATTGTGTAATTTAAAATTATTCATCGGGTATAAAACTTCTGCACGGCTTGAGATACCTGGTGGCCTCTAATTCTTAACGGCAGTGTACCTGATAATGTATGAAGGTTCGTGGGAAACTGGGGATGTTCTAAAATAAATTAACTTTTAAGGGGGTTTACTTATCGGAAAGGTGTGCTGTTGAAAAACTGATGTTCCGAATCACTGTTACATTATTAAATTATTTTTCGATATTTAGCGACCTACTGTGTAATGTATAATATTCTAATTCAAATTAACAACAATAATATGCAATATTTCAATCTATTTCTTATCATATTTACTAAAGAGAAAAGAAATAGAAAAAAACACAAAAGTTAGGTCTTACCTGGAAAATGTATTAATTAACACAATACGCAACTAATATATTTAGAAAAACCACGGTGAAATGGATGCGCAACAGTGCTTCTAAACCGAGTCAATCTTATGACAGACCAATTTGTCAGCTCCCATGGGGGAGAAGGGAACACATTGTGGCAGGTATCGTACGACCCCCTAACTTCACGATTGGGGTAGAAATAGTGATTTATTTCGAGGATCCCAAATTCCCGTCTTTTACACCGCACTGCGTGTCATCGACCGCCGTTAACCAATATTGTAACCGTCTTTTCCACGGTACTCTCACCCCTCAGTGGCAATTTAATCGCGTCGAAAGACACCCAGTCTCCAGAGCATACGGTGTCCGCCCGAAAACCCGGAACCATCTAAGCAGCATCCTCCAAGGAACAGGTAAGGGGGAAAAAGGGAAACGAAAAAGAGGGGAAAAAGAAGGCGAGCACGAGGGCAGGCGAAGCAAAAAAAAAAAGAAAGATCCAACGTTTCCCGTGTAATTCGGTCCTGCCTAACGTTACCCTTATGCCGTGTAACATACGATATCTTCGCCTTCCTCCTCTGCTGCTTAAGCGACGTAAAATAATACCTGTGATATAACCGACGCAAATAAAACGGTCCGATGACCGAAAACTCTCATGTGTGCACATATGACTGCACGCACAGTGGCGATCAACCGGTTCAAGGGAAATCCTGGACATTCTCGGCAAGTCGATACCTATAACTGTCGCGGGGGTTGTCTATAGGCGGTCGTTCTGGGATCGCGATGAAGTTCAAGGCATTGGTCTGCGATTTATTTAGAGCCGTGATAAAATAATTGGTAGATTTTGAACAGAAGGGTTCCTCAAAGAATATAAATGTTTCTGTTTATTTATTCGATGGGTAGAATATTTTTTTAGTATAATGGTTGTAATGTTGCTTCTATTTTAATGCAGCGAACTGGTTCGATTTGTATATTGCTGAGTGGCAAGGAATTTAGAAGAAACAGTTTTGGCGAACGCTGGCTAGTGTGATTTCGCTTTTGAAAATCGTAGAATCATGGCGAACTCGCCGTTTAAGTTTCAGCAATCCCGACGAGTCATTTCCGGTATTTGTAGACAAGTGAGAAGTGGAAGCTGGACAACAGTGATTCAATTAATTATCCGGCTTAAAAATATTTAGATTGGCTACGGCTTCTATTTTCGAATGTCTAGAGCAACCTATTTTTAAGCTAGTTGGTTAACAATGCGTACGACAAAGTTCGTCAGAAGACTTCAGACGGTCAATATATATTGTCAGCCACATTGAGAACCTTGAAATATCGACAATATGTGAGCCGCTCGTTGGCTAAATCGGTTAACTCCACAAAACAAATATAAGGACATTTATTTTAAATATAAAGAGGCAAAAGTCAATCAAGCGCTATGACGATAAAATTTTTTAAAAATTCAAGAGGTGGAGTTAACCGATTTGGCTACTGCGTGGCTCATATGTATATTAACCGTCTGAGATTTTCTTTAGACCCTGGCCAAGTTTCGCGAAATTATATTACCGCACTATTCGAGAAAAATTCTGTCCATACACTAATTAAATCTGCAAAAACCGGGCAAAATATTTGTGTTCGCCGAAAGAAGACTTAAAATAAAATGAAATGAATAAAAATAAGGAAGCATATTACAAAAATATTGGGTTGGTGCATAATTAGTGAGGCTTTTTTTCATTAAAAATTGGCGTTTCTTTTTCATCTTTTTCATAAAAATAATCCTCCCTTTTCAGTTAGTGAAAATGCGTATCGAAAAACATATCCATATTCGCAGAAGAGTCGAAGGCGAAGGAACAATCAGCAAAAGCCAAGTTGAAAGATGGTTCAAGAAGTTCAAGAAGTTCAAGTTCAGCGATACAAGTCTCGCAGATGAAGAAGGAAGAGGTCGACCATCAAATTCCGACGACCAGGCACTTTTGGCACTTTTGGAAGCGGACGAAAGCTTGACAACGAGATTGTTGGCCGAAGACTTCAATGTGGACCATTCGACCATCGTTCGTGGTCTCAAAAAGCGCGGAAAAGTATGGAAATTGGCTGGACGGGGTCCCCCACGAACTCTCAGGCAACAACAAAGCTGAACGTGTTTAAAAAAAAGCCGCGATAATTGTGCACCAACCGAATATATAGAAAACGTCTAACGCATCCCTGTCCCAAAGAATAAACAGGCGCAGGTAACGCGAAAACGAGTGAACGGAAAGTATCGACTTCCGTTCTCCAAGCGGTCGCAAACACCTACAAACCACATAAATACCCGCAGCCCTTCCCTCGTGTCACGGCGTCGGCGAACCTCACGCCACATCGATCTAAACAATTTCCCTCCATAAATTGCCACGTGTCGCGGCGAGAATGAAGCTCGCGTGTCACACTCTTTCCGCTTTAATTCCTCGAGACACTTTCGACGGTGCCGCGCTAAACACGCGACCGGGCACACAGGTTGACCGCCACTGTACGTCCATCCATATATCCATATATGTGCATACACATGCACGAATGTGTACGCGTGTGTATTTGTTCGCGCAGTGCATCGTACACTTACGTACTTACCATTCTATGCACACCGGTGCACGGCGCAAGCCACGGAAGATCAATTTCCTTGAATAAAACATCCCCCCGGCACGGATTGGCCTTATCGATGGAAGAGGCTCTACGTTGACCGACCTATAGCTCTACATGCAATCGTATTCGCAGCCTCGAAACGGATGCAAGAATGAGAACATGCTTGTTCCGCGTCCTACGCACGGCTAGGTACACACAGCGAACGAGCCGATAGCGAATATTTGGTATCGATGTCCGGTGTTAATAATGCGCGGTCGTTGGCCGGCCGAACGGCGGGCCCGTGTAAGAGCGAATGTAATGAAGGCTTCGGAAAGTGATTTGTGTCACTGGAAATACGCGTACTCGCTTTTAACGCTCGATAACACACCCCTTGACAAGTTGCTTGTCTTTACGAATGATGCCTTGCTCGATCGGGCCTGGTGCGTTACAGCTACAGCCGTCCATGCGTCAAGGGTGGTTATGTTGGGAGATAGCCCGCTGACGTCGTGGAGTGATTAACATCCTTTTTGGACGTTTCTCGAAAACAGCTTCCTCGGGGGGATGAAAATTGATCGCGATGCTGCGGGGATGTTAAACTTCATTTTGTGAAAATATTCTATGCTAGTTTTAGATCGGTATAGGTATAGCTCGGTTGAGAGGCGGGGCAGTGCTCAAAGTTGAATTTGTCTCACGATTTATAAGTTTTTAAGAAATAGATATTGCATATGTTAAATCTAGATCGGTTTGTATCTGTAGAGCCGAACACAATAAAAGGTTAAGGGAGCCCATTTTTATTATTACAAATTGACTTGGCGAATGCGGCCGTTAGATTCTCGCATGGAAACCGTTTGTAATGCCTTCGTGAGAAAGATATTTCGTACCGAAAAGTTGAAATAAATTTGGAAACGGTGGAAAGCGAGCGATTCCATCTGAATCTAGAAACAAAATTATAGTGGGGAATGGAAATAGCTGAGAATTTGCCAGTAGAATAATCCGAACAATGAAATATTCCTTTCCCCTTGACAATAAATCTTTTCCGTAAGAATCCCGTTCCTGCCGCTTCATTTCACCGGGCCCGCGTCATGCCTGAATACCGTCCACCTTACATTCATCGTATTCTTCGGTTATTCGCTCGCGTTACAACCATTTCGATGCACATTCGAGTCCAAGCATCGCGGGCGAACAGACTTTGAAACGCTAATTCTGTGCTCACTTTGTCGTCGATCTATTAATATTCTCGAGGACGTCCATCGAGATGTGGAATCAATTCGTGTAATCTTCAGTAGAAAAGAAGGAACAAGAATGATCGTTATCGAGGATACGCCAGAGCCAATGACGCGCATCCTGCGGTCCATACTGCAGAAACCACCTTTCTCTCTTCGTGTATCCGCTTCTTTCCGCTCGGACGAGAAAGGATGACTCGGATCCCCTCTGGCACCGACTGTCCGCGCGCATGAAAAACCTTCGATGTGCGTACGCGGACCGGAAATACCCCCGGGGTGTCCCTGCACGAGTATCCTCCACGATCCTCTTGCGGAAGTGCAGCACACGGAATGCAAATTTGCCACGTTCGAGTGGCTTTACGTGGAAATGAAATTGATACCTCCTTCCGTCGTGGGCTGACATTTTCGTCGGAGTTGTGTCATGTCGATTCCATGTCAATGGAATTCGCGTAAAGGGGTTGAATTGATCCGAACGGTATTTTACAGGTACTTCCTGTTAAAGCGAGGCAAGGTTCTTGTGGATAGCGGCGGGAACTTTAGTTTTTTGGATTATATTCATTTTTTTTTAGATACGATTGACTGAGACGTGAAGTAAATATAGGAATATGGTTGGTTCCAAATTTTAATACGTTTTAACCCTTTATTAAAGAAACCAAGCACTATATAGATTAACAGAGTGTCGTTTAAAATAATGTTGTTAAGGAATAATAATGTAATAGAGATGGTTATATTCTTTTTTATTGTATATGTAATAACAATAACTATGCTGAATTTAGTTTGGGCAACATAGAATTTGAATTTCAACTTACAATGTACCGAGGTAAAAATATCGAAGCATCAAACGTGATATTTCCAATCGATACACTCGTATGATCGGGATCAGAATTTTAGAAGTGCTAAAAATTCAAACTTCCCGCATTTCACACATTAGGAAAGATTAAAACTGAACACAGAAGAAGTATTTCAAATTTCGCACTTATCCCAAAACTCCACCTATCTATATATTGAAACAAATCTCCCCTGCGATAGATCATTCAAATATTTTTCACCGCGCGTAAAATTGCTAATTGAAGAAGCAAATATCTGTCATGAGCGACGGCATAAATTTCGTATGCGACCCAAAACAAAACCCTGCACACGTCCGAAACTTCCCAAATTGTATGCAGCAGCGTTCCCGTTTGCAAACACGAATACTTACTTCGCGAATGCTGTGAGAACGGAACTTTGGACACACCACGTTTACACCGTGACCACCGACATCGAGACGAAGGGACAGAGTTCAAGAGCAAGATCAAAGGTAATTAATCACCCCAACGAAAATATCAAGGCGTCCTAAGCGTCGAGGCGTACGGGTTTCGACGTTCTCACCGAATGTGTCTGACTATCTAATTAAACCCGTAATTACAGCCGACATGCATAATTGGATCGGGTCAGGAACAACTTTAGCTACGAGGATCAAAGGTCCACGATCGACTTCTCGTGATCCACGTGAGGCGATCGAGAATCGAGACTGGATGGTAATGCTCGCAGTGTTGCACCTGCTCTAAACATCATTGTCTTAGGACCAGGTAGACGGACTTTAATAGGTTTCAGACACGCTTCGTGCCTCGAAGGAACTCCAGTGGACCGTGTCGTCTTCGTTCAAGTTCGCAGACAGGATCTTTGTCCTATTTATATTTCTTATTTTGTTTCGTTTTTTGTTTTTTTTTGTCTGCTTCCTTGGCTTCCTCGATCCTTTCAACCCTGTCCCTGATCATCTTTCTCGTGGTCTATTTTTAACTTCCTGGAGTGTGCCTCTGGTTTCTCGTTTCTGGTTTCTCGCTTTTATACCGCTCTCTATATAGGGATTTCTTCTTTCATTTTTGTTTCTGACGCGGTTCATTCCTATGATTAGTGTTGCAGTTCACTCCTTGCCGCGTTTTTATGTGCATATTTCTTTTCTACACGGTCTCGCCGTGTTTCTTCCTACAAATTATCTTCCGATGCCATCGTGCAAATAACGAAATGAGGAATTAATTTCCCATTGGCGCGAGCGAAATGAAGACGTCGCGACGCGTCGCTCGTAAAGTGTAAATATTAAATATCAACTTAAGTTCTTTTTCTTTGCCGGTCGCAGAAACAAGTCGCATTATGTACGAGTATGACTGTAGCTGCTACTGAGAGGCTAAAACGAAATTCACGTAGGCGTACACAAAAGCGTAATACTAAAATAATGAAAAGCAAGAAGAGTGAGTAGCAATGTAATGTATTCGCCCCCAAATATCTATATTAGTCTTATGATATATATTTCTGTATTACTCTTTACTTCTTTACTTCTGTATTACTCATTATCTACTAGTCACCTAAGGATTCATACATACAAATATTTTTAAGTTTACGTCATCACAAATACTCGTCATGGAACCTTATCACATCGCCGTTTCCAAAACACTTGTAGTCACAGTCATACTGCCTACAACCCCTACCCAACCGCAGTCCTTTGGAATTCGCCCTCAAGTTGGGAGTTAAATTTTCTCTGTATTCATTACAGCAAAAGGGCAGAATCGCGTTACGAAAAGACGCAAAGCAAACGAACGAACAATAAACTCTTGTATCAGCCAATTGACCAGTACTCTGAACCAACAAACGACCGTTCATTACCGCTTGGTCACCTGTAACGGAAAAAGTGGCTACTTACCCTGAAAAGCAAATTGCTCCATGATACGTATCGATAAAACGAATCGAACGAACAAATCCCGAACCACTCAACCTGTCAGGTCGCACCTGTCGTCTCGTTTCATCGACAGAAACCAACACTCCCGCCGCGGTTTACCTCTTTCCGGTTTTGATCTTGGTTCGCGCGCCCGCTGTCACTGCTAATTCTTTCGATTCCGCGGATTCCTTTTCTGAAATCCGCCGTGACTTTATTTTATCGCGTGTACAGCGACATTTCTGCCTCTTTATCGACCGGTCGCACGTTATCAGTGGAACCGATCGGTCTCAATCGAGGACTTGTCTCGTTCTGCGTCCTCTCTCCTCCCTTTCGTATCGGTCCAGTCCGCCAACGATCCGGAAAAGCCGTTCTATGCGACTTAATAGCGCGTTAATGCTCGACCCGTCGAGATATCGAATCGACTTCGCCTTTACCGCCCCTCGATTATAACCAGCTGTGCTTGTACGTATTCCGTTCGTGTATCAACAGCCGATCTGCTTGCAACGGGACGAAGAGGAGAGAAGGACAGGAGACGACGAAGGGACAGGGGGTAGGAGGGGTGGCAGAGGAACTGGACACGCCGTAAAATTATAATATGAAATAAAATCGTCGGTAGTCCAGATTCCATTGCGTTGCTGCTGGCTTCCTTTATTTCTCTCTTTTCCCCTTTTTTTTATTATTATTATTATTTCACCGCGAGTGGCCGCGATTCACCGATAGCAATTAGAGGTGGGCGGTGCTTGCCGATGGATTTTTTTCGGTTTCTCGCGTGCACCGTCCTGGCAAAACATGTTTGCCAATCTCCGACACGCCCTCCAAGGGGAGCTTTTCAATTTTTGCCAGTGAAAATAACGCGGGACTTGAACTTCGATGGGGAGAGTGCGCGCCGTGCCCCGAGAGTAACGAGTTTTCGTCTTCGATGAAATTGAAAGAGAGTGTGGATATTCGTGGGGACACGATGCCGTCCACCTTTAATACTAGAATTTTCAAGCAGGTTGAAATTATGGTTTTCTGAGTTCTTGTTTTGGAATTATTAACGTTGTATTATAGGCATTGTTGCAAGAATTTATGACGACGTTTAATAAGACGGCACAGTTATATATGTTCGCATTTAAGTTCCATTTTACGAGTCTCGTTTTATTCCGTTTTATTGCGTTACATTCATTTTTGTTAGAATGTTATGGATGAAAATAACGATTACCTACGTGGAAGTATAGTGGCAAAAATAGACATTACAAGCACGACCGGTTAATGGAGAGACACCGATTATATTAGTCATAGATTTATATTATACACTTGGATTTTTTCACCAATGTAATGCGAATGTTCACTGACTGCGAGCACGTATTATAATAAAATATTAAACACCTCGACCATTAAATTCTGCTGGAGCTATTTATACTTATGAACGGGGCGACCATAAAAGTGAAAATTCCGAACGAATGTCTTCCGGAAGTAACGTCTGTTAACTCCGTTTTCCAATATGAAGACATCGTGCGTATTAATTATGAAGAAACTAATTGCGTTACTTTCGCTGGCCGGCGATTATCAAGTAACCAAATGCATTACTTGAACTGTTTAACCCCGAGGAAAATGTTATTAACGAGTCGTGAATAAACGACGACCGGAGTGCATTGAAAACAAGAGTCAAAATTAAGTCTCGATAACGGTCCCGTGACTGGTGTAACGAACTATGTATCGGTTTTAAACGATAAGTATAAAGTGGCCACGATTCAAACTATGTACAAGTGCGCTCGAAGATGTTGCTTCTCAACTAGCCGGGCAACTCGTAAAGCAACTGCCACGCGGTCAGAAATCAACTTAAATGTATACGCGAAGACGAGTGCCAACTAAGGAATCCAAGGGACCGGTATCCGGTAGCTTAACGATCGAATCACATATCGTGATTCTAGGGAGAGAAAGGGCCGTGATTCGTGCAACGTGAATTGTAGCCTTCGATCCTAATCCTTTACCTAACGATCCTAGACAGTGTCATGTGATAAATTTGATTATCAAGTCGATAGGCTGGGAAGAATAAAGTATCATTACTTAGATCGGTTATTCGAGGAAATATAAAACAGCTGGATCGGAGGGAGAATGAAATAGCGCGACAATTGCATTTGTTCTGTAATTCTTGACTATTGGAAATAGATAAAATACAGTCGAAACAAAGATATATAATTGAATATATAATGCAGAATTATATTCTGTTAGTATTTTCAAAAATCCGTTGCCCTTATTAATAACAATACAATAATTAAGAATAATTTTATAATTAGTAATAATACACTGTATATGTTACTTTGCTTGAGATAATAAATGCTATAGACCAGTGGTGAGCAAGCTTTGGCTCGCAGTGGGCCAACAGTTGACTTCTACTACTTTACGCGGCCCGCAATATTAATACTCAAATATAGTAATCGAATAATTTAATTTAAGACGCAAATTAGCCATTTCTTATTTGATTTATAGCAAAATTTTGTTCTGTTTTTTTAACATATACATACTAATATACAATGCATCTTATAGTGTAAAAGGGTATACGTTTAAATCATACGTGGCACTGCTATAGACGCATGCAGCTGCGTATATACGTTCATATCACAGAAATATTACTAAACTACGGACGTTAAAAAAAACGCACACTTTAATAGAAATAAGATAAAGTAAGGTTTAAACAGAAATTCGCTCAACAACTTATAACTAGCGCCTATAAAGCATGAAACCTCCGAGGCCTATATAAACTTGTAAAACATTAACGTTTCCCGTAATTGAACTTAACAACTTCGAAACGAAGCTCGCCGAGTTCAATACATACGTATAATTTTGATCTCTACAATCTCCCCTCTGCCATAATAATTCCACGATTATAATTCACCAATGAATGCCCGAATAATCAGGTTCAACCTTTTCCAAATTTCACCCCTCAATCTGCGCATTAACAACAGCCATAAACGCGATCACGAAACACCGTAAGATTACGCGGTACCAATCCCGAATCAACGTAACGTTTAAAACGATAAAACAGGAAGCCACGAAAGCCAAGCAACATCCTGTTCCTCCTCCCGTTAATCAGTGCTCTCGTTTGCAACAAACTTGCAATCCGATAAAATCTGGTTGCCTCGTCCAGGAATCGAAAATTCTGCCAGAAAGCTATTGGCTTAACGATCGATACAGGGGGTTCTCGTTGCTCTTACACCATTCCAATTACACGAAATCAAAAGGTATCCATGGCGTTGTTCCCGCCAATTTCTGACAGACTTCTGGAATCTCATCCTGCACTGGCTGATTCTACGTGTGAAAATAAGTAGAAAAAAGGGAACAGGTAACATTCCTTCGTTTGAAACCTCGTTTTCGAAAACAATTTTTTTTACATAGAAGAGGGCTATGTAACTCCTATGTGGGTAAGTAACAGAAAATTTTCAAGAATAATGTGGCATCAGAGTTTATATCTCTTTGAATCGAAGTGCTGGGGCTTGTATTCGTTAACTCGAGCCCCTTAGCTGACAAGTGAATTAAGTCCCTTTCATTAGGTATCGTGGAAATTGACCTTGCAAAAAATTGACTCTGCATTAGTTAAAGTTAAATTAGTAAATAGACATGTATTTTTACTATTGGGTTGGCGAATAAGTAATGTCGGATTTTTCCGTTTGGAAGAATCGCTGCTGTTTTTAAAACAAAAGACTATCCATAACCTATTGAACGTGTATATTATCTAAAAGCCGAGATTCCAACGTGTGATTTCAAAAAATATTCTTCGTGAGTGGTTAAATTTTCGTTAAATAGACAAAAACTCGACATTATGTACTTATTGGCCAACCAAATACTTACTATATCTATAGTAAAATCATTTTTCGTAGCTTTGGACCCACGCCCCTCGTCAATCGAGGGACTCACATATGAATACACCTAAGGCTAGATACAGTAACATGCGCGTGTACTCGATAGAATTTTCAAACTTTTCTTTTTCAAAAAAATATAACTCCCTTTCACCTACTTATTTTTACATATAAAATCACCCCCTGCCTCGTTGCGTCATCTGTCCAGCCTCGCCCTATAGAATCGAAGAGCGAAGAAAAACTGATGGACAAGTATCGTTCGCTCGAACAGGCTCCCTAGGTCTAAAAGAAGCTGCTGCTTGAATAACTGTCGATCGTAATGCATCCGTGCGATATCGCGCATCGATGCTCTTGTCAGCCGGTGAAAATTATTGCCAGAACGACAAACATGAATATCGACGGGGACTTTTAATGCCATGGCTGGTGGAATGCTGTACACTGTGCGTCGTTGGAACAACTAGTTTACCTCTGCCAGTGGTCGAGGCACGTCCGCCGCAGCCCGAGCGAGTGAGCTCTGGCAAAAAAATCGGCTTCACGATGGAAGCAGCGGCGACTACGCCGGTTATCGCCAGCAGTCGAGCAACTAGTTCGAGTGACACGAGAAACTCCGTTAGATTCGCGACCAAACGAAAGTTAGTCGAGCAACGCGACCGCACTCGCGTGCTCCACGAAGCTCGCCGTCGCGGAGCCTTCGGCTGAGCAAGAAAATCGCCAGGCGTGGCGTTAAGGGTTGGGGTTCGAAGTTGGATAAAGTACAGCGGTGGTCAGAAGTTTCGGGGGTTATCATGCATTTCAAGCTGCACACTAATCCCGCGAGCAACGCGGTCTCGATTATACGCGGATTTTCTTTCGGATGGAATTTTTTTTAAACATTTGCTCGAACTAATTTATTCAGCATATCTTTACAATTTTCGGTGTCATGGCGAATAAGAGAAGTAAAGAAAAACGAATGCGAGGTTGTGCCCGTGAACTAATTCTTCAAAAATTGCCCATGCATACAAAAAGTAGTATGTAGTACCGAAGTCAAACACATAACGAACTGTTTTGGAACTTGGAACAAAAATCAAAAGATTAGTGTATATCTGCGAACTACGTGCGTATATATGTATACATATATTGTATCTGCAATGCGTATATGCACATGCATTGGAAAAATAGAAATATGTGTATGTACTTCAGCTTTTGTTAGGGTTGGGGGTGGGCTCTAGAAATACGCGGTCAGTCGCTGTCCCTAACCCCCGCGTTGTTCGAGGGATTACTGTATAATATTCTTATGTTTCATTAATTATTTTTAGTTGAAAGTTTTAGGGTTCAATTAAAATAGGACACGCAGAAAGGAAGTTAAATATTATGTACCAGTCGCTGTAATATTAATGAGTAGTTAATAAGCAATTGAATACGATTAACTAAAGAAGTGATTTATATTTTGTGTGTACATAATATTTGTTTTTAATAAGTTTCCTTTAATAAGGAATCCGCTATTTTTTATCACTGTTATGATTTACAATATTATCAACATATAGCAAGTTAAAGGTTATTTTCCCAAACATTTTTTTGGAACGTAACGAATTTCAGCTGAATGTAAAAAATAAAATACTGAAATGAATAAGTTGTCCAAGAATGCGTTGCTATTAAATCATCAAATTAGTAAACAGATAGTGAATTATTTATTGGCACGCCTGCTATGCATATGCTTTGGTAAACATTAACATAAAAGCAAGAAGAAAGAAATCGCCGCCTAGAAAAATTAGATACAAATCAAAATACATGAATCTGCCGTTTCTCCCGTCGACTTTCTTCGGTGCTTTACAAACGATCAGACTAAATCGAAGCTGCACAGGTGCATCCACAGCCTGCGAAAACGTGAGCAAGGTACCGCAGGGCGGAAACGTCGGCGGATGCATCAACGGAAACATGCGTCGACTTTCTAACTATGCACGTAGGAAGCGCGGTAAGTCTTACGTGAATACCAAAGATCAAATAGAAATAATTCCGACCCACGTTTGCTTACAGCATGCCAAGATGTTGTTTCCGGAAGAGTTTTTCGGTTTCAAAGGGACAGACGCCAACCCGTGTCACGCGATCCCCTGATTTCTATGATAGCAGGAAAACGTTTTCTGAATAAACGATACAATTTAGATTTATTCTCCCCATCTATTTATACTACTGCTTCAAGCTGTGACAGTTCCGTGTTATTTTCCCGATACAATCAGTTCAGTAATTTATGTCGTGTTTACCACACAGCAAAAAAGCTTGTGCTTCTTTCAAATTGGAGCATGCGTCTCTTATTCAAATGTTTAAAGTGACGTAAACTTAAAGCGTTGAATAATTGTAAGAATTCATAGAACAAACAAAATTCGCATTGCTATGTAACATTAACTGCCACAATATACAGATGATCTATTTCTGCTAATAAAAATCAGGAACGTAAAATCGATTACGATACTACCACAGTATTATTAGGATATTAGTTAAATTTATAATATTTAATTTGCATTTAAAAGTTAATATTAATATTATATCTAATATATATATATATATAAATAAGCTAAATACTCTACAAATAAAATACATACATCAGATGAATTAAATCGAACTGATTAAATTGTGCATCTACAACAATTGAAATAACTTTTTAAGAAATCAAGGGACACAGAGAATAGCGTTAAACAAGCATAGTTCCCTGTATCACTAGATTGCTTCCATTTCTCAAACGCAATTCAATTTTTCCGTACAGCCAACAAAAACTCGGTAGATCACACGAGTAGCTCTTGCCAGGTTTAAGTTAACCGTATCCACCATAAACCATCCTCCAATCTAGATTTCTGTACATACACCTAAGATTCCCCGTAGACGCGTTAGCTTTCCACACAAAGGGTTAAATACTCCCACACGACGCGACGTTCCCGTATTTTCTCGAGACTGAGCATCGATGCTACTGAATCACACCGTATCTCCGACGCTGTACGCGCACGGCAAGACACAATGCCGATTATACGCAAGCAGCAGCTAGGAAGTGAAGGGGAGAAAGCGAGATGAAAAGAGGGATGAAACGATAGGCGCGCGCGGTTAAACGCAATGGAGATATTTATTGGCGTAGCCGGTGTCGCCTGTGCATGGCCAATTTACATCTCGAGTCACGTGCATAAAGATAACTTGTCGCAGAAGAGATACAAGCGGGACGAATAGATCGCAGGGGGCTCCGTTAGACGCGAAAGCCCATTAGCAGAACCTGGCATACAGACAGTGTGAAAACGGACGATTTGTGTTTCGATGCGAGCTGTCCGACGGACGAATTCTCCGCTCGAGATTATCGAAACGTGTCAATGATTTTCACGAATCCTTTAGAACTATTGTTATTACATCTTGTGAAATTCTAGTCTCGTTGTCGGATAATTCACTTGACTTGTATACCAAACGTCTGAAGACTACTCGAATCAGTTGCCTGCTCGTGACCAGTCATCATATTGCTCGGTTTGAAAACAAAAGTTCTAATTACTTGACAAAATAATGAAGACATGGATGATATGTTAATGCACTGCATACAGAGTATGTATACGGAAAAAGATGCTAGCTGTAATCGTGGCAAGGGGAGGAAACCCTTGTTATTAAAGTTCGTCCGAGCCATTTAATTTTACTGACAATACAAAGAATATTACAAATTTTGCGTGATTCTAATTATACGACGAGAGACTGTAGGCTATTGTATATGAAACGACAGAATATTGAAAACATTGGTTCGTGTTATAATTAATAAATATTATTTCCATAATAGTATGAATGTTCACGGTTTATTAAGAATTCGGACAATTTAATAGATAGCACGACTGTTTGGTACAGCCGAGGCTGACTTTATTGTGCGAACGTGTGCGTGATGATATCTGTTCGTTTACGACGGGTTAATTACTCTACGACGGTGTTTCGATAGTTTATCTAAGTTTTACGATGTTAGGTTGAACGTTTATGACCGTGTAAGGCTTGCTTCCGTGTATGAATATGTCATGCGTCTTGTGATACGAGATAAAAATTATTCAGAGTTGTAAAATCTTTGGTGCTAAGATAAGTGTCGTCTCCCTGGAGGGAGGAAAGTAAACGCGCGACGATGAGGCGGCAAGATTACTCGGGACTTGAGCAAATGAGGTGTTTTCTAACAGCGATTAACTTATATATCCTAGTTAATTAAAACGTGTGAGTTTTTGGTACTAGAATCATGCATGAAATTTTCATTGCAATTGTTCGAGCGTCAAGTATTTCTTCAGGCATGTCGTAATACATAAAATTGTGTCTCTACAGAAATATCTGTAGATGTATACAAATTTTCATCGATGCAACTCGCATTCGTTTGTAAAAAAAGGTTCGTGAAATTACATACAGGGTACGGTATTTTAATTAACGCGAAAGAAGCAAAATGCGCCCATTAAGTGTTGCTTCAGTTCGATTTTATAATTATTTCTACGGTATTCAAATTAAAGGGTAGAAGCTATAATTATCTGACGTCCGATTTCGTATTGATATTATGAAAAACTGTATGCATAATTTTCACATAAATACTCATTTTCAAGGAGCAGCCGAAATCCAATACACCGTATAAAACAAAACCCGTTCCGCGGCACATTTGTTGCGTCGTTTATGATTTTTTCAGACAACATTCAACCGCGACGATTCCGTGAACAGATACTATATCATAGTATCTTCTTGCACGGAAACGCGAGAAGACGTCGTAATAAACAAGTGTGCAGAAATCAACGAGTTCAACCGCAGCCTTTTTCCATTTCGACGATCAAGGAGCTGCGTATTCTAATTTCCACGTTACCATTAAAAACGGGCACACATACGGTCCATTAAGTATAACAAGAAATTAACTGTGCAATGTCATTTGCACAAGTCATTTTTGAAAATTTTCAAAAGGCGGGTCGTAAGTAATGACGAATTATTGCCACCAGCTGAACGAATATTTTTCTGCGAACGTTTTTAACCACAAGTTAAGCACAAGAAAAGAATGTCTGAATGAATTTAAAATTGAATTATGAGCTGTAAGTACGCTTTGCACACTGCGTTACTCCAAAATGAATATCAAAATTACGCATCCAACGAGTTACAAATTCTCGTAAACTTAATTTCATGTTGCTCACAAGTTTCCAAGAACAAATGTTATACTTTTAACTATTGCCATAAGAAAGATCGTACTCCGCTACGTCCCTCGCGCGGACCCGTTCCTGTTCCTCAAAAAACCATCACTGAAGCAATTCTGAAAAAACATCCAAATCGAAACTGTTCTCCCTCAACACGAAAAGCACTGTCATTCCAATGCAGCAAAATGAAAGGCATACTGCGCACCTACAACAAATCAATTCCAAAGCAGCGTACACTCGAAAGGGGACAAGTCACCGTAAGGTAGATCTCAGAAACAAACCAAAACGGTGATCTACCGTCTCCATCGGGCGTCAACATTAATAACTTCATCAGGGCGGAAAGAGGATAAAAAGAGTCGAAGAGGGTCGCCAGGCACTTTGAACGGAATTCATTCTGGAGCGTCGTAAAAGCGGACAAAAAGGATCGTCGGGATCGGCGGTGTCGTGCTCGTCGATTTTCGGCTGCGTCGATCGGGACAATGGTACGAGAGAGAGAGAGCTTCACGTAACCGAGCACAGGTGAGAAGGAGCGCATTATGGTATGCAGCTATGCAGTCGGGCACGTTATATGATTATTTTACGCGACCAACGGCAAGGCCACCACCCTAATGGCGAGGTGACAGGATCTCCGGCGTGCGTCTAACGCTTCGTCTCGTGGGCCAGCAGCCTTGAGGAATTCCCGCGGAGGAGGTCCGTTTAAAGAGCCGAACCGGTGCCTCCGTCGAAAAGGTACAAAACGAGGAGAATATGTCGCACAAAAGACCCCCGAACAGGTCAAGCCGGGTCAACTGATGCGATTTGGTTTATGGCGCGAGCGAGAGCCTCTTCTCCTTGCATTATTGTATTTTCGTCGGTGATTTACGATAGGAACGACTGCGTTTCTGTTACCCTTTTTAAGTTCTCCTTTTTTTCCCTCTTGCTTTCCCCCCGCCAAGCAGCCTCCCACTTTTTCCCCGCGTCAAGAAACGACACTTTGGAATACTATTATTTTCGTAGAGCCGATCGATAAGATCGTGACGGTTTTTGTGAACGTGAAAAACTTCAGTCTTGTGAAAGGTAGTTTATGCTAATCAATCGATTACGTGCTTTGATTCCATGATCGGGGGATTCAAGGTGCGACGAAGTGTTCTCGATAGATTGATTAATGGTTGCAGTCGGTTTTTTGGGTGGCATGAATATCTCAGAACTTAAGTGAATATTTATGGAGCAGCCTGAGCATCGAAACTTTCGATATCACGGTCGAAAAATTGGAATAAAAATGTCTGGGATGTTTATGTTGACTGGCTTGGTATTACGTAGAGCTCAGATTAAATTTTCGATTAGTAAACGTGGCATATGTATAGCGCTATAAAAGAAAACTGTACGAATTTAATATACTACATAACGACGATTCGATTCTACGTTTCGTTGAAAGAATTAATTGAACGGGTTTCTCGAGGGCAGGGTATACTCGCGGTAATTTTGGACAGAAAATAGGCTCAAAAGTGCAACCTAATTCGAAGCAGAAGTTTTTTTACAAATACTGTTGCGCTGCTAAATGAGTTTGCACTGGCAATTGACCCACTGCGAGCTTCGAATCTACTTACCATTTAGATGCCATCAGTAAAATTTCGATGCGCACATTTGGGAGTGTTT
This sequence comes from Nomada ferruginata, assembly GCA_963583965.1. NCBI lineage: Eukaryota > Metazoa > Arthropoda > Insecta > Hymenoptera > Apidae > Nomada > Nomada ferruginata. Next base: position 9,395,325 of record OY757216.1, read on the forward strand.
ATAAACGTATGTGCCAATTACGTACAAATAAAGTCATTTCTATTTACAATAATGTAATACTCCATTCTCTAAAACTCGACCCCCAGAAAAACCGCGCTACTTATAGACCCAGTGCATACCAAGATACACTTATAAATTATAAAATAATTCGTTTCCACAAATACGCTTCTAAATAATTCAATTAAAAATAATAAACGAGCTAGAAACGGACTGGCAATTTCTCCAAGCCTCCAATTGCCATCCACTTGCCAGGCACAGCGTTAAACTACCTGAACACAGGTGTGTCTTACGCGAATCACAGATTGGCTATTTCCTTTGACGAGTTCGATGGAGCACGGTGATTAGTATTCGATTGTCGACATCGGCGTGTTCGCGTTACGTAAAGCTGATCACGAAGCGCATTCCAAGGCGTAATTATTAACACAATAGCTGCATTGTTAACGAGGAGGTCATAGTTTAATAGCGCTATAATTGCAACTAACGCAGGATGTAATGACGCGCACGAAATTCATTAGCCTTCGTTTACCAGCCGCGCTCGATCAACCCTTTCCCTCCTCGCCTAAGTCTTCTCCTTCGCCTAGTCTTTCCCAACTTTTTCTTCGTTTCACCAACGTTCCCGTGCTAATAATAGTCTCGCACGATTCGCGATACGACGAAGGACGATCGTTGTTCACCTACAGGGAGACAAAAACCACCCACACTCTGCACACGGGGACATATTCCATTATAGTTGCGCACTACACACACGCGTATCAATGAATTATTATCGAACGGCCACGCGATATCTCGCAGCGAGTGAACCGCAGAATAAATGTTCAAGTGGCCACCACGCTAAGGGGTTGCTTTTCAACTAGCACTACTCGTGCCGCAAAGCGGCGCAAAATAGGCGAAGAAACAGACTCCTGATCGAGTGCAGGCGTTTCGAAAAGACGTGCTCGAGCAAATGGGTCGTAGTTTCGAGGGACGAAAGCCTGCAGGATAAGTGACGACAAGAGATCGGTTATCGAGACGTTAAGTGACATGCGTAGGGATTAATTAATCGACGTTACATTGAGTCACTTTTTTCCTCTTTCACCCTGTTTCTCTCTCTATCTGTCTCTCTGATTTGTCATTCCAAACACAACAAAGTGTTGCTTTGCTAACCGTGTCTTGAGTGATAGCAAAAATGTATGCAGGATGTTTGAAAAGGGGTGGTATTAAAAGTTTAGTTAAATTAAATTCAAAACTACGAATTATATCGAAAGTAATGACTTTTGAATTTTCCTACCGCTCTTGGTGGTTATTACAAATATTTAGATTACATTTTATTTAACACTAGATTTACGGACAAGTTTGAACGCTTATTTTTACTCACTCCATGGGCGTTTTAAAAAATGGGTGGGATGTTTATCTCGACTGGCTTGGTATTACGTAGAGATCAGATTAAATTTTAAAAAAATCTTAGTTTAGAAATGAAATATAATTAATTTAATCGTACAATATTAACGGACCTTCATTAATCTTTGCCTTTCGAATTCTGATATGCGTCAAATTGACGCGCTCCGTAAACCTAGTGTTAACAACCTACGTAGAGAACAGTTTGATCCGGTGATAGAGCGACAAAGCGATTGAACATGAAGGAATTTCACGAGGGAACGGGGAATAAAGATTTCACGCCTGTTCGAGTAATAATTAACGTTACAAGCGCGATTCGAGAGAGTTTTTCGTCACGCGACCTGCACGCTTGTGAAGACGTTGGCGATGGCGAGAAGCGTAACGTTAAGAGCAATAGTAAACTTCGCATAAACATCGACATAAATTCTGCTTCGAGTAACGGTAGAAAACGAGGATAAATATATCAAGACGTTTATTATTTACTGCTGCTTCTTTGATACGCGGTTACGTTCTTTGCCTCCGCGGAAATACATACCAGCGAAACGAAATGGTATTGAGGTGCATTGAACGGAAGGTGAAATGCAGGTACGGTGAAAATTGGATCGATGGAATTTGTAAATTTGTACGTCTATAAATGAATGATTTATGGTGCAAGGATGTTGGCAATGTAGCGCATGAAACTCCATCTCGAGCAAGTAATTGCAAGCTTTTCTGTTAAAAGGAAAAGTGAGCTTGAATATTTATTGCAATGGATGGTACGTATTGTAGGAGAACTTCGATTAGCCGGGTTATGATTGTCGGCGGGCTTGATTCTCTGAATTATTGAATGCACATACGACATTATTAAAAGCGTATCCTGTAAATCTAAAATTGGTGATAGAGAAGAAGCTACAACGGAGCCCTTCATTTACCAAACTGATTAATTACATAAAACAGAAAGTAGAGAAATATGAGAAATATGATACATACATTGTTTCCTCGAATTTCTTATCAAATTATTGGAAATGTAGCTGTTACGTTACGACTACAATTATTTATTAATTAACTGTCATATAAAGGTGGCTGTGGTAATAAAGTTATAAAAAAAATCGAAAACAGAAATTAATCCTTATAACTTACGAACAACTCAATTATGAGTTAAGCCTATCATCGTTCGAATAAAACTTCTTTTCAATCGTTCCTTATTTTTTATTTAGCCCGTTTATCTCCCAATTAAACCGGTTAATCAAAGCCCACCTCTGTTAGTTTTAAAACTAATAGTTTTTGTCGATCATCGACTATATATTTCTGTTGGAAGCAAAGTTTTTACTGCAACTGCTTTATGTGGAGACCGAATTCCGACTGGACATCATTCAGGCTGAACGGTGCATCGAGTAAAGCACCTGTTAATCGGTGTAAAAAATGAATTCGAAACGCGGGGAAAATTGCACGTTCATTTTAAGACCGCGGTGTTATCCACAGATATCGAGACAAAAATAAGATATTTGATGTGAAATTAAAAATAAAATAATTAGAATGGAAACTTAATACTATAAAGAATGTAGCGACAGAAGGTGTCTCTATTAAATACAGAGTTAACATCCAATATTAATAATATCGCGATATCAAATTAAACTCATTTCTATCCTAAGTCGACCGTTACTGATCCCGAGTGTCATGAAAATTACTTTCCACCCACTTAACCATGTGTCACGAAATAAAAAAACAGAAGTACAACACACTTATCGAATACATATGTAACTTTACTAATACCTTCAATAAAATATATAAATTGAAAAGCGTCTACTTTGCAGACTAAATTCAGCGAATATAGTGTACCCACCAAAAGAAACAGATAACTTGTTTTACCAAATAAAGCAACGCAGCCGACAAATTTCCAAAAGAAAAAAAAAAGAAACTATAATATATACTATCCTCCCAAAGAATGGGCGTGCAACAACGACGATACACGCGTAGAACATCAAATTTTATGGAAACGAGATACGATCCAGATTTTATCATCGCCCTTACACGAGAGCAGGCTGTCTCATCCGTGGATTAAACGCGTGGTATTGCTCATCGACAAGCTATAACTTGGCTAATATATTTAAAGAGGCGGGAGCGTGTTAAGCAGGTTTCCGTGGCCCGTCGCAGACCGGTAAGAAACTCATCGGACCGTATGAAGACGGGCTCGCATGATAGATCCTCGCCAGTGATTTCCTTCTGAGCCACGACCAAAGAAATTCGCGTGTCTCACCGTTTCGATACTTTCCCTGCCGCTCGGAGGAAAATCTTCTTGTCGCAAAACAGTCACGCCAATTTCCAATACATTTTTTATACAGTTCGGCCCGGTACATTTCATTACAAGTGCCTGGAAAATTTGTCACAGTAAGGGGAACACTATTACGAACGGACTTGGCCCGTGTTATTTATTCTATTTCCCCTGACACGATAAGGTGAAAATAAAGTTTATACAGCAACAATTGTTTTATGCGTTATTATTATTTGTCAAGTACGTACGTCTATGGCACATCAATGAACACAAAATTATAAATCCAAAGTGCATGAAAGAAAGTAAATCGTGATGCAGCTAATTGAGTGTAAATCATTTGTCAGACAACAGTTGTTTCATATTACCAATTCGCGGTCGCGTCTCTTTCTAACTCACGCCATAACTGTACAAATATAAAATGTAAAACACAGTTTACTAATTCCAATAAAACTGCTGCTCGAAACCGTTCCATCAAAAACTCCACTAATGTCAGCTACATTCTTACCAATAAATTCTGCAAAAGAATAACTCCATTTCTTTATTATTAAATTGAAACTGTTTATAATACAAGCGGCGAACGCAGCCGCGATGCTTATTTCGTCTGGCTGTAAAACGTTCGCATGAAAAACGCTTGTGTGAAACCGCCCTTAGACGTTCAACATCGCTAATTGCCGGTCGCAGCAACCTGGGATCAACCGGCGAATTAATTGCTCGAGATACACGAGTTCATCGCCGACCGCGCACGAGAGCCCTGAATCGAGATCGGAATCGATGGATGAAGTTTTCTACGTCTATGCGGGTCCGAAGAGTGGATATCCGCATCTTGCTAGCATGCAGGTAGAAAATATGGCTACTGTGCAAAGGTGATGAGTATGATGCATGCGAGACGAGGAAGAAATTCTTGGCTCGGGTTGAATTATTAGGGAAGTGTGACTGGGGAGTCAATGAACTTGGGCTTGTATATTTAATGCCCTAAGTTATCGTTGATGACCTCAAATTTCGCTTCCTCGAGGTACATTATTGTTACCACTGGATAGTATAATAGTGTTGTTTTCGGAAATAAAAGTATTATTCGTTAGAGTAGTATTAGATATTTTTAGCATATTGAAAATAATTCTTGTTACATTTCGTTGGAGCTCATAATTGATAATATACTGCTGAATTTACTTATTCGTGTTAAAAGAAATTTTGTAGAAAATTGCAACTGCTGAAATTGAAAACTGTTCGTGGTTCGTTTTATTAATTATAACTCGCGACACGCGTCTGTTTTCTTGTTCTAAAAGCGTGAACCATAGAAAAACAGAAATGGAGTACCGAAATATTATTGAAAAATATATAATATTATACATTAACACTAGGTTTACGGACAAGTTTGAACCCTTATTTTTACTGACTTCCCTTCGATTAACAATTGCCAATAAAAATGCGAGTTTCCTTTAAAACATAATTCACTTAATTTCGAAGTGAAATATAATTAATTTGATTACATAATATTAATAGATCTTCATTAATCTTTGTATTTCAAATTCTGAAATGCGTCAAATTGACGGGTTCCGTAAACCTAGTGTTAAAGGCAACTGAAAATACGAATAGATGATTGCTTGAAGCATGGAAGTTAACGATTAGATAATACAAGAAATATTTCTAACTCTGTCACATATGTTTCCTAATTCTCACAGGTTAACAATTAAATAATGATTAAATAAAGTGATTAATATATTCTATTTATAATTTCTCCTCTTCGATACTCCGTATTGGAAGGGGATTCACAGGCCACGAAAATTAAGCAAGATAATTACAGATATTTCATTAGTCTCATTAGTAACGCCCGCTGGTACGAAACGCAGCAGGTAACCCGACCGAATTCCGTGGTTGCCAGAGGATTTTGTAAATAAACGGCGAGAATATTTCCTGTGAACCCCATTTACGACCACTTCCGACGAAACGATCAATGGTAAAACATTAGCATCCGTATTTTTAGCGCACGCGAAAACACGTGGAAAGCTACTTGACGAAATTCATACGAGTGAAAATCTATGTTTAGCGGGCTGGAAGGAAAGTATGCCAAAGCAAGGCATGGTTTCTTAGCCTATATCACGTGCACGTTCAATTAAATTTCTAGTCAAATTCGTGTCATCCGTGTATGCAGATCAAACTCTGCTTCGCGCAGATAGCACACGAAATGTATCGAACTTTCATTCAGCTCTGTTACTTTCCATGTTAACCTGTAATTATGTCTAAAGAGGTTCTACTTTCTTCGATAGAATATACATAAATATGTACATATATGCTTAATGTTTCACTTATACTTGATACTATGAATACTATTCGCAATATTTTCGCAATTGTATATGAAATATGCGTATACATATATATACGCCCCTAGATATCCAGCAATTTTTCGCCCAAAATCTATATAAACATTCTCTACACCAATGTGTCATTACTATCATTATTTATATAAATTATAAACCAGATAATTAGAATATCCAAGTGTCCAAGCGTATTGGTCTCCGATATTAATAAAAACTGTAGGTACTATTTTGGATATCCAGGACATATTTCTTTCTGGGAGTAACGGAGCGAAAGGGTTAATTAAGAATCATACGGTTACGCAACAAGACAGCAAACACAAGTACATAATTTCTTTGCGCCGCGATACACAAAGCAAACGAGATTCCAGCATCCGCTTGTACAACGCAATGCGTACAAACATCGCGACGCGTAAATCACTGGAATGATATCGCCGCCACCTTAATCGCCGCCCCATAAACGTTTCAGCGTGTTTCATGTGATTTTAGAGCTTCACGGTAATAAAAGGAGACGACGATGCAGTCAGATACGGGGACGTGACAATTCCACGCGTCAGTCGCGAAAATATGTGAGAATTGAACGAAAATAAAGGATTTCCTTTGAATTATCGCATCGAAGAATAATTGTGCAACATCCAGGAGACACTGACATTCTTTTCACACTGTCACGGCGCAATTGTCGAATTGAAACAGTGGCTCCTAACAATGACGATTTTTAAATAAGTAAATTAAATATATTAAATGTTTTTGTGCAGTTAAGATGCAGTGAGTTTCTATTGATCAAGTAAAGGATTGAAAAGAGTCGCATGGAAATTCAAATAGAATTTATTTTATATGTATTGGCAATAAAGTTAGCAATATTACACTCATATTAATACAAAAAAATCAGATATTGCAGTTAAGGGAACTATAATGTACATGCTTCGACCTCTTGCTATGAAGTGGATGTCACAGATAAATAACGAAAATGAATGTTACAATAAGTAAAGAAAATGATGGACAATATTCGTTCTCTTATATAACTAATTAAATTGTAACACGCATGTTAACACATAACTGAACCAATCCCAAGAATTAATCAACAATTTACTTTAATAACAAAATCCCAAACTAAAATTTCAGCACCTGTATCCATATGTATATCTAAATAGATACGTAACATTTACCAGTATATCGAGACATTTTCAATTTCTGATCTGGGATAAAAAAAATGATTTAATTCACAGAAAGAATACTTTCGATCGAGGATTGGTGATTCTTTCTTAATAAACAACCGCTTTTGTATTTAGTTAAATCGAATGGGTGGAAGGACCATGAATATGCAAGTACATACATACATACATTGTATGTACATACGCGGAGACTGTCGTTTTCAAATGTGCTTCTGACTTTAAAGTGGAGCAACTGGCGAGATAAGGAAAAGTGAATCGACCGCTTTATTTGGAGTGGTGGATCAAGAAGTCGGTTTAATTAGTTCGATTCAGCCACTTGCTCGATGGTTGCATGTATGTATTTACATATATTCAGAATTTCCATTGAGCAAATACTCGTATCAATAGACCGATTGAATAGTTTTTACATTTATTAATAAAATTAGAGGCCGTTAGTCGAGAAAGTAAACAAAATTTCACTTCTTCATTTAAGTAGAATGTAAATGAACGAAGTTTAATAGTATGATTATTTATGGTCTTTAGGATTATTGTAATAAATGTAAGGGAAAGCTTTTACTATACTGCACGATGAACTAATTTGGAGTAGTTATTTGTCTATGTACTTAATATGTAAAAAATGGTAGATAATTGTAAAATCGAATAACTGCAAATTTAAAAAATGGGGATCCAGGGTAGAGTGCAAGGCTACTGAAATGACAGAACTTCATTTGAAACGATGAAAAACTAATGCTCTATCATTTGAATGTAAGTTTTAAATGCGTTGCGGAAATTATTTCGGAAGAGAATTATTTGAAGAAGACTTGAATTCAAAGGAATAATAACATACAAAAGTACGCGCTTCTTCCATTGAATTCCAGTAGAAAATTTCATCTAAATTTGTCCGTAGGGCTGCAAATTCTTGTACGCCAGAACATGCCAGACCATGCATGGTACCTTCCAAATCATAAATCGCCAATAGCTGTTTAAGCAAGAACTACAAACAAGATTAAATTCCAATCGAAAATGCAAATAAACAGTACATACTAACATTTAAATTCAACCCTACGGAACGCAGAATATAACTTCACGAATTCGAAAATATCGTGTAGCTTCTAAAAGCGTAAATCTTTAATATCAATTTCTACAAGAATTATGTATAACGCAGAGAAATGGAGGAATTTCGAACGGCAGACATATTTAAAATTCATCCAATATTCGACGAAAATTTAAATCTCTCTCAATAAGAATTTCCAATAGGTTGCTGCATCGTAATTCATTAATGCCACTGTATATAAAAAAAAAACTTTCATAAACATGTCTCTATTTTTCCAGAGACTTAAATCCTTCTATATGGACGCATAAACTATTAGCAGTGATTTAAATTAACAACATTAAAAATGATGTAGTAAAACGTGAAATGTAAATATCTTCATATATACTAAATAAATTTGAGTTTAAATAAATCATAATTGTCTCAGTCTACTACTATTTCTTTATATGCGACAAAATAAATCTTTGATTATTTTAATCAGCCCACGCCTCGAAAACTTGTCGATTTTAAATTTTACAAAGCAGAACGAAGGACTTCCAAAACATGAGTCGTCAATATACACTGATTCTAAAAATACGCATACACAGACTTCAATAAATTCCAGCCAGAACTCACAGGTGAATAAGATTTTACTTTTGGAGAAGCATGCACATATTTCCCAAAATAACGTCGAATCGGAGCAACAAACTCCTTTTTCTCATTCTCTCCAAATATCCGAGCCTTTGAATCAAATTATCAAACATCTATTAATGAAAAAAATATAAACTCTTAGTAATCGCGTTGCCACCATAAAAACTTGCCATTATACGTTCAAAAACCGATTAATTTCCCGCATGCTGAATCAAAACCGCTTTAAACCCTTACAATGCGTTCATAACTATATGACGCAAACCTGGTTCCACATACATTAGTAGATACAACTCTTTTATTGAAATCTTCTAAATATCAACCCTTTCAATCTTAACAAAACTTCCACGGGAATATTGCCTCGTCAATTTTCATTTACAATTGCAACATAACAATAAAAATAAATTATACTAATCTAAATCTAGCCTAATTTGCATAAGTTCGATATTTGCATCGCTGCAGAAAATTCATAAATAAACGATATCTGCTCCGAAAATTCGCAATAAGATTTCATCTAAATACAACCCTATATCCGCGTCAAATCTAAACCCTTCTAAATCAGAACCACCCAAGGGCGTTTGATTTCCAAACGTACTCGCGATCTTTCCACTCGTCCATTAACTGGCCGAACCTTTGATTCGCAATCCCTTTCGCCTTCCTCGCCCTTCTTCGATCCTGCTGCCCCGTGTAAAACGCACGCAGGCACGCTTATCCGCGGGCGTACACGACAATAGCGGTACCAAAGACGTTTTATTGTCGCGCACCTAATGTCCGTCGCGTATCGCGGCTCGTAAACACTGTCTCGCTGTTGAAAGCACGCCTCGTGGGCAAATTTCGTAATCGTTTTAGGGGCTACACCGATGGTTAACCCTTACCAAGTGGCTACGACGACTGTCCACGATCCGTTGTCGTCGCGACGCATTGCGGACCTTCGCGGACAGCGGATGCTCCAATGATAAACAGAGCAGGTCCCAAAGATATTCCCGGACCAATATCAACACGCGAGATAATTTCGTGATAGGAACATTCGTACGTTTGGAACATTTGAGCAAACACTGAAACGCAGACTATTCGGTAGAGAATTTCTGGTATCGTGGTAACGTCAACATATTCTGTTTCGGAGCAACTGTGAGATCGAACAGTTATTTATTTAATTGCGGGTATATAACTCTTTGTATACAACTCACGAGTAGTTACAAGTATTCAGTAGCAGACAACAATATGATGTACATATGTATATATCCCAGAATTAATTCACAATCATTGTAACAAGATTTATGCTACTATAGTCGTTCATAGATCGTGCGATGAACCTTAGATAGCCCGATGGGATTTCTCCTGAACGACGCTCGCGTGTTCAATCTAAAGCAAGTACAATCTAAAGTAATTTCGGTACACACGACGATACCATCGAGCACTTTACAGTAGGTCAAGCGTAACACCTCTCCGTTCAAGGGGCCACGGATTGTCAATCAAAAAACGCACCCCCTCCCGCAGGTAACCGCAAGATAAGAAACCCGCTGTTCATAACATAGCACACGATGTAACGCATACGAATTCTGCAGACCGCAGAAATCGAACCGCCAATCGGAACGACAATTACACGCGCGAGCGATATCAAAAGCGAACCATCACCCCGTATCGAAATCGACCCACGTTTGCACCGTGCCGGTCTACCTACATAATTGCGCAACGATAACGCGTATACAAAACCAATTGTGAAGCTGACATTCGATACTCACCGATGGCGAAGAGGTAAATAGAGAGTCAGCGGTGAACCATGTCCCCGTTCACTCTAGATTCGATTCGGAACGACGATCGGCGAAGTCCAGAGGGGCGGTCGAACAGACAGACAGGGGTTGCAGGTGAAACCGGCGTCCCGGGACTACGATGGTATTTGCCAGTCTTTTCCTACGCAAGGCACAAGTGTCACCACACCGAAACACGACTCACAGGAGCGGGGCAACGCAGGTCGCCGGATCCCGTCACGAGTTGGCCCGCGTTACGATTCGTGTGTCGCGGATATGTCAACGAATCGAAAGGGAAACACCGGCAGTTTCGGGGAGTGGATGTGAACGTGAGCTTCGATCGATGTCCGTGCGCAGACTGCCCGCACCTCGCTGCTGCCGGGCGTTCGTCATGTTGCGATCTCTGTCTGTCCTTCTTCCCCCTACACTCTGTCCCACTCCGCCCCCACCACTATCTATGGTTGCGCGGTCCTCGTTGAACACGGTGCGCCGGTACGCGGGCGGCTTCTTCTTCGCCCCTTCGCTTCGTTCGATGCCCCGCGACCGACAGTCCAACATTTTCCCCCGTTTTCCATAAATTTCCACGGCACACCGTGATCCGCGCCGCGCTTCCCCATTTATAGGGGCGCAGTGGCGCGTGCGTGCGCACGCGATTCGATGTATCGTTTCGAGCGCGCTGCCCCGCGCTCCGAGGGAGAGTTTCGAGAGGCGCGCTTTTTTCCGATCGAGATTGGTTGATAATTGGAAATGAAAAGTGGAAGGACGAGGCGGGTTCGATTCAATGGTTATTCGAGTCATGGTTTCGATTTGATATATTGCTGCGTGTGACACGTTACTTTTGGAGAATTGAATGGTGCCAAGATTGTAATTAAAATGCTGAATGTACAGTAATACCAGTGGTATGATAGTAATAATTTATTAACAGTTTAGCGGACAAATGGTCCCCTTGTTGCATGCAGTAATTATTGTTATCGAGTTACTTTGGGGCAAATTAGACAACTAATGATAGCGACTGTGTTGCAAGCAGATCGATTGAAAGAAAGGAGAGATGAACAAAAGAAATGTACGGAATCGCCAAATCGAATAAAGTGTACGGCGAGCTTCGAGTGTAAAGAGAGTGTGATTTCTAAGGCGAAATATGACGAAAGGATTACATAATTGGAATGGCCTCCGCATCAGCTATTACATGATAATGATACAAATATGAAATAACTTTTTTTCCCATCATGACAAATAAGCGAGATATTTCAAGTGCTCAAGTTGGGTGGGACACCCTGTATAAATTAAACAAACACTAAGCAACTACTACCCTCGAAGCAACGTGCATTTAATAACAGGGAAACAGAATTTTGTCTTTTATAGATTTACTGCCTACACTTCGCTTCTTATTCAAGGCAGTATCGACTTATTAAAGGTCGATGAACCTACCACAGACTGTCCAATTTTGTCTATACGCTCGAAGCTATTTATCTTTTTTACCAGCGCCGTGAATTTCAAGTCTGGATGCAGTCCACCTACGTAGCTATTGAATTTTACACATGCATGCTTAAAGACTTCACATTTGCAAGGGAATCGCTATACGTTTTTATATTAACGTAATACTATTAATTTCCTAATTCACACTGATGTTTCGATGAAGAAATTGTGGTAGAGGAATTATATTGAACACTTGGATTCCCTATTTATTTCGTTGCTGTATTTAATTATCAAACGGAATTGTAATTGTAACACAGAGAACAACTGTGCACGATTTCAATAAACTGTTGCTATTTTAATTGTGGCTTACTACCTACTTATTGCCAGTAAGCGAAATAGTAAATAAGTCGTAAATATCAATTACAAAGTACTGAATTATTCCTTCGCAGTTAGATAAACAACTGTCCTCTCTAGAAAATATCTATATCTAAAGCTTCCAATCCTCAGAATCTCTCCACATAAACTCCATCACGTTACCCCTTCTACGCATAACGCACCCAGGTCCAATATTACCATGCGTCCAACAAGAATAACTTCCACACTTTCGTATGTACTTAAGAAAAACAACAAAAAATCAACCACGACACTTGCTACTTAATGCTCGCATAAGTTCCCCAAAGCAATTTAGCCACAATTATCGAATAAGCGGACCGATCCTGCCCAAACGAGGGTCCTGCCCTCCATAACCGTTGCCTGATTTTCGCTCCCCCTTTTCAGCCCTGGGAAAAGAACAAGAAACATTAGCAAAACTACACATTGCCATGAGTTCACCATCAACGTCACTTACCGCTATCAAGCTTATGCTCGGTGTAATTGTTTAATGCATACCCTCGGATCGCCCCACTCCATGGTCCTCCGCATCAGCGCGATCTTAATGGCACGTGTTTACTCATTCCGACGTGCACTCGCGATCTCGTTAATTGGACTGTAGCGCGTATTCATTGATTAATGACGGACCCCTCCCAGCCAGTTTTCATAATCACCGGTCTCCTGTCCCTGATTCGACCCCCTCGACCCTCATTCGCAGCCAATCGGCGGATAAAAGGGTCGTTGAAAAGAAAGAGACAGTCACGCTTGTCCCAGCCCTCGCGACAATCCTTCCCTTCCGACGCAGTGAATTCGCGAGTTTCTATATGACTCGCGTGCGTCGTTAATCTACGTGTGCACAGAAACCGGATGGATCAGAAATCGACGTGTCGATTGTGCGAAAGGTGAATCAAGGCAGGAAGCATGGGGTATACGGGATACTTCTAAGCGTCAGTGTAACCTCATTCCGCGTTTTTAGAAATGCGATAGTATAATATACATAATACGTTATTTCGTTATACGTATGTTCATGGTGTTCATCGTTTATTCGGGATTCTCTTTAAAACGCTGTGGATCAATCGTGCAATCTACTTGTCGAATCAAAAGTTAGGTAATTGAAATGATGACTTCACGGTAATTCCATTTGTGAGTTCTAATCCTTTGCATGTTACTCATGATTTTAGCGAAAAGCCGTCAGAATTCTAACCCTTCGCGAAAGGGTTGGAACAGTTGAAACAGTAATTTCTGTGTGTTCCAAGTCAGGATGTTCTCGACGAGCTGTAATGTATTTAACTTCGTTGTTTCAAAGGATTGTCAACTGGGCCCAGTCCGAATGGACCACGAATCCTCTTAGAATAAAAAAAAAAGAAATCGTGATTGAAGTAACCGCACGTCGCGTACAATTTCGACGCTGTCTCTGTCTCCAGAGCTGCGTGTTGCACTCTGCTAAATCATAAATGTCGTACGACCGACCGTAAAACCGTGCGATTGCGGTCGTACATATAATTCTTTTCTGGTTGTGCACGACCACGTGGCCCCTCAGCCTAGCGTTTTTTTTCAGTTTTTCACTAGGCAAAGGGTTATTGAACGTGTCGCGGTGCGGTAAGACAAACTGAGTGGAACGAACGGCGCCGACATGTCCATTGTTACCAGCCAGACGTTCCGCAGCCTCTGAACGTCGCTTTCCGTGTCCGCAATTGAGTTTTCACCTCGATACTTCTCTGCTCTATCAGGAACGGGCGTTTAACGTTGTTAGAAGTGACGTTTGCCGTTGGGTTTTCATATCGTTTTGAAATCTGTTCGTGTATTACAGTCGTCGAAACGAATAGCAGCAATAGGATTTAATTTAACATTTTTTCTCCGTTTTTATTTTGAGAGTACAGAAATGAAATTTGTCAGAAAATTCATTTGAATCGCAAATTCGACAGAATTCATGGACGATTCAATTCGTTCGGTAAGTGGACAATCTGAGCCTCGGTGTTGGTTAAACACTATAATTTGCTAATCCATTGCTTCCCTTCGGTGGTAAAGTTGATACAATGTTGAATCAAGAGTGCTAGAGCAGTCAACGTAGAGGATTTCAAGCACACTCAATGAAGAAATAATATGAGTGCTGTGAGATTCGACCGGTGCCGCGACGAGGGTTCTTGTCGATTGTTTAGTTTTATTTTATTTTATGAAAACGACTCGATAATAGCAAATTAATATTGTAGAATATTAAGTAATGATGTTGCATTTCTTACAGTGTCGAAGAATGGTACATTTTAATCAAATTTATAGGTACGTCAAGCTGGATTTCCGTTATTCGAACACGTATGTTTATAAATTTGTCAGTTCTTCTACTTTTAATTCCACGATAGTTTCTATAACGTTCGCCCAAATAAATCATTTTGTCCTGACATTTCTTTTCTCTCCTAACACGAATAAAACTCTAGATAAAAGTTTATGTACGACATTACGGTTCTGCTAAAATATTCACGAATCATTACATCACGATTCATTCGTCATCACGGACCATTGCCAAAATATTAAAATATTATAAAATATTATAAAATATTAGTACGAAGTATTCAAAACCCTTACTCCAAAACTTTTTCACCATTGCTGCACACTTGCACATTTTCAAGCCGTATTAATACCTAAAACCTATTAGCTGCGAATGTACATATCATGCAACTAATGAAATTAATCGAAGGTTATAAATCACAACGATTGAAACTGTGAAGTTCAGTACTGTATCGCATATACATAGTTAATTATCAATTTATATACATTCAACCATAGGCCATCACCCAGTTTTCATTTATTAAATATGTACAAGACTTGAAGCTACAGAAAGAGGATAAGGGACAGTTCTCCCGCAAGATCTGCATAACAGTACGCCCCAAAAAGACGGGGCAACGGTTCCAACTGTACTGTTAAACATCAACGCTCGCGCTTTTTCCCCCATCGTTTCCCATTTTCGAGACACTTTTGACTCGTATTTAAAGTCAAACTCGTCCACAAGTCGTTACAGCTGTTTTTCAAGTGTGCCAACGACTGGCCCATTCTCCGTTTGTAAACGGACGAGCATGGTTTCGTGCTGTCCGCAATGGTGGCCTCGGGCCCTCGCCCTTTCTTCTTTTTTCCGCTTCGCGGACAAATGCACGTCGCTTTTCGGATCGATGGACAGAATCTTAATGATGTCCTCGTCAGGTATTCACTCACAAGCGACACCATACACCGTATCTCCCATGGGATGACAAAGAATACGTGCCAGGTTTTGTTTTGTGGAAACTCGACTGGTATCGCGCTGGGTCGAACGACCACAGGTTGACTTAAACGTTCTGTGCGTTGAATTTGGGGCAGAAAACGAACCATCCTTGGGAAACGTGTGCGTGTGTAGCTCTATTAATGATTTTTCGTTCATTTTTTCGGTCGGAAGTTTTTCAGAAAATATAAATCATTGCTTAAGAGTATAAGTTGTTGAGTTACGGGGGTGTTTTTATCAAAATAGCATGGGTCGAATTTTTCATTGGAATAAAGATGCGCTATTTTTTTTTATTCTTTTGTAGAAAGGGTTGTCATTTGTTAGATAAAATTTCGAAATTCGTCCTAATTGAGAACTGGAATTTCTTAATCTTTAACTCACATTATCAATATTTTTATTTTGCAAATCTTGCCGCATTTTTTAAAATAATTTGTTGAAATCTTTTTGCTGTTATACTATGAAGCGTGAAGATTAATTGACGAGTTAAATTGTATACTAAAGTGTTTACCATTTTGCTGTTTATATATTTTATACATCTAAAGCAAAATTTTTACTACATACTTTTGTATATTGTTACATATACAACATGTATAAAGATAGAAATTGTATCTTTTCTTAAAATCGATAGCCATTCTCGCTATTGCAATTACACAATGTAGGTTGGAACGTGAGTTGGAAGAGTTTCCACTTAAAAAGAGCTTCCATAGTTTATCGAGATGCCAAAATGGGCACTTGAATAGACCTTCAAGCACTCTGGCATATATCCAGAAATATTGCACTTAGAATGGTGCATCTCAACAACTTCTTGGGACGTGGCGTACTTCGCAGACACTTCAAGACACAAATTCTGATGATGAGCATACCCTAAACTCTAAAGCCCTCAGGGAAATGAAGCGAACGGAATGAACGATATTTGCCAAGGAAAAACAATTTACTCTCCAAAAGCATTTTGCACTTGCGTAATATGTATAAATAACTTTTTAGCAAAAACAATTAGGGAAATAAGAATAAAAATATGTATTATAATAACTGATCGCATGCTTACGGTATAAAGAATTTTTTAAATATATAATTGTCACACTTAGTTAGTAAATATTTATAAACGTGTACATTTATACCCTAAAATAAATTTGCTAAATGATTAATCAACGTGTCTTTAAAAATAGACCTTACCTTGTACTGTAATGAATGAAATCTCTAAATGCAGTGGAATCATTAGAAATATTCCACTGTTGAATGAATAACTGCAAAAACGTTCGTACTTAATTCGACAATATATGCCCGGTACCGCCAATGTATTGATCGCATATTTAGTAACACGGAAAATATTACACTTGAACTTGATTAATTAAAATACAAATACGAAATATTCACAATTCATGCTCCAAAAAATTTTCGCCACTTACACATTTGCAAGTGTAGTGATGCCTGCAACTTATTAGCTGTGAATGTACATATTATGCAACTAATGAAACTAATCGGCGGCTATAAATCACAACGGTTGAAACTGTGAAGTTCATTGGAACGAACGATATGAGAATCGAAGACATAAATCTTCGAAGATTCGATCTATTTTTACACATGGCGGACAGTTTCGAACGTCATTAATATTCATCAAAATGTAACGACCCGATCGTGCACCTCACAGGGAGCAATACAGAATAACCCATCGATCGGAATGTCTATTAAATTAGCTTGGCCTCACCTTAATTCGACATACTCTGAAAGGATTCATGGATCACGAACAATGCTTTCTCTTGGTTGACCGTAAACCCTTTGCCACTCATTATTATGCTGCCCATTACTGTACCATGGACAGAAAAACGTCTCCTGGTTCACATTTTCATTAAATGAACGTGCGTCTAAACATGTTCCCTGGGGCCATCTAATTACACATACATATCTGGGAAAGAAAATGAAATTGAATGCCAGATATAACTTTCACATTTACTAAATTATTGTACTAAAATAAAATTTAGATTATTGTTACCTTTGTTTGAAAAGTTTGTAAGCGTTCACAGATATAACATTTTTTTCACTTTCTAAATAATCAAACTCTTACGTGTTCGCGAATGAAAAAATATATTCCTGTCGTTATTTAATGCATTTAATTATCGGCAATCTTCACTGTCATAACGTCATAACATAGATGAAAAGTAACAGAAAATAAATACATATAATGAAAAATCTTACAAATTTGTTTACTACCAGTCGAATTAATTTGATAAATGCAAACGAAATTGTAACAGAAAGTTCTTAATCATCTCACTTATTAAGGACGTTTCTGAAATCATTATAATTTATGTAATAAGCAATTAGAAAATATTGGAAAAGCATATTAAATTTTACAATAAAACTATTGTATCTGTAAATAGTTATATTATCAGCCCTGAGAAATAATAACAAGATAAGATATTTCCACGGTTTTATTAATGAGATGCGACTAATTAGAAATCCATAGGTGGACGCTTACGAAGAGTTGCGAGATTTCCGGAACTCTGTGGCTTTGGGGAGGCGTTGATTTATTACATCGTCAAGGAACGGCCGATAAAAGCATCCTTTACGCGGTTGTTAAAAATTACAAGATGCAACGGTCACGTATTGCGGGCACACGACCCACGCGTCCCTCTTCGAATGATCATCGTACTCGAATGCATGTTCATAAAATTTTTACGATAATTTATAGCTTAATATACCAAACAAAATGCGGATAGTTTGCCATTCTTGCTTTCTTCTTCTCCACGTCTTCTATTCTGTCATTTTTTTTTCAGTCACAATATGTACTACCATCACTGCATCATTGAATCGTATGTGTAATATAGTGTAATACGCATTTTATTTTTAACGATTAATTACGATTAATTTTTTTAATATTGCTATCAAACCACTTGACTGGAGCTTAAACTTTTTATTATTAAAATAAATTTCCTTGATAAATACGCTCGACGCCACTAAATCACAAAACATTGTATGGCAGTTGATTAATAAATAATTTTCTACAGAAACTAATGCGACTGATTCCACATTATAAATTAAATTAGAGAATTCTACTCGCGACATAAAACATATATCTGCAATGTATGTTTCAATATGAATTTTATCAGGAATTTTCAACAATAATCTACATAAATTTATGAATTCTCAATTTTTTATTTAATAATATATAAAGCAGATTGAAAATGGATTAAAAAGCAAGTACCACCTAGACCTAGTAATAGAATAGAACAATAAACAGAAAGCCATATGATGTATAATAGCCACAAGAATTTACCAAATGTTCACCCGAACAAATTGCAAAGATCACAACAACAAAAATGAAAAAATAAAAAAATCACCGTACCGACAAACTAATGCAAACCATAATAATCGCGCTGGACACAGTCCCAGAAAACTGTCCGCAGTATCCATGCGCCCGCGGGATCATTCAGGGCCAAGCAATAACATTGCAAATCAAACGAATGGTAAGCGCGAAATTAAGAGACGGTGATGCAGCATCGAGGTCGTTAATTGGCGCTCAATTGAGACCGGATAAATTGCCACCGTAGTCGCGATCATTACAGGTTCAAACGACCGCGAAGAGTATGATTACAGCGTTACGTATCTGTCGTGCTCCATTTCGCGCCTCCCTTTCTTCTACCTCCCTCGAAAGTTACAGGATCAGAGAAGAGTTCGTTCCGTGCCCGAGATGCTCTCGAACGTTGCCCGCGCTAAGGTAGTAGCTAACGTCTTTGCAAAAACTGGACGTACCTCTGCCGCATCAGCTTCTCTTTCTTTTTTTTTCATTCGCCTACCGCTGTCCCTCTTCCTAGCCGACGAGAAACCTGAATTTTCCCGAGAGGAATCACGGTGACACACCGACTTGTCCGCGCAAACGTATAATCACGAGGAATCAGCTTAATCGCGGAACGAGGGAACAAGTCTCCGCGCTGGAAGTCATTACAGTCTGGTTCTAATGAAAAGTTGATACACCAGGGGACTCGTTCGATCACTTTTCTTCTTTCGTTTCCCTTTGTTTTGCGTTGAAAATCGAGGGCGATCCGGGTATGTGAAACGGTACGGAGGATTTCCCGTGGTCCACTTGATGGGGATATTTTTGTTTTGGAATGTGGAGAGAGGGTTGATAGATGGAGAATGCTGGATTGGAGTTGTTCTTGTGCAGGGTGTGATATGAATGCTTCACTTACCAAATCGATTAACTCCACTTTCTGAATTTTATTAAATTTGAATGTCAAAACACTTTATTAGTGTTTATAAAATGTGTTTATAAAATTCAGAAAGTGGAGTTCATCGATTTGGCAAGTGAAGCATTCATATGTGATTGTAAATCTTGATTGACATTTCGTATTGCTAGTGGGTACATGTGTACTTTTCACTGGCTGTTACTAATAATTAATTGTATGGCTATTTTGCGGCAATGGGAGAAAGGTGTTTGGAGATATATAATTTTGTTATTGCTTCGAAATTATGATCCGTGTAGTTTGTGTTGCAACATTCTTGTCACCTGTACGTATGATCGACGGGAAATTGTGAGTGGCAACAAGAAAGCAAATTCGGAAAGGTACTACTGGCGATCCGATTTCAAATAAACGTATAACACAGTATCGTTAATAAAAGCTATTAACGTCAGACTATTCTTATTCTATAAAATCCGGAAAATTCATTTACCTTACTTTAATTATCTCCGTCGCGGTTACTATAGTAACTGCGTAATAAACATTTCGAATTTATTCGCGTATCACGAAGCCCAATGTCGACGTACATATGTGTATCTCAACCCCATAAAAACTTACGCAGATCAAAATGTGTGGTATTTTTATCATATCAGCTGTGAACGAAGGCGCGCATTTCTCGCTACGGGGCGAAGCAAAAATTAGCGTTTTCGTATCTTTCAATTTACTGCGACCATAACCCTTTAGCGCGACGCATTAAACGCACAGGCGTGCGTTTAAAGTGTTGAGAAGATTCTTGGCAAAATTGTGTTGGCCATCTGGCATGCAACCGGTTGCCAGCAAGTGCCACGCATTATCGTCTTCACGATAGTAATTGTTGCAGCAACTCCTCGTTCCTGCTTCTTCGTTCGCGGAAATCCATGATCTCTCTTCGCCGCGAAGAGTTCTTTCGCCTCCGGGCACACACACACACACACTTTCGCCGTTTAGAATACTAATGTTTCATTTCACTAAACGAAACACTCGGGACCGCGTAATGTCGACCGCGAATGACCCATTCGGAATATCTAATATCTGCTGCGAGAATTCGTATATGAAAACAGTAGCAATGCTTGACGATATTCTGGTCAGGGCTCTTCTTAAATGTCAGATTTCTCTGTGAATTGAAAAAATGTGCTTCATGCTTGTGTTACGTATCGATTGTGCGAATGGATAATCGTGTTTACGAGTTTTCGTTGCTGACGCGTATTTTTATAGTTTTCAGGATTTGTGGTAAATAGAGGCATTTCATTTTAATCATTTGATTACTTTCATTAATTGAACGAATTTTGTTAATTCGATTATGTACATTGATTACTATTACTAAATTATAATAAATTATTTCATGTTTGCTCCACATGAAAATAACTTTGGAATAGAATAAACGTATGTGCAATGTCACTTTTTTTTAAATTCGTTGTTGGAAGAAAGCGTGTTTTAAAATAATTATACATTCAAATACATACCAACATTGAATAGCAGTACATACTGTGGATCATTTCTTTCATAAGAAGGTATCTTTTACATGTATTACTAAACAAAAACTTCCACCACCACGAAAACTAAGCAAACCTATAGACACTGTTTCGAAGATGACGAACCATACATACACAAAAGAATTGAAAAGGAAAAGAAAATGCACGAAAGCTACAAAATATCCAATTCGGTCTTCCAACAAATGAACAATTTTCATCGCACACAAATAAAATATCCGGACGCGTATTTCACGAACTGTTTCAAACAGCCACTTACCGAACCAGGTATTCTCACCAAAAATACCAGCCTAATAAAATCACGTAACAACCAAAATTCAACTCTCTCCAAACTGCTCGTGCACGCCTCTGCCGCTCCGAAATAAAGTCACATTAACAGCAAAGTCGAGTCCCAGGATATGTCAATAACGCCCAATATTGCACCCATGGGCCCCGTGCAATGGTCCCGAGAAGAGCTAAAGAAGAGAACTAAGAAAAAGAATGCGCCGAACAAACAAAAAAAAGTAACGGGTCCTCCGTTAGCGGAAGGCCAAGTTAATATTCAGCCGGGTTTATCCATAAACATCGCTTAACTGCGCGTAACTGCACGCCTGAAACACGCTTTGATATCTTCACGAGCCTCCCTGCTAGGGCCCCGGACTTGGGACCGTGTATTTTCTACCGGACGGTCGCGTTTCAAATGGGAACATTCGGGTTCACGACACGTCGACGGTAATCGCCGTTTCTCCGTATCTTCGATCGTAATGGAGCTTTATGACGATCCTGGACCGCGAATGGGACTCGCGAACACCTCTGCGCGGGACACGATTTGAATGACGTTAATCAAGGATGAGCGCAAGTTGCACTGGGGAACGATAAATCTAGGAGTAAGTCGCGGGGCTGCTCTATTTTCCTGGAAATGAAAATTTGGATGAACAACAACGGTGGAGCGGTCTCGTGGAATTTGTTCGATTTTTGATTGGTTTATTTATCATGTTAGATTGTACAGAGTGTTCTGTTTAACTGGAAACGATGGAATATATCTCTATGCATTATAAGACATCTCAGTTCTACAGATAATTGCTTCAATTTGTAATTAACTTTCCCTATACTAAGCTACGTAAATAATTTATTCCATTATATGTATGCGCGTAAGTACCTAAACTAAACAGTAACTAATTTATCTAATTTATTTAATTTTTTTTTATATTTGAAGCATCTCGTCGTTAGTTAGTTGCGATTAGGCAAGCAATATAAGAGTAAGCGAAATAGCGGAGCGTACCATCGTGAATGTTTAATTATATTAATGATCAATAATATATATACACCTATACGTTCGTATTGAAACAATATGTACAGAAGAAATTGTATTAATTATAGTATTATTAATATATAATTAATATGTAATTAAACTGCATTATTAACTATAATGTATAGTTATGACACGGTAATAAATAGCTTGTGCATCTCACTCTTAAAACAGAAAAAATGACCGAATGGGGATCCTGCGGTCTTGAATGGATCTCAAACCCCTTATCTCTCCATTGATCGTCTCAATTTTCGGTTCCGATGCTCGGAACGTGTGTAATTTAATATCTTACCGATGTTACGATCTGGTTCTATCGTGAAAGCTACCGTGACATGTGTTTACCCATCTCATTCATAAAATAAAGGATTCTGCATGAACATCTGTGATGTCAGAATGAGACTCGAACCCCCTAATTTCCCCCTCGAACGTATCAAATTTCTTTTCATATCTGGAAACGCTTGTATTTTAACACTTCGATGATCTTGCAATCTGAATATGTCATTGACATTTTCTGTACTGGTATTATATTTACGTCGAAACTTTCGGGATTCTGTTACCTGTGCATCAAATTAATTACATTATCGATTAATTATTAAAACTCTTCAAATCATTTTATTTTATTGCCAATTCTGTTAATATACATGTGCTTGCATAGTTTGGTACAATTTTATTGAACTCTGAACACCGGAAATGAAAAATGAAATAATAATAACTAAATCCCAATTACAAACCAACAATCATTGAGATTAACCATTATGTTGACGCTTTATTTTTTGAATCGCATTTCACAATCAATCAAACTGAAAAGAACAATCGATTGTTGCTCAACACTAGTGTCTAGTACGGTTCCTACTATAGGTCTAAATGGTAAATATCTAAAGTACATGTACTCTTACCTTTCTTCGTTTTCATCCTTCTCTCTCTTTGAAGAAGTTACGGTACCATCGCTTTCGGCGGAAATAAAAGAAAAAGAATGGTCTTCTTCCTGACCATCTGGTGCATCGAAACTCCGGTTATGCTTTGGATAATAGTCGCGTGATACCTCTCTGGTTTCCAACATTAGGCGCCTTAGGTTCTCTCGTGCCAATGATTACAGAGCATCCACGTAAGTACATAGATGTGTTTATATGTGCACATACAACGAAACAAATTGGCAGAGCACGAAGTTTCAACGAAAGTGGCTTGGTCATCTGCTTCACACTCATTCTTCTCTGGACCCTCTTCGCTGTTTACTTTTTGGCTGGTTCTCGAGGACTGACGTCCCTTTCTTTCATCAGTCAACGCATTCTTCTTGGGTGGTTTACGGCGTCACAACGCCCAGGACATTGTAAACAACTTCATTTTGATTAATACCGTCGTGGTGAAAAAGGAATTGTGTATGTGTACACGAATGGAAGGATATTTGGAAAACTCTTTTCAATGGAAATTGAAGAGGGTTTTGAGATATTACAGAGCTAAATGGACATGACAGGAACTGTGTGGACGTACTGTATATGCTGTACAGGGTACAGTAATAGGAAACGATATTTCAAAGATGATTGTTTGCAAGAGTTCATTTGGAAATATTCTTCACATCTGCGGAATGGAAAATTGTTTTTGATGTGTAACTTTGTTCCATAGTTTAGCCTTTTGCATGCTTTGTCGTGCATATTGTAAGGAGTACTTAAAGCTGAATCAATCACAGAAATTTTCAGCAAAAGTATTATTTATTATTATATAAAATGTTAGAAAATATATATCAACACCCTTTATACCTTCATTACAGTCTTAGGAAATGCAAACAATTTTTCAATATTATATATGAATGACACCTATGTTTTATGCAAGGCGTCGTTAATTTTAATAAGTCAAGATAAATAGAAAATTGTACCTTCTTTATTACAATGGTGCACAGGTGAGTGAAACCTCATTGTACGTGTAAAACATTATTAGCACAATGAAAATAATAAAGATTTAAATATTAATTTAGCTGCTGAAGAAATTTGTAAGACAAACGAAATGTATAAGAAAAAATTTAGATTGTGTAAAAACAAATATGGGTTTGCGATCAATCTTTTAAACAATACTGTGTAGGAAATGTCATTTACAATTAAATCCATTCCAAGTAATACTTATCTCATTAGTTAGACATCCAACAATATTATTGTGTCTAGATTTTATGCGTGTTGAGGATTTCTGTAATTAACACATACAAATAACTCCGCACCTTTAATTAATGCCAGGTACGATGAATATATCCCGACAGCAATTCCGGTGAAACAGAATATGGATATGTCTATTTTAACAGATACGATACATTTCTAACAATTGACACTGCCTGAGGATTTAGATGCTTTCCAAAATTTTGCGATAATTAGAGCAGAATTTCTTTTAAAAAGTTCCCTAGCAGGAAAGAAAGGGTATACGTACGTTTACACAAGAAAATATAGAACAATTCCGCACTAAATTCTTACATTTGTTTCATCTCTTCATTAAAAAATGTAATTCTTTTATCGTGACACTTAATTAGTGATTTTTCAACTTTCGGTATTATTCGTTAAAAATATGTTAAGTTAAACAAATTTCATCAGTAGACTTTTCCATCTATCTCTGTCATAAAAAACTATGTAGATATTGGAGCGGTCATAAAAATTGGACAGAGCAATAATTTTTATAAACTATACGTGGCATTAGATGTAAATGTAATTATCAGGACCCTTGGTGATCATGGAAAGGTGCGGTTCCAGAAAGAATGGAAAGCGACGAGGAAAACTTACAATTATCGGACTCCTATCTGCGATTAATCATACGAATAACTGGTTCGAGAATAAAAATCGCATTAAGCCACCTGCCTGCTGATAAGTTTGCACAAGAAGATTAACGACCCCACCGTCGCGACTCGTCGGTCTCCAGCGAAAGTGTACGTGCATTCCAATTTGTCGCGGCATTTCAGATCAATTCGCGTGGTTGCGTTAGCAAATTTTTATGTGTGCGTAACACCGACAACAAACAGAAAAATCAAATAAATGAAGAAGCGCTATGATATAATTGGCACGAACCAACGATTGTAATTATGCAAAATAAATATAAAGTGTCAATTAATTTAAAACAATTCCTTTTTTAATTATTATGATAAAATTCTACCAAACTACTTAATTATTTTGTATTACAGAAATCATCATGAATGCAACATAAATGTGTTCATGAAAATCAAAAGTTCGAAGCAAGAAGTGAAAGTATTTTCATTAGTATGTAATTGCTAAGCACTTTATTAACTATTTTTAATTTCTATTTAAGAAAACATTTGTCCCTAGTAGTATGAAGAAATTTTTAAACCCAAATGTTAACAAATATAATTCGTACTTTTAACTCCCTGCCGAATTTACACTTTATTCTTTAAATGCAGTGGGATGCCGCGACGGGCAGGCATGGGGCTCCGGGTGTACAATGCGTTTTACTGGCATTCGCATGGGGAAGTGATTGATGAAGTGACATAAACTTGCATTAGATTATGAATATTGCCGCGGTTCATAGGTTCTAACAATATCTGTTAGCAATTACGTTCCATGAAACGCAATCTTTAGTTGCATGTAGTAAATTACTATAGTCGTTTCCTTAGGAATGTAAGACTCCTGGTTTCACTGAAAATTATCTTAAATATAAAAGTATGTCGATAGATAGTTCTGCAATAAAATATTTAAACTAAAATACATACCATTTTTTCCGCACATTAATTTTTAATTTCTTAAGATTTGTCAAGTAGAAACATGTTTCCACTAGAACGTAACTGTGTCGACATTACAATCAATTAAGTCGGCAAGTAACCCTGCGAACCACAGTTAAATTATATGCCTTAAAATGCAACAAAACGTTGCTTCTTCCCCAACGTTACCTCAGAACGTTCACAAGTGCGATGGAGCAACAAATGAGACAAAAATCACCCTTCTCGAGTAGTATAATCACCGCAGGTATAATAGCCCTCGGTGCAAGTAGGACACAAATAATTTAATAGCCATCTCGTGAGTCTATTTGACGAAATCTTATGAAACGCACGATTTCGCTAAACAATGACAGGAGTCCCTATAAAAGGCAATGTCGCTTTTGTTTTCTCGCTATACGCGAGCTGATTATGCGACCATTAAAATGGGTATGTAAATTATTTCCATTAAAAATTTCTTCAATTTGTCCATGCATAAACATTCACTAATTGTCTTTTATACACGTATGTAGTTGAGGATATTGCTGTTGATCACCTATGCCGCTGGACAAGATCTAAGGATACCCCGGCAAGCGGGTTATTCTTACGACGTACCAAAAGTACCATTCACCCTTCCAAGTCCTAGCTATAATCCACCACCTCCAGCTCCTTCATCGCCAAGATACTCGTATCCTGCACGACCTCCCGCACCACCACCTGCGAGACCAAGTTACTCATATCCCAGCCCGGCACCTTCACCACCAAGTTATTCATATCCACCGCCACCACCACCTCCTCCGCCACCTCCTCCGCCACCACCTCCGCCTCCTCCACCACCACCGCCTCCACCACCTCCAAGTTATTCGTATCCTCCACCACCACCTCCTCCACCACCCCCGCCTCCACCTCCTCCGCCACCACCACCGCCCCCACCACCACCTCCGCCTCTACCACCTCCAAGTTATTCGTATCCTCCGCCACCACCCCCGCCCCCGCCTCCACCACCACCTCCGCCTCCACCTCCGCCCCCACCACCACCTCCGCCACCACCACCACCTCCGCCTCCACCACCGCCTCCGCCTCCACCACCGCCTCCGCCTCCACCACCACCTCCGCCACCAACTTATCTACCTCCATCGCCACCACCACCTCCGCCACCACCTCCGCCACCACCTCCGCCACCGCCACCGCCACCGCCTCCACCACCACCACCACCACCACCACCACCACCTCCACCTCCTCCACCACCATCATACCTACCTCCGTCGCCACCTCTTCCACCGCCTCGTCGTCCACCACCCCCAACACAAGTTTCAACACCAGCACCAACATACCTACCACCGTATGGCCAGGAGGTCCAGCGATCTCCCCAAGCAACTGCTGCATATGCATCAAGTTCAGCATCAGCTACTACTTCCGCGAACGCTGTAAAAATAATCGGGCCAGTTGCAAATTACCCTGCCACTTCGTCAGCTACAGCAACTGCGAGCAACTATCCAGCGATTAATACGGCTTCCGAAAGTTCTTCAGCATATGCGCCAGCGTACAGCTATTCGACTCCAAAACCTAGCACTATTGCCTACAATTATCCTACACCTGCCCCTGCACCTAGTTTTCCAGCCCCAGCCCCAATACCTGTACCAACTATTGTGTCACGTCCTGGACCACGTTACCTTCCTCCAGCTCCCTCGCCTAGTTACCCTTCCCCACGTCCGCAAACTACTTATGGTGCACCTGCACCAAGACCACAAACCTACCTTCCTCCGGTAGGATAATTCTAACGCTTGCCAGCAGGTATACTGTTATTGTAATTCCAGTGTTCATTACATAAGTAAAATAGTTCGAGCTATTTTATTATATTGTAAGAATGATTAACATTGTCTTTTCAGACACAGTTATTTTACGACTGGTTTGAATTAGAATTATTATAATATAATGTTTTAGCAACTTTCACTATTTTACCAATGTTTAATTCATATTAAGCACTATTTCATATTATTACAATGTATGGATAAAACGCAACGCCTACTATGATGTGAATTAATATAAATTTTAGTATAATTTATCATTGAAATGCAGATTTTTCTCCAAGTAAAAATTCTAAAATAATAAAGCATTTTTATTCATTTCTAATAAATAAAACTCGATTTTGTAAATCTTTTACGTGCGTGGAACGTGTAAATAAATTGAAGCAAAATCGTTGCAAACATGCAATAAATTAAAAAATAATTGTATACAATATGCAATCGTTTGAATATAAATCTAGGTTTAAATAAATATTAAATAATAAGAATTTCACCAAATCCTATATGAACCATATCAAATAAAAATGGCATATTTAAATATTTCTTCAATTTGAAATGTTTATTTGCAAATAAGCCGACCGAATAATTCCTTAAAAAATCGCCTATGTATGTAAACTGTGTTGATCATAAAATTACAGGAAAAAGAAAATTAATTAATCGTGTACATACATTTATTAACAAAACCAGATTTATTTTATTTACAATTTGTACGATACCAGCTAATGCGACTACAATGAATATCACAGCATTTCTCAGGTAGACATTCTAAATGTCAGTCTCAGTAGCTTAAAATGATTAACTAACTCAACACTACGATTACCATCTAACTGAGTAATGAGTAACTAATGAATACTCATACCACATAATGAATCTCAATTCGAATTGGCGTGTAGCTCGTATTAAACAAACATGTTTTCGAAAATAAAACGCGAGTAAAATCCTTGCTACACTGAATTGAACCATAATTGAGCCATAATCCGACATGTTAGTTTTCTACATCTAACAGGATATGACTATATACATACGATTATCTATTACAATTATTCTTACAAATACGATTTTCCTTATAATACTATAAACAAGGACACATGAAAATAAACAAGTCCTCGTAGATAAAAATCGAATAGCAATTTGAACACGTACATACGACGTCGACGCGCTTGTATCTCATCGTTAATTTTACAATATATTGCGTTGAAACGAATTGCCATTAACACGTTTAATTAATTAAATAACGAAAACTTAATACAATCCTTGATTTACTAATGATTGCGTCGACGGTAAATGAATTAATCTCGATAGTGTGACACGGAAATTAATGAGACGCAACGTAGATTACCTTTTTTTAGTACAAATAAAGAACCGATATCACAATTGTCTTAAAAAAATTAATTAATATACATTGAAATTCGCGAAAAAACATGACAACAAAAATGGGGAAAAAAAATTTGCACGTTGATCACGGATCATCAATCGTAAATGTGAAGGGTTTCTACTAAACTCGAGAGAAGAACGAATTTATATACAACAAAAAATGATTGACAGAAATGATAATGCTGGTGACTAAATACTCTAATATCAATGATCGTGCAACGTAACAACGTGCTCCAAATTCTACGCAAAATATATACATACACCATTCTCTTGCTTGCGATAATCGGAAAATAATGTTACTTCGACCGATGCGTTTAAAGCATTGTGGAGGCAAGAATAATTTCAGTGACTGAAAGACTTCGATTTTTTTTTCAGTTTCCAAGGTTTCATTCGTGTCCTGTTTCCGTTAACTTGTCCAGGCAATCGTACGACTTCGATTGAATGATGTATCTGTAACATAATTACTCTTTCATTAACATACGGCAACTTAGAATAGAGTTCTTCGATGAACATAATTTTGCGTTTGTTCTTGAATGTTAGTAATATGTATTAGCTTCGACGAATTAATGCTTCAGCAGAAACTTCGATGACAGATTATTTATGTGAATACTAGGTTCTTTTAACGCTATTTCCAAACTATAGTCGATTGAAATGTTCATAAAGAAATGAATTTCCAATAACTGTTTCTATAATATTACAGTAATAATACCTTCTCTGAAACTAGTAGTATAAAAAAACAATTTCGCACACACATATTTTCTTTCCTCCATACCAAACTAATTCCTCATTTTTCCTAACCATATAACAAATAATAAGAACGTTAAATCAAAGTGTCCAATTAATATCAAAGTATAGAAGACATTGCGTAAATAATCCATCATTATTAGAAAGGGTTAACCACTTCTATTCCCACCAGATAATATCAACGAAACCCAAAGCGAAGATTTGTTAGAAGCACCAGTAAAGTACCAATTAAGTAAGCAAAGCAACCGAACTAACCCAGTGTTACAGACAACAATTTATCGCCTGCGACCCAACCGTTTGTGCGTTGGATCCCTTCGGCCAATATGGAGGACTATTTTCCCAGCCTTGGCCGCCTTGAACGTTTGCAACGCCTTCCCATGCGTCAGTCCATCCATCGATATTCCATTGATAGCCAGGATCTCGTCGCCCACTTTCAATGTTCCTTCTTCAGCCGCTTGTCCGTCCCCCATGATGTCCTTCACGAAAATGCCCATCGATCCTTTATTACTATCCGATCCACCGACAATAGAAAATCCCAACTTCTTCGGTGCACCCTTCTCTAGAGTGATGGTCAACAAGTCCATCGACAAACTGGTCGCCCTACGTGGGCAAGAAACCGGGTTCGTAGCACGCTTACGAACCACGTGGAACTTTCTCATGCCGGTCATCTTCTGATCGGATTCTTTCTTCGTTCCCGTCGCGTCCTCGCCTTGCAACCTTTCCATCGAGTTCGCGGACAAATTCTTGCCATCCTTCAACAGCGCACCCACTATTTTACACTGAGCAGGTGTTTCCTCGCGCGCGGCAACGTCCACAGAGACCGCGACCTCGGTCTTCTCCTCTTTCAACGTCCACACCTCGGAGTCGCTTCGAGTGCGGACCAAAATGTCACCCCACGTGTCGCCCAGCTCTTCCCCAAACGCGAACGTCGGTTCCCTCGCTATTTGTAACTCCACGGTCCCAGAACAGTTCTTCAACGCGTTTCTAGCCTCGATCGGTGACATCCCTCGCAACCTACGACCGCAAACGCGAACGATCTCGTCGCCGTTTCGAAACAGCTTCGACTTCGCCGCTTCTCCGTTCGCGTCCATCTTAGAGATCACGTAGAACGGTCTTACAGCCTCTCGTTTCTCCACGGAGATCCCCAGGCTACCGATCTTCTCTACAGACAGTTTCATGGTCTTCAGTTCGCGGCGAACCAAGGTCTTAGCTGGCGTCAGAGAAAGAGACGCTGGATGACCGATTTTAGTCAGCTGCATGGGTCTCTTCATTTTGTTCCTCCAGCTCAACGTCTCGAAATCTTCCTGGTCTACGTTCGAACGGGATCTCTTTGGACTGTAATATTGTAGCGGGCTACCCACGATCGCGGAGGGGATTTTTGACGCGGGTGGACTGTCCTTGCAGGGCGACGCGGCGTTTTCTAATAGATTCAACGCGCTGGATTTCGTGTGCTTCCTCGTTTTCAACGGAATCTGAGATTTGACGTCTTTGTGCGAGCTCTGCAGCTTCACCGCTGACGATAGTGGCGCTTTGTGCTCCAATGACTTGGAGAACGACCTTTTCTCCGGTATCCTTGACAGCTCGTTGCTACTGAGAGTTGAAGGTGTTCTTAGTTCTTCGAAATTCCCGCTAGACGACACTGAAGATCCTTTCGACAGACCAGAGTCACATTTCAGCAGGCTAGTTAGGTTGGATCTGGCCTGCTCGGTTGTACAACTTCTTTGGTACTCTGCGAACCCTACGAACGTGTCCTCATCGCAGCTGTCCGTGTCCTCTGCTTCCGATGGTATTGCAGTCGTGTCTGTTCTCATTGAATCGTTCAGGAGACTTTTGCTCACGATAAGAGTGTCGTCGTGGCAGGATGGTTCTGCTTCGTAGTCCTCTGTTTCAGTCATTGCGTCCTTTTTATTCGGCGTGCTCACCGGTAGCGATAGATCGATTCCATGATAATCGTCGGACGTTATGGAGAAGCTACGAGGTTTCAGCATAGGTGGTACAGACTTCCCACTGTCCGGAGAGTCAGCTCCAGCTCGTGTGCTGTCCGA
The DNA here is from genome assembly GCA_963583965.1 of Nomada ferruginata. Lineage (NCBI taxonomy): Eukaryota > Metazoa > Arthropoda > Insecta > Hymenoptera > Apidae > Nomada > Nomada ferruginata. Next base: position 9,427,504 of record OY757216.1, read on the forward strand.
GTCGTAACCACTCTCGTCGCAGCCTAATCGAAGGTTGCTCATGAGTTCCTCTAGGCCAGTTGCTTGGCAAAATCGTTGACTATCGGCTCTGTAAACGAAATGTATATAATTATAAATAAGTTGTGTGGAGTGGATAGACATTAAGGATATTCCTTTTTGTCAGTTGAATTAAATTCTTCGGATGCTGATTAATTAGCATAGTATTTTTATTAACAAATTTTCTGCTTTAAAATTCTTGACACCATATAGGTATTGTTGCAGGAATGAATGATGACTTTTAATGATCATTTTTATTCTTATTTTCATAATCTCTTTAACGTGTATCTGAATATACTTTGCATGAGGGACTTCCTAAAGTTTGAATCAACCCTTACCTCTCACATTCGCTGCCGCTCGGCCGCGCATTGAAAAGATTCTTCTTGATATTGCTCAGCCGGTTGCTGAAGAAATCTCTCGTTTGAGTAGAAACGCTGCTCTTTTTGCTCTCCGTGGGCGGCTGATTGGTTCGTTGAATCGGACTCGTGCCTCTCACTTTGTCCAATGTTTCCCTCACGAAAGCAGTACCCAGCTCTGTCTTAAGTATATCCTGGTTCTTCAAGATGTAATCTAGAACCAGTTGTTGTTCCTGAAGGTCGTGGATGCTGCGACTTAATTGTTTCTTCTTTTCGTGAAGAACAGTTCCTCGATCCACACAACTATCGTCAGAGCTGATTCGAAAGGGTACATGCTTTATGGCACCCTCGCTCAACGCTTTCTCCATGGGGTAATGACTGATACACGTGACATCTTCCTCCTGTATCGTCACACTTCTAGTTGACGTCTCGCTATTTAGATAACTGCTATTCCGCTCGCTACTTCTGAACAAGTTTCGCAACGACTCCACCCTGGAAATTCTCTTTGGCTTTGGTAATTCCGGTGATCCGTTGTCGCCCTAAAAATAATAGCGGTTTTTTTAGAGTATTTTGAGGAAATATTTGTAGCCTGTGAATTTATATTTAGGCGAGTTTTCTTTGCATTTGATATCCTGTAATTTACACGTTCGTCACGTTTATTAAATATTTCATTGTGTTGTATTTATTTGTGAGAGAACGGTTTGCAGATTGGTGACATTAACTAATGAAAATGTGAAGCATGCGCATATTTTAATAAATTAATCGCCGATATTCAATGAAAATTAATGAAACCTTTCTTTAAGTAACGGTTTCGTTTATTATTTATTAAATGTACGCGATTCAAAGATTTAATTTAGCGGAGAAATTAATCAATAAGTTGCAAGAGGCAGAAATTAGTCAGTTGGGTGCTAATTATATTTATCAGGTTGGCCAAGTTGCGCCACGTGAAAAATTGGAAAGTGGCATGCTTACGTTTTCTTTCTCGTCCGTCGTGCATCCTTTCCGATTCGGGCTCCATCGTCTTCTTCGGCCCGAAACCGAAAGCAATTCGGAGCTGTCCGATCTCTTCAGCTGATCCCATCTTCGACCTACTTTCCTACCCCATGTTGAAATTCCTGTCACACAAACCAGATACAAAATATTAATTTTCACTCTATAATTAGATGTCAACCATTATCTCATCTCCTACTGTTCTTAGCATTAAGATGAGATGGCTGATGTTTCAATCGTTACCCTCGGCGCAAGTGTTTATAATACAATCGATGGATGTCACGATCCCAATAATCGAAACGCGTTAAATGCATAATAAAAAAAACTATACAGCGTGATTTTTAAGGTCAAGGAAGATGACACCAATTAGATAAATAGAATAATGCAAGAAAGTATTAACGACTGGTATTACTTGATTGATTACTAGACAAAAAATTGCAAAGAAATTTTAATTCATCTTCTTCTTTGTAACTATTTTTGTACAGACTTGTTCGAATTTATTTTATAAGGTGCCTGTTGTTTCTTATTTGTATATGCATACTATTAATTAACATTGTAGTGATATTACCTTTACGATTCGAAGCACAATTCTGCGATGAAGATGGTTTCTCCGTGTCACTGACATTATCTTTTGCGGGCGTCTGATTTAATCCATCATTTTCATGCTGTGAATTCTTGTCGTCTGGATCGGAATTTTCATCAACTGTAGCCACCGGAACAGTTCCATCCTGAGATAATGGAATAGCCGAAACTAGCTGTGGGCTGGTATCAGAGAGCTGACGTTTAAATAGACGCATCGCGATAGCCTGGAAAAAAAATGGTAACACTGCGATTACAGAACTGACTATGTACTCAGATATGACTAAATGGAAAATGAAACCGGGAGAGTTGTTAAATGCCCTCTTCAATTAATGAATCAAAATATTCAACTACTTATTGAATATACATGCACATCAGTAAATTCATCAACTGTCACGGTTTTTGTAATTGACATACAAATTATTTCAATTATAAATTGTAATAAATTGTCTTCAAACAACGTGCACGTAAAATTTCCCAAAAATCGTCCGAAAATCAACTCCTCTAAAAGATATTCCAAATTTAAAGAAATTCAGCTCCTATATGTCACTCGATATTCATAAATGTGGAATTTATTTAAATATATGTCGCAAGTTTTAACATTGAATAATAAAGTTTTCAGATCAGCAGATATTTAATTTCATCCAAAAATGTTACGGTAACGTCGCACATAAATCATATCTAGATACAAGAAGTAGTAATTCGCTTTTGGCGAATTTTCGTGTGAAAAGAGAATCGACGAGGGGAGGCATAAAGTTCAGTAAAAGCCTGGATCATCGAACGATCACTTTCCCAGCATTCCAGAGACGTTTAGCAACGTTTCCAACAGCTATCAAACGAAAGAGGAGAAGCCTCTCCTACTCACGCCAACTTTATCACCACCACGCTTACGCCTTTACAGTCGAACATGAATTACTCGTTCCAAGCATTAAGTTACATCCCGCCTATGTCGAACGTTTCGAAAAAAAAAAATCGTTTATCATTTTGACCATGGGTCTTTCTTGGATTGCAGCAACCATTTGTGCACCACTCCCTTCTCATTAATATCTTCGATTCTAGGGACAATTAGTAACAACTGACGCCCTTCAAGGCTTCGAGACCCGACCTCCCTTTTTTTCACCTTAATTCTTTCATCGATACTCCTCGACCAATTTCCCTTTTTGCGAATACAATTGTTCGAAACAACTTCGTAACCGCAAACGTTTCTAATGGACATTTTTATTTCAACATTTGTGAAATAGTGAATGAGTAAAATTGTAAAATAGAATTTATTGATTTGTCTTCACTGCTCCCTCGTTTTGAATTAGATATAAAAAAACAGGTTAAATTGTACGTATTAAAATTAACGAGGTCGTAAAACACTGTATTAAGTAGGAACAGATTGATGAAATCGCATGGAATAGTATTAACGCTACTTCTATTTTTATTTAAAGTACCAGCTCCGATATTTTCTATCACTAAAAACGATTGCGGAATAAAGTATATACCTGAGACGAAACGCAGTAGGTATTCAACTTCGCGGGTGAAAAGAAATGCATGTAATGCTCCATACGAATGTTCTGTACGCAATTAATCAAGAGCCCACGCGTGAGCAGAAGTGAAAGGTCACTGGTGAATATCTAAGGATATTACCAAATACATTTAATGCGTACCAAGATATGGAAGATATTGCAGCCTGGTTATTGCTATTCATCATAACTGTTCAGAATTAATGGGACCACTGAAAACCGCGACGTTAATGTATATTAGCGATATTAAGATCAAAGTGCAACATCTCGGTCGTTCACGAGTGCACTATAAGTACCAAACATAAATTTTACACCGATCCAGATTTATTTCCATAGTGATAGAGGGGACGATAAAGCTGTTTTGTTTGTGTCATCGCTCGTGGGAACATTATTTATTAATGTGTGAATATCTGCCAGAATTTATGAACTCGTGCAAGCAAATTTCTCTGTATTATCCGAAATATATTATGGTGTAATTCAATTAAGTGAAGTATCGAAAGATTTATGAAATAGTAAATCTTAATAATGTTAACGCCACTGCTAACGGTTTCATTATTCTTTTATTATTTTAGCATTTTCAGGACATAATCCTGTTAGATATAATCGTGGCAAGTTCGATCCACGAAGAACATTACAGAAAATTCTTACTTCGAGTGAGGCAGGCGAAATGATACCTTTGGAACAGAAAAAGAGGCAAGCAAGTAGAATCTATTATAAATCCTAACTGTAAACGAACATACTTGAAATACCCTAGCAATATCAAGCGCCGTGGAATAATTGCATCAAGGAACTACTTTGATTTTTCAAGACCCTAGAAACGAACTGCTCTACCTATCAATTACTCCAATTATAATATACCCCAGTCCGCAAGTGCGTTTAATACCGGGTGCTCCAAATCACCCGCGACTATACCGAGCACTACTAATCGCAATATAAATACCGCGAAGCAATGTCACGAGAAACATAAGAGCATTAAAAATCCCCCAAGTATTCGCAACGATAAACCATATCGAACCAAAAGCAACAAAAACTTCTTCGTTCCAAATTGTACCTTCCCCACATTCGACACGTGTATCGTCCATTACCGTTTACTCCCACGCCACTTAAGCTAGCCCCCTCGAAAAAAGGAGAAAAAAAAACGTCGAAAAAGATCAACAGCTGTGCCCATCGACTCCCTGTCAGTGATAGTTTCAACAGGCGTCACCCGTTACGTAGACTGCACCGGCAAAACGTTCTGGGATTGGAGAAGAGAGAACAGGGTGTGGAGACACGGAAAAAAGGTGCATGTAGCCGTAGCGTGCCCACGTGTATCTCGGGCGGGCCGTATAAGTGCATATCACATATATACCACATGCCGTGGCGAAGTGGCGTGCATTTTTCCGGTACGAAGCATGCACGGGTGCTCGCGTGAAAACTGCCGCGCGTTCCTCACGCGCGCCCCGTGTAACCGCTCGACGACACATCCGGTCGCGATTACGACGCCCCTGGAAAAGGCCGTCGATGACCAATCGTGCGGTATTCTCGAAATTGTTCGACGAAGACAGTTCTATGAATATAAACGCCGAATACAGGTGAGATGAAAGGGTAGGTGTATCGAGTATCGAGAGAGTGTTGCAGCATTGCGATATGATCGGATATTGTGTACAGCAGTTTCGCATATTAATGGAGGTAGTTTGTTCGAATTGAATGGCGATCGTCACGTGAATCGTTCACGAACGGTTGGAAAAGAGTATTAGGGTATTGAGATCGAAGGTGGATCGTGGATGCGTGTGTGCAGATGACACGTATTATTTGAATTTGAGAAAGGTACAGTGGATTGCGCGACGGGGATTCGGAAGGAATAAATTAATTGGTACTTTGGGAGGCTGTGGAGAATCATTTGTAATTTAAAGTGTGCGGATATTTTTAGGGTAATGGGGATATATACAGGGTGTCCCACGTAACACTTTTCACGATTTTTCAAGTACTTGCGATAATCTGACAAAAAAATATTTTAAACAAAAGTTGATCAATTTTCGATTGGCTATACATTGCAATAAAAAAGTTCAAGAATTTTGTTTTTTATTATTGTTGTCAAGGCCACCTTAATTTTTTTAAATGACACTTTAAATTTTTGACTTAACAGTATTATAGTCCGTATCAAAACGAATTCAACGACCTTGAAGGCAAAGAAATGAAAATATCAACAAAAAATGACAATCTGCTTGAATGGGCGATAATAACTTGTATTTGTTATTAAGACTTGAAATTACATTGAAAATAATTGTAATTACATGAAATTACATGAAAAAGTCACATCAAATGTTCGAATTGAAATCCAAGTTCTTGTAGGCACAATTCGGCTCTACGTAGTAAGTTTGCATTGGTTGCTCTTACGATACTGTCGTAGCGAACTTCCCTATTAGTTCAATTCGAACATTTGATGTGACCTTTTCATGTAATTTCATGTAATTACAATTATTTTCAATGTAATTTCGAGTCTTCTTGAACTTTTTTTATTGCAATGTATAGCCAAACGAAAATTGATCAACTTTTGTTTAAAATATTTTTTTGTCAGATTATCGCAAGTACTTGGAAAATCGTGAAAAGTGTTACGTGGGACACCCTGTATAATTCTTTATGGAGATATATGTATATGTATACAATATTTCTGGCGCTCACAAGACTACAATTTATCTAAAAATGCAATATTAATAGTAGCAGATATATTTCAAGTGATAAAGCTAGTGAAACATCCTCTACATACTGTACGTTTACTATATTTTTTAGAATATGCTAACAAAAATAACCACGCCTATGAATATTTATGGCGGTTCTAAAATATTAACGAAGAAATCAGTCTCTGCAGAAATTTTGCATCAAGTTTTCACTAGGCAAATCACACGCATTATCGTTTCTCCATGCAAAAATGATATCGTTCGCCTCAATGGCAGTGTTCCCGGTGAAAAGTAGTTAAATCCTTTTACTCCATCATTACCGTCTCTTGGCGATTATTCCGCTTCAATTTATCTCCTAATTTCTGATAATATCACGACCACCACGTTTCTAATCAACGTTACGCTTCATGGACCTCTTAATCTGAAGCGCTTTATAATTTATGTCGCACGGTATCTTATAACTTTCTACATCCCTATTTCGTGAAATTGAAACTCGTAATTAGTCCGCGCTTTCACTACCAGTTCGGGCACACGGAGCCAAGATTCGCACAAACTTATTGCACCTCTTAATCGAACGTTGAACGCCATCAACGAGTATCAATAAAATTTCTATCGACTTTCGCTGGGCAGCCCTGCTTTTCAACCGTATCATTATCTCAAAGTCAAGCGACGTTTCAGATTTCCAAGGTAATTGCCGTTTTTTCGTGCAATTTATAAATCTTCTTGCACTTTCCGCGTGGCATTAAAAAGAGCGCCGCTTGATCGGTATAAAACAGTCCATGTCAGGAGATCCATTTAGGTCTGATCGTGCATTTCGCAGGGCCATTTAAATATAAATTGCAATTTGCACAAGAAATTGAGAGAGAAAGAAAGTGAGGCCGGCAAAAATATGTCGCGAATAATGGTTGAACGTGCTGAATTATTCAAAAGATTTTAACAGTGAAGAATGTAATGGACGAACTTTTACTTCGACTAAAATATCCTTGCTCATATGTATGTCTCTAACTTTTCGTACCTCGTGTGAAGCAATTCCCGCGCAAGCTATGTACTCTGCAACGTTCAGCTCATCGTTACAAACAATTATACAAAGTCACGTTAACGCGCTTTCTCAAGAAAATGAAAAATGATCGGACCACTTTTTTCACAACGTTACACGGGACGAAACTTCTCAACTGCAAACTTAATCGCTGCCCCAAACGTCCTCCATTAATCAAACGAGGGGAAAAAACCTGAAATCTGTTCCTCGATTCCGAAATATGTATACAAAGAACGACTCCATCCTCCTTCCAAAATGTCACAACGATCACAAAAGGATCTCCCTAATTCTCACCCGTCGCTGACAGATCCAGCCAGACAAATCAAAAAGCTACCTTCACTCTAAGCCGTCCCCTCTTCATCCAGATCCCACAGGCGATCCCGATGCTTGTTGCACGACTGTTCGTTCGTCCGTGCATCCTTTCCTCGTCGTTCACCATCGTAAAGAAAAGCAACGATCCATCCCCGTCAACGTAGCTTCCCACGAAAAATCACAGCGGCGTATCGAAGCATCCACGATCACAAAACGCGATCGCACACCCATAAACCCGTTCGCTCGTCACTGTCCCATGGAAATGCGGGAGCGTGTAACGCGGCTGGGCAACGATTAAACGGCGTCGAATTACACAGGGAGGAGGGCAACAACACCCACGTCTTCTTTGAGAAAACGCAGCGAGGTAGAACGAAGCCAGACACGGTGCACCGACTATCTGGCTTCCTCTTCGACCCGACTTTTCATTCATACAACCGAAAACTTCGCTCCGTGTCCCCCCACCAGTCAACCCAGAACGACTGGTTCCCCGTTTCCTCCAGAAATAGATGCGTCAGGACGCCGAGTCGTCTCGTATACAGGAAACGTTCGCTTCCCGTCGAGCCAGCTTCCCGTCGCGCGTCCATCCCTCTGTCGTGATTTTCTCTTTTTTCCCCCTTCAGCGCTTTCGTGTTTTTCTCCGCTCCGCGTTTCCGTACTTTTTCCTGCGCGCGTCCCGCGAAACGATTTAACAGGTTTAACCCGTTTAACACGTGGAGCAGCGGTGGCCGTGATTTTAGAGATACGCGTGCAACATGGATTCGCGCGTAAATGAATAAATAAATATAATCCAGCACCTGTGATTTAGAAGTTTACACAGTTTTTAGTATTCACGCTATCGGAGGATCTTTGCTCGTTTAATTATTTTAATTGAAAAGCATTTTAATTGAAAACAATTGCAGTAAAGCAGACTTCGTACAATATTTGTTAATAAATAGATCACGAGGTCTAATCTCTCTGGTTTCCCAGCAACAGAAGCTTCCGTTCACGCGTTGAGCGGGCAGGACGAATTCGCATAAATCGTTAACCATCGACGTTGCACATTTCGAAATATCGAAATATATCATAATATATTTTCTCGCGGAATAATGGAACAATTGGAACAACTATCCGCCGATGGACCACGAGGCACTCGGCTTGTTAACAAGTGGTCTTCGATTTTACGTGCCTGGCCACTGTTATTGGCCCAAGATAAGCGAAGCTCGTAGCTCGAGTTCTGCGGCTTCTACCACGGCCACCAACTGCCTGGCTCACCTATTTCAAGGTAACGGTGCGAGATCATAGGTGACGCGAGATGCATTACAGTTATGCTTGAGCGCATGCCGCACTTTATTCCTGCCGACGTTTAGACGTGCCTTCGAAGCAACCGCGTGCGTACGCCGCGCTGGCGGATCGCGCGAAAAATCCGCCTGGGGTGCAGCGTGATGGCCGCGTATTGCGCACCGCGAGCATACCGTAAAATATGAAATACGACGCTCGTGCAGCTACATGCCGGGCGATCCACGAACAGGAGAGGTTGCATAGTTATTAACTAACGAGACCTTAAGATGAACGATTACGACCGGATTTGATTGCGCTGGTATTTCGGATATTGGTTGATAGCGAAACGCTGAGCTAATTGTAAGTTGAAATGATCGTCTGCGTTGAGTCTGGAGATTGTAATGGTTGTTGTAATTATGCTGTTTGATGGAAGAGCTTGACAGTACTCGGAGCATTTTTTAATAAAATGGATAAATTGTGTTTTCATTCTTTTCGAAATACATATACCCTGCGTATTTCATTGCGCTATTTTTCATACATTCGAAGCTACGGAGACTTTTGTAGCGTAAATCGATGCTGTTTCCGACGAGCCCAGTGATGTTGAAGATATTTTCATTTGCTTTATTTTGTGGATTATATCTTTTCTACGTATCTTCAAATATTGAATTTTGTAAATATTTCAGGATAAATCAAATAAACGTGACTCTTCTATAATTTTTCAGTTGATTCACGGGAAGCATTAAATCTGAAGCGCGACACTGGTTTATACTTTACGATAGGATTAACTCGTTTCATTTCATTCACAGGTTAGACACGACGTTAGGTTTTGGTGTTGCATAAGCTTTTCTCCTTTGTGGCTTTATATGATATCAGACATTTCTTTAAATGGAAAGGCCCCCACGGTTTTATAATCTTGCATAATATCTATATGAACTTACATAACGGTACGTACCGCCACATTGGAAGCTCAGTTGTGCAAAGGCACAAAGATAAGATAGAGTCGTTGAAAAAATTCACCTTTGCATTATGAAGCTTACTAGCATCGTACCAATAGAATCTGCATAGCTTCTCGCCATAACTCGCGTCCAAAACTAAATATTATTTCCACTTTTCTTATGTATGCACAAACGAACAAGCAACGAGAATGTTTCCCAACATTGTGTTTCCCAGTGATTTGTGAAAAAACACACGGGGGCTCGTCGTACACCGCGCAACAGGCAATATTTCTTTTTTTGTGTAACATCGGATGCGCGCCTCGCAACCTCCGGCTACAAACGGAGGTACAAAAGGTTAAACGCGACTCGCGTAGTTGCTGCACGCGTTTGCACGCTCCTGCAGAGCCTCGCTATTAAAACCAGCGAGAGTAAGCTGACCGTAAAATGTGGGTGATTGGGTCTCCGATGTTCGACACGCGTTCAAGAAAAAAGTTACGCGAGAAAACCGCGATAGTCGTTTATTTGCACAACATACGATTAGCCTGGAAAGTTCCGTTAGCCAGGTATTGTTTCTTTACGCGTTAACGGATGCGTTTTGTACGCTACGGATAATTTTGTACGCATCGCTTGACGCTTTCACTGCTGTAAAAATACGGTGGGCAACGTAATACTTTCGGGCAAATTTAAATAAAATATATAATACGATCAATTCTGTTTTCCCATGGAGTTCTTTTTCATGAGATTCCGATTTAACGCATGGTTTCGAAAAAAAATTCAATTCCATTTTCACGCGGTTCATTTCGATTCAACACGGTTCGAACGACACCTCTTTGGAAACGTCCCGCTTCGGTTAACGATTTAAACTCGAAGTTTTATCGGCAGTTTTTTGTCGTGGTTTTGCACCCTAATTTTTTTCCCACCTTTTTAGAGTCGCATCGACTGCGATTTGTCATTGGCGACTACCGCTTCGTTTTATTCTCCATTTTATGGAAATATTGTGCAGAAGCTCATTTCGTTCGAAATGAAGTGATAATTTTTCTGAATATGTGTTATTATATCGACTGGATTCTAACGTCTGGAACCAATCTTCCATTCTTGTTCGCGTGTACTGTATCTTTTTTACACGATTTTTTTGGATCCTTTTTTGGGGAATCTATCCTACCGTGCAAAAGTGGAAGTGAATGTATTTAGACAGAGGGAAATTGGGGAAGATCGGCGGGCATTGTTAAAAATCGTGAGAAAAATGGGTAACGAAGAAAAACCATTTGTGACTACAATAGAATCCATTTATACGAAACCGTCAGGGGACAAGTAGTTCATATAATAGGAGTCCTCTGATTTCCTCCACTACCTATGATTTTTTGTTCGCGTAATAGGAATTCGTGTTTGGATAAGTGGATACGAAGCTGTTCGTCGTTCTTCTTACTAATATTTTAAAACGTATAAATTTGGAAGCGAAGTTGCGAGAACAATTATAATTTTGCAATGATTGCTGAACGAAATTTTCATTTATTTCGTAAACCTAATATATTTGACGATTAGAGTTACCAAAGTCCTAAAGCTTTTGTAGTCTCGTTTACTTAATTGAAACAGCTCATTTTATTATCAGTGATTATCATGGATCGGCGATGGCCAACGCAGCGCGAAACAGTGAAATTATTATTCTATTTTCCGTTCGCATTAATTACAATTGAAGCGTGAAACTCTTCGAAATTTCTCGTTTCAGACATCGCGGTACGAGAGAAAATTGAAAGGTTTCTGCACGAACTATTTTTAGGTACGACAGAAGTTGCTCCGTCACCTGATTGACTTTCACACCTTGCAATGCACGAGAACGTGAATGGCCGACTGATGTATTCGTACTACTTGCTTTGAAATCCTGTCGCACTTCATTAATATCCCACATAAATTGACGATTACGCAAAATGTAAGAGATGTAAGAAAATAAAGCGTAGAGAATTCTACAACAATTCAACAATCGCAAATATTATTCTCGTTTAATACGAACTCGTTAATAATAATTCCAGCGCAAGCGAGACCTCTCAAAATCTATTCCCCAAACGTTGCACAAAAATCCTCTTCGAGTGCACCCAAATGCACACTATGCAATGGGATCCTCAACATGAAACACATTATATTTGACTGACAGCATCTCAATAGAATAAGGGGAAAATTCAGAATCCAAAACAATATGAAGGAAATAGTAGAATCAAGTGAAAATATTAAGAACTTAATTACATATTTAAAGGAACTTAAAATCTACAACAAATTGTAATGCCATAGATAATATGAACATACATGAGTTCACAGCGGCCCCATCAAGAATCTTAATAGAATGCTTTTTAAGCAAGTCAAGAAAATCGTACCATGTCGCTCATGACCTGAGTAGTTAATGCGACTTAAAACCCTAAAAAAAAAAAAAAATCCTCTTCGATCACACTCAGGCGATGCATAAACAAACCACCCACCTCTTGCACCATCTTCCATATTTGTCACGAAAAGTCGCATCTCTTCGTGCACGATGACGGGCCCAGAAAATGTGCCTTTCCTTTTGCGATTTCGAAGAACCGGTTTCGTTTTATTGCTCGATATGCTGTCCAATGTTAACATACAATTACTGCATCCAATCTGTACAAGTTGGGGGCTCGGGGCGACTACATTGATGATTCGTCGTTCAGGTTCAGGTATCGGGCAAGCAGAAAAAAAGAATCGATGCCACGATATTTCGGTCGACCCCTCTATTTCTTCCTTTTAATTTCTCAGCTGAATCGTCGTTTTTCCTTTTTTTTCTTTCGACTCCTTCAACCACCGTACCGTAGAAAGTAAAACTATGGCTTCTCGGGCGTCCTCGAGCAACGCTCGTCGCCTGACACAGATTCGCCGATTCGAGTATCGATGGAGCCGTCCTCGATGGATCTCTTTTCGAAAGGATTTCCATGGGCCATGGGCAAAGAGTTGCTTAGCGGATAGAAAGCGGATTTGCAAAGATCACGGCAGGGTCCCGTTGGTAGATTATGTTCTCAGCTCGGAAGCTAAACTGACGCGTGAACACTGCTTTGGACAGGTGGGATATGTTCGCGTGAACGTAAAGCTGGATAAGTACGGGTTACTGTGGAAGAAAGGGGAGGTGTAATTTGTGGAGGATACGTTGACACGATTGTATTACACAATGAATATCTTTGTAATATTTTTCAACCAAACGACTCTCATATTTTGTTGATACCACAAATGCGCATGTACAAAATTTAATAATAAAATACTTGCCCGGGGAAATTCACCGAAGCATTCCGACAGGTGCAGAAAAAAGGTAAGAAATTATTCTGTACATCTGTATTTTATCTCCATACCAAGATTGACGAAAGGTTCTCTTATTTTATCACATTCCTCCCCTTTCGCACATTCTGCCAAGAAAATTTCTCGACCATCCAAAGTCATCCCACGAACGTATCCTCGCGGTAGCCGACCGACGAAAACTCCTCTCGGCTCGATAATTTCTAAAGCGCGTAGAAATAAAGGACTTCAAGGAACAGGGTTCTCTCTCTCTCTCTCTCTCTCTCTCTCTCTCTCTCTCTCTCTGCACGGAACCGCGGTAGCCGCCGAAGAAGAGCATACGTGTCGTTTAATTCCACTTTACTTTACAGGCACGCGAAGTTTCGCAGAAATCGAACAACTCGGTGGACGTCGCTCGTTAGTAAGCCAGCGGCGCACAGTGGCAACAGAATGTTTGTGCAATCGTACGAAGTGGTCTGCGATAATTACAACTTTTTGCCCAGAGGCCGACTCCACGCGAAGCATGAGACGCTGAATGAACGCCGGCGAGCGTATTCATGGAACGCGGTGTTTTTACCCAAATTTTTTTCCCCCCTTCTGGAACGAAGTACGTAAATGTGTAACAAACAAGCCAGCAAGATCGCCGGCATTATCCTCGACCGCTGGGAATTTTCATCAACGGCCCTACATTCCGTCTTAAACGAACCAAATCTAATGCGATCGTTCGCCTCAATGAGAATCGTGCCACGGCTCGGAGACACGAGCTGTCCTTGCATTAAAGCGGCTTAGATATAGTCCAGAGATTGGTTTAAGATTGGTGGGACAGTTCCTTCGCCACGCGTTTGTACTTTACAGTGGTGTTCACGATTGTTGAATGGAGGAAGAAAGTTGTGGGTTCCGTGAATGGATTATGGGTTTTTGGGCGAAAAATTAATATTAGAATTACAGAGCTCGTTAAAACGATACTCTTCGGATTTCTTGCTGTAAAATTGTCGACATTATATAGGTGTTATTGTCGTGGGTATAAAACAGAATAATATCTGTTTCATTTCAAACTCCACCCCTTTTATTTTCATAATCTGCCTAAGGCTAGGAGTACCTGAATGTACAAAAACGCTTTGGCAATTCTAGTGGTTTAATATTGTGCGTTCTTTGTGCGAATAAAGGAAAGGAAGCTTTTGTGAATACATCAAGATTACTCAGCGGAAAATAGCAGCAGGCAGTAATAGGAATGAAGATCTCTGTTTGTTTCAGGAAAATGTCTATGGAATCTGTATTATAAACAGCAGGGGTTTGAAATTCGCTGCACTTGCGTTGATGAAGAATGAAAGAACCTTTAGTGTCTGTACAGTGAATACAGTGTCCGCGTTGGTGCAATAAAAATGGCAATTCCTTTTGTCCTTCGCACCGACGAGGGAAGGAGCATACACTGATGAATACGAAATGGGGAGCAATTTGCAACGCTTTACGATGGTTATTTGGCAGGGATCTTAGTTAAAAGTGTTCATCAACGCCCCGATGGGCGTTAATTGTAAAAGTAATTATTACGTTGCTTGTTACGAGCATGTAGATTTCTCGTTATGGAAGCAAAATGCTACTTTATGAATGCCTACTATTCAACTACGTGCGATATTAACTTCTCTACAACAGGCTACCCATAACACATTCATTTACAGGCAGGTACATTCAATTACAATACTTAACCCTCTACGCTACAGCAATATAAATTTATACTACTTTCCAAGCCTATCTTTCTATGTACGTCGATGTATTCATATCAGAGCAACAGGAACGCGTTCATAATAGAACAATAACCCTGTCATTAAAACCGAACAAAACTCCATAAAAGCTGTAATTCTGTTCCCAACGATTTCGAGGGACGCCGAAAGAATCGAGAGCCCAGAAAATTGCGAATTTCCATTCCTGGCGTGTAGAAAATATCGTGACATATGTATGCGCGTAACAGCACGTAACATTTTACCCGACTGCCCGATTTCCTGTATAATTCCTTTCATATATCCTGCAAAAATATTTGCAGCATGAAATTACGCTTTCATGCGGTGCCTCGCTGAGCCAAAGGCAGCGTCGACTCGCGTTGGACACTCCGTTTCCATAGAATAATAAACGCAAACTGCGTGCAGATAAATTTCGCGGATTAGAAGAGGCGTTTAGAGGTGGACAGAGCGTCAAGACTATCGCACTGGCCATTGAAACAAATCGAGGTGAATAGAGGCGCGTTTTACAACGATGAAAATTCCCCTCGTTATCCTCTATTCGAAATCTGTGATACCTGTACGGGATGTCTTTATGTCGAATAACTGGCGGGCACCTTCTTGCTACTCCCATGCACAAGCGTGACCGCAAGATGAAGGGGAAAAAGGGCTGAGCAGAGATTTCGAAGAGAGACGACGAAGAGGAAGAAAGGGATCTAAGCCTCTGCAAGATACATACGCGATGGATTTATGCAAACTCGCGGACCAGGATACGCTTGTTTCGTATTCACCTTGTCCCGGGGAGCAGACAAGCGAACAATGTTCCTTCGAACGTGGGAGAATCACGGAAATTGTAGATGAGACGTGGTCGACCTGCGAGAATTAACACGGCCGGTGTGAACTTGTACGTATGCATGTAAAATATTACGGGACAGTCTAGATCATCCTGGCGATTCGTTGCTGATGATCCAAGCGCTGAGGCGCATAGAACGGAGACCCCACGAGACCGGAAGTCTTCGCGAGAAACCGATCGCGTTGGAAATTAAGAGAAGAATTAATCGACGATAAGACCTGTGGTAAGCGGATGAAGGAAGTGCAACAGAGTGGACGACTTATTGAACTGTTTAAATTTCAAATACTGTCCAGTTTAAAATATTGTTCATGATAGTTTGACAAATAGTTGTCAATCGTTTTACTTTTTCTGGATTTGTACGAATATTTACAAATGACACAACAATCGTTCACCCTTGTATAGAATTTCTAAATGTACCATAAATAAGAAACATTATACGAAATTAACCCAATGCCATGTGTTTGCGGAAAACTACTATAAAATGGAAGATATAGTTTATTTGAACTTTCCCTCGAGTGCAACACGTTCGACGATATATTAAACACAAAAGAATAAGTATCAGGCTTAATAAAATCATTGTCTATCAAACAACCACCTAGCTTCCCAAAACTGCAATTCGTTAAACCTTCTCCCGAGCAATTCCATATAAATAAACCAATGAATTATTCGCGCACACAAAAGAGAACCAAAAAAAAAGAAAATACCATCAAACCTACAATTCATATCCCAACACCGTGCATGGAAATTTCGAATAAACTGCCCTGCCAATTACCACAACACGTATGTACATCGATACTATCACCCCTCACAATTAGATGTCTCTTATCCGTGCACGAATCTATGTACGATGTTGTCACCTGACAGAAATCGTTGATCATCGCGGCACGTGATTCCGAGGTGCAGCTCGTTTAAAGGCAAATGCTGGCGGGGGGTACGCTCGAAAATATGCTGACGCGATTTCGATGCAAACGCTCGATACGGATGGGAAATAGGAGGGAAAAGTACGAGCTGTACAATAAAGCGTGGGAGACTCGTAGGAAATGTACGTGAAGCGTGCAAGACCTGTACGAACGACAAAGAGGAAGGACAATCGACATCTGTTCCATGGCACATTGGAAACCCTAGCCACGGCTCCCGAGGGGCAGGTTCCCATGACCGTAGGGACAGGTATACGCAAGGTCAGGTGGCCCTTTCTCGAAGACCCTTTTCAAGTGCTCCCAGCTTTTCGCAATTAAACCGATCGTGAAAGGAAAAAGACAGCCTCTATTGTACGGTCAGGTACGCTGTAAATGTGCATTTCCATGGTGCCCGAGTGCCTTGTGGATCCGACACGTTGCTGCAGTTTTCGCAGCTCGAAATCGTTTTCGATAGCAGGTTGGAGAAATGGCAGTTCTCTGCTGTGAATATATTTTTGCTTAATTATTATGATTATGGTTAATGAAACAGCGAGTGAACAGATAATTTATGGATAGTTCTATAAGTGTTATTATTTTTGGCAGACAATTGGAGTTAAATGAATATGATCGAAGTAAACTAAAGTGAATGCACAACTTGTCCTATGTGAATGTATAATATAAGTACAAGGCCCATGAGCTCTTGTGAAACTACGAATTTTAACTATTATTTTAACATTTGCGAATTTAGATAGCAACCTGTAATGCGTAAATCTGAGCTGCTGCATGAGAAATACGAAACGAAAGTATTTTTTTAAAATAATAGTCTTCCAGTAATCGGCGCACTTTTCGAATATTATGGAAATTAATTATCAAACTGAATTAACACGTTGCGAAGAATATTTGCGAATTCTGATAAATAATCGATTGATTCGCGTTTCTATCATTCCCTTTATACCCTTTATATATAATACATTTTACTCTAATATGTGCTCGTAAGAAACATAACATACATCTAAAGCAATGACGAAGAAGTAAATATTTTTGAAAGCTACTTTTCCCAGCACGATTAATCCCGTTCATGGAACACGATGAAAATTTTTAATATATCGTTCAAACGCCGGTCGCCTTACTACAGGTGCGTCATCACAATGAAGCCACGCACTAATTACATCCTACTTGAAATCATTAACCCAGCTTCCATTGTGCTATTGTGCTCTGCTTTTAACGAAGCGAATTCTCAAGTAGCGCATACACGGTTAAAGCTCGCCCGAAGAACAACGTGCTTATGCAATTAACCAAACGAGCTGTTACGTATTAATGGAACAAGTGTGTAAATAGTATAAGCGTATCTGTCCCGATAGATAATTCTACGCTGTACTATCGCTAAATAATTGATCCGCAATTGAAGTACAAATTTAACAATTAAAACAACACCGCGTACGATCTATGTTAATTTTCGTCGGCCGTGGCAATTTATTCCGTGGTGTAATAATTATACAGAACGAAGGCAAGTGGCCGCACGAACGGCGGCTAACAATATGCAAAAAAGGGGTAATTTTATTTGCAAAACAGCAACTCATAAGCGGGGCACGTGCTCCTGAAACATTCTCCACGATCATCTGCTCGTACGCGGAATAAAATTTACCTTAGGGTCGTCCCGTAATTATACCGTTTCACGCTAACGATTACTTTGTGCAAGTGTAATTAAGGAGACGCATTAAATATCCCCGCGAGTAGAGGCGATCAGCGGACCGTTCAGGCACGTTACCTTCCACCTAAAATGGCACCTTGTTACTTTTTTAATGGATTGCCCCCATTATTCCGAATAGATATTGTAATTCTAGTTTCGTCCTGGAATTCACGATGCATCGTGGGAGACGCTCTACTAACTTCGAGATGCGCACGGTGATGGTTAAAAAATTTGAAGAACGACTATTATTATTAAGGTGAGATATCCTGGCCGCTTATTAGAAAACATCTGTTGAAGAAAGAGATTTGTTCGTTACGGTTGATGGATAGCGAAGAATGCATAATGAAAGAGCGTATATTGTTTCATAGGTGGCCAAGGAAAACAGTGAGCCACTTTTGAATGAGAGAACAAAATATCGGACGGTCTATGATCATTTCAATTTCCCTACGAAATGTTAAATGCATCATTGTAACAGAGGGCAGGCAAATTGAACCAGAACTAATTCGAGAAAGTATTTGATACAGAAAGAGGCAATCTGTCGAGACTTTAAAGAGATCGTATCGGTAGGCTGTTGGAAACGGCGATAGTTATGTAATATTACCTTATATAATGAGTGGAATATATTTATTGGTCATTTCCCTCTTATAACAACACTGATCACTTCTCTTTCGTAATAACTGAGAGTATAGGGACAAGTTGATCAATTATTAGCAAAGTCAAGAATATTGACGTGCTGAATCGAGCTACGAGGATTTCTCAGCTTTGGTGTTATCATTATTCCAACAATAGTCAAAATATATAGACAAGCAACTAGTAAACAATTATTCATATCCCTCTTCTTGGAAGTTTATTAAAGATCAGTATCTTAAGGGCAAAGAATTATAAAATTCTCTGACTCTAGCGAAATAGTAATGTAACGCAGAGAAATAATAGCAGAAGTATAATGAAAATATTGTTCGCGTAGTAATATCAGGCTGCTGCAAAGGTGTTACAAATACAATCTGTCTTTAATAGAACTTCCTCAAGTTTCTTTGAAAAAGGAAAAACCAGTAGAGTATATGTTTGTACGTGTAACACTGTGAAACTTTCTTCTTTTTTAGAACGTTCTGTAAAACAGTGTCGCAAACTGATAACGGGAATCGACTGAACCGTACGGAAGAAAGGCAACTACGATATTGCCCGAGGCGCAGGTACGAAATCACCTGCATTTGCTCGCAAAAAGCCCAGAATTAGAATCCTGAGACGTATTGTACTTTATATAGAACTCGACGATTACTTTGCTGATCAAATAAATAAATTCAACAGATAAAATGTATCAAAATTCAGATTCCAAATTTATCCATCAGGTTATTCAATTGAACGTCTACCTGACCCGTTCGCAATTAGTTTAATTCGTTATCACCTTAATATTAACGCTACTCGCAATCGCCGTTACTGTACAAGTCATATCTTTCAAACTGATAAGCGTAACGTGTATCGTAATTCTCCTACAAACATTGAAAAGTCAGTGAATAAAAAAATACATCATTAGCCCCCGTATGGAAATTATGGTCAATCTGACCCAAAATCGAGACGAGAATTTCAATGCATCATTTCAAACTACTGTGTTCCCGGTAAAGATAAATTATCTTGGAACTGTTGCGTGGGAAATTTAAGAAGAAATTTACATTTTCTACCTCGCGTTACGAACACCTCGTGTTGCGGTATATTCATAATTTACGCGCAAGGGTTAATGTCGTCGTTCGAATTCATATAAAATAATATCAGTCATGGAATGACTTAATCTAACAGACGATTCCAAATACAACAAAATCAAAATCTGCCTCATTCACCGTAAATACGACAAACAATATTAACCGCGCAACTAATTTCCAAATCAGCTTAATTCAATCAGACAGCCTAACTGCACACCACAAAGTGCCTACTGTAACTGTAATAATATGTATATGCTACACAACTTTCGACATACATACATACACCGAATCAGGTAGGTATCATCGTCCTCATAAAACGACACCAATAAACATTCCGGAAAAATTCATCCCGATCCATTACAAAACGTGAAGTCACGTATAACACCCCGGGCCTGTACGAAGGCTGTACACCACCGGCTCAGCATTTTTATTAACACCACGAGCACCTGCGATAACTTCTCATTTGCTCCCTGTTATCTAGGGCCCAGACGACACACGTTCACGGTTGCGCCAGAGGAAGGTCAGATGGAGATCGCTAGATTAGATCAGACGAGGAAGGTCGAGCAAGAGAGAGGGAGAACGAGAAAGAAGGGAAAATAGAAAATAGAGAGAGAAGAAGACGAAACGGAGGGACAAGTAGGAGCGAACGGTTGAAACGGACGAGTCGCGGAATCGAGAAGGAACGGACGAAGGGAAAGGAAGAGCAAGAAGGACGAGGACTAAGAAGAGGACGAGAGTAAGAGAGGATCGAGAGAAAGAGGTGTATCAGCTAGCAGAGAGTTCGTTGCCCGATTGGCTGCCTTAACCGTGCCTCTTCTTTGCCGTCCGTTTTATCCTTTTCTTTTCTTCTTTTTATTCACAAGCATCGAACACGCGTGCACGGCCACAGGTAGACACATATATACGTACAGGAGTGGCTGTTTCGTCGGGAATGACGTCATCGATCGACAAATCCACCCAGGTGAGCTCAGGTTGCCTGGTGGAACCACCGTACATTCGTTCTCTCCCCTCTTGACATCGGGATAGAATAACCTGTGTCAATATTACCGTTCCAGATACGCCCGTTTTTATTCCCGGGGACAAACCTAATCGTGTTTTCGATATGCATAACGAGGTAGCATCGATTGTTAACCCTCTTTGGTCACGAGGGGTACGCGGATGTGTAGGAAAACATAGGTGTGAACAGATCTATGGATTTGCATAGACGATGGTAATAATCGTGGGCTAAAGTTATCGATGAGTGTTTGGGATAAATTAGTTAGGCTTCTTGATGGAACCTTAAAGGGTATGGGAAACTGTGGGAAAGAGAATTGCAGAGTTTGGCAGACTACCTTAATGGCGGCATTAGAAAATATTTGTCACAGTAGGCATTCTGTATACAGTATAGCTATCCCTAATACGTTAATCTGAATATGCATGATGCAGGTAAGAAAATAAATCTCGCTCCCTAACGATGATTCCTGATCGTTCATGGTGGCTTAAGATGCAACAAAGAATCTTCGATATTCATCGTGCGAACCGTTTAAATGGACGAAGGATTTAAATAGTCTCCAAGGTTTGATGTACATCTTGTATAATAAGCCCTGACAGAAATTTATATCCAACCGAAACTTACTCCAAGAAGGAACGAAACGTTGTTAAAAGAAAATACTGCTGTTATAAAAATTCATGAAATATCGTCGGTCAAAAAAAATATATTAAATTGAAACGAATTTAATCCAGAAACAGTTCAGTCAAAAATAATAACGTTAACAAGACAAATGAACTTTCTTCCCAAAGTGAAATTAATTCATCCAAATGTTGTTAAGAATATGTATACAAAGTGTGTGTACATATATGGAAAGTACTCGTCTCGAATTTTCTAAACGTCGTCCCCTTTTATCGAAACTCGTAAATACAGATAGAGAAGAGAGCTACCGAGCAATCGTGTCCCCCGACAAGTACGAATAAACGGAGTTCTACTCCATTGTTATATGCACTATGCATTTCGGAAGATATCGATTTTTCCGTTTCACGAAAACTTGCGCGCTGTGTTCTTGCTGAAGCTCCTTAATGCAAAAGCTACGAGGATAAGCATTGCAGCTGACTGAAAGCTCGGTATAGTAAGAATCAAATATGGAAACGAGGATCGCGGTCGCCGGTCAGAGAGTTGCATCTACAATTGGACGAAGAAAGGGTAGCTAATCATGGACGTCCATACAAGGGGAACGTATCGCGTGATATTCGTGTTAGCGCCCCAACAATAAGATCAGCAGTCGCACAATGCAATTATCGTTAACGCCATGTCCTTTTGTGTCTCCAACATAAGAAACAATCTCCCGGCCTCTTGGGTTAAGACCATCCATTATGCGCTTGTTCGCCATTTTTTGCACATACAAATTGCCGCTCATTGTTTGGCGCATAAGCGACTCGCAATCAGCGGACTTCCATTCGAATCGAATGCATCCGAGCAGGGGTTTGCTGGTGAAAAAAATAGAAAACGCGCGTAAGATGTTACTTTTTTCTACGTTTCTCTACGTGCGTGGGTTTATTAGAATTAATTAAACTAATTTAAATTAAATTCATTCGTAATGCAAATTAATTAAAACTAAATTCATTCATGATATAATCGATGTGAAATAAATAATTACAAATCTTATTTGACGTAGGGAATGTATGCAATAATTTCGACAAATTCCGGTGCAGTATTTCTTAAAGAAGAAGTTCAATCCAGAAAGCGGAACACACAATATGTTGTTATAAAAGCATAAATTTCAATAAACTGGCCCCCACGAATTACGGTATTCAAAAAGGGCCCTTGTTTGCCGGGGAAAACCTATTTTCGCCAAATGAATAACAGGCCAGCGAATTTTTACCTGCCGTAATCCAGGTAGCGACGCTTTTCTGAATGCAATACAATGACAACGGTTCTCCGGTGCAACGATGAAAAATATTTACCGGACCGTGTGACCAATGTGTATATTGACAATAGTGTTATTGTTTTACTATCAGAAGAACTATTTTACCGAAGCAAGTTTTGTACATACAATACGTGCTGTATCTAAAAATAACAGAGCGGCGTCAAAGTTCCTAGTCCCTTCGCTTAATAACCATTTGGTTCATCCTCAAATGATCTTAACATCCAAAGTTCGTTTTCGCCGAGCAATTGGAAAATACCACAGATTGGAAATTTTCGAACGTCCAAACAAAGACAATCGTATTGTATTATATTCGCGGCCATTCTGTTTAACATTATGCTCGCGGTGACGACACAAGCAACGATTGAAATTTGCCATCATGAACAATGAAACTTATAATTCAACTATATTTAATTACCGAAGCAAATCAATTTTAGTCGCAGAGAACTATTGAGCGTAGCGATTCGCAATATATCTAATGGTAAAAGGAAAAAATTATCGCGAAAGATTTATCCATGTTATGAAATTACACCGACTTGCGACTGTTCAAACAGAGGCATCCGAATGTTGCACGGTTCTCGGCAGAGGAAATATCCAAATGATTAAGCGACGGTTAGCAGTATTATCGGCCGGATAATTTATAAGAGTAATTCCCTGGACGAGTGGCTAATAATTCAAGTTTGTTTCCCACTTCGCGAAACCCCGTATTTAAGCCGGAGAAAATAATTCTCCTATGATTTATCGTCGGCTACCATGATTACGGATGACGCGAATATATTAAATGCATGTCCGGATACAAGGCCTACGCATTTACATAATTTATACCTCGTATCGGGCGTATTTACCAAATCAACGACCCTAAACACCTAGCCGACAACACGCAGAAGCTCATCCGTGTCTCTCTACAAGAATTACCTTGGGGGAATCACACTTACACCTGCTTAAAATGTTTAAAATATTCGTCGCCGTGTAGGAATATAACAGTTTACGTTTTAGGAAGTGTGTATCAAAAATTCAGAGGAACTGCACGTGCTTTCTACGTCTACCCTTACTTTTAAGCAGTCGGTCGAAGAATAATTTACGAAAATGGAAATTTCATTTTCACCGGCTATCGTAGCCCACCTGCTGTTGGAGCAGCAGAGAACGATTCAAAGTTTAGAGGAAAGCTTCAACAATGTTGCTCTTATGCTGGAAGAACTTTATATGCAAATACGAACACCTGTAACCCGTGCTTCTCTTCTGAAGCAGAAACGCTTTTGAGATATTTATTCACAATTTAATCGAGGACGCTCCGAAATTTCCATTCCCGCGCTCCTATTGTGATATCTATTTGTTTAATAATCGCAGCTCGAATTTCTGTTCACGTAACTAAGCCATATACCCGGCCTTATCGTTTATCCGCTCGATTTCAACGAATTCAACATTTTCTTCACGATCATCCAACGTGCTCGAAATTTTTTTTTCACGAGCTCAAGGCTACCCATCGCGCGATACTCGGTTTCATGTAAACAATTCGCGAATCGGCGAATTCCTAGTTTGTCGATTGGCGTACGCGGAAACTGAAGTGCCAACGAAACAAAACCGTGCGCCATAAACAAAAATAAAGCGTGTCGTGCCGCGATGCGAAAAATTGTAATCGATCGACGATGGCGAACAATTTTGTGTGATAAGAAAATGGAGGGTTCGCGACGATTTTGTTAATTTCGCCACGAGTTGACTAAGGGACCATGGTTGCTGAGCGATCCTTCCATTTACTAGATTAAAGAAAATGTGCTGTATAAATCTTTTGTATATAGAACGCGTGTAAATGTAGGAAAATCTTTACGATGCTATTAACCATGGAAATAAAAGCTTGCAATTTGGATAAAACATACGCGTTAAGATCGCCGCCCGCGTCTGAATTATTGGCAAAACATTCGTGTTTCCCGTGCAGACTTTGGCAGTAAAGCTCTGAACGCGAGCCAAGTAGCAGACGACTAAATACGAATGTGTAACACGAAATGCAGCGGCGACGCGACAAAGTAACATTTCGCGTAACGGAGCAGAACATTTCTAAACGCCTACTCAAATAATTAAAACTGATATAATATAGAAATATTATATCCACGATTTAAAACAGCTGAACTGGCGTTAAATTTTTGCCGGCACACCAGCCACCTGTTTCGCAATTAAAATTATGCACACCTTCTTACAAATTAAATAGCGATTTTTCCCACTGGAGAATCACAGGGGTAAAAATCGTATATAATAACAGCGACTCACCTCCGACTAAATGGTATTCCTCAATGCAAATGCATACTAAAGAACCGGGCTGATCGTGAATCACGAAGACGTAGCTGAAGAACGATAACGAACGGAACAAAACTGCACACCGAAGCGAACGAGAAACTTTCGCGGGCTCGTTTGCACTTGCTCGATAATATTTATTTCGACACCGATTCACGCGATTATCGACGTATATATTTCTGATGTATCAATCGACCAACGACTCGATCGTAGAAGCGATCACCGGCACGACTCTGTCGAAACTGGAGAGCGGAGCGTCAGGAACGGGCAGCGCCGGGGTTACCTACGCGCCGATGCACGTGGGTTCTGGGGTGGGGGCTGTGGAGAGTAACAACGGGGAGGAATACCGAGGGCTCGCAGGTAGTAGGTAGTACTCTGGAATAGCGTTTTGCCCGATGGGAACCAGGGTGGTGTAAATCATTCGCACCCTTCGCTGTCTGACCGTTTCTCTTTTCCTTTTCCCTAGCCAAATCCTTTCGACTATGGCATTGGCATCACGTTCTTCAGCGTACATCTTTCCTGGTCCTCCTCGGAAGCCTTTCAACCCCTTCGACGGAAAGACAATGTGTACACGCCCTCAGGAATGGAGCAATTGTTTATCGAAGTGGTGGAGAATGGGTTTGTTTCTCGTGGCAGTATTGTTATCATTATTTATATGATCCACGGTTTGATTGAATGTTTGTGTTTGGAACATGTGTTAACCATGTTTAGCACTTCCATTGGGAAAGATTAGAGACTAGTTTCGGTTAAGATTTATGATTGCTGAATGCGCGGGTGGAGCGAATTTTGGATACAATTGGGGAACGGAGAAGTTGATCAATATTAACTTAACGGTGAACGTTTTCTGAAGTTATCGATTAAATTGTATTGGTAGGTGTTGGAAATTTTTGTGCGGTGGATAATGTTGACAGAGGCGAATTATTGATGGTGAATGTTAAATATTTCGCGGTTGCTTTGAAATTCTTTATTTATTAGCACAGTTGTGAAACTATGATAGTCGTAATTCAATTTTGATGCTGTGAACTTGAATGGAACATTTGCCTAACAATGAACTCCTCTGCAACAAAAGATAATGAAGCCGATGGAAAGCTTTATTGCGCAATCTGAAACATCATTGTCGCTCATTAAATTGATTGAATGTATTATTTATTAACACGGTTGTGAAACTATGATAGTCGTAATTCAATTTTGATGCTGTGAATTTGGATTTGGATGGAACATTGCCTAACAGTGAATTCCTGTGAGACAAATGATAATGAAGCCGATGGAAAATTTTGTTATGCAATCTAAGGCATCTGTGGCGTTAAGTAAATTGATTAAATATAATATTTAAGCATCCAGGATTTTGCAGCAAGACTTATTAATTAAAACGAGAATTATATATGCATTAGCCTAAATAAGGAGTTGTTAAGTTTGATTTGAATGATATAAAAAAAACAAAAAAATTTTTAATTATTCGACTTATTTATAAAGACTATGTTCCTATGCCAAATAAATACAGAATATTAAACATTTTCATATATTGCCTGCTGCTCGCTTCATAATGTAATTACTAATTACAGTGTTTATGAAATGTAATATTTGTCTGTCTATATGCATTTTCAATTGCAAACATGTTGCTGCACGATAGGATAGGAGGAATCATCATTAACATTTCTTCTAAAATAATAACATTATTAAAGTATCGGGCGAAACTTGTTAAATCGTAATTGGCATTTATGTTCAAGACACATTTCGTATTCAATGCGAAATAAACTTTTTATGCGCCGACGAAAGTTGTCGTTTCCAATTTAAATATTTAATAGCAGACGATTATTCGTGTTAACAACTTTCTTATATTTTGCAGGTAAACGATCAATAAAACTGCGCGCAGTAAACTAGGTAAACAAGAAAACGAGCTGCTGGCGATGAACGAAGGAAACCGTTAGTTTCAGGAAAACTGGATGAATAATTAGGAAGCGCGAAAGTTATCGTGCATCCTGTTTCGTTTCGTTATTCACGTATCATAAAAGTCATCCTTGAATTACGTCAATAGAAAAATGATAACACGTATCTGTCCGCCATTCCAGTAAATTCTACAGAAAGAAATAATTTAAAATGCTTCAGAATCTGTTTGAAATGTTCATATTAATAATCACTAATAACATCAAAATAATAACTCTGCACGTTTATAAGCGATATCAATAAACTACGATTATGACACATTCTATGACATCCTCACAAGAACAAAATTATCACAGTATGTTAACGTATACAATTAAAATCCTTAAAAAATCCTTGATTAATTAACCTCTCCTTATTTTATTAAATTCTACCCTGCTCAATGATCCCTTCGGTTGCCATTAAAAATTAAGAAATCATCCCCGAGCACTTCGAACCGTCCACAAAATTTCACGTCTCGTTCTCCAGCGAAGAGCCCTTCAGAAAAAATCGCCGACCCACGCGTATTGTCCATTGGACGACCATTTCGTGAGTACATTTCGTGTATTATCGAATGAAGGATCGTCGATGGAAAGAAGAGAAGTAGAAGACGGTGGACAATGCGCGTGCAGTAGATTATATTTCAGTCCGTGTAACAAACTCGATTCAACCTGGTTCTTAGGCAGCTTTCGACGTGCCTATTGCCTGCGCCTGACTTCTAAAAGAAGGTGGAATACACGTAAGAAGAAGCAGAGGGGAACAGGTTCTAGATTCATTCACATCTCGCCGAGGCCTTGAGCTCGACAAAAAGCATTCTATGCAGTTCCTACCATAGACTCATCCTGTATTCTACCGGTACTCCCAAGCCACGAACTCGTGTCGTAAATGTCCAATGGAGACAAACCAATAGATGCTGTTGCGAAAAATACCTACGCAGCACGTTTTATTATTGTCATTCTTTCTGCGAATCTATGGTCCGAGGGTTTTTGGAAATTGCGCAAATACTCGGATGATATTTGAGCGAGGCGGACTGGGTAGGAAAGACGGCAAAGTTGGATTCCTCATACATACATACACTGTCGAATTAAATGTTTAAGTAATTTAGCAAACAGATTTGTCGTACAAGGGAAAACATTGACAAATATACGGAAGGGGCGTGCAAAATAATTTCACGGTCGTTGTAATGGACATTAAGAAAGTGGGAATATAAAAAGGACATTCGGAAACAAATTATATTGCATTATATATTATACGAGGCGTTGCGGATAGGAGGGGCAAATTTGACAAAGGTATATTTTGGGGAAAAACGCGCCTGAAACGTTCTCCATAAGGGCGAACTCGACAAAAATGTATTTTATAGTAGGTACCAGGGCAGTGGCGATCGAATAGGTTCGGAAGGGCCAGTAGGGCAGAACGGGGGTTAAAAGTTCGCCCTTGCTTACTGACATTGTGTACCCTCAAAAGTGTTTCTCATTTTTTTTTTATAAAACCTTATATTATAAAGAAAGAAGGGAGATCTCGCCAAATGAAATCATGGGTGTATGTTTTGGCTACCGTAGATCAAGTTGGTGAAATAAAGAATTTTTTGCGCAATGTTGACTTCGCCCTTCCCATTCGCAACATAATATATTACACTGTGTTGTATCCGAAAAGTAGGTGCCCATATTAATGCAGTTCTGTTGAAAGGTGAAAAGTAGGTAGGTTTTCAGTTCACTCAAGGCGACATCGATTTTTGCTCGTACAAAAATTTGTTATAATAAAATAATCAATATATATTTATATATATGGATTTGATGTAACTATTTCGTTACAGATGTAAACAGTCCTATTTATTGTCTCCCGAAACAAATCACAACGATTTCAATTATAACACACCAACGATTTGTACGCAACTGTTCCACACATATTACGTCTCTTGTATCCAATCCCATTAAAATCCAAGGAACACGATAGACCGATAAAATCTGTGGCTTCGATCTCGATATAAAAAACTCTACCGCCACGATGAAACAATTCGACAGGCCGCACAACCCACGGGATAACAGAAAAGGGTATCCAATCGATTTATTCATACGCAAAGATCGTCGCTAATCGATCAAAATTATTATAAAAATCTGCTTGTTAGATACTAAAACCCACTGACCTCTCCAAAAATAGCAAAACGTTATACGAGTCTGGTTGTATTAAAAATCAGCATCGTTGCAAAATTCAGGATATCCATTGCGAGTGTACGACACGTGTTCGCGAATCGAGAATCGCACGAAAGGATAGGCCAAATCCTTTGCTATTTTCTCGCTTGTAACGTACGGCCCTGAGCACATGCAAGCACGTTATCTGGGGGCACTAATCTAAAATGTTCCAACGTGGGCTGCGTGGGCATGGACGAACATCGGCCGCTTAAGAAACACCTAGCGAGCCTACGCGTTTCTCACAAGTGGTCAGCCATGATGAATCGATGGATACGAGCGATTTTGACGCTTTTTACGCGGGCATTTGCGCAACGTGCGTAAGTAATGGGGGATCGAAATATGGGGACACGTTTAGAATAAGAAGGAAGAGCCTTGAATGGAAACAGGAAAGAGGAAGCTGGGACTTTCTTTCATGGCCCGAAGGCCTTTTTCGATGATAAATATAACGATTAAGAGTAATGCTAAACGATTTATTTGTATACATAGTTCTTGCTATAAGGCTTTTACTATTAACAATTTTTTTATATCATTTATTATTCTATTATTGTTATTGTTATTTGGTGCGTGTGGTATTATTATGTGTGGGTGTCGAGGAAACATATTTCTGATATTTGAGACACGAACGATTTTCTTTGTGGTAATAAAGAATGAAGGATTTGGAATTTCCGTGGGTTAGATAATTCATGGTTTATGACAGTTCGGAATTTACACTAATATTCTTAATGGCTACGGTTGGCACGCTTTTACACGGAACGCACCCTATTAGGGTGTTAATTACTGTTAAATGTTTCCAATAAATTTTTATGTCCAACGCTTTAATAGACACAGATTGTAATCAGGGGTACGTCCAGTAGCCTAAACCGAGCAGTTAGATGTGTAAAAGTAAACTATTAATCTCCGACAGACGAGATTAACAATTTTATTGGTCACGATCACAAGACACCAGAAAGTGTAAAAGTTCTACTACAAAAATAATAAAGTTTGCCACGTTTTGATAAAAATAGGAGAAAGAAATAGTTACAGCGTTGTAACAAAAATACGTAATTCCAACAATGTCAAGTTACATTAAAATTACGAAATTCTTCGTTCGCGCGTAATATTCTTCAAGAATATTTATTCCTACGAAAACCTTTCCCCGAAAAACGGTGCTTCATCATTCTCTTCCAGAGAACAACTTGGTCACGAGTATTATAGAGACGAAGCACTTTCAGCTCCAAGTACAAAGCAAACAGCTCGAATTATACTTAATGCATAAATAATTACGCAAGCGGCTCCCAGTTTGCTTTCGTTTACCTAATGAAGTATTTCCCCCCTGAGTTTCACGACACCAATACTAGCTACGTTTCCCTAATTACTACCCCATCGTTACCAGTGTAATTAGTCTGTGATCGGTTAATTTAGGCGAACAATAACAGAAGTTAGACGGTAAGGTCGTTTCACTCAAAGTAACCAACCGAATTAACATATCCACCGACCACTGAATGTGTATTCACGGTGAAGTGGCCGGCTAGAAAATTTATTCTAATTTATTCGGCCACGTACAGAACCATAGCCTCGATGACAGGTTTTCTAGTTAAGATTTTGAGCTTCCTCACGGAGACTCCGTGTCGATGCAAGGGTGGGCGAGATTTTCGAGGATATGTATATGTATGTGATGAACGTGCCTTGCAGTTTTTCCCACCAGTGACCAGTCAGGGCGGAAAGGAGTGACCATAAATAATAAGAATACTCCAGGGTGTAACGTCGTTGAAAATTTGAGTACCTGCCTCGCAACGGGAGAAATCCTTTGCGAAGTTCAGCGGGACACGTTTTGGATCAGGCTGTCACGGACCTTTCGGAAATCCCGGTACGTTTTTGTTCCAACGATCGTTCCTGAACCGACACGCGATAAAAAGTACTTTCGATAATTACGGTTTCCTACGAGACAGTTAAATTTACTGGCCAGGCTTGGGAAAATGTAACATATGGTGAATAAATCCTGTGTTTCAGGCATAATGGATATTTGGAAGGGGTTTGAAATACATACTTGTGATTGATCATTTGTTTAGCCTTTTCATGATAGATAGATAGAACGAAGGAAACTGAACAAGCTCTTCTTTATTTATTTGTTGTAGACTTGGGTGGTATATAATGCAGTTTTTTACGTTTCAAAAATCGGGCAATAATAAAAATTTATTAATATGGATATTATGATGTATATTAGATATAATCATTTGAATTTGTAAAGCAATATAAATATCTGCGGTTTCTATATTTCAGTGCAATTAATTAAAGCATACATAAAACAAGATAAATAAGAATAAATAAATCATTCAATTAAATGCAACGTAGTTTTAATATTTCATACATTCCAATGAAAAAATTCCAAATGACCCTAAATTCATTTAAATTCAAAAAGACAAAGAAAGTGAAGCCATATAATAAATATATTTGCGTGGTTTTCGTCTGTTGGACAGAATTTTTTTGTAACTTATAAACAATGGTTAACAGGTTAAAAGCGAAAGGTGTCTAGGCAGGGCAACAGAAACGGACAGGTGAGGAACCTCATCAACTGCAACGCGTCCAACGGCCGGCGCAAGATGTGCACCTTTAGTCCTTTACATGACATGCGCTTCAGCTGCATGAAAAACTGAAATTAATCGTGGCATTCCAACGGAAACAGTTTTGCAACGGGCCTTAACAGCGTGTGAAAAAACAGGTTGCTTACAATAATTACTGGCGTTCGAAGTTCGAAAAAAAACGTATGCTCCGTAATTTCATTAATCAACGAAATAACCCATTCTGCAATTTCAGCTGCCTATAAATTATGTAAAATATCAATTTTCAAAATTTCAAAGATACCTCATTTTATATATCATTTTGTTAATAAATTTTTAAATACAATACTGCTAAAATTCATATCTGTCATTGTGCAACTTGAGGGACAGTGTAAATTCGATTGCATATTTTACTGTGTATGAAAATCAATGGAAAATTATTATACAATACAACTAAATGTATTTAAATAGTAGCTTTTTACATTCTAGTAATATTATTTTGACTTCCATGGGTTACTTCGTCACGTTAAACATAATTCACAAATATCTGTTTGCTTCAGTTAATTTTAAATCGGTCTCATTAAATTTCTGCGAATGCGACAAATCTGCTATCACGTGCCAGGTAACAAGCAACGTAACAATGTTAACCGTTGCTATTAAATTACGTAAATCAACGAACGGGTATCTTCCTACGTTCAATTTGTAACGTAAATACAATCGCGATTCACGTTGCGTCAACGCGGGGAAAGCTTTAATTAAAAGCAGGAAAATATTGGCGTGAACACGTTGCCATGGTGCAAAAATGGAATTTCGCGATTAACGAGACATTCAAATGCGTATGAACCATTCGCAAGCGAATTCTCGCCGGAATCGTAACCTTAAATTGTTCTGCTAAATTGCCATCCGGTTAATTTGGCGGATCGTTTCGTAACATGACCAAACACGAGGCATTACCAAAATTGGTGCGCGATACTGTCGGCCTGTTCGCATTGAAAGGTTTATCGCGCATCCTTTCTGTTAATATCCCTTCGTCGCACACGAAATGTCGACTCTTAAAATGCAAAACGAAAAAGTATCACGATTATTTTTCACGGTACGAATGAACCACCTCACGACCATTCTTCTTGCGACACTACTTTATAAGAGCTACACAATTGCAAGCTTATGCGACGAATTAATAGCAGGTTCAGGATTAAGGGAACAGGTGACCCACTTTCTATCACGAACACTGCAAAACGTGTCGCATTTTGGACTACTGAGATTTACGTATAATCTGCGACAGCTTAAGGTGCAGCGAAATTAGAGTAATCTCTGTTAAAGCAGATATAGATGTAAGATACTTTGATCCTTTAATGGTTTCTATGAATGGGGATATAAAAAGTTGCAAGTAATAAGTCAAAGAGTTAATAGGAGAATTGGTACAACCTTTCTTTGCAAGTCATGAAAATTGTAACAGTAAAAGTTCTACGCTAGACTTAATCCCTGGACGGACTTGGTAAATGTAACACAAAATCAGACGTTTTGGATCGAAATTTCATTGGAAATAAAAAGTGTAATTTATTTTAAAACTAATTTCAGTTTAATACTCTAACATTCCGCTAATTAATTCTTTCTCTGAATACTAAAAATAGTTATAATATTACATAATAATTATGGAAAAAGTTTGTAACATATTTTTTATCATTTCTACGACATTATTTATTCCTACTTGTACTATTTGTTCCTACACTTGGTTAATGTCGTCGTGCTCATTTATTGCAAATGATAACTACTATCGTCTAACGACCCCCTTATGGCAATACACCTACTCAAGGCCTGGCCTCGAGCAAGAATCAGGATTATAAGTTCATTAGATCTGAGACATGCACGAACGAAAATTATTACAGTGTACCGTGTAGCATAATGGACTGTTATAGCTTCGACGTACTACAATATCTCCATAAATGATGGAACGGGAACATTAAGTACACCCTGATCTATTTTTAGTTTCACGGTGCACATGTATATCATGCATATTTCATTGAACGAACAATTTTATTGCTCTGGGATTGTATGAAAGAAACGTCGTACCGTCTTTCGATAGATATTAAACGAGACAATAGAACTGTAGATATAATTCATCGAGCTGGAACATTTTATTACCGTATATGTATGACTAGGTGAGCGGATGATATACGATTGTCTAAATGTTCTTTTCAAGCATCGATAAAAAAATATTTATAATTAATGAATAATTTGAATAACTAATTTGAGCCGTGGGTTCCACAGATTTTAACGATGGATATAAATAATATAAACAGATGTAGACCGGTTTGACAAGTTGCTGATTCGCCAAACGCCTTCATATTTTTTAAAACTTGCATACACATACCAGTCTATTATTTCTTTTATTCCATTCGAATATTTGAAACGATTTTCAATCAAATTGCGGCAATGATTTACATATTTACGCCGTGCTATGCCTATTTTATACCAAATGATATTTCTTTTAATATCCCAGATTCGGGAGAAACAAGTAGGGAAGAGCGGGCGAATATAAAATGTATCGAAGTATAATTATGATCTTGTAGGAATTAATCTAATTGATATTGGAAATATTCCATAACAAAGAAATGGAACATGCTCGGGAAATAGAAATAGGGCGAACAGAACATCGCGTGGCATCGTGCCGGAAGAATACTACATGCATACGTTTCTTTCTGAACTTTCCTCTTAACTGTTCACGGCTTGGAGAACGGCCAGTTGCGACTCTCAGGTAGCCGGCCGAATTTACATTTTACTCGTATTGTGAGCACGGTTTACGGTTGCGAATACACTCTCTCTGGCCTGACCACACCTAGCACATCTCTTTCACCGTTGATGCTGCATCTAACTGTGCTCTCAGTATAGATACGTACTCCACAGAAGGGTCAGTCGCTATGGAGATTAGTTGAATCTTTCTATTTCTCAAACTCGAAACAACTGTGCCGTGAAATTAATTGGAAATATATTCGTCGTCGATCCGACGTTGTTTTAATTGACGAAATGCGGCTGTTTACTCCAATTTGATTGAATCTTACAATAGTGATTTAGAATCATATGAGAGGAGGTTTAGACAAAGAAGTTTGCGATACAGAATTGCCGAGTAATATTTATATTATCTTAATTGTGGAAATGATTGCTCGAGCTTGGATGAATTATTTCCCAATAATTTTGTAGGTAGGTATAAGTTATTACTTTTTGCAGAAATAATTCTTCAAAATCGAATAAATTACGTTGTAATAATTTTTTATTTTGCTTAACCCTCGGAAAGAAAGTAGTAGACAATTTTATACATTTCGAACGCTGCCTTTACTGTAAGTTTGAGACACAAAGTGCCATGTAATAAAGTTGTATTATTTTACTCTGTAATAACTGTTTGCTCTCGAGGTTGTTCCCTTCAAATATTTCTTCCGAAAAGGGACAGTATTTACTGCAGTAAATTCAGTACTGCAGCAAACGAAGGGAACACCCTACAAGGTATTCAATGTTGACAGTACTCTCTAATATTTCAAAAGAATTTTTGTCACATTTGAATAACCGTGGAGCGTTCATAATTCTCTGGGAAAATCGATAATCTAATCGATAAAGAGTAATGCACACAATCGATTATACAGAACACGAAACCATGCACCCTTGGGAGAGATACCAAATTTATTTGACGATAAACTAAAATAGAAATATTCTGTGTAAGTAATTAAGTATTCTCTGTAAGTATGCTCAAATGTAGATCTTGAGAAAACTTTGAATCGATTACAATGATAGGTATATTTATTTTAAAACTGTCTGATTTAAATAATACCCAACCAAATTAGGTGGCTCTCGAATTAAAATAATATCATTCTAAAAAGTCCAGGAAAAAAATGACTGATCCCTGTCATGCTCCAATTCTGTATCACGTTAATCTTAATTTGAATCTACACGGGTTGGTGTCCATAGAAAATTTTTCAAAGTCTGCGATTTTATTGAAAGCCGCGTCTGAAATTATTCATCAAGAAGATATTGTTCGAAGAAGTCATTAGTTTTTAGGTTAATGCTTCGAACGATGGCCATTATGCGAAAGAAACGCTTCGCGTTATTAATTATAAGCGTAATACTTCGAACGATAATGAGATGTATACACATTTCTGGCTGATCGTATCTAATAAGCTTCAGCACGCCGCGCACCTTAACCACTTGCCATTGTATGCACCTGGATAACTGTGTACGTAGAATTCTTTAGGATGCACCAATGCACCGTGAAGAATCGCTGCTCTCAGCAGATTATGAATCATTCGATCGTCTCATCAAATGTTATACAGCCACTATTTCGACGCTTCGCAGAGTTCATCATCTTTCGAGACAAACCATTCCCATTCAAAACACGTATGTAGGGATATATGTTTGTATATGTTAGCCTTACATTATAGAATTCTATATGCACATGTTCCTCAAGCACTGTACAAGAAAATTTTAAATCACGATTGCTTAGCGCACGATTCAATCGTTCCATTGATTTAGAAAAATTGTCGACTCGTGCGCTATCGCTACGATGATCGTTTCGCTATCAATGCCTTTGATTAAGAGTGAAGCTCGTACGGTAGAGTTTTCGTTCGCCAAATAATACTTCGTTAATTCATTGTGTTCGAGATCAGATAAAAAATGTGCCATTTCAATCGATTTGCGTGGTGGAGCTAGACAGGTGACAGTGGTGAAACGTGGGAAGAGATTATAATATCCTCGACCACGTTTTTATTGGATCGAGAAATCATTTTGACACGATCTTGAGTGTGCAGGTATAAAATTTACATGCTTGCATGAAAAATGATGAAATATTTGTCATCGCGGCGTTTTTATAATGAGAACGATGGAATTTATTGTTGGCCAATATTGGATACTATTCCGAATCGTAATTGTACGAATAATTTGGTTTCAGTCGAAATACATAGAGCTTCTATTTGAATAGAAATTTGTTTCTGTAATTTTGTATTTACTTTCTCTCGTGTTTGCTTCGCGTTTGAAATATTCCCTAGAATATATTCGCAGCGATTTTATAAATTACCAGCAACGTATAATATTTCCAAAACCAAAATCGATTTATGTACAGAATCTGCGGATATTCTACGAACTTATCTGTGTCCCATATCTTGTAGCTTTTTCTAAAATATCTCTAATGAATCGCCTATTATTTCAGTGAGCTATAAAATTTTATGTGAATTTTATACAGTCACTAGAGCACGATTGCTGCGACAATTTAGCCCCCTGTGAAATTAACCATAGTACGTAGTAGCTCGCTCCGTTACTCTTATCTGATGTTTGCCAGCTGTGCTAATTCTGTAGGCTACGTCGTGGTTACGATGTTTGGTAATCCTCCATTTTATGCATCATTAAATTACCAAAAGTAGTATATTTCCTTTACGTTCTTGCGATCGTACCGCCAAAACACACAACGTTCAATTACCAAAGAAATCGGTTTCGTCTGAAAGATCTGCTACTTATTGCAGTCCTCTGATGACGCTCCAAACGTAAAGAGATTTCGAGAAAGCCTAACTGAACTTGGTCCCAACAATCACGATGATATTTAATTTCCATGGCTCCGAATGTCTTAGTCCAGGTAACAGCTTTGGGGGTGTATTGTCTTTTGAGAAAAGGTATGAAAGCGTGGTTGCTTAAGCCCGGATAAAATTTCTCTTGTGAAAATATTGGCAGTAAAACCGGAGAAACTTTTCGGGCCCAATGGAAAGGTTTCAAAATTATTACGATGGAAAATGAATTTTTCAAAACAGCGCGGCTTGTTTATTTGCTGGCATAACGTGTTTAATTAAGACACTCCTTTTAATTGTTCCTGTTATGCTGCATTCAAATTTTCGTCTCTACGTTTTCGTCTTTACGCAAATTATAAAAATGATTTCTGAACTGTACTATTAATATAAAATATATATGATATATTATGTATTATTTTAATACGAGGGTCAACATGTTAAATGAAAGATTCTGTATAATTTCATAGAGGAATCTTTCTTTCTATAAAACGTAATGCAGAGCAGATAAATTCTAATTACATTAGCAAAGTAAGAATTGGAATATTTAATTTAATATTTAACTTAATTAAAATATTTTAGAATTAAAATCAAATACACGAATAGCATATATTCTTATTATATCACTCTTTTTCCTTAATTAAGTCCAAACACGTACCTATTTTACAAAAATTGTTTTTAATAATTACACTGCTGAAGCAAGTACAATTTCTTTTATTTCTCGAGTGTGAATTTATGGAAACTAACGACGTTTCACGAACATACCGGGGCAACCCTTCTAGCAAGTTCCAACGAACTTGCATTCATTCTTAACAATGCTAAATATAACCAATCATTTTACGGTCGAGTAGATCCTTATATTCTCTACCGGACGACGACGTCACGCAGAAGTGACGCCTGAGGCACCTTTTGGTAGTCATCAAGGCTTCTTCTTGTCTTCCTGCACGCTAATAGCTCTCGATTCCATTATACTTTCAATATTAGTCACTTTTCCTCCGCGATTTGATAATGTACAAAAAAAAGGAAAGAAAGAAGTACCGAACGACAATTTCTCATCCATCTCTATAGGAGTTGCTTAATTAACTCTTGCATGGCATCTAATTTCGAATTTAGTATGGTTGAACTTTTCTCCCAAGACGAACACGAAATCATTTGTTCTTGTCACAGACATTTCTTTCACAAATTAATAGCTCATTCACATAGACGGCACAAACACCTACAGTATCTTCCAATTATAACGAACCGCCTAACACGATGATACGGGATTCCAAAATAAGGTAATTATTCAAAAATACTAATTATTTTATGTCCTGAACAAAGTGGAGATTTTGAAACTCTAATTTGAATAACTCGAATATCAGAAACCACGGAAGCGAGCACGTTTACATATACATATCGAGCTTTCGCGTATGGACGATAACGTGTTGCATTTTATGGATTCGTACGGTGGTTTAAATTTACCGAAACAGAGTTGCAATTTCAGTTTCAATTTTTCGGAAGGACGAGCAGCCTATCAGGATGGAAACAAATTGACTATAAAATTGGCATTAACTTTTATAGGATTATAGGATATTCCCCTGAAGGCAATATCCACGGCCGTGCTACCACCCTTTTTACAACCGGAATTTCCTAGATTAACGATACAAGTCGTCTCGCCGCGTCGGCGCGGGACGCTCCGGGCGCCTTGTGGAACACGTCGACGATTGACTTTGACTTCCTGCTCTTTTAAAAGCTTTCCATATTACCCTCCAGTCCTATTTATTTACGTTTGACTAGACAAATTTCGCGCGAAGGAAAACGACGAGGATACGATGAACTGGGATTTACGTACATCGACGGGAAACCATTATGTATTATAGGTACTGTGTTCTCTTATTTTTTCGATATTTAATAGTACATATCCAGTAGGATAATGTATTTAGGCATTCCTATTTTAATGGGCGTGTTTAGATTAATTATGACCACATTTTCCAGTGTTTCAATCCTTTTGGAAATTCATAATGAATTGAACGCCATTAGATTAAAAGATACCGAACGAAAATTATAATACCATAATAATGGGCGCGTTTGAAGTTGGATCGTTTAAAGTTCAAAGTGTAATTCTTGTACAGCACATCCGAAACTAATAATAGAACAGCCAAAAATACAACTCGCACACCACATTCCCTTCCAATAATATCGAAGCCAAATATACGAACGCCCAAAACTCCAAGCATCCTTACCTTAAAACACAGAAATCCTACTACCAATAACAAAAAACCTCAATACAACAATCTCCACCATTTAACAAAGAATCTTTCAACCAACACCAGTCCCACTTGAAATTCCAAGGATCTCATCCGCCACATTTCGCAATCCACAGTAATATTATACGCAAATCCCCCCCCCCCCCCCCAATGACCCCGAACAAACGTCAAATGTTGCATAAAAAGGATCATTATTAAACTCTTCCAGACGCTGCGCCGTTGGACTCCCATGAAGCTTCGAGCTAGCGGCCCCCTTGAACGGGAAGTAGGCTTTGTTCAACGAGCCGCTGCATTTTTCGATTACGGGTACGTTGCACGAATTACGACCGGAAGAGGTGACAAGCCGAAGGCGAGATATATCTAGTAATACATAGGTGCGTATTAGGACACACGAGTAACTGGTTTAATTGGGACCTCCGCGGTCTCTTTCACGCGTGCCATATGCGACGTCTTCGAGGGCCTCACCCGGGGACATCGACGTCGCGTCTGGGCGCGCTACTCCTCGAGGAGGGCTCGCGTTCGATAGCGCTGAACCGTGAAAATTTAATGTCCAGTTTCTTCGTGGGGGCAAGAAGGAGCGTACTGTTACCGTGCAGCACGGCGGAAGTCGGATATCCAGGCCCTTGGCGGACGTTCGATGAGTTTTGAGCTCGAACGAGCGCGGAGCCAGCTGGGCAGATCCTTGGGTGGTCTATCGATGGTGGCAGTGCGTTCTATAAACTTGGCGAAGTTAGATCGTGCGCCAGGTGTAGATTAGAACGGGAATGCCTTTAAGTTGAACGATGCCAACGGATCAAGGGGGTAGGAGCAACCTGGGACGCGGGTATACGTGTAGGTACGCTCCCGATGGGTGTTCGTTGTTGATTGTAATTGGTGCGGCGATTAAGGTAGGCAAGGTGGGCTTGTCGTGGGTTCGCCGATGGGGAGGGGTGTTATTTTTTCGTTAACGATGATGCACGTTTCTATGGCGTGGTAATTGTTATTAGTATTGCGAGGGAAATTGGAGTAAGTGTCGTTTGTGGTTTGCGGAAGTGGTCGAGGTTGCCGCGTGTAACGGTTTCTTGAAAATTATGGCTACGTTAATTGTTTATCGTTGGGGACACTCGGCACGGATAGGCCGACAATAGAAAGAACGAGTTAGCGGTGGTAAGGTGGATGAAGAAAATGATGTAGGGTGCGGGTTGTTGAATAGAGCTGGAATTTTGGATACGTTGTGAAACTTTGACCGCAGTACAATCCATTGAGAAACGAATTTGTTACGAATGGAGGAATAAATTGATCTCAGATTCGTAGCAACACCTTCTTAATACACGTGATACACGTAATACACCTTCGTGCATACGTGAAAATATATGATGTATTATGTATTGGATTTCGTTAGCTTTTCCCTTTTTATAATTTGAAACACACAATAGGTCTACCAGGAAGGTCTGTCCGATAATATCATCTCAAGTTTTACCATTATATGCTTGCCTCTTCTTACCATTGCATTTCTAAATATGTGCTCTTCTAAATTACATTAGTAACGATGGAAATTATGTTGTCCAGTAAATATTAATAAATGTACCGAAAATGTATAATTTTCTTTGAATTCAAAAACGAGTAGAACTTCCCGGGAGACCTAATGTTTGTAATTCTCTGTAATCTCGATAGATTCGTTTGGAGAGTCTTTCCTCAAATTTATATTACGTTGCTTTATTTCCTACGTTATTGTTATGTTTCTCAATACTCTGCGCAAAAATGAATACCATTACTTCCATCAATAAATAAAGAGGAAGAAATATTTTCTGCAACATTTCCCCTTTCTCGCAGTTGATTTACTATCGGCCGTCTTGTGCACCTCTATCCTCGAGGTTTGCAAACATTCTTCTTATTGCTTTGTCTCTCGTCTTACCTTACTAAGGTAGCGGTCCTTATCCCAGGATCAAGTGCACGTCGCGTGAAACGATTTCTCGACAGGAAGAAAGGATCTCTGGTTCCCGGAGCGGCGTGGATGGTATTCTGCAGTAAATTTTATTGTTCGGAGAGGAGAAGTGCGATCTATGCTGTCCGGGCTCGCGACGAGAAAATGAAACGGCTTATCGTCCGGAGAATTCGCGTGGCGAATGCACGCTGATGGAACATCTTTCGCGTACCGACCAGTTGCCTTCTGTAACAATACAATTGCGACATTAGTGTCCACTTATGAAAATACGTACTTCGAGACAAGTATTCAGTAATTCATAAATGAATACTGCGACTTTATTGATGGTATGCTCGTTTCTTCGCAGCACTCTTCCTTTTTAATATTATATTTCGGTGAAAAAATTTGTTCTCAATTATTATTGGCCGTGAACTTGTTGCTTATATTTTCGTATGGAATAGAATAGAACTAAAATAACCTGTTTGGAAGGTTTGAAATGCAGAGCTGAAAGGAGCTGAACGAAAAATGGAAGGGTGTTGTGATTTAAATTAAATGTAATATAGTAATACGAATATGAATATGATAATAATGAATGCAGTTAATAATAATAGACTGTGTGTTAGGTAAATTATGACATCTATAGATAAGTGACAAACTATTTGTAACATTGTTTGTGTTCTAATAAATAATTTGTACTAAGTTGCGGATTAGATAAAACCAATATTGCAGGTTTTATGATGTTTTTCAACTTTCTATGGTTTCAAACAAGAGTGGTCGCGCAACTGTATGGGAAATGTATGATGAAAACAGTAAATAGTAATTCGTTTTCAAAGCCTGGCCCGATCGTTTTGCCTTAATTGTGATATTAAACGCCTCTTGCTTATCCCACAACCAATATTTTATGCAACACAATACAGGTCTTATGTTTTAACTATGCAATAGTCCTTCAATTTCAAGCTTCATTAATTTTACAGTACATAATAAACTTGTTGGAATTCAAGTTTCAATATTAAACTGTCTTAAAAATAGAAACAAAATTATAATACAGAGGTATGAAAATTAACGAACTGCTTAAATCTCTTCAGAAAATACTTCAAATATGTACGTCAAAAACGATGAATTTAATAGTACAGATCAATAGAAAAAAAAGTGTTTAATAGTTATAAAATTCATTCTGCATAATAATCTGCCCATGCTCGATAACGTCATTAACACTAGATTTATGTACATTGTTTATATACTGTTATTATAGTGACACTTATCATAATGACAGGTGTCTGTAAAAATGCGTGTTTCCTTTAAAACATTAACTCATGTGATTTACAAATAACTATTCCTATTTTAATTATACAATATTAATAGATCTTCTTTTTTTTTTGTTTCAACGTTCGAAATCCGCCGAAAATTTACGGGTTCTTTAAATCCAGCTTGTAAAAAAAATTGCTTCACTAAGAGTTTCAGTGCATATAACAAAGGGAACGATGTTTTAAGAACAAGTGAAACCGTTCTCGAAATACGAACAAAGAGAACCACGTGAAAGCTGAAAAATCTGTTGGGTTGTAATGGGTTTCGTGGAA
The DNA here is from genome assembly GCA_963583965.1 of Nomada ferruginata. NCBI lineage: Eukaryota > Metazoa > Arthropoda > Insecta > Hymenoptera > Apidae > Nomada > Nomada ferruginata. The sequence goes on from OY757216.1 coordinate 9,470,377, forward strand.
CACCAATAAAATATTGCGGTCGCGGACCCTCTCGTAGAGGCGACGTCAAAATACTTCTTCTAATAACTTCTGTTTAGAAAAGAATCCGTCTGCGGCTCGGATAGATGCGCGAGTAGGAGAAACAAGTTGCCATTCCCACGGCAGGATGCTGCGACTACTTTCGCTATTATCCAACATTATTCAACGTATTGCGAAACGCGTAACAGCATCGCGTCTGTGAGATATTTCCAATCGGATGGTTCAACCAACTTGAGAACTTCTTAAGTCATTAAATCGCTCTACTATATGTAGTGACGCATTCGTTTCAGCATTCGTGGATTTCATTGAATAATTCTAGGCAAGGTGTGATTAGAAAGCATTTTTGTTTGATGGGGCTGGTGTTGCAGAAAAGTGAAATATAATAATTTATTGAATGAAATAATCATTCGTTATCGACAGAAATATTACGAAGAGGGTACTATAACAAATTGATATAGTATCTGTTAGTCATATCTAAAGTTCTTTGATTCTTTTCGCCATCTTAAATTTAATTGCTTCGTTTCAATTTGGCAAAATCGTGATTAAATTCTTGTTGTTTTTCGCTGCAAGTGGTATCCCCAAAATCTTTGTCAATTCACATTTTCATTATTTCAACAAACTTCAAAATCTATAAATCTACAAAAAACTCAAACGTATTTTTCGAAATCATCAACCTGTTAACTGTGTCAGGTGCTTGAACAGGTGCTAAGAAGTTTCTCATTAAGAAAACTTGCATGACTTTGTGTTTTGATAAATGCACACGCAAACTCGAATATGCAGTCGCTTCGGAAAGTAAGTTAACGAATGGCATTTATGTGCAAATGGGGACGATATATGTTTAATAACAACGATATATTTAAATTTTTGTAACTTATTTTTGTACGTACTTGTACTATAAAGAATACATTAAAGCATGTGAACATACATTATAATAATAATATATACATCATAATTCTTATTTACATAATTACTATTGGAAAGAGCGTTAACTTACTTTCCGAGGCGACTGTGTGAGTCGACTGCGACCCGACGACAATACATTGAAATAGAATTCGAGTAAACGAAAGAAATATTCGAGACTACTATAATGCGTTCTAAGCACAATTACATAAATATTCCAATCACAAGCTATTGGTGTAAAAAGACCTGGCGCTGGTCGTGCATGCTTAAAAAACTATTTCCCAAGTTAAATCACTGACACACTAATCTGTTCGATCACTCACCCACAAACCAAATGGAAGTGGCGATAAAGTACAATTTACCTTGGCGATTATCTTAATCCGATGAGGCGTCTAATTGACGCGACGTGCACAGTGGTCATTGTTCCCCGCAATAAAGCTCGACTACCGTCTGAGACAGGGTGACGATAGTCCTAGTAGTCCTTAAGCAGACGTCGCGACAGGCATTCTCAAGGCGCCAGATCCCGCGACGGTCGTCACAGCAATTGGACCACGATCGTTTCTTCGATGTTCTGTGACTTTTATAGCGATCCCTGGAATAAAACAGAATCGACTACCGTCACCAGCTTTGTACGATGCCGTCTCGAACCTCGTGCATAATGTTCACGTGTGTACATACTTATGCAAGTACATCCATATACATACCCGCGGTGAGTCGAGAGTGTTTCATTACACCTGCGCCCCTAAACGCAAGAAACAATTCCGTCGGTTTTCTTGGCCTCCGTCGTAAACTGTAATGGCACCGTGTTTCGCCACGGTGCACCTGAAGGGAACGCCGTAGCCGCCGCGCCTCTAGCACCTGTTCACTAACACCTGACAGACCAAGGCCCGCTTCTCCGTAGGGGTTCGCCAGCACCACAAAGGAGGGAATCATCGGTTGTCGTCCTCGCGAAAACGTGACTGTTCGAGCACGTTCCACTCCACCCGACGGTCATTATAGTATCGGCGTTAATGCAAAACAGATGTTGGGATTTATTGGTAACGATGACCTGTTCGCTTCCTCAGAGGTAATATTCCAGCGACGTTTGCAGGTTGCCAGGCACGTGTCCACGGTATCTATTCGAGACAGCCCTTTTACTTCTATAGGGCTACTGGTGGAGTACAGTTTCAATTTGATCAACAGGTGTTAGGTGTTTCGAGGGATGTTAAGGTAGCAGGTAAAATACAGTTGCTTTATTGGATTTCTGTAATCCGTAAAGTGGACACAAGTCGGAGAACGTTCCGAAGTAGGTTAGTGGGACCTTGGGGAAGGAGAGGAAATTTTTATTAGCGTACGTTCTTGGAGCTGCAATATTTAGGATATTTAGTTATTTGATTAATTCGATTGAACTGTGAAGTCTTATTCGTAGTTTTACTAGTGATACAATTAGTTATTGGTAATAATTGTACTCGCAATTTTTATTTATGCAGACTCAATTTGGAAATTGAGGTATTATATAAATAAAAGATAGTAAGATGAATGAAATACAATGAATGATTCATAGATCATGATAGGTACTTCTAAATATGTATGCTAATAATAATCGGACTGAAACATGTGTTTAATCGCTTTATTTTTTTTAACCATTATATTACTTAATTGATTTTAAAGTGGACGTTTATACCGGCGTATATTGTATATGTTATTCGAAATATTGAAAGCTTATTGGCATCACTGTACAGAACATTCTCTAGGCTCTATAGCCTTCACAGTATGCAATCATTTGCATTTCATGTTAAACAGGTTGCCTCCGAAGGGGCAGGTGCCGTTCTTCCGCTTGTAATTTCATAACTCTTAAAGAAAGTCAAATAAATTCTGATCAAATATTTATTCGACAATTTCAAACAATTAGAGAAACTTTAATGTTTCGATTCTGTAGATATTAAAAGTTTTTTCAGTTTAGAAATTTTTTAAACAAAATTCAGTTAACAACTTTAATTCTGTAACTAATTCACACGAAGGTCTCGGACACTACATTATTTTACAGGATTGTTAATACGCCATTCATCCACCTGTGGAGGATTGGATACCTGTGAAGAGTGGTGGCACGAAAAGTGTGCTAATATAAGTGGTGTGCAAGGACAATATATTTGCCACCCATGCACTACGTAGAATCTTTGACATTACTATTATTAAGTTATATTTTATAAAGTTATAACCAAAGATTATTTTACGACAATTTGTTTCTTTTTTTCGAGATATTCTGCTTATGTAAGAGGCGACAGGGCCCCGCACACACGCAAGATTAGTCGTCAATGCTTTATGTCAGGGACAGCCAACTAGCAGGCCCGCGGGCCATCCCCTATCTAGATCTTCCACCGCCTGCGAACTGGTGGCTCGCGAGACACTTTACAGACAAATGATCCCTCGCATCCATACGTCTCCGTTGCCATACCAACGTCAAATTGTTTTCAATATCTTTTTTTCGGGCATTCAATATCCTTTTAATGATGCGACGCATGTGCAGTTTGCAATTGTTTACATCCACACAATTGGGGGTTTCGCACCGATCCGCGGCTTGCCTCTGTGTCCCGCGACGCCTTTCGGTTTGCACAGGAGTAGGGCACAGTTTATTGTTTAGTTGGTACATAGTGGGGACTTGGTGGCCCTTGGAGGAGAAGAACTTCGCTGTCCCTGCTTTAGGTCATCGGGTCTGTGCGTTACTTTGGACGCTGTTAGTTCCTTCAGAAGAGTGCGAGAGTAAGGAAGTCACTTCCAATCCATTAAATAAAAGTATATTATAAAACGTGAACCTGAAGATTATTTCACAAACCCATTTCCAACATATAATCCATTATTTTTTATGATATTTAGATTAAAGCGTATAAATGGTAAAATATTATAAATACATAGCTATATATAATATATATCTCGTTTTAGTCAGTTCTAGTTTTATAACTCTTATAGGCTCATATAAAATATTATTTTCGCGTAACCTGAAAATAATAATATTAGTTACAAAATAATTACTGAAATGATAATTTTTAAATTTCGAATTATAAAACCTACAACTAAACTCTGAGCAAAAGACTGGTTCGGAAAAATTCGGGTCTGTTAATTAGACAATTAAGCACGAGTAAAGAAGTGATACATTTTACGCTTTAGTTCCCGAAGAATTTTAATAATTTAGTAATTCGGGGCAATATTATTGCAGATTAATAATCGATGATATTGTTATGATTTGCGTTATGTGTTGAACGTACCACCTACGCAATAGGGACACGTGCAGGGCGTCAGATTATTAGAATTTACTGGTTGTCGGGGTTAAATAATATGCGGTCCTTGCATCGCGTGGCAAGAGACGTCGCATCTCAAATTATTGTATGGGAGTTTACAACCAGAGCAGTCAATCTATAATACATATAAAAGTAATCAGCAAAGACTTTTTTAATTATGCATACTCTGAAACAAAGCAAAAAGTAGCTATAAACAATTTGAATCAAAGAAGAATAATTTGTCCATCCTTCGACCAACAGAAATCAACTAATTTTACTAACAATCATATAAAATTGAACGTATCACCTAAACAAACTTTCATAGATATTTCTCAAACTCAACTGCAACCGTTCACAATAAAATTAAATTCTGGAAATAAGTTAAACATATTACATTGTTCGATTAAGCAACTTAGAGCAGAATTAAGGAAACTCAACTGCAACCTTTCACAATGAAATTAAATTCTGGAAATAAATTAAACATATTACATTGTTCGATTAAGCAACTTAGAGCAGAATTAAGGAAACTCAACTGCAACCTTTCACAATGAAATTAAATTCTGGAAATAAATTAATTAAACATATTACATTGTTCGATTAAGCAACTTAGAGCAGAATTAAGGGAAAAAGATTCCACGTTGCTACAGTATTGTACTTCATTTGATATAAATATTGTATTGGCCGATGAGTGAATATAAAATGTTTAAAGTAACTTACTGGCGGGGGGCAGGGCCATTGATTAGGATACATGCATCCGCCACCCAATGACAAGCCCAATCCCAAAGTCAACTGCGGTACCAATGTCAGTTGTAGTCCTGAACCTATTGAAGGTCTGTTGGGTGGTGGACAGTTGGTCGGTGGTTGACACGTGGCTAATTAAAAAATTAATCATATTAATGACACATATGTTTCATAAATGAAATAATGCCTGTTCCATTTGTTGATCACGTTTAGAACAATAATCCTGTACTTACGACAGCATGTCCCACTTCCGTTGCTGATAATATTATGAATATCGATCTTGGTGGTAATATTTGTGCTTCTTAAAACGTCATTGGTATTTTTATTATTATTGGCGCAGTCGTCAGTTGCGCAATCAGCTTCGTACTCGGTGATTATTTGGTGCTTGTGCTTCGTTTTCCGTAGGCAATGATTACACTTCTTGTCACAATCGGTTTCCGTCTCGCATTTGTTAACGCACTTATCCCAACAATCAGTATCTTGATAGAATTTTGTTGCGTGTTAATATTTCGAGCATCGAAATGAAAAGAATTGCGAGCAATTAAACAAAAGTATAGTAATAATTGAACGACGGCGGAGTACAAAATTATACAGGTTGGTCCGTTTAACTGGAAATGGTGTTGAAATAAAATATTTAACGAGAGATTAAAGTTATCAGTACACTGTTCTTACAATAGTTGTTTGATATAAAGGGGGGACATTAGGTGGTATAAACAATTTTCCGATAGATACAGTGGTGGGAGAGATATCCAAGTCAAGTTAATTTTTTTAAATGGGACTCTGTATTTTTTATTCATATTGTAGTAGCGTATGCTGAAACGAACAGAATATACGGAATGAAGATAAGGTATAATTTTTTTTGTGAAATGGCTGTATCAAAAAGACTCTTTGCAATTTATTAGGATAAATTATAATTTGTCAATAAGTAGAAAGATGGTCAAAGTATGCAAACATTTTCTTTCGGTTTTAAAATTCGAATTCAAGTTCGGCCTACTTGTCGGTCTACTTGTTTTCATTTTAATTTGATAAAAATGAGCCACTGCTTCGTCAGTACAATAACATTCCACTTTCATCGAGTCTCAATCAATCTTACCACTTTCAAATAACACCCCTTATAAGTGGAAATATAAAAAGTGTCCCAGAAAGAAACTGAATAACTCTACCAACATGTTTGGTAAGGCATCCTGAATCAAGAACGCCATACACACTGTAGATCTTGGTTCATTCGTCTTCAAGATAAGCGTTACATTGGATAAAAAGGTTTTTATTTCTTTCTTTCGAGATAATATCCAAGGGGCTCGATACAGCGTTTGCAGAGAGATAATGCTTTTACCACAACATCGATACAAGCAATACGCAATGCAAGTGATGGCACCAGAATTTTTTATTTGAACATCTCTTTTGGAATATACAAGCAAAAATAAAAATAAGAATAAAAATAAAAGCCTGTTACTCCATTGCAGTTACATATGTAAGCACATATACGATATAACGTATTTAGACTGATATAGTATTATTTTAATTGCAATTTTTCATCATATGACTAAAACTTGCGTTAACCCTTTGATAACCAATGGAATGCACATTATATATTTAAGTACCCGGACAAAAATTGATCTGAGTTAAATATCCATTACAGACCTGGATAATTAATAAACGAATGAGAAATTACAAAATTATAATTCGATCACAAAAAGGCCACAATAGCTATGGTACCACCTTTTAAGTATTTACCTTGCTTCTTTCAACCCCAGTTCACCCTACACGTAGAATCTTCTTTTCTCGAAGTGAAACAACAACGAATGAACCAATATCCACAATGCGCGTGTACGACCTTTTCATTTCAAAACGACCTACCAAACATTCTGTTTATACACTCGGTTCCCTCCTTGGCCACCCTGTATATTCGTCGTTTGATATCTAACCGAAATTCAGGTGATTCTCTCCATGCGGAATGTGATGCCTCTTGTGTCTCTTCAGGCACTTTATGTAGGTCCTGTAATCTGTGTGCTGGCAGTCGAGGAGGACCTTCTGTTCCTCTGGCGTAGATGCCTCGGTGACCACGACCGGCGTGGCGAGGGCGAAGAACGCGAACGCGGCGTAGCCGACGAAAACGGCAATAAAGCAGAATGTTCGCGGCCGCATCCCGAGGTATTTTAACGAAATAGCTAGCTGGCGCGACCAGGCCGTCCCTTTATACTCATATTACTTGCCGTAGGGTAAACGACCTGCCCATCGTAACCCCTCTGTCAGAAACCTAGAAGATGTTTGCGCCGCACGCAAAGATACCAGAGACGTCGTACTCTAAGCTAATATTTTAGCGCGTAAATTTTTCACCGCGGTCCCACCGTCACGACAAATTTGCACTGCTTATCGCGCGCTTCGCCGCCCGGGATCTCCCTTTCCTGCTTCGCTGGAAACGCGCGCGAGTCAAACACGATGTCGCTTGGACATCAGAGACACCGAGAACCACCTCGCCATCTATTCTCATTGATGAATATTTCGAGGATTTTCAATGCGATGATTGGCCGCGAGGGTTTTTTGTTATTGTTGTTATTGAGTCACAGTGCGTTATTGTGACGTTTCCTTATACTGCAGTTTGCGTGTTTATTACTACTTACTGCGATTTGTTAAAGTAGAGCGTTGAGATTTTAGTGACGTCTCGAGGCTACTTTATCTGGCACGGAATGGTTGGTTAATATTGTATCTATTATTTGTCGGGCCAAGTGTGTAGGAAGATGTATCTGTTATACTTATTCCTAACAATAAGTTACTTACGCGATATAACTTTGCATGATCGGATCAGTACAAGTCCAGAGTTAATGATTGCCTTTGAAAACTGTTGGTCGTTCTTCCCTTTCTATTTATTTACTCGTTTTATGGCCATCCCAATTGTGGATAGAAGTATTGCAATTTGTTTAGTTATTTACCAAGTTTAAAATTAAAGGGTTAATTTCTTTGCAGTGATTTAAGAACAGCGTGATTCAAAGGAGCCAAATGAAGTTTTATAATAGGGTAGACCGAGACGGATCGGATCATTCTTTATTTGATGGTAAAAAAAAATAGTTAAGTACCCATTCAACATGAACATTTATAATGAAAAACATAAACAAATTAAACAATTCCTCTTTTATGAACAAAAAATGAAAAAGTGGAACATCTCCGAATATCCGAATATCTCTAAAAAAAACAAGCAAATTGTCGTAAAATAATCTTTGGTTATAGCTTTGTAAAATATAACTTAATAGTAATAATGTCAAAGACCCTACGTAGTACATGAGTGGCAAGTATACTGTCCTTGCACACCACTTATATTAGCACACTTTTCGTGCCATCACTTTTCAGGTATTGCACTGTATCCAATCCTCCACAGGTGGATGAATGAATTTCTCGTTTCAATAAATGCAATGCCACTCTCTTTTATGTATGTGCGAACCATCTTTACCTACATGTATAAATTATTATTGTATTTAAAGTCATACAACTAATTAAATAAACAAAAAAAAGAGTGATCCGATTCACCCCATGTAACAATAATTTTACAGCGAATAAAATACGTAAACAAATTATGATATAATGGTGGAAACTATATAAAATATTATTTCTGGGGACTATACAAACTAATAATATTAAACGCATTTGGATGTTAAAGCTTACCTTTTATTTTTAAATAAGAAATTGTAAGCTATGTATTTTAGATCTGTACCAAAATTATTACGTTTGTCCGCGTAAGGCAAACTTGAAATGCGTGTCAACACTAAACGGTATTGTAAAACAATAGAAAGACAATCGAAAGAGGTGCATAGAAAGAGCGTGAAGCGTGTATGCACGACCTAAACGATTTTTTCCATAGTAACATAACTTTCAACTAAATTCTTATTTCGATCCGATTCGCCCCGTGATCCGATTCGCCTCGGTCTACCCTATGTAAAAACTACTGTACCACAGGTTTTATAGTATTTACACACAGAGTTCGAACTGAATGAATTTGAAAATCATTCCGAATGGAGCAAGTCTATAAAGAATTACCTTACTGAAACTTTAATTTAAAATGCCACCGATACAATTCGAAAGAAGGAGGAACGAGAAACTTCAGAGACTATAATATTCTATTCCACTGTTATTTATTGCTTTCCGTACTCTATCATACTTTACTTAGGAACCTGATGCGACATTCAATTATCTGCTGGAACGCGAGTGTATTCGAGCGAACTAAAAATGAAAACTTGCCTGTCAACCCATATATTTTTACCAGGAAGGCGTATGATATATGATTACGCAGATAACTACATAAACATGATGGAAACAGCAAACATTTGGCAAGAGTCCCTTACTATACACTCGCGGTATGACTTTCGGTCGGGCAGCGAAAGAAATTTCTTTGTAACAAAGCACACATGTCATTAGACATGTTTTGCATAACGTTCGTAGATGGTAAGCAGTGCCTCAATAACGCGTAAAAATTCTCAGCAAAAAGTTCCGCCATATATTACAGCAAAAGTGTTGATATACGCTCTGCAATGTATTACGTTCAACATTGGAGTAATAAATGAGCAATGTTTAAATCGATTCTCCTGAAAATCATATTTTTTTCGGTGTAAAAAAATGAGATTAACAGTTTCACTTGCATCTTAACTAGGTATACTAGAAAATCGAAGGCCCAAGCAATTATATTTGTGCAACAATCAACAGAATCATTATTTTTCTACTTGTTTTCGTTAAATTTTACTTTACCTTCATTGTACAGATTTAGTGAAATCGATTACCTGACTGACAGGAACACAAAGTTCTCGCTAGAAGTGTATTAAAAACTGATTTACTAACAATAAAAATGAATTTAAAGCACAAAAGTGTGAATAACAGAGGGCACGATCTAAATAAATGAACAGAAATATTCACTCTGTGAAAATGTTGAAGTGATTCTATTTGATATTATTCCCATATGCCCTTATCTTTATTTTCTTATTTCTATTATTGCATTGAATTGTACAAAAAGTATAATACGTTTTTAAAAGGGTATATGTATTCACGGATTATTAGAGCATATTGATACGTTTCCAACAATCACGTTCTAGAATCTTCTGGGGTACGTTTTTAAATTCCTCTCACCGTTGCGAGTTGACATATTGAGGAAGGTTATTGCCATCAGTTATCAGTATCCTTGCAATGTATCTGCGTATGTTATCACTTCCTTTACTTATGTCAATCATCAATACTTGCGATACACTCTAACAGAGATATCTTACAAGCGCTGAACTTCGAGCGTATGAATTTTTTTTAAGGGTACGCGAGATAGCGATGGAAGTTTGCTTGAAACTCGACATAACGAGGTATGTACTATGATCACGCTTTTTTAATTTTCCAAACAAGTAGTCAGTATTTTGGTGTGTTTAAAAAACACGATTAATTACAAAATATTTTCCATGAATTATTGTAAAACACTGTGCGGTTTAATTCGAGGTGAAAGAAAAATGTATTCTAAATTACTGTTTCCTCAGATTTCGTTATTTTTATCCAAGACAAGAGGATAATTATTCAGTCGTGATTGAAACGTTTATTAAACTACCATGGACTGCGACTTCACGCATTTAATTGAGCACTATTATTTCCAAGAAAGTGAATGCACTGATGGAATCTTTGCAACGAGGTAAACCCGCCGTTGGCGTAAGTGTTGTTCAGCAAGAAAAAATAGGGAATGCAGTTTGCAATAATTATCGTCTAACGCATAAAATATATGCTAACGTTTCCGATAAATTAGGTCACGGTCCCGTACTGCAGTAGCTGAAAATAATATTAATCGTCGCTCATACGGTACAGAGATGGCGATCGGAATATTAATGTGGTGTACTAGTAGGTTTCTTCTAATCGAACAAGCGATTTCATTGCTGACGCGTGAACGACCCCGGTGTGAATAGTCGTGATTATCATTAGTAGAAAAATAGGACGCAAGAACAAAAGTTCAACATATAAAAATAAAACGTAACAAATTGCGTTTGTTTAATTCCACTCCTAAAACGAAGGCCCAATTTTCTTGATACTTTCTATTTTTGTAGATTTCTATTATGTACATGTTTCAGCATGTTTTATGCATTTATTTCCCGCCTCGCTCGAAACGCAATTACTTCATTTTTGAAGCGTTCAACTGCAGAAAATGTATGAGCGAAGGACGCAGTGTATGGACCGTGTGTTGTGACCCGAAATTTTTTTACATTGCCATTAATGTTTAACCTCGTTTTCTTGGTACCGTTCGATCACCGGAAGCACATCGTTATACGTGATGATATTTTATGCTCCACGCCGAATACTTTGATATATTCCACGTTTCTGATACTTGTCTGCGTTTGATAAAAAACGAACACCCCCTTATATACCTTGGAAAAAGAATTGAATAATAAAAGTCGCAAACATCGAGGCAATTTAAAATAAACCGAAGGAAGTTTAATGGGGTCGATGACTGTGATTTTGTTACTGTAATTTCTACAGCTACTGTGTAACAAAAATCATTCGGTGTAGGAAAACAACGTGTCCATTGCTTAGTTTCAGCAAATCAATTTCGATATGCATTTATCGATAAAATGTCGTGGGACAATAATAATTATGTACCACTGTTTCTCGATGAAGACAACAATCAATTTCGATTGTACTACCGAGAATAATTGAATGGCAGTTGATTGGAATTTCACTGGAAACAATATATTAATACAAATTGATCTCTTTTTTTTATTGCCACCTTCTTCTACCGGAACTAAATCCTCATCAGTTTCCGTTGCATGAACCGCGTTTTCCCGCGTTACAGTGATCGCAATGTGGCACAAACCATATTTCCATAAAAGATCATGCGATCACGAGTTAATATAGGATACTTTCAGAAAAGAAACTCTGCTTTCGATAAATTCCTTTCGGTTCTGTTCAATGTTTAAACTTTAATCCACGAAGCCTTGTACGCAGAATAGAAGAAAAACATTGAAATTGTATATTATGTATATTGTTAGTAGCAACAATAATTCTAATAATTTTTGTCCATTGAATCATGAAATGGTGTTATTAGAGACAGCATATTATTTATATATTACCTTTTTTTCTCTCTGTTTCAGTAGGCGCACTGGGCCAATAGTTTCGAGCAGTGGTTTAAATTAGTTAAAATTAAACGTGATTGTGTTTAATCGAAGGAGTCAAAGTATCGATAAATAAAATGAGCATAAGCGTAAGAACAATTTATTTTATTAAAATTTGTGTAGTGTCATTCATATCACAGTAAAGAAAAGAAGGAGAATACCTATAGAGCTGTTGAACGAAACTATGGTTCCAAAATTAATAACTAAAGGGGACTGAGACTGCGTTCTTATGACGTGAGCAAGGTAGAAAAGTAACGGGCAAAATGGTAGCGAGAACAACACACTGCACTCTCAACGCAATGGATACTTACCGGACCAGCTAAATATATTGGGTGCCTCAGAATTACGAGCACATACATGTTTTGCATTACTTGTGGCAGAGATAGAAAAAATTATAAAGAATATAATGTTTCCTGACTGAAGAATATTTTTAAATAATTGTTAAAATGATACTAGACATCCAAAGTGATTCAATTTTTGTATTATTTCCATATGAAACTCTTACCGTTGTTTTCTTTATTTTTATTTCATTTTTTTTTAAAGAACATATATAATCACGAATTAATAGGGAAGTAAGATAGAGAAATAATTGTTTGCAAATTAAATAACATAAAATGCCGCAAAGGTGCGCACAACCAAAATATTATATTATAAGCAAAACAAATTTGTGGATTAAGAGAATGTAAAATTAATATGAAGATACATGAAAAGGTATGCAAATGTAACGAATAAATTATTTATCGCCTGATACACAATATCAGTGATATTATAATAATTTATACGCTAACATGAAACTAGTTATATGTTCGTAGCGCTCATTAAAAAATCGAAAATTATTCTAGAATGCTATCTTTTATCGAACATATATGTATGCATGCTACAAGGTTAATGGTCATAATTATTCATAAAGTTTATTTCAAAATTTCAATTCTTAGTTGCTTAAACTTAAAATGGCGGAAATTTAAACATTTACTACCAATATTGATATTTTCGAGAAGCATGGAATAAATTTCATTAAATCCACCTAATTCCAATACAACTTCTCCAAAATGTTACCCGCTATTTAATAGACAATCAACTTAAAATCAAAAACATAATATATTCGAACAACAATCTCCCCATAAATAATGTACCCAATTATCACACTTCATCCACTCTTTCTCCCGCCATTTCTCCTAACCTACAAGTCCGATCGCAATCAATAGATATTCGCCTTACAAATAATTATCTGCTAAAATGCAAAAGGAAAAGATCATGAATTTTCCCACAATACAAACTTTTCTTCACCTCTTGAAATGAAGGAAGAAGCGTGTACGTAAAACAGGTAAAAAGCGCATCAGAGGGACCTTGGAAGACAAGGAAAGAGGGGGAGGGGGCAAGGACTATCAGGACACCGTGTAGGAGGCGCGCGAAGTGGAGTGGCGCTGTCTCGTGTGCGCGGCGTGCGTGTTCCACGGGACGCGCAATGGCCGCCGTGACCCGACGTGCGGCAGTTCAGTGTCAATCGTCCTTAATTTTCCCGTTTTAATTCGCCGCTCCACGCCCACGAAAATGCGCGCTACCTTGGCGTGCATGCAGTCGACGCAGCTCTGCGACACGGTGTACTTCGATTATCGTCGGTGTGTCCTATCAAACGCGGCGAATTCGCGGGTGTCTCAGCCGTCGCTGAGAATCGCCGTGGATGCTGACACGCGTGTGGTGTGCGTCGAAAAATTCGACGGTTCCACGCTTTATCCTTGTTGATGATAATCAGGCGATAAAGTCGAGCCAGCGAGCATGTATTTCCGATGCGTATCCCCGTCAGCCGGTTTTCGTGCCTCGTGAAAGTGGCTCCTCGCGAATCGCCTTCGCCGACCAGAACAGAACTCTGTTGAGAGGAAGTGTCAATTGACGGTTTAATGCGCGCGTTAAATAGCCTGGATGCACAGTGGCTTCGCGCGTGTTCCAATGTGAAGACAATTTGATTTTTTCACTGCACTTTTCGCTGATCATCCGTGGTTAGGGAGGCGAGAATCGTTGGCAGGGGCGAGCAACAAGTGGTTCGCGGAGTGTATATACGAGGGATGAGGAAAGCTTGCAGTCAGCGTTGAACCACGCTTCGCCGACGTGTGACGTCTGTCGTGCGTTTGTCGCGTGGGAAAAAGAGGCGGAGGTCAAAAGGCAAGTATAATAATGGATGTTAGTCCGTGGGCTGAGCTTTAAACTTTAAACAAGCTTTGCGGGCTGATTCAGAGGAGCGCAAACAAGGATTTGACAACTACGCGCCTGAATGTATATTATATGCAACGTTCGCTCTTTTCTAAAGCTTCTGCGTAACGAGGCTGTCGCTGTCGGGTTACTGTAAAACAGGAAACTGTGTTTTACTAGCGATAGTGCGGGTTCGTGTCGTGGCCGTAATTGTAATGTGTTTGTTACGGTTACAAACATGTGTGCCTTATGGTGACACCTTTCATAATCATTCAGGAGTTTTTATTTTTATCGGGTTATTCCAATAGTGTTTGCGTATTGTTCTACGTTTCTAGTTAAGAAAATAATCAGGAAAGTGTAAGTTTAATCATTAACGCAATTTTTCCCCCTGCCAATAACTTTTGTTCGTTATTTGAGTAATTAGTCATTGTCTAGCTCGAACAATTCAATTGGTTTTGTGTAAAAAAATATTTATATTCGCTACAGTATCTTTTATATGTTCATTTGTAGTTTAACACGTTCATGATATGATTGCATTAATATTTTTATTATCTTCCTGAAATCTATTATTGTGTCTTATATTATGTATTTTGTTAATATTAATTTATCTATCGTCAGCACCAAAGAACAATTTGATATCCAATAATAAATAATTAATAATAATAATAATATTATTTATGGTGAAGAAAACGTGAACCACCATCTATAAATTCAGTTTACTGCTCCGAGATTAATAATAAATTATTCATATTTAAGAAGATAGGCGTACTTTGGTAATTGCACAAAGATGAAAATTAAAAACAGAGCGTTAGAAAATATTTTCACCAAGCACGCAAAGATTTCTGAAATGACCCAATACTATAAGAATTTCGTTTAAAATTATCGCTATGGATTTACGCGTTTGTTCTGTGAAAATCGTTCTGGACTCTGAGCCAGTTCATGTTCATCGTTCGATGAGTAACGTTGGCATGCCAGAGCTGATTTATTCGAGTAACCTGAATAAATGGACACGGAGCGTCGGTGTTATTATATCAAGGATGGTAGGCATAAAGCATCGAAGTGTACTCTCACCCTGGTATAAGGATAATTACGAATTACATGTATCGAACTTTCCATCAGCTAATTTGCATAGGTTCGAAAAAAAGAAAAATGCGTATCTGGCAATTAATTGTGACACGTCCTAGCACAGTGTCATAAATATGCGAAACCTGAACCGCATATCTAGGAAAGTGGCCGCTGTACGCTTTTAAACTGGATCACGTTGCGCGGGAAACACGACGAATAAATCCTGATAACCAGTTTGACAATAATAGCAATAAGTAGTAATATCGTTGGAAAATTTATCTATTGATTTGTGAACGCACTTTGAATATATACAATAATGATCAATAATGATTCGAATATTTGTATCCTTTAGTTTAAACTGTTAATAAATTCATCGAAGGAAGAGTTCAGAAAATGGTTAAACTTATGTGAACTGTTTCTTTTAAATCTAGCTCGAAGTACATACACACGGACAGATTGTTTAAAATGTATTATTAAGCGTATTGAAGTATTATACAATATATTGGAAATAAAGTAATTACTTTGACACGGAGTTAATCACAGTGGATTTAGAAATCAGGTACTTATTTATTTAATTAAACGGACTAGAGTTAATCTATTTGGCTTCTTAGATGGTCAATATTATTTTATTCATTTGTTTGTTAAGTTATTTTGGTCGTTCGTATTTTAATTCTAGCCTGTTTTCTCCTTAAACCGGTCTTCCTTTCGTTCCTATTATACCTTCATTTCTTATATTTTCTAAATATTCATCTTCCTTTTTTCCGTCTAGTTTTTGTTCCTCATTATCTGATTTTATCTTATCCCCATATTTTGCCCCTCCCATGTTGAGCTTTATACCTGCTTTGCATGATTCGGAATTTAA
Source organism: Nomada ferruginata (assembly GCA_963583965.1). Taxonomy (NCBI): domain Eukaryota; kingdom Metazoa; phylum Arthropoda; class Insecta; order Hymenoptera; family Apidae; genus Nomada; species Nomada ferruginata. The sequence goes on from OY757216.1 coordinate 9,486,519, forward strand.
CGGACTGAAATTAAAATATTATGCTACAATTATTTCCTTTCACTTTTGTAACACTTCTTTCATTCATTCGTTTTGTGATTCGGTGTTAATTAAATTAGAAGTAGAGTTCATTCACTTATACTATAAAGCCCTACAAAATATATTTTCATAGCTTATATTTAATAAAATATCTAACAAATTATTATTATACCTTTTTAATTCAGAAGTACAGAATCGAGTATTTTATTTCAATATGTTCACCCGATAGATGTTTCTATATTGGAACCTAGTTTCCTGGTTTTCATGCATTAATTGACACCGTGCATCGTGTATCATAATCCATGCATCGGATAAAAACTGCTGCGGAGATAAGCACAACTATTCCCCTATTATCCATTATATGAATATTCCTGAATTCGAAATACACGACGTTATGCGCGATTTCTGTACTATCGTGATAATGAGCATTATCCTGTGGAATATATTCTATGTTACCTCACGATTGCTTAACATTTGCGTTCGTCATCCGTGAATCCATTATGCGAAACGGCATTAAAATGCGATCTAGCAATTGGCTAATCTTTCACAGATTGAAGCGACTGGTGCTGCAATTGTGCTGTTTCAAAGAAGGGTTTTTTTTATCGTTATATAAATGCGTATAGGTATTGGTGTGCATTCGCAATTTCCATGTAAAATACATATTCAAGGCAGCATTGTTTTGTTGTTCCAGAATGCTTAATCAGGTTAATGAACTAAACACACATAACTGTATAAAAAGAGGTGCTATTCACCGTGCAATCCTCGTTATTAATGATGCGAATCGGATATTTCCACTTCCAAATCGTTCTACGTATAGCTTCTTATATCTTTAGTATGGCAAAGACATTCCTTACGGATACAATTTCTATTCTTAATAGAACTACTTTTAATTATTTAAGCTGGGACATTTGAACTTTACATTAGTTTCCCACCAATTTCTCAAAATTTTGAACAATAAATGAGGTAAACAATATGCAGTCACTGTTGCACTGACACTGCGAAAATAATGTTTAGAACATACTCTATTATTATCTTGTAATATTTCGGCAATTATGGTGGTGTCGTAAACTTTTATCACATACTACACTTATCTATCAAGAAAATCATTTGTAGAAATCGCAAGAAAAGATAACATTTTCAAATTAGAAATGATTTACCCAGTACAAAGAGAGTCAGCAGATACCTCAAACACAGTAACTACAAAATATCCACTTGAAACATCGTGGACCGCTGTCGTCTAATCAATTGTATGATCCGCAGGTCGACACATCGAATATAGCAACTAGCTGACCAGACGATGGAACAATCATCGGCAAATCAGCCAGCCGTGAACTGATTAACACAAGAGGAGCCACGAGAAATGTTACTTTCGTTTTTCACGGGGAAATCGCGTTTGACCGAGAAACGATTGCAAGAATTGCAGGAAAACTGTTGCACGGCTGCGAATTCAGTGCGTTGGAACGCTAAAGCTTCCAGGAAAAATTCACCAGTCTCGTTATAAACGTTGAACAAGTCACGAAGAATATCGAGGAGGAAAAACAAGGACTGGACTCGATATTTAATAAAAGGGAGCGAGGGGAGAAACGGGGTTTCGTATGCGTTACTACGCTCTTGGCACTCGATGAGCAAGAATTCAATTTGCAAGAAATGTGTATCAATGTATCGGTGTAATTGCATGGAGGAAAAGTCCAACGTTTGACGAAAGGAAAACATCAACGAATTCAATAAAAAGACTGAGCCATTTGTTCCATGGAACATTCAATAGAATAATAAGAACCGAAGATTAACAGATATCTTCCAAACAATATGATCAATTAAAAGTCGTACAACGAATTGTACTGCGTTGTATAATGTAGGAAGTTTGTAACAAAGGTCCATTTCTGCAAGGGTCGAGGAAAAGATTGCAAGTCGCGTATTCGAGATTCTAAAAAGTAAGGACGCTTAACGGTTACCGCGGATTACGACGTCGTTATTACGATATTCAACGGATAAAACTCGTTTGTATTTACGGAGAAGAAGCAGCACAGTGAGTCAGAGATACACGGGGAGGCAGTTTATAACCTGCTGGAAGGGAGCTGCTCGTGACTGCGTAACTCCGGAAAGGAGAAGATCGTTGGTATATTTCGTCACCAACCAACGTTAACCAATCGCCACGCCTAAGATTTTCCACGTTTAATGCCACAAGTTTCATTAAAGAATTATCTACTGGAGGACACTCAGGCAATCTTTATGATCGCAATAAGTGGCGAGCTCCCATTTGTAATATGGCAACGGAGGGAGAGGAAGCAATACCAGGGGCACCTTGGTACACGAAATTCGTCGAATACTGGAAGAACCGAAATCGAGTTGGTCCAGGCAGGGTGGAGCTTCCAGATTGCGACTTCTTCATCGTGGGACCAAGACGAACCCTGAGGATCTTGAAGCCGTCATTGAAGAGCGGCTGGTATTATGAGAACACCAACGAGAGACCAGAGTCCATTATCGATAATTTCTTCACACGCTGGTCCAGAAGGCCTCATTCGTCGGGCAACTGCAGATGCTCCTTTCGGCAATCGAAACGAATGAGCACCGCCGAGGAGCAGATCATCTCGGCGGAATTGAACAGGATCAGAACTAGCCTCTGCGAAGGGGAGAAGAACGAGCGAGCGATCGAGGAGCTCGAGCACAGGGTGTCCGCAAATTTGCAGAAGCTTCAGGTGTCCGCGGCTGACAGCGAGCCGGCAGAAATAAATGAGGAAGATGAGCCGACGACGAACGAGAACGACAAAGTTACCGATACGAATAGCGATGAACGGGTAGAAGAGCGAACGATCAAAAATAAAATTGTGAAGGATCTAGAAAAATACATCAACGTGCTTCTGGAAGAGATATTGGACGACACGGTGAAGTATATCACTGAAAACGAGGACGCTCTTATCAGGGATATAAGAAGCACGAGAAAGAGAAACGATTGCTCGACGGTGGAGCGATCTAATCGTGACAAAGTAGACACGAACGACAGTAAAGCAGCCGGGGAACGATCGAACGGGGACGAGGAATCGTTCAACGACATCAGCTTCTCTTTCCACCAGGGGGGGATACAGAGGAACGTGAAAGAAGAATCGAAGCAGAAGAAGCATGAAGTGTCAAATGAAAACAACGGGGAGGGTTACGTGAATCGTGGTTTCGTTGGCTCCACGAACGATCCAGACTCTCTGGACTTTTATTTGAGAGAAACGGTCGGCACGGAAGTCACGCTGGAGCAATTGGATTGCATCGATTCCGGGATAAATAGCGTGGAAACGATCGAGTTCCAGCCGGACCAGGAGCCGAGCCTGGAGCAGTCCTTGTTGAAGATCATCGACGAGAAACTCGGTAGAACGGGCCTCGGGAACAGTTGGGAGGACTTGAGCACAGGTGGGCATGAGAACGATGGCCAGGCCCAGCCGACAAACAGAACGGACGGGATGGTGATTCCGAGAAGTGGCGAGCAGCTGAGCTACGATCGTGGCACAGAGAGATCGGAGGTCACTGGGAAGAATGATGCGGAAAGGAGCGGGCCGCAGGAACCGAGCGTTGGAACCGCCGGTGTAATCGATATCTCGGCGGATAATCTCGAGAGTGGCGTGCCCGCGGTTGATCTGGAGGAGCTGGGGGAAACTGTTAACGAGTCCAGTTTCGAGAAACTGCGACTGGAATTCAAGGACAACGGCAACGTGTCGTCCTTCGGGGCCGAAAAGGGTAACGCGATCGCGAAGCTGCGTGAAAAGTTCTGCGCGAATCCGTTGGACGAGCCCGATCGTTGTTCTTTGGAGAGGACCAGCTGGAACGACAAAAAGGGAACGTTCCAGATGAAGAAGGAATCGACGACCATTGAGCTGGACGATTACAGGAAGACGTGGCCGAACATCGAGGAGGACGTCAATTCGACTGGCTACGAGGAGAGTCCGCGTGATTTGGTTACCCTGAGGAAGAATCGAAAGCCGATGATTGTGTTCTTGCACGGTTTTGGATCGTCTGCGGAGATCTTCGAGCATCAGCTGAGGTACTTCTCTGCTTTGGGCTATCCTTGTATCGCGCCTGATATGCTGGGGCACGGGATGAGCTCGGCACCTAGCCGATCCAGGGACTATCATTTTAGCAAGCTGTTGAAGGATTTGGACACTGTGCTGTGCCACTACGCGTTTAAGCCTGGCCAGAAATGCGTCCTGGTTGCGCACAATTATGGGTAAGCATTTGTTTCTTTTTGGGAGGATGGAGATTGGATTTAGTATCGTGGTTGAAATGTTGTTTCGTAGCCATGTGTACTTTTTATAATTGTAGTTTTTAAGCAATAGGGTAATGTTGAGGTACAGTCTGTACCAAAAATATGTTTATATGAAACTGTGTTAAATACAAGAAACTTCTGTTATTACGTGTTAAGATGTATCATTTTATTGTAATCTTATCTTAAATGTTGAGTTCACGTAGATGTGTACTTTTGTCTAGGCTATTATTAGTTATGAGTGAATAACGCCATACGTTACAATGTTGATTTTCTGGGATTTATTGCCAATTTTCTATCCACATGAAATTGATATGCGATCCTTCAGTTTTATTTATATTGAAGAAATCTGGATGATGGTAATTAAATAGACATTTAACTTTTATCTTAATTGGGATTAATCGAAGATTAATGATTCAAATCTTTATTACTACACCGTGGAAAACTGCAATTTCTATTATTACTGGATTGTAAGTGCAAGTTGGATGATATCGTTGCGTGTCACTATAAATAGAATAATACAGTGCAGATTCACGTTCACGTCCCTGGATAATGAACAATTGTCGCGTGCATTCACGTATTACGAATGAAATCATCTATGTCGCATCTGTGTGCATTACAGATTCACGTAATCGTGAAATTAATATCGAAAAAAATATTTCCTTTATTAATTAGATACAAATGGAATTTATACGTTTACTTGCTTGTTTGTATCATTGCCCTTATATAACTTTTGCTAAAGAATTCAAAAAAGTGACCGTCATAAACACAATGCAGTGGTCTAATTTACTGCGAATGAGCTGGTATACAATAAAAATTACTACGTTTCAAGACATAATAATTCATTACGATATTCGCCAGTGATACGAGATTCTTTCTTACAATTGTTTAATAACTCCTTCCATTTTTCCTTAGTTTTTTAAATACTCTCTTAGTTCTCTCATTTTGAAATATTTTCTATAATATCATACGGAAACATTATTTTACTTCGAAATTGTAACTATATATTTCCCACAATCACAGTTTAGTTTCATAAAAAATTCTCAATCACGATAAACCGAACCATATTCATTCCGTCGCGTCGATTGAAAAAAGGGGAGAAAAGCAGGGCAGTGGATCCTCACGATTAACTTGTTACTCTAAATTAATCTAAATCATTCACACGGACTCGCAAATCCTCGAATCACATCATATCAATTCTTCCAACACCGATATGCTTTCGTTCGCCGGAATCGTTCGTAAATGCAATCTCTTAATTATCTCGAACAGTGTGCAACCACCGAATATCGTTAATTTCCCATAAAATACACGGTATCGCGTACACGGAACGACCGCGGCAAACGTACCCTGACATTGGCCATTTCGTTGAATCTCGTAATCCAGGTTCCAAAGGAACGCCGTCAGCCGAAGAATGCCTCGGTCCCCACGCTCATTACCATTATGGAATTATTTGACCGTGACTAGTAGAAACTTGGCCGTAATCGCGTAACTTATCTTCGACCATTTAAGAGCATCTGGTGTATCGTAATTGCTGGCTACTCGCGGGTCTGTGTCTTATCGGGTATCAGAAGATTACAAATTCCTTGACGTTTGAACCGTTGCGATCGCCTGCACGCGTTTTCGCCGACAATACGGCTAATGCCGTACGCTCATTTAATTCGCGTGCCTCGAGTTCTTCAGATTCGTCGGTCTGATCGATTCATTTTTACGTGTACATACACATACACATACCTTCATCCCCTTTCGAATGAACGTGCCCGGCAGTTCTTGCTACGCTCGCCGTATCTTGATGCTTTTAACTGCTTTTTGTTATATTCCTACTATTTCTGCGGAGAATCGCAGTTTTGCTCGTATTATGATGTACAAGTTGATGGCGGAGATATGAAACTTGGAGTAACGTTCTATTGGATGCCGCGAGGACGTGGTATTTTATGCGACGAGAGATAAATTCCTCGGATGGAATGTTAAGAGAGTTCGAATTCTATTTACTTCGAAAATTTTAACATTCATTTCAATTGTATATTAATTGCTGTTAATAGAGGTATGAAGTATTCGAATTGAAGAATTGTAGCGATGAAATTTCACTTCGCTTCGGGAGTTATTGACAATTTTAGGTTACTTATTAGACACGTGATATTTGATTGGTCAGCTGTGCTAATCGTGCGTGGAGAATTTGTTTGTACGTCTTTTATACTGCGGTGGAATTGTTAGCAAGAAATCTGGCTAATCCCTTTCACTATGTGATTTCCTTTAAAATGATTAACATCACACCTGTAGGTGTTGCTGCAGCCATTTACGATGTCGTTTAATAAGACAGGGAACAGTTATATGTATATCCCTATTCACCTTCCATTCAACCATTTACCCTTTCATAATCTGTGTAACGTATATCTAAATATACCAGAACCCGTCGGCAGTTCTAGTGTTAATGATTTTAGCAACGCCCTGCAAAACCTTCCTCACTTTTACCGTGCAAATTGCTAATGAATACGGTCACTCAACTAGCAATTACGACCTACACGAGACGATGCCGTAATAACCAGGCGACTTCCATTAATTCTTAACGCGACATTGCAACACGACATGTAGGCTCGCCGGACCACGTACGGTTCAACAACCGTCCTCCGGTTATTTATTAAAAATGAACACCTATACAGATTGCTGCAATGGGTTAAGACCGCAATAATCACGTGGCAGACATTCAGTACAAATTATATGGGAAAAGGGTACACGATCGGCCGACTGGCGTTTCAATTACAATAAGTAGGACCTTCGGATTTGGTTAATGAGCCTTTCCAGGAAGGTATTGATATCCTTACAAAGACACCCCATAGAGTCGATATACCCCCTATTTATGACCAGACACTGCCTCATTACTTGGCGTCGCCATTCGCGAGTCTCGTAGGAAAGACTACTGTGACTAAATACACAATTGTGGCTTAAGACAGCCACTGTGGCATCACGCTTTCGTCGCGGACACGCGTCCGAAAGGTTCCATAAACGGTAATGCTATTTTTAGATTTAATACGATGCCATAAAAAATGTTGACAGAAGCCGTCTCGTCTGGATTGAGTTTAATAAGACACAAGATAGACCGTGGCAGACGAGAGACTTGGTGGCGACACTTGGAGCAGTCAATCGTACTCTTGTGAAATAGCCTATACTTGAACCAACGGTAATCCATCTAGAGACACTATGGCACCACATTTCGGTGGCAGACACTTGCTTCAATTAGCCCTGAAAGTGGCTTTTCTAGACAGCGTTGTAAAAAATGTGGACAGGAATTGTCTCTTCTAAAAGGGATCTTAAAGTCGACCAATTTTGATGCAGCAAAGAAACAATTTCGTCATACTATTTGGTTTCATTTTGCAGTTTGTATTGATGAAGTTTGTGGAAACTTGATGTTGCCTGAAATACGATTTATTCTGGACGTAACTGCTGTATTAAAATTTGAATAATGTTGGTCAATTTAAACGAAGAGGCTTGCACTGGTTTAAAATCAGGATCGGGAACCCCATACATTTTAAGATCAAATAAAATTCCAACCGCTATTCGATACCCTGTGAATTAATTACTCAGAATTATAGTACCAAGATTAAGTGTTAGACAACACTCGCAGGAGCAAAGCATGCAGAAAATATTTAAGCGCTTGCGGAATGATAAAACGACGAATTGCATCGCACTCTGATTCTTCGCAGATGCAGTTTCGCAGCCGCTTTAGCCTGCAAGTACGATACCAGTATCCACCAGCTGGTCCTGATATCCGGAGGTGGTCCAACACCTTTAGCAGCTCCAAGCACCGAAAGTGCTGGCCACTGTTGCCTCAGGGCAACCCTGGCACCTTTTTTAGTGTGCGGCCTTCACAGAGATATATTATATTCGGCGAGGGGCCGTCAACACCCTTATTGCGGCCCACCAGAACAATGGCCCTCGCACATGAAATACGTTTTGGACGGCATGATCTGGCCGGAAGGAGACTATGTGTTCCATAGAAGGATATGCACGCCCACGCTTCTCATACATGGCCTAAGGGACAACAAAGTGTCGCTCGTGCAGGAATGTCAAATGGAAAGAGTATGTTTCATTTCCTTTCTTTTTCGCTTCAAACGTATTTTTGTCTTGAAGAGCAAAGAATTATGTTTCATGGTTGTTTAGAACGATAGAAAACGAAGATCCAGTATATTTATATACGCACATACTCTAGAATTAATATACTTTTTTTTTTTGAAGTGCATCGTACTGGAAGATATTTAATGGATATTTACAAATTTGTTTCGCATAAAATGATTTTAGATTACCTTCGGAAATATTTACAGAAATCGTATCGATTGTTTTAATATTTGCTTTATTCTCGATGTTAATTGAAGTTGTTACGTTCAATGATTTAGACTATGCTGAAGGCTTTCCTCGAGGCGATTCCAACTGCGGGTCATACTCCTATGACTGATTCCCCGGAGCAAGTGAATCACATGATACACTGTTTTATAGACTTGTGGAAGAACAAGAAGTGGTAGCGACGAAATGGATAGGTAAACATGTTTTACAGAAAGGACAATACTACGGTTTGCATGTTTTTTTACGTAATAAGAGTATATTTAAATCAAGTTCTTATACGGGTATTTCACTCATTGTACATGATAAAGAGAGAACATCGAAAATTGTGGTGCCTTGTGCATAATTTGCAGCGGCGAATTCAACGCATCGAGACAAAGATTTAGAATCTACGTATTGTACATAATGGTTGCTTTTACACTGGTGAAAATTCGTTTGTATAGAATGTTATTTTATACAACTGCAATGAAGTAATCAGTTTCTTTTCATCGTACGTTTATTTTTATACGATCCGTTTTCTAATGTCGCGCAGTTAGGAAAGTAACTGATAGAATGTACACACACGTTTTGTAAAGATGTTGTATAAGTCTGCATACAGTAACTGTGCCAAAACATGTACACGATTGTTAAGCTGCTTCGTTCGATTTGTATGCAGCGTTAAGGAAGTCCGGTTGTAAATGAAATTGTAAAATACAATGTAGAGGCTATGTAGTAGCGTATAAGTTATACCAAAGATGATTTATACATTGTTATTTTATGTATTCTACCGGAGTATAACTTATTCGTTTACAATAAAATTGTGTACAGATATTTGATTCATTTATGATTACAATTACGAGTCTTGCTCCAAATATTCCTCTGAACCTTCTATCAATCTTATGTGTGTTTTGCGCCCCCCTCGATTGTTGTTCAGCCTCAGCGATTGAGGAGTAACTTTTGGTTTAGTGGATTTTCTGGGGATTTCATCCATTCCTTCTTCAGTATTTGTTTTAGTTGACTTAGCCTGAGTGTTGGATTTTGTTCCTTAATAATAGGCATCATTTTCTCTTCGAAACTGGCGTATGCAGCCTTTACTCGTTTTTCTGGATGATGATCGACGTCTGGATCTTTTGTACTGCAGAAAAAAAAAGAAGAAATATTATAGTACGAAAATATTTGTAGCGGAAAATTTAATTCAGCGGCTATTCTTACCTCAATACAGTCAAAGCTTCGTCTATACCGTGAGCAGTTTCACCTTCAATTGTTAGTCTATTAAAATTTTCTTCAATTGGTTTCTCATCGTCTTTCTTTTTCTGCGCTACCTGACTTCGTTTCTCGGTTGTAGCAACTATCTCTGCTCTAGTTAGCTTAGCAGCAGGTTGCTTACCGCCTACTTTTATAGTCGCCAATTCCTTTTCAAGAAGAGCTTTTACTTCGGCCTTCTTTTCCAATTGTTGCTGGCGTTTTCTTTCAAGTTCCTCCTGTAAAGTTCGTTAAGTGCTGTGGAACTGCGATAACAGAAATGATAAACATTAATTTAAATACCTGCTTCTGCTTCTTTTTCACCACTTGTTTATCATCGTCTTGCCAAGCTTTTTCCTCCGCTTCGATAGCTTTTTTCGAACTCTCAGCATCTTTTGCCGCCGCTTTTCGCGCTCGTGCAGCGACGGCCTTACTATTTTCACCGACAAATTTTTTAGGCATATTGACCTAGATTCGATCGTAATTGTAATACAAAATTAGAAACATATTGGCGATCAATGTTTCAATTACAATTCATATTCATCCTTTTAACATCATCCGCAACTCGGGCAGGAGCAAAGGGAATTCGCGAAAATACATTTATTTGAAAGATTCGCGGGCAAGCGGTATTTCACTAGGATTTGATTGGCAGCACTGTTACACGTGCGCAAAAGCATCGATCAGTTAGCACTGTTGAGGTTAAAGGATCATCAGAATCATTTTCAATTATAATCGCCCGAATCCAAAATATGGTCCGGGTAATTCAGAAATCGTAGATGACTTGGTACTTTAAAAGTACATGCCTACGCAGACAAATTTTGCAATACTTCGTGAGTACTCGTGAAATGTCGAAACAAGGATCAAAGAAAGCCGGAAAAAGCCAAAAAGCTACGGCTAACGAGGTCAGTGAATATTATGAGTTGCAGCTTACCGGTTCCGGTTGCGAGGATTAAAATTTAAAGCGGGATCGAGATTTGATCACCTATTAAGAAAATAACATGACATTTTCTATGATACACCTTCTACTTATATTTAATACTACTAGATGTCGCTTGCGGATACACGAATGGCAACATTATAATTGTAACTCACTAGATACATTTCGGGGGCGCCATTTGATTTTCCATTCAAATAAAGCGCACTTGATTGATTCGAACAAATGTAAAAGAAATCATCTTTCCCAATGAATGTACTAGAAAATTATATTGCTTACAATTAATACCGCAAATATATTATCTTGGTTACTTTAAAAGAAGGAGCTGATCATCGGAAATGAAGTAGAATTTAGCTTCATACGAATTTTAAATATATGTCCCTAACAAGTAGAACAATTTGGTAGGAACCCAAAGGACCTGTAACTGTAAATAAAGATGGTAATGTTACAATAAAAATACAAGCGAAGCCTGGGGCGAAACATAATAATATCACAGGTGAAAATGTGTTGCAATGTGTTTGCGTTATTAAAAGTATCATAGGGGAAGTTCGTTGTATTTGAAGAAAAATTTCTTTATAGATATTTCTAACGATGCCGTGGGTATCGCTATATCCGCACCTCCGGTTGAAGGTGAAGCAAATACGGAACTCGTCAAATACTTAGCTTCCGTATTGGGAACGAGGAAATCCGACGTCTCATTAGACAGAGTTAGTTCGATATTTGTTAATTGAAACGTGATTTTCTTTGTTTATTTTAGCGATGATTTTTTGTAGGGTTCCAAAAGTCGACAAAAAGTTGTCGTCGTGTCTGGATCCACAGTGGAGAAGGTTTTAGAAAAGTTGAGAGCAGAAATGGGAACTTAAGAGTTGCATCAGATTTACCATTAACGTATTTTCATTTTTTTTATTGTTATACTAGGTATCCTTTTGCTGTCAACGTATACAATGTTATTCTCTTTGATAAGACATATTTACTATACATAAATATGGCAATCGTGTCAATGTAATATGTTCAATTAATTTATACAATAAAAAAAGGTAGCTTTATACAATTATTACGTCGTAGAAATAATCTGTTAATAGTAACGTTAATTTCAGTAATTAAGTATTATACCAACGAAGAACGCAAACGCGTTCGAGTTTTCTTTCGATGTAGTTATCGTTGCACTCTCAGTGTACACTATTCCATAAAAATATAATTTGCAACATTTCTTTGAATATCTTAGATATTATAAATATGTTCGAACATATTTAAATGATTGTAAATCATATTTTTATATTATCGTAGACATTTACAAGGTATCAACAACATTCATGTATTATGTATACTTCGTTAAGCTTTTACCCCCGGTAACGAAACGCTGCGTATATTTATGAACATCCAAAAAATTTGTAATAAAACATTAAAAACAAATATTGAAACGTAGAATATTAGCAAATTGTTTTCAGCTGCCGTTTTATAAACACATTTTCTCTCCGTCGTTTTAAATATATCTTTTAGTCAAACAAATAAAGGGATATTTGCTTATTTATTCAAGCTTAGTACGAGATAAGTATTGTTATAAGCGTATTAATTGTTTGGAAGGCGCAAAGTGTTTTCTTTCATTTTTATCGCTCGTTGTCGCACATATTTGCGAGATATGACTTCCGCTACGAATTCCCTTTTTCGTCCGAATATTTAGGTCATTGATGAAAGTTTTTAATTAAACCTTCACTCGTGTATCTCGAAAGCTTTATCGTCCAACCACGGTCGAAATATTGGCAGCGTTGATGGGTAGTGTGCTCCCCTTTTCGATGGTGCGGTCCCCGCTGGTGCACCTTCCTGTCTCAAAGGATAAGTGGCCAGGACGATTGGTATTTGTAGCTTGATCTCTTTGTCTAAACTCTTCGGACTTATTACAAACTGCAACAAAATTCAATAACTCTCTTACATGCTTATACAAATTATAACAAGGATTCAATGATTCCGCTGGAAATGTAATTATTAACTGGCTTAATCAGGAGACAGGTAGACGGAGACGATTAAAAGTACACTTCTCCCAAAGATTGAAACACTTGACTGAAAACAGTATTATTTTTGTTTATCATTAATTAATTAAGATAAGAAGATAGACGATTGTAAATACTATATTAGTAAATTCCGCGCTATAGATAATAGGGACCGCCCTTTAAATAATTTTTCAAGCAAATTTGTATCGATAGTTAGTACTCTGAAATGAATGATAAATTAGAGATTCTAATTGTTATCTTAATTTTCGTACGATCCAACTTTCGAAGATCGTTGACCTACTCAGATGGTATGAATTTAGGATAAACGGTTAGTTGCGATGAAATTAGTACAACAGAAATCTCTGAGAAAGTGGACTGACGAAGATCCATGTAAATCCCGAGAAAGCAGAAATCATAACAAATGTATAATACATATCTCAAAGATACTATCTATATTCAGATGATTTTATAAAATCCAACATAGCAGCATACACAATTATCTACTTTAATAATTGCTTAAATTAATGCATACACGAATACAAACGAACTAATAAAGGATTAACCAGGAGTACTTTTATAATTGAGATAAAAAATATAGAAAACTGCCCAAGAGAAACTCGTTAATTTCCATAACTATCCGTCAGCCCTTTGGCTTTACGGAGAAACATCTGACAATGGGCAAGAGAAATACGCGTTAATTGTAATTATTGTAATCATTCTCGAAGCAACGCTTTTACTTACATAAACATGGTAAAGAACGTTGATGAGGTGACACCCTCTTAGATTAGTCGGTGGCAAAGGTGGAACGTACATTTGTTCGTTCAACCACTCCTCCCCTTCTCCAGGACGGATTTTCCCTCTGGAAACACTCGCCAGCTCTCTTGTCTCGCTCGCGAGCACTTTACCACGGCACAGGTACTGAATTGTTTCGGTCAAGGATGCTTTAGTCGATTTCATCGTCACCTGTTGAATCATTTCGATCGTAAATGTATACTATAAAGGTGGTGCTTGCATCATTTGCACACGATGCAAGATTTAACGATAATGATATAGTATTGTTATTGTTGTACATGGTTTCGATATTGCCTTGCGTTGAGACCGGAATTCGATTTAATTTTTGGGAAACTGTTGCGAAACTTCGTGCAAAATGTAGAGATACTGTTTTAATACAATTGTGTTTTATAATAAGAATTATATATTTTTGCCGGTAATTGTAATTGAAATCATTGTTATTATAATGTTACTGACTGTAGACCTGGAAAGATTGATCCTTTTCATTGTAAAATTTAATTTTTCCCTTATTCATGAGGGTAGTTTTAATTGTAATAAGGATAGTTGCTATTAATAATGTTTCTTTCTGTAAGCCTGAAACAAGTGTTCTTTTTTATCTTATAATTTATTTCCCATTTATAAGGGAAACGTTAAAATATTTGAAGGGGTTCATAGGTGCAAAGCTAAGCATGAAGTATAAGCCATTTAGTCTTGTATAAGTACTAATATATAAATTATTTGGTTAACTCAATATTATAAAATTTCACGCGGTGTTTCTTTACTTTTATGTAGAGCCTTGTATAAATACCCAGGGAGAATGAATTCCAATTTTTCCCATTCAAATTACATACATCATATAGTGTAACACGAATGACTCTCTGTCCCTCTCTTTAACACTGTTGTTCATATCGAATTGAAATTGAAAACCGCACACGTTCCGAGAGACGCGGGATAGTATCATATTCTGCTGACCCATTTCCACGACAGAAATTCTTTCGGTTAGCCATCGAATCGAAATACTATACATACTTTGCTCCGGTTGCTGACAGTCGCTGAAATGCCGATAGTTTCACCAGGTACATATCCACCTCTGTCTAGGCTCACCCTGCAAAATACAGGACCTCCAGAGACACAAGACACTCCAACTCGTTGCTCGACTTCTTGCCTCGCTGGTTGCTATTAAAAAATAAAGCATACTTCAAAAAAATCGTACGCGTATTAGGAATATCCTCAATATTAATAAGCCTCCTTTCTAATTAATTCCTTTATTGCTAGCCATTCGATTCTTCTTGATATGACTCGTATAATTGACTATTAATAATTTTCAATAGATTAAAGGAAATAATACCAGTAGAGAATGGTATTAGTATTTAAGTATTAGTTCCAGAGAAAGTGTCATTTGCAAAAGTGCAATCCCAAGATGTTTATCTTTCGCTTCTGCATTTCGAGACCAATAAAATCAGCCAACACTCTGAGACCTTCTAATTATGCAATGCAAGGCGTGTGCAATGGATGTGTTCAACTATACAGTAGATTGAACAATGCGGTCGCGATCGAAGCTGAATGTCACGTGCCCACGTAATAATTATCTAACATTACGTGTTACCTGGTATAATGTGTCTCTTTAGTCGCGTAAACAAGACCTGCTTCTCACTAAACATCTAGTAAATCCTAACAAGTGTTTATTTCAATATTTTCTTTTATCTGTTCTCTGCCTGTTATAAATACAGTCCAAAAAACACCGCTCTTTTCTTATTTTAATAAATTCGAGAAGATATACAGTTAGAACGCAATATACTTACAAACGAATACACAAATAAATAAGAAGAAAATAAATATCACATTGGTGTTTCAATAGATACTATAGTAAATGAACAAAATTCTGTGCATTATGAAGTAAACATAAAATAATGAATACAGGATAATAACGTTCATGAATAATAAAGGACAAAATATTATGTACGAAGTTTAATTTTTGCAAACAAAGAGGCTATTGAACGGACCTAAATTTTGATACAGGAAATGAATAAAGAAAAGACGCAGCATAATTGTGAGAATCGCAATCGCTTTCTACCCAGGTCGCTGACCATTATCGAGAACTCGGTTATGCTAAAACGTCCCAGGAATTTCCATAATAACCCGGGCAAGAAAGAAAGCGTGCGTGAAAAAACGTCCTTTTTCTCTACAACAGGTTTTCTCATTAAATGCATCGTGAAGAGCGACCCAACGTTCCTTGAAATCTTTGTGTACCATCTCGATCTAACTGTAACTAATTTCTGTGTTATTGCTTTAATGCCCGTATAAATTCAACGATCACCGGTGCGTTTACTGCCACAGCTTTTTTTCATATCATTTTATTCCCCGTCCGACGATTCAACCGTAATTAATGACCGAATAGTAAAATTTGTTGCGTGGAAAATTCATCCTTCAAGGTGTTTCTCTCCCTCCCGAGAATGAGAGATTAAACGAAGATTAGAAATCACACGGGCGTGTTGCGCGCTGATAAAATTGCAAATGAAATCGTTACGTGTGCAACGCCACGTTTAGTGTAATCACGGTCGCAATAAAATCAACCGACCTGGCTTGCGTTTCGCGATTCAGGACGAGAGCGTCAGGGTTCGCCTAATTGTACGCTTGGGGTAGAAAGCGTAAGCCAAACAACGGCGTTCCACGTAAACGCAATTTGTGTTGTCATAAAATAAGGGATACGTGAATCATGTTTTGTTTATGCACCGACACAGTGAATGGGAATTCCGATAAGGCATTATGATATTTATCATATGCAGTGATACTGTAATAATAGTAATGCAGAATAATTCATCGTGAGGCAGACAGGCTGACGAAATTAATAGTTAGCAAATTTTGAGTGTTGTCCAAATATTGAAAGGATTGACACGAAACGGAACCATCTTTTTTGTAACGAATTTTCGAGAGCGAAGATACGATTGTAAATATGGTATAAGTATATTCGATATCTTGAATAATCGAGACCGCGGATAGAATCATGAAAGGGTTAATCGAAGCTCTCTGTATAACATCATTCCATTGAAATTTTGTTAAGAAGTTACGACAAATGTGTACAGATCTATCGTTTCACTTGAAAAAGTCTAAATGTTTGGTGTGCTTGGATAATTCTGATCATAGTAAAGTATTTGCAATTGCGTTCACTTTTGTATATTTCGTCGTTATGCACACGGTTGAGGATGTAAAAATATGTATATTATAGAATAAGAATTCAATTTTATTTGGAACTAATTTGAAAGTAAGTATATATTTTATTGGTTCCAATCAATTTTAACATTGTTCATTAAAATAACTCAATTATACCTGCACGGATAAAAATAAACTACAGACGTAAAAATCCGATTTTCTCTAATATTTCCAGAACTATTTAAAGCCAGTAAAACAATCCACTACTATTTCTAATTCGATAAATATGAACTAATCTAAATTCCGTCGTACAATTCATCTAACAATTATTTCCTGCTTCACATTTTAACGATCGACGTATGTATGTATACTTTAGATAACAAGAATGTATATCTATGGACGGTAAAAAGAGAGAAAAAGAAACGAACTTCTACTCTTCACAAAGCAACCTATCGTCTGAAACACATATGAATAACCATCTTTAACGATGGGAAAATCATCGTTCGAGATAGACGTTTCCACGGCCGTTTCTTTATCAAAATTCTATCGCTTTCTAATAAGGGAACATATAAATATGAAAATCCGTATCGTCCATAATGCAAAAAGGGGGGGGGGGGTAGACTCACCGCTAAAATCGGTGGCTCTAAGTTCAGATCGATGGGGTTCATCACAATGAAGACTTGCTGATTCTTGTGCGTTAGGCCGCCTGGCTCGCGAAGTGCAGCCTTGCAATAATATTGCACCCAGCCGTGTTTGCCCAGGAAAGTTGATGGTAGGCCTAGGGGCAAGCCTAATTTGAATGGAAAGCTGTGGATCCCCGGCGATAGTAACGATGGCCCTTCTCCTGAATTCCGGTGTCGTCGTACGTGGCAGCAATAGAAAACGAAGAATAACACTTTCGATATTATTATGCGACTGGTGGCACGCAGGTGTGCCGTTTGCGCGGTAGAAAAATTGTATTGTCCCATTGGAATATGGAATTCGAATGCTGATAGATTTGAAAGTGACGGTGTTGACAATGCGAGGGAATTATAATATTTAATCCTTGCACGGACATCTTAATATTTAATTCATTATTTAATCTTAATGTTTGTGGAGAATTTTTTGGGAGAAAATCGGGGGAGAGGGAACCAAGGAATTTTTTATGTACTTTGATACCTGGTTGACAAGTGTTAGAATTGTTGGGGGCACAAGATTTTGGCATGCATATAAATTTAACGCGGCAAACAATTCGACTCCAAGAGTATTTTGAAAAAAATATAATAATGCACTGATGACTCGTTCGTGTTCATTTAAGAATGTCAATTTATTGAAAAGGGAAAATATATTAGTAGACTGAATGTAACGAAATGATGCCAAAGTTTCAATTTCAGTTTCAGATTCGCGTGATCTTCTCGACGCTTTATGGAGTGGAAAGAGCATTATGCTTCTTTGGTATCTCAATTGAAGGTTGCAGGCATGTTATGTACATTTTAGAGTTTCGACGAATTTCAAGATCTAAGAATAAAGAATTCATTGTTTCAATGAAATGAATTGAATTAATTTGTAATGCGGTTGTAAATTGAAATTAAAATGAAAGATCTCGTGCGATGCAAGATTGTATGCTATCTTTGTATCATACTTATGACTTCATCGCTATAACTTCAGTTAATTACTCAATGCTTGCCTCTTGAATCAACATGCAAGTGAAATTCAGTATTAAATGTAGCATAGCAATAGAAAATTATAAATGCACGGACGAGACAGAGAATTATTCACTAATATAATAGATTGATTGTGCATTAATCGAAATTGGATTCTGCATCAATTTCGGAATTCTACTAAATGAGTTTACTGAAAAGATGAACTTTTGTAGTGTCCTAAAAAAATGGCAAAGAATTAACTTATATATACGAAAATATGTGCGTCTGTTAGACCCAAAAATGGAGACAAAGAATTACTTTTTCCTCATTTTTAATATACAATTTGTGTGGCGTGGGAAGAACAAAATGCCATGATCATTTTCACTACAAATTTCTTATCTGTTGTGTATTTAGAAATTCATTATAAGATTTAAATAAACCTAGATAATGACTGTTATTAATGAGTATTATTAATCGAAAAATTTCGCTTCCTCGAACCTAGTATTGGACAAATATTATATATAAATCAGTTCCAAAAATACGACTATGTTTACAGTATAATCTGATAAAATGAAAATTGGTATTATTAATCGTACATTGTACCTAATTATTGTTTCAAGTATATAGGCGTACTGACTGGGGAAAAGTTAATTTTATCTATTAAGATGTTTCTGGTCACGCACTTATCAACTCAGGCTCATTATACGAAGTCCATTGTACTCGTTCTGTTTTAACGATTGCATTAAGCGTACCGTAATGCAATTTCTTTTCATTACCTGGCTCGCCCAGTAATCTCATACGAAAATCTATGTAGTTTTCCTTGTCGTAAACCCTCTCGGCACGTTGACTGCGTACACGCACCACTCCCTCGCCGATCACATGAAAATGCAATCCTGAAACGCTGCGACATACCGAACATATCATTATCCCATAAACGGATGGACACAATAGATTGACGAGTATAATGTAATGCAACCTGCAGGAATTTTTATAGAATTTTTTTATAGAATTTTCGTTCACAGTGGGGTATTTAATTTGATTTGTTTATTAATGCGATGATAATTACAGGCAAATATTGAGGTGAATAGGTGATTAATAAGGTGATAGATAGTAAAATTTAATAATAGTTAAAATAATAGTTAATAGTTAACATTTAATGGCTTCTTACAGAATATATGATACAATTATTTATACTAAAGGATAATAATTAATGGATAAATTAAAAGCGTGAAAAATTTGTTTTCATTTTGCGTTATTATTATGATTATGAAAGTGGTATGAATAAAATATTTGTTGCTTCGAGATATTTAGAGCTTCGCGTTTGGGTAGTAGATTATTAACAAATATTTTGTCATCGTATATCAAAATATTTCACAAAATAGTTGATATTGTGTGATGTTCATAACACTTTCCTAAAAGTAGTTCATTATTTTGGAGATTGTTACGTTAAATTATCATTGTGAAAATAGTGCGTTAAATCGTATAACGAGCAACATTTAATTAATTATTTTTACAAACTGAAAGCCATCATATACAATTTGAAATTGTGTCGATATATCGTATGGAATGTCAATTTGTTATAAATAAATACACACACCATATCAATGTACGATTAAAAGTATGCGCAAGTGCGTTTATTAATACATTCCATTAAACTGTACATTATTCACTTAATCAATCATGCTACCGTCCCCGGGCATGCCATAATTTGCATTGTGAAAGTTATCTGCCTTCAACAGCCACAATAGAAGACGTTACGCGAACTAGTCACGATTAAGGCAAACCTGACGAAATGTAATTATTTGACGTAATCCACGCGGTTCACGTGTTTGAAAGTGTCCCGCAAGCGCCCAAGAATATTGCAATACGAAAGCTCGTCAACTCCAAAACAATTCTCGACAGTCTCATTTTCCATTTCCGACATTAATCACCATTGATGATCACCAAACATCTTCCCAGTGAATTAATCAATTTCCCAGCAACAATTACAACACTCCGTATCTCTTACTACCTCTCCATGGAAACAATAATAATAATAACTAGAATAAACTCTAGCTTAAACTCCATCTCTTACACATCATACTTACTAAGCCTCGTCATCCAACTCGATCAGCACCCGACCGGACAAAAAGTGCCCGGGAAAGTACAAGAGGTTCGTGTTGTCGAAAAGAATCAAAAACTTGCTCAGCTTTCGCGTCATGGTCTGAGCCAGCACGGGTGTCGAAGGATCAGCGACAAGGATGACCGTTCGCTCACACGTCAGAGCGGCTTATTGTTAGCGGTAACTGATTATGCACCGGAGTCGTCGCGAGCACGAAATATTTGTTTGTTTCCGAGCAGGTACCGCATGCATGTCACAGTGTGGAATCACTGGCACACACTGGATCGCACCTGGAGCACGCCCATAACCTTGCACATGCTGTGTAACGTTTCTCTCTGTAAAACCTCGAGGGAATCGTCACTCGACCAGCCAAGCTTTTCTCGTTGGAACGATCGCGTTCACCCACACTTTCATTTTCCGCGTGAATCCGCTCGCGGTGAATTTTCAAACGGCACAAAACTGATCAAAGACCACTCCGCAACGTAACACCTTGTTGAATCGGCGCGGAGCGTTACAATAAAATACTACACCTACGTTATTATCCGTCAAAAACTTTCAGCCACAGGCTCAAGGAGCCCGTCTCTTCCTGCCCATTCTTGGAGCTGTGTTCACTTTCGCTCCCCTACCTGTGTCGTCGTTTCCACCTCCAACCGGCGTAATTACCTGCTTTCCTCCACCGACCAATGGAGAACCGCTTCCAAGTTTCTCGTGTAACGAGACGGGACCGGATTAGACCATCCCGATTATGCCGCCGTTGCTGTATCACCTTGCTAAGCGGCCTGTACTCACGATCGATGAATAAAGTCGATAAGGTTCGTCTGGGACGGTGGAATCGTGGATCGTTCTCCGTAACCTGTGGCCAGATGCACTCGGCCGATACGATTGGAACGGTGCACGGATTCACCGGTTAGCCAACCGGCCAATGAAAACTGTATAGGCGCCACTTTTCGCGAGTATTATACGTGTGCATTAAAGCGAGTACGGGGACCGTAATATTGTACTATCCAGGTAGTATCCAGTTCGTATATGAAACATTATCAGGGGCTGCCCGATAAACTGTGCGCTTATTTTAATGTGCACGGATCTGTGCATGATAGCTCGCGCCACATTTGCCGCTGCTCCTCTCTTTTGGAACGATCGTGGCAGACGAGATTTGGATTTTATACCTGGCTAATTCCGCGAATGATGTAGAATTTTCGCTTTCATGGTTCTTGTGATTCTCAGTGGAAACTAGTGGAATTTTAGTGGGCGATTTTGTGCGGTGTACTTGCGGAGGGACGGGCTTTCTTTGTTTTTTATAATATTTCTGATATAGAGGCGTTCAGCGAACAATCGCTTTACTCATTCAGAACAGCTCGCGTCATTAGTTGCTGTATAATTCTCAAACGTATATATAAATTGTTTCTAGAAAACAAGCTGGTCAAGTAGCATTCATAAATTGTTTATTGCCGTATAGTGAAATCCTTTTCCTTTATTTTAAGCACCCGATCATTAATTAAGCGCTTCCAGAAGCCGAGGCAATTTCGGTGACCCGAAGTTCATTTGTGCCGATCTTTAAATTGTTAATAACTTTTAAACCGCAAGTGCCATATTTTTGAAACCTGTTGGAAAGTAAAGCTTACAGCCACGGCTTTAATTTGAGACAAGTCCGATACAAAAATAGCCAGTGGGTGCCGAGGAACTCGCAATTGTTTGAATTAACGATGCAATCCAGAAAGTTAGTTTGGAAACTGTCCGAGATGCGACAAACACGAGATGGCGCCACGTGTGATTTTGTTGTAGCGGTGAAGCCAATGGCACAGACGAGATATAAGAATTGACAAGACCACAGACGAGATATAACAATAGACAAGACATCTTATGGACTTTCGTGGCCCAACGTGACTGTCATACCGACTCAGAAATCCCACGCTGATTTGAGCGTCCTCTGCTCATGGGCAGTGATCACTTGAAGAACTATTATTTACTAAAGTAGTGGGGACGGGATTCATGCGATTGTGTGAATATATGTAAATGCTTTGAGGGGATCAGGACAGGTTTTTCTCGAGCAACGTTTCGGTAAAAAAATTGAGCTACGGTGCCTGGTCGCGCGATGCACTTCGGCTCGGCTCGAGTTGAGTCGAAACCACATCGCGATGCATCGGGGCAATGAAATTGACAGTGTCCGTCAAGCGTCCCGCCTGTGCTGTCCCGCTTTCATTGCGCAGCAAATAACAAAAGAATTCTTTAACGAGGATCGTAGGTCCAGCTAAAACTTAATCAGAACCCGCAGAAGTTCAATAGGCACGACCCTAGAGTCGTAGGTCCGGCTAAAAGTTGGTCAGAAAACGTAAAAGTCCAGTAGGTACAACTCTGGGATCGTAGGTTCAGCTATAAGTCGGTCAGAACTCGGAGAAGTACAATAGACACGATCCTAGAGCCGTCGGTCCGGCTAAAAGTGGGTCAGAAAACGTAAAAGTCCAGTAGATACAACCCTAGGATCGTAGGTTTAGCTAAAAATTGGTCAGAAGTCGAAAAAGTTCAGTACGTATGACCTTAGTACAGTAGTACGCACGACCGCGATCGGAGACCTTCGAAGAGTTCGAAAATTGCGAATACCACCGAGCACGACCGAGCGTTACCGACGCGCCGGCGCGTCGCGGAGTGGGGATGCCGGTGCGCGGCGCACGCGGTGTCACTATCAGTTCAAGCGTCGTACCGTACGGGGCTATGCTGTCGAAGGTTAGCGACATATGTACATCAGCTTACAACACAATAGCATCTCGGGGTTTACTTTATCACCGCATACGCTTGTCTATTACCTTCTATTAATTAATACACGTTTATTTAACAATCGTTTGACTATCGTGGATATCCATTAAACTCTTTCTCGAGTCTCTTTTGCTGGACGCTTGACCGGTCATCCGGTACCACCGATTTTTTGATTCGCGATAACTAGTCGTTTATTAAAATATCGGGTTAATTAATTTATTAGTTTAAACGGTTCTTTGAATATTTATTATATTTTATTACACGATTATTCGGATTCGATGCGGTGTTAAGGTTGCGTTTATTTTCTTTGCAATGTCACTTACATACTCAGTTACATATGTCCTTTCGCAACTTTGAATTCGATTCTGATTTTAGCACAGGTTTATCACGTTGCTTTTCTTTTTGTTGCAGGTACAATGGGTGATTGGTTGGTGGAGGATAATATATTGAGGCTGCAGGAATGGAGTATTGAGATACAATTACTGCGATGCATAACAATCAGTCCGATGACCTATGATGAAGGATTGGTAACATTTAACTTATTATCCCAACGGTTTACGTATATTTCTTGTTATCTGGCGATTGGATTTTGGCTCAAGTTCTTTTCTTTCGGTTGCAAGTTATTGAGCAATTTAAACATTTTAAATAGAACTTACAATATGCCACTCGCGATTGAAACTAGAGTCTGTAAATTTCATTAATTCTAAACGAAAAATTAAAATACTTTCATGTTTCGCTGCATATCGGTCGCGATTTCTGTTATAGCTTCACTAGTATTTATTAAAAACTTTTAATATGTGACTTTGCACAAGTACGGTCAAATTGTATTTACGATGCAGGATTGCCCGCGTACGTACGTACTGGTTGCCATGCACCTGAAGCATGATAAATAGTTTCGAGTCTTGATTTCTACAAGCAGCTACGAGAACTTATAAATTCGCGATATTGCATGCCTACTAAGATCATGATCACCTTTAAAACTCGGGCAAAGAACAGTCACAGTATGCTTTTGATAAATCATTTATATTAATCTATAACAGTATATCTTGAATAGGCAATTAACAGTAATTAAATCAGAATAATAATACGGTAGTACTTACAAGCATACTAAACAAAGCAGTATTTCCTCAACAGACGTTTGACAGGATGAAGAAATAAGAAAGAGATAAATAAAATCAAATGTGTATTGCTTCAATTTCTACCTCCTCACCCTATTTACTAACTTGTACAGATTCTCTTTCAGAAAATTTTGATGACCGCGCGCAATGCGGTCAGTAGAGTCAGTGCTTGCTCCGTCAAAGTTCTTTTTATTGTTTTTAGAGCGAAACCGCTCATAATAATTATAAGTAAATATAAATAACAGTAAAGATACGCGAAAGTAGAGTCAGTGTTTGCTTCGAAATATTGCTCTCGCGAAATTAGAGTCACTTTGTTCGTCGATCACAAATGACGTGCGCGATAGTAGTCTTTTATTTTATTTTTTTTTCTTTCGCAATAAGTATTCCGGTATTAGAGTCAGCACCGATGCAGTTCGGCGAGTTCGGGCACTCATCCATCAACTCGAAGTGTAAGTATCTCTGTATTTCTTTAATCTTATTTTACAATGGTCTTTGATAATTATCATGATCGAAAAGTACTCAAAACGCAAAGATTTCAATGTTGTCTGTTCTTTTGAATGTTTCAGAAGCTGCCATGGGCTCAATTGTATCACCATAACGATATTGTTGGCCGCGCGCAATGCGGTTGGTAGAGTCAGTGCTTGTTCCGTCAAAGTTCTTTTTATTATTTTTTGAGCGCAGCCGCTCTTAATAATAATTCAACATAAATAACAGTAAAGAGACGCGAAATTAGAGTCAGTGTTTGCTCCGAAATAATACTCTCTCGAAAAATAGAGTCACTTTGTTCGTCGATAACAACTATTCCGTTTCCTTTTCCGTTCTCGGCTCGGAGGACTGATGGTTAGGGACTTAGTGTCAGCGAGTTACGATGTGTGGGGGCGTGATTGTGGTTCTGGACCCTGGTCACGAGGCCCTCTGTTAGACCACATATAATCTCTAATTTGGGTAGGTCATCCACCATTCTGGAATCGTGGTCGCGGTTCTTGCAATATCCGGGTTGCAGTGTCATCGGGGGGCGGTGTGTGGGGCTGTGATTGCTTTTCTGGACACTTTGGCCCGCCTAGTAGGAAATTCCTATGTGTTAGACCACGCCAAGCACACCTTGGGGTGGCAGAAGGCATACGGGTCATAATCTAGAATCGTGGTTGTGGTTTTGCATATCCGTGCCTTAATGATTTCTGTGGCTCGGAATCGAAACTTGTGTTGATGCTAAGTCGTTTTACTGTCCAGACTCTGAGCCGAGGGCACGCGGGCTGCTCGGTAGCAGTCACAAAAACAGTAGAAATACTGTCGCGAAATTAGAATCACTTTGTTCGTCAATCATAAGTTTCCATTAGAGTCAGTGTCCTGTTCAGCGAGTTCGGGCTTTCAGCCATCAATTTGACGAGTAAGTATCTCCTTCGTTCTTTAATCTTGTATTGCAATAATCATTGATAATTAACACATTCCAAAAGTACTGAAAATACATAGATTTTAATGTTGTTTGCTCTTTTTGAATGTTTCAGCAGCTTCCATGGCTTCGATGGCGACGAGCTTGACCGCACACCTGGTGAGTCTGCAACCGGTGAGTGGCATGCTTTAAAGTTCCTCTGGTCACTCAATCATGTCGCAGGACGAAAGGTCCGAACCGACACGGGTGACTGGTTGTAATTACGTAGATTTTTCTGGCAACACTGTGACCATGGGTATATGGAAATATACTCATGAGTAGTAACTTCTTTACTGCTTTATATTATGTGAGGATAGGTCTTCTTGTACAACGCGTTTTTAAATAGCTTGATAATTTTAAAACAGATCATATTTAGTACAAAATATATCACTATATATCTTTTTATAATAGAGTATTTAATTGAATACCTATGAAACGATATTTAAATAGTTATTAATTATTGAATGAATATAAAGTAACGTCCAGTATTCTACGTGCATTAGTTTGTAGTGGAGAAGTCGAATACCATTCGACTTCGTTTACTTGTCAATTGCAATGACTGCACAGTTAGAATAAATTGCATAATTATTGCTGTTAGTAAGAGTGTAGTATTTCATCTTTTTCTACTTTGATAATATATAAAGTGAAGGTACTCATTTACCTTATCAATTTGTTGGAACTATCGAATAATTTTATTATTCGATATCCATATTAGTCTTTAGCGTTTAAAGATATCGATACGTTCATTGTTTCCGTACAAAATGTTAATTAAACCTGAATGTACAAGAAGACAATACGCGAACGGGTAGTTTTCGAAATCAAGGCAATCAACTTTTAAAGCAATCTTGCGTTTTAGAATCAATGCTTTGATAACGGGAACGCCCGAGGATGTTTCAATTTAATTCAAAGTATATTAAAGTAGAGTCGTTGAATAATTTCTCTATTAACGTAGAGTCTTTGAATAATTTTTCTAATAAAGTAGAGTCACTGCATAATTTTTCTAATAAAGTAGAGTCATTTAATTTTCTCTTCAATAAAATAGAATCATATATAGATCTGTTGTACATATATATGTATTTTAGCCCGTTAGAAAATCAGTATGTCCTTATCATCTTTTTAGACGAGGATTTTCAGGTTTAACCCTTTCCGTGTTCACTGCCCGGATCCCACTCACGTGCCCCGGTGCTACTTGGGTGGGAAAACGGTGGTAGAGCACGATGATATTTTTTAGTTTATAAGCCATAAAATGATTTATTGTTGGCGACTGACAGTGCGTTGGTGTATCGTGCACGACGTAATATCCGCATTGTGTGTGTGGTTAGGCTGTGGATTTGCGTCGTTCCGTATTAAAATGTAGCTACTATGACCAAGATAAGATGTCCATCAATTTAAAACAGACATCATTTTTAGTATTATTTGCTTCAATAATTCCTACTATACTTGGGCACGAAGTTTTTGTCATTTAAGATGACAGAGGCCAAATGCCAAAAAGAATTGAATATACTTATCAATTGCTATCAAGTACCTCTTGTATCGGTGCTATTTAATTATTTTATTAAATATCTATTAAATATCTCAACCGCGACGTGGTTTTTTCCACGTGAACGCAGAGATCCCAGCCACTGTCAGTCGATTTCAGAAAAATGGTACGTACATTAGAGTGTGCAAGTTGTGTGACAGCACTTGGGTGTCGGGGGTGTCCCGGGACGCCTCCCTAGTGTAGGCTTTTGCGCCCAAGTGTTTGACTGAGAACCGTGGAGTGTCGTGTGTTGGTGTGTTTGTTTGCCATTTTTTAAATATAGGTCCAGGTAGGATAGGTAGCATACTTTCTGGTGTGATTGATAGACATAAGTAGGTAGGGCCGGGCAGGTTGACACAGTCTCCGATCGGGTAGGCACTATTTCGCGTGTTCAACCTGTTTCAGGAAATCTGATTTGAAAAGTCGACGGTGAAGCTGTGGCGCGAACGAAAATGCGTTCGCCTCTGGCTTTGCCTATCGATTTTTCGAATCCTTCGCGGTCGTGGTCGCGATTTAGGCTCCGAAACGAAACGCGTTACATTATGCTCGAGGCTGCACGTGTGAACGAAGAACGATTACAATTTTAATCGTAATCTATGTGATTTTCCGTAATCACAATTTTACGATTTTATTTGATCGTCATTCGGCCACGTGTGTTCCATTTAGCTCCGCGATTGAAACTCTTTATTTCACCTTTATAAGTTTTTCCTTGGTTTCCGATTAGAGTCTCGAGCCTAGTTTAAGTTTCAGCTGACCCTTGGGTCCGACGAAATGGAGAGGCTATATGCCGAAGAGGCCCGACAAACTGTCACTCAAGAGGGCAACTACTAATGGCTCCCCATTCTTTTTAAGAATGGGGAATCATTCTGTGTTACTACTTTGTCACTGTGCTTGCATTTTCATTTGTAGAATTTTTATTTGTACTTGGCCGATGCACATTCCGGCCCAACGATACAGCCCTCCCAAAAATATCGCGTTTCTTTAGAGTTGCGAAAAACTTGCGAACGGGTCGAGTTGGAGTTGCGTTGAATGCCACTTATTGCTATTCTTATTGCTAGTTAAATTGTAGTATTTTATAATACACTTTACATTTGAGCTTCTAGTGTTGCGGAAATTGTTTTCGCGTATTGGAACTTTCAGTTCTTTTTTCAGAGGATCTTCAATTTGCTTAATTTTGGATAGTACATATAATTTACTGTTTGCTTTCTATTAGTCTTAATAAATAGTGTTGCGAAATGATTGTATCGCGAGTTCCAGTTAGCGTTGCGTTGATTAAAGATCGCGTTTTTAAGTAGAGTTGCGACTACTAGTCCCCATCTGCTTCCAATTGGAAGCCTGTTCCTGAACCAGGAACTTTTTCTTTTCAGCGTTTTATATTTGCCTTTCTTTTTATTTTATTTTTCTTAATAATTATACTACCTGGAATGTCTGTTTATGGAAGTACTGCTAAAAATTTGCATACATATTAGTAAATTACTGTGTGAACGAAATGAAAAGAAAAGAAAGAAGAAGAAAAGAAAAAGAGCAAAGTAAAAAACAGATATAATTTGCAGAATCTTTGATAAATTTATAATAATTCTAGATAGTAGATTTAAATTAGAGTTAATACTAGTGACTGTTCATTATTGGAGTTTAACTCTTAAATATTTCCTCTTAATTGTTGCAATTCTATCTTAACCTTTTCTTTAGTAGAGCCAATTTTTATAACTTTTCGAGCTTGCTTTGTAGAAATTGAAATTCACTCGCGATATCCGTAAATGTTTAAACAAAAATCCTTGCACGAAAAACGTTATTGGCAGTAGTTGGGTCTCGGCATGGTGATAGTTGAAGTTTGATATTTTTCTTCCGAATAATCGTTTGTCGCTTCTTTGTTGAAGCAAAATAGAATCAATTGTAGTGAAATGTGACTACTTCATTTTGAAGTTTTTAATGAACGTGATACCACCATTCAGTTTGATCTAGAACGTACAAAAGAATATATCACTTTGGCCGAAATCCAATTAACTATTGTTAACAAAAAATAGCAGCATTTTTCATATCAATTCTGATTTATTAACTGCGCTAAAATTCAGTTATTACGAATTAAAAACAGCTTCATTTCGATATAAAATGGGGAGGCTTGGGGATGTCACTAATCCAATGCTTGAGATTGTTACAGATTCACAGATGAACCCAAATATGCTATATTAAACAAACATAAGTACATACGTCAGAGGCTCAAGAGTGGAATATATAGAATACAGATCCAGAAATATTATCAAAGACACGATTGGAAACTTTAAAATTAAAGAGCCAGCCTCGTCGATTCAATTTGTAAGTTTAAGAATTCATTCTTATAATGCTTTACTAATTATTTCGAGTTTGTGCATGTTTCAGAAGCATTGAAAAGAAGAGGATTCATGAAACAATGTATAATACGAACACACCCTCACCCCATCCCTGCCCCAAACCCCTGTCCTTATTAACTAATTACAGGTGTTAGACAATTAATTAGGCAGGCCCAAATATAAATCGAACAATACATTTAGCTCTTTATGTAGGTAGGATTTGTCTCAACACACAATCTTAGATCTTTATACTGGCAGGTTTTACACGAATTTAAATTATTAGACTTTTAATTAGGCAGGGTTTATAAAACCAAATATTGTAGGCAGGTGCTGCAATTTTTTGGTTCGGGTTTCTGTCTGTTCTAGGACACCATGGACCACGAGAGATTAATACGGACTAACCGAAGAGGATTTAAGTATATGTATACTCATACCTACATGAGTATGGGATAGTATCTATTACAGTCCTATGTAGATAGGATATTATTCTAGTCTTAAGTTAGCTCTTTAGTCAGGCAGGGCGTATTCGAATCTAATCTAAAATTTAAGAAAGTAGGGTTTATTTTTAAGTTATGTCTTAGCTTTTAAGCCCGCAGTGTTCACCGCTGCAATAATATTTCGTTGTCTAGTTTTTAAGATCATAGGATATATTTTTAAGACAGTTTTATTTCAGGAACGTGAATTCTCTTGCAGATTTTCTTTCAGGTTTCCTTCTGATATTCCATTTAGCTTTCGGTCGTGAATTTTCCAACTACTCCTCTTGTTGTCTTACTTGTACTACGATCAATTACTGAACGTTCTACAAATTGACAATAATAGGAGATTTCTCTTTCTCACAAGCTCTATTAGAATTAGTTTTCGCGTAATTGGAGGGTGGAAGGGCCGTGGCTAGGGTGGGTCTCCATGCGCAGTAACCTCCACGTGGTGAGACCCGGGCAATCAATTATTTATCGTATAATTATTAAACGTTTAACAGACGTTTGATAATTATGTGGAAAATAATTCGAGCGAATTGACTGCGCATTGCACTTTCCCCTCTCGTTCCCTTTTTTGCTTCATTCCGTTTTTGCTTCACTCCGTTTTCTGTTTCCAGCTAAAAGTTGGCCAGAGACAGTAAAAGTCCAGTAGGTATGGTCCAAGGGTTGTAAGCCCAGCTAAAAATTGGTCAGAAACAGTAGAAGTCCAGTAGGTATTGTCAAAGGATCGTAGGTCCAGGTAAAAGTTGGTCAGCAACAGTAGAAGTCCAGTAGGTATGGCCCAAGGGTCGTAGGTCCAGCTAAAGGTTGGTCAGAAACAGTAGATGTCGAAAAGGTGACCCAAGGATAGTAGACCGCACGGCCGCGGTCGGAAACCTTGAAAGATTTTCGGAAATTGCGAATAGGACCGAGCGCGAGCGAGCGCTACCGACGCGATGGCGCGGAGTGGTGAGGTTCGGGACGCGACGCGACGCGACGTCATTATCAGTTCAAGCGTCGCAGCGTAAGGGTCGTCTATGTTGTCGAAGGTTAGCGATGTACATCACCCTACAATTCAATCACATTTCGAGTTTTAGTTTACCACCGCATACGCTTGACTATTAGCTTCTATTAATTAATACGCGTTTATCTAACAATCGATTTCCTATCGCGAGAGCTTTTGATAAATCATTTATATTAATCTATAATAGTATATCTTGAATAGACAATTAACAGTAATTAAATCAGAATAATAATACGGTAGTACTTTATTAAAACAAAGCAGTATTTCCTCAACAGACGTTTGACAGGATGAAGAAATAAGAAAGAGATAAATAAAATCAAATGTGTATTGCTTCAATTTCTACCTCCTCACCCTATTTACTAACTTGTACAGATTTTCTTTCAGAAAATTTTGATGACCGCGCGCAATGCGGTCAGTAGGGTCAGTGCTTGCTCCGTCAAAGTTCTTTTTATTGTTTTTAGAGCGAAACCGCTCATAATAATTATAAGTAAATATAAATAACAGTAAAGATACGCGAAAGTAGAGTCAGTGTTTGCTTCGAAATATTGCTCTCGCGAAATTAGAGTCACTTTGTTCGTCGATCACGATTGACGTGCGCGATAGTAGTCTTTTATTTTATTTTTTTTTCTTTCGCAATAAGTATTCCGGTATTAGAGTCAGCACCGATGCAGTTCGGCGAGTTCGGGCACTCATCCATCAACTCGAAGAGTAAGTATCTCTGTATTTCTTTAATCTTATTTTACAATGGTCTTTGATAATTATCATGATCGAAAAGTACTCAAAACGCAAAGATTTCAATGTTGTCTGTTCTTTTGAATGTTTCAGAAGCTGCCATGGGCTCAATTGTATCACCATAACGATATTGTTGGCCGCGCGCAATGCGGTTGGTAGAGTCAGTGCTTGTTCCGTCAAAGTTCTTTTTATTATTTTTTGAGCGCAGCCGCTCTTAATAATAATTCAACATAAATAACAGTAAAGAGACGCGAAATTAGAGTCAGTGTTTGCTCCGAAATAATACTCTCGCGAAAAATAGAGTCACTTTGTTCGTCGATAACAACTATTCCGTTTCCTTTTCCGTTCTCGGCTCGGAGGACTGATGGTTAGGGACTTAGTGTCAGCGAGTTACGATGTGTGGGGGCGTGATTGTGGTTCTGGACCCTGGTCACGAGGCCCTCTGTTAGACCACATATAATCTCTAATTTGGGTAGGTCATCCACCATTCTGGAATCGTGGTCGCGGTTCTTGCAATATCCGGGTTGCAGTGTCATCGGGGGGCGGTGTGTGGGGCTGTGATTGCTTTTCTGGACACTTTGGCCCGCCTAGTAGGAAATTCCTATGTGTTAGACCACGCCAAGCACACCTTGGGGTGGCAGAAGGCATACGGGTCATAATCTAGAATCGTGGTTGTGGTTTTGCATATCCGTGCCTTAATGATTTCTGTGGCTCGGAATCGAAACTTGTGTTGATGCTAAGTCGTTTTACTGTCCAGACTCTGAGCCGAGGGCACGCGGGCTGCTCGGTAGCAGTCACAAAAACAGTAGAAATACTGTCGCGAACTTAGAATCACTTTGTTCGTCAATCATAAGTGTTCCATTAGAGTCAGTGTCCTGTTCAGCGAGTTCGGGCTTTCAGCCATCAATTTGACGAGTAAGTATCTCCTTCGTTCTTTAATCTTGTATTGCAATAATCATTGATAATTAACACATTCCAAAAGTACTGAAAATACATAGATTTTAATGTTGTTTGCTCTTTTTGAATGTTTCAGCAGCTTCCATGGCTTCGATGGCAACGAGCTTGACCGCACACCTGGTGAGTCTGCAACCGGTGAGTGGCATGCTTTAAAGTTCCTCTGGTCACTCAATCATGTCGCAGGACGAAAGGTCCGAACCGACACGGGTGACTGGTTGTAATTACGTAGATTTTTCTGGCAAGCACTGTGACCATGGGTATATGGAAATATACTCATGAGTAGTAACTTCTTTACTGCTTTATATTATGTGAGGATAGGTCTTCTTGTACAACGCGTTTTTAAATAGCTTGATAATTTTAAAACAGATCATATTTAGTACAAAATATATCACTATATATCTTTTTATAATAGAGTATTTAATTGAATACCTATGAAACGATATTTAAATAGTTATTAATTATTGAATGAATATAAAGTAACGTCCAGTATTCTACGTGCATTAGTTTGTAGTGGAGAAGTCGAATACCATTCGACTTCGTTTACTTGTCAATTGCAATGACTGCACAGTTAGAATAAATTGCATAATTATTGCTGTTAGTAAGAGTGTAGTATTTCATCTTTTTCTACTTTGATAATATATAAAGTGAAGGTACTCATTTACCTTATCAATTTGTTGGAACTATCGAATAATTTTATTATTCGATATCCATATTAGTCTTTAGCGTTTAAAGATATCGATACGTTCATTGTTTCCGTACAAAATGTTAATTAAACCTGAATGTACAAGAAGACAATACGCGAACGGGTAGTTTTCGAAATCAAGGCAATCAACTTTTAAAGCAATCTTGCGTTTTAGAATCAATGCTTTGATAACGGGAACGCCCGAGGATGTTTCAATTTAATTCAAAGTATATTAAAGTAGAGTCGTTGAATAATTTCTCTATTAACGTAGAGTCTTTGAATAATTTTTCTAATAAAGTAGAGTCACTGCATAATTTTTCTAATAAAGTAGAGTCATTTAATTTTCTCTTCAATAAAATAGAATCATATATAGATCTGTTGTACATATATATGTATTTTAGCCCGTTAGAAAATCAGTATGTCCTTATCATCTTTTTAGACGAGGATTTTCAGGTTTAACCCTTTCCGTGTTCACTGCCCGGATCCCACTCACGTGCCCCGGTGCTACTTGGGTGGGAAAACGGTGGTAGAGCACGATGATATTTTTTAGTTTATAAGCCATAAAATGATTTATTGTTGGCGACTGACAGTGCGTTGGTGTATCGTGCACGACGTAATATCCGCATTGTGTGTGTGGTTAGGCTGTGGATTTGCGTCGTTCCGTATTAAAATGTAGCTACTATGACCAAGATAAGATGTCCATCAATTTAAAACAGACATCATTTTTAGTATTATTTGCTTCAATAATTCCTACTATACTTGGGCACGAAGTTTTTGTCATTTAAGATGACAGAGGCCAAATGCCAAAAAGAATTGAATATACTTATCAATTGCTATCAAGTACCTCTTGTATCGGTGCTATTTAATTATTTTATTAAATATCTATTAAATATCTCAACCGCGACGTGGTTTTTTCCACGTGAACGCAGAGATCCCAGCCACTGTCAGTCGATTTCAGAAAAATGGTACGTACATTAGAGTGTGCAAGTTGTGTGACAGCACTTGGGTGTCGGGGGTGTCCCGGGACGCCTCCCTAGTGTAGGCTTTTGCGCCCAAGTGTTTGACTGAGAACCGTGGAGTGTCGTGTGTTGGTGTGCTTGTTTGCTATTTCTTAAATATAGGTCCAGGTAGGATAGGTAGCATACTTTCTGGTGTGATTGATAGACATAAGTAGGTAGGGCCGGGCAGGTTGACACAGTCTCTGATCGGGTAGGCACTATTTCGCGTGTTCAACCTGTTTCAGGAAATCTGATTTGAAAAGTCGACGGTGAAGCTGTGGCGCGAACGAAAATGCGTTCGCCTCTGACTTTGCCTATCGATTTTTCGAGTCCTTCGCGGTCGTGGTCGCGCTTTAGGCTCCGAAACGAAACGTGTTACATTATGCTCGAGGCTGCACGTGTGAACGAAGAACGATTACAGTTTTAATCGTAATCTTTGCGATTTTCCGTAATCACAATTTTACGATTTTATTTGGTCGTGATTCGGCCACGTGTGTTCCATTTAGCTCCGCGATTTTAACTCTTTATTTCACATTTATAAGTTTTTCTTTGGTTTTCGATTAGAGCCTCGAGCCTAGCTTAAGTTTCAGCTGGCCCTTGGGTCCGACGAAAAGAAGAGGCTATATGCCGAAGAGGCCCGACAAACTGTCACTCAAGAGGGCAACTACTAATGGTTCCGCATTCTTTATAAGAATGGGGAATCATTCTATATTACTACTTTGTCACTGTGCTTGCACTTTAATTTGTAGAATTTTTATTTGTACTTGGCCGACGCACATTCCGGTCCAACGATACAGCCCTCCCAAAAATATCGCCTTGCTTTAGAGTTGCGAAAAACTTGAGAACGGGTCGAATTAGAGTTGCGTTAAATGCCACGCGGTTTTTCAAGTAAAGTAGCGAAAAAGAAAACGAGTCTCGCGTATTCTTGGAGTTGCGAAGTGACTCGCGGTTTTTAATTAGAGTTGCGAGCAAATGAAAATCGTGATTGATTTAGCGTAGCGCAATGGTATCGCGATTGTTCTTGCAATTTTGCTGTTCTTATTGTTAGTTAAATTGTAGTATTTTATAATATATTTTACACATGAGAAAGTTTCTAGTGTTGCGGACATTATTTTCGCGTCTTGAGCCTTCAGCTAACTTTTCAGAGGATCTTCAGTTACATTGCTTTTTAATATTCCAAATAGTGATAATTTACTGTTTACTTTCTATCAGCCTTAATAAATAGTGTTGCGAAATGATTGCATCGCGAGTTCCACTTAGCGTTGCGTCGATTAAAGATCGCGTTTTTAATTAGAGTTGCGACTACTAGTCCCCATCTGCTTCCAATTGGAAGCCTGTTCCTGAACCAGGAACTTTTTCTTTTCAGCGTTTTATATTTGCCTTTCTTTTTATTTTATTTTTCTTAATAATTATACTACCTGGAATGTCTGTTGATGGAAGTACTGCTAAAAATTTGCATACATATTAGTAAATTACTGTGTGAACGAAATGAAAAGAAATGAAAAAGAAAATAAATGAAAGAGAAAGGAAAGAAAAAAGAAAAGAAAAGAAAAGAAAGAAGAAGAAAAGAAAAGAAAAGAAAAGAAAAGAAAGAAGAAGAAAAGAAAAAGAGCAAAGTAAAAAACAGATATAATTTGCAGAATCTTTGATAAATTTATAATAATTCTAGATAGTAGATTTAAATTACAGTTAATACTAGTGACTGTTCATTATTGGAGTTTAACTCTTAAATATTTCCTCTTAATTGTTGCAATTCTATCTTAACCTTTTCTTTAGTAGAGCCAATTTTTATAACTTTTCGAGCTTGCTTTGTAGAAATTGAAATTCACTCGCGATATCCGTAAATGTTTAAACAAAAATCCTTGCACGAAAAACGTTATTGGCAGTAGTTGGGTCTCGGCATGGTGATAGTTGAAGTTTGATATTTTTCTTCCGAATAATCGTTTGTCGCTTCTTTGTTGAAGCAAAATAGAATCAATTGTAGTGAAATGTGACTACTTCATTTTGGAGTTTTTAATGAACGTGATACCACCATTCAGTTTGATCTAGAATGTAGAAAAGAATATATCACTTTGGCCGAAATCCAATTACCTGTTGTTATTAAAAAAAGCTGCATTTTTCATATCAATTCTGATTTATTAACTTCGCTAAAATTCAGTTATTACGAATTAAATGCAGCTGTATTTCAGTATAAAATGGGGAGGCTTGGGGACGTCACTAATCCAATGCTTGAGATTGTTACAGATTCACAGATGAACCCAAATATGATATATTAAACAAATGGAAGTACGTCAGAGGCTCAAAAGTGGATTATATACAATACAGATCCAGAAATACTATCAAAGGCACGATTGGAAACTACAAAATTAAAGAGCCAGCCTCGTTGATTCAATTTCTGAGTTTAAGAATTCATTTTTATAATACTTTATTAATTATTTCGTGTCTGTGTTTGTTTCAGAAGCATTGAAAATAATCAGCTAAAGAAGAAGATTCATGATAATACATACGTATAATATGACCACATTCCCGCCCTGACCCTGCTCCTGCCCCCACCCCAGCCCTTTTAACTCACTACATTTATTAGATAATTAATTAGGTAGGCCCAATTAAGATCGATCAATACGTTTAGCTCTTTATGTAGGCAGGATTTGTTCGAGCACATAATCTTAGAACTTTATACAGGCAGGTTTTGCACGAATTGAAAATGTTAGACTTTTAACTAGGCAGGGTTTAGAAAACCAAAAATTGTTGACAGGTGCGGCAATTTTTTGGTGTGTGTTTCAGTCTGTTCTAGGACACCATGGACCACATGATTAATATGGACGAATTGAAGAGGAATTAAACATATACGTACTTATACCTATATGAGTTTGGTAAAGTATCTTTTACATTCCTATGTAGGTAGGATATTATTGAAATTATTCTTTTAATTGAACTCTTAGATTTTATACTAGGTAGGGTGATTCTAGTCTTAAGTTAGCTCTTTAGTCAGGCAGGGCGTATTCGAATCTAATCTAAAATTTAAGAAAGTAGGGTTTATTTTTAAGTTATGTCTTAGCTTTTAAGCCCGCAGTGTTCACCACTGCAATAATATTTCGTTGTCTAGTTTTTAAGATCATATGATATATTTTTAAGAAAGTTTTATTTCAGGAAATTGAATTCTCTTGCAGATTTTCTTTCAGGTTCCTTCTGACATTCAATTTAGCTTTCGGTCGTGAATTTTCCAAGTACTCCTCTTGTTGTCTTACTTGTACTACGATCAATTAATGAACGTTCTACAAATTGACAATAATAGGAGATTTTTCTTTCTCACATGCTATATTAGAATTAGTTTTCGCGTAATTGGAGGGTGGAAGGGCCGTGGCTAGGGTGGGTCTCCATGCGCAGTAACCTCCACGTGGTGAGACCCGGGCAATCAATTATTTATCGTATAATTATTAAACGTTTAACAGACGTTTGATAATTATGTGGAAAATAATTCGAGCTAATTGACTGCGCATTGCACTTTCCCCTCTCGTTCCCTTTTTTGCTTCATTCCGTTTTTGCTTCACTCCGTTTTCTGCTTCATTCCCTCTTTTGCTCTCGGCCGGCAGCAGTCACTCTCGTTACTTTTCTTCTTATTCAATTCACCACTGTTAGCTTCATTCCCTTTTCCGTTCTCGGCCCGAAGGACGGATGGTAAGGCGCTTTTGGCACCGGTGGCGGTATTTGGGTTGCAGTGTTATCGTGGAGCAGTGTGTGAGGCTGTGATTGCGGTTCTGGACAGGTGACCCGCCAAGTAGGATATTTCTCCCCGTTAGACCACGCCAAGCACACCTTGGGGTGGCAGAAGGCATATGGGACATAATCTGGAATCGTGGTTGCGGTCTTGCATATCCGTTCCTCAATGATTGCTGTGGCTCGGTATCGAAACAGGTGTTGATTGTAAGTCGTGTTACTGTCCAGACTCTGGGCCGAGCGCTCGCGGGTTGCTCGGTAGCAGTCACTTTCGTTACGCCTCCTCATCCCATTCACCCCTGTTTGATTCATTCCCTGACTTGAGTGGACGTTACTAATTCAATGCACCAGTTTGTTACAGATTCACGGTATCAGAGGCCCGACTGAAAACTATAAAGAGCCAGCCCCGTCGATCCCATTTGTGAGTTTAAGATTTTTATAATGCTTTCCTAATTACTGCCGGTTTGTCTTTGTTTCAAAAGCATTAAAAGGAATCAGCTAAAGAAGAGAATTGCTTAAAATATGTATAATATGACCGCACTCTCACTCTGTCCCTGCCCTGCCCTGCCCGTGCCCAGCCCTTACCCGTGCCCCTGTCGCTGCCCTTTTATACAGGCAGGTTTTACACGATTTGATATTATTAGACTTTTAATTAGGCAGGGTTAATTAAACCAAAAATTGTTGCCAGTTGTCTGTTCCAGGAAGGCATGGCCCACGAAATTAATATGGATTAATTGAAGAGGAATTAAGTATATGCATACTTATACCTACGCGAATATGATAAAGTATCTGTTACATTCCTATTTAGGCAGGATATTATTGAAATTTCTCTATTAATTGAACTCTTAGATGTTATATTAGGTAGGGTGATTCTAGTTTTAAGTTAGATTTTTAGTCAGGCAGGGCGCATTTGAATCTAATCTAGTATTTAAGAAGGGAGATTTCATTTTTAAGCGGTGTCTTAGTTTTTAAGACAGCATTGTACTGCTGTAATAATATTTCGTTGTCTAGTTTTTAAGATCATAGGATATATTTTTAAGAAAGTTTTATTTCAGGAAATTTAATTCACTTGCACATTTTCTTTCAGGTTTCCTTCTGTGATATTCAATTTAGCTTTCGGCCGTGAATATTCCAACTACTCCTCTTGTTGTCTTACTTGTACTACGATCAATTAATGAACGTTCTACAAATTGACAATGATAGGAGGTTTTTCTTTCTCACAAGCTATATTAGAATTAGTTTTCGCGTAATTGGAGGGTGGAAGGGCCGTGGCTAGGGTGGGTCTCCATGCGCAGTAACCTCCACGTGGTGAGGCCCGGGCAATCAATTATTTATCGTATAATTATTAAACGTTTAAGAGACGTTTGGTAATTATGTGGAAAATAATTCGAGCTAATTGACTGCGTATTGCACTTAGGATACAATGTACAATAATGGCCGCTTAATGTTCGTTTTTTTCCACAATTAATGTTCGCGGACTCATCCCTACCGATTTTTGGACCTGCTCCGATTTATCGAGGATGTAGGTTGCGTCCGAGTTATCTCCACTTGTCATCAGCAATGGCCCTTAACACGTTGAGTGCCACGCCGGTTTTGCCACGCTTTCCGTTTAGGCCACACGGCGCGACATGCGCGACGGCGCGCCGCGGCGTAGCTTAACACTGTGATACCCCGACGCCTGAACGAAAAGTTGATTGTCAGTCACCGATGACTGACGCGGCTTGAACGGAAAGTTTTGTGTCGGTCACTGACGGAAAGTTGATTGTCAGTCACCTATGACTGACGCGGCCTGAACGGAAAGTTGAATGTCGGTCACTGAACGGAAAGTTGATTGTCAGTCACCTATGACTGACGCGGCCTGAACGGAAAGTTTAGTGTCGGTCACTGAACGGAAAGTTGATTGTCAGTCACCTATGACTGACGCGGCCTGAACGGAAAGTTGAATGTCTGTCACTGAACGGAAAGTTGATTGTCAGTCACCTATGACTGACGCGGCCTGAACGGAAAGTTGAATGTCTGTCACTGAACGGAAAGTTGATTGTCAGTCACCTATGACTGACGCGGCCTGAACGGAAAGTTTAGTGTCGGTCACTGAACGGAAAGTTGATTGTCAGTCACCTATGACTGACGCGGCCTGAACGTAAAGTTGAATGTCAGTCACTGAACGGAAAGTTGATTGTCAGTCACCTATGACTGACGCGGCCTGAACGGAAAGTTTAGTGTCAGACACCGATGCCTGACGTGGCACTCAACGTGTTAAATATATCTCACCCTGGTTCTCAGTACATCTCAATCCACTCCCAACACAGCCTAAACCGAGAGTGCCGAAAAGTGATAAGCATGAACAATTCCTTATAAATCACATCCCTGGATAGTGTTCGCTAGGCAGCTTCGAAGCAGCGAACATTAAGTGGACATGGCTGTCCACTGTAGTTATTTGATCGGAGAGAATCTTACGTTCTTATTGCAATTACTTTTGAGTTCTCGTTTCTATCGTTGTATCTATCTGCAGCTGTAAATATTGTGTATTATTTATTGCCCTGCTTCTTATGTAGACTCTTCTGTTTTCTGACGCTTTCGAGATAATTCATTAGTAACATAAATCATATATGTTTCGCCTAGAGAATTACATTTTCTTATTTCTCAAGAAGCCTTCTTTATTATAATTGAAATACCCGTGTATATATCATTTAATTCATAAATTAATTAATATCTGCAAAGATATACTTGAATCTACGCGGGTCTCTGCCATATCTACAGTGCCTGCTATGGTTTCGCCATCTATACAGAACTCCTTGAAACCTCTCGCGCTTGCTGTGGTAGTTCCATCTATGCAGATCGCATTGGAACTACTCACACCCCTTACTTACCATAAGTGTAGATATGGCAGAGGCCCGAGTAGTTTGAGTCACGTCTGTATAGATGGCGATACTAATGACTCTTAGATAAAGCAGACATATATACAGTTTCGAGCAGTTCTGTATAGATGGCGAAATTAAAGCCCACTTTGAGTGTAGGTAAGACAGGGATGCGAGTGGTACGTAAATTCAAGCACTTGTTTATAAGTAGCGGTGCGATAATGTTCATAAAATTTGGTTATTTATGTCTTCATTCATCCAATTAAGTTAATAATCCTCAAAAACCGTTTCGTACACTCTTTTACATATCAATAAAGTGTCAGCAAACACAGTGTTTCAATCTACATAAAAATTAATATGTACGGTAACATTGCAAGTTCCATTGTTCATTATATTCTACAACAATCAAGCGCTCTTTAGCACGGGTAAATGTATTTGTGAATATTTTTTCCTTTAAATAAATTTTCCAGGACTTAATAAATACATACTAATAGTGGTATTATTCTTTATTTCGGTCTCACAGGAATGAAAGTTTGGTTAGTGTACATATAACCTATCTTTACAATACTATCTTAACTCTTGCACTCTCATCTTCCGTTTCGCTGTTCGTTTTCATGCCTTCTCTGCCTTACGTAATTACACTATTTCTTATCTCTTTATCGCACATCTATTATAAATCTTTTCCGTTCCTTCCTGTTTAATTACAAATTCCTAAGTTATTTTTATGTCTTATTGTATCTTGTTCCGTACATTTTGTTAGCAGGTGCTCTTACGTTCCAAATTTTTGTATGCACAGGTCACATCTTTTATCCTTTTTCTTCTCCCAATATTTATTTAATCCTTTAATGCTTTTGGATCTCGCACCTGCGTTGTTAATTGTCAATTGCGCCCTGGTCCGTTTTTACTTAAGTACCATAGTAGTGTTGATGTTCTAATATATTTAAACGTATCATTGTATCTTGCTTTCCCTATTTTTCTGCCTTGTTCCTGCTGTTGCATTTGAGTGACTCTACTTTTGAGGATCTCCGTCAATTCTTTTACTTCCGCTTTTGTCAGAGTCATTTATACTTGACGCATTCCATTCCTCTTCAAATAATCCTCTCCTTTTTATGCTTCTGGCTTGCCCCTCCTTTCTTTCTTCTTCCTCTAAATATCTCTTAATAATCTTTCTCCTGGTACATACTTATTATTGTATTTTTTCTGTGTGCAGGTTTCACAGGCAAAGAGTAAGGAACATTGCCTGGCACTTCTCATCGTGCATAAATGCAAGAAAGAAGGTAGAAGAACTTGTGCAACATGCTTTAGTTATCCTTTAGTTATAGTAAAGTGGTTTATAAAAATAGTTTGTATCTATTAGCCCGTAAGTTTATTTTAGGACAATTGTGTAATTAACTGTTATGTTATATATTATATGCTTTATTTTATATTCAGTTTATTCGGTAGATCTTATATGAACTTTAATATTACTTATATAACTATTACAAGTTCTACTGAATGTGCTAAATGTAAAATGAAAGATATAATAAATAATTGACATATTCATAAGTTACACAATTCCTGTAATTTAAATTTTATATGCTTCTACATATGAAGTACGTAAATTTTAGTGTATGATTTATCTGTAAGATATATTGTAAATTAACTTCAAAGAATAGTTTATAAGTACTAGATTATTTATGTTTATAGTGTTAGTTATATTACATAAATGTTGGTTTAGAATTGATACAAGATTTAGTTGTCCGATGTAATGTAAATAGATGTAAAAGAATAGTTAATAAGTATCTGTTTGTAAATTTAATTACAACTTTTTTGTAACTTGTATATTCATTGATTAATTTAAATAAATTTGCAATGAAAAGAATTCCAGTGCTCTTTTTACTTTCATACCTTACCAATCCTTGAAAGAACCTAATTCCGATTCCTTATACAAGAAGTACCGTGGACGAACTTTAAATGCAAAGTCCTAAAGCGAGAAACTTGTCAAAATGGCCCTATACGTTATTAAAATAAGCGCTGAGAAATTCCTGGAACGTGACGTCATTTCCAAGAACTGATGCTATGAAAGACCTCCTCGCATATCATATTCTCCTGATACAAATCCACGATTTTCAGCGAAATATTTTTACCAAAAACCCAGAAATTTGGCGCTCGGAAATTCCTGGAACGTGACGTCATTTCCAAGAATTTCTGCTATGAAAGACCTCCTCGCACATCATATTCTCCTAATACAAATCCACGATTTTCAGAAGAAATTTAAGTGCTGAAAATCGAGGATTTGTATCAGGAGAATATGATGTGCAAGGAGGTCTTTCATCGAAGCAATTCTTGGAAATGACGTCACGTTCCAGGAATTTCCGAGCGTCAAATTTCTGGGTTTTTGGTAAAAATATTTCGCTGAAAATCGTGGATTTGTATCAGGAGAATATGATATGCGAGGAGGTCTTTCATCGCAGCAATTCTTGGAAATGACGTCCGTTCCAGGAATTTCCAATCGCAAAATTCCTGAGATTCTGGCAAAAATATCTCGCTGAAAATCGTGGATTTGTATCAGGAGAATATGATATG
This sequence comes from Nomada ferruginata, assembly GCA_963583965.1. NCBI lineage: Eukaryota > Metazoa > Arthropoda > Insecta > Hymenoptera > Apidae > Nomada > Nomada ferruginata. The sequence goes on from OY757216.1 coordinate 9,530,031, forward strand.
CAAGGAGGTCTTTCATCGAAGGAATTCTTGGAAATGACGTCACATTCCAAGAATTTCCGAGCGCAAAATTTCTGAGATCCTGCCAAAAATATCTCGCTGAAAATCGTGGATTTGTATCAGGAGAATATGATATGCGAGGAGGTATCCGACATCAGCAGTTCTTGGAAATGACGTCATATTCCAAGAATTTCCGAGAATTTAAATTTGAAGAGCTCCCATCAAGACGTATTAATTCCACCGAAAATGATGTCGTTTCCACAATTTCCTTCTTTTATATTTAATAACGTATAGGGCTATTTTGACAAGTTTCTCGCTTCAGGACTTTGCATTTAAAGTTCGTCTACGGTACTTCTTGTGTAAGGAATTGGAATTAGGTTCTTTTAAGGATTGTTAAGGTGTGAAAATAAGGAGAGCAGTCGAGTTCTTTTCATTGAATATTTATTTAAACTAATCAATGAAGATACAAGTTACAAAAATGTTGTAGTCCAAATTTACAAGCTAACACTTATGAACTATTCTTATATATCAATTTACAATTAATCGTACAAGTAAATCTTGTATTAATTCTAAACTAACATTTATGTAATATGAAAAATACATTAAACTTAAATAATCCAATAGTTATAAACTATTCTTTAAAGTCAATTTACAATATATAGCTTACAGATAAAGCTTATAATAAAAATTATGTACTTCATATGCAGAAGCTTATAAAATTTAAATTACAGCATTTGTGTAAACTTGAGCATACATACATTATTTATTATATCTTTTATTTTACATTTAGCACATTCAGTAGAACTTGTTTTAGTAATATATAAGTAATATCAAAGTTTATATAAGATCTACCGAATGACCTGAATATAAAATAAAGTATATGATAGATATTATACAGAACAGTTAACTACACAATTGTTCTAAATTAAGCTTATGCGCTAACAGTTGCAAACTATTTTTATAAATCAATTTACTATAATTAATGGATAAGTAAAGTATGTGGCAAAAGTTCTTCTATTTTCTTTCTTGCTCCTATGCATGATGGGATGTGTCAGTCAATGCTCGCTACTCTTCGCCTCCACAACCTGCACACACAAAACATATATTAGTAAGTATGTAAAAGGAGACCGAAGAAAGAAAGGAGGGCCAAGCCAGAAGCATTAAGGAAGGAGAGGATTATTTGAGAATGGGTCTCTTAAGAGAGAATTTAATTAGATCGGAAATAAAGGAATTGTCGCAGACCCTTAAAAGAATAGACTATGAAATACAACATCAGGAACGAAACATAAAAATAAAATAACGAGATATAATGGACGGTGTAAATATATTGGAACAGCAACGCTAATAGAATACCAAAGCAAGAATGGACTAGGCCATAATAATCAGTTAATAGCACAGGTAAGATGCAAAAGCATTAAAGGATTAAATAAATATTGGGAGAAGAAAAAGGATAAAAGATGTGACCTGTGCATACAAAAATTTGGAACGTAAGAGCACCTGCTAACAAAATGTACGGAACAAGATACAATAAGACATAAAAATAACTTAGGAATTTGTAATTAAACAGGAAGGAACGGAAAAGATTTATAATAGATGTGCGATAAAGAGATAAGAAATAGTGTAATTACGTAAGGCAGAGAAGGCATGAAAACGAACAGCGAAACGGAAGATGAGAGTGCAAGAGTTAAGATAGTATTGTAAAGATAGGTTATATGTACACTAACCAAACTTTCATTCCTGTGAGACCGAAATAAAGAATAATACCACTATTAGTATGTATTTATTAAGTCCTGGAAAATTTATTTAAAGGAAAAAATATTCACAAATACATTTACCCGTGCTAAAGAGCGCTTGATTGTTGTAGAATATAATGAACAATGGAACTTGCAATGTTACCGTACATATTAATTTTTATGTAGATTGAAACACTGTGTTTGCTGACACTTTATTGATATGTAAAAGAGTGTACGAAACGGTTTTTGAGGATTATTAACTTAATTGGATGAATGAAGACATAAATAACCAAATTTTATGAACATTATCGCACCGCTACTTATAAACAAGTGCTTGAATTTACGTACCACTCGCATCCCTGTCTTACCTACACTCAAAGTGGGCTTTAATTTCGCCATCTATACAGAACTGCTCGAAACTGTATATATGTCTGCTTTATCTAAGAGTCATTAGTATCGCCATCTATACAGACGTGACTCAAACTACTCGGGCCTCTGCCATATCTACACTTATGGTAAGTAAGGGGTGTGAGTAGTTCCAATGCGATCTGCATAGATGGAACTACCACAGCAAGCGCGAGAGGTTTCAAGGAGTTCTGTATAGATGGCGAAACCATAGCAGGCACTGTAGATATGGCAGAGACCCGCGTAGATTCAAGTATATCTTTGCAGATATTAATTAATTTATGAATTAAATGATATATACACGGGTATTTCAATTATAATAAAGAAGGCTTCTTGAGAAATAAGAAAATGTAATTCTCTAGGCGAAACATATATGATTTATGTTACTAATGAATTATCTCGAAAGCGTCAGAAAACAGAAGAGTCTACATAAGAAGCAGGGCAATAAATAATACACAATATTTACAGCTGCAGATAGATACAACGATAGAAACGAGAACTCAAAAGTAATTGCAATAAGAACGTAAGATTCTCTCCGATCAAATAACTACAGTGGACAGCCATGTCCACTTAATGTTCGCTGCTTCGAAGCTGCCTAGCGAACACTATCCAGGGATGTGATTTATAAGGAATTGTTCATGCTTATCACTTTTCGGCACTCTCGGTTTAGGCTGTGTTGGGAGTGGATTGAGATGTACTGAGAACCAGGGTGAGATATATTTAACACGTTGAGTGCCACGTCAGGCATCGGTGTCTGACACTAAACTTTCCGTTCAGGCCGCGTCAGTCATAGGTGACTGACAATCAACTTTCCGTTCAGTGACTGACATTCAACTTTACGTTCAGGCCGCGTCAGTCATAGGTGACTGACAATCAACTTTCCGTTCAGTGACCGACACTAAACTTTCCGTTCAGGCCGCGTCAGTCATAGGTGACTGACAATCAACTTTCCGTTCAGTGACAGACATTCAACTTTCCGTTCAGGCCGCGTCAGTCATAGGTGACTGACAATCAACTTTCCGTTCAGTGACAGACATTCAACTTTCCGTTCAGGCCGCGTCAGTCATAGGTGACTGACAATCAACTTTCCGTTCAGTGACCGACACTAAACTTTCCGTTCAGGCCGCGTCAGTCATAGGTGACTGACAATCAACTTTCCGTTCAGTGACCGACATTCAACTTTCCGTTCAGGCCGCGTCAGTCATAGGTGACTGACAATCAACTTTCCGTCAGTGACCGACACAAAACTTTCCGTTCAAGCCGCGTCAGTCATCGGTGACTGACAATCAACTTTTCGTTCAGGCGTCGGGGTATCACAGTGTTAAGCTACGCCGCGGCGCGCCGTCGCGCATGTCGCGCCGTGTGGCCTAAACGGAAAGCGTGGCAAAACCGGCGTGGCACTCAACGTGTTAAGGGCCATTGCTGATGACAAGTGGAGATAACTCGGACGCAACCTACATCCTCGATAAATCGGAGCAGGTCCAAAAATCGGTAGGGATGAGTCCGCGAACATTAATTGTGGAAAAAAACGAACATTAAGCGGCCATTATTGTACATTGTATCCTAAGTGCAATACGCAGTCAATTAGCTCGAATTATTTTCCACATAATTACCAAACGTCTCTTAAACGTTTAATAATTATACGATAAATAATTGATTGCCCGGGCCTCACCACGTGGAGGTTACTGCGCATGGAGACCCACCCTAGCCACGGCCCTTCCACCCTCCAATTACGCGAAAACTAATTCTAATATAGCTTGTGAGAAAGAAAAACCTCCTATCATTGTCAATTTGTAGAACGTTCATTAATTGATCGTAGTACAAGTAAGACAACAAGAGGAGTAGTTGGAATATTCACGGCCGAAAGCTAAATTGAATATCACAGAAGGAAACCTGAAAGAAAATGTGCAAGTGAATTAAATTTCCTGAAATAAAACTTTCTTAAAAATATATCCTATGATCTTAAAAACTAGACAACGAAATATTATTACAGCAGTACAATGCTGTCTTAAAAACTAAGACACCGCTTAAAAATGAAATCTCCCTTCTTAAATACTAGATTAGATTCAAATGCGCCCTGCCTGACTAAAAATCTAACTTAAAACTAGAATCACCCTACCTAATATAACATCTAAGAGTTCAATTAATAGAGAAATTTCAATAATATCCTGCCTAAATAGGAATGTAACAGATACTTTATCATATTCGCGTAGGTATAAGTATGCATATACTTAATTCCTCTTCAATTAATCCATATTAATTTCGTGGGCCATGCCTTCCTGGAACAGACAACTGGCAACAATTTTTGGTTTAATTAACCCTGCCTAATTAAAAGTCTAATAATATCAAATCGTGTAAAACCTGCCTGTATAAAAGGGCAGCGACAGGGGCACGGGTAAGGGCTGGGCACGGGCAGGGCAGGGCAGGGACAGAGTGAGAGTGCGGTCATATTATACATATTTTAAGCAATTCTCTTCTTTAGCTGATTCCTTTTAATGCTTTTGAAACAAAGACAAACCGGCAGTAATTAGGAAAGCATTATAAAAATCTTAAACTCACAAATGGGATCGACGGGGCTGGCTCTTTATAGTTTTCAGTCGGGCCTCTGATACCGTGAATCTGTAACAAACTGGTGCATTGAATTAGTAACGTCCACTCAAGTCAGGGAATGAATCAAACAGGGGTGAATGGGATGAGGAGGCGTAACGAAAGTGACTGCTACCGAGCAACCCGCGAGCGCTCGGCCCAGAGTCTGGACAGTAACACGACTTACAATCAACACCTGTTTCGATACCGAGCCACAGCAATCATTGAGGAACGGATATGCAAGACCGCAACCACGATTCCAGATTATGTCCCATATGCCTTCTGCCACCCCAAGGTGTGCTTGGCGTGGTCTAACGGGGAGAAATATCCTACTTGGCGGGTCACCTGTCCAGAACCGCAATCACAGCCTCACACACTGCTCCACGATAACACTGCAACCCAAATACCGCCACCGGTGCCAAAAGCGCCTTACCATCCGTCCTTCGGGCCGAGAACGGAAAAGGGAATGAAGCTAACAGTGGTGAATTGAATAAGAAGAAAAGTAACGAGAGTGACTGCTGCCGGCCGAGAGCAAAAGAGGGAATGAAGCAGAAAACGGAGTGAAGCAAAAACGGAATGAAGCAAAAAAGGGAACGAGAGGGGAAAGTGCAATGCGCAGTCAATTAGCTCGAATTATTTTCCACATAATTATCAAACGTCTGTTAAACGTTTAATAATTATACGATAAATAATTGATTGCCCGGGTCTCACCACGTGGAGGTTACTGCGCATGGAGACCCACCCTAGCCACGGCCCTTCCACCCTCCAATTACGCGAAAACTAATTCTAATATAGCATGTGAGAAAGAAAAATCTCCTATTATTGTCAATTTGTAGAACGTTCATTAATTGATCGTAGTACAAGTAAGACAACAAGAGGAGTACTTGGAAAATTCACGACCGAAAGCTAAATTGAATGTCAGAAGGAACCTGAAAGAAAATCTGCAAGAGAATTCAATTTCCTGAAATAAAACTTTCTTAAAAATATATCATATGATCTTAAAAACTAGACAACGAAATATTATTGCAGTGGTGAACACTGCGGGCTTAAAAGCTAAGACATAACTTAAAAATAAACCCTACTTTCTTAAATTTTAGATTAGATTCGAATACGCCCTGCCTGACTAAAGAGCTAACTTAAGACTAGAATCACCCTACCTAGTATAAAATCTAAGAGTTCAATTAAAAGAATAATTTCAATAATATCCTACCTACATAGGAATGTAAAAGATACTTTACCAAACTCATATAGGTATAAGTACGTATATGTTTAATTCCTCTTCAATTCGTCCATATTAATCATGTGGTCCATGGTGTCCTAGAACAGACTGAAACACACACCAAAAAATTGCCGCACCTGTCAACAATTTTTGGTTTTCTAAACCCTGCCTAGTTAAAAGTCTAACATTTTCAATTCGTGCAAAACCTGCCTGTATAAAGTTCTAAGATTATGTGCTCGAACAAATCCTGCCTACATAAAGAGCTAAACGTATTGATCGATCTTAATTGGGCCTACCTAATTAATTATCTAATAAATGTAGTGAGTTAAAAGGGCTGGGGTGGGGGCAGGAGCAGGGTCAGGGCGGGAATGTGGTCATATTATACGTATGTATTATCATGAATCTTCTTCTTTAGCTGATTATTTTCAATGCTTCTGAAACAAACACAGACACGAAATAATTAATAAAGTATTATAAAAATGAATTCTTAAACTCAGAAATTGAATCAACGAGGCTGGCTCTTTAATTTTGTAGTTTCCAATCGTGCCTTTGATAGTATTTCTGGATCTGTATTGTATATAATCCACTTTTGAGCCTCTGACGTACTTCCATTTGTTTAATATATCATATTTGGGTTCATCTGTGAATCTGTAACAATCTCAAGCATTGGATTAGTGACGTCCCCAAGCCTCCCCATTTTATACTGAAATACAGCTGCATTTAATTCGTAATAACTGAATTTTAGCGAAGTTAATAAATCAGAATTGATATGAAAAATGCAGCTTTTTTTAATAACAACAGGTAATTGGATTTCGGCCAAAGTGATATATTCTTTTCTACATTCTAGATCAAACTGAATGGTGGTATCACGTTCATTAAAAACTCCAAAATGAAGTAGTCACATTTCACTACAATTGATTCTATTTTGCTTCAACAAAGAAGCGACAAACGATTATTCGGAAGAAAAATATCAAACTTCAACTATCACCATGCCGAGACCCAACTACTGCCAATAACGTTTTTCGTGCAAGGATTTTTGTTTAAACATTTACGGATATCGCGAGTGAATTTCAATTTCTACAAAGCAAGCTCGAAAAGTTATAAAAATTGGCTCTACTAAAGAAAAGGTTAAGATAGAATTGCAACAATTAAGAGGAAATATTTAAGAGTTAAACTCCAATAATGAACAGTCACTAGTATTAACTGTAATTTAAATCTACTATCTAGAATTATTATAAATTTATCAAAGATTCTGCAAATTATATCTGTTTTTTACTTTGCTCTTTTTCTTTTCTTCTTCTTTCTTTTCTTTTCTTTTCTTTTCTTTTCTTCTTCTTTCTTTTCTTTTCTTTTCTTTTTTCTTTCCTTTCTCTTTCATTTATTTTCTTTTTCATTTCTTTTCATTTCGTTCACACAGTAATTTACTAATATGTATGCAAATTTTTAGCAGTACTTCCATCAACAGACATTCCAGGTAGTATAATTATTAAGAAAAATAAAATAAAAAGAAAGGCAAATATAAAACGCTGAAAAGAAAAAGTTCCTGGTTCAGGAACAGGCTTCCAATTGGAAGCAGATGGGGACTAGTAGTCGCAACTCTAATTAAAAACGCGATCTTTAATCGACGCAACGCTAAGTGGAACTCGCGATGCAATCATTTCGCAACACTATTTATTAAGGCTGATAGAAAGTAAACAGTAAATTATCACTATTTGGAATATTAAAAAGCAATGTAACTGAAGATCCTCTGAAAAGTTAGCTGAAGGCTCAAGACGCGAAAATAATGTCCGCAACACTAGAAACTTTCTCATGTGTAAAATATATTATAAAATACTACAATTTAACTAACAATAAGAACAGCAAAATTGCAAGAACAATCGCGATACCATTGCGCTACGCTAAATCAATCACGATTTTCATTTGCTCGCAACTCTAATTAAAAACCGCGAGTCACTTCGCAACTCCAAGAATACGCGAGACTCGTTTTCTTTTTCGCTACTTTACTTGAAAAACCGCGTGGCATTTAACGCAACTCTAATTCGACCCGTTCTCAAGTTTTTCGCAACTCTAAAGCAAGGCGATATTTTTGGGAGGGCTGTATCGTTGGACCGGAATGTGCGTCGGCCAAGTACAAATAAAAATTCTACAAATTAAAGTGCAAGCACAGTGACAAAGTAGTAATATAGAATGATTCCCCATTCTTATAAAGAATGCGGAACCATTAGTAGTTGCCCTCTTGAGTGACAGTTTGTCGGGCCTCTTCGGCATATAGCCTCTTCTTTTCGTCGGACCCAAGGGCCAGCTGAAACTTAAGCTAGGCTCGAGGCTCTAATCGAAAACCAAAGAAAAACTTATAAATGTGAAATAAAGAGTTAAAATCGCGGAGCTAAATGGAACACACGTGGCCGAATCACGACCAAATAAAATCGTAAAATTGTGATTACGGAAAATCGCAAAGATTACGATTAAAACTGTAATCGTTCTTCGTTCACACGTGCAGCCTCGAGCATAATGTAACACGTTTCGTTTCGGAGCCTAAAGCGCGACCACGACCGCGAAGGACTCGAAAAATCGATAGGCAAAGTCAGAGGCGAACGCATTTTCGTTCGCGCCACAGCTTCACCGTCGACTTTTCAAATCAGATTTCCTGAAACAGGTTGAACACGCGAAATAGTGCCTACCCGATCAGAGACTGTGTCAACCTGCCCGGCCCTACCTACTTATGTCTATCAATCACACCAGAAAGTATGCTACCTATCCTACCTGGACCTATATTTAAGAAATAGCAAACAAGCACACCAACACACGACACTCCACGGTTCTCAGTCAAACACTTGGGCGCAAAAGCCTACACTAGGGAGGCGTCCCGGGACACCCCCGACACCCAAGTGCTGTCACACAACTTGCACACTCTAATGTACGTACCATTTTTCTGAAATCGACTGACAGTGGCTGGGATCTCTGCGTTCACGTGGAAAAAACCACGTCGCGGTTGAGATATTTAATAGATATTTAATAAAATAATTAAATAGCACCGATACAAGAGGTACTTGATAGCAATTGATAAGTATATTCAATTCTTTTTGGCATTTGGCCTCTGTCATCTTAAATGACAAAAACTTCGTGCCCAAGTATAGTAGGAATTATTGAAGCAAATAATACTAAAAATGATGTCTGTTTTAAATTGATGGACATCTTATCTTGGTCATAGTAGCTACATTTTAATACGGAACGACGCAAATCCACAGCCTAACCACACACACAATGCGGATATTACGTCGTGCACGATACACCAACGCACTGTCAGTCGCCAACAATAAATCATTTTATGGCTTATAAACTAAAAAATATCATCGTGCTCTACCACCGTTTTCCCACCCAAGTAGCACCGGGGCACGTGAGTGGGATCCGGGCAGTGAACACGGAAAGGGTTAAACCTGAAAATCCTCGTCTAAAAAGATGATAAGGACATACTGATTTTCTAACGGGCTAAAATACATATATATGTACAACAGATCTATATATGATTCTATTTTATTGAAGAGAAAATTAAATGACTCTACTTTATTAGAAAAATTATGCAGTGACTCTACTTTATTAGAAAAATTATTCAAAGACTCTACGTTAATAGAGAAATTATTCAACGACTCTACTTTAATATACTTTGAATTAAATTGAAACATCCTCGGGCGTTCCCGTTATCAAAGCATTGATTCTAAAACGCAAGATTGCTTTAAAAGTTGATTGCCTTGATTTCGAAAACTACCCGTTCGCGTATTGTCTTCTTGTACATTCAGGTTTAATTAACATTTTGTACGGAAACAATGAACGTATCGATATCTTTAAACGCTAAAGACTAATATGGATATCGAATAATAAAATTATTCGATAGTTCCAACAAATTGATAAGGTAAATGAGTACCTTCACTTTATATATTATCAAAGTAGAAAAAGATGAAATACTACACTCTTACTAACAGCAATAATTATGCAATTTATTCTAACTGTGCAGTCATTGCAATTGACAAGTAAACGAAGTCGAATGGTATTCGACTTCTCCACTACAAACTAATGCACGTAGAATACTGGACGTTACTTTATATTCATTCAATAATTAATAACTATTTAAATATCGTTTCATAGGTATTCAATTAAATACTCTATTATAAAAAGATATATAGTGATATATTTTGTACTAAATATGATCTGTTTTAAAATTATCAAGCTATTTAAAAACGCGTTGTACAAGAAGACCTATCCTCACATAATATAAAGCAGTAAAGAAGTTACTACTCATGAGTATATTTCCATATACCCATGGTCACAGTGCTTGCCAGAAAAATCTACGTAATTACAACCAGTCACCCGTGTCGGTTCGGACCTTTCGTCCTGCGACATGATTGAGTGACCAGAGGAACTTTAAAGCATGCCACTCACCGGTTGCAGACTCACCAGGTGTGCGGTCAAGCTCGTTGCCATCGAAGCCATGGAAGCTGCTGAAACATTCAAAAAGAGCAAACAACATTAAAATCTATGTATTTTCAGTACTTTTGGAATGTGTTAATTATCAATGATTATTGCAATACAAGATTAAAGAACGAAGGAGATACTTACTCGTCAAATTGATGGCTGAAAGCCCGAACTCGCTGAACAGGACACTGACTCTAATGGAACACTTATGATTGACGAACAAAGTGATTCTAAGTTCGCGACAGTATTTCTACTGTTTTTGTGACTGCTACCGAGCAGCCCGCGTGCCCTCGGCTCAGAGTCTGGACAGTAAAACGACTTAGCATCAACACAAGTTTCGATTCCGAGCCACAGAAATCATTAAGGCACGGATATGCAAAACCACAACCACGATTCTAGATTATGACCCGTATGCCTTCTGCCACCCCAAGGTGTGCTTGGCGTGGTCTAACACATAGGAATTTCCTACTAGGCGGGCCAAAGTGTCCAGAAAAGCAATCACAGCCCCACACACCGCCCCCCGATGACACTGCAACCCGGATATTGCAAGAACCGCGACCACGATTCCAGAATGGTGGATGACCTACCCAAATTAGAGATTATATGTGGTCTAACAGAGGGCCTCGTGACCAGGGTCCAGAACCACAATCACGCCCCCACACATCGTAACTCGCTGACACTAAGTCCCTAACCATCAGTCCTCCGAGCCGAGAACGGAAAAGGAAACGGAATAGTTGTTATCGACGAACAAAGTGACTCTATTTTTCGCGAGAGTATTATTTCGGAGCAAACACTGACTCTAATTTCGCGTCTCTTTACTGTTATTTATGTTGAATTATTATTAAGAGCGGCTGCGCTCAAAAAATAATAAAAAGAACTTTGACGGAACAAGCACTGACTCTACCAACCGCATTGCGCGCGGCCAACAATATCGTTATGGTGATACAATTGAGCCCATGGCAGCTTCTGAAACATTCAAAAGAACAGACAACATTGAAATCTTTGCGTTTTGAGTACTTTTCGATCATGATAATTATCAAAGACCATTGTAAAATAAGATTAAAGAAATACAGAGATACTTACTCTTCGAGTTGATGGATGAGTGCCCGAACTCGCCGAACTGCATCGGTGCTGACTCTAATACCGGAATACTTATTGCGAAAGAAAAAAAAATAAAATAAAAGACTACTATCGCGCACGTCAATTGTGATCGACGAACAAAGTGACTCTAATTTCGCGAGAGCAATATTTCGAAGCAAACACTGACTCTACTTTCGCGTATCTTTACTGTTATTTATATTTACTTATAATTATTATGAGCGGTTTCGCTCTAAAAACAATAAAAAGAACTTTGACGGAGCAAGCACTGACCCTACTGACCGCATTGCGCGCGGTCATCAAAATTTTCTGAAAGAAAATCTGTACAAGTTAGTAAATAGGGTGAGGAGGTAGAAATTGAAGCAATACACATTTGATTTTATTTATCTCTTTCTTATTTCTTCATCCTGTCAAACGTCTGTTGAGGAAATACTGCTTTGTTTTAATAAAGTACTACCGTATTATTATTCTGATTTAATTACTGTTAATTGTCTATTCAAGATATACTATTATAGATTAATATAAATGATTTATCAAAAGCTCTCGCGATAGGAAATCGATTGTTAGATAAACGCGTATTAATTAATAGAAGCTAATAGTCAAGCGTATGCGGTGGTAAACTAAAACTCGAAATGTGATTGAATTGTAGGGTGATGTACATCGCTAACCTTCGACAACATAGACGACCCTTACGCTGCGACGCTTGAACTGATAATGACGTCGCGTCGCGTCGCGTCCCGAACCTCACCACTCCGCGCCATCGCGTCGGTAGCGCTCGCTCGCGCTCGGTCCTATTCGCAATTTCCGAAAATCTTTCAAGGTTTCCGACCGCGGCCGTGCGGTCTACTATCCTTGGGTCACCTTTTCGACATCTACTGTTTCTGACCAACCTTTAGCTGGACCTACGACCCTTGGGCCATACCTACTGGACTTCTACTGTTGCTGACCAACTTTTACCTGGACCTACGATCCTTTGACAATACCTACTGGACTTCTACTGTTTCTGACCAATTTTTAGCTGGGCTTACAACCCTTGGACCATACCTACTGGACTTTTACTGTCTCTGGCCAACTTTTAGCTGGAAACAGAAAACGGAGTGAAGCAAAAACGGAATGAAGCAAAAAAGGGAACGAGAGGGGAAAGTGCAATGCGCAGTCAATTCGCTCGAATTATTTTCCACATAATTATCAAACGTCTGTTAAACGTTTAATAATTATACGATAAATAATTGATTGCCCGGGTCTCACCACGTGGAGGTTACTGCGCATGGAGACCCACCCTAGCCACGGCCCTTCCACCCTCCAATTACGCGAAAACTAATTCTAATATAGCTTGTGAGAAAGAGAAATCTCCTATTATTGTCAATTTGTAGAACGTTCATTAATTGATCGTAGTACAAATAAGACAACAAGAGGAGTATTTGGAAAATTCACGACCGAAAGTTAAATTGAATATCAAATGGAAACCTGAAAGAAAATCTGCAAGGAAGTCCAATTTCCTGAAATAAAACTTTCTTAATAATATATCATAGAAACTAGACAACGAAATATTATCACAGCAGTGTACACTGCTGTCTTAAAAACCAAGGCACAGTTTAAAAATAAATTCTCCTTTCTTAAATACTAGATTAAATTCAAATGCGCCCTGCCTGACTAAAGATCTAACTTAAAACTAAAATCACCCTACCTAATATAATATCTAAGAGTTCAATTAAAAACAATTTCAATGATATGCTACCTAAATAGGAATGTAACAGATACTTTATCATATTATTGTAAGTATAAGTATGCATATTCTTAATTCCTCTTCAATTAGTCCATATTAATTTCGTGGACCATGCCTTCCTAGAACAGACAACTGGCAACTGGGCAGGGGCTGGGCACGGGCAGGGGCAGGGGCAGGGGCAGGGGCAGGGGCAGGGGCAGGGTGAGAGTGTGGTCATATTATACATATTTTAAGAAATCCTCTTCTTCAGCTGAGTCCTTCCAATCCTTCTGAAACAAAGACAAAGTGGATGTAATTAGTAAAGCATTATAAAAATCTTCAACTCACAAGTGGGATCAAATGGGAGGCAAATAACGAAAGTGACTGCTACCGAGCAGTCCGCGAGCGCTCGGCCCAGAGTCTGGACAGTAGAACGACTTACAATCGACACCAGTTTCGATACCGAGCCACAGCAATCATTGAAGCACGGATATGCAAAACCGCAACCACGATTCCAGATTAGGTCCCATATGCCTTCTGCCACCTCAAGGTGTACTTGGCGTGGTCTAACGGGGAGAAGTATCCTACTTGGCGGGTCACCTGTCCAGGACCACAGTCCCAGCCTCACACACTGCTCCACGATGACACTGCAACCCAAATACCGCCACAGGTGCCAAAAGCGCCTTACCATCCGTCTCCCGGGCCGAGAACGGAAAAGGGAATGAAGCTAATAAGGGAATCAAGCAAATAAGAGAATGAAGCAAAAAAGGGAATGAGGGGGGAAAGTGCAATGCGCAGTCAATTCGCTCGAATTATTTTCCGCATAATTATCAAACGTCGGTTACACGTTTAATAATTATACGATAAATAATTGATTGCCCGGGTCTCACCACGTGGAGGTTACTGCGCATGGAGACCCACCCTAGCCGCGGCCCTTCCACCCTCCAATTACGCGAAAACTAATTCTAATATAACATGTGACAAAGAAAAATCTCCTATTATTGTCAATTTGTAGAACGTTCAGTAATTGATCGTAGTACAAGTAAGACAACAAGAGGAGTACTTGGAAAATTCACGACCGAAAGCTAAATGGAATATCAGAAGGAAACCTGAAAGAAAATCTGCAAGAGAATTCACGTTCCTGAAATAAAACTGTCTTAAAAATATATCCTATGATCTTAAAAACTAGACAACGAAATATTATTGCAGCGGTGAACACTGCGGGCTTAAAAGCTAAGACATAACTTAAAAATAAACCCTACTTTCTTAAATTTTAGATTAGATTCGAATACGCCCTGCCTGACTAAAGAGCTAACTTAAGACTAGAATCACCCTACCTAGTATAACATCTAACAGATCGAATAAAAGAACAATTTCAATAATATCCTATCTACATAGGACTGTAATAGATACTATCCCATACTCATGTAGGTATGAGTATACATATACTTAAATCCTCTTCGGTTAGTCCGTATTAATCTCTCGTGGTCCATGGTGTCCTAGAACAGACAGAAACCCGAACCAAAAAATTGCAGCACCTGCCTACAATATTTGGTTTTATAAACCCTGCCTAATTAAAAGTCTAATAATTTAAATTCGTGTAAAACCTGCCAGTATAAAGATCTAAGATTGTGTGTTGAGACAAATCCTACCTACATAAAGAGCTAAATGTATTGTTCGATTTATATTTGGGCCTGCCTAATTAATTGTCTAACACCTGTAATTAGTTAATAAGGACAGGGGTTTGGGGCAGGGATGGGGTGAGGGTGTGTTCGTATTATACATTGTTTCATGAATCCTCTTCTTTTCAATGCTTCTGAAACATGCACAAACTCGAAATAATTAGTAAAGCATTATAAGAATGAATTCTTAAACTCACAAATTGAATCGACGAGGCTGGCTCTTTAATTTTAAAGTTTCCAATCGTGTCTTTGATAATATTTCTGGATCTGTATTCTATATATTCCACTCTTGAGCCTCTGACGTATGTACTTATGTTTGTTTAATATAGCATATTTGGGTTCATCTGTGAATCTGTAACAATCTCAAGCATTGGATTAGTGACATCCCCAAGCCTCCCCATTTTATATCGAAATGAAGCTGCTTTTAATTCGTAATAACTGAATTTTAGCGCAGTTAATAAATCAGAATTGATATGAAAAATGCTGCTATTTTTTGTTAACAATAGTTAATTGGATTTCGGCCAAAGTGATATATTCTTTTGTACGTTCTAGATCAAACTGAATGGTTGTATCACGTTCATTAAAAACTTCAAAATGAAGTAGTCACATTTCACTACAATTGATTCTATTTTGCTTCAACAAAGAAGCGACAAACGATTATTCGGAAGAAAAATATCAAACTTCAACTATCACCATGCCGAGACCCAACTACTGCCAATAACGTTTTTCGTGCAAGGATTTTTGTTTAAACATTTACGGATATCGCGAGTGAATTTTAATTTCTACAAAGCAAGCTCGAAAAGTTATAAAAATTGGCTCTACTAAAGAAAAGGTTAAGATAGAATTGCAACAATTAAGAGGAAATATTTAAGAGTTAAACTCCAATAATGAACAGTCACTAGTATTAACTCTAATTTAAATCTACTATCTAGAATTATTATAAATTTATCAAAGATTCTGCAAATTATATCTGTTTTTTACTTTGCTCTTTTTCTTTTCTTCTTCTTTCTTTTCTTTTCTTTTCTTTTCTTTTCTTTTCTTTTCTTTTCTTTTCTTTTCTTTTCTTTTTTCTTTCCTTTCTCTTTCATTTATTTTCTTTTTCATTTCTTTTCATTTCGTTCACACAGTAATTTACTAATATGTATGCAAATTTTTAGCAGTACTTCCATAAACAGACATTCCAGGTAGTATAATTATTAAGAAAAATAAAATAAAAAGAAAGGCAAATATAAAACGCAGAAAAGAAAAAGTTCCTGGTTCAGGAACAGGCTTCCAATTGGAAGCAGATGGGGACTAGTAGTCGCAACTCTACTTAAAAACGCGATCTTTAATCAACGCAACGCTAACTGGAACTCGCGATACAATCATTTCGCAACACTATTTATTAAGACTAATAGAAAGCAAACAGTAAATTATATGTACTATCCAAAATTAAGCAAATTGAAGATCCTCTGAAAAAAGAACTGAAAGTTCCAATACGCGAAAACAATTTCCGCAACACTAGAAGCTCAAATGTAAAGTGTATTATAAAATACTACAATTTAACTAGCAATAAGAATAGCAATAAGTGGCATTCAACGCAACTCCAACTCGACCCGTTCGCAAGTTTTTCGCAACTCTAAAGAAACGCGATATTTTTGGGAGGGCTGTATCGTTGGGCCGGAATGTGCATCGGCCAAGTACAAATAAAAATTCTACAAATGAAAATGCAAGCACAGTGACAAAGTAGTAACACAGAATGATTCCCCATTCTTAAAAAGAATGGGGAGCCATTAGTAGTTGCCCTCTTGAGTGACAGTTTGTCGGGCCTCTTCGGCATATAGCCTCTCCATTTCGTCGGACCCAAGGGTCAGCTGAAACTTAAACTAGGCTCGAGACTCTAATCGGAAACCAAGGAAAAACTTATAAAGGTGAAATAAAGAGTTTCAATCGCGGAGCTAAATGGAACACACGTGGCCGAATGACGATCAAATAAAATCGTAAAATTGTGATTACGGAAAATCACATAGATTACGATTAAAATTGTAATCGTTCTTCGTTCACACGTGCAGCCTCGAGCATAATGTAACGCGTTTCGTTTCGGAGCCTAAATCGCGACCACGACCGCGAAGGATTCGAAAAATCGATAGGCAAAGCCAGAGGCGAACGCATTTTCGTTCGCGCCACAGCTTCACCGTCGACTTTTCAAATCAGATTTCCTGAAACAGGTTGAACACGCGAAATAGTGCCTACCCGATCGGAGACTGTGTCAACCTGCCCGGCCCTACCTACTTATGTCTATCAATCACACCAGAAAGTATGCTACCTATCCTACCTGGACCTATATTTAAAAAATGGCAAACAAACACACCAACACACGACACTCCACGGTTCTCAGTCAAACACTTGGGCGCAAAAGCCTACACTAGGGAGGCGTCCCGGGACACCCCCGACACCCAAGTGCTGTCACACAACTTGCACACTGTAATGTACGTACCATTTTTCTGAAATCGACTGGCAGTGGCTGGGATCTCTGCGTTCACGTGGAAAAAACCACGTCGCGGTTGAGATATTTAATAGATATTTAATAAAATAATTAAATAGCACCGATACAAGAGGTACTTGATAGCAATTGATAAGTATATTCAATTCTTTTTGGCATTTGGCCTCTGTCATCTTAAATGACAAAAACTTCGTGCCCAAGTATAGTAGGAATTATTGAAGCAAATAATACTAAAAATGATGTCTGTTTTAAATTGATGGACATCTTATCTTGGTCATAGTAGCTACATTTTAATACGGAACGACGCAAATCCACAGCCTAACCACACACACAATGCGGATATTACGTCGTGCACGATACACCAACGCACTGTCAGTCGCCAACAATAAATCATTTTATGGCTTATAAACTAAAAAATATCATCGTGCTCTACCACCGTTTTCCCACCCAAGTAGCACCGGGGCACGTGAGTGGGATCCGGGCAGTGAACACGGAAAGGGTTAAACCTGAAAATCCTCGTCTAAAAAGATGATAAGGACATACTGATTTTCTAACGGGCTAAAATACATATATATGTACAACAGATCTATATATGATTCTATTTTATTGAAGAGAAAATTAAATGACTCTACTTTATTAGAAAAATTATGCAGTGACTCTACTTTATTAGAAAAATTATTCAAAGACTCTACGTTAATAGAGAAATTATTCAACGACTCTACTTTAATATACTTTGAATTAAATTGAAACATCCTCGGGCGTTCCCGTTATCAAAGCATTGATTCTAAAACGCAAGATTGCTTTAAAAGTTGATTGCCTTGATTTCGAAAACTACCCGTTCGCGTATTGTCTTCTTGTACATTCAGGTTTAATTAACATTTTGTACGGAAACAATGAACGTATCGACATCTTTAAACGCTAAAGACTAATATGGATATCGAATAATAAAATTATTCGATAGTTCCAACAAATTGATAAGGTAAATGAGTACCTTCACTTTATATATTATCAAAGTAGAAAAAGATGAAATACTACACTCTTACTAACAGCAATAATTATGCAATTTATTCTAACTGTGCAGTCATTGCAATTGACAAGTAAACGAAGTCGAATGGTATTCGACTTCTCCACTACAAACTAATGCACGTAGAATACTGGACGTTACTTTATATTCATTCAATAATTAATAACTATTTAAATATCGTTTCATAGGTATTCAATTAAATACTCTATTATAAAAAGATATATAGTGATATATTTTGTACTAAATATGATCTGTTTTAAAATTATCAAGCTATTTAAAAACGCGTTGTACAAGAAGACCTATCCTCACATAATATAAAGCAGTAAAGAAGTTACTACTCATGAGTATATTTCCATATACCCATGGTCACAGTGCTTGCCAGAAAAATCTACGTAATTACAACCAGTCACCCGTGTCGGTTCGGACCTTTCGTCCTGCGACATGATTGAGTGACCAGAGGAACTTTAAAGCATGCCACTCACCGGTTGCAGACTCACCAGGTGTGCGGTCAAGCTCGTCGCCATCGAAGCCATGGAAGCTGCTGAAACATTCAAAAAGAGCAAACAACATTAAAATCTATGTATTTTCAGTACTTTTGGAATGTGTTAATTATCAATGATTATTGCAATACAACATTAAAGAACGAAGGAGATACTTACTCGTCAAATTGATGGCTGAAAGCCCGAACTCGCTGAACAGGACACTGACTCTAATGGAACACTTATGATTGACGAACAAAGTGATTCTAATTTCGCGACAGTATTTCTACTGTTTTTGTGACTGCTACCGAGCAGCCCGCGAGTCCTCGGCTCAGAGTCTGGACAGTAAAACGACTTAGCATCGAGACCAGTTTCGATTCCGAGCCACAGAAATCATTAAGGCACGGATATGCAAAACCACAACCACGATTCTAGATTATGACCCGTATGCCTTCTGCCACCCCAAGGTGTGCTTGGCGTGGTCTAACACATAGGAATTTCCTACTAGGCGGGCCAAAGTGTCCAGAAAAGCAATCACAGCCCCACACACCGCCCCCCGATGACACTGCAACCCGGATATTGCAAGAACCGCGACCACGATTCCAGAATGGTGGATGACCTACCCAAATTAGAGATTATATGTGGTCTAACAGAGGGCCTCGTGACCAGGGTCCAGAACCACAATCACGCCCCCGCACATCGTAACTCGCTGACACTAAGTGCCTAACCATCAGTCCTCCGAGCCGAGAACGGAAAAGGAAACGGAATAGTTGTTATCGACGAACAAAGTGACTCTATTTTTCGCGAGAGTATTATTTCGGAGCAAACACTGACTCTAATTTCGCGTCTCTTTACTGTTATTTATGTTGAATTATTATTAAGAGCGGCTGCGCTCAAAAAATAATAAAAAGAACTTTGACGGAACAAGCACTGACTCTACCAACCGCATTGCGCGCGGCCAACAATATCGTTATGGTGATACAATTGAGCCCATGGCAGCTTCTGAAACATTCAAAAGAACAGACAACATTGAAATCTTTGCGTTTTGAGTACTTTTCGATCACGATAATTATCAAAGACCATTGTAAAATAAGATTAAAGAAATACAGAGATACTTACTCTTCGAGTTGATGGATGAGTGCCCGAACTCGCCGAACTGCATCGGTGCTGACTCTAATACCGGAATACTTATTGCGAAAGAAAAAAAAATAAAATAAAAGACTACTATCGCGCACGTCAATTGTGATCGACGAACAAAGTGACTCTAATTTCGCGAGAGCAATATTTCGAAGCAAACACTGACTCTACTTTCGCGTATCTTTACTGTTATTTATATTTACTTATAATTATTATGAGCGGTTTCGCTCTAAAAACAATAAAAAGAACTTTGACGGAGCAAGCACTGACTCTACTGACCGCATTGCGCGCGGTCATCAAAATTTTCTGAAAGAGAATCTGTACAAGTTAATAAATAGGGTGAGGAGGTAGAAATTG
This sequence comes from Nomada ferruginata, assembly GCA_963583965.1. Classification (NCBI taxonomy): domain Eukaryota; kingdom Metazoa; phylum Arthropoda; class Insecta; order Hymenoptera; family Apidae; genus Nomada; species Nomada ferruginata. Next base: position 9,550,405 of record OY757216.1, read on the forward strand.
AAGCAATACACATTTGATTTTATTTATCTCTTTCTTATTTCTTCATCCTGTCAAACGTCTGTTGAGGAAATACTGCTTTGTTTTAATAAAGTACTACCGTATTATTATTCTGATTTAATTACTGTTAATTGTCTATTCAAGATATACTATTATAGATTAATATAAATGATTTATCAAAAGCATACTGTGACTGTTCTTTGCCCGAGTTTTAAAGGTGATCATGATCTTAGTAAGTAAGCAATATCGCGCATTTATAAGTTCTCGTAGCTGCTTGTAGAAATCAAGACTCGAAACTATTTATCATGCTTCAGGTGCATGGCAACCAGTACGTACGTCCGCGGGCAATCCTGCATCGAAAATACAATTTGACCGTACTTGTGCAAAGTCACAGAGATATTAAAAGTTTTTAATAAATACTAGTGAAGCTATAACAGAAATCGCGACCGATATGCTGCGAAACATGAAAGTATTTCAATTTTTCGTTTAGAATTAATGAAATTTACAGACTCTAGTTTCAATCGCGAGTGGCATATTGTAAGTTCTATTTAAAATGTTTAAATTGCTCAATAACTTTCAACCGAAAGAAAAGAACTTGAGCCAAAATCCAATCGCCAGATAACAAGAAATATACGTAAACCGTTTGGATAATACGTTAAATGTTACCAATCCTTCATCATAGGTCATCGGACTGATTGTTATGCATCGCAGTAATTGTATCTCAATACTCCATTCCTGCAGCCTCAATATATTATCCTCCACCAACCAATCACCCATTGTACCTGCAACAAAAAGAAAAGCAACGTGATAAACCTGTGCTAAAATCAGAATCGAATTCAAAGTTGCGAAAGAGTATGTAAGTGACATTGCAAAGAAAATAAACGCAACCTTAACACCGCATCGAATCCGAATAATCGTGTAATAAAATATAATAAATAATCAAAGAACCGTTTAAACTAATAAATTAATTAACCCGATATTTTAATAAACGACTAGTTATCGCGAAACAAAAAATCGGTGGTACCGGATGACCGGTCAAGCGTCCAGCAAAAGAGACTCGAGAAAGAGTTTAATGGATATCCACGATTGTTAAATAAACGTGTATTAATTAATAGAAGGTAATAGACAAGCGTATGCGGTGATAAAGTAAACCCCGAGATGCTATTGTATTGTAAGCTGATGTATAATACATATGTCGCTAACCTTCGACAGCATAGACGACCCGTACGGTACGACGCTTGAACTGATAGTGACACCGCTTGCGCCGCGCACCGTCATCCCCACTCCGCGACGCGCCGGCGCGTCGATAGCGCTCGGTCGCGCTCGGTGGTATTCGCAATTTTCGAACTCTTCGAAGGTCTCCGACCGCGGTCGTGCGTACTACTGTACTAAGGTCATACGTACTGAACTTTTGGCCCTTCCTACCACTTTTTAGCTGAACCTACGATCCTACGGTTATACTTACTGAGCTTTTACGTTTTCTGACCAACTTTTAGCCGGACCTACGACTCTAGGGTCGTGCCTATTGAACTTCTGCGAGTTCTGATTAAGTTTTAGCTGGACCTACGCTGGACATACGAAATAATTAACAATAAAGAAGTTTTATAGTTGCATTAGTACAGTAAAAATACATTGCATGTCTTGTCTATTCCTATATCTCGTCGGTTACCAAACCAAGCCATTCACAGCGGTACTAATAAATTGTAGAAAGCGATATTAACGGTCACTCACGTACTTTATGTAATTTTTTATTTGTATTTTATAAAATAAATTGAATAAAACGTAGATTATCGTATAAACGAACAATAAAAGTATATAAACTGGAAAAAACGTGTTCCATTTGATTTTCCAAAATAGTAAACATCGCCTTTCAAGTTGCAAATAGTTTTTTAAAACGTTTTTGAGAAGGCAACTGTGTAAATTATATTTATTTCTTGCATTGTAATCGCCAAATCGCAAATTGTACAGACCTCTAAGTTCCTATTAATATTGTGAAAGGGATAGCGCGTAGATTCAAATATGTTTTTGTATTTTAGCTTGGAGTATTTAAACGGCGAACGCAGTGCCACCGTACGGGCGCGGTAAAAAAGTATGGTAGTTGCGCGCAAGCATTCGTAGCGTATGCATTATGATGGAGAAGAAGATTGTAGATCAAAAGGAATATTTAAAAAAGTACTTGGCTTCGGGACATGGCGAGGATAAGAAGAAGAAGAAAAAGAGAAAGATGAATGTAGGGGCGCAAACGTGAGTTTCAATTTGCAAATATTACACTCTCTATCGACAGTTTCAACAGGAAATCATTGTGTTTTAGGTTATAGTAATTAACACACGTACTCCTGGAAATTTCTTTGAAATGTTTATATTCGAAACTTTAGCACGACGAATCACGAATTTATTTAACGTATTACAGCGTCTCCATAATTTCGTGTTAGAGCGATAACTAAAACATGTTCGAGCGTGAGAAGGAATGTGTACCCTCTCTTTTGAACGAAATTCTAATATCGATCATCGATATTTACCGACTTTTAGAAAATAGTCAAACTACTTACGAAGGCCATTCGTTTCTTTCCACAAATTTTTAGATGTATTTTCCAGAGTAAAGATCATTGACGATGACCTAGACCTGAAGAATATGAGGCCAGTTGACGAGAATGAATTCGACATGTTTGTCACCGCAGAAGATGCGCCACAAATTGCTGGTGTAGTGGACGAGCGTGGATCAGTTGATTTCTCAGATAAAAGGAGATGGAAAATCATAGCCGACGACGAAGGCGGAGATCTAACCATTACTAGTACAGACAGAGGAATCAAGCAACACAAACAAACAAAGAACGGTTCCGATAATGATTTGAGTCCACCAAGAAAACGAAAGGAAAAGTCCGATGGCGATTTATCTCCCCCGAGGTTACCTAGGAGACAAAAACTTGGTACGAGTAAAAAATCGAAAGAGGACGAGGATAGCGATCTGAGCCCTCCTCGAATGAAACCTAAAAAGCAAAGTAGTAAGCGCAACGCCTCTCAAAATAATAGCGACAGCGAAAGTCTGCAAACAGATATTCCACCGTATAAAAATGGAAAGAAGACGAGGAGAAAAGGGAAAGCATCCGATGAATCGGATGTAAGTCCTCCCAGAAAAAGTAAAAAGCATAAATCTAAGAAGGGTGTTAAACAACGAAATGAAGGCGATTCAGATTTGAGTCCTCCCCGAAGAAGTAGAAGGAATTCCGACTCGGACATGAGTCCACCCAGGGGAAGTAAAAATTACGATTCCGATTTAAGTCCACCGAGAAAAGGTAGAAGGGAAGAAATTGGAAAGGGCATGAAACATACAAATAAAGATGATTCCGATCTGAGTCCTCCTAGAAAAAGTAAAAGAAGCTTCGATTCTGATACCAGCGCACAGAGGAAGAGCAAAGCCTACGATTCGGATGTAAGTCCACCAAGGGATGGTAGAAAACACGACTATGGGAAAAAAGGTTCCGATTCCGATTTAAGTCCACCTAGAAGAAAGCAGGAAAAAGATATTCACGCGACTTCGAAGTACAAAGGTAGAAATCACGAGTCGGATATGAATGCGTCCAGGGAGACTAAAAAGTGCAGAGACTCGTATTCCGATGCTAGGAGAGACAGATGCAGCGACTTAAGTCCACAGAGGCAACATAGATATAAAGATGAAAGAACGGAAAGAAACAAGAATTATAGATATTCCGAAAAAGATTCTCGACCGTACAAGAGACATCGCGATGCGAACACAAATCTACCTCAAAAAATGAATAAAGACAGAGATACAAGTTCGAATAGATTTAGAGGGGACGACAGAGATTTTTATAAATCCAAACCGAGCACGTTCAATGATAGGCACGATCGCGAGTCGAAATATTCCCACAGAGATGAACCTTACGGCAAAGAAAAGAAATCAAAACAGAGGGATACTGACGACGAAACAAATGAGAAGCGAATGAAGAAAACGTTAGATGGGAAAACAGCAGGATTGCAAGACGCCAAAGCGTTAAGGGAAGAGACAGTAGCGCACAAAAAACGAGAAGCAGAACAATTCAGCAAGGTATTCGAACAAATTCTCTTCTCCTTCTTCATTTTCCACTCCTTATTATAAAATTACAAATCATTTTTTTCACCTCAGCTCAGCAAGGATGTGACGGGAGTTGGTCAAGCAACGATTGTACGCGATACTAAGACCGGCAGAAAACGTGACCTGGAAGCAGAAGCGGCAGAAAAACGCGAGAAACAAAAGCGGCAAGCGGAACTGAATGCACAGTACGCTAAATGGGGAAAGGGGTGAGTCGAATGAAATTCGAAACGTGTCCGAAAATTTTAACAGCTCAAAAAACAAAGAGAAAACCTAATTTATTTGTTATTCCATTTCAGCTTGAAACAAGTGGAGGATCGAGAGGAAAAATTAAAAGACGATCTCTATGAAATGAGTAAGCCTTTAGCGAGGTATGCAGACGACGCTGATTTGGATCAGAAACTTAGAGAGCAAGATAGGGAAGGTGATCCCATGTTGGACTACATAAAACAAAAGCAAATCAAAGAAGGGAAAAGGAAGCCAGGTGAGCGGTTTCAACGTAACACTATACATAATATACATATAAATGCACGCACTCGTGGCAGTAACATTGTTCGACTTACAACTGTATTTCTAGATCGGCCAAAGTATGAAGGGTCAAGCACGCCAAATCGTTTCGGCGTTAAACCTGGTCACAGATGGGATGGTGTCGATAGGAGCAACGGCTATGAGAAACGGTGGTTCGAGGCGCAAAACGCAAAGGTAGCGCGCCAGGAAGAAGCATACAAGTGGAGTACCTCCGACATGTAAATCGCACACACTCTTTCCCATTCTTCTTTCTCATTTGTTTACCCTACACGCATAAAAGGGCCAGTGCTTCAACAAATTTTAATCGTTAGACGAGGGGTTCGTAAACTCATGTATGCGTACATGTGAAATACAATTTTTACTTATCCATCACTGAAATAAACATCCATACAAGCTCGTTATTAATCATTCTGATTATTTATCCTCAACATACCCCGTATCGGAAGAACCGCTCATGTCGGCGATGCGTTAAAAATACCGGCAGCTATTTGTCGGTATGCATCGCAGCTCGGGTCACGCGACCGAGGGGCGCAAACGAACATGCAAGTATCGTCCGTGAAATATGAATCACCCAGAAACGGTGGATCGTGGAGGGTTGGATTATCAAAACCGCAAAATCGATATTCGTTCCAGAAAACGCTAGAGCCCCAAGAATTACTGGCGCCTGTCTGCTACTATATCCCTATCGTTTTAATGCAACAGTGCGACCAAGCGAACTATCCGTTTATAAAATCGATCGAAGCTCACAAAACTGCTCTTTTCTTTGTTAGTATATATGGAAATTGGGAGTGGCGCTTAGCTTAGCCAACGATACACGCAACGCACTCGAGATCGTTGGGAAAAAAGGGAGAGGCAAAGAGGAAAGAAACAATCCAATCCATAAACTACTCGAACCGGTTTTCAATAAACAAACCAGACGTTCGCAATATTGCTGGTTTCGCGCGCACGCAGCCGTGTGTGCGTACGCAACACAGAGAGATCAACGGAGAAGGAATATATATCGACTCGCTTAGTCGCGACGCAAGGGCAGGGTCGTCGGCAGTGTCAGTACGCCTCGCGACGTCGAGAAGACTTGTGTGTTTGTGGAACGATCGTAGGGTAGCGTTTTTAGTGTTCGCCGGTAGTAGCTTTTGTACAGTGTTTTAATACATATATACATATATATATATATATATATATATATATATATATATATATATGTATGTATATACAATATATACGTATACTTTTTAGCCGGTCAGAACCGTGATCGGTGGAGACCGTGTAATTAAACGAATTTCCGATACGTCCAGTTCGACCAAGCGTATAAAATCGCTGTATTTTCATCTTAACGAATCGTTAACGAATAAGCCGGCACCGCAAGCGCGTGTCGTTCACCCTCGGGCCACGACGAGAGGAGAGCCACGAAATTTTGTTGGAAACGCGGAAAATATCGTGCTGTGATTTCGTTTTAACGACCGATCTCCGACTTTGTCCAACTTATTGATAGAATTTTCCACGCGTATCCGGCGAATATCTCGCTATCTTTTGCTTCATTGTTCGACGACTCCGATGTTAACGAGGAGGGCACTTACACGATCGTAATCGCGAATTACCACGGCGAGTGTCGCGAGTAACGGTGGGCGTTTGCGATTCGGGGATACAGGAGGGATATTAGAAAAGGAGAAGGAAAAGGAACAGGCGAGTGGAAATGGGGTGCAACACGAGCAAGGAGAGTGTCCAGCCGGTAGGGGATGAAGCGAAGGAGGACGCGAAGAACGGCGGTGAGTAATGCATCTCTGTTTCTTTCTTTCTTTCCTTTTTTTTTTAGTATGGATATAGGTACATTTTCCGACAAAAATTGAGAAACAGTGGAGCTGAAAGTAGCCCGATTCTGATACTGGAAACAGAGCGTTGCCGTTACATAGAACATTTGAGATAATTTTTATCACTTTATAATATTCAGAGTTGTAGCTTATAGCGTTTCACATAGTTTAAGTAACGTTACTTTATTCCTGTCGCTTTTCGAGCTTTTTTCTGCTTCCTTTTTTCAAGCTAAATATTTCAATTCAGTAGGGAGATTGATTTTTATGTTTCTCGTGGCAAAATATTGGATAAATTGCGTGGCAACGCTAGCCTTCATGTGACAAAATAATCGAAGAGATATTATACATTATTTTCATTTATCGAGGACGTTATAGCTGTCCGGAAATTCTGTTAGTTATAACAATATCGTATTTTCAGATATTTATGTCGATAGAACGAGTTTCGTCGAATAAATTTTTTATAAATATCGATGAGATAATAAAAAAGCACGATGACTTTATTGGAAACAAAGATCAATATTTCCATTCAGCTGTGATTTCAAACATTTCAGACAAAACAATTATAAATGTCTGAAAAGATGACAGCTATGTTTATGAACGAATTGTTTTACAATTCGTTGGCAACTAGTCATGCCAGTGATTAAGAAATAATGGATGACTTATCGGCAAGCTTAATACATATTTGCTGCAACGTTATGTAGAGGAAATGGTCACCTTAATTACGATATGCGATTATTTTTTACGAAATTATACAATTATTATTACATAACTGACGATAGCGAAGCCTTGCTAACATAGTTTCACAACGAGAATGCAATCACGTACGAGTCTAATGATAAACGCAGTTAATTCGTGGAAAAATTTGCGTCGAAGTAAACATGCTTATTATTAGCGAGATAGGAGACTTATGGTAAATGGAACTAACAGACGTTGGATCGCTGCAGCGTTTATTATTTACAACAAGAGCCTCCAACTACAATGTGTGCTTCTGTCTTCAAACACTAAAAAAAGAGAGTGCAATTCAAACATTAAGCGTCTAGAAAACAGAATAGAGTATAGAGCATAAACTGAACGATACATAACGTTTCTCTGACAGAACCCTGCTTGTTTTTTTTTTCTGCTACGACTTTTGACAGGCGTTATTCGGTGCACACGGTTCTACTTATGAAAAACAAATTAACTCGGCCTGCACACGACGAACACGAGCACGGTGCAACGGACAAAGAATTTATATTTCCAACACGCTGGGTACACTGAACGGAATAATACGTTTTCCCTCTTTCTATGAGACGCATCTATTAAAAATGCACGGGGAATTAGCCCTCCCCCTTCCATTTATTAGATTAAATCTCCGTTCGAGGACATTTTCCATTCCATTCTCTTCGTTGCCTTGCAATCCAGTTTCTCGGCAAATTTTATCGCGCAAGGGAATGCAAGCTCGGAGGATCGCCTCGTCGAGAAGGTCAAAAAGATTTTTTCGCCCAAATGGGAGGGCGAGCTACCAGGCAGCAGGAAGTGCCCTGACGCATCAATCGTCTCCCCTCTTCGAAGGACGAATACGAAGAATTGTGACTCGCCCCCGGCGTCGCTGGTCCTTCGACGTTATTCAGAGCTGTTTAACCCTCGAATGGCCGTGATCGTCGCGACGCTCGTCACGTTCCTGGGAGAACGCAACGTGTTCGCAACGAAACAAATGTATTATAAGCGTAACGAAATCGTGAGGAAATCGATCTAAGAGGGACGCTGCGTTCCTATTCCAAACAGCCAGAAATTCTCTAGAGCGCAATTCAGACGTTCGAGTGGGCAATGCCGTGGGATCCGATCGTTCGATGCCGGCAATTAAGAACTTTTCTAATCTTCCAGTCGGGCGAAACATATTTCGCAACGGTGTTCTTGGGTTTATTTGTGTCGTTCGGATAATCGCGTAATTCGCTCGATTGTATTATATTTTTTCATTGCTGATATCGTGGCAGGCTATTTTTGGAATTTTATTGCAAACGCGACGCGTTTTATGCTTGCACCGTTTCGAAAAATACTTGATGTTTGAATGATCTTCTTTTACTCACTCTAAGTGTACAAAAGTTGAGCTGTCCTCCTTTTGCTGCAAACCCCTAATTTTTGTCTTTGCATTTAAATTGATATTAGAACTTTGATTCACTTTTGTTACATAGTAGTCTAATTCAGTTCAGATGTGAAGTATGGAGAAAAATTCTGCACGTGTTATAAGAAGAGCCAGTACTTTTTTCAGCGCTTAGTGTGTAGTTTTTTGTAGCTACATTTTTGTTTAGAAAAATTTTGAAACTTCCTTTCGACCGTGCAGGGTTGAGAGGGACGAACTTCATTTTCCACAGTTATCGATACGATCGTGTAGATTATTTCGATAGAGATTTTTGATAGCTGGAGTATTTTTTTCTTTGTGTCTTATTGTTCTGCCGTTTTGTGTTTTTCAACGTTGACAGGATGCGTCAACATTATTGACGTCGGTGTACTCACTCAGAGAGACTTTAAATGTCTCAGCAACGCAACATTCGTTTAACCTCTTAATTGATTAATCAACTCGTCTTTTGTTACAAATAGTTGCATCGTGAACCTTGTACTCGTACAAGCACATTCTTTTCTTAGAGTTGAGCAACGGTTATTATTGCTACTGAACATTCATTTGACATTATTGACTGGAACATACTTGAAACTTGGTAGGGGAACTGAATTGATAATTAATTATTCTTTTCAATACACTTCTTTTAGTACACTCTTCAATGCATCTGCAGGCGTATTATACAGGAACATTGAAATTACGTTTGAAGATAATAAGAATTCATATCTTTTTTACAGACACACGTGTGAGAATTTTTTTTCTTTCCATTATGTGGAAATACGTATAAAACAAATAACAAAACGAATGCATATGTATATAAGTTTACCTTGTGTCTTTATAATTGCTGCTTATTATCTGTAATTATTAGTTATGTTTTTAATCAACTGGAATTGACGCACTATTTGTCACATAAGAATTTATCAATTGGTTACAATGTCCTAGAAATTGTACAATCTTTGATCTAATTGTAAATAAAGAAAGCCAACCCTGATTCGATTTCTGTAAAAAAGAAATTTTCCTATAATCGTTTCTAAAAATATTTGTGTTAATTCAATCCAAAATTAAAGCAACAGTACACGCTTGAACTACTTTCTACGAGTGATACGAAAAATTGCCTAATTCCATTATACAATTGAAGCAGCATAGACAAAAAGGGGTCAAGCGCAATGTTGGCCAAATATAATTTTATTGCATACACCAATTTATTAGAAATAATACTTCAGTATTTAATTCAATATTTTATTCAATATTTGTTTCAATATTTATGGCAGGAAATTTAATCAAACATGCATTCTTTAATATTTTTAAACTTGCTTCCTTTTAATATTCTATTAATACTTGTACTTTCAATATGTACGCAGGATGTCTGAAGCTTATGCGGACAAACATTGTCAGCGTATTCTGTGCACGAAAATATGAAAACAGTGTTACATGAGAGTCGAACAGTAAGGCTTTATTACAAAGCTGAAACAGAAATTCTAAAACCGTCTAATTGTTATGCTTAAAGTGACGTCCGCCTACGTAAGTCTGAAACTACTGTAGCACGCTGTCCGTGACTCGACGTCAATTACTTGACGATTTCTGTTAATCTCTGCAACTTTCATATAACATTTTACGGTAGCAACGTTTGTCCGGAAAAACCTCAGATACCTTGTGTATATATGATACTAGGTCACTTTTATCTAAAATTACTTGGTAGCTGTTAGTCCAAAAGGGCAAATATTATTATACGGCACAGCGAGTTGTCTAATAAGGAAGTTATATAATGGGATTGCGGAATCGTTTTGTGAAATGAAGGTCGATGGATCTCTGGGATTACGAGTAAGAACAAACAGACGTTCCTGGCCTCCTGCTCTTCCTTCACGCTTTATCCCTTGCATCACGTTAAGGGTGCATCGCGATCGCTATGTACGCCCTCTTACTTCGTTGATATCGATAATGTCAGCTTGCTGGCTTAAGAGCTCTATTAGAAAAAGCACGATATTGCGTGCAACGAAGAGGAAGGGTATGGCTGCAGCTCGAGAAAGGGGATGTTCCTAGTTGAATGAAATGAAAATTCTCGGCACGACCAGGGCTGTAACGACACCCCATACATTTCGTTCAGGCACTCGAGCACGAAATCTGTTCATACGCTTTACGATATTTATGAGCGGCACGATCGGTGCTCTCGTCATTCACGTTCCTTGGCTTCCACTTCGACTAACAGAATATTATTCCATTTTTTTTTCTATTCCTTAGAGGTACTATTTAAACTTGCAGGCTTTTCTTTCGCACAAATTTTTGGGCATTACATTTGCGATTTTTAATGGAGAAATATGATACATGTGCCCGATATCGAGACACTTTTAGCATCTACTCGGCGTATTTGTTGGGAAATGTGGAAGGCGTTGGAAATCGGGCTGATATTGCTGTTCGGAGTGGATTTATCGGAGTTTCTAAACGCGTAGGCGTTGAGGGAATGTGTCAAACAGATTGTATTACAATTTAATTCAATTGCGCTACGTGTGTAGGTTGTTGCGCAGTTTCTCGAGCACGACCGCGGCTTTTGTGAGTTTGTGATAATTTAGAGTACTAGTGATTCAAGGTGTAAAGCATTAATTGAGCTTAAAGCACCGTATACGTTGATAGTAGTATTCGGTAATCGAGTTACACGTTGTGAGTGAGTTCTATTCTCTTAGGCATACAAGTGAGTCTTTAATGAGTTCTAAACGAATTCTGTCTGAGGTGTATAGGTCAAGCGCGTTCTCTTTGACATGCAAATGAATTTTCCTCGTAGTGTGCTGTGTTGTCTAAAATTTTGACTCGATTTTTTTAGTATTGAACAACTATTGGTGAACGAGCTGATTGACGAGGGAGGGAATTTAGGTGTAGTTCGATTATGATTGGTGATTGAACGTAGAGCTGGAAGACGGCAGGGTTGCTAAGGAAAAACTGTGGGGACGGGGGAGAGTTGTCCTGAAGCTATGGCGAGTTCTGGGCTTTTTCTATGTTATTTGTATGTCCATGGTTGTGGGCGCCGTAAAAAAAGAACAAGCTAGTGCGGTCATCACCGCAGAGCCTACGTTTATTGGGTGCTATACCTGCGGTTCAGAAATATTTTTGGACGAGCCTGACCATTAAAAAACGTTCCGAGGCAACACAGGTAATATACAGAGGGATACACTTGGGAAATTATGTAATATTAACGAATTTACTATAGTTGAATAGCACTTACGTGAAATTGATTTTTTTAATAAAATTACATTAATGCAATGTGAGGAGAAAATAGTGAAAGTCAAGGCACTTCTTCTTAAGTAAAATTCATGACTGTTCGTTAGACTTGATAAACTTATTTTGTAGGAAGCGAACGCGAATGTTATATAGTCGGCCTGCCGATAAAGCTTAACCCCTTCGCACCGGCGGACGAGATATCTCGCCGCGTGATTTCGTTCATGATATGCTATGGACGAGATATCTGGCAACGCAATGTCTTTCATGCGATGCTATGTACGAAATATCTCGCGACACAAAATCGTTCATGCGACGCTGTGTACGGAATATCTCGCGAAGCAACACCGTTCGCGTGCTGCTTTGGACGAGACACCTCGCGCTCGCCTACTCGTTTTTCAATGTTTACAACTGAATGCCACATTCATAGTGACCTATGAATCCATTTTGATCCAAATCGTTGGGCGAGATATCTCGCGTTGTAATAGAAAGGCTTGCGAGATATTCCGTACACAGCGTCGCATGAACGATTTTGTGTCGCGAGATATTTCGTACATAGCATCGCATGAAAGACATTGCGTTGCCAGATATCTCGTCCATAGCATATCATGAACGAAATCACGCGGCGAGATATCTCGTCCGCCGGTGCGAAGGGGTTAAATGAAGGATGGGCCGGAATTCGACTGTGAAATATGAAGCGTTTCAAATCTCTTGGTTTTTTACGCGCTGCGAATCGGATATTGAAATTTTTTCATCGGAACCTCCCAATGAAATTGTTCCATTGTGCAAAATATATTCGAGAGATTTCAATGTTTTGCATTTCTCGTTCAAAGTTTTTTTTCTTTATTTGTTACTTTCTGCATGTGTACGCTTATTCTGGGAAAACATTCCTGCATACATTTCAGCGAATGTAGATTACAAAGTAATATGTTGTTGGAAAATACAGTTGTATGTGGAAATTAAACATGAGAATTAAACGGTGGATTATGAAACAAGTTCTACCTCCTACCCAGTACAAAGCTTTTTGCAAACTGTAAATTTATTTTGAAATTGCTATTGAATTCAATAATTCTTTAATAACTGCTAAACGTTATTATTGCTCACGAAATTATTGCCGTGCCAAATTTTTAACAGACCGAAAATATAGTAGATATACTTTTAATTCAGAACTAAAGTTTCAAGTGATATTTGAAACAGAATATTGTGAATTTTTTCGTAGAATTCTGGTAAATTTTACTATTCATTCACTCGAAAGGTTTTCTTCGTGCTACAAAAATGGTGTTTACAATTAGTATCTCTATAATACATGAAAACCTCTATAATATATGAACAAAATGAATGCTTTGTCCACATTGTTAGATCCTGCGTTGCGATAATATGCACGCTTTAGTAATATCAAAGCAATCAGCAGGTAGTAAAGAATGATTTGACAATACTTTCTACGTTTTACTATTTTTTCTTTCAACTAAATCTACAATTAGTGTTGTGTATAGAAAATTCTTACTTGTAGCACGCTTTGTAAAAGTAACTGTCGACAAAATTAATTGCACCTCATTATATTAATGCATGCAGTTATTTTTAAGAAATTAAGTTTTCTTAAATTACAATTTAAGACATTTGTGAAATTGTTGCAAACATGAAGTGATCGAACATAAAACATACTTATTATAATACTATTTTTATATCGCTCATTCTCGATGTAGTTTGCAAGCCAATTAAACGTTCACGGAACATGTGTGATTAAATGTTATCCATTGGGCGCAATTAATAAACAATCACACTACAAGAAAGGCATTACGTTTCTTACTCTCTAGTAATTTACCTTTGGAAGGTGATACTGCGGAAACTATTACAGCAAAAAGGCCTGTTTATAGCTTAACTTAACATACCTGTTTGGTGTTACTGAATTCATAATAACTTCCTGATAAGTCGCATTAAAGTAATCTATAAAAACTGGAGTTGAAAGAAAGTGTTACAACCATCCCTTAACCATGGATCGATTGTAACACTCTATTGAGTGGAAAGTAGTACAGTTTTAATTTAAAACAGTACAAATATTTATTCAACACAATTATAATAGACGAGACTCAAGTACTTCTATTTATGCATAAAGAGAAAACCTAACAATATGTCAAAATTGTTTAAAAACGACGAAATTTTCATCCAGGTCACAATTTTGGATCACAACTGGAAGAAAGGTATAAATCATTTTGTTTGATACATTCTTCATGTGACCAATACAACTCATATCTCGTAGTTTCCGGCGTGCATAGAGTACAGGGTATATCACTCAAGGATTTCAAAATAAATGAAGGACACTTTCATGTCTCCAAACACTTCGCCTTGGGAATGCTCAGCCCTATCACGCGAACAAGTTCAGGGTTCAACGAATCGTGGAAGCTTAAAGTTCGCGATAAGTAAGCGTTCTTCAGCCTGGAAAGGAAAATCGAGTTACCATTCCATTTGCTCTGGTTAGGTTCAATCTGATTTTCCTTCACGGCCGGATGCTTTCTCGAACGAAATGTTTAATTTTCCTATGGTCAAATGCCTGCTTAATACTTCTACCGAAGCCCCATGCGTTTCTTGCCTTCTGGTTCTTTGTTATCATAGTCCGAAGTTAAGTTCTGCTCCCTTACTTGACACAAATGCCGGTCGTAATAATTCTGCTCCCCCACGACAGGCATTTTTTTCATCATCAGGCGGGGGGGAATTTTTGTGTATATGTGAAAACGAGGGAGCATGGAGTTCAGCGACTTGCGAGTAACGAGCTTTTCTGAACAAATATGTTCGAGAGCTCCTCCATCAAGATTCTCTCGCTATCGGGACTTGGTCGTTTAAGAAAGTGGGAGTCCATTCGAAGAGTAGGGGAGTCTTAATACGTAGGGAGACTTGATACAGTTTTATATTTGCCAACAGATACACCGAACAGATTCGTATGCTACGGTACAGAGTAAACGAGCAAACAATCCTAATCTGTCGTGGTCTGCTGATAGCACTCGTAAAAATGGCGATTAATTTTTCAGTGATGCAAGTTCGTTAAAATATGTAAATAATATGATAGTATAATAATTGATACCAACGTGTTCAAAATTCTTCACCACCTCTTCGATTGTACATTCTAAATTAATCTTACTTTTCCGCATAGAAATATCGTTTCGCGTTTTCTCAAATCACACGAATATTCTCGGCAAAGGATCGAACAAACGCAAACGTACCAGAACAAGTTACTTATATCCTGCCCCGTGATCGATTCCTATCCATTTCTAGATGGATACATTATTCTTCAAAAACGTGATGGAATATCTTCGACAAAGAAAATGTAAATAATAAAGCGAATCATATACTATCGGCACCAGACACAGGACCGAGTAATTTAGGAACATATGTATACATTGTACGTACACACGTCGTCCCGTTTTCAAAATTCCTGTTTGCAACGTTCTAGAGGGCAAGAAAGTCCTATAAAATCAAACAGAACTTGTTCACGGTGTAGCTGGTTCATCCTCGATATTCAATAAATTCGAAGGCTATTCCCATAAATGCTCCCGTGCACTTCCTTATCGAGCAATAACAACGGTGCAGTGATCTCTACGGAATTTACCCAGCACTTTATAAGCTTCGAACCCTTTCGCCGGATTCGCCGCTCGTTACGCGTTAGAATGTTTCCTAGAAGTTCGCGAATCGTCTCGCGATACCTTGGGAAAGACCTTTACTTGCTGCGTTATTTCACTTGAGCATACTACTACTTCTTCGTTTGTGTCGGATTTAGTAACAGTGTTATTAGTGCAGTTATTATTGCACTTCTCCTTCTGGTTTCTAATATTTGTCATTAAATTGATAATTTTCTTTATTTAAAATGCGCATTCATAAAAAATTAGAGAACAAACGTTCTACGTTTGATTGGTACAGTATCGTTTCCCTGACAATCATGATTGTAATCTTGAAATCGACGATACGAGCAATATGTATCTTCCGCGTTGCTTTCCGCGAAATACGGCCAACTGTTTTTCCGAGAATTTTATTCTGTTTAAATTACGTGCACGCGCACACCGTTGGAAAGATATCAATAAATATCATATGAACATGATATTCAATGTCTGCATAACGGCGCGAGGAACGGAAACAAACGGAGGCAAAATACCCGTATGTAGTTTAATAACTTTCCAATAACATTTCAATGTTTCTTTGGAATTGCAAATTTTTCTACAAACTAAATACTAAATATTAAACCATTGTTCAAATAAAAAGCCAATTGAAACTGATGAAATAAAGGAACGTACGCGTAAATATTATTTTGTTCGTACGTTTATATGAATCCACCAAGAGATTTTCATTATTATTATATTTTCATTATTAACATAGCGTTTGAGTTAGTCAGTTTTCCCGACACAGTGTCCCGATAATCCAAAGCTTGATATATTACACCCTTATCTTTTCCCAACAGAAATGAAGGCAAGTTAAACACGACGACGTGTATACATTCACGGATTTCATGTGAACAAAATTGATGGCGGCCAAAAGATAAACTTCTATCAATCAATTATTTTGCGTATTTGCCACGAGCAGAGTTTCCCTTCTGTATCCGTTTCTTTCGTTGCCAAAGCCGACACGTAGGGCCGAATAATGTGTTTATTCTACTGAGAGAGGTGGCGGCGCTTAAGTGGAAAAGTGCCAAATTGTTTCAGCGATCCGGAAAGTTTGTTGCAACGACACTTACAAATTGATTACCACGGGCGCGGAGGCACTTTTCAACGTAAAATCGTTGCGTGCAATTTTCCCTTCGTGTACATACACACACCCTGATAATCGTTTCTCTATATTTCTTTCTTTCTCGAACGTGACGAATGGAGCATTTTTCATTTGCAAAAAGAGCACCGGAACGAATTCGTGGCGTTCTTCGCTTTTGGCTGTGATGCGATAAAGGAAAAAAAAGATGGAACAGCTTTTCGTTTTCGAATGATCGAGCAAAAGTTATGGGAGGCTTTTATTTATACGTAGAATTGCATTCGTTGGGAAGTTTTTGAAAGAGGCATCCTTTATTTGCTGACCTGACGGCGCAACGGTTCGTAAACTTTCTAAAATTACACGATATAAAAATTCATGAGGTTTGCAATCGATCACGGCCATGCAAATTGCACTCGTCTAATAAATTCCAATTAGGCAGAAGCAGTTACCGAGCATGCGTTTCTTTCGGTGCAATTGAATGAATCAGCGCGGAAAATAGTTCGAAAACGAACGCCGGGAACGAAATTACACGGTGCTCTAACAGCAACATCAACATTCGCCATTAGGAAAACAGGAAAAGGCTTTCGAACTGCGAGTTATATATAACCTGCGAAACAAAATGAAACCGAGGCTTGGCTTGAACGGTCGCATTTAAAACTGAAATATGTATGTATGTTAATTTTAGGGCGCGGGTCAGAAGCAGGTGATAGTGTATTTGGGTGGGGCAGGTAAAAAATAATACGCACAATAATTGCACGTAGGGTGAAAAAAAAGGACGAGTGTCTGTTTCAAATTATGTATTCACATTTAATTGGCAGACAAATATCGTGAAAGAACAATTGCGATGAAATCTTCGCAGTATATCGGTTTTTAATTGTTTCATGGAATGATGTGTTATCACTCTTGCACTTGCTCCGACAACTTTTTTTATTCTGCTTTGCCATTAGTTGATGGAGGTTGTATTATTGTTCAATTATATCTTAACACAACTCGAATAATTGTATTAAACAAAGAATTGAATATTGTAAGAAGCTGTATTAATTGTTATAACGAAGTAATGGGATATGAATGAATCCGAAAATCGTTTTTAATTAAAAATTGACTTCACAAGCTGTTTCCATCTTGTAAAACAAGTAACTGAAAAATGTTCATTATCTAAATATACAGTGTAGTCCCAAAGTATACATGTACACTGCTGACCAACAATTTGGGGTCACTTTCTTAATTTTACAAATATTCAATGGCTTGTTAACGATTCATTCAAATGGAAATTAATATCATAGAGACTGGCAATTATAAATATATTAATCAGTTATAAAATTTCCGTACAGCTTAAAATGCTTGGCGGTCTCAAACTTTTTGCTGGCAGTGAAATTGTACAGTTACATTGTCCACGCTATTAAATATATTTGAATTAACCGAACCCATTTATCATGCACGTTAGTTTTAGTAATAATAGCGTACAGTTAGATATTACAACTAAAACTATCCATGTGTGGAATATTATCGAAACTTGTATACGTTACTTACATACATACATTACGAATTCGAAGCAATCGATATAACTTAACTTACGACACGTAACAATAAAGTTTGCCAACCTGCAGCATCATCGCTTCGTACATTATTAGTGGGCGTAACTATGGGCCTCTCGAAAGAGTCTCCTTGGGACACCATATACTTACGCTGGCATCTTTTCCATCCTTCAAAGTACTTCAGGAACTGATTTCGTAAAATGGCTTTCAGGGCTGCCATCGTATTACCATTCATATCATGGATACCTTTGAAACGCTATACCTTCAAGACACCAAATCCCTTCTTTCCTTCAGTTTAAAGAAGAGAAAAATTTCGCTCGTATTTCACTATCTATCACACGTTAAGTACACCGTAGTTCATGAGTACTTGTCCACTTGCCGTTGCCTTCGTTGTTTCCTAAATTATGTGATATGTGACACATATCAAAAGAAGCGTTCCCTTTTACGATAAAGATCAAACAGTATTAAATTCGTGAGACGGGCTCTGCTAGTTTGCAAAACAGAATTGGGGCAAAGAAGCTAAATAGGCAGGCTGTGTACATACTTGTTAAACGTAAACAATGAAAAAAACGTAACAAAAGAAGTATATAAACCTTAAACTACCAAGGTGCAAAGATAAAGGCATGACCCTTTAAGTTTAAAAATCGCTCAAATGTATCTAATTATATGTTATAAATGGGGGATGGAAGCGAGCGAGAAGTTTGCGCGTGTGTATGCGTGTGTGAGCGTGTGACATGCAGAAACAAAGGAAAAGCGATGCGAAGGCAGAGCACGTCGAAGAGTGTGCATAAGATTTAGTGAATGCGTGATCGGCAGAGAGTAATCTTGCTTTATTCATATTAACGTTAATGTACAGTATAATATCTAAGAGTGTTGTTGTTAACAAATTAGATTGGTTTGATTAAGAGTCGAGAGAGAGGTAGAACCGCTTCAATCCTACATAAATAAAGTTGATAAATCCTTCAGTATTTACAGTTTTCTGAATTCTGAGAAATGTACCATCAAATACTATAGTACTCGAGGAACTAGGAGCACGATATGCAATTATATAATTACATACCTCTCTATTTATATTTTCGCCAGTGTCTCTGTCTGTTCGTATTTTTCTACCGATGTTTCAAACACAGCCGTGATTTTTTATCCTCTTCGCGACATTTAACGATTCCAAGAGTTCGATTGATACCGTCGCAATGCACGGCTATTTAAGCAAATCAGTTTCGTAATTCGAGGTTCGTCGAAATCAATTGATCCCGCAATACACCCACGAGTCGAGTTAACCCAAGGCTGTATCGATCCGACCACAAGCACTTATTGATTAACTTAGTCCTCTGTTCGATCGTTGCACTGTGCGAGTGCCCGCCGGCCACGCAGATTCCACCGTTCGGGATAATTGCCTTAATCGACGTAACGACAAGCAGCCGCGTTCGATTCTCTCATTTCAACGATGCAGCGGCGCAGATGGGAGTGCAGGTTGCTTTCGTGCCTGTTTTAAAACTCTGCCATTGTACCGAGCACGATAGAATCTCGATATTTGCAGACGAAACTCATCTGTTGCGTTCCATTTGCATTTTATTAAATGTCAGACAGGCATAGGTACTTGCCAGTGGAAACAGACGAAGCAGAAAGCGGTTGCATTGGATTGCGGTTAAATAACACGCATGGTATTATTGCGTTTGTTTTGTACGAAATTAAATTAAAGAGATTGTTATTTTCAAATGTTTTATTTAATCCCACGAACATTTTATTAGCTTTCACGCGTGATTATTGATAATAAGAAGATCCTTGACAATACGAAATCTTGGAATATCATTTTCCATTACTTTCATTCATAAATTTCGTGATTGGAAATCTTTGATGACACCAAATCTTAAAGTATAATTTTTACAGTATTTTCATTTATAAATTTAGTGTGCAATTTGGGAAATTTAATGCAGTTTTGATTTAACGTTATATAGAAGTTCTATGAATCTTACGAGGTATTAAATACCAACTCGGGGCACGCACTGTTAAACAATGTAGTAAGACGGACGTTATTTAAATGTTGTTGGCGAAGGGGTTATTATTATACAGTAGTAAGTTAATAACACTTTTATGTATAGTGGTTCACCTTTAGGAGCGAATTAATAGGGTTGATGATACTTTGATATAATAAGGTGAAGGGGTTGATGAGTTTAGCTGCGGACTATGTTTATCGAGCAATTATTTATAAAGAAAAACACATCCAACAAGTAGTTGTATGCAAGTTACAATGTTGCAATGTTAGCCGGTCTATTAAATAAAGGTGCAGAAAGAGTGGGATAACGCTGTTTAACAATTTTTCAACGGCAAGAAGAATTTATCGTCGGTATCAGAAATGAACATATGAACTTTTATTCTATTATATTCAATTCGACGATTTATAAAAATCCTATCTTTAATAATTTTATTCCAGCAACATTTTGCATCCTTATTTTTCCACGAAATTACAACAATACTGGAATATACCTTGAATTTAGTGGTCGATGAATCTAAAGGGAATCTTAAAAAAAATCAAAATGTTAAGAAAATTGCAAGTACAGCTTTATCTACTTGCATATCTTCTATACAATCAATTTTCCTGGTGGCTGTGATAAATTCATATCTTGAGTGGATAGAAGATTTTCAGTAAGCCAATACTTTTCATTAATTCGTAATTCGTGGAGTATCGCGATCAAACTTCATCGTCTACAGCGAGTACACGAATGAAACGAAATCGGTTTCTGTTTACGAGTGCCGTGGGTTCGGTCATCGACCGATGCTGGACAGTATAGAATCGTGGTTTTTGATTTTTGGCCTCGATTGCTTTCTGGCTGGAAACTTTGAGAAAGTTACAAACTATCATTGCACATTCTTCTTTATATCTTTCGATGTTTTTTGATGTAAAAGTAAAATTCTGCCCTCCTTTCATATTTTCTTCTACATGCTGGAAATCGTAAACTCCAAGTTCAAATAGGAAAAGTTGAAATTTGTTTAAAAATTGAATATATCATGGTTTGCTATATACGTAACGCGTAATCTCGCGATAGATGGGCGATTGAAATTTCACGAGAGTCGTTTTAATAAAGACAGCGTGTGTTGAGGTACAACATTTAGCACTGTATTTCATTACACTTTAATTTGTCGCCATTATGCATTAGGTTGTGCAAGCTTAAATGAAATACGTGGGATGTATCGTTTACGGATAGTGCTTCTCATTATGACACATTAAAGAATATTGAAGTAACGTGTTAATTGCAGTGTAAGTTAATACAGCTGGGCGAAATGATTTCAATTAAATTTCAATTCGACTTGCATCTTTTTGCTTTCCCTAATTCGCCTGTCCCTTGAATGTATGTTTCGACAATCAAGAGAATCGGTGTTCTATCAAAATAACATCCCTCGCGTTTTGTTTAAAATTATGTCCTCTTTACGACGCAACGAGTATAAGGATGGAAATGAAATACAGCGTGTGCCAAAAATCCTACTTGCTCTGCCACAAAGTTTATGGTCACGTTGAAGACTATGCGCGAATAGGTATGCACATATGTACATTCCACTGAAAATAGGTCAAGTCATATTGTCTAGTAGTAAGAAAGTAGATGAGGAAATAAAGGATTGCGTTTCGTATCCTTCGCATCCTAAAAATGTACGATTCACCGAATCGACATTGGATCGTGCATCACGAAATAACTTAAATTTATATCCACGCAAACTGGAGTGAAAATATAGATATTCTTGGTAGCCGTGGTGTTTTAATGTTCTAAGATTATTTGAATACAATAAGTTATCTATATTATGGCTGTCGAACGTGTTCAGCACAACTTCGACTCGCTAGTCATCACATAGGCTATACTATGTCTGTAAATAACCGCGATTATTCGCCATGTTTACAAACATTGAGGTTGACGACCCTTGAAAACAGGAGAGTTGAAGCCGACTTATGGTTTTTATTTAATACGTTAAATGGTAAGATCAGCTGTCCAGAAATCCTTCAGAAAGTTAATTTTCTCGTGCCTTCAGCTTACCTACGGAACAACAACTTTATAGCAACTGAGCAACACTCTACTAATTATGGTAAACATAACGCATTTAACAGGATATGCTCGCTCGCAAATGTTTACCATAATGAAATTGACTTTTTTGGACAGTCACCTAGAGAATTTAAAAAATCCATTTGGAGCATGCTATCACATGGATAGCAAATATGAGTATAATTACTATTATTATTACTTTTCTTATATATATACAATCTACTGTAATTGTTGTATGCAATGTCCTTTATTATAACTGTATACCATATCTAAAGGGTATATATAATCTAAAGGGGCTATCCCCGTAAATAAATTTATTATTATTATTATATCATATTATACGGCCAACAATTACTCGAACATAAGAATAATCATTTACTTCTCTAATAAACCTGATATTTCAGAATTTGCTTTACAATGCTGTAGAGTATCCGACAAAAATGTAATTGTATTGCGTATTCCAGTCGTAATATTGTTTTTCGGTCGCAATTCCACAGAAATAACTTTGACATTTGTTCTCATACAAAATCCAGACTGAGTAAGAGTTTCATTATCCTTTCAACAATAGTTAAAAGAGTTTCTTGTTTCTGCGAGAAGAAAGAAACAGAAAATAGGTGGATCGATACGAATTATTGTAACGCTACAAAACCGCTAACGTTTCCAACAACCATGCAACATAATTCTCACTTCAGAGAAATTCTGCTTCGTAATTCGTACCGTTATGTACACTCACCCAATCGGAAGATTGCAGTAAAAGGGACAGAAAGTAAAGGTAGTTGCAGAGAAACGTGTGATACATGTACACAGAAGTATGTACATATACGTGCAACATGAGACTCGAGAAAGGGGTTGAAACAATGAGGTGTCGTCAGGTGGTTGGAACTCCGTGTGTATCGAGTTGAAACGTTTGGCGAAATTAATACAGGCGCAACATGGGCAATGGACAAAGTTTAGATCGAACTTTACTTCTCTTTTTCATTTTTTGGTTTGTCTAACAACTCAGTTTCACAGTGCATGAATCCTCGGACAGAAAATATTACATTGGTAATGTTCTGCAGTTTCGATTCATTCTTTTTTCGCCACGGAAGCACGTGTATTTTGGTCTGCTTGTACCGTGTATTTCTCTTCTCTCTTTATTTTTTTCCCGCGCAATAGCCTGTCGTCTGTTAAATGTTGGGGATAGTTGTGCAGCGGTTCTCCGCGAAAACGAATTTCGGTCACTTAACGAATTTCTTGTTTGTTGTGGAGATATGGGAAGGGTGAATATATTCACGAGCTAAGACGCAGAAAGTTGGGAAATAAAGTAACCCGGGAGGGTTATTTCTATCGAGTGGATACTCTTGTAATGTGTTTCACTGGCAGAAATATTATACGTTGAGAAATTGTTGTGGTCCTCAAATCACTGAAATCGCGTAATAATAAGTATTATCATACCAAGTTTCTGTTCTATGCGATTTTATACCGGAATAAACAAGTCTTCTAGCCTTTAAAATAACTGTGCCCTTTAACAGGCCTAGAAATACGATGAGGATAGTAGATTGGAATTTTTTTTTTTGATCGATAAGACCACACTACCTTTATTTACTTTTCGAACAGAACTTTTGCATTTGGCTAATACGTGTGTTTGCCAAAGTATCCTTTAGCGTTATCAGATGGGTTTTCGAGGTCTATGACCGCAGATCGATCGTCTGCTGCTCCTCTGTTGGCCATTTGGTTCGTGTCGTTGATCCACGAAGCGATTCGCTTAATTTCGTGCTTGGTTTTACATTGTTTGAAAAATTTCATGCCTCGCCGAGATGGCTAGGGCGAGCCGATAAGAAATGTATACATAACATAAAAAAAGGAAAATGAACATTGGTTTCTTCTCAACGTAAATTCAGTACGTTGAACAATTTCAATGGGAAATGTTACCCTGTAGTGTTGAACATTAAATTCACGATTCCAATCTCATTTTGTGGACTCGAATAACGAGCCTCTCTTGAGATTGAACTATTTAACAGCAGGAGAGTTCCTTCTTGCTCATTGCGAAGCTAAGTGAGCAAGATGGACCGAGACTTGCTGTAAAAATTTTATTCACCGGCCAGAAGTAAATTGCAAATGAAATTTTGTTAATTGCGCGATATAGACGGCAGCTTGAAGCGCATTGAAATATAATTCCGTCGATGTTTTGATTGCTGTTGCACTTTTTAAAGGTAAATGAGATTCAACATGTTCATTAACGAATGGATCAAATATTTCGCTGAGCGTATATCAAATATGCTTTCATTTAACTAATTGGTATACCTGGAAAGCATTTTTAAATTTCGTACGGGAATATTTAGCAATATGATATTACATTTCCCAGAAGCTTTGAATCCATGTGATTCAGCCGTCTGGAAATATTATTATCCCCAATATTTCGTAAAATAATCGTGTTGCCGTTCATGTAAAATAACAGAATATGTTCTCTCAAATAATACGTGCAATCTAATACGTAATGCAAAACAATGCAGACGTGGAAGTCAAAAGTTTTAATTGTAGCGTAATGGTAGAAAATTTAATCAGGATCTGCGAGCAAAAATAATTTTTAAGAGCAGCGATTGTAGTTATTTAAAAAAATAATAACACAGTGCATACAAATCACACGAAAAAGGATACGCTGTATAATCAGAGCAACCGGAGGACAAATAACAGCTCATTCAACTTTATTGTTAAAGTTGCCGAGGCATTTCGATTTTACTAAAAACATTTAATATTCAAAACTTTCAGTGGCTATAATTCGATGCCCAGAGCCTGCACGCACTCGTACGTATTTCTGATAATAAAAGGACCACAGTGACGTCGAAATATAATATTCCAAACGGCATTCATACGCGATCTCCGGATGGACGAGCAAACCTTGACACGCGCCACGACGCCGGTATACGCTGCAAAACAATCCACGATATTTCCACTGAATCTCGAGCACGTTTTCTGGCCTAGTTTCAACCGGTCGACATATCGCGAAGGATCGATTCGTTTGTGATCGCGTGACTACCTTGGCGAACCGGGAATTTCGAGCATACGACAGTGCAAGTGAAGCTACCTGGATTACTCTGTTACAAGGTTGTTACGGGGGGCCTTCTTCTTCGCTTCTTGTTGCTGCAAAGCAAACGACGCTGTTCAGGTGGCTCTCTGTTAGGTGGCTGAAAAACGCGCCCGTGCTAGAACCCAATGAATTATTAATGCGATCGTTACCTGCCGCGATAAGTTCGCTTAATGGACACGCCACATTTTCATCCACGATTCGAACGCGAGATCGAGATGGAAAGATCGCTGTCTTCCGCAGACTCATTGCGAAAATGTAATTAGGGATGTAAAAGCATAATTGGGCATACTGTGGGGGAACCTGTAGTGTGGGAGGATTCCTGCGTCACCCTTTTACTTTCTCTGGCATTGTTTCGTGTTTTTAAGAATATACGACGCGTAAAATTTATAATGGATAATGAACAGAGGTGTGGAGAATTAATATTGTCGTTCGTATGTGGAAAGAGAAATTTAGTAAGGAATAACTTATTACTTACTACAGATTGGCTTGACAAACAGTGCATTCATTTATGCTGATCATTTGGCTTATCGCGAATAGCTGTTTAGTGAATTTGGATTTACCGCTGCGTTTGTTCACTGTTAAGCCGATTACTGATAATTAATCCGTAACGTGCGTTTGGTACCGGCAATGTTCTTCGTATAGCTTTCATATGTACGATCATGTGTCTGCCTGAAATTTCGTATAATTGTTAAATAATTCTACGCGAGATATTTCCATGAATTGTTCAGAAATAAATTTTCTTATCGCTGTTCAAGTTTATTTTACTTGGAAGCATCATAAAGTTCCATGTAAACCGACAGCGAAGCATTTGCGTGGATTTAGGGTCTCGTCTGGCCGATATCGCGTGTCAAAATTTACATCGGAACTTTTCGTTGAATTCGTGCTGGTTAACTTAAAGTAAGATTAAATCAGAAGGTGTCTCGTTATATCGAAAGATGTTGCGATTAAACGAAAGAAAAATGTGCGCTTCGGCAGACACAATGTTTTGAATTTTGCCACATGCATATAACATAATTTTGAAAGCCTCTAAGGTGTATTCTATTTAATTGCATGATAATTGCGTAACGCAGCTTCACAATAACCAGTTAAATTAGTCGTTCAGTTTAAAAGTACGAAGAAGAGGCGAGCACAATGGACTTGTGTGATTCGCATTCTTTAAGATTGATATGTTTCATAGAATTGCGGGGGGGTAGGGAGGCTGGGGAAACAGTGACTTATAAATTATTAATCGGTAAGTATGCGCATGAGACGAACCAAACCGAGGTGAAAGAGTAACAAGCATGCCACGTACAGCGTAGACACTCGGTCGAGCCTGTAGTAACAAATAATCTTTATGGCTACGCGAAACAAAACAGTGGCGACACGCAAGCGTAGAATTATCAGGTACATACAGCTTAAAACTAAGTCGTGGGAGCGGGGGCAAATTTATGCGCATGAAAAATCATGAATCACGTGGACAAAGAAAAACTGCTGTCGGGGACTATTTTCGTTATTGCCACGAAAGGATTAAAATAGAAGAAAATGTTTGGCCGGGTGAATAGAAATAAATAGATGGTAAGTAGTTGGAGGCGAAGTATGTAGGTATAGTAACTGAATAATAAATGTGGGGATGGATATGAGAGCGTGAATTGATTTTCATACTTGGTTTGTAAATAAAAGAGGCCAGAATTCTAATTAACAAGGTACAAAAATAATTGTATATACATGTGCTTGCAGTCTTCGCACGTCTTTTGTTGCTTCGCACACACACACACACACACACACATACAGTGAGCCAAAAAAGCATTCATACAGTGCATTAGTTTCACTTGCAACTTCATTATTTTGGTGTCACCAAAATGTTGGTGTTAAGACAATTATTTCGAAAACAATATACATGGATATGAAGCACATCTATGACACTTTAAGATAATGTATATTATTTTAAGAGTGATTGTCTTAACACCAGCATTTAGGTGACACCAAAATAATGAAGTTGCAAATGAGACAAATGAGAGTGCACTGTATGAATACTTTCTTTGCCCACTGTATGTTATATACACATGGTTTCGTTCCAATACACAGACGCGCAAAATCTATTCTTATTCTCTTTTCGTTTATCACTTTCTTTCCTTTCTTTGCTATCTATCTATATCCCTCTTTTATCTACTTTAATCTATGTACATGTAGCTTTCAAATTCTACCGTACATTGACAGTATTATTTTTAGAAATGTAATCCTGCTTCCATAGCGCTTGACCCCTTAAAATTTCCCATTTATACATATTTTTTGTTCCTATTTGCAACTTCTCTCGCCGAAGAAAAATAGATTTAATTCTTGCGTCACTAACCAAACTGTTCATTGACCTGTGCTATTTCAAATATATATGTCTGACCACAATATGGACTCGTACTACTTAAGGAATACGTCTGAGCATATACTGACCCATAATACTACTGTTAAGGACAATTTTTGCGAAGAACATATCACTCGAGAATTTATAAACTTATAAATATTGTTCGAAATTCAGTATCCACATTTAATTAATTCCATCATTACATTCATACGTATATACAGTGGCGAGCACATTAGTAAGAAAATATATCAAGATCTTGAAATTTCCAAAAATCTCAAATCCAATTAATAATTCATCGTTCCACTCTTATTTTTTATTACTTTTGGCATACCTGCGAGGCATAGAATCAATTAAACATGTACAACGTTGAATAAAAATTGCAGTCCATGCATTTTGGATGACTTCATCCAATTCGTTTAAATTAGTGGATTCTCTTTGTTCAATTATCAGACATACTTTCTTCACAAATATAAAAGGAACCTGAGCTCTGTTCTTCGTTTTCACCTATTTACACACTCGACGCTGTACCATTCGTTTTGCTGTTTTTACGCGCCAAAATTTTGAACCTCGACGCAGTCGTACGTACAAGCAAATTTTGTATGGACGCAATTGAGTGGCTCTCGGCCACCGATCACATGTTACAATATCGTTGTCTCCAATCGTTGCAACCTAATGACAACGACATAATTCCACTGTCACCGTTTGATCGACGACACCGTTCTGTTGATCGTGAATCGACGTCAGACTTGAATACGATACTCGCCCGGGAGGATCGTTAAAACGTCGAGAATGAAAAGGCGTATGAATCGCGGGCAAACAAATTGCGATTAAATCTCTTTTCCTTTCTTCTGGCAAGTCGGCCAACATCGATTTCATTCCATAGCAATTACCGCTGGCAATAATTCGAAATATGGGACGGCAGCCTTGCGGGGTTTGCTCATGGGTGCCCGACTGTCTCGTGCGTTGTATATTTCAACGATGGCCACACCCGCCTTTGAGCACCGAAGTGGACGAAACCTAATTTCTTCGAATGGAGAATGAACATTAATAATTCACGGGGGTCGAACCTCGTTTCGTTGATCGATATTTATTCGAGGGCATTTCGTTGATGACCCTTTGGACATTTTTCTGATATTCGTTCGGTGTATAGTGATTAATTATTATTGGAATGGTCATGCCCGTGCGTTTTTAGTGTTATTAGAATGGCGTTAATAGTTTTGTTAGATTATTGGTTAGTGTTATGTAGTTCATTCGGTGCAGTTAGAGTAGGATCACTTTCTGTGATGAAAATACTTAGTATCTATTGGCATGTGATAATAGGCGACTAAAATTTTATTCGGAGTCGAGATAATAAAATCATTTTCTGTGCAATATACAAAAATCTAAGTTCTCACGGTTTTTTTATTTTTACATACACCTAGTATTGATCCAGAATAACGAAATTAAATTATAACTCCGGTTTAAAATGAATAATAATCGCAGGTGTTTGAAACGTCGGAAGGCGACTCGAAAAATTGACATAGTACACAAATTTTTAATCCGTTTAGAACACAATCTGGAAATTTGGCTAATAATGATCAAATCTGACACATTCTATGTTATTATTATTAATATTAGAATTGTTGTTACATATGCATTGAAAGTTCACAATTCACATTCGATATTTAATAATTCAGAAAAAATAATGTCAAATTGTAAAATTGAAACTGCACCTGTTTCAGGAAGCACGTTCATTATGCTTTGTTCAACGGATATATCTGGTAATTGGTTATTAGTCATTATTCATAGGCGTTGAATGTCCGAAATATTGCTGCGATCTAGATTATGTATAATAGTGACGTGCCGGCTATTTGAGGTTCAGATATGAGTAATTTATGGACAAATGAAACGTGACAATTTGCAAGGCAGAATATGGATTAGGATTGCCACTATTTTATCGAATAAACTGATATTAGCTGTGAATTGTGTTATATTAATAGAGGAAATGGTAAATGCATATCGTATCAAATATAATATTAACGTATATTAATATATTAAGAATTTTGCAACTAATTATAATAAAATAGTAGAATAAAAGTATTATTTAATATCATTTTAACATACATTCAAGAGGAACTTCGTGGGTAATAAACAGAGCAGAGGAGACTTTATTTGCGTACAAGTTATATACAAGTATATGTATATCTTATGTTGCAGAAAATTAATATACGTCTGAAAATTCACAGAACGCAAACTTAGCTTTTAATCGTGCAATGTAATTACATTTACGTTGTCGCTGTCTTAATTTACCATTGAATTCACACTTTGCAAACGCACTGCTTATATAAGTAGCTAGATATAGAAGCTGCAAGTACTACAACCGTAACGCCTTTAATAACTATTCAACGGCTATAAGAAAGCCAGTGGACCACTTTGGTTCTGAACGTTTCTTTGCCGCGGTGACCTGTTTATTGATCTGCCACCATCAGCACTCGGTAATGACGTTTCTTTTTTCGCACACGGCGGGTTGAACGTTCTTTAACCTTTGACTCTTCACCTTAAGTTTGGCAAAGCAGTCGTTAGCCATCCGACACTTGGCAGGTCGACAAGACTCGTCAACATCAAACGCTGAACACTGTATTATACGGCGCAGCCTCGATTATCTCTTGCTACAAAGGGAAATAAGAGGACAGCTTATTGGAATTCGATATTTAATTCATGGATATTGTTTATGAACCGAAAGGGGGATAACAAGCAGCTTGTTGAACAACAAACCATTTTCATTTTCGCGCCTTCCTATATGTGCCGTCGAGACATTCGAAAGTTTTCTGAGGAGATCTGTCGTCGAGACAGTTTGCTATTTCTTTTCGGATTAAAATAACTGATTAGTAAAAGTATTGAAAACGAAGATTTCGACATTTTTAGTCGAGGTTTGAGTTCAATTGTATTTCCTACGTTTTGTGTTAAAATAGTATGAGTCGCATTGAATTTTGCAACAGTTTAACTTGTGATTATAAAAGTATTGAAAATATATTTACGATTGGAAATTTCAAGTTACGTTTATACTTTATCAAGCACAGTATTTTAATTTTAAATATTTCGCTGGGATTTTTAGAATAGATGAATTTTCCAATATTCCTTTTATTGTACGCTGAATTGTTTAAGAGTGATGCCAGGTTCCTTTAAGCATCTGAACTTCTTGATATTCTGTAATAAAATATATAAATAATATAGTACATTTCTAGAATTATTTGCCGTCTGTTCATGAATGGCGGGTTTATCAAAGTTTCGCCGCGAAGATTAATTTCGTTAACAAAAGTCAAGCTTGATAAGCAGGAAAGGTAACAGTTGGAAGGTAACGAACCAGTCAGACCGAGAAAGCCGATCATTATTTTCTCGGCCAGATTCCACTTGGATTTCATGCGTTTTTCGTTCGTTACTGTTATTGGCATTGTTTCAGTTCGTTTACCCGGTTCCTGTGCGCAAAAGGGACGTCTATTGAAATCACTGTGCAAACAATTTGGTAGCGGACATTTCTGTGCACCAGATCATTTACAATTGTCGAAAGTGCTTGACAATTGTTAGGACAGCAAAGTGAATTGAACTTTGACAATAGGTGCCTACGAAACTAGCGCTGCAGCGCCCCAGGCAGGCGATTAAAATTTATAACGAGTTAAATCGAAAAAAATAAAAAAACAAAATAATCTCAATAGATATTGATAATGCTTGAAATAAAAAGAAATGGAAAAAACTTTCGAATTATGAAAATTCTCATAAATAAATTGAAACAGTCTACATTTGAATAATTTTATAAATATAATTCTTATATGTACATATATATTTCTTTGCTGCATTGTAATTTTTTATTTAATTCTCTCTTCATGCCGGCTTTTATTATACGCTTGAACGTATCATGATTTTAATCCCAATATCAAGATTCCATGGACACGATGCGCTTGGAAAAGCCAATATCGATATTTCCTTAAATGGAGCTCAGCAAATATGTACTACATTCTCAGAAAGCCGAGTTTACTCGATTTCCTTACGTCCCATTATAGTAGTATACATTATACAGAGCTGAAGGCAATTATTCTATTCACAAACAAAGTTTTTCTACCTCCAATGGTGCGCAAAATTAATTCGCTTCATCGTAGCAACGTAAGAGACACAGAGAATTGACGTTCACTAAGGTTAAAAAAGAAAAGCATCACTGAACACGTGTATATTAACAATACGCAGTAGATGAATGGCTAATTACGCTAATTACGTAATTCGATGTATACCAATTATCGCAACACCTTTCGAACAGCAAAAATTCACGCGAGCGTCAGCAAAATTCAATCAATCGAGGCATTGTCGATAACTCGCGCATGTCGAATTTTATTAAACCCGCCCGTGATTTGTTCCCGACGAATCTAACGCCCTTCGTGGGCGCGATTGATCCATAAATAACCAGATTACTAGATTACAAATTAAGCCATAGTGGATTATGAAAAACAAATTTATATATTAGGTGTTTAAAATGGAATTTGTAAAATATTTCTGGGAGCACCACATTTTTATTGTTTCTAAGTTGAAAAACGGTGCTGCTGAAAATGTTATTACTTATTACATTTCATAATGTTTTAGGGGCGACCATCCGTTATTAATCTTTCGAGTGAAGAATTCATTTATCGGGCTCTCTATAAATCTGAAAGTCGGATTGCCTGGCGAAATTGTATCAAGAACTCCTAATTAAGAATAGAACAATAAGTTAGTTAGATGCTATAAAACGAAGAATAAAATCAGTATTTTGTTGCTATTAATTAATTCATGTAAAAATACCCTCGCTTAAGGAAATCGACTTTATTACTGTGATGGTAATAGCAAAATCAATTTTTATAAACGTGAATTGGCTATTCGTAAAAGTTGTTGGTTAACAAATTTACTTTAATATGTTGAAAAGAATATCGCCCTTTTTTCGTAACAAACGCAAAATTCAATGACTGCTAGGAAACCCCAATGTGTAACTGGAAAAAATAAGAAAAAGTACCATATGTCTGACTCATAAGGGTGAACTCACTGATAGGGCGTCCCGTGAACAAAAAATACAAATAAAATTCCCTCTCATAAAATAAGCACCACCCTAATGTATGTATTCTATACAGGGTGTCTGAGGATTTTCCGAACAAACGTTGTCAGCGTAATCTGTGCACGAGAATTAGAAAAAAGTGTTATATGAAAGCCGACCAGTAAAATTACCTAACTTTTCTGCTTAAAGTGACGCACGTCTACGCGAATGCAACTCTAAAACCACTGTAGCATGCTGTCTGTGACACGGCGAATTTCTTGACGGTTTCTATTAAACTCTGCAACCGCATCACGGGTAGCTATTTCAATTGTATAAACTTCTTCTTTCAGTGTTCCCCACAAATACAAATCTATAGGCGTAAGGTCAAGTGATGTAGGTGGCCAAGCAATTGTTGCCCCTCGTGCAATCCAACTTTGAGGGCAAAGTTCATGCAACCAATTTGTTTACTGGTTGAGCAGGAAAGTTAGGTGATTTTTCAATTTTCGTTATAATTTTGTAACAAAGACTTACTGGTCGACTTTCATATAACATTTGTTGTCTTATTTTCGTGCATAGAATATGGTGGCAACCTTTGTCCGGAAAAACCTCAGACACCCTCTATGTCAGTGAATTACTTCTGTTTGACGAAGAGAATTTATCTTCCCCGGCTGTTTATTTCCTTGCTGGAACACCGCTTTCAACGTATTACGTGTACATGAAGGAAACATGACAGAAGAAAGCTGTCGCGTACACTGCGACGTTCTCCGCGTTTATCGTAGTCTCGATAACGATGACGGAAGTAGGAGCTCACGTTTCCCGGAAACGCGACGCATCGACGGCCAGGATCAAATCTCCGAGTTGAATCCGCCAGTGAAAAGTGGGGTGAATAATTTACGGTGAACGGCTGTTTGTCCGGGTAGAGCCGAATGCAAACAGCTTGGAACTGGTCTACTAGCGTTTCATTTCTTTTTCGTTCTTATTTCTTTCTTTTCTTGACACTGCATTCCGGGCAGCTTTATTTCTGCGTTCGCCAGTCCGGCCGATCTATTTATTCGCGCGTTGCTGCGACGTCGTAATTAGACTTACCAATCGGCCAATCGGTTAGAACTTCTTGCTTGAACGACGGGATGATTAAGCAGGAAATGGTGGCGCAATTAATTATGTTTAATTGACGGATCGTTCGGTGGATCGATTGACAGGGGTTACCGAATTGTTATTATATTCATCACCGAGATTCGTTTGCGAGTAATTAATGTTGGGGCGGTTGATCGTGTAATATTATTTATTTTGAGGCAAGTTTTTTTAATTGAAACAATTTTTACGCGATACTACGTACTTTCGAGAACGAGTAATTGGTACTGAAGTGATAAAAGCTCTGGCATAGTAATACACGGATAAGAACGGTGATAAAATACTTTTCAACTTTGTCTTGAACTCGAAAACATCGTTCCATTATTTTCATAAGGAATGAAAACAATTTGTATTGCAGAATATTCCGCAATCTTGTTTAACTCGATTCATATTTGTGACACATCTATCGTAGTAGCAACGTGAATAACATATTATATCGCTCATTGAAAACGTTTTCCGCTCCTTCCATGTACACGACAGGGTTTTGCCCCATCAGTTCTCAATTTCTCACCCACGCAATTTTCACTCCACTGACGTCTTTCCTTGAATGCACGCAGGCATCAATCTCCTGAAAACACTCGCGCATATTGTTTTCAGTAATACTACCGACTCTTTAGATTAATGAATGGTGAACGAAACATGGATCTCCTTGAAAATATTCGAAGGAAAATCTTGTAGCAATTTTTCAACGAATTGTATACCGAAAACAATAAACGATGTCATAATTGAATTCTCCTGAATCGATTTCTTTTACTGCTGTTATACTGTATTTTCCTTTTCTTTCTTAATTCAAGCAGGTTAAACAAGATCCATCATTTTACTAATCCATAAATTGAATTTCAATTACATTTAACATTTAACATTCAATAAAGGAAGAAATCTAAAGGTTATTCAATCACATTTTGGATATTCACTTATTTGATTACCCTAAATGTCTACTTTAGTGAAGTAAAATTCAGCAACTCGTAAACTTCCTCGATGCCACCAACTTTTCAGCGTTTATAAATTTTTCCTCGATACAGAGAAATAATGTTCCATTATTGTGTAGTCAGGTTAACAGTTTTATGACTAATTACTATTCTGCTTCAGTTACACGCGTATATTTTCCCAAGTTGCAGCGTGTATCCGAGCTTTATACTTATTAGAGATGAAAGAACATTTTACCTTTTGTTAACAAGTGCGCACCTCTCTTCCTTAATGGCAACCCTTAATTCAGCTAAATGTTAGTAATCCTTTTCAGTAGTACGAACAATAGCTCCAGTTTTCTTTAAACCGCGCATAATATACCAAGCTTCTCTGTTATTCTATTCGTATCACACAAAAAGCAACATTTTCATCCATGGCAACTGATGTCGACATTAGTGGCGCAGAAAATATCCGCCCCTTGTAGATATTTAATTGCAGTATAGTATTTAATTAATTTAATTTCAATTTTTTGAAATAATTTAATTAATTACTATGTTTTGTCACAGACTGCGTTCAGTGAGTTAAGGGCCCGGAAAATGTCGGAAATTGTAGCAGGAAGCTATAGAAACATGTTGAGTTAAATGTTTTCAACATAACAACAAATTGCAGAGGGAACCATTATTTTTAGCTGACGCGAAAAATTGGCCTGCGTCTGTAGCTTGGGGTATATTAGCTTGGGGTTTAAAAGAAGAGAACGAGACTGCATGATAACCACCCTTTTCAATCGTACATATTCATAAATAGAAACATTCGGCGCAGCTGCTATTAATATTCATACGTAATGTCTCTTTCGAAGCATGCATCATCGTGAGTGCATTGATGTCACCTTTGAAGCAACAGCCTGGCGAACGTTCGACTATTAACAATTTATTTTTGACTATCAACATTGAGTTTGATTGTTCGTACAATTTTTCTATTCACTCAAAGTCTGTCCCGAGTTTTTCGTCATTATCAATAACGATAAAAAAAATATTTGGAAATTCTCATTGGTAGTAAATTTATGAGTTGATTTATAAATTTTTATTTGGTAGTTGATTTATGGAAGCATTTATGCTTCAGTTCAGAGGTGAATATTATGAATATTTTCCAGACGTGAAATTTTCCAATCGACGGTCTAGTTTCATCTCTCGATAGCATAACCTGATGTAATCGTCCAACGGTATTTCCGTGAGTGACTGAATCGTGTTGCGAGCAATATATGCATGGAAATAGTATTGCGAAATAAAGCGGTGACAGATGATTAATTATCTGGCAATACTTGAAAGAGCGACAAAACAAGTGTCTGACACGTTTCACTATATGTACGTGTATTTATGAAAAGCATAAAATGAATCACTTGTAATTTTATTATGCATATAATTGCCTTGAAATTTCGGAGAATGATAGTCTTCGAAATATAATGCATAGTATAATAAGAATAATATCATACAAAATGAAACTGAATAGCTGAGAGCCGAAAGAAGAGTATTATAAACAGAAAACGATAATTTCACATGGATTTATTAGTTAATTGAGTTCTTAAATAACTTTCTGGTTATTAACAAGCTGTATTTAATAATAAGAACATATTTACCTTACGATCGATAGATGTGCATAATGGTTCTGGAACAACATGTTGTATCTGGTACTTTCTTGTTGAAAAACAAACTTTCAACAGAATTATACGGACGACTACTAGCAAGTAGTAGGAACCATGCATAGCCAGACGTCGTAGGTTCACGTCCAACTTTCTCCAATACAGTTTTGCAACTATTCCATGCAATTGTTCGATGTCAGTGGAGCAGCATGCCTTGCAGACTGAGGGAAAATAACGAAAGTAGTTGTATACATAGAATAATGAAGTAAAATTTAATTTCACAACGGGAATGCGAAGGTTGTGTCTCGCAGAATGTCCTGGAATAATAGAAAGCAGGATATTATTTAGACGCTCATTAAGGGCGTTCCAAGTTATTTGTTTGGAATTTTAACGAAGAAAGCACTCGACTGTAGACGAAGCGCATAGAAATGTCAGTATAATTAAATTATCTTTATAGTAACAATTATGGCAATAGCTTATCTCGATTACATGCACGAAAAACATTCTGCTTCATTTTATCACGTCTTTCATTTTATAGTACAATGCTAGTATTAGTGGATGTATTGTAATTAGATTAACATTGAACTGTGTTTTAGCATTGAAAAAGTTGTGTCCAATTTTTAAACACTTTACAATTTAGCTGCTAATTTCTGCGATAATTCTTCCAGAGATAAAATTGTTTTAAATATTTACAATGCAGTTCTATACGTTGTATTATATTTTCAATGTACATAAGCACGTACAGAAATAACATATTGATATTTATCGTAATTCCAATAAAAACTTTTAATCAATTTTTTCTACAATCCTAATTTTTCTAAATTATTTAAATTGAATTGTATTTCTCCACCCAAATAGTTTTCTCCTATATCACGATTATCTTTACATTTATCATTCCCCATCATTATTATTACAAAAATAAATTCCTCATAAAAACAAACTACCTATAAAACGTATTCCAATTACCGCAGACATTACAATAAAAGTTCACTATCTTGAGTGCCCGGCTAAAAATAAATATTCATACGCATAAAAGTATTAAAAAAACGCAAGATTACAAAACAAGCTATAGTTAAGTGAAAGAAAGATTAGAACAAACAAAGTCCAACCATATTGAATAAACACAAACCTGCTGAAAATCTGCTTATCTGATATCGGTTATCAGATCAAACCATCGTTCCAAGTAGAATAAGTACCCAGCGCCATCACTATCCAGACACGCCACGGCGAAAGGTGCGCTTCTGGCACTGTGGTCAAGTGAAATTGGAGAACCGTGGAGTGCTGTTCGTTGGTAAAGTCGTGCAAGCTCTGCACCAGCAACGAAAGCTCACTGCTTTCTCTGTTTTATCGGCTGAAGCTACACACCTGCCCGGATAAACTTGTCGCTTTATCAGGTGTTCGTTTAGTTCGAACAGGTGGTGGCTGGTATATGGCTTGTGTTGAGCTTTTGCAAAATAGCGAATGTAGGTAGGAAACATCGCGGCTTAAAATAATCATACGTATTATCGACGAGATTCTTGTTGGTCCTCGAGCACGTATTCGCCTCTATTCCGTCTTTAATTGGACTCTAGCCTTGTTCATTTGTTCCTCTGGAAAGAAATCTAGTCGTGTCGCAGGATTTAATTTCAACAAATTTATTCATTTACGTGACTCTATTTTTAATGCCGCCTTTAATAGAATTTTGTTCTCTTCCTCCGAAGGAAGTGGATTGGCTCGTCATTGAACCGAGTGGATGGGCCTATTGACCCATATTTCGAACCATTTTTGATTTTTATTAATATCGATCCTCCCGTTTATCTACCACGTTGATAAGCGGATCGAGTACCTTGTTGGTACAGCGTGTTATGAATAACTTTTCTTTAACAATTGACTATGTTAACTATGCATGCACATTTAATGTATTATTAGCACCAAGAACTGATAATCTATATTGTTATGGACCATTGCACAAGGTAGTTTTTAGATTATAATGTATTTTATGTTTGTAGCGGCTGTAAAATGAAAAAATTTGATAAGTACAAGGAAATTGTTTTGAAAAATAGAGAATCTTATAAGATAAAAATAAAAAGTTTTGCTACAAGCTTTTCGAAAATTCGGCTTCAATATATTGTCATAAGTATGGGAGCTGTGAGCATATAACGAACAATCGATTTAATTCAGTTTCATGAATTCAATAACCACCAATTTCATGATTGGTGAACAAATATTAACTAAACACGACCACATCCTTGCCACCAACACTTCCACCGTTTGTTGAAATGGTATTTTCAATGAAATAATTTTTACCATTTTGTGGTTCGCGAACTGGCGAATTCATGTACTCCATCGCCATGTCGCGAAAAATGTTTTTTAATGGATTTAATGGATTATATGGTCGTTTCCACAGTAATAAAAATAAATATTACGACACAAATGTATTTATTATTATAGTATTTACCAGCCAAACTGTAGTTTATT
Source organism: Nomada ferruginata (assembly GCA_963583965.1). Classification (NCBI taxonomy): domain Eukaryota; kingdom Metazoa; phylum Arthropoda; class Insecta; order Hymenoptera; family Apidae; genus Nomada; species Nomada ferruginata. The sequence continues at coordinate 9,588,973 of OY757216.1, forward strand.
TCACAAATAAATTTGCAGTGCAAAAGATCTCAATTATCTTTCATTTACAAATTATTTTTACTAACTAGCAAAACAAAATGCAAGGAGAACTATAAATGTACAAATAAAATAGCTACAGGCAATCATGCAAATCGGAAACTCAATAATGGCCAAATTTTCCTATTAATAAATCATATATTAATAATATCCAAAAATTCCCTGAAAAATTTATCACCAATTTAAATGCCCAAGACATATTCCTCATAATATAAGGAGAGGATTCCTCATATTATTCCTCCCAAACAAAATCTAAACAAAAACCGTGTAATCAACCATTTTGACTAACAAACAATGAAGAATTAAAAAAAATCGGTACGAAAAATATAGAACGTTGGACAAATATGTCAGAGAAGATTGTTGACTGATATTTGCAGAGAACTGACCTTTCGACAGGTGCAGCAATTTATTTTTTATAAATTCGTGAGACACTGGGTGCCCACGCAAGCACGTACCTGTGGATGGCTCACAGAGACTGCGTGGCGTTTCGCGCAGGGCCGCCAAGTTTCGCGGTTATAAAAGGGATTGCCGGCACCCACAATGCGCCAGTCTCACGTTGAATCAGGTAGCGCACGTTCGCGAAGGTGAGAGTCGTCGTGTTCAACGTCAGGTGAGTCGTACACACCGTACATGGACTTATATTTTTTGTGGATATTCAATCGGTGATCGCGAGTTTTGCATGAGCTACGAGTACAGTGAAAGGTCGAGGAAAGAAAGAAAAATAAATTAAAAATAGTTACGACACCGTGACACACGAATCGCGCTTATTTCGAACTGTCGTTTTGAAAATTCCTCTACAGGTAAAAAGGGAAGCGAAAGTGTTATTTCGAGCAGTCGATTTTAAAACTATTAAAAACACAGGAAACGAAAATCCTATTCCGAACTGTCGTTTTGAAAATAATACAGGTACAACAAAAATGGTGGCTACAGTGTTCGCTTCTGAAAAACATTTTAGATATCGTTGGTATGCATGGAAAGAAAAATTGGTTTCAGGGAAACGTATTAAGGGTTTCTCGATAGGAATTCAGTGAAATGGGAAAAGTTGGTTTGTCGTTTCGGGTGAAGTAATTGATGATACAGGTATTTATTATTTTAGAGCGTTGGGCTTCACCAGATGGATAATTTTTTTTATAATTTAGGAATTTGATTGCTTAGATATCCGAAGCAAAAGGAAAGAGAATTATATTTATATCCACGAAATTAGAGTGCAACGAAAGGAGAATTTATCGTGGTTTTAGTAATTATTAATGAGATTTCCTCGGCGTTTGGAATTAAGTGGTTAATTAAAAGGAAGTCTCTTTTAGAAAGATGTAAAAAAGATTGTATTCCCATTTTCAGCATTAGATAAGAGTGAAAGAGAAATATTTATCCATGGAGGGTTTCAGGAAATGTAGTGCGATTCGTCTTTTTAAAATTCAGCAAAAGTAAGTAGGGGATTTTCGTGGAAAAAGTCGAAGGGCAATTTTACATTTTTATTGAAATAGAATCTGCTTACGTATTTTTTAAAAATAAGTATCTGGAAGGAGTATTTATATTTTTTAAAAGGAAATATATTTTGTAATCAGCTTCAGTCCCATTATTTATCCATTATCTCTTCCAACATTTTTCCCCATCATTTTTATTCAAGATTATCAATATACTAGTTTGAATGATGTTGCAGATTTAAGATTAGCGATATTTTAGTCGGCTAATCGAAACCAACTTATATCTTCAATTTCACGAATATTATTATTTTTCGTATGTCGTTTTTTGTTCCCCGCTTTAACGATCAGAGACACGCAAACCACACAAATGATCGATTTTCCGTTATATATTACCACTACATCGCGTTTTCGTCCCAAATAGAATTTTTTCCTCATTAAAATAATATAAAATATCCATTTTCACGCTGTTACATTAAAACGCAAGACATATTTCACAATATGTAACTACACAAAAGCAAGAGGCGCGTTTGATTAAATTTCTAAAACAAGAACAATAATGTAAAAACGCTAAGAATTATTAAGTCCTTGAGGAATAGAACAGGCGAAGGAAATACTATACAAATGAACTATTTGTCTCGTCATAAAAGTCTCTTCGCTTTATAAATAGAAAGAGAAACCTTCGAGCATACGTTATTCGATACTAGCACTTCTTCAAAATTCACATTTTCAATCGAAATTGCTTCCATTCACCTCGCGCGAGGTGAATTAATACCCCTGCGAGTATTAATTCATTTTTCCCGTTCGACCATCGGCTATTAAGTTCGTTTACAGCGGCACAGGGAAGGGTAGATAGCGATCGCGAGTAATTAAATAAGCAAGCAGCCCATTATCGCGGTCACACCCGATAATTAGTGAAATCGGAAGCATTTTCGCGCGCGATCCCCGTTCCCGCGATTTTATTTGTCTGCGAAAGAAGGGCAGAGTCGAGGGTAAACCAGGGAACGGAACAAGGGACATTCAAGGGGATGCGATGAAACAGTTCCTGAGGGGCAAAAAAAGACACAGGAACTAGTGGAAGTCGCTCATCGTTCTGCATAGGGGTTAACAAACATCGCGGAACAATACTAGTGTTCAACTTTGTGGAGCGAACACGACTTTTTAGTACGCCTTTTGACGAACATTTCGATAGGACTTCATTGTGTTGATATTCATTGTACAGCGTACTGTATGCTGCTTAAAACGTGACTCACGTTCATACTTGAACAGTCGCATAGCTGGAATGTTTATTTAAGGTAGGGCAATATGCATCCTGACAGCTCCTTTCGATTTATTCGCGAGCTGTTCGACTCGTTTTTTCCATCCGATAGTTTCTGGTTCCTTAGGGAAACATATGTAATGTGTAATAGTTGTATTGTTATCGTGCATGAAACATAGAATTGCATTCATTTTTCATTTTAATGCAGCTCTATTTTTAACGAATGTGAAAATTTCATTTCTCAAGCATCACACGCGCGTATAAAAATTCTCCTCGCTTCATAATTATTGCGGACCAAAAATATGAGACCTTGCTCGACCTTGTTTTCACTTTTTAGACTGGAGTGGTGTGACAAGATTAGAACCTCAACGACCAGGTTGCGTCTAATGAAACTGACGGTCTCACTTTTTATTTTGTTTATAACAGCATCGCGTCGTAGCGCTGTTGTTTATAAGCGGAGGGATTTTAATGCGAAAAAAAGGAACTGCGTTGTGAACTTTTAAGTATATTGAATTAATTAAAACTGCACTTTGCGCGATATTTTCCGCGGCATTGGTAAATGTGAACATTAATATTAATTAGCGTCTTATTTATATTAATTTTTTGACTAACCCTCTACGAAGTTTCAACAATTTTATCCAACAAAAAGGGACTCTATCGTTCTAAAACTGAGAAATAGTTTACACAATTATCACACAATGGTGAACAATTTTATGAACATTTCCTTTCCTTCTACCTTTCATTCTTATAAGTAAGATCAAAAAAATCTTTCACTCAATAACACAGTTCCAATATAATATTCATATACTAAAAAATTACAAAGCTTCACAAATATCGTTCCTTGCACCCCAACATTTCACAACCCTGATCACAATAATATACACGCATTGCCTACTTCAACTTACCCCCAAACTCTCGAAAAATTAACAAGAATGAACCCCGCAGGATTATCCCCTTCTTCAACCAGATCTCTTTACATTAAGCCCGTGGAAGGAAAAAAGGAACCTGCCAATCGTTACAATCATTTTCACCCCTTATCAAAAGTAACCCTTTTTCTCGTTACGCCAATCTCATCCGGCTTTCCACACACACGAATTCCCCCCAGTTCTCTGTCCGTATTTGATCCCGAAATCGACATGTAGCGCGCAGATGTTTTCCGTAAACGTTTATCGAGCGTAACTGTGCGATCCGTCGCATCTGCAACATAGTCGGAGCGGAAGGAACGTTCTGAATCCCTTCGTGTAACGCAACGAGTAACGCCGCCGTGTGACACGGAAATGTAGAGTAATCCTCGTGGTTCGTATTCCGGGGAAAAACGATAGCTCCAGCCGTGCCTGGAAATACGTTGTACGACTTCGCGTTTCTAACATGCCCACCCCTTCAACTTTCCCGACTTCACTAGGACGATTGCTTGAACTGCTTGAACATTGTCCGACGTTCCGCCAGGCGCAAGGCGTTCCCTGTTCGAAATTGGGCAATTCTCTTTTCCGCTGGCCATGAAATGGATTTTCGTGATCAGTTCTCAGTATTTTCGGACGTTTCGATGGGAAATGTCTGGTTTTGCGAATAAATATAAGTAGTTGTAGCGCGTGATTAAACTATGGTTGATGTTTTGCGATTTTTGGATGCTGGCGAAACTGGAAGCGGTGGCAGTTGATTTGTGGGTAAGACTTTATGGGGAGCTGGCTGGAACGTGGAAAGTGTTAAGAGGGGAAAGGAAGTACGGCGGTGTGATATACAATGAGGATAAAAGTGTTAGTGTATTGAGATTGAGGATATGAAAAGGGTTACGTTTTATATTATTAAGTATATACCGAAATACATGTGTAATAGTATGTCTATCAATATACTGAGGAAAGGGTTGAAGTTAGTACTTGCTATCTTAAGCAAAAAAACATCATGTCGAGATATCTTGGGGTGGATTTTATTTTTATATTTGAAATTTACGAATATTTCTGTCCCGCACTGTAGGTAGAGTTAGTACAGTCCCGAAGAACAATTGGTGTTATCTGATATTGATTAGTAAAAGTTGATATTTAAGTTATAGTGGTTTCATTTGCTTCGGCGTGAAATGCAGCGTAGTTTGTCATACAGTGGCACAGAACTTAGAATGGATATGGAATAGAGTCGTGCGCTTTGACAAAAAGTTCATATAGTAAATAACTTATGAACGAGGTATGGATATCTTGAAGTATTATACTATCTTCAATAAATTGTTGACTTTTCAAGTTCTTTTTTTCCTGTTTAAGACAAGGATTACGTGGAGGAATGAGAAGTAGCGTTTTGATTCGCGGAACTGTGTTTGTCCTATCGTAACTTCGTACTTTAATCTTTTCGTGCGAGTAGAATGTATTCAGCTTTTTAATTTGCGCACCGCCAGTGCTCTGAAGTAACATTTATGTTTGTGCTTGGAGAAGGAATACAGTAAAATTATAATTTAAATTATAACACTCAGCCGTGACTATAAAATGTACTATAATTACATGTAAGTAGTTATCAGTTTTATTGCGTTGTTTTTTGTTCACGTTTATAAAAACAAAATTGCAAAAAGGCAAAAAGGGCGACTGGAATAAAATTTCACTCCGTCTACTGCTATCTGCTTTATCAGTTCTAGTTTCGAGTTTAATCGAGGGAATTGAAAAACAAATTAACATGGTTAAAGAAAACAGCAAATGGAGAAGTAATACAGGCTTATGTACGTAGTGTATAATGTCTGTGCTTTTATGTGCACTGCATTACATTAGTTACCGCGAAAGCTTTTAGGGTTATTTACATTTCACTTATGTACATACAGATATATTCTAGCCCTCCACAAGCTTAATTTTCTATTACTTTCCATCCAGGGTACTCTGGAAGGAATATCTTTCTTGATCTTACTTGTTTGTTTCAATTATACTGGCTTAAGTGTAATCCGAGAGAATGTTCTTTTCTTTTATAAAAGAATCTTGAGGACAAGCAGAATCGTATTATCACGAGTGCCATTTATAATTGCAATAACGAGATATTAATAAATAGTAACTAATAAGTAAACGAATATCATTGTAGAGAACATTATATACAAACTGTTGGCGAGCAGTTGCTGAAAATTTGAAAGCGTATATGTATATGCATACTCCCTCCGTAGCGAAAGGGTTAAGGAAACATTGCGTGAGCTATAACTACGGCTTGCGGTATGCGTGTAGCAAATAACACGGGCCAGGACATCTGTGCATGACGTGAAATTATTACCAGCAATATTCCCTTCGAAACTCTCTGCCCGATGCATAAATCGCTTCGTAAATCAATGCTTCCAACAGCCGGAACCAGCAGAGAAAAAGCAGCAACCAGCTACCAAAGGCATAACGATCCTACGAAACGTGAAATAATTGTCCGTTCGCACCTGTTCGTCCGGTTGATTTTATCATCGTGAAGAATCCAACGTGGCCGATTCTCGTTTCAATGAGCCGCCCCCTAAATCTGGCTAGGAGTTTCGCGCGTTTACGTGTTCGTCAGCCCATGAAATGTACCTGGCCGCGTGAAATGCACAGACTAAATATAGAACACGGGATTTAACCTCGTAGAACACGAGCACGACGGCACAGGTAGCTTGAGCTGGAAAAAATAATTAGAAAAGTTCGCGAAAGTCTGCGTGTGTTCGTGCTAGGAATAACTGTGGACCCTAGAAGTAGGGTTGCTTTTAGAATTTCGGGGCTCTGATGATTTTTGTTCCATTTGTTGGGGTGCGATCTAAATGCAATCGATCAGATTTACTTGTTGCTTATGAGATAAACGATGGTAGACACAGTATATGTACAGTAGTCGACAAAATTAGTTGCGATCGCTTGAACGTAATAATTCCTTGCAGATCAATTTATTTATTTAGCATTTTTTTCATTAATCAATTAAACCGAGATTTCTTGAATCGACATTTCTTCGTACGCGAGACTGTATCAACATTATTTGATATAGTTTTGTCTGGTTTTGTTAGGTTTGGTTTGGTTTGCTTAGGTTTGGTTAGGTTTATCAACATTATTTGATATGTTCATATGATATAGTTTTGTCTGGTACTGTATAGAATATAAACTTCTTCAGAGAAACTTCAGCAATCACTTGAAGTATAATTATATTTAGTGTTGGAGTTTGCAGTCGAAGTTCAACAAAATCCTATATTCATGCATGAACGGCCGTTTGCTGTTACTGGATCATTGCGCTTCTTGTATTTCGTATGTTGTATAATTTAGTGATCACTTATACGAATATCTTCATGCGACTTATAGAAACTTCAATATGGTTCAGCATTAAGAGAATTTATAATTCAAATACATTACGGATGTTTTATTTTCTGAACAAAAATGGTGAAATTCAAAATGTCGCAACATAGAAACATTTAGTATCCCCCGCCCCTATATTTAATACTTTTTACATTTATTTGCATATGCATACCCTGCGCGCGGTAATAAAGTGAAAGATGTCTTCCTTTCAGAAAGGATGAATTCAGGCACCACAATAAACTATCACTGTAGTAACAGCTGACATGTTATGTCATCATTCCCTTACGAAAATTTGCGAAGGCCACGCGTGAATTAATTGAGCTCGTTAAACGTCGAACTATCTATCCCCGAATATTTTTTCAACAAATATTTCGTTGCTTTGCAAGAACACGCGAAACCGTCTTCTATTTATACGCTGTCCAAGTCGTTACAACGATACCAGGACTAAGTACGAACATTATCGGACGAAACTGAAAACTGTCTAATCACGAGACTTGTCGCACCTGCAGTCGAACACAGAATTTACGATCCTTAAAATGTTGGCTGCATTTATTCAGTTCCGAAGCTGTATCGTTCGACCGAGTTTATGCCTCGAACGCGATGAGACTTCCGGTATGATTTTGTTAGAAACACATTGAAAGTGGGAACGCAAAAAGGCGAGAAATAAACGCGATACTGTTACCAGTTCACCGTGAAAGTTTATCGCCGCGTTGCTGCGTCGCACGATGAAACTTTAACGTCTTCGCGGTAGCTGGCAGTGAATTTTTACCCCAACGTTTCGTTCCTTCCTCGACAACGGGAGCACCGTTTGACATCGGGTCTGCGTTTTAATGGAGAAACGTAGGAAAAGATGTGTATACGTAGGTACATATTTCTTTCCCCGTAGAGAAATCGTTTTAGTCAGAAATTGAAAAAGGTAAGCCGTGCAGGAATTATTTTATTCGACAGGAAAGAAGATTTTTAAGAGATCACGAGAAGATGCTTACGAGAAATTAACAGAGTTTGGATTTTTATTGGCGTTTTGAATAATTACATTCGTTTGTACTTTCATTAAAATAATACGTTAATTTATACTGCTTCGCGGAATGGAATAAAATCTAATCTATGTTCGTGTTGTCCCTTGTCATTAATTTATTTCGAGGCATTTGATAGTAAAAAATTAATTAGTGGTCGTCGAGTCAATTGCGAAGAAAATTTTCTAGAGAATAGCTCAGATATAAATAATACACTATTAATAAGAAACTAATAATAATAGTAAATCAAAACATGCTTGCTATATATTACTGAAACATAATAGAATATTGATCAAACATTGGCTCGAATTATAAATTATCCCTTATTTTTGTCCCCAATATTTCACGAAAACTTTATTTTTACATTGCTATGTACTAACTACACACAATTCCTTTTATACAAATACTAATATTATATATCTTAAAGACAAGAAAACAGATACACACATATGCAGATATTGCACTCGTTCTAGGTGAAACTTATGTTATGAAGGATAGAAAATATACAGACACGGTTTGTCCCCTTCGTGTGCGTGTTCTAATTGGATTCCGCGTCGAATGCATATACATTAAATTGGATTTCACGCAATCGTAAGGATGAGCGGAGGGATATAATCTATAATCTAATTGAACTCGCCCGGTGATTAGTTTCTCAAGTCAATAAAATGAGTTCAACGAGATCGTTCATTCTTTCTTATCCTCATTGCCCTTCCGATTTCCTTAAACTCCCTCTTTTAAGTACATCCGTCAGTTTACATTGCCACTCGAATATACATATATTTCAACATCTCTTGTTCCAGTATTATATTCAATGTGCCCTTAGGAAACGTATTTAATTATTTCGTAATTAAAACATGGCTCATTGGCTCGCAATAGTTGTTAATCCTATGCCTATGCTAAAACTGCAAGCACAGAAACCAAATATATGTATGTACATACTATTACTATTATAATTATTATTACAAAAATTCTTTACATTAACATTCGTCGTAATAATGTAATTTATTATTTTTCACTTGTACAAAGGTTAAAACAAAATGTGTAAGCTTCATTGATCTTCAACTTCTTATCTTGAATGAAGTATCTAATTAAGTGAGGATTGACTCACGGGGTGAACGGATAAAGGGTGCCGTAATCGAATGGGTTAGTTTCATTCATTTTCCTTTACTCCCTTTCTTAGGTTCCCCTATCATAATACCATATAATCGTATCACCGGATATAATCGTAATCCCTCTGTAATATCTACGTCACGTTTTATTATCGTCTTGCATCGAATCACGAGGCTGTCAGCGATAATTCCGCCAACACTCCATTCCGAATCCACGCAAGTCGTTTAATACGCCATGTTTCATTAAAGCCGGACATGGTTGGATCGATTTTCGATCCCAGCTTGCGTGCGTATGCAACGTGGCGTTTCCCCTAACCCCGTGCCAGGGCCGATAAAAGACAGGAGACCCGGTCTGGTCGATACACACGGCTTTGTATAACCGTCCCGGAAATGACGAAGACGTTCACCGCTGTAGCGGGCCACTTTTGTCCTTTCAGAAAATTACTCACGGGAATGTCGGCGGAACGCGACAGGAATTCTGGGCAGCAGGAGTTCAGAAACTTGCTGTCGCGGTATCTTATATATTTGTAATGTACTTATATGTAAAAAACGAAAAAAAAGTGTAGAAAGAATAGAAGAGAAGAGAAATTGGATGGCTATCAGTATTTTAGATGGTCCATAGGTATTCATGAGGGATTATAAAGGAGTAGTAAAAATTCAGGATAAGACTGTTACGGTAAATCCTTTCTACGAACATACTTTTTGTTCTTTTTCTAAACAGCGACAAAGAAAGCGCCGGATTATTTTTAAAGATCGATGATTGCAAGCGGTGACGTAAACTTAAATGACAAGCAAAGGGATTTAAGTGTGCTTCTTGTGGAGCATCTCGGGGGAAATAATTATGGTTGCCTTACCGTGAAATTGCGTTGTGACTTTAATAGCATTTGTGTGATTGATTTGGAGTAATCGTTTTTTCCTCCCCCTTCTTTTTATTTTTTTATTTCGTCTTTTTTTTTGTTGCACTGTGCGTATGAGACTAGATCGAAAAAATCTGCTCCTCTTTTAGTCATGAACTTTCACAATGTCATCTTGGTCAAAGAAACGGGGTCATATTTTTTTATATTTAGCACTTTCACTCTGTTCAAAGTATTGGCAAAAGTCCGATACGTTCTTTCGATGTTTGCTGGATACGTGAAAGTACACGGGAAGATTTTTAATTTATATAATTTCTAATATATATATATTCTCTATCTAATATATATAATTTCTTGTGAACAACTAGTGCTGCTAACTTTTGATAACAAAAATTTATCTGATATTTTCAAATACTTTTCTGAGCGTAATATACAATACTGTATCTTACATATTAATTGAGCTTTAAACTTGAACTACGTTATTCTAGTCTGTAGATTTAATAAAATTTAGAATAGTAGAATAATAGAACTCGCCAGAATAACAGAATAATAGATCTCTAAAATTAATAGAAATCTGTGATATTTTATTTCAACAAATCCATCGAAAATTGGGCACGCTCGAATACAAAATAGAATAAACTTTCATTGCACTTAACGCATTCGAAGATAACGAATATACAATTTATTAGAATTGATAGCATCTCATATAAGGTAATTTTATTGAAACGTTAAATACAGGTGTAGAATTTATGAATTCACCGGAGAACCGATAAACTTCTTTACTCGTCGTCTTTATTCGACCATGCATGCTTGGATAGAATATCGTTCGCACGTTTTGCGTTGCGATACGCGCGCGGTGCAGAACGTAGTAAAATAGAAGAGCCGCACGTAGAACGCAGTTTCCCGACTCGTATTTGGCACAGTTCGATCTGCAGTTCTTCGTGTGTAAATCTCCTGCATCAATAACGATTGCGATCCAAGGAGAACGAAATATCGTTGATTTGTTTTATTTATTTCGACCAGTATTTTATCAGTTCGCCTCACGAATCCTTAACTCAGCTTGAAAAGCAGTCGGTATCCAAGAATTTGTGCAGAAACGTCTGAAAGTTTAATGAGAATTTCAAGAACGAGATCCACCACGATTATTCTGTAGGAAAGGGACAGAAATTGGATGCCAGTTGACTATTTTTCTTTAATCGGTGGCGTTAACGTCTTCGAAATTCTTATCCTTTTCTTCGCGCTTTGTGAAGAAAATCGTACAAGAACAAAGGGCTGTTTGGCTTCTCGAAATTCCTCTAAAGTAGCTGTGTTCCTCGAAGTGTAATTGATTCTCGATTCCATTAACGCAAGCTTCCTTTTAGAAAACAGAGAACGATTGAATGCCTCTTTCAACAAAAGAATATTTATTTGTTATAGAGCTAATTTTAATCAGCATTTCTGACGAGAATTTAATTGCAATGTACGGCAAGCCAAGCCAGTTCGCATACAATTGCTATAATATTCGTCTGGCGTTGTGTTTCTTTAATATGAATTAATTATAAATTAAAACAGAGTCTGGCAGAGTTCGTAAATAATCCACGTTGCCCGGTTTATTGTTAAGACACAAAAAGGAAGTTCCTTAAATAATGAATTATTTTGTAGCTTGGGAAAATGTATTACTCTGCCACAGCGAGACAGATGTTCTGTGCGATGCTGCTTTGAAATTCTGTCTACGTTAGTTATTAATTAGTTTCGTGTAGAAATTCTGCGTAAGAAGCGTGAACTGTTTCGCGCTTCACCGAATAGTGCTCAAAGGGGTATTTATGCCGATAAAGACAGCGTCCTAGATTCGCAAACATGTACTATATTATTGACAATGTGTATTGGTCAATCTCTACGGAAATTGCTTTGTGAAAGCTTTCTCTCGTTTTTAATAAATTTTTTAATTGCACTGCTCTGCGACATTTTTCCCCCCGTCTGTTTGGCGAAAGCTTCGATGAAAACGAAATATTTTGTACAAGGCTTCGAATAATATTTCGATCTATGATGAAGCTTTGTATTCATCCCCAAACGATACTATTTTTCCCCAGCACATTTTAACAGTTGTCGAATAAAGTGAAACAAAGATTGGAAATTCTAAATTCAGAGAAAGGAAAGGCAAATTTTAGTTGAAAATAAATCCTACTAATATGTATGTGTTTTGGGGAGAACATAAAAATTAAAATATTTTGAAATATTTGTTCAAAAAATATTTCTTCAAGCATAATGTGTTTCATATCTTGTTACCTTTTATCTTCTTCAATTCTTACGTGCTAGTTATTTATTTTGCATCGATGTTCCATCAGTATTTCTTATAGTTTTACGAAATATTTTGTTAACGACTAATATTCAGTTAACGACAGCCGTGCCCGAATACAATTCGATACCATTTCTGCCTCTTTGTAAACGAGTGAAAAAGATTTACGTCTGTAATAAAGAAAAGTCGAATCATAAAATATGAAGCAGAATATTCTTCCTCTGTCTTCTATGCGCCCTGTATTGAACTACCAGGTTTTTATGAATCCGCTGACACGTTTAGTTGACAAAGCAAGTTTTTAATATCGTCGTATACTTGTAAATTTTACACTTAATGAAATTCACCTCGCAATTTTCTTATCTGAATCATCACGCCCATGCACTTCCTGCCACAATTTCTGAAAAATAAAATTTTAATATACCTGCTATATAAATTATTGTATTACGACTCTGCGGACGAAGATATCTTGTCGCTTTGAATACTTCATTCGAATTTTCAATTTACTTCGGCAAGTATTTTCGAACGCAACACGGTTCGACACTTTTCATTTATCCATTTCAGCGTATCACCATCATCGAAATTCATATCTATGATTGATTTATAATTTATATGCCTATATACACACGCACGTGTGTCGTCGATTTATTGATTCAGTTTATGAATATACCAACATTAACCCACGGAATGGGTTAATGAGACACGACCTCCTCTTTGCTAATGATTCACGTGCCATAATTAAGAGCGGAGCATGAAATGGCCACGCAATTTCGTGTAACGTGAATCGACTCCATTGAGATGATATTAATCGAGCGTTAATAGAGATCATTACATTTCTTGCAATTCAAGCACACACTTGAAGACTTTTCGTTTCACTTTTGATTGTAAAAATTTCATCGCATTTACCGTTTACAGGGGCACGTTTCATTTAATGAAATAATTACAGAATCAACTTAGAGTTTATTGTTGCACACGTCACCATGGCGATAGTTGGAATTGGGTTTAACTATAGTTGTTACAAGGTTTCTGTACAACTGTACGACATGTGGTACTTTATTCTTTGGTAAACAATTTGCTTTATTCATTTGCACAACGATTTATGGAATGGCTAAGTGGGAATTCAGTTTTCGTGTTTCTGTAAACTTGTGCGAATGTTTCGCGCTTTAAATACTGTAGTTGCTACTTCTGACTTCATTTCGGTTCTGATTGCTTGGTATACAAGTTTTGGAAGCACTGGTAAATCTTTAATACGATAAATAAATAAAGACCGGCATTTTTAAGGGGGAAACCAAAACGTTCCGTAAACGAAAAAGAGGGGATATATATTATGTACTCTAACTTGTTTGAAGGGGAGGAAGAAAATGCCTTCTGTAATGTCGTTTTCAAAACTTTCAAAAATCTTGCTCATTTAAAATTCCCAACTCGAATATATCTCGATAACGATCTTTAATTTTACCGTCAATTTTTCATTTCCTTTGGGAAACTTTCACCAATTCGGTTCTCGCAGTCAACAGTACTATAAACTTTATTGAAGTTGTTTCTGTACAGCGGGCGCAAACGCAGGCATTTACGATTGCCAATAAAACCTGAAGATGTAATAAAATGTTCGTCATTCTAATTTCTAGAAATATCTGCCTTATGTCGTTGCGCTTCAATACTCAGAAAGTAAATAAAAAGATATAAATATCCAGTATTCGGTCGTACCAAGATCGACCACTGGCAACAATAGTAATAATTATGATAATAACATCTTGTTGAAACTAACTATTTCTGATCGTCACTGAGCTATGTTCACGATCAGCTAAAAATCATGGAAAATCAAAAGCGATTTCGACGCACTAAAAGTGCTATGGCACTGTTACTATTGTGCGCTATTGTACAAGTTATATCAAAGATGCGTTCGAAATCAAAATCGTCTACCTGAAAATTTTCTCTTCCAATTCCAGTTCCAACCGAATGTGATTGAATGGAAATTAAATAAGGCTAAATAGCTGTTGTTCTGTCTTATATTAAAGTTGTCACAAGTTCCTGCAACGATACCTATATAGGATATTAATAATTTTGAAACAAAAGGACTGAAAATACTTGGTACCTATAATAGTTCTAGTTTCAACATAAATTTTACCAGCAAAGTTGTCTCACATTTTCCAACGCATACAAGTTTCACACACGATGAATAGCAAGCAGCAGTTAAGGAAGTGCCTGCTTTAACCAGGCATAAAATTAACGATCCGCTATTTTCACATTATCTCTTCGATCTTTCTGAAATGTTCCCGACGTTCCTCTCGAACCCTTCATTCTCCCTACCGACATTTACGCCGTGCGAGGGGAGTCTTCGAGGGTAAAAAAAAAAGAGAAAAAAAAAGAATCGTACGGTGAAGAAGCAGCGAAGAAAACGGATAGTCGATGGCCGTTTAAACGCGACAACTAAGGAAGACGAGATCATTGGCAGCGCTATAAATACGTTTTAAAGGTGCGACAATTGATTGTTAAAGGTGGCGTTAAAAGTTACGCTACATTTCTCTCTTACGTGGCACGCGTATTTTTACACGTTCCACGCTGAATCCCGGATCATCGACGTTGAAAACTCTCGCCGGCGAAGCGAGAACATTTCGCTAAGCAGCTTTCTTTGAAACTAAAGTGTCCACGGTGGCCTACGCTTATAGAGCGACCAAGATCCTAACCGGTTACATAGCTAGGTTAACGAGCACGTGAATGAATTATAAAGAGCGTCACGATGACGTCCTTTCTTTCTTACCCTCTTCCGTTCGTCGTAGACGCGCGGCATTGTACTTGGAAGGAAAAAAAAGCGGAAAAGTGTTACGCGTCCACCTGACAGGGAATTAGCACGCGGTCGAACGCGTTGAAATGAAGTTTCATGAAGGTGGAATTTTTATGAAAGGTGAGATCGATTCGATTGCTTGGCTCGCGATTTATTGCAGCCTTTTGCACTCGACGATTTTCTGCGACTCGAAAAAATTGTGTTCGTGGTATGTAATGAACAATGAATGACTCGAAGCTGGATTGAAATTAGTATAAGCTTTTGTATTTACAACCTTTCCATTTAAATAAAAATCGACAAGGTAACATTCCCTTTGTGGTGTTTCGCGATTAAAAAGATTTGGGACTCCCATGTTTGAAATAAATCGGACCATTTAGACTGGAATACAATATGGGCGTGAAATATTATGGCGCTGGGAAATAAAAGGACGATCTAAAGTTTTCGCAATACTTATGTAATATGCTTTTTATATGATTGCTTTGATCATTTGGCGTCATTTTTGTCTTGTTAATCTTTCCTTGGGGATTTGGGTCATCTGGAGTGCACAGCAGTTTCATTGCATTGTCATGTTCATATTTTTATAGACATTGATAATATTGTAATTGGTTTTGGATAAATGTAGCGAAATGACAGGATGCGATAGAAGAATTTAATTCAATGGGCTTGGGTACATTGTATCTGGGGTAGAACGGTAAGATTGCTAAATATTTTATGGAAGAACTTCGCATTAGCTCAGTGCAGAACTAAAAAGTTTCCAAAGATAATAATACTCACAATTCTGTAAAGTCTAATATACATACCTGCTAATGTGGAAATAATCGCAGATGATTAAAGACCATTTATTACATTAACTAGGCAAGTTCAGGCATATTTCAATTGGCCATTTACTTCCTACCAAATTAATAATACATACAGAGAAAATATGATATTGGATACTTCAATATTTCATTTAGTTGATTACTTATGGCGTATTGCTTTGCGGAAAAGTTTCATTGTATGTTCTCAGAAAACTATTGCATGTACTGTTTGCTCGATTAATTCGATTATTCGAATTTTGGAAAAAAGTATAGAATAAATTAAATTAAACCAGCACTTCAGAAATGGAATAGATAAATATAATTCGAGTTATTACTATAATATTATTATTAATTTTATTAACTTCTTAGGTAATTTATAGTTTATTTACAAAAAATATTCTAAGCGATTTTCTACAAAATATGCATATTGTTGTTTGAATGAAAATTGAATGAAAACACTTAGTAAATTATAATGCGCTACATGGTTATAGTCATTAATTTTACGTCAGTGACCGTAGGAAATTTTAAAGAAATAATTAAGTTCACATTTTCCGATTTTATAATAGCTTCCTTACACTTCAGACTTTTCTTAAAAAGAATTACTTCGTTCGTAACGGTGCTAGAAAAAGTAGAACATGCTCAATGAAGAATGAACTGTGTCTGGGAAAGGGTAAAACACTAGTGCACTGTGCACTTCAGTTTCTCAATTTCAGTTCTTGAAATTTCATCCCCCTTTTTTCTTCTTCCTTGTATTTGTATTGTTCGAGAAGCAGATACAGCAATAGCAGCGGGCCAGGTATTTTTGTATCCTTATTTGCCAGACAACACTGTTTCAGGAGCGAAAAGAATATTGAAATCGAGGTAGAACAGTTTCGAAATTACAATCACATTCCATAGTTATACCAAATATAGTAATTGTTTAACTTTTTCTTCGACTTACATAGTCTTTTATTCGCGCGCAAATATTATTCGATGCTTATAGAAATATGCTGTTGGTTAAAGTAGAAGTTTCACTACGCGATAAATATCCTGGAGACACTAAACCGTCTTCAATCGTTAAAAAGATGACAGAAGTATTTATATCAGCGAATATAGTTAGGTAGTGATTTTTATGTTCTAACTTTTTTCGTCAGTAGGAGTTTGTATGTTTGTAGTTAATACAAATATTTATTGCCTCTATTCTCAAACAAATCGGACTGACTATAGAAAACTTTGGGCGATAGTACGGTTTGCACGGGATTTTAGATAGACTGTACTTTCTTTCCGTACAAATAAATCTGACAATGTAAACACAAGCGTACCTGGCGTATCTATTTATCTAATAATTTATTTGGAAATTTTTTTCATTGGTAAAACATCGTTTCTTGTCTTTCAGTTTTATATTATAGTATGTATTGAGCATTTCTTGCGCTGCTTTCTTTCTATCATTGCATAAATTGAAACTGGTTAAAACACGATTTTAATTGAAGACGGTTGCATGCAAAGGTAAAAGGAAATCGTACTTCTGTTGACAGTTAGTCGTCTATCGTGCCACATTAGTGTGGCTGTAAAGTTTTAATAAGTGCTTCGGTTGAAACCGATTAAGGAAGGAATTTTATTCCGTTTCCCTGTCGTCCTCCGTCTCATTTTGTGTCATTTCAAGAGGTAATCCTCGGGACAAATTTATGTATTTCGAGGAAGTTTGCTGCAATTAAGGACTCCACTGAACACGGAGATTTCAATCCACATAACTTTGCGTGTGACGCAGAAGCTGAACTTGCACATGGTTTAATCAACACAGATTTCCAGGAAAATACGATTTTGCTAAATTAATAATGTAACGCCTGGATAAAATTATAAGGTATGCAAAATGGAAGTTCAATTTTTCAATTTGTTTTTTGCGTCAACGAACACGGCTATTTCCTGTCCCGGTTTTTAATAGTTTACTAAATGTCGTTGCAAAGTTACTGCGGATAATTCTAATAAGAAATTTTATTACGCAGTTTACGGAAAAGGCGGATCTATTAAGTGTGAGCGAATAAAATTGCGATTCAAAGCGATTCAACGAATTTGATAAGATCGATCACCACGTTGCAATTGCCTTCACGTTCTTCCACGAGAACGTCCAATTCTTTACAATCGATAGGAGGACAGTTTTCTCAATTCATTCCCTTAGGAATAGTTTCGATTTCGTCAAGCCACTTTGAAGCCAAGGAAACTTTGATACGCAGAATAGCTGGTTCCCATGTGTCGATTTGTGCAGCTTCAGTCTTCGTTTATATACTTTAACGTACAAAAAATTCAATCGGTGTTTGCTTTCCATCTTAGATTCTCCAATTATAATTGACAAAAACTACTGTTATATAAGGAACGTATAGTTTATATAAATAAATTTATAAACATTTTGTTAAGTACTAAAATACTGCAGATAGTGGTTATTAGTTACTGAACAAAATTTCTCTGAGGAACATAATATTTGCTTTCTCTCAGTGCTATTTTCGTAGCAATACTACCATTTTATAATCATACTTTACCTAATATTAATGTTAAGCGCCGTGGTATGCGACACTCCGAGATTACGGTACTACGTCGGTATACCGTCTCGTCACAAATATAAATTGTAACGAGTCACTACTGATATACGAGAAAACCAAGACTCGGTTGGTTTCTGTCAAACTACGATTGTTTGAGCTGTTACGGTGCGAATGGTTGACTGAGACTCCGTTGAGACTCGCTGCGAATTGGTGGAGGAGGTCGTCTCCTGCTTGATGTTAATACGTCAACTGACTTCCTCATCGAGCGTTTCCTCAAACGTCGACTCGGAAGAGGGTTTGTGCATGCTGATTGGTCATTTAGGAAAATGTCTAAATACCAATCAGCATGTTTTGTAATGTCTAGGCGCACCCTTCCTTAGCGCCCAAAGCGCGTTTCCTTGGAGGAGGGGGTGCGACTTCAAACGTTGTCATCGGTTTGACAACGCAGCGGAATTTCCATCAGGGTGTCCAAACTTGACCTGCCAGATGTCTGTTAGGCTCAGCTCCGAAGGCCCTTTGGAAATCCACGTTTATGACGCATGCAATTAGCTGTTGAGGTCGTGTACAGAATCGACGCTTATAGTTTATTGGCATAGGAAATAAAATGATTTCCTCAAAAACAGCTTTGCTACTTGCGCGTCATAAACGTGCTAGCCATCTGCACATTGACGGTTGTTCCTTATGCAGATTATTAGCCGCCTTTTCCGGCAAGGTACGGTTTTATAGCGTCGTTCGCAGGTAAGGCACAGGATCGGCATTGTTGCTCGTTCGCGACGCGACAATTAATATTACTATAAATAACATCAATTTAAAGTTAAAAGGAGTTACATTTGGCCTCCTATTGGGCCTAATCTAATCAGTATATTATGTAAAAGAAAATTGAGAAAATGGCATGTGGATACATATAGTTTATTTGTGAGAAACTACAATGATACTGTACTCGTGATGTAACACAATACTCAATTAACCTAAATTTTAATTAGTCAAAGCTGCATGTACTTGATTACGAACAGATACACAGAATAATTTCGATATACGCAGACAAGGTGTTCTGTTGTTTATGTTCAAGTGTTCTGTATAGAAACAGGTAAAGTTAGAAGCACCAGGGAGGCACTACGTAGAAACAGGTAGAGCTGCACGCATCGATAGCGAGTGTTCCTTAATTAATGCTAATCTGAACCTAGCTCCATTGATTACGTGCATTTCAACGAAATACCCAAACGATTAGCCTTTATTTAGAATCCACAGTTATCCTGCTGCGAAGTAATAAGGGCCAATAAATACACAGGCAACTTAGCTAGTTATGCTTCCGTAAGATTTTCAACATTCTTTTTTTATTGAATCTTAGTGTGCATTTATTATTGTATTGTTTTCTGTATTGATTGGAAAATAAAACCCACGATGATAGTGTTGCAGGTTTATAATTTCCAAATGGATAGAAGCACCAGTTTCTGTTAAATAGCAGCTTTTTAAGTAGGCAAATTTATTACGGAAATTGATATATTTATTATTGATGCAAAAAGTAATAACATAATTTCCATATTCGAGTTTATATTTTCTTCTGCAAATATTTGCATCTAAATCAATCAAACAAAACATACCTTCACACATTCAACAATATTGTCAATATGTAATTATTAAACCTCTCAAATCCTAAAGCAACTGGAGTCACTATTTAACCCTCATACAAATATATTATACATTTCTGTATAAGGGCTTAAATAAACCTAACAGTGTCAAGAACTATCTGTCTCACAATACGTCTTGAACGTAAGCTCAGAAGATTAAGTCGCCGTGCGACGTATAGATTACTGCAATCTACGTAACAAATGCAGCGTTAGTCGACGGATATCGGAACGTCGTTTGGGGAAATAGCTGGCGGTTTTGCTGAAATCGTTCCCCATAGAATACAAAGCGAATTGTATTATCGAAACGTTACAAAGGTACGCAGCGTATCCTGTCGAGAGAAATACAGGTATATTCTTTATGTTCTCGATTGAAATACATAACTCGGTCGATTATCCATTGCTAACGGGGGAAACGTGAAATGATTTATGCCAGTGGAAGTCAGTATTAGATGGATAAAATCCAGCTTTCTCTCGTATTATACAGATGATACCGCTTGTACATTTCTACGCATTACAATAAACGGTGTGCGCAACCGTAATTTGTTTATGAGATAGGAGGGAAACAACTAAAAACGTTCTAAGTGCCACTGTTGTATGACCAGCCCTTGAGTCACCTATGAGTGTAAGGCCCGCGGATCCTGGCCCAGTCAAAGTCAATATTATGCACTAGGGCAGTAGTCAGCGATATGACTACTGCCAAGGGCCAGACTCCGCGTCGGCTAAGGCGACAACAACCAGGGCTAAGGTCAGCCTTTCCCCCCTAAAAACCACAATATACATAGTAGCGGAATAACTACTGTAACCAGAATAGTTTTGGCCGCGACCTACACCGTTACTCTGTCGCGCACACTCGTCACGGTACTCCTTATATATTAAAACTCTCAATGCAAAATTAATTGCTGAAACACGATTTCGTTTAACCCCGGAATCCAACACCACTTTTAACTTTTAAATGCCTTGTAATTACGCGTAAAAAGTAGTCGATTCGAGCACGAGTATTAATTAATTTGTATGGTTATTATTCTTCAATGAATATGTTTATATCAATAATAAAAATAAAATCAATAAAAAAAAAAAAAAAAAAAAATATATTAAAAAGATGCATCTTTTCTATACAGTCGATTTAATATTTTTCACTTTTGACGTGGACATTATTTCATATGTTTAATGTTTCATATTTTTTACATAAATCTAATATCATGTATTCGCAAGGGAAATATTACTAATCTGTTTCAGTATCGTTATTTCCGTGAATATTACACGATCTTAATTTCCAGTGTAATTATTCCCTCGAGTATTCTCGGACTATCACATTTATGAAACATATTGAATTATACGGTCGAATAATAGTATTTGACACACTTGCAAGTGGCACACCACTTCGTATTCCATGAGGATCGATCGAGGCAGTGTCCCCCGACGTTCGAAACGTAATTCGTTAGCTGGTAGAGGCTTCCTTGTAATCTGCCAAGCAATTTACGCAAATGTATTACTACGAGGCATCTGAAAGTAAAATTCAACGTCATCGTTTTTAGTCGGGATCGGCCGCTTTCTATGCATTCCGGAGAAAATTTTCTTAAGAATCGACTTGCAAATTGAGGGATTTGGGTGGCTGTTGTGTTCGAAACGAAACGATTCGATTATTTGCTGAATTTGTAAACTATGCGATACATAAACATTGTTTTATCGAAATTCTCGACAGTTTCTGCAACCCGTTTACGATGTGCTCATTGAAAAAGAAAAAAGTAATCAGAAGATTCTATTAATAATATAATTATTATACTTTTTCTATTTTGTATACTCTGCATTAAAACAATTAGGAACAGCGTATGAAATAAGACAAAATATTTTGCGGTGCAAGAAGTATTTCCTCTTACATATTTGGCCATGTTTCAATTTTAATGGTAAAATACTCAGATTTGTATAGGTAATAAAGGGTCTTTAACAACGCGACGAAGGTTGAGAAGATAACCAATTATTTCCTCAAAGAATGTTTCACTCTATTCCCTTTGTACTTTGAACACTTTCGCTGAAATCCATATTTATTGCCTGTAGCCTCACAGTTGTAGTCGATATCCAATAACCGGCCGCTGTTGCTTGTAATCTCGTGATAACCACATTTCATCGGTGTCGAACTGCTCTCTTAGCAGAACGCTTTGTACCACAGTTCATTCTTATTCATCAATGGTCGTCAAGTGTTCAAAGTAGACGATTAAAACTTGCCTCGTAGTTGAATAATTTACTACACATTAATACAAACGAAAAATACCTGTAGCATTGAATTAAATAACAAAGTTTTCAAACGAATTATTGCACGTACTCAAAAAATTATACACACATTTTTCGTTTTGTTGATGCAATAAATATTTGATAATGCCTGAAACTGCTACGTTATAATAAACTTGTTATTAGACTTTCTATATTTTCCTTTGAATTATCCTGATTCTGCGAAGAAGACAATAATTTAATCGAAGAAGACATTATCTCTGTTTGTTCTACTTGCATTGCTGCTCCCATTAGGGGTGTGCGAGCGCTCGAATAGATCGAGTAGGGTAGACCGAGGCGAATCGGATCACAGGGCGAATCGGATCGAAATAAGAATTTAGTTTTTGTTATGTTACTATGGAAAAAATCGTTTAGGTCGTACATACACTCCTCACGCCCTCTCTATGCATCTCTTTCAATTGTTTTGTTATTGTTGTACAATACCGTTTAGTGTTGACACGCATTTCAAGTTTGCCTTACGCGGACAAACGTTATAATTTTGGCGCAGATCTAAAATACATAGTTTACAATTTCTTATTTAAAAATAAAATGTAAGCTTTAACATCCAAATGAGTTTGATATTATTAGTTTGTATAGTGTCCAGAAATAATATTTGATACAATTTTCAGTATTATATCAAAATTTGTTTAGGCATTTTATTCGCTTTAAAATTATTATTATATGGGGTGAATCGGATCACTTCATTTGGGGCGAATCGGATCACTCTTTTTTTTATTTATTTAATTAGTTGTATGACTTTAAATGCGTTAATAACTTATACATGTAGGTAAAGATGGTTCGCACGTATATAAAAGAGAGTGGCATTGCATTTATTGTAACGAGAAATTCATCCACCTGCGGAGGATTGGATACAGTGCACTATCTGTGAAAAGTGGTGGCACGAAAAGTGTGCTAATATAAGTGGTGTTTAAGGACAATATACTTGCCACCCATGTACTACGTAGGGTCTTTGACATTATTATTATCAAGTTATACTTTATAAAATTATAACCAAAGATTATTTTACGACAATTTGTTTGTTTTCGTAGAGATATTCGGAATATCCGATTCGCCCCCAGACTCGGGGCGAATCGGATATTTTCCACTTTTTCGTTTTTTGTCCATAAAAGAGGAATTTTTTAATTTGTTTATATTTTTTATTATGAATGTTCATGTGAAATGGGTACTTGTTACGAATTTATAATCAAGTATTGGGTTTTTAAATTGTAACTATGTTTTTTGTACCATCAAATAAAAAGTGATCCGATTCGCCTCGGTCTATCCTACTCGAAATTCGAGCCGAGTAAAGTTCGGTCGCTCGAACCGAGCCGAGCGCTCGAATTTCCGAGCTACTCGAAATATTCGGGCTACTCGAAAGAAAGCGAGCTACTTGAAAAAATCGAGCAGCTCGAATACTATTCGAGCCTCGCAAGGCTCACGAGGCACGGCGCGTTGCGCAATGGGACATGGTGGGACAGGCTCGAATTTTTCAAGTAGCTCGAAAATTTCGAGTAGCTCCGAAATTCGAGCGCTCGGCTCGGCTCGCACAATCGAACCGAGTTCAGCTCGGCTCTTAAATTTCGAGCGCTCGCACACCCCTAGCTCCCATAGCGCGTAGAAACATAGACTGAAGGTACTGTATTTAATTCCAGATCGTGAAATGTATCATAAATTCCTGGACGCCATTGAAAACTGTGCGCGCAAGCAGGAAAATACAATTGCTATCGCAGCCATAACAGAATGTAGAGTGCACTTCGAAAAGCGCTTAAACAGTCGTGATTTTCTGTCATTTTTCTGCACTTAAAATACGTAGAACGGTAGCGTACTTTTTTTTACTGATTTGGCTGATAGAATTGGTCGCTGAAGAAACTTTAATAATATCTACGACTTTGGAATTTTAGAGTTGTTTCTGCGTTGACGAAATACAGGGTGGCCCGCAACTAGTGGTAGTATCGGGAAATGTTTCCGGGGTGATTCTGAACAATTTTTTCCTTTACGAAACTGTTGGTTGAAGCTTCGTTTTTGAATTATTAACGACAAACACTGGCCAATGAGAGCGCTCGTAGAGCGCGTGGTATAATTATTATGTACTGTTACACATTAATGTGCATGTGTATAATGTGTAATTATTCGTTATTCATCAATAGCAATTTAGTTAACAAGTCCTTTAATAACTGTTCCATAGTTTTAGTCGTTATCCGAAACGAATAAAGCGATTTATTACTTATGAAAAAAATGTTTGGATAATTAATGTTAGAAAAAGGTAGTTAAATAAAATTATCCATTCGTCCACGGATTTACCTGCTTCGACGGAAGTGGGTCCTTGGTCATTGTACCGATCATGACCTATCTTAACAATTTTATACCACGAAAAGCACGACTCGGCGATCGATACAGATCTAATTCGCACTTGTTGCCACACGCACACGATACCCACGTTAACGAACGTAGACCTGATTGCAGTAGTCTTCTACAGAATTGTAGAAGACGGCACGGCACCATGGGTCGATACCGCCCTGTGTGATTTGTTACTGTCGCCGATTCTCCACTAAACGTGGAAGCCAGAAATGCTGCTAATTATTTGAATATAGCATAAAAGAGTGTACAATTGAACTAAAACAAGATTCCGTGAAATAGTTAGAACAAAAATTTCAAACGAACCCAACTACAACGAAAAACAAACAAAGATTAATGGGGGAAATTGCTCAATAATCACAGAAAAATTGATTATCGATTACAATAGCTCAAGCAATTACCTCCGTTTAATAACCGGCACTCTGAAGCTCACTTTTCACTCTAATGATCTTCACCTTGCTCCTGTTAATTGGCGAGGGTTAAAGGTGAAGCTGATCCAAAAACGGTGGCATCGCAAAAACCACGAATTAGTGGAAGGTGAAGGCGAGACGCGCGTAAGTCACTTAACTAACGCTAATACACTGTTAATGGGAAGGACATCACATATACACCATACTGGATTAAATCTCGTCTCGATCGGCCTTTGTTTTAATTAAACGAGATCCTTAAGCTCGCGTGGGCAGGAAAGTAAATTGTGTTTAGTACAAATTATACAGAGTAAGACCACTTAAAGTAAGTACTTAGAACTTTATGAAGGTTTTATAATTCTTCGACTCAAATTGCTTACTTAAATGTTATACATTCTTTTGTAGCTTATACTCATTCGAGTTGGCAATTGTAGTTGCGAGAGAAAATAAGTATATACATGTATAAGTTTGTTACACGATATATTATTCACGACAATTACTAAGAAATTAGACACTTACATCTAAATATAATTTATAGAACACATTATATTTTACTGCTTATTGTTTACCAGGTCCCTTTCATATTCTCTCGTTTGCTTAATCCCTCCGGTTGCTTATTTCCTATATTCATACATTCGATCTGAATTATTTCCACTGAAACATGTTATTTCGAGCAAGGTTGTTTAACGAACGGTAGTTACCATGCTAAATCTGCATTCGCTAGTAGAACATGTTAGCAAACTCTCGACCATATGAAGCACGACTTAATAACGGAGAAAGCGACCTTTACGCGTTTAGTGAACTGATATTAAGTGCTCCAATTTTGCCCCATGTCTCCTTAACTTCTGTTCACTGAATATGTTTAACGATTCCGCGTTAATCTTTAGCTGCAGCTAATCTGGACTTGTTGATGAGCAATTAAATAAACACGGTACGGATAAATTAAAAATTGACGCTGCACATAATAAATATTTAAAGATCGATAATAAGCAAACATGAAAAGGCGAGCATTTTCGGTGACTATTTCAGTAAAGTATTTTACTAGTAGTTTTATAAAAATTTTGAAAGTATATAATAATAAATAATAGAATCCAGTACTGGATATTTTCAAAGGGACCAAAAATATCACGCATATATAAATAGTTTATATTTGTTGCTTCTACAGGCACAATATTAACAATTTATCTTAACGTCATTATCGATAATATTGTATTACTATTATCATCGTTCAGTTTGGTTAACACGATTTACTTCTGCTAATATTAATTCCAATATTTGTCCAGCTTCCATCAGGCAAGCTTAAGTAAGAAGTTCACTTTGACCCAACCTGCATTTCAATTCAAACAACTAGCAAAGCATGTTTAATCGATCAAACAGAATTTATTTCGGTGTGGTCTAGCTTCAACCAATAATTCCATGCCGCGTTCCAAGGCAACTCGTTGTTTAAAATAGAACAGATCTGTTGAGCATCAAACAATAATTAGTGAAATATCGAACCGCGTTCAATCAAAGTTTATCGATTTCATCCAGTCAACACCTATGGGTTGATTAAAGTATTAATTCCATTTCTTCCAATCAACGGGTCTTCGGGAAAATGAATTACGTTATCCATAACTTTCACTTTCGCCTTGATTTCGACGTTTTTATCTTTCATGGGCCGCGTTTACGCTGTCGTAAATCTCCCTCGCGTTTTCAGGGGGTGATAAAATAAAGAAAATAAAAGGGAGCCGCAAGATCGCTTTCTGTTGGTATTGCGTCGCCGATTTTCACTCGACGTGCACGGAATATTTATTTCAGCTTGCCTCTGCTCGTTGCTATGCAACTGGAATGATTAATTATTCATCGGCGATTGTATTGCTCCATAATGTCTCGTAATAATACCTTTGTATTTTTCGTTTTCACGGTCATCGATATTCTCGGTAAAATAATACGAATAATTGTAATACGAAAATGAATCAAGTATCGATGAATTGTTTTGATCGAGTTTGATAAGTATTTAGACTGGTTTTAATTGTAAATCGCTTGCATTTTATTTGCTTCTAATTATGATTGCTCTGCATTGAGTACAGCGCAAGAAGAAAAAAATTGAAAGTGGTGAAAACCAGTCATTTTTGATATATTAATTAGAAAGATTGTATATAAATACCAACATCAAGCTGTTATTAAAGTTGATTCTAATATTATATCTACCAATATGTATTAGAAATTTTCGCTTCTTTCCTGTGCATTATTTTGTCTTAAACGTTCTCTTTATTAAACGTATGATAATAATCAAGATTGCAAAGTTTAATA
Organism: Nomada ferruginata; assembly: GCA_963583965.1. NCBI lineage: Eukaryota > Metazoa > Arthropoda > Insecta > Hymenoptera > Apidae > Nomada > Nomada ferruginata. Next base: position 9,616,225 of record OY757216.1, read on the forward strand.
TTGAATTTACAATTCATTTCGAAAGAAACGCATTTCTTTTCCAATCTTCTATAATAAAACTTCGTTCCCAATTCCCAAACCCCCGAATAATTATATAAGAAAACGTAATAATTCACTCTTATATGGTACACGACAGAGAGATTTTGTTCTAATACGATTAACGAAAGTTTATTGTATACCGCAGTATCTTCAAAATAACTCCGCGTGTATCTGTCTACGAGAACATTTCCACCACGGAAATGAAAAATGTCTTCACACCGAACAAAAAGTACCCCCAAATCGACCCCGAGGCATTCCAATTCGCTTCCTTAAATCTTCCATTTTAATTCACGGGCATCGCCACCGCCTCGTTTCTCTTTTTCCCTTTTTCCCTTCCTTTGCTTAGCCTGCCTCTAACGGACAGATTTATTCTGCAGAGCTGAACGGAATTCCTCGAGGCGTGTGCGAGGCGGCCAAAAGCGAAGCGCCACCTTAAACTGGGTCCTGCGCGAAATACGAAGAAAACCAGTAATTAGACGCGCGTAACTGAGAATGTACACGTGTATGCGACGTGTACACGTGTCACTAGTGGTACACCAGCAATGATTCACGGACTTCTTTGTTATCACCGTCTCCCAGGCGGCTTCATTCTTTTCCTTCTTTTTTTCATATGCTACCATTTTTTGTGTTCCTTTTTCGCTCATCATACCTGACGAGCTACGCGTTCGTTATTTGCGAGAAGCCTAACGAATTTCGCGTGTGCAAAACGCCAGACACCTGACAGTCATACGGCGGAGTCAGCTGCGATGGCTCGGGAAATGGGATTAGAGATATTGTAATTTCACGTTCTCGAGGGAGGGCATAGGGGTAACTTTAGATTTTATGCGGAGGAATATAGAAACGTACGAAAGTAATCTATGAAATATTTGGTTTTTGTTCAAATGAAAGTAATATACATAATATTTGGAACGTAAATTGGCGTAAGTTAGAAATACGAGATACAATATGGAAATGTATTCGTTTGAATCGGGACAAATAAGGTATGGAGTTCAATTAATCATTATTGATTTTGTACGTTTTCCGTATTTAACTTTCCCGTATGAAAAAATGTGATCTCGTATGAAGTTTGTTGGAATATTGCCATAGGTAACAGAGTTTTAATTAATTTTCGTAGAATTTCCATACTGCTCTCGAATAAATATAATTATTTGCAACAGCGACTACGTTTCGAACGCGAAAGGTAATTCATGAATGTTCATGAATACGCGAACCTCTCGAATGAATTTAAAATCAGAACATACACTATTCATTACACCAACATGAAACTTATACGTCACACGTAGGAAAATGGTTACCCGACCTTATTTTAAATATTCTCTTCTAATCCCGCATTCCGTGTCGATATGTCCTAAGCGTAAATGTGTCCTTTGCAGTCCATTAATATTAAGCACACCGTAACCACGGCCTGAAAAGTTAATTAATTCGAGCAAAAAATTGATTTGTTCACAAACTTATTCAAAACAATATCGAACACCACTAATGTAATTGAAAACCTAAAGGAAGGCATTAGGTAATTATTTTTAGTTTTACCTCAGATTATACTATAAAGTTAAATTAAAGTGGCCAAGAATTTGATTTCGAATATCTAGCAATTCCCAACGGATTGAAGGCTGAAGTTTAATCAAGACAACTATGTAAAACCGGACTCCAAAGAGAATTGCTTATACGTATGCACATATACGTGTATGTACAATGTACATACACATACATATATGCACTTCATAGTCTATGATTAAATCTCTTGGCGTACGGTGCCCGTTCATTGAGTTATGTGGACCCTGAATCCGTATACACATTGTGGCTGGCACAAATACCATATTAAAGGAATTTTCTAAACAGATTGATGTATCGAAACGTATATACCATCATACAAAGAATTCAAAAAGCATGGGAGAATTATTGAAGAAATGGACGAAATGGAAGAAATACTATTGTTATTAACTACTGTATATTTACAGATATAAATATTCAATTAGACCATAAGCACAAAAATGAAATAGACTAATAAACGGTGCCCTAACATTTCCAATTGTATTTTCGTTTTCAGACATTCCAAAAGCATCCCAGAGCAGTACAAGAAAGGTAGCATCTCAAGGCCAGAAGGAAAAGACAGAGAAGTCGAAAAAGAGTAAAGAAGAGGAGGAGAACGAGGACGAAGTCGAGGACGAAGTCGAGGAGAAAGAGAGGGAAGAAGCTGCAACGAGGATACAAGCAGCATTCCGTGCCCACCACGCCAGGAAGAGTATGAAAGAGACTGAATCCTCGACAAAGCAGACGGAGACCAAATCAAACTCAGACCCAACCACAGAACAACTTCAGCAGGAGTTCCGCGAGGACGACAAGGGTGAGTGTCACGTACGAACCCTCGAAATCGTCCCCGAAGGGGAGCCTTTAATTTTCGAATTCTCCCCCTGCCCTGCCGCGGCATGCCGGTCTTGTCCAGTCACCCTTCGAGCATCCGTCGTTTCTTATCGCGAGCCAACGAATTTACGAGAGAAATGACTTCCCTCCAGTCATTGTTTTTACGTTCTGCAGGAGGCCATGGTACATGCCTGCCTTGTGATAATGTGCCAAAAAGGTTGAATAATTCAGACGCGTTGCTTTAACTTTTTAAAGCGGTAAATGGAATTCTAGTTTATGAGTGTGTTCAAGTTCGAAATTAGTTCATATTAAGTCCCAACGTGAGTCAGAACTTTCGAATACTTGGGTTACGATGATTATTTTCAATTTCGTATTATTATCCGAAGGAGTGAAATCTTTTTGTATGTAGGTATACTAATTTCCTCTGAATTTTCTTTACAAGTTTTTAAAGGTCAAAGATTAAAAGTCTATAGTTAAATTAGAAACAACTACAAAAGGTTTTCAATTTTGCTTCTTTACTATATAAATAATAGAAAATCCTAACATTCTAATAAAAGGCTCAAATATTGAAAATAACATGCATTGTACATTTGACGAATTCTTCAGCGAATTTTGTAATAATGCAAAAGGTTTTGCATAATATGGAAAGATGAACATTTATGTGCCTTCTACAATTTCCTGCAGCTAAATAGATATTTCGCTATTGATATGCACCATTAAACTACTTTATAATTAGTACGACCATCAGAATCAAATTACTTTATCTTCTCACCAGAATTCAATTTTCTCTCTAGCACGCCGTGCACAATATGCTTTGTTATGATAAATACACACAGTTTTTGATATACGTACATAATCACGCTGCATATTTATGCTCAAGTACAATTAGCTTTTTAGATTATATATTTGTTCATTATTCAAACTAGCCACGATCTCGTAATTCCACGTGCCTGTTAGCGAGTTAGTTGGAACAGAATTCCAGAATACAGATATGCAATGTGTTCTGCAGGGGGAAATAAAATTGCCAACAACATTTTCTCTGCCCCTGGCATTGTATTATTTGGAATTATTATAAAATGAGTTGTGTCACAATCAGGCTCTTCTCGCAATGAATATATGATAACATTGATAACATACGGTTCCTTGCACGAAGAAATATATCTATAGATCCTGTTTTAATTGCATACATATAATTGGTACCGTATTTCATTATTTTGATGAGTTCATTCGTTTCGTTTTAAACTTTATTTCACGATTGACAGAATACGGGTGACAAACTTTTAACAGAATTTAATAAAATTACTTCTTTAATAATATTACCTACGAATATCCAAATTTTAAATGTAACTGTAAAGCTTAAAAGAAGTGATGTAGAATTGAAAGCATTGTACGTATACATATATGTAAAAGTATTGAGAATTAACGTAAATAGTAAAGAGAGACGAAAGCCACTTTGTTCGAAGTATTAGTATTTCAGATGAATCAAAATTAATACGGGTTGTATAACGAACGTAAACAGAGATAAATCTGTAGCAAAACAGTTTCATTTAGAGGTTACTACTTGTATAGTTGTCGATACTCTCAGATCTTATTAGTTGCTATCCAATCTGGCAAATCAACAACGAAATATTTTTTGAGAGCTAGGAAAATGAGCATCTCGAAGACGATTAGGTACTTCATACGCAACAGTCATTAAACCTTTCTCCTTGTATCACTGGCCATTGAAGATACTTGCAATTTTAAAATACTCTATATCATAATGAAATCACGTAACATTTACCAATTGGAAGAACAGCGCTGTCAAATACCATTAAATACCCTTTTTTCTTAATAATTTCTTCATTATTGAAATTATTTTTATTATTACATAACTTTAAAGCGGTCCGATTTATTTTTCATTAAGATATTACAAAATATTAAATCTCGCATTAAAACAGTATTATACGTTAAAATAGTTCATGCATGAATGTCTTGTTTAATTTAAAGGCAATCTTTCAACTGAATAAATTATTCTTGATCACGAAGATAACAATTTATCAATGAAACCTTGAATGGTACTCCACGAATAGCGGCCGTTTATTTAGATTTTCCTTCATTGAATAAAGTGCTTAAAACTGTAAGCACCAAACTCAGCAATAGTTCGATGTCGATGCTAATGAAGATTCTTAATCGTAAAATTTTTAAGGGACCCACGCCAACGCGCTTCAGTTTTCTGGCTCACATTGTCGGTTATTCCTTGTGGCACGAATCAAAACAGTAATTTAGCAAATTGCAACTTTGGCGTCTGTGCATTTTCATTTCTTAATGAGGGAACCACTCGAAAGCTTGAATCATTTCACCGTCTTTCAGCTGTGTTTCGACAAATTTAATTATCATAATTTGGTGAACTGTGACGTTCTTTTCGCGTCACGTTGAATTAATCGATCGTTTGTTTTTCACCGACAATGTGATTCATAATTCAAAGGAAAAATGTAAGCAATTTGTTTGTCGATGTGTGTAGATTTAGCCATATTTTACGAAGATTTGTGACTTTTTTTTCTATTATATCTCCAATAACTGAAAATTATTGGCGTAAGGTCTGTGTTAATTGAAATTATTTCAAATTAGATAATTTGTAATAAAATATGAGTTGATTTCTGTTTTATTGAGAATGCGTTTACGTATATCCTTTTTTTCCTTAGAATTATTTATAGAACGTTTTTATTTTTGTTCAACACTTCTTCCAGTTTTCTGTTCGTAATAAAATTATAAATACGGGTAGGCTTTAAAATATAAATTGGTATCACGATGCTATGTTCTCCAAGGTTCTAACGCATATGCAATGTAAATCCGATCCAGTACCTACTTTTTTGGGTTAAAAGAAATTCTATAATAATTATATAGAGTGGTCCATTAGTAATAAAACCTCTCTATACCTTCTGTTGGAGTGATCGAGTAAATTGAAAAGATATTAAGAATTGGAGATGCTCTTAGGTTTTAAAGTAGATGTTGTAGAAGACTTTTTTTCGATAACCTTATAGATGTATGCTAAATAATTTCTGAGAAGCTTTAAACTCGTACTATCAGTAAGATTCTTTGGTGAAAATATAAATTATGGTAATATCGAAAATTACAAATGAGGGGTATTTCTCTTATAAGTAATTGATTGCTTAATTTGTTATTGTATTGAGAGGAAATTTCATAATTTCCTAATCATTCTCCAAGTAGAAAACTTGGTAGACGATCATTACATTACAAATGGCTATTAAAATATGATAAATTAATATCAACGATTAAATCACGAACAATTAGTGAACGCCATCCCAAATGAATGAAAAAGCTTTAAATTCAAATAATACTAAAATCGACCATAAAATTATAAATCGCCGATAAAATATCATAAATCAACATCGATATCAGCGTTTAAATCACGAATAATTGTAGAACACCATCCGAAATGAACGATGCATTTAATTCAATAGCATAAAGCTACTGCCAATAAGCATGCCAATAAACAATCTCCCCAATCATCTTCCAACAGGATTCAATTTTAACACGCCGATGACGAAATACGAATGAAAGTTCTAAACAACTATGCACTTGCAAAATATCGGTCTCGCCGTCTTCTGGAATAATACCATCACAGCTGATGGTGGAATACCGTGCCCGCTATCAGATTCCTTAGTTCGTAAAGTGGAAAAGGAAGGCAGTGTTCTCGTGTTGCCGCAAACGAGACTTGTCATAAAGTTGCCCGGCGTTTTCCTTCTCGCGCAGCAGTTTTCTTCACCGGTCCTCCGGGGGCAATGAAAATCTTACCGTAGAAGATACTTACCCCCGGTGAATTTTGACAGGAAGTCTTGGAATTTCCGCAGGAATTGCTTACGATTTCCACGACCGCTCTGTGACCCGGATTTTCAGGCGTATAGTCTACCGTATTTCAAATAATAATTGTATTATATTATTTATTATATTTACTGCATTCCGCATATATGTCCTGCATAGACAGCAATTAATTGCCACGTAGCTGTAAATTTTTAAACATTTAAACATCTTCATTCAATTTTCCACGGAATTATTCATTTTCGCTTGCTCTTGTATATTCAAATTATGTGATATAACAGTTAATGTACTCTAAAACTACAAACTTTTACCGCTCGGAATCAGGTGAAAATATAAATAAGAAAACAAGAGAAAAATAAGCTATAAGTATAATAAATCAGAGAAAAGTTGTGAAACGCACACATCAATCGAAAAATTCTCGTTCCACGAACGTTCAATACGGTCAATTCTCATTTGGCGACGATACATTGTCCCGTTTCGAAGATTGCTTTCAGGGGGCGACCGTTTATTCGATTGCCTGCCTATACCAGGTGTTCGTGCTACTAGTTCAGAAAATTCTATTTTCAAAGATTAGGACTGTTCGCACGTAATTGTCGCAGAAGGAGTCTTTTTTTGTTCGAACGTACACGCACGTAAGATAGTGTGAATATTATTAACATTACTTAAATCCAGTAACAATCATCATCATGTACTGTTTCCATATATGGCAGCAAATCTTTTAACATACTCCAATGATTCAATTTTTAATAGAAATTATATTAATCGTATGATATTGGACTCTGAACGAATCGCCAACCTTTTCTTTTTATTTTCGATGCAATAATTTTGCCAACTTTTCCAAGACTTGCTGCAACGTGTCCTTTTAATATCGAACTTTGTAATACTTAAGAGAAATGTTCGAGCATTACGACACAGAGCGAAACGATTATGCTTAATAGCAAGCCTCTTCTATCTCATTTGGAATTCGTAAACAGCAGATTTGCATTATTAAATTTCTATCGAATCACCAGCAAACGATCCGTATGATCAGAAAATAGTGAACAGCTTTCCAGGAAAGTAGCAGCGACAATTTCCTGTTCGAGGAACACGAGGCAATTCTGATCGATAGGATAAGCTCGGCGGAGTAAGGAAAAGTACGAGTGCTCCGTTTAACGATGATGAAAGTTCCCTTGGATCGTCCGTGGAACGAAATCGAAATTAGGAAACTCGGCCGTGCATTTCGGATGATCAAACGAAATACAAGATCTCAATTAACATTTATTTATAACGATGGTACGGAACGGGGTCAGCGGGAATCGATTTGATAAAGGGGAAGTTTATCGAGAAATTCCTTGCCATGAATGCTTACCTGGTTACGTGGCCCACAATTTGCCATTAGGGTGATGATCGCATTTTGCTGCCGGAAATTGGCCAATTATACACTGCCTGCTATCGACTATGTACCAATTCAATACAGTGCGAGTAAAGTCTGAGTCTGAAAACGGAAACACTAAAAGTTTTCTGTCATTTTTTTTTTCAGTATCGTCAAAGCTTTCTTTTATTAACTCTTGACAATTCCTCGATCTGATTGAATAATATTTATTGCTCCTATATTGTTCAGAAATTGTTGCGTTTAAATATTGTAAACATTTATTTCACTGTTTCATTAGCCAATATATGTACAGGGTGTAAAGAAATGTTTGGTCTTGGCAATCATAGGCGTGTTCTACACCTTCTGATCGGTGAAGATCTGTAAAAAAAAGTTGCCGCAAAATTGTCCTTGACCTTGAATTTCCAGGTCAAATTTTTTTTAAGTGCATTGTATTCTACGCATCATGGGGATAAAAAGTGTCAAAGGGGCCATGGGTAAAAACACGACCGTTTCCCCAGAAATTGATGCGGAAGTTTTGTCGGCTGTAAGATGAATTTTATTCATAGAAGTTGGACATTTCAAATTGAAATGCTAGCTGCTGACATAAACACAGTCATAGCGAAAATGTAAACACACCGCTACAACGTTAAAGGCCACATAAACACAGTCCGTCAATGTGTGGACAGCTATTCTAGGAAACAGAATTATTGGCCCTTATTATCTTCCAAATCGTTTAACAAGTGAGAATTATCTCAGGTTTTTACGTTCACGATTGTTGACCGAACTGCGTCTTACCATACCGCGTGAGAGGCGTCGTTATACTTATTTTATGCACGATGGAGCACCACCACACTTTAGTCGGCCGGTTCGAGACTTTTTAAACCAAATGTTTGGATCCAAATGGATTGGTCGAAGACCTGCACCAATTATATGGCCTCCACGATCGCTCGATCTAAATCCATTAGATTTTTTCATATGGGGAGCGGTAAAGGCGCAGATATATAGATTGGGGCACGAAATAAGAACTGTGGAAGAATTGAAAATTCGAATAGAGGATGCCTTCCAACATTTACGAAATATTCCAAATTTACATCAGCGAATTAGAAACAATATTCAGAACAGATTAGAGACGTGTTTGCAAAACAATGGTGGCCATATTGAAGCTGGCGTTCAAGCTCGGCTATTAAGAAATATTCATCAGAATGGATCGGTTCTTTGGCTTAGAAGAAGAAATAGAAGATGAACATCTTTCAAAACTTAGAAGGTAATATTGATTATGATCGATTATGTTAGATTTCCGATAAACAGCAGATAAACAACAATAGTAACTGCTTGCTTTATTAGAAATGACTCTAATACTATTTTTTATGAGAACGGTCGAGTTTTGACCCATGGTTCCTTTGACGCTTTTTATCCTCATGATGCGTAGAATACAATGCACTTAAAAAAAATTTGACCTGGAAATTCAAGGTCAAGGACAATTTTGCGGCAACTTTTTTTTACAGATCTTCACCGATCAGAAGGTGTAGAACACGCCTATGATTGCCAAGACCAAACATTTCTTTACACCCTGTACGTATAAGAGATATTCATTTAGTGGGTGGCATAAAATACATAACAGAAGTTGTGCAAGCAGTACATACTTTGACAATAAACAAGAAATAAAGTTGACTGGATGTTAACCGACACAGATATTTCCTCGTAGAATGGGCACGACGAAATAAAAATAGAATGGTTAGCGGCGTGCTAACTCGGAATATGTACTTGACTGACGTAGGATATCTGCCATGGAGTTAACTCGAAAACATTGACTGACAAAGGTTGGTTGACAGAGGTTGACTAATAGAAGTTTACTCCTGCAAAGTCGAACCCTTGAGATTTATGTGCCTTTTATCTGATTCGAATGAAATATGAAATATTTCCCCTCCCTTGGAATTATATTTCCTATTAATCATACAAATCGTAAATGTAAAAAATTGTGGAACTTTTTTTCAAGAGTATTTATAAATCCTTTCATGTGATTGCACTAGCTACCTACCGAAGAGATTTTCACCCAACCAATTTTTCGGACGGGGTAGCTCGTGCATGAATAACGAAAGGATTAAAGCTAACAGCGAGGTTGCTTGTATTTTTTATGATAGTTAATAAATTATTAATTCTCTTTCACATGGAGTGCACAATGAACGAAGTATCCTATCGAACAAGAAAAATCAATACTTTAATTGTTATGTGAAAAACGGAAATAGAAAAGCGAAAAATACGTGCACGAAACGAAATATAAATTTAAATCATGCACGAAACGTTGTCCTCCTGGATTTATAGTAAAATGTTGATAAATATTGGACAATATTGAAAAAAAGGTAGAAAAGGGCCGTTTTAAGGCAATAACGTATAATGAAATAGCGATTTTATTTTCTGTTATCCGACCATCCGTCGGGTTGGTTCTCATTTTGTACAATCGTTTTCAGGATTTTCATATTTGGATCGAGAGAAAAATTAATTTTCGGAAAAGCGCAAAATACGTGCACGAAACGAAATATAAATTTAAATCATGCGCGAAACGTTGTCCTCCTGGATTTATAGTAAAATGTTGATAAATATTGGACAATAATGAAAAAAAGGTAGAAACGGGCCGTTTTAAGGCAATAACGAATAATGAAATAGCGATTTTATTTTCTGTTGTCCGACCATCCGTCGGTTTGGTTCTCATTTTGTACAATCGTTTTCAGGATTTTCATATTTGGATCGAGAGAAAAATTAATTTTCGGTATAATATTCCAGATATAATGGTGGGAGGTACTTCCATAAAATATAGAACAAGGGAACGGAAAATTTGAAAACTGTTGAAACAAAGTAGACCTATATTTAACAGTTCTCAAACGTACAAAAATTATAAACGAAAGATAATTGATATTAGGTTTCCTCTTTTCACAAGTAAAACACTGTTTAAAAAATTCCATTCATAAGCACCTGCTTTTTAAGCCGGATTACGTTTAGGAAATTGTAGGTATTATTTAAACAAAAATATATATTTTTTCCACCTGTTAAGAATATGTTGTTTGTCTATGCAAGTATTCAAACGATAATGTACAAATATTTTTAGATTGACAATTTGTTCAAGCATATATCGCAGAAGGCACTAAGCTTTTTATTCTATTACTTATTTAGCAACTTGTAGCGAAACAACTGGAACCGAGATTAAATAGTGCTCCGACTCATCTTTTGCTTAGGTTTCTAACAAAAATTTGAAGCTAATCTCAGTTATAAAACGAGTTGAGGTGTGCTTTGCTAAAGTACAGAAGGACTTACAAGCCGGATGAACCTAATCCACCTCTGACCAGAAAGTTTCCGTCTATAAGCCTACTACGTTATTTCATTTTTAGCAATGAATAAAAATTCAATACTCTTCGTTCGTTCTGCTAGTCGTCCGTTGGATAATATATAAACCGTTTAAAACTGTGCGATTATTACATTTCTCTTGGTTTTTAAATCGATTTAAAGCAGTAGACACGTAGGACATATTTCTAGTTTACTTGATTATATTTGATTTGCTTTTTTTATTCATTTTTGTAATGGTAATAATTTATGGCTGGAGGTGCAAGTTCATATGCACAATCGATTCGTATTGCAATTATCATCAATACATTTATTCACGTTCTATAAACTTCAATAAACTTTTATGGCGTTAGTATATTAACTGATATTAATTATTCTATAAATATTATAAGCTATATTAGTCTAAGAAGAGAATAAGGAAATTCCATCAGGGAAATAATTTTTCAATACAGCAAGCAACATTTTACTTTCGGGATAATTAACTGAACTAACTGGATAATTGTATTCTATTATGCTGTGGCATTCTTTTGTAACTCAAACAATTTTGTTTACTTATATAAAGTTTCAGTCATGGACAATAAACGTTCGCATTATTATTAAGCTGGATAGAAAATCCATTAAGTCAATCCTTTTGCGGAAAGATATGGAATTCGTCTCCTGAAATTTGAATGCAAATGCAAAGGTACCCTTAGGTATAAAGCTTGCTTAAATAAGAAATTAAAATAATCCACCAATTTTCTAGATGTACCACTTTACTTACCACGTTCTTTTTCTTTTGAAATGCCTCAATAGCTCTTTCGTCATTTCTTAGCCTCTTCTCCCTTTGATAACTCTTTGACCGCCTTGTAAGTTTCATCTCTTTGATCATTCTTATTTTCAAGCTCATTTTTTTCAAGCCCAGAAGGCAATCAAATGCCATCGCTTTTCATCGTCCTTTATTCTATTTTCCTTTACTGACGTTTTGAATCTTTTTGCGCTTTTCTTCGTTCCGACTCTGTTTGTTCAGAAAAGCAATGCAGGCAACATATAGCCCTGCAGTAAATAATATTAATAAAACGTAACGATGATACAGGTGGATATTACTTTTCGCTATGATGAAAGTTCAGAACATTCGTTAAATGACCAAAAAGAATGAAAGAAAGATTATGTTATTTCTTGAAATTAGTTCGATTTAGAAATATAATCAGAACTATCTGTTTATAGAATGGCAGGCTAGAAATAAGGTGACACGACAGAGACTCAAAATAGCTGCATCTATCGATCGGTATATTTTCACCTGCATTTCATATTTCAACAATTAGTTTTTCAGTTTCAATAATCTTTGATAAAACACTCAGAAGTTAACTGTTTATGTAATTAATTCAGCAACGAAGTTTCGCCGAAGATCATATAAAATCCCTTAGCTAAGGTTGTTTTCATTTACGTGACACTTATTAATTGACAAATTCCCTGTTTTAATAGTTAACAAGTTTAATCGCGGTTTTAATACAGAACTGCCGTATTTCGCGAATGGATCAACCGCAAGACAGTTGAATTCGCACAATACTGCATTCCGAATTGATCCCCAATTCAGAACTAGGTCAGCCATTGTTTTTTTAAAGTGGTCGACACGGTTCAACGAAATGAATAGTGGTTAAATTGATTCAGACAGACAAGCTCGCAGTCTGAAACTGATATATCTCTGCGTGTGAAAATCATATTCCAGTTTCTTGCCTTAAATTTCCCTCGCCTCTCGAGATTTATGCTGAATCCAGTAAAATGCAGCAGCAGAAATAAAGCGGAATGCTTATAGTACCGAAAAAAATAAACTGAATACCTTTTTCAATAAAAGTACCTAGCATAGTGGCATTGAGACAAATTCAATGATGTACAGTATTCGCACAGTCGTTCAAGAATTTGTTGAGAAAAACATTTCCAATGATCCAGAGTACAGTTTTGCCGAATACTCAATTGTTTATAACTTTTAAACTACAAAAGTCATATTTTTGAAACTTATTGGAAAGTAAAGCTTACGGCCACAGCTTTAATTCGAGGCAAGTCGGGTTCAAAAGTACCGACTGGAAGTCGAGGAAACCGCAAATATTTAAATTAACGATGTAATCCAGAAAGTTAGTTTTGAAGCTGCTCGAGGTGCGGTAAATGCGAGGTGGCGCCTAGTGTTTTTTCATTTAATAAAATTAAATATCTTTGATCTCGGCTACTGGTTGTTACATTTTAATCCATGAGGCGTGATGTAACAGGGAACAGAATAATAAGCTACGCAACAGAAATTGTGTTGCTGCAACTTGGTCCAGTTGCCCGTAATAATTATTTAAATTGTTTAATTATATATAACGAACCAGCCGTGCGTGGAACATTGCTAATACCTCATTAGGGATTGTAGCTCGGACTTCAAGCTTGAATTTACGCTCTCTATCAGCTTGCTGTTCTAGCTGACCTAGAAGTCGAAATAATGGTATTTATTTATAATATCGTTACGCAAATTCAGTTATATTATATTTTTCAATTATACTCAGCTCCTGGTGGTTATTCTTTAATCTACGGGGTATCAGATGAAAGGAAACAGTATAAGCTACTCACGTCTAATTATCTCGTTCGTGCAACTGTATACATTTTCACCTAATTATTATTATTGCAACGCGAAAGTGAAACAAACGGTTGTCGCGTACAAAAATAAGCAGATAAAACAAAAATGATAGAAACTTAAAGGAGAATGAAGTGAAATTAAATTGCAAAGATTGATAGTTACGCCAGTGGAAAATTGGAGAATTGAGGAGGAAAATGGGATTAATTTGACATTACGACTATGCATCTTCGCAACCGTGCAAGCAAGTTTTCACGGGTGTCTCCTACACAGCAGTAGTAATAGCGTACGCATTTCTAGGAATTTGTATAAGTCACTGATTGACTTTCTTCATTCATAATTTTGACGAAGCTAGAAAACGGCTGTAACTCGGCTCAGAATTTTCGCATCGAGTTCGAAAAGAAGCAAATTAATCAGCGCGACGTCCTCTACGCGATAGAAGTGTGTAGACTCAATTCTGCCTTCTAAAAAAATATGAACATTTTCGCGACCGGCGCGGCAGTTTGTCGGACAAGATGCTTAGCTGGATACAGCATATAATTTCCAATAGTCTAAAACTGCATACTGCAGGATTCTGTTGTTTAAATGTGTGCGGATATGCTGATACACGACTATAAACGACACACGAATGCTATTTGCGGGGTTTATTTTCTATGAGCAATTCAGGTATTCGTTTGAGAATTTCAGAGCAAAAAAAATAGAAAGACGTTATTTCTTGAATCAATTTTTACAAGAGCTTTAATTTAAGCGGCCGTTGATTGAAGTCGATCCAATAGAACGCGAGATAATGGAATTTGTTTAAGGATTTTATAAACAAATGCAATTATTTCGACTTCCACTCGGCCGACTTTTGGAGTTTGCAGGCTGTTCAAGTAAAATAGCAGGGAATATACAAAATCCAGTATCAACTGACAAACAAATTCTATTAATATCCTGGCAATTTATTCGTAAAAGTTATTCCATGGCTGTCGGAGGGAACAGCTTGAAAGTTCAATTGTCGTATCCGCGATTTGACAAAGAGGCAGCGTATTGATCCCAAGGTCCCCTATCGAAATCGACTTAAAAATACCTTTCCCTTCTTGTCGACAGAGCTTTGTGACGCAGCGACGAAAATCCAGGCATCTTTCCGCGGCCACATGTCGAGAAAGGAGCAGGCTGTAGGCGTTGTGAAATCGGCGGAGGACACTGTCGCGGATGTCGTCTGCAAAATGGAGGCCAAGGTAAGTTTTCCAATTTCATTTCGCTATTTTTAATTACGCAATTTTTCTACCAATACTCTAAACGCGATATAAGGAAAAATGGAATGATTTAGTTCCGTGTATTTCACATGCCTCCAATCTCCTCTCGTTTGCACCTTCACTAAGGAACTTACCTTTTAAAATTTATGGCTTTCGTGAAATTCGGTTTCAACATTACAAAATCATTAAAATTGTCCGTATACTTTCCTTTAAAAAATTGGAGAATTATTGCAATAAGCTTGCTTTTTTAACCGTTTGCATTCGAGTTTGAGAGACTGGAAATGTTTCCCCTTTCATGGAAGAATTCTTACTGAAAACTATGGATTTAATTTTCGAACGAAAAGAGATTTCGTAACTGACACTCGTAGTTGCCTTTGACAGATGCTGAAAGAACAATTTCAAGATCATTCAACTTTTTCGTGACAGTATTCCCTGTATAAAAAAATGTTGATTTAAAGGGAAAATAACAGTGCTTGGAAAACGCTGCATACTTTAGAGAGCGTGAAATTATGCGCTGGAAAGTTTGAAATGTGCATATTTAATCGGTACTCGGTTTGTCGATATTTCTGTGCCACTTTATTCCTTTGACGAGTTCGGTAAGCAATAAAACTTACAGAAACCAAGGGAACGTTCGCGCGTTTACACATCGCTCAAAGGGCGAGGATTGCGAGAATTCAGTTAAAAGTTGGCGAGTATTCATTTCGATTGAAAAGAAACAATCGAACAGTCGTAATAAGAATCTACACCGCACCTCGATTTGAATACCAAGCAAAGGTATTTACAATTTCATATTCGCAAATTTTCTGACCACTTTAACAACAAATCGTTTAGAGAATTATGTTTTTGATAAAATATCAATGACGTATTGAATTGATAAAACTAGTTCGAAGTTTAGAAAAAAAGTCTATTCCCTTAAAAATGGATAAAGGAAATTTCACATTGCATCAAAATGGGGAAACTTGGGTTATAATACCTTAGATAGCTAAATTTAAGAAACCAAATAATTATTATTAGTGATTCTTCAGAACAGAAATATAAATCAAATAAATTTCTACATAGAGTAATGTAATAGTCATGGTGTGAGTACGAGTTCATTAAGCATTATTAAAATTACCTATATTTAATACTGACATAAAACTTATAAACGTGAGAGATGCGTACAGGTATCATTATTAATGACTTTATTTCCAACATATTAAACGTATTATAACATTAAATTTTGTTACAAATTTTATAATATTTTCTTTCCCTTCCTTAGCTCCTCTTTAAATATTTCTTCCCTATTCTAGAAGGCCGATTACTATATGCTATATTACCTTTTTAATTTATTCTCCAATTATATTATAAAGAATAATAAATGAACAACAATTCGTGAAGTTAGAGCTTTCGCATTTCAAAGCGTGCAGTGCACGATTGGTTTGCGGGGCGTCGTTGAAGCATGTTTGAAAATTCTGGCACTCAAGTTTCCTACGCTAAACCCATCTAAGAGTTTCCATTCCATTGAGGATTTCTGCTTTCGAAACTAGGTTGCAACCCATATACATCGTGTACGTATCATAATAGGCGTTGAAGTGCAGCTGGTTTAAAATTCAATGGCTGGTCCTCTTAAGATTAATTGGAAATCAATAGTCTACTATCGAAAGTAACAGTACCTACTTTATTCTGGGCAATTCTTAATCAGTCACCAGATACACGGACATAGTCTGGTAACATTTACGACGTCGTTATAGTTTTTTTCCTTCTTACTTTGATGGCAGATAATGGATCCTTTATCATTGGTATCGTTAAAGTGTCTCGATGGGATTTGTCGAATTTTTTAAAATCCTTTCGTTCAAAATTTATAGACACTTGGTTACCATTAGGGAGATAATGGAGGCAGAAAGAGATTTTTTGCATCTCTGTTGGGAGAATAAGGAAGTAATATTTTCTATTGACCGCGCCTTTTTATGTAGAGGGATATTCTTAGATCGTCTAGATTTATGGCTATTGAACTTGATTCCTAATTGAGTGCCAGTAAAATCAGTTTAAATAAGTAATACGAAGTACGAAGTATAAATTCATTTTTTTAGGTTTTTGTTTGGGTTTCTGGTATACACCGATAACGTGATTTATAAAAGAGCATATCCTATTGTTAAGACTTGCGTTCGTGTTCGCGTTGCGACAACATCGTGCGTGCATACTTTAATATTTAACACCTATAATGCATAAAGGACAAATATATTCATACACTCACATTTTTTAAATAGAAACCACAGTACATTATCGTAGGAAAAAGTTTGCACTATTACAAATTCCCAAGTATTATAATTAACCAATGAGTTTATACATACTTAGTAATTTTATTTATTATATATAAAGTAAATAAAGCGAAGTGCAACATACAATTTTATCATCAATTATGAAAGATGGTAAGTCATTAACGATATCGAGAAACGAATTCTTCCATAACGTGTTAAAGGAATCTCAAAATTACCTGCATTAATTATTATACAAGATTAAACACACTTCTTTCTATTTTCTATCAGTGACAAATTATTTTCAATTATAAATACGACGTTGCAATGTTCGAATATCTACATAACAATATCACAATCTGTGTCTTTCATATGCACATGGATTGTGTGCAAATAATACATTTCGCTGGCATAATCCGGGTAATAAATAATCGAGGGCCATTGTTTGCAATATGTATATAAATACGTCGTTCTTATCGTGCTGCCCAAATGTTTGTTTCGCGTTGATACGAATTTTCCTATTCGAGATTTTATCTCTCATAACGAACTGCCATTTCGAATATTTTCCTGCCCCTGTCTCACCTGTACACTGGGCTCTATTTCTCGCACGTATCTTCACTGACCTATGGCAAGCACCATGACCGTAAGCTGGTCAGCGACAGACATTGAGCCAGTCCGGTTTTTTGCCGCTGCTAACTCTACCGGTACGCAATTTCGAGGAAAAAATTTGGGTCAGTGCGTTTCCAGTTTCGAACACCATTCAGCAACGCGGCTCGTTTTAAGCGCCGTACTTTCAAGTCTCGTATCTTGGGTACTAAATTATGTTATCGACTTGAATTAAAAATGCGTCGACGAGAGTTTACGTTACCCTATTTTCTCGGCGAATGCTGAACCTCTTCTCTGGCTTTCGCTGTTCCATCTGAAAACGACACCATGTACGTTGTTCTCTCTTTTATGCTCGTACATTGTCCAAATGCTAAGTTCAATTATAAAGTTAACTCCCCGTAGAGCAGCTTGTTCAATTGTCGTAAACGAACATCACAAAGCGTAGGTAATAATAATAATTCGTATTACTTTGGTACAATTATATTAATGCACAGGTACAAATGAAAATATTTTTATTCGCATCTCTCATGGATTCAAGTCTTCTGGATTTAATTTTCTTATTTCCTTCTACTCCGTTCTCCTAATTACTGACAGATTAGTTTCCCTTCATATCGTGCGAATTTATTATAATTTCAGTGGAAAACGGATAGAGTTAAGGTAAATAAGATGGAGTTGCGGGATTTATATTGATACTCGAACGAAGAAATGCGAGATTTAAATGCAATCATGCTTTAA
The DNA here is from genome assembly GCA_963583965.1 of Nomada ferruginata. Taxonomy (NCBI): domain Eukaryota; kingdom Metazoa; phylum Arthropoda; class Insecta; order Hymenoptera; family Apidae; genus Nomada; species Nomada ferruginata. Next base: position 9,634,528 of record OY757216.1, read on the forward strand.
CGATGGATATATTCGAAAACTTTTTGCTACACGTAATTCCATTAAAAGGAAATATTCGTCGTCGGTATATCGTGTCTCGATTTATCTGCTCTCTGCGGAACTAGTGCCTCGAATAAGCCAGAGGAGATACCGAAACATCTTTCGCGCTTATGGCTGATTCGATTATGCGCATCACGTGCATTCGTGTATAGAAAATTCAGCAGAAAACTCGATCGAAGATCTTCATTTTTCAGTAAGGATATGTAGTACACGTGAGCACCATAGAAATCCCTTTCCAATAGTGGTAGCGTAAATTGTCTGGTTTGAACTACACATTCGGCACATTACTTTTATTTTTATTTAGCAAATGTAAATCGCGTGTAGTATAAAATTGCGTCGCGTGCGTCGCGCAATTAATGACATATGTTTCAAGCGACGTCGCAACTTTGTTACATCCTGTCGACGAAATATTTCATAACCTGTCCCATAATTTTCAAATTGAAACGTTTGATCGTGTCAGACTGTCCATTTTCATTTGGCCACTGTGCAGGATTAAATTTTCTCGACGAAGTGAACTGTCCATCTCCGAAATTACTTTTTGCACAGCTGACAATGGATCATTATTACTCTCGTGGAATAAGCAAGATTGTACGGAGAATAGTGGTTGTTTGCGTTGAGAGAAGCAAATTTTTGTATCTAAAATCTGGCCGAAAGCCTCTTATAGGATTTATTTAAGCTTAATCGTATCGCGTCTCTCATATTCTTTAACGCGATTGGCTAAACTTTAGAGGTACAGTATACACACTTGTAGAAAATGACCCAATATTTATTGCACTTCCGAGTTAACAAATTTTTCATTTCATGGTTACATTTATGTAGGAGAGCAAGTAAATTATAATTAGAGTGGAATGTTTGTAATAAACAATTAGCGAAGAAGCATTTCAGAAATGATTTGGTACAAAAGTTCCCATTGTTCTTAATTTATGGGGGGTTTCAATGTTTTCATGAAACTGGGCAACTGACTAACTGGACAAAAGCTCTTGATTTAAAAAGAAGTAAGAACACTTTAGAAAAATGCATCCCAGTCCTATTTTAAAGAATTCATTTGTAAGATGCTTTTGTAATAATGTTATACGTGCGAAGCATTGGATGTTGTACAAATATTTACACACATTTACTAAGAAAGAAAACAATTTTTATACCGTTTCGTTGGTTGTTGTTAATTGAATTACTCGGAAGCCAAAACTGATTAATTCTACGTTTTGCAATATTACGAATTTCCGTACAAAAGTATATAACTACTCAGCCTCTCATAAATGAAATAAATGAACAATATTTACAAAATTTTATATAACTGCTGAATGAAAAAACACTATAGTTAACTCGGCTTCAAAATAATTTCTTTATTTCTAATAAATGCGATTGTTTCGTGCATCCAATAGAATATTTTGCAATGTTTCTTTCTGCATATATTATATTTCGACCGGAATTTTACGAAACAGTTGTCCCAAGCTTATTAACTTCTTCCCCTTTTGCCTGATGGAATTAATCAGTTTGGCTTGTGGACGACTCAACTATTAAGCAGAAGACCAGTGTTTCTCATACTTTTGTGGGCAGAGTGGAGTGAAGAAGAAAAAATCCGGTCAACAAGTTTTCTGTTGAAACAGTCAAGACAGTGCAAACCCGAATGGAACAATGTTAGGACTTAGAGGGACTTAAAGAATAAAAATTCTTTCAGACAATCTGACGAAATATTTGTCGAACTCAAACAATACAATCTTCATTCTATAATTGCAGTCTTTTCATAATTGCTATTATATCAATTTGTTCTTAAGCGTTTGTCTGTTAAGTGAAAAGAAGTAACTATTTCAACAATTACTTTAAACAACAAATCTGTCAGGATTCTTACACAACATTACTACTTACACTTCATTAACAATCGATTTGTACTTTATAATTTATACTTTAATAAATCCATGAGCTAGTAACGTAATTTTTTACATCTCACTTGTACCAACTTGTATCAATATGCAACAAATTGCAAATATTATATATATATAAAAAGTAAAATCGTGACAGAAATATTTCTATAAAAATTCAGCAAACTGCAGAACACCTAAAAAAAATTGAAAACCGCAATTCAATTAACATAACATTTATGAAATATGCATGTCAGTCAGAAAAGAAACACAGTCAAAGCACGCACAAGGGAGCAAGTGACACCTTGGCTTTTTTTGTACCACGCAAAATTTGTTATGCATATTACTCGTACGACCCAAAATTTAAATTTCTTCTGCGCCGCGACGGCAGAGTGTGGCGCATGAACGCATCGACGACGTATAGACTACGCTCTCTGACGTTCAAGTGCTAAAAAATTCATGGAATTTCTCATGAAGCTTGCCAGTATTAATTCCAAAGGACAATCGCGTATTCCTGACTGAAATCGTATCGCGTAATCCGTATCGCACGGTGAATAATCGAACGCGTGCTTAAAAAAAAAGCGGTACATTAGAAAAGGAAAAAGAATGAAGAAAAATTACTCTGATATAATTTGCGGGGACTGAAAAATTCAGAACCACCGAGAGTAAACTTCCGTGCATTGTAATTTACTTTGGCTGGCGGATCGAAACTAAAAGGATGCGCCGAACAGAACAAAGTAATTTACTCAGACCAGCGGTAAGCTAATTGCGAGGTGGGGCTAAGCTTTGTTACCTTCGTGACGACGTCTAAACTTTATTTCGCCCATCCGTGGTACCAACCCCAAGCTGTATTGTGTGGAACGTGGTTCGGTTAAAATGTCGGGTACCCTTAATTGATGACAAAACTGACATTTGATTTAGACTCCCATATTGATAACAGTACTTAAATACGTGGTTGATTGCATTGTGTTTAGAAGTGCTTTCGAGCGATTTGTTGGATTAAGGAATTGATTAATTTAAAAGATTTATACATTTCATTTTCTTAGATTGCATAAGTATAAGACAATAGTATCGTGCTTCAAGGAAATATCGTTCCCATAATTCATTTTTATACACTAGTGGATATACGTTTGTATATTAAATTATTTAAAAATAAAATATGTCAAGGACGTAATGAACTTACGGATTAGTATAGAATCGAGCGAGAAATAAATTAGAAATCGCAGAATTATAGAAATACCTAAATAGATCTAAAAACATTAATAGCAAAGATAATTGATAACGTTGACTACAATTATTACAACGCATTGAGCTTAAATTACCAGCTCAGTCGTGCGTTTATGCAGCTTTCGTATTGGATTGCTAAATGGTATCGATAATCTATGTAGTACAATACAACAACTTGCCCAGGCTAACCCTATCGGCAAATCGAAAATGAGCAATGAAATTTGCAGTAAATACTAATTGGCATGTAATTTACCGGAATTATAGCACGATTATACGATTACATCGCTTTAGTAATAATCCACGAATTACTCGTGATTACAACAAATGATTATTGGGTACTTGAGACTAATCGGGAATATGAGGGGTTTATTTAAACGCAAGCATACATAGACGTTGGAACTATTCTTCACTGATGGAACCCAGTAGTAATAAATTTTAAATTGTAAAGTATTACAACTTGTAACGAAATAATACATTTCGAAAAATGTCAATTCTGCACTACGTGCACTACAGGGTGTGGCCGGACGGGTGGTACAACCGAGCAGGGGGTGATACTACATGTAAAAATAAGTCGAAAAAAAGGAATAACATTTTTTCGTTTGACGCTTGGTTTTCGAGAAAATCGAGTTTGAAAATTCTATCCAGTACGCGTGCAGTGGACTCTCTCCAAGTCATTGTTCGCTACAAGTTTCTTTTTCCTTAGACATTGTAATGTTGACCTTTCTAATGTTTACATTTATTACAATAAATGTATTATCCATACATTAACATTTCTTATTTATAATACATATTTAAACCTAAAGGCGGTATAGTGCACGCGTACTGGATGGAATTTCCAAACTCGATTTTCTCGAAAACCAAGCGTCAAACGAAAAAATGTTATTCCTTTTTTTCGACTTATTTTTACATGTAGTATCACCCCCTGCTCGGTTGTACCACCAGTTACCAAACACCCTGTATAAGCAGTAACGAAATTGTAATAACAATAATTTCATTTCCAAAGTACAGCAATAGAATTAACAAAACTGCTATTGCGTTAAAATAATTTCTCATACACTAGCAAATACTCTCTTTGCAGAGTTTTATTCATCGATATTGGAGAATCACAGTGTACAGTATTAAAAATAATGAATTATTACTTCTTGCGTTGCACTGGCTACTATTTTCTGATGAAATTATTCATTGAAACGTATCGAGCAGATTTTGTTACGCGGGTTAGTTAGAACGGCGGCAAATTGAAACTCGGTTAATTAAAATGTCAAAATTCGAAACACGAGTGGGAATAAAATGGAAGTGTCCAGGACTGCGATTGGCAACGTTAAACTTGACGGACATTTCGTTGATGCGTTCGAAAGTTTCAGCACGCGATTAGGAGAATAGAGTGAAGGTAACGAGAGAAGACAATCGTGAAGTGTATGCAGCGTGTCTCATTAGTAGCTTTGCCGTTCGTTTCGGAATCGTGTTAAGTGTAAATCAGGTGCAAAATTATCAAGTTTCACATAGTGCAGTGCTATCCTGAGATTATTGGCATTGCAATCTAAAGTTCATTGCTGGCACAATGGGAATGAAATATTGTCTTGTTTTACTGGTTCTAGAACGCAACAAAGGTAAAAGATTATTATACAAATAAACAGATGAAATTACGATATTTTTCTTCTGTTGTACAAAATCATACAAAATAGGAAACGGAAAGTGGACAAAGAAATTTGAATATCAAATTAACAAATTACAAATTTTACAAACACAATTAAAATTTAAATGTGAAATATTACGTGAATGAAATTCATCCATTTAAAATTCAACGAGAATACATTATCTTATATGTACACTCTATACGTACACGCGGAGTGAATCAAGTAATATATCCTCCGGGCCACGGTGAATAATTGTATCGAATATTTCTCTCCCTCTATTTTAAAAATATTCGCATTCTACAGTGCCGCGTGTATTTCAAAAGCGATAGATTTTTCAACGCGGCGCAACGCTGCGATAAATACAGATGGAACGACGTTTACAGCTTGGAAAAGGAGAAGTAAAGGGACTTATGTCGTGCGGTGTGCATAAAATAACTAGCAGCTGAACGCCTAAAGCGGCACATAATACTCGCAGAAGGACCGCGTACATAGAGACGAAGTATTTTGCAGCACGTGCGAGTCGTGTGAATAGCTAATGCTTATTACGAGGGCGACCTGTGTAACTCGATACTGCACATCGTTAAGCACGCACCCGTAATAGTTTAATAAGCTATTAACTGATAATGCACATTTTATAAGTGCGCAGGTTCTATTTGAATGGACAGTGAGTCACTGGCAGTGACAGGTTTCAATTATTGGACAATTAATTGTTGTTTTCTTTTGTTTGTTGAGGAACGTTACATGTTTAGCTGGGTGGTAATAACATTTATAACGAAGAAACATTACAATATCTCAGAATTTGATATGGAATGAAACGAAAATTATATATAGACTTAGACAGCTGTTTTTATTGCAAACTTTGTGTCGATAGACGAATAAAACGTTTGATTTAATGTGGTTTTTTATTTACTACAAATTAATTCGCTTGTGGGTTATTATTTCGAATGCTTCAAAATTGTCGGTATAACTAATTGTATAAGCAGTGGTTGAGGGGGTATAATGTAAGAAATATTGGTATTTTTATGAATGTAATAATTAAACATTTTAGCAAGAGTGTTTCATTTAAATTTGGAAGTAGACTGCAGCACGTAATTTAGACTGATTTCTAGTTTATCATAGTTAATAAATTACTGTGCACAGTAAAACAAAATTCGAGATAGAATTCAATAACTTATATTACCGTAATCCGACAAAAAATGGTGATTTATTATCTTACAGAAATTGAAGTTAATGCAACTCAACATCTTCCCTGTCTCGCACAGGAATACAAGGCTGTGTTAACGATCATTCTTTATTGTTACGAAAATTGTTATTTTTATCTGAAACCTTTACAGTGTAGAATTTTTAAATTCGAATTTTTACGATACTAATATTTACGGTACAAAATGTGTTCTGTGCTCCTCTGGATTAGTTGTACAAATGTTGACATATTTTTATCTCGAAAAAGATGTACATGTACTATCAACATCTCTTCGTTTTAATTCCAAAGCCGAACTATATTAATCAATAACGAAAATGCGCTTACTACGTATACACGGCTGTCGATATCGACATTCACCACTTGCGATGGAAATTCATTAATAACGGAGATTAGCATGAAATTCAATGATCGACAAATTTCTGGCGGAGCCAGATTTTACTATAAGCCAAGCTTATGCTTGCCCAGCATAAAACCAAAATTTCCAAACACTTGATGAATATTAACTCCGTTACGGTATAAATAGAACCATGCAATTGTAATAGAAGAGATGAAAACGTATTTAAACAATAGATATCAAAGGAAAGCAAAATTGATTAACGCTGCAAATAATTCTATTCAACAATGCGGGGAATTAAATTACCATTTTGATTATATCTACTTCATTCACACATACAGTACATGTCTCGCGCCTAACAAAATATCTCAGACTTAAATAAAACAGAAGCCCATAAACCCAATCAACGATTAATTGAACTTCCTTGATAATTTTAGTTTACAGAAAATCATTCATTCATTCAATCTGCCTCGTTCGCTTAAAGAATTAACAGTAAATTCGTCCCGACAGCATCATCGAAAAGAAAACGAGAAAAAACATCGATTTCATTTAAACGGCAATCCGCGTTAAAAGTGAAATAAAATTTACCCTCGTTATCTGATAAAACCTTAAGATAGAATATCGCATCAAGCTTACCTCGAGCCTTTAACTCTCTACTCCGCGATTCTCATCATACTCTCCTTCTGCAATTTTCTTAAATACTAACGTTCATATTCTAAAAGATAATGCGAACAACCGCGGTAGAGTATTTCTGTTCTGTGTTCTTTTAGAATTACACTGAGGCTGGAGGGTTGCAAATCCTACACGGACTTAAGAGTGTCACGCGAGAAAATACTTTCAAGCCGTCGCGTCGCGTCGTGTTTCTTCCAGCGACGACGAAGTATTATGAAACACGCCAATCCAATTATTCGCGGGCTAATAAAATACGCTTTAGCTGCTCGATATCGTGTCTTGCGAGTAAAACCAGCCTCGACAGAAATTTCCTCAGTTTAATCGCAATTTATATGAGATTTATTCATTCAGATTTATCTACTGGGTGTTCCTGAAATTTAAGCAAGGAAATGGCCAGTTAATAAATGGGCTGAGAGAAAACAGAAATGTCTTAATGCACGGTGTAACATGAAACTGTAAACTCAACTACTTTGTAAATATAAATTTTATAGTTTCTATATGAATGATATTGGGAATGTCTACAAATATTGAAAAATTATTGATACTTCCCCGAGTCTGTATAATAATTATTATAATTGCAGTCTAGTGATGAACAAATAACTGAAATCGATCAATCAAGTGTAAATCGGTGATTTAGAGCATACTATGAACGAATTCATTTGAAAACGAACGAAACGAATTGGCTTGTACATCGACTCGCGATGCATTCACGGGCAACTGAAACTGGTGAACACTTTGCATAAGTTTTGGGAAACGGAAGCGAAAATTCCGGGAAAGTTGGAATTAGAACGCGTGCGAGGAATTGGCAACGGGTCGCGGCTTTTTACGGTTTTCTACATTCCGTTTTTCGACTAGAGCACTTTGATACATTTTTATGGGAGCTTTAACGGCGACATTTTGTTGCTACGGCATTTGCTTTACGTTTCGCTCGATCCTTTTTTTGGGAAATGGCTCTTCTGCCAAGAGGATCTGGTTTAAAAATGAGCGTGACGCGACTGGAAGACTTGGCATTTTTCTGGAATGTAAACGAACGACTGTAGAACGTACGACTAACCTAAGTTGAAGTTATTTCACCTTGTACGGGTAAAAGTTATTCATAATTTATTCATCATGAATTTGAGGGATTAGAGGGTTAGTAATTTAAAGAAATATAATATTAAAGTTGCACGTTTTCTGTTAAACGTTTTGCTACTTGTGACTTCATTCCTTTTTATTCGTTTTGTATATTATATAAATGATGACGCTTGATACGTTATTGCGATATCGTTCGCAACGCGTGCAGGTTCATCCAGGAGGTATTGTTGCCGTTTCATTGTTTCGCTGCTTAAATTGGGCAATCACAATGGCCTCTTAATAAGACCTTTATAGTACTATAAAGCGACGATTACAGCATTATTCTGCATTCGAATAAACGGGAAATGCATGTAATGTGAGCAGTGCGCCGAGCAAATAATGGCAAGAATATCAGCAGAATAACCATGGCAGATAATATATATTTAGTAAAGCTATTCAACGCCCGATGTTTCGCAATTAAAATATTTCGCTGTAGAGTTAGAAAAATGCATGTGGTACAATTAATGTTATTAATATCAGAACTGATATTTCCAAATTCAATGCCAATAAAGGTAGAATAAATGTAACCAACCGCAGGTGTGAAAGGCCGCGAGGAAAACCTACTCGCAAGCTTCGTTTTCCAAGGAAACCCGGCAACCCCGTGCGTCCTTATTGCATATGTATCCAAACAATCAGACGACCGAAGCACAAAAAAGAAGAAGAATAGCGCGGCAATACGAAGGAAACAAGCTTCCTCATTCTCTCTTACTCCCTCCCTCGCTTTCTCAACAACGAGCAACAAAAGATCGCACATTGAATCCTATCAAAAGTATTTCTGTTGCCCGTGGGTTTTCTGTGCTAGCCGCAAGCGTTTGTTTCCTTTATTGCGAGCCCGTTTTGTTCCATCGGTTCCATCGCGGTGGAAAACTTTCTTCTGCCTGTGCCACGCTCGAGCTAGCAGCCACTAATATGCGAGCACAGAAGAAAAACGGAGTGTGCGGGAAACAGTGAGAATGTCAGGGCGGGGGAGAGTTTAACCGAGAGGGAAGATCAAAAGAAGAACATGAAAGGGGGTGAAAAAATAGCGGAAGAAGAAAAAGGGATGGAAAAGGGGGATGAAAGCGTAGGATGTGGAACAGACATTGGAAAGTAGTGAAGAACGCAGTGGATGGAACAATCGGGCGAGAGAAATGGAACGAATAAGATTTCGAGGGCAGTAATAATTTGCGAAGATCGAGGTGTATACCGTGCAAGTTACGAGGTTTAGCAAACTTTTTAGAAGGTCCATTTGCGGAGTTGTTGGTATTTGTCCGAGACTTCCGAGCTGCGAGTTTCTTTGATCGTGTAGGAGATGGTTATTTTTAAATAATTACGTCGTTGTTGGGGTGAAGGCTTTTTTTACTCTTTTCACGGTCTCGAGCTTTCTTTCTGCAAAGCGTGAAAGTAGTGCGGGCATTTAAACTGATTCACAAATTGAGGAATGATTTATGCTTCCTTGTTAAGAATATTGCCGCGAGTATTTAGGAAGGTAATTATATATGTTTTACGTGGGCAGACGTTTTGGAAATATATTTTGATCGTTTTATTTGATCAGTATGTATATTTTAATTGTCATTTAAATCACCAATTTTCGTAATACTAATTTGTTCGTATATTTTACGAAATGTCTTTTGAAAATTATTAATAATATTAAAGCAAGCGAATTGACTGTGCATCGTTGGAAGCCCAGTTGCTTCTTAATCCTAAAAGAGAGTCTAATCGCTTTTGATTGCGACTGATCCTAATTAATCATTCACCGACTGACTTCTCGTAAGATTAATCGACCTCTCCGACTGCAAACTAAGTCTGAGTGGCTTCTTCGATGCTGACATCTTGGAAGCCTTAAATTTTTTTTTACTGAAATTTACTGAATGATGTACTCCAGTCGATGGGCTTCACTTTAAAAAATCATTACAATTAATTAATACACCAGTCGACACACTCTTATTGGGGCCCTAGCAAATTTTCACGTCTCAAATGAATGTTTAATTAATATACGGTATTCGTATTTTATAATAACAATAATGTGATATAAAATAAAAATGAAATCCTTATGAAAACTCCAAACCGCTTGGTAAAAGAACAATTCTTAATCAACTGTTTCAACTCACTTTATTATCGACGCCTCAGGGAGCTCGCGAACACTCAAAAAAGGAAAACATCGAAGTCCCGGCAGATTAATAAAGCCACAAGCATATTTTCAAATTCTATAACACGAAACTTTCCAGCTCTCAACGCCATCAACTGCAAATTTTTAAACTCTCAACTCTAACCCCTGGAAACTCCCCGTGCCGACAAACTCAGTCCATTACTAAAAAATTAAGACGATTTTCAAAGTCGCCACGTGAAAACCCACGGGACCATGGACCCGCTGCGCTCAAACCCCGAAGACTTCTCAAACGAAAAAGAAGATCGAACTAATATTCAGGAACCGAGTACGAGATTACGTAAAATCAAGCGAAGGGGCCAGTTAAACAAAACGATAAGGCAGGAAACAGGAAATAGAAGACGAGAGGAAGGAAAGTACGGGAGGGTAGAATAAAGGAACCAAGTCACAATGGACGGTCGTTCGTTGAAGGAAGTCCATTCCCAGTGGCAATTATTTAGGCAGGACGTTCCTTCCCTATTATCAGGCCACCATTTTTCTTTATCGACTCTGACCGACCACGGGACCTGAATTCTTCGGCTCCGTGCTCCTCTGCTTCCTCGGCTTATAGCGTCGCGGATAATTCGCTCGTTTCTGCCTCCCTTCTCAATTCGTCGTCGAATGAGTTTCTACAGACGCGAGGGGCGGCTTCGGAAAAGATATGGCTGGTTTCGAAAAACGAAACGAGGATAGTTAATATTACCGCAGGTTCTTGTAATGGCCGTGCTCTATCGATGTCTCTCGTTGATAACCCTTTGGTACGTGTTGCACGTGTCTAAGAGATCGCATAGCCGCGAACACAGAAGCCCAAATACTATTGTGTGAAGCGTACGGTGTTACGAAGTTGCGCGTTGTCTGACCATAGCCGGACTGCACTACTGAATTCACGAACGCGACGCGGTAAGTCCATTATTCACGAGGTAATTGGCTCCGTGAAACATTTACGAATTTGTCAAGCAACAATACGACCGTGTCCAGCGGCCTTTCAGTGACCCCGTTGTTGACCATGTTGCTGAAAGTATTCCAGTGTTTCAGGGCTGTTCGGTGCCATCTGACACATGAACTTTCGTTCAGGTTGTTAATACTGTAGAAGTTGTTTTCCGTAAACCTCACGTAGTTTGGAATAGAGGACAGGTGGTGTAATAGGACTTCAGTTTACTCTAAATAAAACACTAACTTTATTATAAAATACGTCGACACACGACGTTACTCAAACACACGATTCTTTCAACAATACTCTCAGCTCACGATACTCTTCACTTCGATCCTCCCTTAACTCTCCCTTAGCTCTGACTCTTGCACGCATCATTCATTCTTTATATTCTTTCACTCTTAGTTTCTCTCTCATTCTATTCCTCATTTGCTCTCACTCATTTAGGACACACCCCGCAGTCATTCCTCGGTGGTGAGCGGTCCTGACCACCCGAACCCTTGGGCCACTGTACCCTCCATGCACACGACCTTCTCAGGTACTCAGCTCCAAACGTACCTTTCATACCTCGGAATCATTCTAAACAGTCACGCAATATTTCCAATCCCACAATACAGTGTTTCGAAGGTCGAAATTCTGCTGTCTCGGTTGCATGCGACCTTTGAAAGTTTATACAGATAACAGTTTATCTATGTATTTGTTTGTTCATGTAGTGCTTTGAACTTTAATTGGCAACGTTGTAAACGTGTGGAGAATTTTGTGAACCCGTTTCAGTTGGGAATAGAGAATAGAGAATGCAATATGAATGTTTAATTGTGGTAGGAAGTAGATAGTAGTTCATTGTTTTGATAGAAGTAGTAGACTGAAAAATTTAGGCATTAATATGCCAAAAAATAATATTTTTTGATTTTGAGCACGGGGAAAACGAGTAGCTTATGTTGCTAGAATGATAGATCTTCTTCATTTGGAATATATTATTAAACAATTATGTCTTACGTTTATAAATACCAATATAATTATGCAAGAAATTTCGCAAGAAAAGTACAAACAGGAGAGTTGGTAGAATATCTGAGTGTTTACAGCAAAATTAGTTAAATGATTTCTCTCCCTCTTTAACACTGTCTCGTCATATAATTATCAGTAATTTCACGGTGGTCCACATAAAAGAAGCGCCATCGCAGCACGCAGGAAATTGCAATGAATGTTAGAATTCGCCGATGTAACCAGAAATGAGTTTCTGCTTTCAAGCACGGGGATTATAGGGGCTTTACCCGAGTGATTGCTCTCAGGTGCATAATATAGCTCTCGTGCAATAGGAGATCCGTGAATTTCCAAGTGAACAACGTCGCCCCGAAGATCAGAGTAGCACGGTTCATTACCGTGTCTCCCCTTATCATCACTGTTCGAAACTTCACGCTTTATTTGCCTTACACCTTGAAGACAGCCGTATATCAGAGACCAAGTGAGCTTCCTCTTTGCGTGACAAATGAGACTGGTAAAATATGCCCGACTAACGTGGAACAACTTTCGGTCGCTTCTACGATTAATATATGTATGCGCCCAAAATCATAGTACGTACATAGAAACTGGATAATTAGCCGCTTGGATTACTAGTTGCAAAATGTATCACAAATTAATATGTGGAAATGAATGTGACATTTCCTATGGAATATAAACGTGGTTTGACTGTACTGTACATATGGATATTAATAAGCGTATCGCACGTGCATTTCAAATGCGGCACAATTAAAATTGCCATGTTTCTGTCAAGAAGCGAAAAACTGTTTATGATTTACTAAGAAGAAGTTATTTAATACGTATTGACACCAATAGTAGATTTTAGACATTAAACAAATACACTTAAACTTATTTTTTAAATAGACGGTAATTAAATATTCTTGCCAATTCTTATTCTGAACGTTATGATGTCAGAAAAAATTTCTTAACAATGTCGCTAAAACGTAGAATAGATATGTCTATACACTGTATTGTGAAATTTGCAAAATTCAAATCTAAATGAAATAAACTGGAACAGATGGTGCACATATGTATTATTCAAAGAGAAAATACTGTAACCACGACGCTTTACAGAAGTTGCCTGTTTTCACGTAGGAAATATTTGCACATGCTCTGTTCCAAGATATTATGGTGTACTTATTCCAGCTAGGAAATCGATTTGGCACGCTTCCGCCCCATTAAACATCAGTCTATTAGCAATATCGGTTTTTAAATGTGCACTTATCTCGTACATATGTATTCAACACGCATATAGCCTATATTATTATGAAATAAAAAATATTTCAATTAAAAACATAGTTTTTCATACATAATGATACTTTTATTTCTTTTGATCATATCATTTAAAAAGAAATAAGCGTCAATAATTTTACAGACACATAGTATTAATTTTTCAATTATTAATCATTTTAATTAATCATTTACGTAGCTTGTATTTATTTATCTCTGTCTGTTGCAAGTAAAAAGATGTTCGCAACTGTATAATAATAATAATGATAATAGTACAATGTTAATTCCCAGCATGAAGCATTCACCTTTATATCTATCTGCAAATCTTCGTAATAAATACTAGAAGGCTATAAATTCGTATTTACACCTGATGTGAAATTGTAAAGTCGATTCATTTTCTTACTTTCACATAATTCGATCAGCCGTCACATTTTCGTTTGTAACATTCACCAATACACGGAATCGCTAAGATAAAATCAATATAGAAATGCGTTCCATCGTCATTCCATTTTTCCCTCGATTTTATAATGGAATAGAACCGCACTCTAGTATTACCCAAATCGTTTTGGCAAGCATCTTCTAGTTCGAGTTTCTACTCGGCTATCGATTCTTGTATCACGAAGACGGCTGTCCATTTATTGCTAGACAGCTCTTTCTACTTACAATCAGAAACACATTAGACTTACTGTTTGGCAGCTTACAAATAACTATATTCGTGTAGAAATCTAACGAATTAATTGAATTAATTGAATTAATTAAAGGTGTCGAAAAATAACTAAACAGAATAATACATTTGTTAAGAGACACAAATGACAATAGCTTGTAGAAGTTTAAAAAGCTTGATCGTAATACAGAAAGGAATACTTTATTCCTGCATGTATTAAATCGAATACTGTATATATTTGTTTAGTAACTAAAGGTTTTCCTAGGGGTTTCAGTTTTTTCGCTTTTACGCAGAACTTTCCGGTTTCCTCTGCGATTCAGTCGTAGCCAAAATTCTGTGCAGACTTTCTAAGCTTTGTGCACACTGAAACTTTTATTATTAGGAAGAGTGGTCAGTATCTGTGGAATTTATGTGTACGAGTTTTAAGTGGACTTTCCTTACAAATAATAATAACAAATAAATAACAATAAAATCACCTACAATGTAAATTTATGAAATCGTACTATAAGACTATAATGTTTATAATATCCCTTAAGTCTAATTTGTGTCGTAAACTTGGAGATCCAATGTCTTGGCATACTCATTCCAATTTTTATTTGATAAAATGGTGGCATAGTTAATGTTGCAGTCGACGTTGTCAAATAAGATTAATATCTCCAAATTCAATTAAATTGAACATGCAAAACCTTGTTACAAGCTACGAATTTAATATCCTTTTTCGCACTATTATATTAAAAAATAAACAGCTTGGAACAAAATACTATTTACCTTAGAAAAGGATGAATTGGATAAGGGAAACACGAGATGTGTTATATTTTTTGGAAAAGGTGGACTTAGTCAATTCTAGCTCTGGCTTCCAGGTATGAATTGAACTGAACATAATTAAAATTAATTAGTATCTGACATAGGAAAGCTTTGCAGTACTATAATAATAACAATAAAAGTTAGTGAATTGTAGGGTGTAATTTGGCTTAATGCTCGAGAAATTCTAACGTTAACATGGACTGTTTCAATACGAAATCTATTTTATCGGGGAGATTCTGAACTTACTATTGTCGCCGCGACACGATCGTACTGTCGATGAATTGTTCATGCAGGTCATTGTCTTTTCGTACAAAATCCTACTCAGATATGCAGGAGAGTAGAGAAACGATATCGAGGTGAAGCCGCGTCTGCCTATAGACTGTGCGAAAAAACAGGTCGCATATCATCGTACTGTACATACTTTCGTCTCCAGTAATATGTAACATTGTTAAATCGATTGTGACATTCCGAAATTCAATTTATTCATAAAATAAGTTGACAGTATTATTTGAAATTTTTAGCCCACAAATGTTATTATTCTACAAATTATTATTTAAAGCAATAAGTGTTTCAACGATGAAAGCTCACGTAGTAAGCAATTTTTGTGTAAAATACAATGTGCACATAAAGACAAAAGAACATACACTCCAAAATTACCCACAGGATTCGTTTAAATTAACTTAGACATATGAAATTTGAGAATTAGGAGATTGACCCCTCAATCATAAGTTTAGTTACTATTATAACTATAATTTTTAAGTATAACTTTGAATATTCCATAGTAAACATAAAATATAAATATCTCAAAATACCTATGCTTCATCAATCTTACTCCATTGCCCACGAGTATTCAAATTATTGTCCTTTCTTTTTATTTAATAAAGTTTATTTACATAATAAACAATTCTTGCAACATGTTTCATAAAAATGAAATAAAGGTGCCTTTAACATAAGACACTAGGCGTTATTGGACTAACAAAAAATAGAATTAAATGGGTTTTCAGAATTGTTAAATTATAAAATTAGGAAAATCTGAAACATATCATCAACATTATCATAACCATACAATTAGTAAATATAAAAATTACAGTTATTACAAATTCACTATCCGTCAACCCATTAGTGTAATTACAGTAATTCATCGGGAAACGAAACTCAAACAAATCAAAGTGAATTGAGTGGTTCTGCGGTTATTTATCATTCACTTGACCGAAACTATCGGTTGCCATAAATCATGCACAAAGTGTCTGGAAGAAATCAACATAATGAGAAAAGCTTTCGACGCAGCTTTACTCCCGTAGCTAAAGGGAGCACAGCGTTAACATAATTACCTAAGTGAATTGTTTGCACCAAAGTTCGAAAATCTGAAAGTCATTTCAACAAAGTTACTTTCCTTCTTAAAAAAACAAAACAAACAACGACAACAACTATTCTTTTTTTGTTTAGCATTTTTCACCAACCAGCTTCGTGAAAATAATAGAATTACTGAAAACGTGTTTCTTATATCGTTCTGCGTAGATATTTCCAGGTAATTAGCAATTACTTCACCGTCGCGAGGCAATGGGGCAGCGATGCGGATTATTTTAATTAATAAGGCTTATTCGCGTGATAAAGCAACGAAATGATTTGCCAGCTTGGAAACGATAATCAGCTTGACAGGGATTCGCGTTGGAATGTTTATGCAGCCGTCAACTGTTTTCCACTCTAATTATTTGTAGTCTATGTATATTTGGATACTTTGGAGCTTCAGATTCATTTTGCATTTGTGACTCGTGAGTTTAAACGCCCTGTTTGCAACAGATGGTCTTCGTCTTCAAGAAACATTCTAATTAACACTTCGATTTATGAATATGGTCCAATGATTTCTGGACGAGATTTAATTGCAGTTCCTATTTCTGCTTTTCTACGTCAGATACTAATTAATTTTAATTAAGTTCAGTTTAATACGTACCTGGAAGCCAGAGCTAAAATTGACTAAGTCCACCTTTTCCAAGAAATATAACACATCTCGTGTTTCCCTTATCCAATTAATCCTTTTCTAAGGTAAATATTATTCTGTTCCAAGCTGTTTCGCTTTTAATACAATAGGGCGGATAAGGAAAACGTGTTTCTTGTATCGTTCTGCGTAGATATTGCCAGGTAATTAGCAATTACTTCACCGTCGCGAGGCAATGGGGCAGCGATGCGGATTATTTTAATTAATAACGCTTATTCGCGTGATAAAGCAACGAAATTATTTGCCAGCTTCAAAACGCTAATCAGCTTGACAGGGATTCGTGTTGGAATGTTTAAGCAGCCGTCGACTGTTTTCCACTCTAGTTATTTGTAGTCTATATTTGGAAACTTTGGAATTTTAGATTCATTTTGCATTTGTGACTCGTGAGTTTAACCACTCAAACGCCCTGTTTCGTACAGGTGGTCTTGGTTTTCAAAGAACATTCTAATTAACACTTCGATTTATGAACCTGGTCCAATGATTTCTGGACGAGATTTAATTGAAGTTCACAACCTTGCGTTTTGAAATATATGGTTCTTAATCTAAATCCTGCAATTCTGTAATCATTTGATATAATGTTCTTCAAATGGCATTGAAATAATATTCCAGGACAATGAATTTTCATTAATATTCATTAATATGTCGTTTTGCTTCGATCTTTTTTCTTGTCTCTTGATTCCATTCCGCCTGCCTTTTTCATGTCGAAGCTCGTTTCGCTCGAATTTAACGTGTTCAAGGTGTCAAGTGCAATCTTGTCGTTTCATACTGAACACGTAGACCCCCCGAAGGCGTCGCTTTGACGATAGTATCCGTGGAAATTTCTGGAATTCCTTGGCTGTCTCTCAAAAGAATCGTTAAGTTGGAATTTAGAATATGCGAGCTTGCAAGATCTCGATACGTAATCCTTTGTATTAGATCAGTCATCAATAATTAAAGTAAATGGTGAAGCGTGATTGTTTTATATATTGTAATACTTTGCTTACATTATGTGTTATAATATAATATTTCACAGTTCAATAGTCGTTAATTGAGGTTCGAAAGGATCCATAGATTAATAACTTTAAACTTTAACCCTTGCACGGTGCTTGTAAATGTACGACGAATCAGAAATTATTTAGTGAAAATGATTCAATTTGATTTATTTGCAGAAAAAAAAGCAAAATAAATTAGTCACCGTATTCGATTTAGAAACGAAAATTATAATTATTTGGGAGATAAATACCAAATATATACACGTACGTGTGTAAGGCCTTAAAAGTTAATAAAGTTGTTTATTTTAAAGTTTACTCAAGCCTTGCAATTTTAGGAAACTCATCAAAGATACTGTCTACCTTTTCGAGTGTTCTCAATTCGATGGTCAGGGAGTGTATAAAGTGTATCCGCATGATTGCGATGATCAAGAGAGAGATCAGTTTCCAGTTACCAAATGTGTAATTCGGAGAAAATTTAATATCATACATCGTGGAACGAACGTTCGAGGTAATCAATAACTTTATAGGGTACCGTTGAATCTAAAATCGAATCAGACATCGAGGCGATGATATCGTGCGGATCTAACAGATTCAATTCTGTCGTTTGTATCCATGGTTGGCTAGAAAACGAATTATCGAGTCGTACCCATGACTACTTGAACCCGACAGTTTGGAGTGCACCCAGATCTCGACGTGGAGAGGCTCGTATCGAGAACTGATGTGTTCGCATAGAGATGTTTCCTCGGTTTCGCTGATAAATGAATAAATTTCTTATCGGCGAACTGCGAAAAGGTTGCGAGAAAACTCAGGTCGTTCGAGTCATTTTGTGAAAAAGGATTACAAACATTTTAGCAAATCAATGTACGTATCGAATTACAAATAACGTACGTACAAATTGAAATAAACTTTGTCGAACCTAGTATAATAAAAATAAATATACATATATATCATAATCAAACTAAAACATGACACCAATATAACTGATTTGATTAAACTCGAGTAATGACCATCCTCGCTACTTGTCCACTCAATTCAGTCCCCGGTTGTGCATGTGCCTAACAAAACAGGAAAAAGCAATTTATTTCGTCTCAAACGGCTGACCATTGCTCGTCAACCGATCGAACGAATTTCCCGACAGATTAAAACGACAGTCAACCATTCGACGGGACATGTAATTTTTCACCGTGCTATATATCAAGTTAGCGGCCACTCGAAACGTTTTCGTGTTAACCTGACCTTAAACTTCGTCGAGTGGTACAATCGTTCGCAAAGGTCGGGCCACGCGAACCGAATTGTTCGCTTCTTAACTTCACTGTTCTACCGCGTGAGTCGGTCGTGCACAGTAAACAAGAAAAAAGAAAAAAACAGTTGGTGTTCTCCACGCTCCAAACGGGAGAGATAGAGAGAGAGAATACGTAGACTGTATTCGAAAGTCCCGCAATATCAAAGTTTCCCGTTGGAAAGTTGCATTCCGACCGAGCCACTTCAGGACCAGAACGCATCGTGGGAGAAAGAAAATGGAAAAATCATTAAAAAAGTTCCACCGTCGAAAGTGGAACGCGATGCGTGTTGCAGACTCTCGCGGCAAGGGTCGATAAGGAGCTCAAAATTTTTAACGACATTCGTACCGTGACCTCTTAATCTGAGCCTCGAACACGCTCGACCAAAGTTCAAGGATTCTTCTAACGAGCACCTTTACGTTTCTGGGCCTTCGCAAGATTTATGAAGAATTCCCGCTCGCTTTGGTCGGGGCTGGGGTTCGGCCGGTGACTTTCCGTGGTGGTGAGCCAATGAAATGTTGGGAAGTGTAAACGGCGGCTCTGGTTGTGTGCGTTGGTCACCCATTCTGTAAGAAATTAATGATATTCAAGATCGATCTTTTTATATAGAGGAAGTACGTATGTTTGCGAAATATGAAAGGGTAATTGAATTTTATTTTGCGCGATTGTGTGTAAAGTTTGATTGCTCTGCGGTATAGGAAAGTCGGGTGGAAATTATTTTGCGGTATAACGAGACTGTTGTGTAAAGAGTTGGTGTAAACTAGAGTAAATTACATGAAGGTTCACTACGTTTTGTATGGTGTTCGAAGAATATTTGCTCGAGGTGTATTCTATCAACAAATGTTTGTTTAAATATAAAATGATTTTCAGGAAGACATATGAATGGAAAGAAATATTTTTCATTCTGATGTAACGAGACTTGTACAAAAGTTCTCTCCGTTCATTGACGTAATCGTTCAGGTGTATTATTCGAATATTAAATTTCAATAAAACTATTAATCGAGAAAAGTTCGAATATCAAGTAGTCTTCAGGACTAGCAAAGGTTTGTAAGTTAAAATAGGTAAACCGTGATATTAATTTTCCAATGAAAGACATAAATGGGGAATTTTAATCGGCCTTTGTAGCCCATGTAAATATTGGAACTGCATCGATGTTTAAATAGAATGGAATCTTTCGGGATGAAACGAATTCGGAATAAACTTTCATTAAAATAAGAGTAATTAGTATGATATTATGTCCATGAAGTTAATAAGTAATGAATTTCGACAAACAAATATGATAAAATTGAGTCAAGTAACGGTGGTGCACTCTTATAAAGTAGAACCAACTTTCATTAAATGTATTTTAATTTCTTTGTGTTATGTAAGATGATTGTATTAAATTTTCAAGCCAATTAACGCGCGGCCATATGAATAGAAAAAAGCAGTAAGAAATTTCTAATTTTATTATAGCAATCGCATCAAATACAAATTGCACAAAGGAAAGCGGCGCAACAACAGCTAATTGAAAATATTCCCGGAAAAAAAGGTAACTTCGCGGCAGTCAATATTTCACACGTTAATGGTGCCACTTTTTTCTCAAGTTTTGCAGAAAATGGCTTAATTACAGGCTCTGTCGAGCCCGTGGGCTGAAAATTGCATATAAGGAGTGCAATCGACAACTTCCATCATAGCCGTTATTTTAAATTTCAATTCTCTAATATTTTTATTGTGCATGGAGACGACCGGGAAGGTTAGAGTAAGACGAGATCGTCGTCAAGCGCCTTGGTACGGTACGGGACTAATTTATGCGTGCGACGATCAGGGAACATGGTCCTGCGAGGGGGCGACATCGACATCCCGTCGCCAGCGAGGGTCACAAGGGCCCGGGCTTAGCTCAGTCTTAGACAAACCATACTACAGTCAACAAGTGTCATATTATATATTAGCTAAAGGTATCTTATAATTCAATAAGAGAGTCTTTCTCATTTTACTGGATACTTCCAGCTCCTGCATTCATTCATTGAACAACAGATTATAAGCCCAGGAATCGCGAAATCCAGAAAATCGTGAAACTCAGAAATTGTAGACAAACCATACTACAGCAAACAAGTCATATTATATATTAACTAAAGGTATCTTATAATTCAATAAGAGAGTCTTTCTCATTTTACTGGATACTTCCACCGCCTGCATTCATTCATTGAACAACAGATTATGAGCCCAGGAATCGTGAAGTCCAGATAATCGTGAAACTCAGAAATTGTAAATTACGGAAAGTCGCGAATAACGGAAAGGACAGTTTTCGTGCGGAGCGTACATAGGTCGCGAATAACGGAAGGAAAAGGTTTCGTGTGACGTAGACATTCCTGTTTGAATTCGGTGCGAGTGCCTACGAACATTAACTGAACAATGGCGAATTTCGTAAAAATCGAAGGTCTCAACAGGCAAAACTATGATACGTGGAAAATACAAATGCGTGCGTTATTGGTCAAAAACGATGGGTGGTGCTACGTGAGTGGTGAAGTAAAGGCACCGACAGTGACGGCAAACGATGCAGCATCAGAAGCAGCGTACCGTACGTGGATACGGAACGACGAAAGGGCGAAATCCGACATAATATTGTCGATCGACCCGTCGGAACTGAAGCAGATAAAAAACTGCGACACATCACGCGCAGTATGGCTAAGACTGGAGCAAATATTTCGGTCACGGGGTCCTGGACGTAAATCTACGTTATTGAAGAAATTGACCCTCAAGCGTATGGACGAGGGCGAAGATGTTCGCCTACATCTCACGAAATTTTTCGATGCGGTCGACAAGCTGCACGAAATGGACGTCAATGTCAACCCCGATTTGCTGGCAATCTTGCTGTTGTACAGCTTGCCACAAAGTTTCGAGGATTTCCGCTATGCGATTGAATCGCGGGACGAGCTACCGCCTCCCGAAGCTCTCCGAATTAAGATAATCGAAGAAAACGATGCTCGTAAGAGCGAAATGCGCGATGTAGTGCCTATGATCGCCGGGCCATCCGTGAAGTCAAATCACGGGAAAAGGAGTTTTCATAAAGCTGCGGAACATAAAAGTCACGATCGCTCGAAAACGTGTTTTCGATGTGGGCAATTCGGTCACGTAGCATTCGAATGCCGCAAACCTGGTGGAAACCCGAAATATTCAGCGGGGGGTTCTAGCAGCAATTATTCATTGTTCACAACGTCCGAAATCGGGCAAAAATATGATGCGACGCAACCGTAGACCGAGGCGAACGACGAACAATGGTGTTTAGCCAGTGGTAGTACGTCTCACGTATGTAAAAATTTAAAGTGTTTTGAGACAATTGACACACTGCAACGCGGAAAACTAAATGTTGCGAGCAACGCGTCGACCGACATCAGCGCGAGTGGAAATGTGCGCGTGGTCATCGAGCAAGACGATTCGGAAAAGACCGTCACTATAGAAAACGCTTTGTACGTTCCAGACCTACGAACAAACTTATTATCGGTCGGAAAAATGACGGATCGTGGGTACAAAGTTGTCTTTACGAACGATCGCGCAAGAATTATCGACAAGCAAGGCAACGTTGAGCTGATCGCAATTCGCAAGAATGGTTTATATTACATGGCGCAAAAGGGTTTTGCACACCATGCCATGGTTACGGACGAAGACGCAACGAAGTCTCAACGGAACGATGTAAGTTATTTAATCTCACAGGCATCATACCGAGCGGCAACGAGACGTCTGTGGTCCCATGCGAAAGCGCTCACATGCAGGTAATAGGTACTGCGTTACATTTATAGATGATCATTCTAGATGGTGCGAAATACGATTTTTAAAGTCAAAGGATCAAGTATTCGATGCGTTTAGGGATTTTAAAAGTTACATCGAAAATCAGACTGGTCGTAAAATTAAGTTCTTTCAATCGGATAATGGGAAAGAATACGTAAATTTACGTTTTGATAAGTTTTTAAACAATAACGGGATAAGACGTAGGTTATCGGCCGCGTATAACCCACAGCAAAATGGGGTAGCTGAGCGAAAGAATCGGACGATTATAGAAGCAGCGAGGTGTTTCGAACGTAGTAAGGACGAGGAGATAATATTAAAATATATCTCAACTGGCAATATGGTGGCCGACGTGTTTACAAAAGGTCTGCCAGGTCCGAAGCATAAATTATTGTCCCAGAGACTTGGTCTTGACTTTCCGATGTGTAAGGAAAGCGAGAAACGTCCCGTCTCGAGGGGAAGTATTGTGCATGGAGACGATCGGGATGTTTAGAGTAAGACGAGATCGTCGTCAAGT
This sequence comes from Nomada ferruginata, assembly GCA_963583965.1. NCBI lineage: Eukaryota > Metazoa > Arthropoda > Insecta > Hymenoptera > Apidae > Nomada > Nomada ferruginata. Next base: position 9,657,904 of record OY757216.1, read on the forward strand.
GCCTTAGTACGATACGGGACTTATTTATGCGTGCGGTGATCAGGGCACATGGTCCTGCGAGGGGGCGACATCCCGTCGCCAGCGAGGGTCACAAGGGCCCGGGCTTGTCTGGGTCCGGCGGAGTATAAGTCCAGGCTTTGAATGGGGAGTTACTGGGATGATTCTGAACAACCCTTTCCTTTACCAAAATGTTGGTTAAAGCTTCGTTTTTGAGTTATTAGCGAAAAACCCTGGCCAATCAGAGCGCCCATAGAGTGCGCGCCCCAGCACGTGACTCTCAATCGCGCTCGGTCGTGGTCGTAACCAAAGCATTAACACAGCGACCGAGTGCGATTGAGAGTCACGTGCTGGGGCGCGCGCTCTATGAGCGCTCTGATTGGCCAGGGTTTTTCGTTAATAACTCAAAAACGAAGCTTTAACCAACATTTTGGTAAAGGAAAAAGTTGTTCAGAATCACCCCCGTAACCCCCCATTCAAAGCCTGGACTTATACTCCGCCGGACCCTGTATATTAACCCCTTCGCACCGGCGGACGAGATATCTCGCCGCGTGATTTCGTTCATGATATGCTATGGACGAGATATCTCGCAACGCAATGTCTTTCATGCGATGCTATGTACGAAATACAGTAATGTCTCCATTAGTGTCCCTCGCTCGGGACCGAATGGGGACACTAATGGGGCGCAGACACGATTCTCGAGCGAGTTCGGGTCGCCTTTGATGTTGTGGCAGCCGAGGCTCGAGGCAGCGTCATAGGAAAGGGGCAAGATAAAATACCCGTGTACGTGAGACAATACTAACGCGATCAAAATTTAAGACTGAAACTTCTGCATTTATGGTCCGTTTTAAATGAAATTTTACCAACATGTTCGTTACAATCTCCTGATTAAAATGACACGAAACACGACATAGAATGGTGCCATGGGACTGATTATTTCGAAGACCATTATTACTACCATTATAAGTAAACATTGTCCAAACCATATAGTGTTTGGTGTCATTTTAATCGGGAGATTGTAACGAACATGTTGGTAAAATTTCATTTAAAACGGACCAAAAATGCAGAAGTTTCGCTCTTAAATTTTGATCGCGTTAGTATTGTCTCACGTACACGGGTATTTAAACTTGCCTCTTTCCTATAACGCTGCCTCGAGCCTCGGCTGCCACAACATCAAAGGCGACCCGAACTCACTCAGGGGGCCCCCACCCCAAGTGGTGGGGCTAGGAAAAGGACACTAATGGAGACACAATTTTGGACACTAATGGAGACATTACTGTATCTCGCGACACAAAATCGTTCATGCGACGCTGTGTACGGAATATCTCGCGAAGCAACACCGTTCGCGTGCTGCTTTGGACGAGATACCTCGCGTTCGCCTACCCGTTTTTCAATGTTTACAACTGAATGCCACATTCATAGTGACCTACGAATTCATTTTGATCCAAATCGTTGGACGACATATCTCGTGTTGTAGTAGAAAGGCTTGCGAGATATTCCGTACACAGCATCGCATGAACGATTTTGTGTCGCGAGATATTTCGTACATAGCATCGCATGAAAGACATTGCGTTGCGAGATATCTCGTCCATAGCATATCATGAACGAAATCACGTGGCGAGATATCTCGTCCGCCGGTGCGAAGGGGTTAAATAAAGGTATCTTATAATTCAACAAGAGAGTGTAAGACTACTTTTCGGGTATAAATAGTCTATAAAGATGATACTCGTATTTATTCCAAATACACGATGATTATACAATATTATACGGATCGCTATCCGTACGCTCTCGACGCTGGGTTTCCATAGAATGCCTCGACGCTGCATCATGGGTGCCCAAAGGGGTGGCTCGTCGGACCCACGACGTAGTACCTTCAAGGGCCTGCTTTACGGCACCCCCAAATGTGTACCGTTCCCGCTCGCATATCGGCCTCTCGGTGACATTTCCCAGATGGGCATGCTAGGCGCTCCGAACCCTCGGATTTTCTTACAAGAGTCTTTCTCATTTTACTGGATACTTCCACCTCCTGCATTCATTCATTGAACAACAATTTTTCGAAGAACAAACTTTATTATTAACGCATACAATTTTGTTATCTTCTTCAATTAAACAATATTGCCTTGGCACATTTCTAAACGAATTAAAATTAAGAGGAAAAATAGTGATCGAATGAATATAGGGAAAGGAAATTCTAAAAGTGCCATTCCACAAACTTAAAAATAATAGAATTCAATTTAAGATTACGCCACCGTTTGCCAATAACAGCATCGCCGTGCCTGCAGAATTGAACGACCATACCGAGCTATGTTTACAGGAACTTCCTCTGCTTTGAAGTACCGCTGCTACGCTCCTAAAGTTTGTCCATTAAAACCCAAACTACCCTGTATATTCTTATGTACTTCGACTTTTAATCGAACATGTTTTTTCGAGACGCTTCATCTCGACGTTTAAACTGCAAACCGCTGAACAAGGACAGTTGATAAAAGTTGTACAGTTTTAAGAACATTTGATTATATTAGAGAATAAATTTGCATAAATGTTATTAACATTAATAAACTTTTTATTAAGTACATTCGTGCTTTCCATTCAGAATGCATGACATTGTTAATTCATAGCTGCACTAATTCTGAGTATAATCTTTGAAATGTATGTAGGAACAGGAATCCATCTTTTTCTCACTTTATTTCGTGAGTAAACGTTTGAAAAATGTTTTCCTTTCCCCGTGAAAAGGAACCAAATCTCTCACGTGAATGAAAGGTAAAGGAAGGTGAGAAGAATGATTATCAGCCTATATAACGATTTATTATATAAAATCTCTGGCGGAATAAATCTTGCTTCAAAAATGTCGTGAAAGAAGAATGATGTCTCATGGAAATGAACAAACATAGATAATAAATCTTTACCATGTTTTTTTCCTATAAAATATACACACTTGGTACGGAATCTCCAGTCTGCTCGCAACACATATTTTTATAAATCAAGTCTCGCTTATTAACTAATTTATTAAGTGCAGACTAAGTACAGAATTTAATTTGACGCGCAAGCAGGTTTTAATGTTAATTTAATTTCTACACAGGAGAATTAATATCCTTTCGTATACCACGACGTGCATTAATAAAATCGATAACGATCAAAAATATAAAATTCATTTATTTCAAAGTTGCCGCAATACCTACTTGTCGTTAACCTAATTGAAACCTCGTGTAATAGCATTATCTCTTTACCTCGTTCTTTTTCCCTTTACAAATATTGAATGAAAATTGAAATCTATTGGGATAAAATGGAAGATTGGAACTCCGAACATGTTGATACACTATGGAGGAAGATACAAATGTAAGGGTGTAATATTTCGTATGATTCCTTTTATAGCTTTTATTCTCGAAATTGTGCCAAGAAACTGCTACGATTTCAACAAAAATTTATGATCACTTGCTGCTCGAATATACGAAAAACGGAAATATTCTAATGTACAGCTATTTTTATGCGTCATTTCAAACGCTCGGTCGCCACTCGCTTCGCTAAAATCGAGCTACTTCCCCAGACACCACGAACATAAATGTATACGTTATTGCCGCTTACAACTTCCAGTTCTCCTTAATTGTTAACACATGCCAAATGTATTTTCTAGTATTCAATTACAATATATTTCCCCTCAGATATGTCTCTTGTACGTACCCGAAACAATTTCGACTGGAATTAGCAATCTTTTCGTCTTCCGATGAAACGAGCGAACAATCGAAAAAATATTCTGAGTATCGCTATTTAAATTCAGTTGAAAATACAACATTTCAATTAAATTACAAATCGTGGACGAAACACAGGACAGCAAATTCGGTCGCAGAGCAAATTGTTCGAAGAGATCGTCGATACGCGTGCCGAGACAATGATGTTCTCCGAAAAGAACACGATAGGACAATAATAGAGAAGCAATCCCATTCCAGGATTTATGTGTTGCAATTCACAGTGACGGTAACGTGCTTCGAGCTATGCATATCGATTCTATCTAACTTGCTCCGGCGGAACGGCGTAAAACGGATGCTGGGACAAAGCAAAGAAAGATCCCGCGTCGACGAGGTCTCCCTGGTCGATTGTGTAAACGCATGCGGCTCGAAAGGCAATACCGGGGAACGAAATTTCCCGAACGACGGGGCTTGGTAATGAAAAAAGAAAAATGCGTTTTCCACAAAAGGGGCGAATGTACCCTCCTGGAGACACGATATGGGTCAGCATGAGAGAGAGAAGGGGAGAGCTCGCAGGTGCTACATATTCACTTAGGAAGAAAGGTTAAATGGGTACCGATGAAAAATCGTTTCACCTCTGGTGAACAACCTGAGAAATCCGTGTCAACGTGTGCGGAAAGTAGACCGCGAGAAATAATATCCAAGCGATTCTCGATCGAAGATGAAATGTTGAGCAGTCTCGGATAGGAAAAATTGAAACGAAATATTCTGGAACAAGATTAACTGTTGTTAATTCGTTGCTGAGATTAATTAGCGAACAAATCAGATTTTCTTTTCATTTCATTAGACACTATTTCTTTTTTATAATTACGTGGAAAATAATAATATCATGTCGATTACAGTATATTTATATTAATTCTTGTCCCCAAGTACTCGGTATAACAATCGTACGCGAATCTAATAAATAAACATATTAATATTATCTCTTGTATCGTGCCATTCAAATTGTCTGCAGTTTTAAATATATCGATCTCATAATATTTCAAGTAGCAATGTAGAAAAAAGACGAGTTATTACGTTTCATTTTTCTCTCATCGTTACTTTCAACAAATCACTTTTTAATTTGGAAAAAAATATTGTGCACATCTTTCGCGCGGGTCATTCTTTTGATACATTTGTGGCACAATGTGGGTCAGTTTGAAAGCTCGCAGGTGCTTGATATCTGTTCATCACAAGAGCTGGTTGAGAGGGAACGTGGAAAATAACTTTCTTCTAGATCGTACGACACCGTGCACAGAATAATGCAATGCATACAGACAAATGGCCCATAGCTCGTACTTGTCCGGGAACATCATGTTTATAACTGAGGGGCAGCAGGAAATGTGATTCGATATCGATAGGTTGGAGCTTTTCTTTATTTCACTAACGTGGCTTAAACCTCGTGCATTACTAGATGTACCGCGATGAGGCAATTTTTAGTCGAAACGACTGAATATCGCAGATTTCAAAAAACAAATGGAAACTAAAAAGAACATAACGCATTAAAAAATTTAGGTTCAATACATTGAACTATCTCTTAATATATTGTTCGCTACACACTTCTAAGTGAATTTATTATTACCTGTTTTTAATTAATAATGTGAGAAAAGGTTGTTCTTGAATTTATATTACCGTGTTTCTTCAAAGAAGCAATAAAATGAGACATGAAATATATGTATTATATAACCTGGTTTTGATAATTGCATTTTTACGCACGCGTTTCGTATCAAACAATATTATTTCACGACTATTATTTACTTCTTGATTATGCGAGGAATTCATGATTCAACTTCTTAGAAGTTTGCATGGACATGTTAATGAATGAATTTATAGACAAATTTCCGAGTAGTTAATAATTAGATTAGACGAATGTTGCACTATCTAATTGATAGAATGTTTAAACAGACGTACGTAACAGAGTTTATTACTCACTGGGTCAATTATCGGAAGAAAGTCAATAAAGGAAAATAAGTACCTACTAGAGACGGCACTTTAAGTAGAACATGACTGTTCTTCGTGGACGATACACAGTGGTAAGAACGATATAGGGTCAGCCATTGGACTTTCATGAGGACTCGTTAGGCGGCGAGCTCCGTGAACTTTCTGCTTATACAGAAATTCCAAAAAGCAGTGAACGCGGGTCTTGATTGTTTTAAAGTACTCATTATATCACCCTTGTCGCTTAATTTTCGCAAAACTTCCACGAGAACGAACCAAATGAAGTTCCCTTATTTGATCAAGAACTTAAGTAACAACGTGAATATTAACTGGAAGAACTTAATGTGGACATCACTGTAATGATGATAAGGAAATAATATTTTGTTCTTACATTCATTCTGGCTGAAATTTTTCTCGTTTAATTCGTGGTATTTATTCAGCACGTTTTAGTCGAAAGATGTATTGCAATCTTTCTTTGGAAACTACCTTATTCGTTTAATAGCGGGTTGTGAATACTCTTTTCTTTTAATTATTTTCGATTCTTACTGGCAAGGTGATTTATTAAACAATTCATTATAATTTTAATAATTGACCTGATACAATAAAAATAGATTGTTAAACCAGAAACTATCGACGCTTATCCTACATTCTTTAAGCGAATACAAAACTCTAAATGCTGCTTGTACACTAAAATGAAATAACAAAATATTATATACAGTATCGATATACAGTTTCTTGCAAAATATACGTTAATTATAAAAACCTTTACATTGTACAAATACATAAACGCAAAAAACTCCCACAATGCACGCCTAACTAACATCAACCGACACGCGCATTAAAAAATAATCCACCCCAACTTTGCCATCTACGTTATCCAAAGAGCACCGCTTCAGCAAAAAAAACGAAAAAAGAAAGAAGAATACTTTCGCAAAAAATAAAAGCGCCGCTTCTATTTCCACCAAAATCCACCAGCAACGAAGTTACTCAGGAATCTCGAGAACCGGAAGTCGGAGTCAACAAAGTTCCCTTTTAGACGCAGATACCTCCTATCCGCTTCTTTCCAAGCCCCGCGATTCGAAGCTGCATCCTGTCTGCCAAGTGAAGACCGGAGAAAAAACATTCAATCCACCTTGCTTTATTCGCGTCTTCGTGTCTGCAACCGTTCGGTAAACAGAATGATTCCAGCCGCGTACAAAGCCGACTGTCTATGCAGCGTGGCTGTATGCCTTTCCTTCCGTTTTCCCGTGGAAAGCGGCAAGGCGAAAACAACGAATCAACGGGGAACAACATGCGAGAAAAAAGGCTCCCCTACGGCGAGGAAACATCGAAGATAACGGAGGCACGGCGAGAAATCGGGGAAGAAATCACGTGATAGTGGAGGAAACACCCTGGCGGTTTATCCGCGAGGCGAATATCCTTATTCTTCTCTGGGATTCCGTCTCTTTATCGCTCCTTTCGTTGGCACCGCGTCGAACGAACGGATATCGAAAGGATTCGCGATCTTCCCTGCTGGTATAGGTGAGAAGAAAATGACGGTGCGCTTATTGTTTGCTAGCCGGTTGGTGGGTAACAGCGAGGGGGAAATTGATGCGCGCGAAATAGGGAGACGTTTTGTCATTAAATGTTGGATGAGGATTTTTGTATTTTTTGTTTGCCTTTTTCTTGCGAATTTAGGGTTCAGACGGATTTGTTGACGAATGGAATTGTGGTGTAAGGTAGAGGCGAGAGTAGAGTTTGAAATATGGCAGCATTAGGACTGAGGGAACTTTCGGATGGAATTGTGTGACGTGGACACAGCCGAAGTTTTATACTTTTTTTTTTAAGAAGCTTTCGGGTGATTTGTGGTGCTGACTAATTGTGCAAATAAAGTATTACAGTGGTGTCACGGAAGTATTCGTAGCCTAGCAACCGACCAAGTGTTGACCTTAAATAATTGATATTCTTTTAAACGTTAGTTCTAACATTCTTTTCAGATCAAATTCAGATTTGTGTAAATGTTATTTCGTTTTGTTTAGTGTAATTACTTGGTTCTTGAAAATACCGTACAACGTTAACAGTATATGTATAGGCATGTCCTTTTCTTATTCTTTCATCCATTTCCTTCCTTCCTTCCTTCTATCCCCACAAGCTAGATGCTTAATTCTTAAGCTTCGAAGAATATTAACTCCGAGTAATAACGAAATAGGCAAAATGAATTCTCCTTTGGGTATAGAGCACGCATAGGGGTGAACGACACATGGAAAAAAATCTATACTAAGTAGAGACACAGACAGTACATATATCATCGTATGATAAATTATTTGAGCAAAATATTCCACGTGGTCGGATGTGGAAGCGGTGCCTATAGTACCACAAATAAATTCATCAGTTCATTGGTCAGTTTATTGTGATTTTAATTGCACAATGGAAACTTTATATTGAGGATTTTAAGCAAAATATAGTAAGTAACTAAAACTAGTACATACCTCTTGAAATACATATAATTTCTTCAGATAAAATGCTCAAACAAAATTGTTTATGCACAAAATATTAAAAAATATAGCTACAAAACATTGCAACGATATTACAGTTAAATGAATATATACTTTTGCTGATTATAAATTTTATAACATTTTATAAAACAGTTTTATTTTTAATACATCTTGTAATATTATTGTATTACTTCCTCACGTTTCTCCCAACTTTTTCAAACAACAATTTACAGTTTCTACAAGAGGGCGAAACACCTTGCATTTACCTTAAGTAAGAACTCCAAGTAAATTACCTGGATAAAATATTGTTCTTTCCCTGTAAATGTTTATTGCATTATCTTATTTTCTTCATCGCTCTATTGCACTTCAATTTTCAACGCGGCTATAAAATTAACCGTACCACAAAACACCGTAGCAGCATTCGTCGTATTTTATCATTACCATCCTGGGCAATTACAAATGACGTTCACCCGTGCTGGAATAAAAGCACATCATGAAGATGAACGATGCCCCGCAATTATTAAAGCTTAACATAGAACCAAGAACGTTACAGTGTCCGCGAACTATTTTCGTTTCATTACAATGCCCTATAATAGCGACACCCTCCGCTTTTGTCCTCCACCCATTTACATAATTATTCCGAATTACACGCAATCCTCGCGAATTCCCCACACGAAATCGCTGTTCGTGCACCCATTCCAACATCGTCACTTTGATCAGCATTCTTGGTCACTGTAACGAAGGAAAAATTACCACCCCACACACACACACACACCTACACGGGCGTGTTCACAACTACGTCGTGAAAAGAAGGTACTAAGAAGAAAAACCAAGTGAATGGTTCAAAGTAGAAATTACGCTGGAGCCTCGTGTAATCCCTGGCAACTTGTAACCCAATATTTGCTCCAATTAAAACGGTTAACGTCGTAACGAAAGGCTGACGTGCGTCCGTCGAAAACGCTGAATTCGTTTGCGCGTTCATTTACATTTGACACATCCGGGAACACGTTCGATCACGGAAAATTTGCAAGGGAAAGGGAAATCGTGGTACAAAGCGAAACGTCCCCGGCGCAGTATAAAACTATACGTACACAGATTGTGAAGTGTTTCGATCGATGGCGTTGAACGACAATTTTCGACGAAACGAAAACGCGAGAGAATGTAACGGCGGCTTGACAGTGGTGCTGGTCGCGTCAAACTCGACGCTTTTCCTGTTATTAATTAACGCCAAAGCTATCGGGCTCGTGAAAATGACGATTTTTAGATTTCCTGCTTTGAAAGTATTAATATCCCGCAGGTATTGTGCGAAGGATTTATGATGAGATTGAACCAGTTACAGTGGCTAGTAATATTTAAATAGAGAAAACGAAATACAGAATTCAACCTCCTGCACGTCTATATAGAAAGTATTGTATAAAAATGATTATGGAATTATTCGAACGGAGTAGGTAAACAAATAAGATCGATTAATTTAAACAAATTATATTAACTCGTCCGAAATGCATAAACTGCAATTTCTATTCAACGTTGTGTACGTGTAATTGATTCTATATCTCGAGCCAGTCATAGAAAATCTAATTATAAATAATGTTACACTTCCTTAAGATATGAGAAATGTCCTTTCAAATGCTATAATAACCGGAAAAGTAGGGATATAATCATCTTTAGTTATAGGCACATATTTCCCTATTAATATCGTTACTTGTACACATTGCTTGTTCAATTTCGTTTCAACTACTTTCGTTTGTATGGTCTGCTTTATGTATACCCAAATATACTGAAACACGTCGGTAGTTCCAGTGTTAATTGCAAGTGTCAAGTGAAAATTCTACGATTTTATCTTCGATCTTACACGACGAGAGCCTCTGTCTACAATTTGTATACCTACACCTGTGCTGGTCACGTGAATTAAACTCGGATCAAACTGGGTCAATTCGCGGTTTCACCACGAATGCATATAAGGACGTGTTCGTTAAGCGCAATTCACCGCGGCGAAAGGACCCCTCTTTGGTTAACAAACAGTCCGTCATGAATAATATCGTTGGCTTGGTGTGAACGAAAATTTTTAATAGAATGTACAGCGGCCACGTTGGCAAGTTATTGATTGGCGGCAGCTGGGCAGGTGAGCTGAAGCTTGGAGGAAATAGAGTTGGATAATTTGGTTACTTTATGATATTTGCTGTATCTTTCGTATTGCTATTCGCATTTATTAGTATATAGGTTTTACGAACGGTTGGACATGCTCGAATTTTTTAAAATCGTGTTTCTACTGGCTTTCGGAATTATTTAAGGTCTACGTTTCAGAACTCTCTCTTCTGGTGAGTTTTGTTACTTTCGCCTGGGGTGTAAATAACAATAATTATCAAACGTTGCAGTTATTAATTTATCGTTGAAAGTCTCTTATAACTTACTTAATTATCGTTTAGAAAAGAATGAAAGTATTTCGATGTACTATTTTCTAATCGCAGTTAACATTAAAACTGAGGCTTCTAAAATTATTAATACCTGGTGGAATAATAATCTGAACTTTCATTATTGATTACTAAATAAGTAAATAAAAGTTTGTAGAAACATGCATTCGGTAACAAACACAGGACAAACCGCGTCCGCGGCATACGAACCAATATTGGCTCACAACAAACAGATAAGTGATCGCGTGGGAAAACGTGTCGAATAGTACCAAAGTAAAACACCTTCCGAAACCATTGCACCCCTCGAAAAAATTGCATTACGTAAAGGCCAAATCCCCCCCCCCCTCTCCCAAAAGAACAAAATTATATATTATATTAAATTAATGAGAGGAAAAGACTGTTGAAAGGAAACGATGAAAAACACAATTAATCGATTACATCCATGTAACACAACATGTACTCCTTATTAAAGTCCACGTCACTACTGTTCCCAATGATCGATACACAATGAATGACCTCCTCTCCACGACGATCGTCTCAACCGATCGTCCCTTCCCCATGGCGACGCACAACCCTTGAGATGGTTTACGTTAGCTGGCGCCCGAAGAGAACCGTCACGGTATAGACGTGACAATCTCACGCCCTGACGTAAACCATTATGGCCCGAGTCAAACTATATATCCTTCGTAGAACCCCTACATTAAACTCCTTTAAAGACTTCTAATTGTTATATATATTTTAAAGTCTTATCGACAATTATACATCATCGTATCGATAATTATTCCCCCTTATCTTTCTTGACCAGCTACTTAATTAATTGATCACCTTAAAAGGAAAACAAATAAATAGAAAAGGAAAGCAGGCATAAAAGAAACGATCGTTCGAACTTCACAATCACCCCGCTACACCGTGAAACATTAATTACTCGATTCACAATGGGCCCGCGGTTGCTTGTCAACAGAACGTGCAGTCAAAAATTTATCGCAGGTGATTTGCATAAATACGGCTGCATAATCCATCGGGGAGAACACGTATCAAAAAGCGAGTGGAAATAATGGAGATATACGGGATACTCGTCACGGACCCGGTTCATCACTTCCTCCCGGTTTTTCGGGGGAATAAATCTCGTGTTCGTCGAGCCCGCAGATTCCCGACATAAATCGCGCATTCAGCGAATACAGACAGCGACGGAGGGTAGAAAAAGAAAGGGAAACAGCGAAAGGGAAAAAAAAGGTGGAAGGATAGGACGATCGAAGGATGCCGTGCAGCCGAGGCCAACCGCGAATCGATACGGTACGTGGTTAGCAAAGAACGTTCCCTTAGGTAAAAACCTTTTAAAATAATTGGCCGTCGACGCATAAATCGCGCAATTGGCGGGGGAAGTCTATTATAATCGATCACAACAAGGTCAACGTACAGATAAAAGTGGGGATGGCATTTTATCTTTTTGAGCGTGAATGGGACGAAGAAAGAAAGATGGGCAGGGAGAGGATGTGTACAGAAGTGGGAGAGTTTGGGGTACTTATTTGTATTTCTACTCGCGATCAGTTATTTCGTTAAATAAAATTTCTTTATTTATTTCAAACTTAAACCTCTGTTCTTATTTAATGGATTTTTTAGTAGGTCGTATATATTTTATAAATACTAATTGTTGGATATTTGAACATGGATGGGTAAAATTGTGTGGCGAAATAATATTTTACATAGCAGTAAATGAACGGAAGAAAATTGATTATTGAAGAGGAGTAGAAGAGATAGGATTTAAAGACCTAATTAATAAAGTATTAACTAGGGCACGTATAACAGTATTTTGTTAGATATGTTTGAAACGAGTATTACTATAATAAGAGTATTACTATGTGCAATCTAATTCAAATGATTGTTAGTATGCTTAATTTTAAAGTAGAGACATCGTTCATATAGCTATGTTAATCTCGGTTTGTATACGTTGTTCATATCCGGTATAGCACTGAATTATTCGAAAATGTGATCCCCTAATTGCATTAAGTAGCAAAATATCTTACCGAATGGAGAATAAAGCTCCAAAATTATTCAAGAGACGAAATATGACTGTAGCCAAGGATATTTCACGCTGAATGTTAGGTTCCTTATAAAATTTGAACGAAACTTAGCTTTCATTAAAATAACCTACTCATTTCATATTTATTCCTAATTGAATCATTTTTTCAAGTTTCCTTTAGTACACATTTGAAATATAAAAATAAATCGTTCATGTTTCAACCAAGAGAGTGGCAGAAACTGGGCCAAACTTCTAATTGAATAATAACCGACCTTTCGCTACGTGTAATACTAAAACGAAGCTGTATATTTGTAATGAATATAAATTGTCCGTTAACTCCACGCAAAAAAGTATTAGCACACAATATTAATGAAATCAAATTTTATATAAGTTCTATGCTTTATTAATCTTTTAAGGTCTGTATGATATAGCCATTATTTCCTTATCACAATTTTTATTCCGGACGCTTGAAAAGTAATCAAATAACGCACATTTCAAGATTAAATATTTTTGGCAAACATTTAATTATCAATTTTAGCATGCCCGGATACTTCAAAGAAGTAGTACGTAAACATATATGTTCAATCCGAGTTCTAAATTCATGGCAACGTCTTAGTACAAGTACTGCACAGTACTGTTAGACAATAAACGGTGAGCAGAGGCTATCAATCAGCCTGTATACGTCACATGTTTAGACAAATATGTCTACCTCGCCAACAGTGATCAAGCATCGACGTACATTGCATAAAGTTTCTTAATGAGGCCAGGAGTACAGCAAATCTTACTAGCAACGATTACGTCGCTCTCCTATATCAACATGTAAGACGATTACGCATTAATTGTCCCACTTCTGTAATGGTATTGGACACAGTTGCTATGCCTACCGTACAATTACTAATGGCATTAGACGAAGATTAAATCGCATAGCCCGCATCTGGGCTGCAATTTCCTCGTGTCACAAGATGTGAACGTGATGGCTGAGGGCCTGCTTAAGACGTTGACATACGGGGCAAGAAAACCCTCTGGTTTTCCCCTTATTAACGACCACTTGGTATGTACCCATACCACGACTGAATCTTGGATTAATTTCAATTTCTGGAATCCGCAAACAGATTTTTGTTTGTTGCTAACGCGTCTTTCCGCGATCCATTTAAAGTATTTCAGGTTGAAATATTATGGTTGACAAATTATCGATAACTAATTATTCCGATGATTTAAAGCTAGGTACGTTGTTTTGGGGACGACCCCCAAAAATCGTTTTGATGTTACAGTATTTTATACCAAGACCGCTTTATTTCATTACTCGATATTAACAGAAATAATCAAATTAATTTATTATAACTGACAACGAAGTGACTAAAAACAACAATGCGAATAATGTACAAAGCAATCCAGTGATAATGTACACAAGAATACCATTTTCTGATCACTACCAAGTAATCCTATCACTATTGAACCTCGAATACCATTGCGAAATCACTTTCATATATTCATTTTGCCATCCATCCGGAAAATTGGGCTTCTCAATTAATAATTTCAATTTCGCTTCAAGGGAATCACGTGGAACACGAAGACGCGTCATTTGCCCCAAGCAATTCTGCAAATAGCACAAGCGACTCGCGTATGATAACTCTGTATCACGATAAATAAATTGCCATCACAGAGGTAGACAACCTTCAGTCCATAATTAAACTGTGTTTATCTCATAGAGGAACAATATTCGTCTGAAATATATAAAGCTTTTTTCATTATAAGATTTACTGTTCTCAATTTATTAATTTATTTGTGCAGTCACACTTTTTTTTTAGTCAATAAGGAGTTCTGTGTGACCCCATTTGATAGTTAATTTTCTCTTTCAGTTTATGTACCTTCTTTATCTTTCGCACGTAACTTTGAAAGTTAATAATTCGACAACGACTCGTGCAACATACATGTATAGGTAGTGTTTTGATAACGGCTCAATATTAGGTATAAGAATGTGCAGTAAAAAATATAAGGTTTCATTTAACGTTTCACTTGTCCTTGCTTTCCAAGTAATCCTTTATTTCGTACGCGTACCGCGAACAATAAAACAAAATTCCAAAATTGTCCATCGAAGGATTTCTGTTGACCACCTCTGTACGAGAGAACTGAACGGAACATGTTAACGAGAAATCATGATAATCCTCGTAGCACAGGCTCCCACATAATTAATACATCAAAGCCGATGGATTTCGGTGCTGTCCGAAACGTTACGATCGATAAATTGATTGGCGACTCGAGTGGTCTATTGTTAGCCTCTTTGACATCATGTTGATTTACCAACACGGAACCATAATCGACAGTGACCAGCTGCAGCTGTGCATCCTTTAAACCCTGTCCAGCGATCGTCAAGATCCTCCACGGAAGCTTTTCCAAACTGAGGCGCATTGTTACGCCGTACGAACCAGAAATAGATCCTCTTTTAAGGGAGAACACCGTTATCGTGCAGCTTTATTGGAGGAGCTTCTTGTAAGCTCATCCTTGATATAGGAAAGTTGGGCAGAGATTTGTTAATTTCCGGTCGATTTTAAGCGGTCGAACGTCTTTGGGCAGAACGGAGAAAGTTGAGGAATCTGATACTTGGAAATGGTAAAGCATTGAACGTGTTTGGAAGTTTGTTGGAACTCTTGTAGTATTTTATGTGTGCTGATATTTGTGAATATTCGTTTCATTGTTTTTATTTATATTTAAGAGATTTATTTAAATTATGACTTTGGGAATTTGGTTTAGATTGTGTTCATAATTTTGATGCATATGCCAGGATTTTTAAGACTTCAAACACTGTGGGAAATTTGATATTAATATAACCGCAGGCTAGAAATTTGATCTATCAATGTTGGATATCTGTAGCTAGCATTGCTGACGTATTGCTGACGTACTACAGTAACTGATGGATTTGAGATATTAATACAATGATTGATACAATGAGTTTCAAAATGTTTTGAAGCAGAAGAGAAATATAAAAGCCTAATTTTGTTATTCCTTATTTTACAGTTAGAAAATATAACACAATTTGATAAATTAAAAATTGAAGTAAGAATTAGATAATGTAGAGTTTAAAAGAAAAAGGAATCTTCAGAACAAGTTCATGACGCATTTAATTAATAAATAAACATGACTTAACATTACAATTTATTTACTCACCGTTCTATTTTATTTGATTCTACATATTTTCTTCTTTTTAAGAGGCAAATACTTATCTTTTATCGTATTCACTGTACCGAATCTGACGATGCACTTTTCCTCAACAAAAATTTTTAACAACCTCCACATCTTTTTTGACATGCACTTCGCAAATTAGATTAACGCACCAGCAAGAATGATACAGAATGTAAAGACACAATTGAAATGAAAAGCAAAAACGACCTATCGTACTCTGGATTGTAAAGTGCTTGGGCGTTTCGTTTGCTTGAAACTTTCTGAGGGAACTTGAAGAATTAAAATCCACTCCGGTTTCTTTCTCCCATCGCCCCTATCGCTAAGAACCGATTTCCCTGTAGAGTAGAATCTTGTGATGTACGAATAGTTTGCGTTGACGTAATTCTATACAATTCATATCAGAAGAAAGAAATTAAGCGCATTAATATTAAGAAATTAAAACGATATATAAACGCGTAAAGTAAAAACGATATCTACATTTCATATCTTAAATTTCGATATTAAAAATATAATTTTCCTTGAAATTATCATATAATAATATAATACATTACGTATTCATAGAAGAAATTGGATTTTCTAAATGCCAAATAATTTAAGAGATAATTCAGACGAACAAATTACGCAAATTAAAGTAAAACAAAATTAAACAATTAAAATTTCAAATAACAAACGAAATCATACGTAGTTCTTTTACCAATACTATTTTCATCGTATAACATTGTAACATTATCGCTTTATCTATAGCAGTTTACGATGTTCTTATTTACAACAATCCCTCTTGCGCACAAGCCTTCTGTCACAACGACACACATTTGCACCACACAGCTGTGCCCTAACGGGGAACAAACTGCACTTGTAAATAAATCAACGTATCAGCCCCCAAAGCCTCATAAAACAAGTTCCTTTTGTGAGACACGGGCACGGACGAATGCAAATGCAGCAACAACGCGCTACAAGCTTCGTTTGCATTCCCATGGAAGTTCAAAACGGTAAATACACCGAGTGTACAACGGAACAATAATTATCCGATGATACATAGTTCTGCAGAAGCGCATAATTTCCAACTGATAACTATGCATTCGGGATCGCGATCCACCATTATGTCGCGTCAAGTCTGTATCAGAGAAAGTCGAGACAGGTATTACGTGTCCGATTGTGACTATGTACGTACGTGTTATCTATCGAGCACCTGGCATGCTTTTCCCAATACGTTTGGCAAAGTTATGGTTGCGTTGTTCAGCTCATGAAATATTGAAAAGGGGGTCTACGTTTCTGTTACCATGAAACACGGCGATGCTTGGCGGAATGTTTATTAAATTTTTACCACTGTGCTATGCTTTGTTAATAAAACGGGCTATGGTTTTATTTACAGTTCCAAGGATGGAGTGATTACATTGGAATGCATTTTCCCTTTGCGTGTATTATATTCGACGATATAGAAATACGTTAAAGTATCTTGTAAACAAAAATGACAGCAAAGAGTACTGAATTTGTAACAGGTTCCGTCATTTCCTTTTCTCAGTTTGCTTGCCGAGAAATTCAATGGAGTTTTCACAAATATGTACTTCGAACGCGAGCTTGATAAAATTATAAAATTATTGTACAGTACAGCAGACAAAAGGCAGACGGTTCGGATAACGAAATTTTCGGATAACACAAAAATCACTTTCCTGATACTAAATTTCATTTATTTAAATAAAAATCAAGGGACTTTACAATTTGTCTAGTATTTGAGGATCCCAAAACTTTTGGGATCCTTATACTGCTAAATCATACATTCTTCATATTAAATTCGTACGATCAAAATTCGTTCGACCGAATATTGAAAACTATGCATACATTGTATGCAAACATCGCTGCGAAATGCTGTTCGGAAAATAGAACGTTCGTATATTAGGGTATTCGGATAATGGAGGTTTGTATACGGGAGGTTCGACTGAACTAGAAATTTTATATTCTTTATACATATTCGAATAGTTCTAACGAGTCTGTTTGAAATATTCAAAAGAAATTACGTTCACCCGTTTGAATAATTTATTGCATGTCGAATATCGATGTACGTTTATTTGCTCGAGTTTCTCTCATCATTCGACTATTGTCGTCGACCATGATATGGCCCGTATCTCGATGGTCTCTTCACAGAGATTGCCAATAGCGAAGCGAGAACATCGTCACGGATTCTTGTATTCTTCTCCGCCTGAACATTTATTAGAAATTCCTATATTGCGCGCAACAACAGAAAATAGAGCGCAATAGAAGACAATCGACCTATAAAGAATTAAAAAATCATAGTGTAGTAATCCTTTACAATTAAATATCCAAATATTCAATATTTTAATAATGCACGAAATTTCAAATTCATAAGCAAAATAATTTCCATTTTCTTTCTAAAAATAAGTATTAGAAAACCCTATCTATATATTAGCACGAAAGTGCCAAAAGAACCGTGAACGTCATAAGACGAAAAATTAAATGTTCAAAGAACATCTGCCTTTCATAGCAAAGGGAAAAGTAGTTAATGATCGTTTACGTCGCAAACGGCTACCCCACTCTTTATCGGAAAAAAGTTAAGCGGGGAGCTTTTTTATTTCAACGGTCGTACACTTAAATATCCACAGCGCGGTCGAGATTCAAAGAGACGACACCGCTGACGAGCGCGGAAAATTAAAAAACTGTGCAGAACTTCTTTGTGCCCGGCTGCAGCGATTGTGCGATAACACTGGATCATCCGAAGAGTTTTAAAATCCTAAAAAGCTGAACGTTGCGCCAACTCGCAAACGTTTGAAACAAGATAAATGATTTTCCACGCAAAAACGTCCGCAGAGGGAGGCGGAATTAAAGCTGCCCATTCAGTGCCTTTCATGAACACTTCAGTGAATGAGGAGATAGCGCTGTAGTATTGTTGTAAAGAATAGATGAAAAAATATATATATATCTGTATGGTACGAAAGCGAGACGATGCCGTTTTATATGCAGTGAATGGCAATTTTTTTCGGTCGTTATGTAAGTTTTACGATATTGCTGATGTTAAAAGATTTTGAAAATAATAACTCATTGTACGAGTCTTATTTGTATTTTGCTTAAACCATTTTATTCATTTTTAATTCACGCTAGAATATGAGATGATAGAAGATATATTTAAATTATTGCTCGACTGGAAACTTCTGGCAGCGACTGTATGATACTAGGTTTAAATTAATTTATGCTTATTTTCACATCAAAATATGTTGGCCAGTCCAATAATGTTTTAAACTAGAATATAAATTTCCGATTAATTGTACTTTAGACAGGATGTAAGTTATTAAAAGTTATTTTAATAAAAAAACAAAAATCTGCTTTTTTATGGAGAGCAAAAGCAAAATTGTAGAAAGAATGGAAGTTTAACAAGCTATACTAGGTGAAGAAGTAATAAAACAAATATAATAAATAAATGATACATTGACAATAGAATTTCCAGATTAAAGAATACATATTCCATTTATGCACAAATATCTGTGCAAACTTAGATGCATAAAAGTATGTAAAATAATTTTGTATCCCTTATAATACACTGAACCGAGATAGTAACCGTAAGTCTCTTATGACGTATTTTTATATTTAACTGAATCTTCTTAAGTAAGTCAGTTTATAGGCGCTGAAAATGTTTAAACAACTCTGCTCCAAGCTATAATACCGTGCAAATCAATGGTTTTCTCTCGCGAACGTCTTACGAGCTCATACAAAAAGGTTTAATAGACAGTGTAAAGTGTTAAAATAAAAAGAGATGTGCTTAGAGAAAATTTAAATCGCATTTAAAAAGTCGAACGACCCTTAAGTTTTTAATTTCTATGAGATACTGTACGGTGTACTGTCCATTAAACCAAGCGAGCATGAAACGGATTCGTTGGTGAATTCGTTTTCATTTTCTTGAAAGCGAACTTATCAGATATCAACGAAGTAAACCCAAGTCCAATTGAATAGGCTGTCCAATTATTACCTGGAAGAATTAAACTTCTGTCTAATTGGTAATCAAAGGGCAGCTAAGACAATCGGGGAGGAAGTTTCGCGGCAGCCCGTGAGCGATTCCCTAGTCGATGGAAAATTATTAAGCTCGAACCGACATTGTTTTCACGGCGGAGCGTGCTTACACGATGCCGAATAATTAACCGTAGTCTCATGGAAAGTTGTTTCTGATAAATTACTTTCGTCTTTCGACAAAATGGTATTACACGTGCCACAAGTGCTTTGTCTTCGGGGTTGTTTCGCTGAAACTCATGGAACTTCGTTAATATTTGAGATACAGATCTGAAACTTGTACGACATTGCCTTAAAACTGTGGAATTTCATAGTGTAGAAAAATAAAACGTAGTAATTTTCCAATTTAATTAATTATGAATAACTCGGGCATTGAATACCTGGGTTTTTTTTCTTTTTTTTACATCAATTTGTATGAGCAAGCCCTATTCTTAAGAAAACTGCAATCTCCTTGTACAATACGCGCCTGTGAGAAATTGCAAGCGCAAATTTTTTCTTTCCATTCTATTTCTGTATAAATCTATTCAATATTGAAATCACCGTACACTTGTTCGCTACATTTATTTTCTCCAAGTGACTTATCGAATGAAAATTATTTTTACCGCGTGATTCCGCTAACATGCAGTTATAAAATAGTCACTACTGCAAGAAAACTAATAGAATTAAAATCGGTTAATTGAAGACGCTATTTTACAGTAGCAGGATTATCGATTCCATATCTGCGTCCAATTAAAAAAAGAAGGCAGCGTTCATTAAGCGTAATTGATACAACTGTGAACGCTGAAACAATGAAAAGCGTTTCCTTCGATACTATTCTCTCGCAGGCGATTCAGCCGATCGAGCGTCCAAGAAGTTAATTAAACAGAATCACTTCGTACTTTGCTTGCACGATCAGTCTCCACGAGTTAACTTCGTTCGGCCATTAAACAAACTTTTCGAGAATCGGGATCTGCAAACGTGAAGTGTGATCTTAAGTAACGGATCTTGCTGGCTGAAAGCTGGAAACCTTCGAGCAGACTTTAAGCTTTAAAGCCAGCTTTTCTACCATTCCCGACGACACGTTGCGCAACGAGATCATCATTCTTCGCTTCTTTGCTTGATACACGTTATGCGAAGTGTTGGAAAGTCAAGAAAGTTCTATTAAGTAGGCCGTTTCAAGTTTTTCTTTTTTCTTTCGACCGTCTGAGTCAAACCTTTGGAATCGTGTAGTTTGAAATATCCTGGGTGGATTTGTTATGATAAATACGTGGTCGTATACTGTCTAATTAGCCTGGAGCATGCATGGAAAATCAGGTTTCGTAGGTGCTTATTATTAGTTATTATTCTGCGTTCTTTATTGTCAAACAAAGATTTTGAAATATTTATTGAATCATCTTTAATTCCTGTACTTTTGTAAACTACTAAATATTGAAAAATTTGTATGTTCTACTGCAGCTAAATTTAGCGTAATATATTCTACATAGTTAAATATTTCATTATTTAACCGCAGATCAATATACCAATTCATGAAACTAGTATTTCCTGACTTTAATTCGCGTTAAAAAGAGATTTAAAAACTAATTAGAAATTAACGACTTTCATGATTCTCTGGGAACTAATAAAATGCAATCGTTACACCGCCAATAAATCCAACGTTTAGTACAATAATATATTTTCCTCTTTGCTCTTCAAGCATTAAATTGAAAACAATTATACCGCTGTGAATCGTGTTTCACGTCCTTTAATTTCGGTTAACAAAGAAATAAAAATGTTCAATAATATCACCAAATGTTTCGAGATGGTTGTACACAGGAAATGCATGAAACAAAGGAAGTGCAATACAAAAATTCATTTCAATACATTTCATTATAGCAATATCCAAAAATTGTAATTCATATCTAACCCGGAGATAAGCGTAAAAATCAATATAAGACTAGCGATTTAATTTCGTATAACAACAATTCAGAACTTTCCATCGTCAGTCCTTTAGAAAATTCCTATCCATGTCGATCTACATATCCGTTACCCAGTTACTCAACCACAAAAAAGGCCATCATAAATCACCTATCCTCATAGCCATTCATAACGATCCCTATCTCGAACCGCACGATAGCCACCAGTTTACACATAACATGCAAATTATCTCCAATAAAAAAAAACCCATCAACGAATTCAAACATCGAAAGAAGAAGAGAAACTTGAGGAACTGTGTATCATTCGTAATTGTGCCCGTTATCAGTGACAATCCCGCCCGACACTCTAACCAAGTCTCTTTATACCACATCCAACATCCTGCTGTCAAAGTAGCTCACGATTCAACCCGTTGACGAACAATACTCAAACACGAAGGTCCGCGTAGCTCCTCATTCTCTGTGCAGGCAGAGCAGTAGTTGCTAGATGTGGAAATCACGGGCGACACGGAAAGCTTTCTCACACGAATGCCTGATCTGTCTGCGAAGCACAGGGAAGCGTGGGCGTAGGAGGATGGTTTAATGGCAGATCGAAGCAGAAAGAAGGCGGGCTCGGTGGGGTCGAATGCAAATACGCCCGCGTGTAATTGCAATCTACATGTTTAGAAGCCTTCTTTGCATGTGACGCGGGCTCCTTTTCTCCTCTGCTTAGACGTTTCGAGACCCGCCGTGCCCTTGTTACCAGGTCTCACAGTGTGACGTCAGGGCCACTCAAGTTCGTTGTAATTAAGCCTAAATTTAGCCGATGTGACAGTAATCGCGAGAAATAGGTCGCAATATAAAAGCGGGGAGAAAAGTGTACGAGCGGGTTATTTTCAATGGGTCGAACCTCTGCTTGGAATATTCGTTTATTGAACGCGCACAAATTGTGGATTTCGCGACTTCAGTTTACGAATGTGTATTAGTTTTCCAATCGGCTTGGCATCTGGCTGGCAAGGTACCGTGGATTTAGATTGAATTTGGAAAGAAGTTGTTAACGAGAAAAGGATAGGAATGAGTAAAACTTTACGCATGCAGAAGTAAGGCAGAGAATACTCTCAATTTACAATAGATAGAAGAAATAATATAATGAGGTACAAAAGTAATCAAGTTTTCCCTGTGATTGTTGATTTACATTATTTTAGAAATCGACGTAAAAAGTCGCAGGGGAGTGTTAATAAACTTTTGAAAAGATTGCACTGCTTTAAACTATTGAATATTATATATAAATGCAAAACTGTGGTTGATAGAAATCAGCATTTTGTTGTCAGAAAAGAATATTCGAATTCTAGTTTTCCTCCCTTTGATCGTGGAATACTTATTTAAAACCCTTCCACTTTCAGGAAGCAGTACTTCTTCGGAATACATATTGTGTTTAAAAGCCGGCCTAAAAAGAGACTTTCCTGTCATCAAAAATTGTCTACACTTTAGCAGCAAAAAGAGGTGTCTAGTACGTCGTAAAATGTGTTTCCTAAACGTGTGCGGCTTCTGCGAAAATTTATCTCAAGGTGAATGTGGAACAAAAATTCAGTAGTAGAACAAACGATATTTCAGCCCATGCGGCGTCTGACTTTAACGATACCACAATAACCGCACTTAATAGTGCTATTTACTCCAACTTTGCTGCAAATAATTTAATTAAATGGTAAAGGCAGAATATACAAAAAAATCCCTCTTATTGTGCTCGCCGCGTTAATAAAATTTGGATGTTCTTCGAGGTGAAAACCTAACTGTATACAAATACCAGCGAACAAAGGCTGAACAATAAAAGCAGTTTACAAATACCTGTCTGCAGATTACAAATACCCGTAGCAGAAAGCTCTCTGTTGAATGAAACTTTTTAGTTTTGTAATTCTGTACCTTTTTTATCCAACAAATGTTGCATACGCTTCACTTTCATCGCACGATATTACACTGATTTAAAAACAATTCGCCAAATAAATTGCAATCAGGAGATACAAAGTGCATTTACCCCTTGTAATGAAGTGCAACGTAAACACGTTCAAACGAACTGATTTGCGGTCATTAGCAAGCACTAATTAACAAAACAACGTGTCGTGTCACGTGCACATATTGTACGTTTGTAGGCAATTACAAATCTGCACACCGTTGTTTCTATCTCTCGTTCCAGACAAGTCGTGCGTCCCTCACTAATGAATAATACAATATATGTATAATTTCAGTGAAGGGAATGCGCACGTTCACCTATTATGAAATTTAGCGTAAACAGTAATTCGCGAATCGCGTTACTATTATCACCTGTAAGGTACATTTCGACGTAGTATTAAATTCAACGAAATAATATGTTTTCGCGGACAGTTCCATGTTGTAACAGTACAAATATGGACAAAGATCTGTGGACATTCTCGAATATTAAGCGTTTAAATATTTAACAACAAACGCAACTGTATTTTAACGTAATATATGAAATAGTACTTTGTCCAAGTCCGCCCAGTATATCCTCGCAAGCAAAGTAATTATCTTCCGCCAAGAAATTAATGTCATAAAGTCTAATTAATTTCCAGAGCACGCTTAATTGAACAAATAATGCCCCCATTGCACAGTGCCTTCGTACAGCGTAACATAAGCACACCAATGCAATGAAACAATTGAGAATGCTGCAGTAACAAATCTACACGTCGACGTTGTCCTCTCTGTTTCAGGCGAAGGACGCTATGAACGAGCTCGAGGGTATCGATCTCACCGATCCTGATCTACACAAGGCGGCGACGAAAATCCAAGCGAGCTTCCGAGGTCACAAGGTCCGCCAGGAAGTGCTCTCCACTCCTGCAGGCGTTGAGGGGCCCAAGAAATAAGATGGATAAGGAGGGGGTGTTGAATTTTCGAAGTCGAAACGTCGATAGCATGCCCGTACGAAGAGTAAAAGAAAAAAATGGAATAAATTAAAAAAAACAAGTAAATGAAAAAAAAGAGCAAAAATATAAGAACCAAGTAAACCGAACGATCAAAACAATAGCAGAAAAGCGGGCTTCGTCTTTGATTTTTCGTTTGTCGTCGAGTCTGCTTCGTACGAGCGCATGCGAATCCTTTCACTGATCCCTCGAAATTTCATGGCATTTTTATCTTCGAGCCAGCGCCACGATTACTTGGAGTCGTGCGTATCAATGTGATTTGTTTGAAAACCGAGCTTACGATTTCGCATAAACCTTCGATCACGGATAAAACCTTGTCGACGAATTTCTCGATTCGTATTTGTACCTTGCGTACGTATTTATTCGTCCCCTCGAGCGTACGCTATTACACGGAAAATTAAATCCTATCTATTCTATACAGAGTAAACGAAACGCAACTTTTTAATCTATGCTCGCGAAGATTCGTATTGTACCGCGAATACGAATAGATCATGAACGTCTATTCCGGATCACAGACTCCTCACTGATTAACATTTGGAAACATTGTACACTCCGTTCGGATGCCTTTGAGCGCCGGAACCGACGTGCTCGTTATTTTGAAATTGGCCTCACCTCGATGCAAGATACGAACCCTAATATGAAGCAAACAAATTGGAAACACGGGCAAGTCCATAAAATAGAAAAGGAAAGAAAGCGAAGTATGTACCGCCGTTGCTTACCATAACACTCGACAGACCACACGTAATATTACACCGAATTGAATCGCGGTCAAGCATGAACGAATAAGCGCGATTACTCGAAGACGGCTCCTTTGAGCTTCACCCACCGGCTGGCCAAGGGAACAAAAAGGTACTGAACGAGAGGAAATAAAATAAAATAAAATAAGGGAGCGCGACCGAATTAATTGGCTCGAGATCTACCAGCCTTTTCATAAATTCCAAGGGAAGCGCAGCGGATCCAATTACGCGGATCGATTTAATCACCCCGACTGCATATTCAGTGCGAAAGTTTTCATTTCATCAACCGATACTCGACCCCCCTGTACGATGACCACGGGGGACGACCGATAAATTCGCGTGGTCCGTTGTTCACGCGTAATTTATCATCGGTTGATGAAGAAATGGTCAGGAAAAAATTGTCGTTGTGTCGGGGCTGATTAAAAGATCTAAGATGAAACGTTAATAATTACGAGAGAGTCGCGCCAAATTCTGTCGTGCTGCCGCTACATCCTACTGCTACCTTGAACTATACAATTTCACTGTACGAACCTCAGTCGGGACTCGACGACTCGGTCCATTCGTATCGAAACATTCCTTTTACTGTGCAACACGAAAGACGAGAAAAGGGGGGAAAAAAAATACACCGACTAATTAAAAGAACAAAGGACCACTCGACACGAGGAATCGCGAGTCTGTTCGTCGTAAACGAGCAGAGCCGTGTTTCCTGAGAGCTCTGAGTGAATCGATTCGAGGGCAAGACACGAAATGAACGTTGCAACCATTGATAATCAGTCGAAAGTCGAGCATTTTCTTCCTCTATTTGGAACCGTGTTAAATGTAATATCATTCGCATCGACGGAAACCTAATTCCGCGTTAGTGGCACGTCGATCTTATTGTAACGCTTAATTGTAAGTTTAATGAACATGCCAGAAATGCGGAGGGCACATATGTTATATGTACGTGCAGTTGCACATATGCGTGTACGTAAGTGTAATTTCAGAAACAAGAGTGGATCATTGGCCGAAAGCAAATTGTTCTTGGCAGGAGGACGGGCGCATGCCTGAGAGAACAACATGTTTAATCGATAGACATGTCGCCGAAGTTGCATCGTTCTAACTTTATAAATGTCCATTCCGCCATGTTTCGATCGCGAAATTATTTTTCAGCGATCGAATGGAAATAACGTTTAAGCATTTAAATCGCACGTTTCGGCATATACGATTATGGATACAGAGAAATTTTCCGATCTCGTAGGTGCAAGACATTTTGAACAGCAAAGGCGTCGCGACGCCCTGGACGAACTGCCACGCAATCGGTGCGCGTTTCGTATTTATTCAGTTTCGGTCTAGTCTGTTGTCTTATTTTTCAATAAATTCGTTCCTATTGGACTGATCGGTGGGAAAGTGTACGTTGTTTTTAGCAGGCCTAAAAACATTTACGCCGCTTTTAACAATAATTATTATTACGAGCATGCGTACCAATTCAGTGTTGAATTCTTTTATTAATCTGTTCTTTGACATTCTTCGATTTTTCGACGATCCATCTACTCAGCATGATCGAAGGGAATGCAAAAATTGAAGCTAAAAATGTTCAGGAATATCTTTACGATGTACACTATATGACAGTCAATTTGAAATTGTTATAATTATAATTATACACATAACATGTAAACGTACATATTATATACATTTACAAATTATTTCTTTCCTGTGCTATTCTATTTGTTTTTATTAATTATGTTGAAATCTTTAAATATTTTGAACCTTCAGTGTCGTAATATTGTTATTGTTATATAATTTATTATGCCATAATACAGTCTACACTTATTATACGTACAAAATTTCACAAAATATTCACTTCAAAGCCAAAGCACCCCAAACCTTTCACTTACGTATAATTTAACTGTCTGACATTTTTTCATAATAATTTAAACGCTAACTAATAAGATTTCCTTGTTTCACGCGATTGTCCATGGGTGAAATGTAGAAGTATCCTTGGTAGCACGATCGAACGGTTTTGTTATGCATTTATTCCCATTCTGGAGTTACTGCATAATTTATGACATGCTGAGTCGAGCGTGATAACAATAAATGTGCAGCATGAGTTGCTATCGTTTCATCGGTCTCTTTAACGACCTAACTGTTGACTTTAGTTTGTCGTTTATTTCTCCTGTAAATAGTTTCAATATGCGTCACCGACTCTGTCATACATCGTCACAAATCATGATGTTTCTACCGTGGATTGCGCCAAGGCATGACTGTACCTTCAAAAATGAAGACGCGCGTCTTCATTTACGAATCGTGAACGTGCACGATTGAAACACTTTTCAACAAAATATATGAATTTTTGCACATTTTACAATGACCGAGATACAGAAGTATGTTCACGCGAAAATTAATCGAGACATTATTATGTTCGTAACCGAACATTGAAAACTACGTCGAAATAAGAATGTTTAATGTGGTCGAGAAAAATTGAAAGTCCACGAAGAGCTCGATACTGTACAGTATTCTCATACTAAAGAACACATAGTGAGGAAAATTCGAATATTATTCAGGATATTATACATATATAACAATTATACTATTAGTAATATTTCATTTTGGAGGAACGAAACTCGAAAGTCTCTTCTTAGTAGAATCATATTCCGGTTGCATCTATATATTACATTTGCTAATCTACATAACATCAATATTAAATCCCTCGTTATTAGTTGATATCAAATATGAAAGAAGTTTCTGAACAAATCATTGTGCGCGTGAAAAGTATATTTCAATTTCTTTTAACTTCTATTTTAACCACGATATTTATCCCCGTTTATCTACATTTTATATATTGTTTTCACCTAACTGTTATCTTGGTGATCGATACAAAAGTATTACAAGCTTCAGCCGCATCCTTCGACTTTCTCGCGTGTAATACGCGCGGGATATTTTTAAATACCGTTCGTGCTCTCTCAATTACATGTTCACATTCTGATTCTCTTACATTTTCACATTACCTTGTCATAGATTACCATTGGTCGCTTGTAGAAAGCTAACGGATACATTGCTATCGTTGAAAATGTCTATGAACGTCGACGCATGGTCGATAAGGGATTAATCGAACATACGAATGTA
Organism: Nomada ferruginata; assembly: GCA_963583965.1. Taxonomy (NCBI): domain Eukaryota; kingdom Metazoa; phylum Arthropoda; class Insecta; order Hymenoptera; family Apidae; genus Nomada; species Nomada ferruginata. Next base: position 9,686,297 of record OY757216.1, read on the forward strand.
ATCCTTCCTAATTCATTTTCATTCGCGGAATAATTGTAAACAATACTTGCCGATATTGAAAGCCGATTCACACTACGATACGTCGAGTCTCGGCAACGGCGTGCTAAAACTCTGCATAGAAAGGGATCTAATATATTGAACCTATTTATAATATTATATTCCTGTTATAATAATATTTGTATGTTACACGAACTAAGAGGCTTCTGTATGAATATTATTATAATCCATACTGACACTCTATACATATATTAATACTATTAATATATTGGAATTATATTATATATTATATGTGTATAATAATATCAATATTGTCAAATACATAAATATTTGTGATCTCCGCCAACGACACGAATAAAACAGCACCACTTTATTATTGCCGCCTAGTGAGGATCGGCTTTATATTTTCGCAAAAGAATTATGGTTCGTTTGCGGGGGAATACGTTTTTAATCATATTTCAGCCGATGAAATAAATGACGTTGATATCTTTTCCAATCGAGAATTAATTGTGAAAAATTCGGCGTCGGGCATTCTACAATGTTTTGTGATACACGTGAAAGAGAAATTATATTTTCCAAGACCTTCACTTGGTAGTAAAGTACGCGGCCAGAATGACAGATGATTTTGTTTGCTATGAAGTAAAATTGTTGGTTGAAGGGATTCGTAGTGTCGAAGAGCGATTAATGGCATTTAAATATTTTCATGCTTCTGTAGTTGCAAATATGTCTCTAAATGCGTGCGTTAGCGATTACGAGATCGAGATTAACGGAGAACATTGTTGTAATAAATTATAGGCATTTTCTTCGGTACGTGACGTTACCACACAGATATAGATTAGTAACGCACAAAATGTTGCGCTAAATTCTATTCTAAGGATGTAACAAACAAACTGCAACGTTTCAACGGGCAGTATCATAAATGTAATCTGTTTGTTTCAAATAAATACCCATTAAGTGTACAAACAACAATTCCGACCCATGCTGTGTAGAATTAATAGAAATACACATTTCATTAAGTTAACAGTCCTGGAGTAGACATCTTTTTTTGTTTCTCGTTAATTATTCATACTAATCATTTGTATATAAAATATACAAAATACATCATTGTGTGAATTACGAATACGTGAGTTATCTGGTTCAGCAAAAATTAAAAGTCGCGGCAAACAATTTTCATATTTAAATAGTAGACTTGCGTAGCGACTACCAGATGTCACCTGGATCGCCATTGAGTCAATGTTTACTATTTACATTTTCACGTGCTTGTGCAATATTCTCCGTTTTTGTTATTGTTGTACGGAGTTTTCTTGAAGTACCGCGTTCAAAGAAACGCAGATTCCTCGTTTTGTTCGTCGTACAGCTTATCGACATGGGGAAAAGATATTATTGCGCTTATTGTGATAGATCTTTTAAGGATGACTCCGAGGCTAGAAAGAAGCACTTATCGAGTTTGCAGCATGCGAAATTCCGTGCAGACCATTATAATATGTACAAAGGTGATTATATAGTAACCATCTACTTGTAAAATATAGTAAACTATTACGAAATTAAATAGCCTGTAACCATAACCTCAAAACTATTATAAGATCGTTCTAGTGGGACTATTTTAAATGCAGTTTTATTTGATATTTGTAGATCCAGAAGTTATACTAAACGAGGAAAATGCAAAAATACCATGCAAATGGTATTTAAATGTCGGCGACTGTGCATTTGGTCTTGGTTGTAGATTTTCCCATTATACTCCTCCCATGATATGGGAACTTCAACGGCTCGGTAACTATACTGCTAACATTTTCACGCACAAATAAAAGTATATCGAATTGCGTATTCATAGAAGTTTTATCTACAGTTGCTATGAAAAACCAGGGGAAATTAAATGTAGTGCCTGAAAATGGTTGGCTGAACCCCGACGACATAATAAACAAATATTTTGAGAATGCCACAAGTTCAAGCAGCACGGAGGATATTAATTATCCCACATGGCACAGGCCTATGGAATTACATGATTACTGCATGTTACCACCATCGCTGTGGCCTATTACACCGGAGAGCTTAGAAAATTCAACTTTCAGGGAATGGAGTTGAAAATGCATTCCTGTGATTTTAAACAACAGATTGTTTATTATTTTTGTTAAAAATATTAAATTATACCTTTTTGTACATAAATCAAAATTATCGATGCTAAATATATATAGATGTATAATTATACATCGATTAACACGAAAGACTGAAAATGTAATAAATTAGTTTAAAATCGGAACAAACAACCCCGTATTTCCTTTGTACAATATGTTTCTGTTTTAAAAATGTATTAAAAAATTGCAGTTTTTCCGGATCCTCCAGTTAAAACAGATACACCATCTTACGAGATAAGTATGAATCAGACTCGGCGCCGATCGGTGGGTGTCGGTAAGCTTCGTGTCTACCATCTGTCCGCCATCATCCCCTCTACCCAATCACCGGGCAGAAAGACGAGCACACAATGAACCCCGGCACACCGTCATACAGTAGCGAAGCACCCGTTGCCACGATAGTTTGGTGTTTCAGCGTTGTGTTCGGCGCGCCGCCGTGTAGTTCCGATTTAAAAAACAATTCGCTGTGCGTTCGCAGTAGAGTTATACGCTGTGCCGTGATTATGAGATTGACTAGATCGCGCGTCTCGTGTGAATTTACGTCGGTGTGCCAATCAGAAAGTGTTTGAAACTACACAAGTGCGTCGGCACGGCGGGACGCCGGCTCTGGATCAGCCGACTGGATTTTCGATCGCCGCTTCGGATCATCACAGTCGCACCGGTGAGCCACCATAAAAATATTTCATTCTTTATTGTGCACTCTAAATGTACCGACGAGTACATCTTATCGTTGTTATCTCACGAGTGTGTAACGTGAAAAAATGATTCGCACCTTGTACTTGAATGGAGCACGTGATCTATTCGAAAGCGAAAATACGTGTACCTGTATAATGTAACGAAAGGTCCTGATTCGTTGCGGACATAAACAGAGGCGGAGATAGCACGTAGGAAAGTGTTCAGGTAGACGGGAAAAATTACGCAGCAAAAATTCTCGAACCACCTGCGGCTTTCTTGAAAACTAGTTAAACCCGTGGTAGTTGTAAAATTGCAAACCGAAATTGATAAATCGTGCGTTTGACTTTTAAACGTTTCGACGCGTGACTTGAGTCTGACATGTACGAAGTGTCGCTCAACTATGCATACACGTACAAATCCGTTCCGTGCTCACTGTTTTTCTGCCGCGTGGCTCCAATGCAGATTTAAATACAATAGATTGTCTTCGATCACTTTGCGTAACCGGAACGATATTATTGCCGCTAACAATATAGCGTCGCCTTATTCGCAGGAGTTTTCGTTTCTTATTTTTAGCTCATTGTTTCTTTTTTCTTCCCTTTTTTTTTTTGTATTGTAAGACTGCATGTGTTTTAAATCGTATAACCAAGCGCACAAAAGAATCGTTTCGCTTGACATACAAGGGGGCTTTGAATTAATTCTGCAAAATGAGTCGTGTGAGTTTATGCATACAATATTCGCGTTGCATTCTACAGCAACTAAGGGAATCGCTTAATCAATGAATTATATTAACAAATTGCAATATTATTCTGGGATATTAATAGAATACTTGTATTAATAAAGATAAGATGTTAATCTAGATAATAATATATGTATACATAGAATGGAAGTAATTAGATCGAAGTATCGATACGATTGATATAACTTCCTCGTATAAACGATTCACAGGACTCCAATACTCGAGCCTCGTTATAACAAGGGAAATCGGTTAATACTTATATGTATACGTGTGACGACACCCTTGGATATGATGTACGCACTATCGTGCATGCGATAACGGACAGCATATCAAATTGATTTGACCCAAACATTATTCCTGTTAATACAGTCGTAAACTAACACGCACGATTCCTCCAACCATATTACCCTACAGACTTCCCAAACATTGCACGTAATCAGTTTATTTTCTCGAATTTGTACAAAAATACCCACATCTCGAGAAATTTTAACAATTTTTCCACTAAATCTTAATTCGTAATCACAACCGAGCAACGGTACAACCTACAGCAATAATTTATATACCAGTCACTTTACAATCCGCGTGAAGTAAACACTACGCAAGCTTATAAGTTAATCCAAATATTAAGTAATTGAGGAACATTATCGAGCAGTAAAAATTTCACGAAATACATGGAAGTATGTGTTCGTAAGCACTACATAATCAGAGGCACGGGCGCGAATTCAGCATAAACTTTTGAACGATACGGAGAAAGTGATCCGAACACGTCAGTAGCGAATCAAAGATATTACATCACTGATATAGGTATCGCACCCGTCACAGCGTCCACGAAGTCTTATTGCAAAAGGGTTAACGCATAGACGATCGCCTCCGTATCTTTTACGTTCCCTGCGTTGTTGCATGACGCCGATTTCAGTAAGAATTGCGAACTTACGCGACTATTGTATCCGTGCATTGTATCCCTACTGATACAGTCGAACCTTGATAACTCGAATCTCAGGGGAGGAGACAAAAATTTCGAGTTACAGAGGTTTCGTGTTATCGAGTGTTCGAGTGAGAGAGGTTTAACAGGCGAAAATTCGACTTATAGAGGCTCTTTATGACGGTTAACTTTTCGACTTGCAAGGACGGAATGGAGGACAAATTAAATTTCTTAGCCTGAGTTACGTATTTATTGTATACATATATAAACGTAATCAGAAGACGAAACTTATGTTTTATATGTATCTGCTTCTTACTATTCAAACAGTCTGTTATATTGCTCCGAGTTAATATATCAACACATTGTTTATCAATGAAAATTGATGAAAGACAGAAAAAATGATATTTTCTGTCTTATGTTTTGAGACAATCCTAATGGTTGAAAGGAAGGAACTAGTCGAACGATTTCTGACACAAAATTTATAAACTTCGAGTTGCAGAGGTTTGACTATTCTTAATTGGAGTCACAGAGGTAAAATAATGCATCTGGACATGTGGCAAATAATTGGAGTTAAAGTAAGTTTTATTTCGACTTATAGAGGTTTTGGAGTTATCGGTGTTCTACTGTATAAAGAAACTTGTAATACTTGTTAACCACTGTTATACGATATGCCCTCGGTCAAACTGTAAACGGCATGGGAGCAGACTTTTCGTTTCACGCTTAACAGTGGTTAAGTGATGAAAAGCAATAAGCTAAATGTTTGCATTGAAATCGTATTTCATTCACTTCAAAATAGTGTAGGGATACCGTCCTAAGATCATAACTAACTTGGTCATATTCTGCAGCTAATAACTTCCGTGTGAACTGTCCCCATCGCGATATCAACATTCCAATTACGTATTCAAAGTACGTGATTCTAAAAAGGAGTAAGTTAGCCTTGACAAATGGCTTCTTCGTGTAATCGAATTTTTTACGAAATTTCGCATAATTACCAATTAACACACCGTGCCCGTGAATTTTTCTTCTCTCGATACATCCGCGTTTGGAATTAAACGACGTACTCTGATAATATTCGCGCCGTCCACCACAAGACCGTTTTTCTGAGGGATCAAAGAAACAGCACATCATCACGTGTTCTACACCTGTAGCACGCCAAATGACAATACTTTGCGTACAGTAAGCAGCATTAGGGTACACGGTTCGTTACACGTTAGCGGTAGTCAAAGGGTTGAAGGCAACGCGACGATTGGATGGCAACGACCCGCTCACCATAGCCGAGAGACTGGGGCTACGCGCAGTCACGTCACGATTCTTGCCGGAGGTCGTGACCTTGTCGATATGAGGAATAATGGTGCATTTAGTTGCACTAGGGTAGGATCGTCCCTGTGAGTCATTTCCCCGATCGATTTCACGCGTGCACGTATATAAGTTGCTCGGTACCCATTGTCGTGTTCCACGTCGCACAATAGACTTGTCTATTTTTGAGCAGCTGCACGTCCCTCCCCTTGAACAATATGGCTCACAGGGTGAACACGCTGAACCGGTCGCTTTTCGATCCTATTTTTCGTATTATAGAATCGCGACCTAGGCAACCGAACAATTCGACTGGTCATTGCGATCGATATTTCTGGTACAGTGGATTAAGCTAAATATACAGGGTTCGGACTAGTAACGTGTACATAAGTTTGGGGGCTCCTACTAGATTTGTAATAATATTTTACTGTATCATAATAGTTGTATGTACATTTTTTTGTGATTTTGCTGTTAGAAATATACATATATGTACTTCTTCTATTGAACTGCAGATAACAAACTTTTAAATTAGACGTTCAGCTGTGGTATGTTTAATGAGAAAAATTAGTGTCAAGAATGCAAATATTGCATAAAAGATTGAGTATAAAAAGAAAGTGAACTTATAACATTTCTTTAGAAATTATTGCTATTGTCCTACTATTATCTATTATCGTATCGAAACTATTATCGTATTCGTAAATAATGCTCTGCAACTCCCTTTGTTGTTTATGTGAGCAGTTAATGTTCATTCGGTTATTTAAACGACGAGTTACATATAGTGGGATCAGATAATACGACGATATGATGTCGGGCTTTGGAGCGGAATTCGGTTTGATGGTGAATGGCCATTTATATTATTAAATATTATTCGGCATATTATTTATTATACTCGTAACGTATAATATACAGTGAAGGAAATAAATTGTTCCAGTTTTGTACTGAATTGTATAATATTTTGGATTTTGATACAATCCATTTGTGAAAAGAATTACATACATACATATAATGTTGTGTAAAGAATATGTTACCTCCTTTTTTGCTTCCCTTTTAATTGTGTTACTGTTAGTTTTATATAATCTGTTGCATATTTGGGAGCAGTGTAATAAAATAATTAAGTTGAAGGACTTGGCCTGTCGTAAATCTAATGCCATTGTAATGCTATACCCGTAACGTTCATATTTTATTATCTGTCTATTCTATTATTCGTTGGGGTAGGAACGACACGACGAATAATAGAATTTCTATTGTGAGTAGCAGGGTACTTGAGGTAGGATTTTTTTTACAGTTCCGAGTTCTGCAATTCGTTAAGGTGTTACAAGGGTCGCAAACAGTCTAGGACTTGAGTCAGCATTTAGTTCTTTCTCTCAGTTGAAGTTTTGCCTGAACAAAATAACTTTGATATTCAATATTTGCTTTAACAGTTGGAGTTTTTAACGCGTATGATGAAGAGGAGAAGCAAGGAAGTAATTAAAGGTTTCAAATAAGGACGTTCAAAGTTAACGAGGCATTGCGTTACAAGTCATTTAATTTTACTACATTATGTTAATTAAAATGTAGGATGGAGTTATTTTGTTACAAATATTTCTCGCAAACACGTCTTTATTCAACGTAAAACTGTGATAGAAAATATATGCGTACGCTGCATCATCATGTAAACTTAAACTAACGAATGCTGAAGAATCATTATGCATTTTTTAAAAAGATGTTCAAAAAATGGGCAAGGCACACTGTTTCATAGATTTTATCTATATTATTCAACGTTAAAATGCGAATAAAAAATCGTAATAATTAAAATTTGGCAATTAAAAATATTACTTACTCCAAACAATGATGCCCGTTAAGATAAAAGTAAAGAAAGGAAATGCAAGCGGACATAACTCCACCGAAACTATAGGTACTACATTATGCCACACGATAGTAATCCTATTTAATGTATTCAAAATCGATATTCAAGCTGAACGGCCCCAAATCAAAGCCAATTTCTGGCATGACGTCCGCGGTAGAACTAATTCCCCTTCGACATGCGGCTAGTATATCTAATCGGCGACTAATCTTCGCAAGGACAACAAGCGTAAGCGCTCTTTACGACCGATTGATAACGGCCGATCGAACGATCGTTTTCATTCTCCAGCAACGTCGAGGAGTCGTGTTTCGCTGATTTAATTCGTCGCAATGAGCTTTGCCCGCCCGTCTGACGAGCATGAACTGCTAAAAACCAGGCACCCAGCAATTTAACGTCATTTATTCCTATTGCCTTTATGCGGGTCTATTACGTCACGCGATTTCTCTCCATCCTTTATCACGTTGCAAGTTGGACTAACCGCGTGCAGTACGACCGTATGGGCGCTTCTTTTATTATCAGACAGCAATTTCGGAACTTGCCAAACATTAAGATCGATGAACGTGACATGTGACTGTCCACGATTTTGTTCTTGTGCTCCCCTCGACTATGCGATACTGTTTTATACGACACGTTACGAGATCGACGCGTGGTTATTGCAATTGATAAGCGACGCTCGATCATAGAAATATAATTCCTTTGAAACTTATCGAGTTCGATGAGACACGAGCTAGTTTTTAAGGCGACACTTCGTAATCAGTATTCATGAGCTGTACGATACTCCTTGGGTTTTCCAAATCGTTTAAGAACTGTTCCCGTTGCGTTTCTAGTTAAATATATGTACATACAGCTTAGAGTTCTGTTATTTTTGTCATTACTTTCTTAATTGAATATTCGTGCCAATGTAAGTTATCATCGTTATGTATTTAGTGTGGGTGCAAAGTAGTACCTACGTATTAGGTGAAAGGAGTAACTGATACGAACAGACGAAAAGCTTTTTATGTGATGGCTTAACACTTGTATTAATTTGTTTATGCAGATTCTATTTAAAATAATATTGAATGTAGCACGTGTTACAATATTCGAAGGTGTACACACAAAAAGTTTCTACCGTATTATTCAACTTTAAATTGTTTTTACGCAGCTAGTAGCCAGCAGCCATCGTGCAATTGGTTACAACTCAAATCGTGATCTACCACGTAGTATTAACTGAATATGTTATGTAATATACAGTGTGAACTTCCTTATACGAAAGTTAAAGGTGCATGTAGGAGTGTCTTCGTATCCCAACTTCATTTTGCAGAAATATGAAAGAAATATTCTTTGAAACAATGCAGCATTGAAAAAGTGAGATTCAGTAGTCTGTTCGGTCAAGTTCTCCGTCACACGGTTCTTAACGAAACAGTTTTAGCAAATGTATTATACATTGTCACATATGCATTACAGGCACGCACGATCGCATGTTCCTACATGACTAAACAAATTCTTTTAAAATTAAGCAAGAATAATGGGCACTCTAGTCTACGAAACAATGCACAACTCATTGTTCTTGAAACCACGTTTTTCTGAATTTTCTACAAAAGAAAGTATGTACATAATACATTTCAGCCGATTACGTACAGTCCCGTTCATGATTATTCTAGCGATACAGATTTTCTGCTTTTCTGCTGCATTGCACAGCTGCAACTTATTAGTTATTGATCTGTTTTATTATTCTGTACTAATAATAATTCTGTACTAATATCAGTGTAAGACATATTGAATTCTGTGACCTGAGTCTCTATAAATATGAAGTCACGATTTTTAGGGTAAAGGATGGACACAGGAACGAACGTAACAAATAAATAATATGTAAAGCTATATATTAATCTAGATTGTAAGACACTTTCTAGAACAATCTGGGTTAATAAATATTTCATTTACCGGCTTGAACAAGCGATAATATGAATTTGTAAAGGCGTTCGAATGCTTATGTTTGGTATTTTTGAACGGCGCGCATCCGAGAGAATTGAAATATTCATTGTCACTATTAGAAAGTTTAGAAGATCTACCGTAGCCCCACAAAAAAAATGTATTTTTCTCGCCGCAATGAATGTTACAGGCCATCGAATATTTCTAACCAATTACGACAAAAATAGGAACGACAATTTCAAATAAAGTACGTATCATTTTCGAAAAGCACACCGTATCTTTCGAAGACACGTGAAAAGTGAATTGACATTCCACCTTTCGAACGTTCCAAAAATTCGAACCGGTTCTGGACACTAGCAGTCTCAAAAGATATGTACCACAAGTATTCCAGAAAAGCTAACAGAATATACCAACGATTTTTTTCTCCTTTTCTTTAATTCCACTCTTTCTTCATTCCGTACTTAAACAATGTAAGGACGTAGAATGTCGCAGCTTTCACAACTTGCAAAAAAACAGACAACTTACAAGAATTCTACAATTTATTTCGAAAAAATGTTACGCCATAGTTTTTCAAAACGACGATTTTTGAGACTCGTCGAACGAAACGAACACCTTGCGCAACAGGTAGTAGGTGCAGATCGATGCGTTTGTTTCGAACTTAACGATCTTCGACTTTTACCGTGCCTGTGGTAAATCGTTTTAATACATTCTGTATGAACATTTAGTTTCTGTTGGTGATAAAATATGGCTGTCACAAATTTCACGGCGGTCAACAAATAAAAGGTGTAAATCACGTTTAAAGGCTCTCACCCGTTGACTAAGAGTAATCGCCCACGAGGATTTGTATTAAGAGTGAATTGAGCTACTATTTGCTATGAAATATGACTTCCGTAATTATCGCATAAGCGAAGATG